>OY726526.1:17789415-19128415 GCA_963383655.1 Bathymodiolus septemdierum | reverse complement strand
CAACAAACACCAATGTTATAGTCTACCGCACTCAAGGCCAGCACGCTAACATTAAGAATACACCACCGATGCAGTATATTTTACCTTGAAATTCGGCAATGTAAATACATGTTGCAGCTACTTTCTCAGTAGCTAGGCTGTTTATAGTCTTTGGTTTGACCCGACCAGTGCTCGATCCCACAATCTTGCCGCACGCAAGGCAGGCATGCTAACCATTACACCACCGATGCATTTGCTGCACATTGGTGCATTACTCTGTAGTGCCACAATAAGAGTACTGAAAATACTCATCCTTATCTACACTACTACAGGAAAAAGGAAATTAAACTTTCTGTAAATGTTTTCATTTTATTTATTTTGGCAGAAAATTATTTAACAACTTCAAATTACTCCAGTTTCCTCTGCCATTATATAACTAGAAAGAGGTATTTAGCATCCATTTTAATCTGTAATATTTTTCTACAGGTATTTGAAGCAGCTGACCTTGCTAATGCTCACAGTTTTATCACAGGATTTCCTGAGGGGTACAATACAGTACTTGGAGAGAGAGGTGTGACTGTTTCTGGGGGTCAGAAGCAGAGAATTGCTATAGCCAGGGCCCTAATAAAGAATCCTTCTATATTGATCCTAGATGAAGCTACCAGGTAATTTGTGGGACAAATATAGGAATTCTCAAAATACGAGAGGGGAAGAGGAACATGATCTTTTTCAAGCAAATACCTAAGAACATGAATATATTTTTAAACTGCAGATCAAATTTGATGAGATTCTAATCCTTGACATTGCTGGAACAAGCTTAGGGGTCAAATATTTTAAGACCAATACAGGTCACATGTCTTACATGTACCACTATCAATCTAATATATTTAATTTAATTATTCGTTAGATAAAGGAATTAAATTACCGTAAACCTATTAGATTGTTAGAGATAAGTGACATGGCCTATATTGTAATGTAGAAAATACAACAACACAGAAAAAAATCGCTTTGTCGATTTTCATTTTTTTTAGGTAATATAAAGTAGGTCATATCTAATAAAACTTGTATTGGGAGGTAGGAGTTAATATTAAATGTTTTAATGAACGGAAAGGAAAGCTACAAAATTATTGTACCAAAAATAATAACAGATCCAAGCATCCTGTTATGTAAATGAAAAAGATATTAGATAAAGTATTCTCCTTAAAAGAATTAGGGAGGATGATTAGGGTTATGGTGTTAACGCTACTTTCAACAATATTTCAGCCATACGGTATCGTGGCGGTCAGTTTTATTGATGGAGGAAACCAGAGTACCTGGAGAAAACCAAAGACCTGCCGCAAGTTATTGACAAACTTTATCACACGATGTTGAATCGAGTACAGCTCACCTGAGTGGGGTTCGAACTCACAACGTTAGTGGTGATAGACACTGATTGCATAGGTAGTTATGAATACAACTACCATACAATAATGACCATGACAGCCCCTTTAAAAGAATACAGTAAATAGTGTTATAACCTGATTTTTTTAATTTAGGTAAATTTGATTGATAAGTTAAGTCTGGTGATTGGCTTGCTTATTTTTTTAACAGTCACACTATCTGTCTATCTTTATATAACATACCCTGATTTGAAATACCATAATTGATCATACAGTGAAATCTGTCTAAATTGAACCTCCTTGAGACAAACTTTTGTGTTTTGAATAGACAGGTGTTTTGTTTATGCAGGTTAAATGAACAAATATTTTCTACATGGGACTTCATTGAATGTTAGATTTATACAGGATTCCGGTTTAGACAGGTTGCACTGTATGTAGTACACATTTCTTTTTTCTTATCGATTAGTAGTTGTAATCCTGTCTTACAATGAAAAATGTGAATACCTGTATTACACAGAATTGATTACGGTAAAATATTAATTGTTAATGGTTTGTTGGTTTTATGGTGCATAACGCCACTTTCAACAATATTTCAGTTATATCGTGGCAGTCAGTTTTAATAGTGGGGGAAAACGGAGTACCCGGAGAAAAACCACCTACCTGTTGCAAATCACTGACAAACTTTATCACATATTGTTGTATCAAGTACACCTCGCCTGGAGGGATTCAATCTTACAACGTTAGTGGTGATGGACACTAATTGCACAGGTAGTTTTAAAGCCAACTACTATATATGTACATGATCACGACCATGACGGTCCCTAATAATTGATAAATGTTTGCATAAAAAATGTTACATACAGTCTTATTAGAGAGTATTATATTGATATTATTATAGTGCCCTTGATGCTGAATCAGAGAGAATTGTTCAGGAAGCTTTAAACCAAGTCATTAGAGGTAATTAACTGGTCACCTAATAGTAATACAGTAGTCTCTCTCTTATAAGGCCACTCCATCCAAAGGACACCTCTTATAAGGCCACTCCATCCAAAGGACACCTCTTATAAGGCCACTCCATCCAAAGGACACCTCTTATAAGGCCACTCCATCTAAAGGACACCTCTTATATGGCCACTCCATCCAAAGGATACCTCTTATAAGGCCACTCCATCCAAAGAACACCTCTTATAAGGCCACTCCATCCAAAGGACACCTCCCATAAGGCCACTCCATCCAAAGGACATCTCTTATAAAGCCACTCCATCCAAAGGACACCTCTTATAAGGCCACTCCATTCAAAGGACACCTCTCATAAGGCCACTCCATCCAAAGGACACCTCTCATAAGGCCACTCCATCCAAAGGAGACCTCTTATACGGCCACTCCATCCAAAGGACACCTCTTATAAGGCCACTCCATCCAAAGGACACCTCTTATATGGCCACTCCATCAGTTATATCATGGCGGTCAATTTTATTGGTGGAGGAAACCGGAGTACCCAGAGAAAACCACTAACCTATCGCAAGTTACTATCAAACTTTATCACATAATGTATCGAGTACACCTCACCATAAGCAGGATTCGAACTCATAACTGTATTGGAGATAGGCACTGATTGCATAGGTAGTTGTAAATCCAAAGTTCTACCTTACGATAAGAGGGGGGACTGCTGTAGTAATAATTTAAATTTCAAGACTCGTGCATTTTTCATGATGTAGAAAGTGGGTTTTTGTTTTAACCGGATGATGTCAACATTGTTATTATTATACTGAATGTTATTGGTTCTATACCATGACTTCTAAGTTAAAGGTCAGAGGTGAAATAATAGTACCGAGCTACCCAGGTCATATGCCGTTTTGTCTATCGTTCTATAAAGATGTATTGAAAATATATGCCAAATATCATCAGCACAAATATCACTGCAGGAACTCATATATTGTATGTTATTCAGCTATCAGACAGGGTGTATAATGTGACATTCCTGGCGTAGGATATATATTCCCTGTCGGCCATGTTGTTATTGTCTTTTGTGGCCCAATTAGGGAGACTGAAGACATACATCTATACCACGTTTGTAATTTGAATATATGCTGACATTCATGGTTGAAGAACCAATGAAAATTTGTGTAACAAACTAAACCTGTAATTTGGTAAATATGAATTAAGGATTTTCTAGGTCAAATAGTATTAATTTGTCTCTCTTATTTTTAAATGTATAATAGGTTCTTACACAAGTCCCTATTGAAGATCTGGGATTTCTTCCACGAGTGTGAGAAATTCCGTCTTTTCAAGAGTGGAGCGTAGCGGAACGAGTGGAAAGACACTGAATTTCTCTCACGATTGGAAGAAATCCCAGATCTTCAATAAGGACGAGTGCAAGTACCTGTTTCTTCCGTTTCAACTTTCATTCATTCATTCGCATGTCAATGTCATGTTTACTACACAAAATATTACAACGCCACGTGCAATGCAGTAAATACACACTTATTTAAAACCGCATTAAATCTATCAGAGCAAATCAGGTAAAATTGATATTTGAAGCTTTTTTAGATCTACTAAGACGACAATTTATATTACTCCATTGATTATACTCGGCGGATTTGATTGGCTGACAATGCCATGTAAGACAAGGTCACGCGCAGCTGTCTTTATGGCTTGTCTTACATAGAAAACACATCAAAGCGGAAGAATGTCATTTGTTTAATAGTCTTTTATTTTTTTCAGGGAGAACTGTACTGATCGTGGCACACAGACTTAGTACTATAAGAGATGCTGACATCATAGCAGTAGTATCAGATGGAAAAATTGTTGAGGTAAGCAGTGTATCAATGGCGTGGGTTCTAATCCCGTTGAGGGAGAAGGAAAAATTTGTCAGCTCAAAAATCTAATCCAACACTGTTGGGTTTAATTTTCAGACGTATATAAATATTTGGTATTAATCTTGTATTTCAAGTAACTTTGAAATCCAGTGGTTGAGATATATTTTATGGTTGTGACTTGCTTACACATTTATATTGGTGAATATACATATAGCTGATGTGGCTGAGTGGTCCAGGGCACTGGAAATAAGGCTGTAGTGTATCAAAGGTGTGAGTTGAAATCCCGTCGAGAGGGAACAAAATATATGGCATCTCAAAATCTAATTCTAACACTGTTGGACTTAATTTACATATATCATCAGATATGATTCAGACTTGTCTACTATTAATAACTTGGCATTTTTGGTTAATGGTGGCTGTGATTGTGATTTTGGCCATTGCTGATAACAATATCAAGCATGGTTTAAAGTAAAGATGTCTCTTGAATATAAAAAAAAATTATGTAGCCATTAATTTTTTTTCATTTCTTTCATCTTTACAGCAAGGAAAACATAATGAATTGAAGAAGAAGAGAGGGCTGTACTGGGAGTTGATTAGACAGCAAGAAATAGAGGAAGAAATTGAAGAAATGAGAGGACATTTCTTTTAATGTGATATTTTATTGCGATTCAAATTTTATTATCTCCCTTTGATGTTATTTTTAATTGTTATTTTTGTTATCTCCCTTGATTTTATTTTTATCATGTGATTTATTTTTGTTATTTCTCTTGATTTTTTTTATCATATGACTGTTATTTCCCTTGATTTTTTTCAATCGTGTGACTTATTTTAGTTTTTTCCCTTGATTTTTTTCAATCATGTGACTTAATAGGAGATAACTGTATTGTATTTGAAAATTTCACGGCATCAATTGGAGATTTGATGGTTGCAAATTGAGTTTACTGGCGATGCGATAGCGTAGCCTGTAAATGGATATTTGCGACCATTACAATACAATACAGTTATCTCCATTCTAATGTAATCATGGGTATAGATCTGCAGACTGTATTGCCACATTATTGACAAGACGACGTAAGCAGTAATCAGCTAAAATTCTAAAGAATATCTCATGCCATATATTTTAACTGTGGAATTGATACCTTGAAAATTATAGCATTGTCCAATCACAAACCAGGAATATTAAACAGCTACATTAGAAGTAAGGAATAACAGTACTGTATTTTAAGAGTTGGAGGTGTCAATTGTGGATTTGACGGTCGCAAATGCAGTTTTACTGTCGATGCGAAGCGGAGCCAGTAAAACAGATATTTGCAACCATCAAATTCACAATTGACACCGACAACTTTTCAAATACAGTACTGTTATTCCTATTCTAATGAAATTCTCCCAACGTGTACACACTAGTTTGAAAACATACAAATAAATGACGAAATATATGCACTTTTCAAATTCCTTCTGCTAAAAAAATAGTCTGTCAAATCCACAATTGACACCGACAGCTCTTTAAATACAGTACTGTTATTCCTATTGTTATGAAATTCTTCCATTAAATCGACAATTGATGCCGTGAAATTTTCAAATACAATACAGTTATCTCCATTCTAATGCAATACTGAACATAAAAATGTATTCCTGCATATCCCAGGGTCTAAAAATCACACAAATTAAAATTCCGCGAAATATTGTTGAACAACTTTGGCACATAAACAACGTGACGTCATATGAAGACTTCCAGTTTAAAATTTTGGCACATAAACAACGTGACGTCATTTGAAGACTTCCAGTTTAAAATGTAAAGATCAAACGTTGATTGGCTTCGTGTACGCTTTAATTTTGATAGAATTTAACTAAAATAAGTTTTCAAGGTAGGAATTTTAATTAATTTTGTGTATTGTTGTACATATGACATGCAGGATTTCACGTTTTCTGGGTCAGCCATATTGTTTACAAACAAGTGCATTCGGCGTAGGAATATAGCATTCCTTCAGGCAAGTCAACTGCAGATTTGACAGCCCTTGATAGCCAATGAAAATACGCATTACATTATAATTGCATTAGAATGATTAATTTAATGATTGTGTGTAATTGTAACGTAGTAATAATATAATTTCTATTAATTTCACAGAAGAATGACAATAATAATTGCTTTATGTGCCATAGAACAGAATTACTTTGTTACAGTCATAAATAGTCCACAAAATTGTAAAGACATAATAAAAAATATTTAATGCATGATTTTGCCTGTTTCTACCATTTTTTGATTGGATTTTGGAACTGTTACGACAGTTAACAAAGACATCTTCAGCGTCCAGGCTTTGACCTTCCTTTTGGATACCAAAATTAAGGAATAACAGTACTGTATTTGAAGAGTTGGAGGTGTCAGTTGTGGATTTAATGGTCGCAAATGCTGTTTTACTGGCGACGCGAAGCGGAGCCATTAAAACAGATATTTGCGACCGTCAAATCCACAATTGACACCTCCAACTCTTCAAATACAGTACTGTTATTCCTATTCTTATGAAATTCTCCCAACGTGTACACACTAGTTTGAAAACATGCAAATAAATGACGAAATATATGCACTTTTCAAATTCCTTCCGCTAAAAAAACAGTAATGTAGTTGTTTAAGAATCCGCCATCTTGAAAACGTGAATTCCTACATGTCATATGACACAAAAATAATTAAAATGCCTACCTTGAAAACTTATTTTAGTGAAATTCTATCTAAATTGAAGCGTATACGAAGCCAAATAACGTTTGATCTCTACATTTTAAACTGGAAGTCTTCATATGACGTCACGTTGTTTATGTGCCAAAGTCGTTCAACAATATTTCCCGGAATTTAAATTTTTGTGATTTTTAGACCCTGGGATATGCAAGAATACATTTTTATGTTCAGTATTGCATTAGAATGGACAGTAAACTCAATTTGCGACCATCTAATCTCCAATTGATGCTGTGAAATTTTCAAATACAATACAGTTATCTCCTAAATAGGTCGTCAGCATCAAATTCATAGTCGGAAATATCTGGGTCAGCCATATTGTTTACAAACAAGTGCATTCGGCGTAGGAATATAGCAGTCCTTCAGGCCTGTCGACTGCAGATTTGACAGCTCTCGATAACCAATGAAAATACACGTTATTACCCGAATCAATCGTGTTTGAATTCTAAGACTCTTTTCAGTTTTGTTGACTATTAGCTGAATCAATCGTGTTTGAATTCTAAGACTTTTCAGTTTTGTTGACTATTACCTGAATCAATCGTGTTTGAATTCTAAGACTTTTTTCAGTTTTGTTGACTTTTACCTGAATCAATCGTGTTTGAATTCTAAGACTTTTCAGTTTTGTTGACTTTTACCTGAATCAATCGTGTTTGAATTCTAAGACTCTTTTCAGTTTTGTTGACTATTACCTGAATTAATCGTGTTTGAATTCTAAGACTCTTTTCAGTTTTGTTGACTATTACCTGAATTAATCGTGTTTGAATTCTAAGACTCTTTTCAGTTTTGTTTACTATTACCTGAATCAATCGTGTTTGAATTCTAAGACTCTTTTTCAGTTTTGTTGACTATTACCTGAAGCAACAGGACTGGGTTGTACAAACCTGAATTAAATTTAAATGTCAATGAAAATTTAATTGACACTTTAATTTATTTGAAATGTACATAGAATTAATTACACTTAAGGTTTAATTGAGGCTTAAATTTAATTGACATTTGTTCAGGTTTTTATCTATTAATACATACTATACAATTATGGCCTTCATGAGAAGTTAATATCCATATAATTATTAAATTGAGAAAGGGTTATTTTCCTAAGGTCAGAAGAACTGAGGGAAAATAACCCTTTTGAGATTTAATAAGTATGGATATTAACTTCTCATGAAGGACATAACTGTATTATTATACTGAACTAATATGAGGGAAATAACTAGTTCTTGGTTCTACATGCAAAAGCGCACCAATTTCAAACAGTTATTTTGTGCTATGTGCAGATTCCCTCAGTTATTTGACCTACGTACAGTTTGCTGCAGGAATAATGAGTTATTTCTTGTTCCATGGAATAAAACTTTAAAATATCTTAATTATTTCTTGCTTGATTTCCATAGTAAAGTATAATAATACTTATTATTATTGTATATGGCTAATCAGTTTTTGTAGATTACTCAAACCACCAAAAGAAATAAATGGCTGCTGGATCTACAATAATCAATGATAAAATTATGCATTTTTGGGACAACTACTTTTATGATGAAAATGCATTCATTATTTCTCTGTATTAAAAGAAGATAATTTTGTGGGAAAATGTATGAATCTTCCCATTATGTCTGTTTCTCAGCAATCTTATCATAAGTCAACCATACTATTCATGGAGAGATCATTCTATTGTTGTTAATGTGTATAACTATATTTTATAAAATATTTATATTTTGCTATGAAAACAACATAAAATGGGAGGCAGATTTATATAAGTTTAACAAACTGTTCCAGTGTATACATGTACTGCTTTTGTAACATTAGTTTACAAAGTAAATAATGTTTAAACTAACATACCGGTAAAATAAACTGATTTCTTATATGATGTTATTCCTGTCTTTATTAGCCGAGTTGCAACGAAGTTGCAGTCGGCTTATGTTTTGGCGAAAGGCGGGCGGGCGTATGTTAGCCTATCTTCGTTAACACGATAGTACTCTTAGTTTTTGGCCGATCAACATAATTTTTGGTAGGAAGCATTATTACACTATTATTTAGAGCGAGTTCGAAATTCAGATTAATCTATTGTTTTTTCTTGTAAAATCATGTTTTTTTTTATAGAAAAAGTACATATTTTGAGAATTATCTTCGTTAACGCAATAGCGCTCTTAGTTTATGGCTGATCAGCGTAATTTTTGGTAGGAAGCATTATTACACTATTATTTAGAGTGAGTTCGAAATTCAGATTAATCTATGTTTTTTTTCTTGTAAAATCATGTTTTTTTATAGAAAAAGTACATATTTTGAGAATTATCTTGGTTAACACGATAGCGCTCTTAGTTTTTGGCCGATCAACATAATTTTTGGTAGGAAGCATTATTACACTATTATTTAGAGCGAGTTTGAAATTCAGATTAATCTGTTGTTTTTTTCTTGTAAAATCATGGTTTTTTTAATAGAAAAAGTACATATTTTGAGAATTACACATTTCTCTGAAACTACAAAAGATAGAAACTTAATATTGGGTATGGGTGGAGATGCCAATGCAGTTGTGCATTCAACATTTTTTATCCCCGGGGCTCAGCCCCACCCCGCTGGGGAATCTGTTTTAAAAAATGTGACCGAGATCCCCACCCTAAACCATATATATTTATGATCAGGGTGACTAGGCAAATTAAATGCATTATAGCTCAGGTCCCAGGGTCATACCCCACCCCCTACCTGAAGTGAACTTTTTAATGGTTGAGATCCCCACCCCAAACCCATATATATTTATGATCAGGGTGACTAGGCAAATTAAATGCCTAATAGCTCCGGCCCCGGGGGGTCATACCCCACCCCCTACCTGAAGTGAACTTTTTAATGGTTGAGATCCCCACCCTTAAACCATATATATTTATGATCAGGGCGACTAGGCAAATTAAATGCCTTATAGCTCAGGCCCCGGGGGGTCATACCCCACCCCCTACCTGAAGTGAACTTTATAATGGTTGAGATGTCTTACTTATTTATAAAACAAGACCAAATGATTTTGACTTGCAACTCGGCTGTTGCATCTCTGATGCTTTCTCGATTTTTTAGACTGCATCAGTGGTGTAAAAGTTGTAACCCGGACCAAGGCGAAATTTTCAATTAATCGTCGATTACACCTTTATTTCTCGTTAAAACTTCACAATATTCAGAATGAAAATTTTTCAGTTTTAAAGAAATGTAAAAAATATTTTAAATTCAATGGTAATGTTCGATAGTGAACAACATTCTGTACAAACCGAAAATGTCACTACAGTAAACAATTTCAATTTCACAGCACTGCCTTTATCACAGAAAAAAACAGACATAAAGTTTGACAAGAAACTCTGTTGCCAGACAATGAACTTTTGTCAAAGTGTAATTCAATCTCAGTTCCCATGCATTACTGGTTTCCAAAATACATGGAGAGTTCCTGTGCTTGAAAACAACAAATGGATTTATCAACATAAAATGAGATCCCAACCCGCACCATCTGTTCAAATCCACCATACCGGTTGCAGGGGAAAAATTGGAAAAAAATAAGATTTTTTGGCGTAAAATCATGATTTTTCACACAAAAGACCCCAAAAATTTTCACGTCTCCCTCCACTCGGCGCAATTTTTGTTGAGTGCGCCCCCTTAACTTGAAATCCTGGATCCGCCTCTGGGTTGTGACCATTGGATAACTTTGTGTCAAGACTCTAATGGAACTATCTATGTATTAGACAGTATGAACGGTAAAACTCTTACAACATCTGTAGAAATTCAAATGTCATTGATTTACGGTAAAGGTAAAACAGTAGTTCCTGTTAAAATTCCTAAAGTTCAACAACAACAAAACTTGATAGACTGGTGTATTTGCAATCGCGTTCATGGTAGAATTTTGTTTTAACAACTTTATTGACAGAGACAATGTGAATTTTGACACTTACACTATGCGTGATCACATGATTAAGTGTATAGAAAGCCAACAGTTTTCACCATTCCCTAAGACGAAGCCAACAAGAACTAAAGTTTTAAGTTTGAAAAACACAAGTGTGAACTTTTCGATAGAAAAAGAGTATACAGCTAGGTGTAATTTGCTGAATTTGTTTGAAGATATGGTATGTTGTGATAGATGTTCTGCTTTTTGGTACCATTAGGGTTGTGTTCCCAGCAACAACTCGAACACTTTTTCTGGTAGTTTATCGTTTACCTGCAGCAACTGTAGCTCCACTCCTTAAAGACTTTGTGTGCAAAAAACAATACTTAGTGTTGGACATTATCATAGCTGGACTTTATCATAGTTAATGGGATGTTTTCTGGAAAACGGTGCCAATTGCTGGACTTACAAAAAGCTTGAATGAGATGATTTTTATATTTTTCATCAATATATGTTTAATTCATTTTTTTTTGTTAATTTCTTTGCAAAAAATAAATTTTTAAACTCTACAAAATATAGTTTAGTTAAATTAAGAATTTGTAATCCATTTTAATTTTTTTGTTATAATTTCTAAATCTTAATTTAATATAAAAAAGAAGATATTGATATTTAGAAAGAAGATAAGAAAAACTATGTTTAATTCACTTTTTGGTTAATTTCTTTGCAATTTGTTTTTATTTTTTAACTCTTTATAAAATATAGTTTAGTTAAATTAAGAATTTTTAATCCATTGTAAATTTGTTATAATTTTTAAACCTTAATTTAATATAAAAAAGAAGATATTGATATTTAAAAAGAAGATAAGAAAAACAATATGTTTAATTCACTTTTTTTGGTTAATTTCTTTGCAAAATTTTTATTTTTTAACTCTTTATAAAAATATAGTTTAGTTAAATTAAGAATGTTTAATCCATTGTAAATTTGCTGTTATAATTTTTAAACCTTAATTTAATATAAAAAAGAAGATATTGATATTTACGGTAACCACACCTCCCAAATGACTTTTACAAAATTATTCTTTGGCATTTTTTTCTCTCAAAATTGGATATTGTAGTATATATAATAATTGTATGATATCTATAAAAAGGTAGTCCGAGATTCCTCTGCCTCCGACGGCGAAGCCCCATGGGATATCACGATAAAACCACTGAAAAAAATCAAAGTAACTTTGCAAAAATGTTGAATCAAATGTCTGAACAGACTTTTTTAATTTGCAAAGAAGAGTTATGATTCAAAATTTATCTTATCTTATAAAAAAATTGCCTTTGAGGTCCCTTACAATGCAAGGTGCTGTGTCAAAAAAAATAACTGAACTTATCTGGATCTGCAATGTTATGGGATTTTTCTTCAAATTTGGAAAGCAGATTGAAGAAAACGTAGGATTCAATATTTAACCAAACTTGCATATATATCAGTCACAAGATGCTGTGAACAGAATTAGGTGAAATCAGAGATATAATAACTGAAATTTGGTAATTTGCAGCTGAAATGATATATGGTTTTGGTTTTTTTAAAGTACATGTATGTTATTTAAAATTTTCACTCATTTTTACATTATCGCAAACTTTTTCTTGCCCAGTCTGAGCAAATTCTTTCCAATTTATCCATTTTGTACTTTCCCACCACCCATGAATAAAAGTTTTTTTTTTAAACAAAATTTATTAAATTAAAAAAAAACATCCTTTTATTCATGCCTAGTGGGAAAGTACAAACCATTTGGTACTTTCCCACTAGGCATGAATAAAAGGATGTTTTTTTTTAATTTAATAAATTTTGTTTAAAAAAAAAAGAAAGAAAATTAACAAACTTGAGTGAAAATTAGTGTTGCTGTCAAAATCATATTAATAAATTTTGTTTAAAAAAAACTTTTTTTAAGCAAAAAATTGCGTCCATAGTGTTGTCAAATAAATTTTGTTTAAAAAAAAACTTTTATTCATGCCTGGTGGGAAAGTACAAAATGGATAAGTTGGAAAGAATTTGCTCAGACTGGGCGAGAAAAAGTGTGTGATAAAGTAAAAATTAACAAACTTGAGTGAAAATTAGTGTTGTTGTCAAAATCATATTATTAATATGATTTTGACAACAACACTATAATAATATGATTTTGACAACAACACTATGGAAGCAATTTTCACTTAATTCTGACCTTATCCACAAACTTTCTTTACACAGTCTGTGTACATTCTTTCCGTATTTTTTTAAAAGATATTTATTTACAGAGAACCTTCCATAGATGCTTCCTACCAAGTTTCGGTTCATTTGGTAAAGCGGTTTCAGAGGAGAAGTTTTTTAGAAATCAACCAATCAGAAAAAAAAAAATTCTGTGGTGGCCATGTTTGTTAATGGATCGGGACGAAATGAGCAATCGTAACAGAGGACTTTCCATAGATGCTTCCTACCAAGTTTCGGTTCATTTGGCCAAACGGTTTCAGAGGAGAAGAATCTAAAAAAATCAGCCAATCAGAAACAAGAATTGCCTGTGGCGGCCATGTTTGTAAACGGATCGGGACGGAATGAGCAATCTTTATAGAGGACCTTCCATAGATGCTTCCTACCAAGTTGGCCAAGCGGTTTCAGAGGAGAAGATTTTTAGAAATCAACCAATCAGAAACAAGAATTGCCTGTGGCGGCCATGTTTGTAAATGGATCGGGACGAAATGAGCACTCTTTATAGAGGACCGCCCATAGATGCTTCCTACCAAGTTTCGGTTCATTTGTCCAAGCGGTTTCAGAGGAGAAGAATTTTAAAATTCAGCTAATCAGAAAAAAGAGTCGCCTGTGGCGGTCATGTTTGTTAACGGATCGGGACGAAATGAGCAATCTTTACAGAGGACCTTCCATAGATGCTTCCTACCAAGTTTCGGTTCATTTGGCCAAGCGCTTCAGAGGAGAAGATTTTTAGAAATCTGTATAGAGATAAGTGCATTTTGAATACAGATATCTATATTTAAACAAGAGTTATCTTTCTTTAACAGAAGATATTTTAAAAATCAATCAGAAACAATAATTGCCTGTGGCGGCCATGCTTGTTAACCAATCGAGACAAAATGAGCAATCTTTATTATAGGACCTTCCATAGATGCTTCCTACCAAATTTCAATTTATTTGGGAAAGCGGTTTCAGAGGAGAAGATTTTTTAGAAATCAACCAATCAGAAACAAGAATGGTTTGTGGCGGCCATGTTTGTTAATGGATCGGGACGAAATGAGCAATCTTTATAGAAGACCTTCCATAGATGCTTCCTACCAAATATCAATTCATTTGGGAAAGCGGTTTCAGAGGAGAATATGTTTTAGAAATCAGCCAATCAGAAACAAGAATGGTCTGTGGCGGCCATGTTTGTTAACGGATCGGCACTAAATGAGCAATCTTGATAGAGGACATCCCAAGGATGCTTCCTACCAAGTTTTGATTCATTTGGCCTGGCGGTTTCAGAGGAGAAGATTTTTTTAGAAATCAACCAATCAGAAACAAGAATGGCCTGTGGCGGCCATGTTTGTTAACGGATCGGGACGAAATGAGCAATTGTTATATAGGACCTTCCATAGATGCTTCCTACCAAGTTTCGGTTCATTTCGCTGAGGGGTTTCAGAGGAGAAGTTTAAATGTGAAAAGTTGACGGACGACGGAAGCCAAGTGATGGCAAAAGCTCATATTGCCTTTGGCAAGGTGAGCTAACAAGGAGATAAACACTCTGCAGAAAACTATAGACCAGTCTCGCTCACATCAGTTCTATGCAAACTCCTAGAGCATATATGTAGAAACATGATGAACCACCTAGAAAAACATAACATACTAACATCGTTAAACCATGGCTTTAGATCGGGTCTCTCATGTGAAACCCAACTAGCAGTGACAATACACGATATGCTACAATCGTTCGACAAAAAGAAACAACCGAATATATCCATCCTAGATTTCTCAAAGGCATTTGATACAGTCCCCCGTGACAGACTCCTACATAAGCTGAATAATTACGGCATCGGAGGACCTCTACACACATGACTAACTACATTCTTAACAAAGCGTAAAATGCGCGTAGCCCTAGAAGGGGAATTCTCAAATGAAGCGACAGTGGAATCGGGAGTATCACAAGGGACAGTGCTAGCCCATACTTCTCCTTTGTCACATTAATGATCTCCCCAATGCAGTATCCCCCAAAGTACGACTTTTCGCAGACGACTGCCTACTCTATCGGGAAATAAACAACGAAAACGATCAAAACACCCTGCTGAAAGATCTACAAAACCTAGAAAAATGGGCTACAAACTGGGGTATGCGATTTAATGCTAAAAAATGTTATATGCTAAGTCTCAGAAAGAAAATACAAGGTTCATACAAACTCGATGGCCATACACTCGAACAGGTACCATCCAACCCTCACTTAGGAGTACACATACAAGAAGATCTTAAATGGAAGGAACACATTAACAACGTTACTAAAAAAGCCAGTTCCACCTTGAGCTTCCTAAGAAGGAATTTACAACACTGTCCGAAAGAATGTAGAAAAACAGCCTACATCGCACTGGTCCGGTCAATAATGGAATACGGTGCTATCATCTGGGACTCGTATAATAAAAATGATATTAACAAATTGGAAAATCTACAACGGAGGGGTGCCCGTTTCATTACTAAAGATTACAAGTCACGAGAAGAAGGAAGCATGACTAAAATGCTAGGAGACTTAGATCTACCACTGTTACAAACCAGGAGACAACACCAGCGACTGATATTCTTTTACAAAGTGGTTGAGGGGCAGATACCAGCGATTCCTCCTCATGAATATATAAGCCACCAAAAACCTAAGCGACACATCAGAGCTAGAACATTCCAGAACTGTGAAACCACAAACATTGTAAACTCACAAATCAGAAACAACACATGCGCCGTAGTAGTCGAACATTCCAACACTGAACAATATAGAAATTCCTTATTCATAAGAACAGCCATTGACTGGAACCACCTAGAAAACAGTCTCGTAATAGCAAAAACCACAGAGGAGTTCAAAGGGCTACTAGCTACATGTAATAGCCCCCCATATGCGACTAATTGCGCTCTCTTCTTCGTCGTTTCATAGCCCAGCAGGATTCTACGACGTACAAATACAGATACAGATATTACAATATTTCTTATGTCATTACAAATAAGAAATGTACGTCAATGACATACAACGAATTTGTCATGCAATTAAGGTCAAGTGCCTTTGATCACATGTAATTAACTTTTCAGACCATACAACGGGTGTCAAAATCTGTTGATTGGTAGATCATAAACATCGACCAATATTCTTAGCAAGAGAAAGGCATATCGCACTGTTGGTAAACGTTTTAAACAACTTACAAAACAGACACGAGGGAGTTTTGGATTTATAAGTACTCGGACAGATGGCCGCGACCAAGGTCTGTAATCCCAATAAACCATGACTAAATCCATCAGTCTACAAATGTATCTACCTATACCTGAATATGCATTGTAGTTTGCTATTGTAATTTCTCTGTATATGTGCTATGCACTGTCATTTTGAGAATAAGGATAAAAAACATAACATTTCAGAATGTTAATATTGGGTAAAAACACCATTACTTCCTGGCCATGGTGTCATACAAACATTGCACCACCATTACTTCCTGGCCATGGTGTCATACAAACATTGCACCACCATTACTTCCTGGCCATGGTGTCATACAAACATTGCACCACCATTACTTCCTGGCCATGGTGTCATACAAACATTGTACCACCATTACTTCCTGGCCATGGTGTCATACAAACATTGCACCACCATTACTTCCTGGCCATGGTGTCATACAAACATTGCATCACCATTACTTCCTGGCCATGGTGTCATACAAACATTGTACCACCATTACTTCCTGGCCATGGTGTCATACAAACATTGCACCACCATTACTTCCTGGCCATGGTGTCATACAAACATTGCATCACCATTACTTCCTGGCCATGGTGTCATACAAACATTGCCACACCATTACTTCCTGGCCATGGTGTCGTACAAACATTGTACCACCATTACTTCCTGGGCATGGTGTCGTACAAACATTGCACCACCATTACTTCCTGGCCATGGTGTCATACAAACATTGTACTCAAATCAATTCTCTACATGACTTGTGTATTTCATAATACAGTACTTTATTTTACAATATTGTTTTGGTCGGTTTCTGTGTGTGTGTTTCTCAAAATTCTCCTAGATGAACGACACTTTATATACCTATTCAATTCCATACACATAACCACGAAATATGATAATATCTGGTAAATCTTGGAGGGTGTGTCGAAATAAAATTGCATTTAATACTTCTACTTGATTACTGCCTAGGGCTATCGCATCACAGGCAAGTGACATCAACATGGATAAAAGCACCAAAGTGCGTATATACAATTAAAAACAATAAAAACAGGAATCACTGTGTATGTCTAGGTTGTCAAACTCTGTAGACGAGAACCAAATTCGTCCACAGAGGTGACATGCACTAGGTGAGTTGGCAGAGCATTCCAGTCTTTGATAGTCCTAGGCAGGAAGCTGTTTTTGTACTGTTCGTAGTTGGCTCTGATTTCAATGAAAGCTTTGGAGTGAGATCTTGTACCACTGTATGTTGACTGGGTGACATAGTCCGGGATTTCAACTGGCGAATTTTGGTTTACTGCCTTATGAAAGACGATGAGTCTCTTGTTCTTTCTTCTAATCTGAAGGGGCTGCCAGTTCAAGTCGTTGAGCATAGATGTTACGCTGTCTTGGTAAGAATATTTTCCTGTTACAAAGCGTGTCCCTTTTCGCTGGACTTTTTCAAGAGCTTGAATGTCTTGTTTATGGTATGGGTCCCATACTGTTGAAGTGTACTCGAGATGTGGTAGTACTAATGAAGTAAATGCTCTCTTCGTAACATCTGGGCTACAACCATAACGGTGTTTTCGAAGCAGGTTGAGGATCTTCTGAGCTTTCCCAGTTATAAGTCCAATGTGGTGTTTCCATGTTAAGTCTGATGTCAATTCTACTCCTAGGTACGGATGGTGTTGTACTCGTAGGAGGGTGTGATTGTCAATTTTATACTCTGTGTCTAAAAACTTGGTCTTCCGTGTAATCTTAAGGAGGTGGCATTTGGCTGCATTATATGTCATCAGCCAGGTATGTGACCAATCTACCAGTGTGTTGAGATCTTGTTGTAGTTGTTTATGGTCTTGTTTGCTGTCAATGGTCCTGTACAGTAGACAATCATCTGCAAAAAGCTTGACTCTGGTTTGTGGAGATATTTTATCTATGTCATTTACGTAGAGCAGAAACATCAAAGGACCCAGTATCGTACCCTGGGGGACGCCTGATATGACTGAGGATTCTTCAGATGAATAGCCGTCTAGTACGACTTTCTGTTTTCGCTGGCATAACCATGAACCAATCCATTTATTTGTCAGGCCTTCTACTCCATAATGTTGGATCTTGTGAAGTAGTCTTCTGTGGGGTACGGTATCAAAAGCCTTGCTGAAATCAAGTATCAGCAGATCGATGGTCTGTCTCATATCAAGCCTTCTTGATAGTTCCTCAGCTGTATTTAGTAACTGGGTCTCACAAAACTGATCCATGTTGGAAATTCCTCAGGACCTTCTTGCGATCTAGATGGTTCATAATTTGGCTGAATACTATGTGCTCCATGGTTTTACACAGTATGCATGTCAAAGACACAGGACGGTAGTTAATAACTCCCGTCCATCCCCTTAAAAAATCAGGAAAAAAAAAATAAGTTCAGTCAATAGTAAACACATGCACGGACACAAGATTATATGTATTTTAAAGTGTCACCATCTTGAATGAATTCTCGTTCGGTATAAACACAGGTACTTGTGGACAGGACACAGCATATCCCCCCCTTTTACACATTTATAGTCGACTGATATGTATATAGAGATGCCGTTTTTTGATTGCATTAGTCGACTGATATGTTTCGCATATTATTGCTGTTTTACATATTTCTAAGCCATGGAAATGAAAGGGAAAAAAAATGAAAAAAGGGGGGGTAGGGTGTAAAAAGGGGGGATGCTGTGTCCTGTCCACAAGTACCTGCGGGTATAAATACAGTATACATGTATATTAAACAAAAACATTCCGGTTTTTAGCCTGAAACATCCCCTGTAAATAAATATTGAAATTAAATAATTTACCAGTTAAAAGGAAATGTTGAATACATTGTAACAGTTTACCATCCTGAAAAATCGCAATATACCTCCCTATTGTATGATCAAGAGTAATTAAATACTTGAAAGAAAATGATAAAATTGGGTTAATTTATTTAATTTAACTCATGTGCTCAACATTTTCAGGTCGGTGCTTTTCTCCGAAAAGGAAGAGAAATTCGCAATATATACCTACTGTACTTATTAACAAGAGGATAATGTGTCCAAGTGGAGCGACATGTTTATCCGTTGACTGTTATTTCAGTGAGCTAGCACTATAAAAATCCAACTAAGCGTGTTGATTAAGTAAAAAGTGGATCTCATCATCATTTCATTGAAAATTGACTTGTTCTCGCCATGATATAGCTGAAAAATTGGCGTTAAACAGCAATCACTCACTCACTCATCAGTCCATTTGTACATTTCTTTTCCTTTTCCGTTTCCACCTTTTAGTGTATAATAGAATTATTACCTCCCCTTAAAATTGCATGTTTTGTTGTGAAATGTCATCCACATGTGTGTGGTTAAACCGGTGTACATATGCTAACTGAGTAAATTAAAGATTAACAAGTCTTTGGTAAGTAAATAAACGTTAGAGAATACTGAAGAGGCAATCAAAAATGAACAATCCAGAGAAACTGGCAACACAGGGCACACAATACGAAGAAAAACATAACACGTGTTGGACACCACCACACGGCACACGCACAAACTAACAACATAAACAAGTCGTGAGCCTCCCACAAACAACCGGAGGAAAAGATGAACCGAACATCATTCTTTGTCATTCATTCTGATATTTAAAAAAAAATGTCCGTATTTACTCTGCTTTCCACGATTGTATTGACGATAAATAAAATAATGTTGAATCCAATTTCAAAGCAAGCTCGCCCCACTGTTAACAGGGGAGATTATAGAGGGGAGTTTAACGTGTAGTAGAGAGATGGTGATAACATGGCGTCTTTCTTTTCGGAATGTTTCTATGCTTGTCTGTTGTCACAATGATCATACCTAAGAAACTTTCCGTACTTCCTGTATATTGCGATTGGTCGTTATTAATATACTGATCATGTGATTAATATGTTAACAAATATTTCGTATGCATGTTAACCTGATTTGTGACCCGTCAGAGGTCAATACTTTTGTTAGTCAAAAATAAAATATAATCACGGGTATGTGGGAGTTTTGCTACGTGACAAAGGTGAATAAAAGTTGAAACATGGAAAGAACAGTAAAATACTGGGTCCAAAATCAATAATTCGTGATTAAATAGTTATTTATGAAGCTTTTTTCCTGAAACTTGGATATATTTTGTAGAAATATATAATATATTGTAAAATAGAAAAAAAAATTGTTGAAAAAATAGTTTTTAATGACGTTTTTGGCACTTTTCATGATGGAAACTAATAAAAGTTGTAACCTAGGAGTATTTGTTGGTAAAAAAAAATTATATTTTATTAAAATATAAAATAAAAAAAGATGTACGATATCCTTGCATTGTGTTAATAAAAAAAAATTTATGATCCCCCTTTTTTTACAGATCAAATGAAAGTTGTAATGGAAATTAAGTACATCACATTTTTGTTAGTAGCTGTTTAAATTAAGGATATATTAAAAAAAAATTATGATCCCCCTTTTTTTACAGATCAAATGAAAGTTGTAACGGAAATAAAGTACATCACATTTTTGTTATTAGCTGTTTAAATTAAGGATATATCGGCATAAATTAATAATAAAGAAATAATATTCATTTCGATAGATAGAATTCTTAATTTTGCAATGTATTAAAGTTTGATTAATAATTCCAATTAAACACCCAATTAAAGACCCAAGCTAACAACCGTCCGTACATTAAAAATAGCAATTAATCTTTGATGTGCCTGTAACAATACTTTAATCATGTCTTAATAGAATTATTATTTTCTTTATAATTGATTCAAAGAAATATTCGTATGCCATGATGTAGTACAAAATACTACCCAACACAAGCAAGCATTTCAATGACATCAAATTTTTTTGTGTATAAGATTTCACACATTATTTTAAATAACAAGCTGCACAAAATAAGCTGTATCATCTATCAAAGTATAAAAGAAATCATAATTTAGTTGATATCATCAGTTTCTAACGAATTTTTGTTGGATATATCTATGTATTTGTAACAAATTTTCATTTGCAATATAAGCATAAACAACAATCACTCACCATAAAATCTAACTAATAAATTTATTGTTCAACTACAAATTACAGACAAATGCACTTTTTTTAACTGTTTACCTTGAAATTGAGGGTCTGTGGTATTATCATATTTACTGTAAATGGTGGATTAAGTCTTTCTATTTAAGTAATAGCAAACTTATTGATTGTCTCAAGGGTGGATGAAGTTTTTCTACTTAAGTAATAGCTAACTTATTTATTGTCTCAATGGTGGGTTAAGTCTCTCTACTTCAGTAATATCTAATTTTTTTTATTTGCTATTTAATATATTCTGACAAGACCATCATCTTTACACCTTTCTCTTTTACTTGGTTATACATGCACTGTTTGTGTTCAAGCAAGTTTTCAGTTTTTTAGAATAACCTTTACATTCATATTCCTAGTATAGTTAGGCAATATCATATGGAGTAAGCCAACTTCGATTTCAGATCAACACTATTTAGATTGAATCTTTCGAGTATACGAAAATAATAATTTATTTAATATTCCAATATGGTCCTATGTTAAAGTTATGTCCTGTGGTGTCTACCATCTTGGATTTCTGATTGACACAAAAACACACACATTTTGTAAAGGACCATCAGAGGAACATTCCAGTTATGATTTCTGTCAAATGTTTAAAAAAGAAAAGAAAAAAAAGAAGTTTTCCCTGTGGTGATTGCCTTCTAGGATTTTTTTTTTCAATTGAAACTCCATAGAAAACCCAATTGAAAAAAAAATTAATATCCATTGAAAAACCTTTTGTCTTTAATTTAAATTACATATGTAAAACCATTGTAACTAAATTTAAAAACCATTGGCTTTTACTTGAAACTCCATTGAATTTCCATTTATTTGGCAAAATATGCTAATGGGCATGACCATTTTAATGATGTCATAAATTAATGGTTTATAAACAGTCCTCCAAATGGTGTCATTTAAATGATGTCACAACTAAATGGTTCAGAAATGGTTCTTGTTTACATAAATAATTTATACAGCATTATGTGATCAAGTTTGTCAGTGAATTCCGACAGGTTGTTTTCTCCGGATTCCTCCACCAATAAAACTGACTGCCTCGATATCACTGAACTATTGTTGAAAGTGGTGTTAAACACCATAAAACTAATCCTAATTGTTACTATTACAATGTCGTACAATTTTCAACAGATACAGATTAATTTTTTTCTGTAAAAAAAATAATCCCAAAAAACTGCCTCAAATTGCAGACACTATCCCATTAAAAGTATACATGGAGTACACTTGACAGAGTACATTTAGATATAATATTTCTTGTTTGTAGCAATTCCAGGGAGAATGGTAATAAAATGTTTGTTTTCACAGCTCTTTGAAATACACATATATTATTCCCATAAATGTTTTCAGGGTAAATGAAAATTTTCATAATATTGTAAAGTGTACCAGCTAATACGATATAAATGCATTATCACAAATAAATTCTTTAATTTTCCCAACAACCAGTGAATGGTACATGTACAGTATGCCCCAGCTTTCCATAATGGAATGTTTTGAAATTAAAATCCATCTAACATTGTCATATCAATGCTAAAGTCTTCATCCTGGATCATTCATCATTTTGGACAGAGTTCTACAATTTTGTCTGAAAAAAAAATATTGACAATGTATAATATCTTCATCAATTCTACAATTCTGTTATAAAATAAAAGGGTTATTTGCATAAATATTAATGAATGTTGTCTCTTGCAGAATAGTATTTACTAGTAATTGAATGAGCATGATCTTGACTTTATAAGAGTTCAAGGGTTCTACAATGTCTTTCAAAAGTCACTTATCTAAAGACATTTTTATCTTATCCAAAAAATAATAAAATATTGTTTATTAAGAAATGTTTGTGATGTTTTAATTAATTAGGTAGATGCAACCAGACGAAGATATCATTAATAAAAATATTTTTTTTGGTATTGTGTACAAAATATTATTTAATCATTTTTAACACAAATAACATACAATGTACACAGTCTTCATGTTTTGTTTCTTGTTTTACAATCACCAGTACAAAAGATTATTGATATAAAAATCCAAATTTGAATTTTAAAATGAAATCCCATAATACTATGAGGTAGTTTTCCTATTTCAAAAATTATTCAATGGAGCTACCATTGCAGGATAAATAGATAATATTAATAGAAACAGATGGCAATAGTGGGTCTGTCTGTCTAACAGGGTTTTGGTAGTTAATTTCAACATTTGAAAAAAATTAAAACATAAAACTGAGGTTTAGAAAAGTTTTAAGTTAGTATAAAATAATTGTCTGAGTAACATATATCCCTACACAAAATACAGGTATATATAGAACTGTACCATTCATCTATTTAGACACAACACAAAGATAATTTTAAACCTATAAAACTCTAAGAAGGGATGCTAAAACTATACATGAATTTTTATTATTAAAAAGTGTTGGGTGAAATTGTAAATCAGACAGACTTTATTTGTGCAAAGCTATTATTGCAATAAATCAAATGCAAGAGAAAAATCATAATTATCAACAAAGATTACAATAATGTCATTCAAAGTGATGTGTTTTTGTGTGAATAGTACATAATCATCTGTATTATGTTTTTAATAGCCAAAACGATAACATGATGATATACTCGTGCTTACTATAAACTTTACATAAACATAAGGTAGGCGTGTCTAAAGTAACGATAAACAAACAATATGGCTGACAATTAAAACTAGTATTAACGTATGTACATTTCGGATAAAATAAGATTATTAATTGTGCCTTATTTTGATATTATTTGATATTAACAAATCTGTTAATATAAAATGCCATTTTTACATGTAAATATTGCACAAAACACTTGGATAACAGCTTAACAGATCAATAATCGTATATATAATTTATATAAATGTAAAGATAAATCATTTCTACATAACGTAATATCATCTATATATATTTGCAAACCTCATATTTTGGTAATTCTGATTTTTTTCCCCCTTCGGTCCGTAAATATTACTTTTTCGGAAAACGTCCAATATGGCGGTAATCGGGTCATTAAACAGGCCTGCTGTTAACTCGCCTCGCCTCCATTTCAAAAATGATAACAAACTCGACACTATTTCAGATTGCCCATGCCAATCTCTCCCTACCTTCATATATATGATATAATGACCTCCAAAGCAACAACAAATTGTAAAATAATGCAGATATAATCAATGCAACACCTCACAGTATGAGTTTTAGATATCACAAAGCACTGCACAATGTGGATAGTAAGTCAGTAGGCAACATAGAATACATAATGCATCTGTCAAAAAGTTTAGTTTGATGAGTGTAGCTGTTGTGCTGACTTCACCTACAGGTCCGTTGACAAGACCACACTCTGGATGGTTTAAGCAGTTTGGTCGTAGATATATACAATGCTCAAGGGTAGTTCTACGCACCATCCAAGTCGTCACATATCTTTGTTATTCAGAGAAGTGAGCAGTATTAAGACAGTGCACAGAATTACCCGTAATGACTGTGCTGCTGGAGATGAAGTGATCCCAAAGATTGAACAAGATGACATGGTTGGTAATTACCATCTATAGAGTTCAAAACATTACTTAATATAAGATCACCTGGTCATATTGTCATGTACACTTTAACATGTAATCTCCATTAAAATGACAAACCATCATTAATTATTTTTCAGGTAGAATATGGAAGGTGTTGGGACAGTTCAACAAAAAATATCCTGTATTTTTAAGACAACGATTTTAGATGAACAGTCTAGCAAGAGGTCCTACCAGCAATATAAAGTTGTAGCAGTTGATGAACTAAAACCACAAGCCATTGAGGATAATATTAGAACAGCCAAAGCTACTGAGAAACTTGATGGGACATGTGTTTACATTGCTGAATTTCAAGGTAAAATAAAACAGATATTGAGTAGCTATATAGTGAGCGAGTAATTGTTGTTTAATGCCAAATGAGCATTTTTTTTTAGCAATATCATGGCGAAAACAAGGCACATTCAATGAAATGATGATGATGCTTAATTGGATCTTTATATTGCTAACTCACTGAAACAACAGTCTGCAGGTAGACATGTCTCTCCACTCAGACACACTCCTGTTTCTGAGTTCTTTCTCTAGATGTTAATTTATTGTTTATTTGCTGTTTATTGGTGTGTACTAAGGACAGAAATATATTAATATATCATAGTACACTGAATGAGCATATTGGAGGAAAAACGGGAGGGGTTTTAAAGGTTATTTTTTTTTATTTAAACTGTAATAAGCAAATTTGTTAGGGACTGTATTGATGAATGCGTACACATAGGTAAACACCAAACAAATAATTTTTTTTTGCCATATAATTTAATTTCATTGGATTAACATTTTGCTGTCAAACACTGTTTACAATTATATGTTGTTTTTTTTTAATAGGGAGACCGTGGTTATGGGCAAGGCTTGACAGAAAGCCAAATAAAAATACAGATAAAAAGTTTAAGAGATTTCATAACCAGAAACAGCAATGGATTAAGGATGGAAAACAAGGGAGTGAACCAAAATTTCAGTGGAATGTAACAACTGATTTCAAAGTATGACATGTTGTTTGCATATTTTTCTTGTTATTTAAAAATATTATTTTCATACCTAGAACAAAAGATATTTACCATAGTGATATAAAATCACTGAGATGTTAACAATATCACAGAAATTTAGATCTTTCGTGTTTCTTAAGCTGATTGATTGATTGTTTTTTAACCTCAAGTGAGCAGTAATTCAACTACATTAACGACAAGAAAATATGAAGAAACAATATATAGTTTTCAAGGAACGCTGGTGATATTTACACATGCTGGTTACTGATTTATTTTACAATTTTTTTATTAGTATTATACCTGTATAAATCACATTTTTTTTTTACATAAGATTGGAAAATATAAGTAACCTAATTATAAACCCGCTCCCCGAAGGGGGAGGGGGATATATTGTTTTACCTCTGTCTGTCCGTCCGTCCAAGATATTTGTCGTCGCATTTTTCTCAGTATCTGTTGATGGCAGAAATCTGATATTTGGTCACAAGCGTCATATAGGTATACCATATTGTGGGTAGCGTTTTTGGACCCGTCAGATTCATACTTCCTGTTTGCCGACTTAGTTGGTTTTTATGCACATTTTTCATCACATTTTTCTCAGCAACTATTGATGGCGGAAATCTGATATTTGGTCACAAGCTTCATATAGGTACCCCATATCGTTTTTGGACCCATCAGATTCCTACTTCCTGTTTGCCGACATTGTTGATTTTTATACACATTGAACATAAATGCTCATTTTTCGTCTCATTTTTCTTAGCAACTATTGATGGCAGAAATCTGATATGTGGATATTGCAATAACATGCATTACCATTACTGACCTCCACTTAAACAAGTTGGATTTTTCCTATTAAAGTGAATTTCGCTATGACATGTATTTTCATTACTGACTTCTACTTTTGTATAACATTTTTAACATGGGTAGCATTATTTTCCTTGGATTTCATCTCCCGGTATCGCTCGGAATAAAATTTTACGAAATTAATGTAACGCGTGTTAAAACTACATACAAACTTAGCTTACTTGAATAATGTATTGAATTACTGCTGTAGACCATATACTTTTCTCATTTTGTTGATAGAAAAATTATCAAAATCTGACAGGAATTGACTTTAGGATAATTGTTTGTAAAGAGGTAGTTTTATATTTGAAGTGTCCAATTATTTTTGTCCACTGTCTGTTAAATCTCCAACAGCCAGATAGATATAAACAAACATAAAAATCTGCACATATTCTCTTCAACTGAACTCCAAAGGAGGACATATTTTTATAGAAATGATGACCATATAAACATACAATCAAACCTGTATTAAGAGATCACCTTTGGGACAAAGAAAAAGTAGTCTTCCAAGACAGGTGACCTGGTAACAGAGGTTCAATTCTGCATAGGAAATTTTCTGTGACAAGACAAGTAAAAGGTGACCTTTTAATGCAGGCTACTGCTTAATAGAAGTGACCTTGATAAACTGGCTTGACTGTAGTTATAATACAGTACAATCACTGTGATAGATGTCTAACTCATCTTGGTGATATTTATAATTTATATATCTTCTTTAATATTTCATATATATTAAAAAATCTTTTGTATTTAGAGTGTCACATGAGATCACCCAAAATGTTTAAAACAGACATAAGTAAATATATTAAACAGTGCAAAACAATTTTCTTGTCTATTCATATGAAATGAACCTCTTTTAAGAGGTCACCCGTCTTAAAATACCACTTTTTGTATATGTTTTGTATTTATTTATTCAATTACAAATATTTAAACACGTGTATAAAACATGTATACAATTAAATGAATTTGCTTTATTTCTATATTAGGATGTTCCAGAGTACTGGATCCCTGCTTCTGGTGTCCCTATAGAAGACGGTTTACCACAACCAGATGAAAATGGACATATCCCAGGTACAGTGTTTTGAATCATTAACTAATATGTAATACCAGACAGAGTCACGTATACAGATTTATATAAGATTTTATCTTGTGTCCATATACCTTTCATCGACTTGTATATTTACTACATGTATATCTACTTGTTATGGCCATTGTATTGTCAGTATACTTGACTGATTAATAGGGTTATGGTGTCTACTACCACTTTCAACAATATTGCAGCTATATTGTGGCAGTCAGTTTTGTTCATGGAGGAAACTGGAGTATGCGGAGAACACCGCTGACCTGCCACAAGTCACTGACAGACTTTATCACATAATGTTGTATCAAGTACATCTTGGCATGAGCATGATTCGAACTCACAACTTTCATCTAAAGTCTTTTAAAAGAGTTTTGACATGCCTATTGTCCATTACTGGTTATATCCGACTGTAATGGTACCTTTTAATATGAAAATTGTGGAACCAGTAAATGTATTGTACACCCTACCACATTTTATATGAGAATTGTGGAACCAGTAAATGTATTGTACACCCTACCACATTTTATATGAGAATTGTGGAACCAGTAAATGTATTGTACACCCTACCACATTTTATATGAGAATTGTGGAACCAGTAAATGTATTGTACACCCTACCACATTTTATATGAGAATTGTGGAACCAGTAAATGTATTGTACACCCTACCACATTTTATATGAGAATTGTGGAACCAGTAAATGTATTGTACACCCTACCACATTTTATATGAGAATTGTGGAACCAGTAAATGTATTGTACACCCTACCACATTTTATATGAGAATTGTGGAACCAGTAAATGTATTGTACACCCTACCACATTTTATATGAGAATTGTGGAACCAGTAAATGTATTGTACACCCTACCACATTTTATATGAGAATTGTGGAACCAGTAAATGTATTGTACACCCTACCACATTTTATATGAGAATTGTGGAACCAGTAAATGTATTGTACACCCTACCACATTTTATATGAGAATTGTGGAACCAGTAAATGTATTGTACACCCTACCACATTTTATATGAGAATTGTGGAACCAGTAAATGTATTGTACACCCTGCCACATTTGAAAATAAAATTGAAGGTGTTGTTAACATTTTTAGGATGGGTTCCGATTGAACAGAAATCCAAACAGTATGTGTGGCACCTATCATCAGTAGATCTAGACCTTGGTTTAGGATTAATTCTTAGGTAAGTATGATTAGTTTGTTTTGTTGTTTTTGTTTGATGGTGTTTAATGCCACTTTCAACAATGTTCAGTTAAATTGTGGCAGTCAGTTTTATTGATGGAGGAAACCGGAGAACCCAGAGAAAACCACCGACCTGCCGCATGTCACTGACAAATTTTATCACATAATGTTGTACACATCGCCCTGATCGAGTGGTGATAGGCACTGATTGCATAGGTAGTTGTAAATCCAACTGCCATATGATCATGGTTAGTAAAGGTATGAATGATCATAGGCTCATAAAACACTTGCCTTTTAATTCCTTGATACTTGTGGTAATTTGAAAACATCAAACTGTTGAGATTTCTATGCCTTAAGAGAGACGTTTTTGTATTAAATTTATATTTTAATTTTTTTAATTCCCTCATTCAGGGGTTTCAAAGTTTTTTATAATAGGAGGTACTTCTTAAATTTTAAGAGGTACCTAAAAAATTAGGCTGAGGGCCGTAAGGGGTCCAGGGGGCGGAAGCTCCTGAAATCTAGCATTTTGTGGACCAAAAACTGTACTTCAGAGACTGCAAAACATTAAGTGCTTTTGAAAGAAAAATCCCATTAACTTTAGAGTTCAGATTTCACCAAGAGTGAAGACCATGCATAATGCCTGGATTCCTTCCCCCCCCCCCCCCCCCCCCCCCCCCCCCTCCTCCTCCCAATTTCTTTATTGAATATTTCAGTTTACAGACTTCAGCCAAGATTATTCATAGATAGTCTGCCATATCTTAAAAAAACCAAAAGGTCCATAAAGAGCTACGGTTCCGCAGCTAGGCTTGACCAAGCCATTGTTATCAAAGCTTAAACTTCTCAAAATTCTTTTGTTGGCTTGTGCGTTTTTTTTTTACTTTATTACCAGTAATTAAACTCATCAAAGACCATTGGCAGGATAACATATCTATTTACCGCATGCACAAACTGCTATTTACGATTCTAAGGTAAACCCAAAGTTATTTTTAAAACAGGGAATATCCCATCAACTTGGTCATGACGCAATTGTTCGATTTGAATGCGAGAATTCAGCAATTGACGTGATTATTAATTTTTTATGAAAAATATTCCACAAGCCTATCGACCATCGTACTTGTGGTTGTGACCACCGCTAATTTTGGAGGGTTCAGTAATTTCTGCCGGTACTATACACGATCTTAGGCGGGTAAAAGTACTGGGTACCGGCCCACTTTGAAACCCCTGGTCATTAATAGGCTAAGAATACCAGATGAATTTCAAAGTTGATCTGTAACTTATGATTATACACTCTCATACTAAAAATCAAGTCAATATCTCAAATCATAGTGAAATAAAGTGGTGACAACTAAATATTTGGCCAAATTTCAAAGTCCAAGGGCCATAACTCGGCCAAAAATCATTGGACTGGAACGAAATATAAACTTGATCTGTAACTCATCATTATACACTCAATTACCAAAAATCAAATCAATATCTCCAAGCATAGCGAAAAAAAGTGGTGACAACTAAATATTTGGCCAAATATCAAAGTCCAAGGGCCATAACTCTGCCAAAGATCATTGGACCGGAACGAAACATATACTTGATCAGTAACTTATCATTATACACCCACATACATAATATCAAGTCAATATCTCAAAGCATAGCGAAAAAAAGTGGTCGCAACTGTTTTATTTTGGAATTACGGACATGGGTAACACTATATGTCCCGGCCACTTAGTGGCGGGGACATAAAAAAAGGAGGCAACTCTTTTGTATAAGCTTATTATTAATTCCTGGGATAGAAATCAAATATACATGGGATTGTGATCTAGCTGGTCTAAATTATGTATAGACTGATGTCTTCATAACTTGTAAGATATTAACTGCATCACTGGTGTAATGGTTAGCCTGCTCGTCTCGAGTATGGTAGATTGTGGGTTCGAGCTCAGGTCGAGTCAAACCAAAGACTATAAAATTGATATTTGCTGCTTCTCTGCTAAGTACACAGTATTCAGGAGTAAGAGCAAAGACTGGTTGACTCGGAATCATGTTAATATGTCCTAGTCAGGGTTCATACACTTTTTTGTTGAACAAAATCAAGGACTTTCCAGGACAAAAATTAGAGTTTTCAAGCACCTTTTTCTGAGCATTTTCATATATAAAACCTTGCTTAACCTTACCTTTCTTCAAGTGAAAATGCCTGTACCCAGTCAGGCCAGTCAGGAAAATGATGGATGTCCAATGTCAGTGGTAGGAAATGTCAAAACTTTTGTTGCAGCATTGTGCTTTATGAATATCTGGGCTATTTCAGAGTTGGCGAAAACTTTTTTTTTCTGTCTGATATTGGGTCAGACGGGAACTGGGGTTCTGTCTGACCCATGGCCTTTGTGTCTGTCCCACCATTTTTTTGTAATATTGTATATAACCTGTCACATTTTGTTTTTTATACAGAACTGAATGCAAGATTACCTATAGTCATGATCATTAAACAACTCAATTAAATGTTTTTCTGTATACATATTTTTATCTAAAAAGATAAGGCAGATATAGCCAAGAATCCGTATCTAATGGTCCGATCACGTTCCGAATATTATACATCAATGTCAGTTTCCGGTTTACCTACATTTTTAATTTCAGTTAAGAATATGAATCTGTTGTCATCTTCAATATATAAGCATCTCAAAACATATTTAATTAAACACAAACAATCTTTGATACTTGGGGAGTGTGGAAGTCAACTTATTTCTGTGCTCAGTAATATATTTCAGTTTTTATGTTCCACGTGTTGCAGGTGCTTGTTCCTACTAAAACGAAAGGATGTTTACATTTACGTATAAGAGTTTCGATTACAAACAGGAACGTGTCGGTCTGACAGAATAAATAAACAAATTTCAAGTCTCTGTCTGACATTTTAATAAAACTGAATTTAATGCCATTGGCAGTGGAAACTGGGAGTGAATAAATTTCAATCGCCAACTGGACGACCACAAAGTAATATTTTCGTGACGGACATTGGGACAGACACGGTTCATTAATAGATACGATTGACGGACATTGGGACAGACACGGTTCAATCAATCAATCAATCAAAGTTTTATTTAAAGTCGGTACATTTTATAACAATACAACATAAGCTCTCAAGAGCTTTTCAAACCGACATGCATAACAAAATTACATAAATTAAATACAGCACAACAAAAACATGTCATTCAATACAAAACCAATACACATCCAGACAAACCTATGCATACATCTCTGTGTTTTGACCTCTGGACCCCCACAAGTGCCTCTCTGCGCACCCACTGTCACAGGACCAGAGGTCAAAACAGAAAAATTATGCAAATTATAACCAGTCTATATTTAAGCAAAGAAGCAAATTAACTCAAACACATAAAATATTCATGTACTTTTAAAACATATTTTTTAAAAATATTCATGCAGAAATAGCCAAGCACTAAAATAGAGCACAAGTTAAACTGAAAAGCATCAAGTTAAGTAAAAAAAAAAAAAAAAAAAAAAAAAAGCTTGGTTGGTATATGCTTTGATTAGAAACATATAAATAACAATAAAAAAATAAAAAATAAAAAAGCTGGAAAGAGCTTTTTTAAACTGACATACAAATTACACATTCAGGTATATATATATACCCACAAAAATACATGGACATACATTGACAAACATATAAAAATTCAAGCATAATTAAAATACAGCAGCAGATAATTAGGTTATAAGCACTACGAAAACAAGCACTACCCTAATAAAGTAGGGATTAAAATACAAAATAAAGCAAGCACATAAGCAGAGCCATGCAAGAAATATATGTATAGCAAAGCGAAAACAAAAAATTTTAAATGCACATCACTGAGACATGGCACGGAAAACCTTGCGGAATAAAAGTTCTAGGAACAAAAAGAACACGAGCACCCATCCCCATCCCATTTGCTTATCAAGTTTTTAAAATTATTTAAACTTATTCCCTCACGCAAGTCATTTGGAAGTTCGTTCCACAATTTTGCTGCACCATATCTCAGTGAATGCAGACCATACCTGGTGGTTTTAACTCTTGGTATGTTGACAGTGTTGTTGTATCTAAAAGAGTAAGAACTTTTCTTTATAGTTACTAAATCATGTAAATATACAGGAGTTTGTTTATTTATTATCTTAAAAACTTCTATAGCCATCGAATGTAATCTCCTTAATCTCAGTGAAGGTAACTGTGATTTTTCAAGTAAATTTTCATAGGAGCTGTCTGAATCGTTATAAATGAACCTTAAAGCCCTTTCTTGTATTTTCTCTAATTTCTTTGTGTTACTTTCGCCACAAAAATGCCAAACTAAAGGGCAATAGTTAAAATTTGACAATATAAAAGAATAATAAATTGTAAGCTTGCCAAGTTTACTCAAGTTTTTTCCAATGCGTTTTAGAACATTTAGTTGCTGAGAAGCCTTTTTACAAATATGTGATACATGAGAATTAAATGTTAATTTAAAATCAAAGGTTACACCTAAAAGTTTTACTTCATCTTCGCAATCAATCTTATTTCCTTGTAGCATAAAACTTAAATTTTTCTCATGTGTTTTCCTACCAATTGAAATTGAAATGGTTCATTAATAGAGACGATAACGTAACGATCAGTCCGCTTTTGCTCCAGCCAGGTCCGACGATTTTCGCCAACTCTGCTATTTCTAAGCCAGGCATGGTATTGTGGCTGCTCTAGCCATTTGTTCAGGAATTTACATTTTCCCGGCATCTTGAACTGGCAATGATCAAATGTCACTTGCGACTGACGGCTGATCACACGATGTTATGATTTTTTATTTTCATAATTTTTAACTTAGAACATAAGTGGACACGTTTGATGTTATACCCATTAAGAAATACGTTCAGGAAAACCAAATAAAACGACAAGCTTGCAGCCAGGTGATGGGATTACATTAATGCGCATTTTTTTATTTGAGCGGTAAAATTCTGGAAAACACCGTTTTATAGAAATAGCTCGATTTTCCACAAATAGTGCGTAGTGATACGGGAAGGTCTATTTAAATTTCCACGGGTAACTGAGGTTGTTGACATCGATTCAACGTCTTGGAAATCGAAAATGACTGTTAACATGCCCTTATTTCGCGAGAATAAGATTGTTCAAATGAAAAAGTAGTTTTCAAGGGTTTTCAAGCACCTTTATTGGAATTAAAGTACTTTCAAGTCCTTGATTTTGCTACTTTCGTTTTCAAGTACTTTCAAGGATTTCAAGCACCTGTACGAACCCTGCCTAGTGGAGCAACATGTCTACCCCCAAACTGTTTTTACAGTGAAATAGCACTATAAAAATCCAACAGAATGTGATAGTATAGTACAAAGAGGGCATCATCTCATCAAAATGTGACTTGTTTTCCCCATGATATAGCTGGAAAATTGCTCAATTGCCATTGGTGTTAAAATCACTCACTAGTAAGATATTATAGTTTCTAAAGAGCTGAGTCCAAGGAATGTTTGATTTGTATCACAGGAAGGTACAGTCTTAGTTATGTATGGTTGATGTATTGACCTCAGACGTGGACGATTGTGGGGTCAGTCCTTTTGTTGGATTTTAACTAAAGAATACTGTATAAGTGGGTTTTTTTGCGGGAGGCAAATTTCACGATTTTCTTCCAAATTGGTTGATTTTTTTGTGCCGTATTTAATTTTCACGATCCTGAGTTTTAACCAAAATCAATTTTTAGCGGATTGACAGTTATATTAGAATAACATTATCTGAACTGTTTGACCAACAATTCAAAATAGGAAATGTTTTAAAATAAATTGAGTAAGAGCTTTTTGTATGAGATCGGTGGTATATTAGAATTGTATACATGTTCATTAATAGAAAATTGCGTAAGGGCATATATGTATTATTACAACACATTTACAAAAATTCAACACAAATAAGTCTCATTAACAGACTGAAACAAAATGTGATCAATTAATTAACACCAAAAATTATCAACTTACAGGTAATAAAAAATCAGTGAATGGAAATGATAATATTAATTAAAAAAGGTGTGTTTACACAGCAACAACTATTCATGGTAATTAGTGTTTTAAAGATAAAAGGGAAATTAATTACATGTAAAATTATTTACCTATTAGCTATTACCTTGTATTTGTCACCAAATGCATTGTTTTCGGGAAGGATTTATTCCCCTTTGTTAGATATTTTAAAAGCATCATTATACCCCCGCAACAAAGTTGTAGGGGGGGTATACTGGTTTCACCATGTCCGTCCGTCTGTCTGTAGACAAATCCTATGTCGTACGATAACTTGAGTTGTGTTTCTTAGAATCTTTTAAAATTTTATCAGCTGTTTACTGGTGAAGAGAGGAGGATCCCTTTCATTTTTGACGATTTTCACTTTTGTCGTTCCAGAGTTATTGGACTTGATATGACGGAAAATAGGATTTTTACCCTATGTCGTATGATAACATGAGTAGTATTTCTCAGAATGTTTTGAAATTTTATCAGCAACTTACCGGTGAAGAGAGGAGGATCCCTTTCATTTTTGACGATTTTCACTTTTGCCGTTCCAGAGTTATTGGACTTGATGACGGAAAATAGGATTTTTACCTTATGTCGTATGATAACTTGAGTAGTGTTTCTCAGAATGTTTTGAATTTTTATCAGCAGCTTACCAGTGAAGAGAGGAGGGTCTCTTTCATTTTTTGGTCGGAATAATCAGAAATGTTTTGGTTATGGAAATAGGTTGGACAGATGTGGGGAGCGAGGGGTATACTTAGTGAGCTATGCTCACAGTAATACTAGTTTCAACAATTTTAAGAATGGCAGTGACCATATAATTGTTAAATATTCGTTATATACAGTCATACTAGGGGAGACAGATCTTGTACAATTATTTAAGAAAATAAAAAAAATTATGCAGGTTCTTTTTTTCGTTGGACTCGCGAAAATTAGGTACTCGCGAAAAAAACCACTTATACGGTATTAAATTGATATTTTGTGCTTCTATGCTTAGCAAGCAGTAAAAACAAATACTGATTGGCTTGGGATCAGGACAAGGTGTCCCAGTGAAACGACATGGCTACCTGTTGGTTGTTGTTTCATTTAGTTTGCACTGAGAAAAATCTAAAGTTTGTTGGTATAGTACTAAGCAGAAATCATTGTCATCTCATCTAAAAGTAATTTGTTCTCTCCATATTGCTGAAAAATTTCCCACTTGGCATTAACTTAGCAATCACTATTCACTCACAACTAAGAGTACCGCTGAACTGCCGTTTCACACTGAACTGCAGGCCAGGGGCCGTTTCACACTCGTAATTGGAGTATGAGAGATGGTAATTATTTAAGACACTACTGCAAATATGAAACGTAAAACAGTACTGTTCCTTTACTTTCATTTTTGTTTCAGTGTAATGTTGGATAAACTCTTGTGTTCATTTACACTCATATCCAATTATGCTTCATCTTCCCTTCGCTACCGTAATTAATTTGCAGCACGAAGGGATTGAAGTTATGAAACAAATTATAACATAGAAAATGATAAATGTTTAAAATAATTTGCAAACTAATCTTTATTTTTAGAGAAGATGCGGAAAGGTCACATGACCTTGTGGTAGGGGTCAAAGAGTTGGCCGACATGTTAGGTCATACAGCGGAGTTGATAGGTACCAACGTAAATGCAAATCCTTATGGTAAGTAACAGAATAATTGGGTGGGAATTCTCGCAAGTCAATCCAACCAAAGTCTAATATCACACAGAAAAACATTTCTGTAATAAATATTTAAAATGAAGATGAAGTGGATTAAACAATTAGCAGTAATTTGGATATACTTCCTTGATGTCATCGAGTGATATTATCAGTATCAACAGACTCACTCTGATATTGGAAATTATTGGTCAAGTGTGATGTCAAACATATGACGACGTTACCGATAAAAAATTATTTTGATAAACATAGACTAACATAAGTTTTGAAGGTCTTAACATACATTATCACTAGTATACCAGCTCCTCCTCAGACTCGCTGCGAAACTAATGATAATGGCTGTATTGGCCTTTAAAACTGCTGTTAGTCTATATTTATCAAAATAATTAAATAAAACATTGCCACCATCATAATTTCTGTTTTATTAATAAAAAAAATAATCCATGTATAATGTATATTAAGACATTTTTCACAGGTCAAATTGAAAACGAAGCCGTCCTGATCGAGATCGTATGGTATTTGGATTGCAGAGATTTCAATAAGGACTGGCACCCGGCGATATGTCGCCGCTTCAAATGAGTGAAATCGCCGGTTCGACTGTTGGAAACTAAAATATTTGTTCATTAAATAAAAAAAATATACAATATTTATTCACTCTTTCATCTTAAAGATTTTTAAAATCCACAATTATACAAAAAACAATGCATTTCAGGAACGATAGCAATGCATTTGTCAGGGGTTATCTAATACTAGGGGGATGAAACGAATTTATCATTGATCGGTGTCAATTATATGCTTAACTTATCATCATTTGATGTTCGATTAAACGTTTAAATGACAGAGATATTTCAATTGAAAAATCTAGAGACACTTCGAAAAGATAATTATGTTATCGATTGATAACTCGTGAGATACGCAAATGGAAAAGTTTGAAGCGCCATTCCCAATATCAAGTAATTAATGCTTTTATTATTATTGTATTTTATGTATTTACATATATAACCTATATGACTGATTGGGATATCTAGACCCTTTCACAACAACTGCTAGCTGTTATTTTTTCCAGTGGACTGGGTGTAGGGGAAACACATGCTTTCCCACTGAATGACGTCAGGAACAATCAAACAAAACTGAACTTTTCTACTCCATTCTCGCCAGAAAATAAAAGCTTCATGGTCATCTTGAAATGGTCTTATTGCTTGCTAAAATTAAAAAAAAAATCATTTCTATGAAACCCTTTTTTCATGCACTTGTAAACTACCTTAAAATGCCTCAGAATGCACCATTTTGAATGCAAGTGAAAACAATTTTCCAGAGGGGCAACCCCCCCCTTTTGTCATGTAGCCGCTTCAAATTTCAATTCAGCCTGTTCAATACAATCTTATTGAATACTCTGGGATTGACAACTACCTGTGCAATCAGTGCCTATCACCACTAAAGCTGTGAGTTCAAATCCCGCTCATAGTGAGGTGTACTTGATACAACATTATGTGATAAAGTTTGTCTGTGATTTGCTGCAGGTCAGTGGTTTTCTCTGGGTACTCTGGTTTCCTCCACCAATAAAACTGACCACCACGATATAACTGAAATATTGTTGAAAGTGGCATTAAACACCATAACCCTAACCCCTGTAATAGGAATTTTTTTTTACAGGTATTGGGAACAAAAAGACTCCATTACACTTTCTAGTCATACACGGATCAATAAAGGTGACGAATCCTCCTGATTTTAAACTGGAATTGGTCAAGGATTGGTTCGAATCTACAAACAGCAATAATGGTCGTGTAGAAGGTGTTGTGTGGCACTGCTCATCTGGTGTTCTGTATAAAGTGAGTTGATTATAACAAATTGAGTCACATTTAATTGAAAATGATTTCATTTTTTTTTGTGTTGATATTTTGGGCACAAAAATAAGGACAATGTTTCAATGATCATCTTTAGGGGTGACATATTGTGGTATCATGTTTGTCCGTCCTATGTAAGCATGTCAACTCTATTTTGCCATGATTTTCTTAAAATTTATAGGGGCCGTCGTGGTCGTGATGATATGGTAGTTGGATTTCGGATGAGATGTAAATAAATCGAGGTCCCATGTTGAAAGATTGCCACCCTCTTCGCACGTTAAAGAACCCAGTGTAACAGCTCATTATGAGCATTATGCTCATGATGAGTGGTCCATAAGAGACCTGTTGCACTGGCTAAATTATCCGTCCCTACCCATCACCTTTCCTTGTTTTGAGTCCGGTGGCGTTTAAATTTTTAAATGATCTCGTCCTGAATATAGCTGAAAAATTGCTCGCTGGACGTTAAACACCAATCAATCAATGAAAGAACAGGAAGTTTTGACAATCCAACAGACTACAGGAAATAAGGAGCACCATTTTGAACTAACACCTGTTTTCTATACAAGGGGGAAAAAATTGCACAAACAAAGTCTTCTTGGTAGCATAAATAATTTAATTGAAACATATGTACATTCAATAAAAATTACTGTGATAACTATAAACAATGAATTATTACTTCTGTCCATAAGTTTATTACCAAATCACAATACAATTCTACCTATTTTCATACCATCACTTTTTTCACGTCCATTTTGTTTTCACTGTGGTTTAGTCTAAATAGATTATGCTGAATCACCATGGAGATCTGTTTGAATTATTCTACCGTATTTGGTTCTATTGACTGTCCATGTTTTGGTTTGTCCAAAATCTTTAATCCATGCTACTGTGTCGTGTCGACAAATCGTTTCCATCAGATCAATTAATGGTCTCAAATTTTCTTCTGTAAAGAATGAGTATTTCCACAAATATCCCAGTATAGATTCTGCACATGTTAGGTTTTCAAATTCGTGTGTTTTTCCCAGTTCTTGTTTATCCGTAGAAATAACTAATTTCATCCTAGCTGCATCTCTCTCATCTAAACTGATGGATAGTTTTGATAAAAACTTTGAAAATTCGGAAAATTTTGTTGTTCCAGACATTTTTTTGTAATCACTATAGTAAATCATGTCTGTAGGACAGTAATTTCCGCAATTGAATAAAAAAAAACAGAGGATTGAATATGATATTTGGTAAATAATTATAAGTGTTCCGGTGTCACTTTGCGTAAGTGGAGTACTTAAAATACACACTTATAGACTGTTATATTTTTGTTTCCGGAGATTTCACTCTTTAAATTTGAGTTTTTTGTTAAGTTTGCATTGTTATGGAAACTTAAAAAAGAATTAAATCTTAAGATTCCTTTTAAGAGTTTGAACATTTGAATTGCCGATTACATGTAGTACGTTTCATTACAAAGCTTTAGTATGATATAAGGGTTATGTGTGTAATTATAAAGATGTGTTTCATATCACTTTCAACAATATTTAATTCATGTTGCGCCGGTCAGTATTATTGATGAAAGAAACAGAAGTACCCAGAATAAAATCACTGACCTGCAGCAGATCATTGACAAACTTTATCTTGTAATGTAGTATAGAATACCCAGAGAAAGCTGTTGACAAACTTTATCATGTAATATTTTTATAGAGTACCAAGAGAAAATCACTAATCTACCTTAACTGGCATAAGTCACTTACAAAACTTAGACATGTAATGTAGTACCCCTAATCCAGTGTTAGAATCAAACTCAGTCTTAGTGGCGATTGGCACTGATTGCGTGTGTACATGTATATTTAAAACCAACTACAAGGGGGAGACTTGACCACTTAAGTGTAATTTCCTTCTTATACTTCACAACATGTCATGCAAAAAAAGAATCTCCTTTTCCTGAGTTATGACCCAATTCGTCCCCCTTTCTCAAAATTACACATGATTTGTTGTTTTTAATATCTATATATAAAAAACGTTAAAACGATAATTATGGACAATTTCATGAACCACTGTTTTTAGCAAGCATCAAACTAAAAGTGCAAAAAAGACAATTCCAGACGCCTATGGCAATGGAAATATAGGTCCTAGATAATAATCAAGATATAATTTACATATTTGACCATATATTTAAAAACAAATGACAGAGGCCTGATATTTATTAGCTCTCCAGACCCAAAGGCTCAAGTGCACTTTTTCCAAATGCTTGGCTTCCATTGCATATCACCTTTGTACATTTTTATCTTCTCAAGAACCACTAAGCCAAATTGGACCAAACTTGAATGTGATACACTTTGTTTGGTTCTCTTTCAAAATTGAGTTCATTAAACCTTCCCCGACATTCAAGAAAAATTGTAGTTTTATATGAAATATATAGGTGAAATTGGAAGCGTCCGAATACTTTTATGGGGCTGCCGTGGTCGTGATCGTATGGTAGGTGCATTTCTAATTACCTATGCAATCAGTGCCTATCACCACTAACATTGTGAGTTCAAATCTCGCTCAGGTGAGGTGTACTCGATACAACATTATGTGATAAAGTTTGTCAGTGGCTTGCGGCAGGTCAATGATTTTCTCTGGGTACTCTGGTTTCCTCCACCAATAATACTGACCGCCACGATATAACTGAAATATTGTTGAAAGTTGCGTTAAACACCCTAACCCTAGTATGAATATTTTACACGAGTAATACAATGAAACCTGCCTATGTGGTCACCTCTATTAAGCAGTCACCTGTATTAAAAGGTCACCTTTTTCTTGTCATATCATAGAAAATTTCATATGAATTGAACCTCTTTTAAGAGGTTGCCTGTCTTAAAAGACCACTTTTTCTTTTTTCTAAAGGTGATCTCTTAGTACGTGTGTGAATGTATAGCCCTTGATAAAGAAACATGAAAATGGTGGGGGATATTGGAACACAGTTTCAATTTTCTTTAGGCCAATCAGAAAATAGTGGATCTAGACGATGGTTATGGATGAGCAAACATATATTTAATTTTGATTTGTGGATTAATGCTTCTTATTGTTTTTTTATTTATTGCAGGTTCATCGTCATCATGTAAACCTGTCATGGCCGATCAAAGAACCACAACTCTCTTGTCGAAAAGTTCAAATATGTGTAGACATCTCCAAATATGAAATCTCTGAGGACAAAAAAACAGTACTGACAAACTTGGCAAAACTTCAAGGACAATCATGTGATTCTCTCATAAATATTCATGAGTTGTTTATAGAAGAAAATGAAACAACATAGTACAATATAAATATGTGATAACAAACAAATTTGTTCTTTTTTTGTGTTAGACACAAAATTAAACCATTAAAAAATAGTATATAATAGCATCATCCACAAATAAATAAAAAAAATCATCTCAGCTATTCTTCATGATGGTTTGGTTTGGTTTATGGTTTTTAATGCCACTTTCAACAATATTTCAGTTATATTGTGGCGGTCAGTTTAATTGGTGGAGGAAACCGGAGAAAACCACCAACCTGTCTCAAGTCACTGACAAAATTTATCACATAATATTGTATCAAGTACACCTTGCCATGAACAAGATTTGAACTCACAACATTAGTGGTGATAGGCACTGATTGCACAGGTAGTTGTAAACCCAACTACCATACAATCATGACCATGACGACCCCAATTAAGTGTTGTTGGATAGGAAACAAGCTTGTACAACAAAAATTATATTTCATCACAACATTGGATATATTTATAGCCGATATGAACATTGAAACATAAAAATTCACCAATAGGGTAAATCTAGGGCATGTAGGATGATTAGGATTATGGTGTTTAACGCCACTTTCAACAATATTTTAGTGATATTGTGGTGGTCCGTTTTATTGGTGGAGGAAATGAGTACCCAGAGAAAACCCCCGACCTGCCACAAGTCACTGACAAACTTTATTACATAATGTTGTATCAAGACTATCAAGTACATCTCACCATGAACCAATACATATATAAATATATTACAAATATATGATATTACATTCAGACGAAGAGGTCAAAATTTCATTTCTCAATTTCAAGCTTAGAACTCACGTTTTAACAAATTATACGACACATGAGTCATTAATTGCATTTTTTCAATGAATTTATATAAGTGTTTGAGACTGGAAATAATGAAGCTGTCTCATGCATGATCTTGGGAATTAACTTATACATTAGTTCAAATTACATTCAGACAGTTATATACATAAACATTCTTCCTAAACATGTACACATACATCAGAAACAAAACAAATAAATATCATTAATATCTCATTCATAGGCATTTTAAGCTAAAAATGTTATAATTACACAGTATCAGAATATGTACCACAATCAGGTGTGTAAAACACACTTTATTTTTTATCCAGAAAATCTTTTAGCTAGACTGGATGATTATCTCAGGTCAAACAATTATTTTAGTTACAGTCAAACCTGTCTTATAATACTTCACTATCTTTTTTCCTTATAAAAACATGACAGTAGTTTTGCATTTGCATCCTAAAATCAACTGCATGACTATTCCCCCTGTGGTGGCGGTAATTTTTTTTAGGACTATTCCCCTCTGGTGATTTCAGCAATCGTATTTCCCGGACTTTAATAAATTATTCATCTCGTTGGTTTAAATTAAATGACGTCATGCAAGTCCTCTGACTTTTTAATTGCGCGAGCTAAATTACCGAGAGGGACAAGTAAACTATACACAAGACAGGTGGTCGCTAAATACAGGTTTAATTAATATGAAATGCACTGAAGGAAAATTAAAATTAAGGTTACATAATTCACGGTGTTGTTTAATAGATGTGGTCACTAAAGCAGGTTTTACTGTAACTTAATAGAAAGCACAACAATTGATTTCATTTCTATGTTGTAGTTGAGGACGGAGAACCTGAATTTTTGTTTCTATTTCTTTTGTCATTTCCAAGTTGCAGGCGAGGGTCTTGAGCCATCTTTTCTTCCTCTACCCATACCACCAGGACCCAGTTTCCTGTCCATGTTAAGTGCATCTTGTTGTGCTAACTCCTCGTCATACCTACAAACATATATTTCTGTTTATATACAATTTATCTAAAGTATAATGGGATGGAACATAGATAATTCAATTCTGCAAAGAAAATATTAACATACTACAGTCAAACCTGCCTTATTGTTTGTTTGATGGTGTTTAACGCCATTTTCAACAATATTTAAGTTATATTGTGGTGGTCAGTTTTATTGGTGGAGGAAACCGGAGGACACAGAAAAAACCACTGACCTGTCCCAAGTCACTGACAAACTTTATCACATAATGTTGTACACCTCGCCCTGATCGAGATTCGAACTCACAACATCAGTGGTGATAGGCACCGATTGCATGGGTAGTTGTAAATACAATTACCATACGATCACAGCCACGACGGTCCCTCAATCCTGCCTTAAAGGGCACCTGTATATTGCAAATCACAATCTATAAAAAGAGCATTTTTATTTTCTCCATTTAACGAATACTGCAACAGTGCATAAAGGGCACATTTTCAGGTTCTGTTCATTGCCCATTATATACAGGTTTGACTACATGACTTCATTGGAAATATATAACACTAATGCAAGATTTTTGCTATGAATATTCATATATTGAAATCTTAAGATTATTAATAACTGACGTCCTCACTTTTCAGGATCTTTATGTCCACTTGTGACAATGAACCCTTGATAAACTTGTATTTGTATGGGATAGTAAACAACATATCTGATTGGATGCTTCAGCTTATAAATAGACCAATCAAAAATGTATATTAGAGTGTACCTAGGGTGTGGGTAAAGAAAACAGTTCACCTCTGGTTTTTAGTGGGGTTCGTATTACTAGATCTTCAGTATTCTGTGTAATGTTTGGTAGATCATTGTTTGTCCTTTTTTTCTCTTGGCCATTGTATTGTCTATCCTTCTTCAATTTACGTCTACTGATTACACCTTTGGTATCTTCAAACATTTTTTTGCTAATGAAAACAAGATGTTGCACGCTATGTCGTGCTAAGAATACCCCCACTCGTTCATTTGTAAGTCGCACAGTAAACAGGAAGTAGATGTGCATTCACTTCTTCCAGTAGAAGCTGAGATATCTGTTACGAAAGTGTGAACGGACGGACAAATGGACGGATGGACTAACGGACGGACGGACAAGGTGATTGCAATATAGCCCCCTCTCTACGAGTGGGGGTATAATATCAAAATAAAATTGTATCTCTTTGTTTTTAGGGGGTAGTCGTGGTTGTGATCGTATGGTAGTTGGATTTACAAATACCTGTGCAATCAGTGCCTATCGCCACTAAAGTTTTGAGTTTGAATCCCGTTCATGGTGAGGTGTTCTGGATACAACATTATGTGATAAAGTTTATCAGTGACTTGCGACAGGTCGGTGGTTTTCTCCGGGTACTCCGGTTTCCTCCACCAATAAAACTGACCGCAACGATGTAAATGAAATATTGTTAAAAGTGGCATTAAGCACCATAAACCTACCAAACCAAACCATCTTTGCTTTCATATTCGGGGACACTTTCAGTACATCATACACATGAACTAGTCTTTTTACTGAAATACTATTGGCAGGAAAGGGTTTGGTAGTTGTACAGACTAAATGACAAATAATAAAATCATACTTACAACAAATCAAAGTATCCAAGATGTTCTTTTTGTGGTACCTTATTCCACCGTACACTGTCAAGAAAATGTAAAATTATTTAGCACTTCTTTTGATTGATTGATTATTGTTTATTATTATATATGAGTTAAGCATGGACTAAACATTAATATAAATTAGGTTTTTCCAATATTTTTCCTGGAGTGAATAAATACCTTCGAGAGCAAAAGGGAAATAACTGTTTGTTTACACATGACCTCTCAATTTTATGAAAACGACCATGTTGCTATGAAATAAATATATTTTTGAAATTTGTGCCAAGGACATGAAATTACCAGGTACAGCATTTGATTTAATAACAAAAGAAAATGTTGCCAGCCATATTTAAATCTTTGCATGACCAGGAGCTCGCAAGGATTAGTATCTCCTGTTCCACTGGGTGGAAATTAACATTTTGTCAATATCTATGTAAATTTTAAATGAATATCAAGAGATTGTACTATCTATTCTTTAACTAAAATATTTTATAATATACCGACCCCCCCTCTCCCTCTCTATTACACTTACTCTGGCATTTGTCCTGGTGGTATTACTATATTAATAAGATCATTCATCAGACGATATTTCATAATTCTGTCGCTGGACGTTGTACTTGTTAGTGATGGCGAGGCATTGACCTACAATTAAAATTTCTATTATTACATTACAAATATATTTCATATGAAATTGACACTCTTCTTTAAACCCCCCCCCCCCCCCCCCCCCCCCCCCCCAAAAATGGCGAAAAAAATTGTGTAAAAACAGAATGGAAAAAATTCATAAGTAGCAAGCATTCTATTTAGACAATATTCAGATACCTTGAATGTTGTCCTATATCTTTCTTAAGACTTTAAGCTTATAATCTTAAGAAGGACCTCATTGGAAATAAGATAAATGGCTTTCATGGGCCATCTACATTCAAGAAGTGATATTAAATTTCAATAATTAACAAAAAATTATAAGTTTTACTTTTAGCTAAATATAGAATTTTCACTTGAGTACATTGTTGACATTTTTAATCTAAATATATCTTATTTTTAGGTAGGGACCGTTGTTGTCGTGATCGTATGGTAGTTGGATTTACAACTACCTATGCAATCAGTGCCTATCACCACTAATGTTGTGAGTTCGAATCTCGCTCAGGCGAAGTGTATTTGATACAACATTATGTGATAAAGTTTGTCGGTGACTTGTTACAGGTCGGTGGTTTTCTCTTGGTACTCCGGTTTCCTCCACCATGATATAACTGAAATATTGTTGAAAGTGGTATTAAACACCATAAACCAAACCATTTTACGTATATAAATTAAAAAAAAAAAAAAATACAACACAATCAGAAAAGTTCCAAAACCCAATAGGAAATCATAGATATTTTTTTTAAATATTATTCTGAAAATATAGCAGAAGATAATAATCTAAAAGTTGTTAGTTGCTGAAGTTGTCAAGTTTACAAAGCTATACACATTGAAGAGTTGTGTGGATTAAATAACAGTGTGACAATGATGTTGATGAGGAGTGACACTTATTCCTATACTCTACCATGCAGGAAACACATAAATAATTCAAATCTATAATTTCACTTTAATCTTCACTCAAACACCTACCTCAATTAGCCAAGGCTTTAGATTATCATCTATTATTATATCATAACTGAAAAATACATCAAACATCTTAAGCTAAATACATAAAAAAAAATATCAAGTGAAAAATAATTTTGCTTTTATATATAATAAAGCTTGTCCATAACTAAAATCTGAAGGGGTCATTGTGGCTATGATTGCATCTACCTCTGCAATCAGTGCTTATTACTGATCAAGATTTGAGCTTGAATACATAATAACTAACATGGTGAGGTGTGATAGTTTGTCAATGACTTGTAGCAAGCAGTTCTATGATTTTCTGCAGGTAGCAGTGTTTCCTCGAAAAATTAAACTGACTGCCAAGATATAACTGAAATATGTATCATCGAAAGTGGTGTAAAACACCCAAAACCTTAAATAGAAAATTATGTTGAAGCTATTTACTTTGACCTTAAAAGTCTAAAATAAAATTGCTATTTTACTCTATAAATATAAAAAAAAAAAGTTTGAAGATACCAAAAGGGTTATCAGAAGCCATAAATCAAAGAACAGACAATACAATGACCAAAAGAAAAAGGACAAATAAAATGTGTTGTTTTTTTTTCTCATTTTCAGATAAAAAAAATTGAAAACAATTGTCTTTTTTTCAATTATATACAAACACAGTTTTTGTACTTAGGATGGCACAAAGGGGAGATAATTAAGATTTCAGGGTAAAGTTTACTTACCCATAACATTCAAAACAGTGTCTATCATTAGATATGTTTCCCTAGAAATATAACAGACATCATATTATTTAAAAAGGTTAAATTTGAAAAAAAAATCAAATTTATACGTGTCATAAAATTATCCATACAAATCACATTTGGTAATTAGTAGGTTGGTTTCGTTATGGCTTATGGTGTTCAATGCCACTTTCATCAATATTTCAGTTATATCGTGGCGGTCAGTTTTATTGGTGGAGGAAACCGGAGTACTGGATGAAAACCACCGACCTGTCGCAAGTCACTGACAAACTTTATCACATAATGTTGTATCGAGTACACCTCGCCATGAACAGGGTTCGAACTCACAACTTTAGTGGTGATAAGCACCGATTGCACAGGTAGTTGTAAATCCAACTACCATACGATCGCGACCATGACAGCCCCTATAATTAGTAATTAATTGGTGCTGCTAATTGCTTTTTATAGCGATGGAACATGCCATACTCCAAACACTGCTTTGATTCCTCCAATACAACTAATGGATGCCCCTGTACTTCACGATTAACAGGCAGTATTTTGTATTAAAATTTAAACATTTTCATGAATATCTTATACAACACTCTTTAAAATCAGGAAGGACCAAAGACCATTTTAGGCGGGTAAAAGTACCTGGTACTGCCCCTAATTGAAAGGCTTGATTTCTATGCCTAGGGGTCCTCATGGGGGGATATTCAAATACAGTATGTATTGAGAACTTTATATAGACATCACCAAGCCAATTTAAAACCATGTAATTTCTCTAAGATGAACAGTTTTTCATGTTCCTTAATTGGTGTCCTTGATTTTTAACATTATGATCTATTTATGGTAATAATATTTGTAAACTCACCGACACTGCTTTAAGTGAATGAACTGTTTGCCAGTTTATTTCATCAAATAATCTGTCAGTCACCTACAAAATAATAGAAGAAAATATTCACTATATACAGAACATCGGTCGAGACAGACATTATCACTAATACCACACCATCTTTGATAAGGATTAGTAACACAAATAACATAAATATTCTGAACCCTGCTTAGTCAGTCTTCACGCTAACCCACTTGTCCGAAGCACGGGAAAAGTAAAACTGGATTCGGACAAGTGAAAATTATGAAAAAATTTGTTTAAATAAAGAGAATATTTTTCTAAATTTGGCTTTCGGACAAGTAGGTGAAAAAATTTAAGGCAAAGACGGCTTCGTTAAATTCAAAGAGACAAACAATTCTGCTTCAAAGAAACTAAGTATTTTGATTATTGAGGTACAATGGAGCTTGTTAATACCTAAGTCTCCCTCTTATGGGCAGCCATTCTGAAATAAAAAGTGTCATTTTAAGAGGGGTGTCCTCTCTTAAGGGGAACAATATATCTGAAATCTGGCATGACAAGAGGGGTGGCCTTTGGTAGGAGCGACCTTATAACTAGAGGCTCAGTGGGCTGAGACTGCGTCGCTCACCTGTCGGACCAACCAGAAATAATGGCAGCCATGTTTGTTAATGGATCAGGACGAAAAGAGCAATGATAGATGTTTTCTACCAAGTTTCGGTTCATTTGATTAAGAGAAGAAGATTAAAATGTGAAAAGTTAACAGACAACAGACACCAAGTGATGGCAAAAGCTTAATTTGCCTTTGACAAGGTGAGCTAAAAAGGGACTAGTATACCCTAAAAGGACCTCATTTCACTTCAACTTAACCAAGAAAATGCCTTTTCTAAGCTTGCAATAACAATGTTATACATCCTCATTTGATTTGTTCTCTTTTTATCTGCACACATATTATTATGCATAGTGTCCTGAACCTATGTTAATTGAATCAGTTTTGTATGTCCCTAATAGGATCTGAAAGATTCTTCCAAGTCATTAATACCTCTTTTCCTCTTGTTCCCTCTAAAAATAATCTCAGATTTTGAACTGTCCATTTACCCCCATGTACTGCATTGTAATCTTCCTAAAAATAGAATAAAATATTTTACAATTTTACTACATTAAACCTGCATATAAACTCCACTCAATGGAACCAGAAAATATGGCCTTTATGAGCAGTTGCCCTTTATATACAGGTAACAATTATATGCACTATTCATTAATGACAAAAATGAAACTGCCCTTTATAGACAGTGATTTGCTATATAGAGGTACCCTTTAATGTAAGTTCTACTGTACGTCTTCTATATTTAGAAATAAATCATATGTACCAGTATGCATTTCCAGTTTTAGCCAATCGACAATTAAATCACAGAAAAAAACCATTTTAAATCAGTGTGGTTATTTGTATTTATATTATATCTAGCAAATTTCACCTATGAGTGGAAATCAAACTTTAAAAATAATTCCCCAAAAAAGATTAGGTGAACCAAAAGTATTTTCAGGGGCCGTCGTGGTTGTGATCATATGGTAGTTGGATTCACAATTACCTATGCAATCGGTGCCAAATCACCACTGACATTATGAATTTGAATCCCACTCATGGCGAGGTGTGCTCGATACAAAATTTTGTGATAAAGTTTGTCAGTGACTTGCGACAATTCAGTGGTTTTCTCTGTGTACTCAGGTTTCATCCACCAGTAAAATTGGCCGCCACGATATAACTGAAATATTGTTGAAAGTGGTGTTTAACACCACAATCCCACAACTCAATCCAAAAGTATTTTCTTTCCTTTTCTTTTATATTTAGTCTCTACCTATGTTTTTGTATATAAACGATCTGTGTTTATTTATATGCGTATTATATCATTTTATTTGCGCATGCTATCACACATTGTAAATTATTGTATTCAGAAGAAGACTTCACGCGTCTGATCCTAATTTGTTATATCTAACAAATAAAACATGTCTTAACAAAATCAAACTCACAATCTTTGTAGTGGTAATAGGACAACTGCATACGTAGATGTCAAAAAAATTCAAATACAATATGATTGCAGCTAAGACAGCCCCCTTTCAAATGTTTGAGTGAGTGGTTGTTGTTGAACACCAAATGAGCAATTTTTCAGCTACATAATGGCGAGACCAAGGTATATTCGGTGAGAGGATGATGTCTGCTGTGTAACAAACCAATAAGTTTTTGCTTATTTGGATTTTTTGGTGCTAGTTCACTGAAACAACAGACAATGCCGATAGACATGTCGCTCCACTCGGACACATTATCTAGATTCTGAGCCAACCAGTCTTCGTTCTTTCTCCTTAATGCTGCATGCTTAGCGGAGGACCAAGAAAAATCAATTTTACAGTCTGTGGTTTGACGCGACCAGGGTTTGAATCCACAATATACTGTACTCGAGGCCAGCACACTAACCATACACCATCACTGCAGTTCTTAAAGTTGGCCTAACAGTACCTACCCCTTGTTTTTGTATAGAGACATTGGTCAGATGCACAAACATATTGTCAAGTTCATTTATACTGGCATTATATTTCACTGTACAAAATCTGGCAAACCCAAGCTTATACCTACAATACAAAATTTGTCAAAATTTTGATATTATAAAATATGGTTATTTTCATGATACTAAAGAAATAATTCATGAAAGCCATTAACTGTGTTGTGATCTTTAACATGGGTTGGCGGATACTAGTATTTTATCCCATGCGGAATTTTGACTTTGTAAGTTGTATTCAATTTTAAGCAATTTCACTGGTCAATATAGTTTCTCAGGAATTTCCCAGTTTTTTTTAGCAGAAGTGGATAAAGCAAACCTGACAAGTACAGGTAAGTAATATACATAAAACATCAACAAAGTTTTTTATTATTATTTTGAGATGTTGCTTTCATAAGAAATATAATGCAATCTTCACTGGACATAGCAATTTAAGAAACTTGATAATTTACCAGAAACATTTACAAGTACATGTATTACTTTTAACTTTTTCAAACAAAACCCTTTATTTTTGCAACACAAATTTTAGAGACAGTTATTGATTGGTCATTTATTCAGCAATTTTTTAGCTGTATCACTTTGACCTGTTTTAAGGTTGGTCTGATACACACAAGTTATTGGTTAACATTAAACAAAAAGGCAGATACAGGAGTAGACACAAGTGCAGTCCAAGAGAACCCAAATAGTTCATCTACTATTTTGTAGGGACAAAGTAAGAATATGGATGAGATTCAAATTTTGTAAAAATGAGATAATTGTAAAAAATGAAAGAATGTGTCCACACTTCTAGCTTAAATAAACAGAGGCACACCTCCAAAGGACATGGATATCCCCCACACTTCCAGCTTAAATAAACAGAGGCACACCTCCATAGGACATGGATACCCCCACACTTCTAGCTTAAATAAACAAGAGGCACACCTCCATATGGCATGGATACCCACACTTCCAGCTTAAATAAACAAAGGCACACCTCCATAGGACATGGATACCCACACTTCCAGCTTAAATAAACAGAGGCACACCTCCAGAATGGAAAAAGTGGTAAAGTCTTAGCTATAGCCTCGTGTATCAATTTAAAATGATTTGCTTGAGTGGAACTTAAGTAATTGAGTGAAAACCAAATACAGGAAGTACAGACATACAGACATGGGTAAAACTTAATGTCCTGGCAACAGAGGCACACAAATATACAAATACAGGAAGTACAGACATACAGACATGGGTAAAACTTAATGTCCTGGCAACAAGAGGCATACAAATATACAAATTATTACAATTTGACTGAAATGAACATATACTTACATATAACATTTAAGTGGTCTAAATGAAGAAACTAGAACATATAATCTTAAATCAAACTTCTTTCCTCCTATTAATAATGGATTGTCTATATATTTTGATATGACGTATGTATCTTTAGAGGTTGGAGGTGTGAAGCTAAAAAGTAACAAAAACAAATATATTAATTAAAAATACCAGCATTTTTACTTTGTTTGGATGCAATGTAAATACCCCATAAGTATTTGTAAACATATAGACAATGTTATTAATGAAATTTAATGGTTATATTGGTAGTACACGGAGCACACTTCACCATAGGAGGGGATCAAACTCACAAATCAACTAGTGCATGCTCTGGCAACAATTGAAATTGCTATAATATATATTATGGTATTAACTTTGGTAATAACTATAGTATTTGTTTATATGTGGGAAATAGTGATGATTTTAAATTTTTCAGAATGGTTATGTCCCTTTCTCAATGTGGTACTTTATATATGGAATGAGTGAGTGATGACAACAGTAGGCACAGGAAGTTCAAAGAAGGACTATTAAAATAAAGATTTTGGTTGAAATATAACAATACCTATTTTGACCCACATCTGTAAGACCATGTCACATTGTGTGTTTATCAACCCCACTCCACCACCTTCTACCCCCAACGTCCTTCCCCCTGGAAAATTCCTGGCAATGGGTCTAAACTGTTGTTTAATGTAAAAATGAGCAATTTTTCACAAAGTTATTGTTTGACACGATGGAGTATAACAGTCCTCCAAATACAATAAGGGCCCGGGTGGCTCAATGAGTTAGGTAGTTGGATTAACCTAACAACTCATACAAGCCTATCACCAATATGGCGTGGGTTCGCGCCCGGCTTTGTAAATAATAAAAAAGGGTGCATTCGATTCGCAGCCGCAAGTGATAAAGTTTACCAGTTGCTTGCCCATGGTCGGTGGTTCTCTCCGGCTTCTTCCACCACTAAAACTGGTCGCCATGATATAGCTGAAATATTGCTGAAAGTGGCGTTGAACACAATAAATCAAATCAAATTAAATCAACCAAATACAATAACCAAGGCTAAAAAGGTTTTCACTGTAATAAACAAGATGAACTGTGAGCTAATGCTCACCTATGATACCCCCGCTCTTCGGCAAACAGGAAGTAGGAATCTGACAGATCAAAAAACGCTTCCCACAATATGAGGTACCTATATGAAGCTTGTGACCAAATATCAGATTTCTGCCATCAATAGTTGCTGAGAAAAATGCGACGAAAAATGAGCATATATGTTCAATGTGTATAAAAATCAACAGTCGGCAAACAGGAAGTAGGAATCTGACGGGTCCAAAAACGCTACCCACAATATGGTATACCTATATGATGCTTGTGACCAAATATCAGATTTCTGCCATCAACAGTTACTGAGAAAAATGTGACGAAAAATATTTTGGACGGACGGAAGGGCGGACAGAGGTAAAACGGTATACCCCTCTCCCCCTTCGGGGAGCGGGGGTATATGAGAGCGGGGGTATAATTACAACAAATATATGATATTATATATGAATATAAAGAGGTGTCATACGAGGGATTTATTATATTATGGGTTTACATGAATCTAATTAAAACTAGCGGTAAAAGCTTCTTTTTTTTTTTCTTTAGCTTTTTCAACAACAAAAATTATCCCATGATCCACTAACATCTATTAACATCCTATATCAGACAAAGTCAGAGGTAAGATTTCAATTGATCAATCCCTGTCAAGCTTACAACATTTTCAACTATTAAATACCATGGTGATTTTATGAAGGAATAAGAAAACTTCCGAATGTCAATGAAAAGATACCTGATGATATATGATACAGGATGTAGTTGAATGTTAGCAGATCACAGGATAAACAAAATATTTATAATTATTTATAATTAAATTGGGGCTAGGGTTATAGTTATGGTGTTTAATGCCACTTGCAACAATATTTCAGTTATATCATAGCGGTCAGTTTTATTGGTGAAGGAAATCAGAGTACCAGAAGAAAACTACCAACCTGCCGTAATTCACTGACAAACTTTATCACATAATGTTGTATCGAGTACACCTCGCCATGAACAGGATTAAAATTCACAGCCTTAGTTGTACAGGTAGCTGTAAATCCAACTACCATACGATCACGACCATGACGGCCCCTATATAATTAAATTGGGTATATACCAATCACTGGTTGAATTAATTAGTTATGTAAATAAAATAATACTTTAATGCTTTCGAAAAACAAATGAAAATATATTTTGTTTTTATCTTTGGCTTACAAATTAATATAAATATATACAGCTAAACCTCGTTATCTTGATAAGCCATTTTATCAATGATTCCCCTCGTTATCTTGATAAGCCATTTTATCAATGATTCCCCTCGTTATCTTGATAAGCCATTTTATCAATGATTCCCCTCGTTATCTTGATAAACCATTTTATCAATGATTCCCCTCGTTATCTTGATAAGCCATTTTATCAATGATTCCCCTCGTTATCTTGATAAGCCATTTTATCAATGATTCCCCTCGTTATCTTGATAAGCCATTTTATCAATGATTCCCCTCGTTATCTTGATAAGCCATTTTATCAATGATTCCCCTCGTTATCTTGATAAGCCATTTTATCAATGATTCCCCTCGTTATCTTGATAAGCCATTTTATCAATGATTCCCCTCGCTATCTTGATAAACCATTTTATCAATGATTCCCCTCGCTATCTTGATAAGCCATTTTATCAATGATTCCCCTCGTTATCTTGATAAGCCATTTTATCAATGATTCCCCTCATTATCTTGATAAACCATTTTATCAATGATTCCCCTTTCATTTTATAATATATATTATTAAGTAACAAGCTTGATATGAAATACTATTGTTGCTGTAACTCTGTGACGTTATATTAAGGTCACCGATGTTGCATATACGATTTCTTGATAAACATACTATTGTTGATAGATTTAGTTCTAAATCAACTTCAAATCTCAGACTTCCTCTTTGATGCGATATTGCTTTGATAAATCCATTCTCGCCAAATTTATCAACAATAGCATATAATTTGGAAATAAAATCGTTGGTCCTGTAATCTTCCATATAATGAGGTTTGACCATATTTCAAACAAAATTAATGTTAGACATAAAATAATATATAGTTATTGTAAAATGGTAATATTATTGGAATATAAATTATGGAAAACTGGTTAAGTAGGTTTTAAACACATGAGGAGAGAAAAAATGGGTAGAACTGTCTTATGCTCCCATATAATCACTTAAGTTGTATTACTCTAAAAGAATGGAATAAATTTGCATCTGATTAAAATTAAGACTGTAGTTTATCACAAACAGCAATCATGCAAAACAGAAATGATACATTTCAATGAAACTTAAAATATCATAAAAAAAGAGTAATATTTGTCTAAATTTTTAATGGTTATATTGTGAAATAGTAAAAAAAACATTATTAATTTTTTTTATATGTACTGATCCTATGAAAGCAGAATGGTCTATTTGAAATTAAAATATCCCAGAAACCATTTTTTATTTTTTTTATTTTGTAATTTCTTCCCAAAGGGACAGAACTCTGTGACATCATGTATTTCCTCATTTTTCAAGGGGAGATAATTAAGACATTCAAGTCAAAAATGGGGAAAAAATTAATGATGTATCTCACATAAAACTAAGGTAGCATCAAGAAGCTGCTAATTTAGACCATTTTCCAAGGGACATAACTTGAAAAGGTAATTGGTCTTCTAGGTCAAAATCAAGCTTGATCTATCGTAATGCAAAAGTTAAAACAATCTCCTGGATTTGTTCGCATAAAATTACTACAAATGGAAAAACCAACAAATTTAAAACTTAATCCAGACTTTTTGGAAAGCATAAAATTGTTCCTGTTAATAATGGTCTAACTAAACATACAGGGTAAAAGGATATTACACATTATTAAAAAAATAATAACATTACAATAAATGTGTAAAAATGCATTTGAAACTACAGTAGAACCTCATTGTGCTGAAGTCGTAGGTACCAATTTGAGCTTAAACTAGATGAGTATTTGAGTTTTCATGGTAATTATTATGAATGGAACATATTTGAGTTCAAGAAAACGAGGTTTGACTGTATTTTACGTGACAATGAGCTAACATTTAATATTGAAAAATAAAGAAAAAATAAAATAAAAATAAATCTACAAAATGTGTAGTAGTGTAATAATAACTGAAAATCAGACACAAAAAAAAAGCACAGAAATACATATTTGTGTATCATAATGCAAAAACATTAATTAGCTCATATTTATTTTACAATTTGTAGAAAAACAAACAAAACAAAATAAATAGTTTTAAGAATTAATGCATAATTTTGTAATTAACTGAAATGTAAGCATGAGAGGTCAAGCACATTTTGTATGAAGCATGCAAGTGCTTTATAGGGTTAGGGTTATGATATTCAATGCCACTTTCAACAATATTTGAGCTATATCGTGGCGGTCAGTTTTATTGATGGAGAAAACCATCGACCTGCTGCAAGTCATTGACAAACTTTATCACAAAACGTTGTATCGAGTACACTTCTCCATGAGTTGGATTCAAACTCACAACGTTAGTTGTAAAAGGCACTGATTGCATAGGTAGTTGTAAATCCAACTACCATACGATCACGCCCACAACAGATTCTAAGTGCTTTATATACTATTATTGTACACCAAATAAGAAGTATATCATATTCTTAATTTTTTGCTTTTACAAATCTTTCAGTAGTCTCAGAGGAAATAAATGTCAAAATTTTTCCCCATAGGTTTTTATGTCCAACACCGGCAGCCATCTTGGAATTCAGTCTGACACTAAACACACCATTCAATGATCATGTATGTGTAGGCTTGGGTTAATGATTTTGTAGTTTCTAGGGAAAAGACATTTTTACAAATCCCCATAAGGGTCCTTTTTTAAAACTTTATCCTGTAGTGGTGGCCATCTTGGATTATTCAAGGTACAGAAAAACTCAACACTACTTGATATAGATCCATGAATATTCATGCTATGTTTAGCTTTACTTGTTGAAATGGTTTCAGAGAATCAAAATTTATTACTTGTCATAGGATGCTATGTTAAACATGCCCTGTATTGGAGGCCATCTTGTATTTGTGACCAGTGCCAAAAAAAAAATCCATAGAGGATCATCCCATAAACATTCATGCCAGGTTTACAGCCTAGCTAGGATGAAAGATCTCCATGAATGTAAAAAGATGACAAATATATGAGTAGATCAAACTTTTATAAAGACTTTTCATTGTTCTGAATCATTTTTTTTACCAGCAATTCTAATATGACATCCAGCATTAAACAATTGTGATAAAATCCACAATATATTTTACTACACACATGCATGTTGCAAGACAAATTGTGGCCTATTACTGAGGACGAAGTGCATACATACATACATTAAAATGTTCATGTCGTTTCTTTACATATTCATTTTTCCACAAAAATACCAAAGATAAATTTATATCTATTGATACTGAATTTCGTAAATAGTCGACTTCTTGTGACATTGTTTCCAATGAATGATGGTGAAATTGACTGGTAACTGATTCATTTTACAATTTGTCTATAGCATTTTAACTTGTTTTAAATGCTAAAATCAAATCAGAATATGTCAGTAACTTAATTGCAAATCTGAGTATTTGTCTATATATATATATATATATTTAAAAAAAACAAACAACTGTAAACATGAAGGTTAGTGGATTTTGTTTCAAGATGCATATCCCATCCCATCCTGCTTTCCTCTTAAAAGAATTAGTTATATTTTTCCTATTAGAATCAACATAATTCATAGAATCCATAAGTCTATATGACATTTTTACATGGGCAACATTATTTTCGCTGCAAACTATACTTCAATATCACACTGGATGCTACCTATGTTAAATATCCAACAAACTTACGATTTAAATGATCGGTTGTTATATAAATATGAGCTAAATAATATTTTTTTGCACAGAAAGAGAGAGATATATTAATACAGTGGGGTGCTACAGACTCACTTGGTTTTTTGTGACCACTTGCGTAATTGAGATAACTTGTTGACTAGGAAAATTCCAATGCCTCTAGCTAAAACATGCACAAATACTGATTATGAAAGCATAATAAAAGAATGGATAATATGCTCCTAATAACTAACATCCAAATTCTCCATGGTGTGTGAATGAGGTGACCCTGCAAGGAAAAAAACTACACGATGTTCCATTAAAACACATACTATATAAAGGATTGACACATATATTATCTTAGGGATCGTTTCAAAATGTGAGTTTTTTTCAAATGAAGTTAGTTTCATTTGGCTCAGACCACCCATCCACCTCCTCCAAATGAAAGTGTGAAAAACAGAATACCGATGTAAACAGTATTATAAACCAAACTCCACCTAAAAATATAGGGTTTAGAACCATGTATTCTCCATATGCATGTCATGATAAAGGGTCTATCTATGAATCTTTATCCTTTCAAAATCACAGACACTTGATTTCATCTAAGTGTACATATAATTCAACAAGCCTACTGTACAAATAAAATGTAGTATTATTTTAAATTGACAACAGTAAACGTTCCAAGAATCGAAAACATTATTCTTTTAATTTGCAAAAGAAGACCGTTGCTTTTCGTTGCGTATGATATTTAGTTGTACCACAAACAGGAAACCAGAGCTGTGTACATATCCACCCATTACTTATTCAGTACTAAAGAAACAGTACAATATACAGACTCGAAAGAAATTAAAACGATGTTCCATTCAATTTTATGCCGTTTTTTAAGTGCATTTTTAAAGATTTGTTGACAAATCTCAATGTGCGATTTTTTTTTTTTCCAAACGTCACAACTGAAAACCACCCACCTACCAAACGAAACTAACTTCGTTTGAAAAAAACTGTCACATTTTGAGACGATCCCTTAAATAATTCAATTTAAAACATTATGAAGAACAATAATTTGGTTGCTATGGAAACAACTTTTTAAAGTTTGTGCCTTTCCTTGGTATTTTATGTTTTTGTGGAACATACTCCCCAAGACAATTAAGGAGAGATAATTTTATGAAAAAAACAAATTTTTAACGCATATGCACAATAAAAGAAAGAAAATTCCAATATATATAATATTTGCAAAATTTACAAAAACCGTTATTTAATATTTGATAAGATGACAAATTTCAGCACAATCAATTTTAAAATCACATATTTTTATAAGAAAATTTTGACTAACTTGATAAAATGATCTCCCTTGAATTGAAAAAAAGGCTATATCCTTTGTGACACCACTCACTTGTTTGTTTTACTATCTCTTGACCATTTCTTCAGCTGAGACAGCTTGTTTACCAAGAAAATGCCAATTCCTCTGGCTAAATCACAGAAAAATGTTAAAGATCAGTATCACAAGATCATTTACAGGAATTATGGGAGCCATGTTTTTTGTTTTATATTAAAATAGAAAAGTTAACAGTGATTTGTGGATGGACACTACAAGTAGTACAACCCATCTCATCTGATATGCCATGTGATCCATTATACAATTATTGTCCTCATATGAGGTGGATATCGAAAGTTGTCAGCCCAAGAGTGGTTGATTTCCCAAAGGATAACAACCTCTCGAGAGTTGACAATGTGATGTTCATCTCATATGAAGGCATTAACTGTTTTATTATACCAAAACTCTCTTCAAAGGGTGTGTATAAAACTTGTCATAATGTACTTTTGAATTTCACATTCTGTAGCCTTCTCAAACTGTTTTGATTCTATAATTCTATCATTTCACTGGTAATTTTGAATGTGTTTTAGGTTGGATGGAGGGGGTTAGGGTGATGGTGCTTAACGCCTCTTTCGACAATATTTCAGTTATACCGTGGCTAATGTGTTTTGTAGCAGCAGACAAAAAATATAATTTCCAGTATAAAAAATACAAATAGGGAACTGGACTAAAAAAAAACCCAGATTTTCCATACAAACCTAGTAGTCTGGGGTTATCGTCTGGTCAATGTATTTGTTGCGGTGGCCCATCAAATTATCTCCCTTGTCCACAAATTCTCCATAAAACATCCAAATTGTCTTATTACCTCTATGTAGTAAAAATTATGCTTGTTTTTCCCTTTTGACAACTAACTTTGCCCAACAGTTCAAACTAGTCTCAAGCATCCACATACTTTGATATAAAATCATTATGTGAAGAAGTAGGGGGGGGGGGAGGCGGGGGGGGAGGCGGGGGGGGGGGGGGGGGGGGGTCGAGTCCATCAGACCAAAAATATATAGCATTCTAAAATATGTTATTAAAATCTGATACAAAACCACTGAAGTTACTGTCGCATGAAAAGCTCAGATGCAATGAAAAATGTATATCTCTTTTGAGCCTAATCTTAAAAACACATTCAGGAATCATGTTTTAAGAAGTTTTTTCGGTATAATTTGCCCTATACCAGGCTATCCAATAAATCTGAAAATTGTCATCTAAAAATGTAGATAAAATTAAAGGTTACCATTACATGTTCCACTACTAATTAATTCATGTTTGTGGTAAAAAAAAATTATGCTAGCACTGAAGTGGATCTCTTTATAGCATTTCATATGCCTGTATATGGCCCATGCATTGTCATTAAAAACATGTGCCTACACAAATGCAGCTACCAAAATAGAAGAGACCTGATACAAAAAAATTATCAATTGTGACACCATTGGAAACAATATTTGGGTCCAAAATAGACAGGTGTTTGAATTACACAGATGTCATTCAAAAAAACATAAATCAGACTTTGGGATTAAACTGAATGTTTTATTTAGACAGTATGTTTTATTTCTAAGAATGTCGTAGGTTAATACTAAAATTTGTTCATGTCACGATATAGCTGAAATATTGCTAAAGTTGATATTAAATAACAACGAAGCAATCAATCGATTTATTTAGACAGAACAATTTATTCAGGGTTCACTTTAGACAAATTTCACGGATTTGTGACAATAAGAATCTATGAATATATTAGAAATCTTTTTTTTTGTATAATTATCTCCTTTACTAAATATATCCTTAATATTTTGAAAATTATTATGTTTTGATTTCATATTGTGACATCACAAAAACATAATTTTGACAAACTTTGCATCCTATGGTTATTTTTTCTCTTGTTTTTATTTCTTTCTTAGCTATTTCTATGACAACAATACCTTTGCCACAAGGTTTCATTATCCATGTTGTATTTGGATTTTTTCTGAATTCTTCTACAAAAAGATTGTAATCTGCTGGTAACATGAACGTCAGAGGTATAAAATCTACAAACAAAAAAAAAGACAAAAAAAAAGTCAACATTTTAATTGAAGATGTAACAAAAAGTGTTATAACGGTATTTTACAATATATATTACAACATCTACATCACATACAGTAAAACCTGTATATAAAGGACACTGATGGGAACCTGCAAAAGTGTCCTTTACGGGCAGTTGATGTCTATATACAGGTTCAAATTACATGCATTATTCATTAAACGGAGAAAATGAAACCGTCCTTTATAGACAGTGATTTGTTAATATACAGGTGCCCTTTAAGGCAGGTTTTACTATATTTTCAGAAGGGGAATTGTTGTGGCTATGATGTTATGCTACAATATAATCCTCTCTTATAAGACCAATGCGTCTGCAATGAAAAAGTGGTCTTATAAGACAGTGGTCTCTCTTGAGAGGGACAATTAGACAGTATTTTAATATCTTGGTATGTCTGTTGTTATTGTTAGATGGTGTTTAATGCCACTTTCAATAATAATTTAGTTATATCGTGGCGGTCAGTTTCATTGGTGGAGGAAACCGGAGAAAACCACCGACCTGTTGCATGTCACTGTCACTGACAAACTTTATAACATAATGTTGTACACCTCACCCTGATCAATATTCGAACTCACATCAGTAGTGAATCATGATAGTCACTGATTGTATATGTAATCCAACTACCATATGATCATGGCCACGATGGCCCCCGGGTAGGAAGTTGTTAGATGTTAGTGTATATAAAATAAGATCAAAAATTTAAAAAAAATACAATAAACATCTAATTTTAATTAGATTGCCATTAAATAAACTATAAATCTCAGACTTCAGTGTTAAAATATTTCTTAAATAGAAATTTATGATTTTGCCATAATATAAAGCACATTCTAATGCAATTTGTTTGTTTCTCCGGATTTTTGTTATTATTCTACTTAAAATTATCAATCTACCAGTCGTAACTAAGAGGTTCAGTGTGAAGGATCCACCATCTTGAAAACGTGAAATCCTACATGACACATTTCCAACAATACACAAAAATATTTAAAATGCCTAATTTGCAAACTTATTTTAGTTAATTTTTATCAAATTTGAAGCATACATGAAACCAAAAAACATCTGATCTTTTCGGTTTAAACTGGAAGTCTCTATGTGACGTCTTTTTGTTTAAGTGCCAAAGTCGTCAACAACATTTCTTGGAATATTAATTTGTGTGATTTTTATACCAAGATATATGCAAGAATACTATGTCCAGTATTGCATTAGAATGGAGATAACTATATTGTATTCTAGGTTTTACAGTCGCAAATATCCGTTTACCTAGCTACGCTACACGTCACTAGGTAAACTCAATTTGTGACCATAAAACCAGCGATTCACATTTGCAAAGCTTAAAATACTATACAGTTATCTCCAAATTTCTGAATCTGAGATATTGAGGATCTAAAGGTAATACCCAGGTGTGTAAATCTTCCATTTTCATCTTTCTCTGCCAGAGGACTGCCTTCTTTCTCTAAATCTTTTCTATACCTCTTAATATTTTTCACCATTAAATCTTTCCTTGTCAATTCAACGTGGTTTGGAAAATGATTAATAACTCTGAAATAAAATAATAAAAAAAAAATTGTATAAACTTTGAATACATGTACATACATTGTATATTTAAAATTCATGAATTAGCACGAAAGAATACGGATCTATGTAAATGAACATGATAAACTAACAGACATTACACTTGGGTACACATTAAAGTACAGGAACTCAGCACTTGTATTGCTGGTTTACATTTAGTCACAATAGAGTCTTCAATAATGAGCATAACTCAAACAACTTAAAATGAGTATGAGGTTTATATACGTGTGTGTGTAGTTTCAAAATAACTTCTTCATTGTGTATTCTTTGTGTGTGTGTGGGGTGGGGGGAGTTAATGCCACTTTCAACAATATTTCTGTTGTATTGTGGTGGTCAGTTTTTATCTTTGTGTTTTGAAGTTCTGAGGTTAACTAGAAATCAGGTTCCTACAGATTGTACAAATATTATCTCCTCAATTTTCTTAATTTTTTTTTGTAAGAGTTGTCTTTCATTGGTCTGCATTTAGATATAAATTCAATGGGGGGAAATTATGTAAGTACACAATTTTGTGATTTATAAGGAAAATAAATCATATGCAAGAAAAAAAAAACATATGGAAATTCCAAGCATAAGGGAATTTGAGATGAAAATAGGATTGAAAACAATTACTAGTAACTGCCAAAATTGACATACACACTATGATACAAATGTATAGAAATGCAAAAGGGACATAACTCATTACAAAACTTTAATAACACAAAACCCCAAAAAGACCATCACTGTTCAACTTTCTTTTTATAAAGAGTATCAATACATACATGTATATTAGTAGTAATGTATCGTCCTGAATATAGCTGAAAAATTGCTCGCTGGACGCTAAACACCAATCAATCAATCAATTAATCTTTACAAGCAAATCACATTGGTGGTGTAATGGTTAGCGTATCTGCCTCAAGTGCAGTCGAGTCAAACCATTAATAAAATTGGTATTTGGTGCTTCCCCGCTAAGAATGCAGCATTAAGGAGTAAGAGCAAAGACTGGTTTGTTTCGGAATCACGATAATGCATTTGAGTGGAAAAACATATCTGCCTGTGGACTGTTGTTTCAGTGAGCTAGCATTATAAAAATCTCGTCTTGTGCAAAGTGGACATCATTATCATCATCTCATCTAATCATATAACTTGTTCTCACCATGATACAGCTGAATAATTTCCTCAATTGGTGTTAAACAACAATCACTCACTCTCTCTTTACAATCAAGTTTACATTGAATAAACCATGTATTCATGTTTTCAGAAACTGACCATATTTATATTGTGCTTGAGTTATTCTAGAAGATCAACATAACTGATTTTGAGTGATGAGTGAGTGGTTATTGCTTAACGTCAAGTCAGCAATATTTTAGCTATATCATGTTGAGAACAAGTTACTTTTTCGCGAGATGATACCTATATTTTGTTATTAAACCAACATGCTGAGCTAGAGGATTATTATATATTAGGGCTTGTTCACAGAAACAACAACCCATACAGTCATGTATGTAGTTATCTAATTCTGATAATTCTACTGTAGTTGTGAAGGAAAATATTGATAATTTACTTTTACAAATGTTTTGTTTTATACCATATTGGCCTACAGATATGTATTAATTAATTAATATTAGTAAATATAATATGTATAAATAAATATAAAAAAAAAACCATGAAAATTCATATTAAATCATGATACCAGTGATACTTCAGCTTTCAATATTTATAATCAGCTTCCCTTATCTTTTGTTTTGATTTTTTGAGAAAAATATCATAAAAACGTAAATACATGCATCTAATTTAGTGCACAAAAACCCATTTCTGGAATAACCTTTATCAGGTATACAGGTATGCTAAAATTCAAAAGATTGGAAAGTGAAATAATTTTCAAGTATTTCAGAGCAAGAAAATCAAAGGGACTTAAACCAGGATAGCCAAATTCCACTAAGGATTAACACGACAGGTACCACTAGTGGAGCAGGAACTGCTTACCCTTCCGGAGCACCTGAGTTCACCCCCGGTTTTTAGTGGAGTTCATGTTACTCAATGTTTAGTTTTATATGTATGTTTTGTGGATCGTTGTTTGTCCTTTTGTACTTTTTCTATTGGCCATTGTGTTGTCTGTTCTTCATCGATATACAGATTCTGATTACCCCCCTTTAGTATCTTAGATTTACAGATTCTGATTACCTCCCTTTAGTATCTTCAAACTCTTCTTACTTCATTATTTTCTCAAATTTTAATTTGATAATTCTTTCCATCATGAGGAATTATTATATTATTTAGGCCCATAATCATTTATTAAAACAAGGATCATTAGTTGACACAAACAAATAAGTAGACACTTGTATGTCATTAAATATAAGGAGGAAACAAATAATTTAAATAATCATATTTGCTTGTACTTCCTGAGATTACAACTTGTCCATATGTACCATGATCATGTTATCAGTATTTGAAAAGACGAATTAATGACGCACAAATTAAAATTGATTAAATGCATTTCTTTTCCTTTTAAACACATACCACAATAAATTACAAATTATTGATCTGTTTGGATATAAATGCAATATTTTTATTTATTAATAACAATAACTGAAATATATATTATTTTGTAATTTTGATGAGTAAGTAATAGACTATCCCATTAAAAGTACAAATATTTGAAATCTTAGTCCTATTTGTTCTATTTATAGAATAAAGCATGCTTAGAAATGACATGTTTTAATATAACATTCCAAAATTCTGTTCAACTGGTACATTATATAAATTACATGTTAAAATAATCTTTTCCTTCTTAAGGTTGCATAGATATAATAATTATGATGGAAATATGAAAGATAAATGAATATGGATTAAATTCTGAAATGACTTTTATATTAATACCTTTGTAAATGAAATTGAAAGAAACCTAATATAGAACAACAGATCAATATATGTTACAGTATGTTGTCAAAAGGATGTACAGGTATTAAATTTCTATTGTGTGCATGTGCTTGCCGATTTGTAATAATTGCAGTGATTACCATCTATAGGTGTATATAATACACACAAAGTTTTTCACTTGGGAGGAAAGTTTATATAAAGTGGTATTTATATTTATATCATATACCTGTACAAGACAAACAACATTTTTTTTCTCCTTTGAAAAATTTGATCATAGGAAGGATATTCTACGATTTTGAGGGAAAATTTAATCTCCTGTGTTTTTCAGACATCTGGTAAATAGTGCTTGATACTGCGAACTTAATACAAAATGGCTTTTATTAAGGATAATGTGAACATGCTTGTCAGCAGTTTGTTACGCACAGAACAGACAAAACCAGTTAGACCAATTATTATTCGGAGTATGACACTATCTTCAGAAAATGATGATGTATTTTTAGAAAGTGGTAAGTTAAATTTTAGGATACTCAAGTAAAATACCTTTTGGGTTAAAAATATGTTTGCTTTGGTTTCATGTACCTATTTTACTATTTACCATGTTATGCTATGTATGATAGGAAGCAGGTCAAATCGGCCCCTAACCAAATCGACCCAAAGTCAAATCGGCCCCAGTCAAATCGGCCCCAAGTCAAATCGGCCCCATTTTTGTTGTTTACTATTGTCAACATGCAAAGTTAAATAGTTTGAACACTATTCAGCAAAATATTTAAATATATCCAATACGTTTTAATTATTGAAGAATTAAAACTGTCTAGTAAGTACAGTTGTGTTTTGTACCAGTAAATGTTTACCATTGAAACGAAAATAAACTAAATATAAACGTCTGACTATATCTAGCCATGCTTAAAATAATCAATAATCTTTTATAAACTAAAGAATTTCTCAATCCAAGTTGTTTTTCTTGGCTTGGTTATTTAGATGCCCTCTTTTTATTTAAAGGCCAATTTATAGACAATAGAAAAAATCATCAAAGAATGTTCCTAATCAACATAAAGATCATTATATAATTGTCGCCAATCATGTTTTATGTAAATTGCTAATCACTTAATTATGCCATAAATTAATCATTAATTAATTTCTTTGATCCTTACAAAAGAATCCGCTCACCAATAAGATTTAAATTTTACATCTTTTAACTAAAAATATTAATTTATATTAATATATAATTTTTATTTATTTATTCTTTTTTTGGGCCGATAAGACTTTCATTTTGAGGCCGATTTGACTTGGGGCCGATTTGACTTGAGGCCGATTTGAATTGGGGCTGATTTGACTGGGGCCGATTTGACTGGAGCCAATTTGACTTGGGGCCGATTTAACTGGAAATCGTATGATACACATCACTTTTATGGTCCTTTTATGACCGATTGTCATAAAAGTACAGTCAAACCTGTGTTAGTGACTACCTCTATTAAGCAATAACTTGTATTATGTGACCTTAATTTTTATTTCCCTTCACAGTGCGTTTGATATCAATTAAACCTGTATTAAGCGACCATCTGTCTTATGTGACCATATTTCACTGTTCCCATAAAACAGGTTTGACTGTATATAGCATTTCTGGACTGGTTTACACAAGCATTAATGAAATTTAATTTCATGTACAATGAAAGCAAAATTACAGGGTCACCGGACTACCGTGAGTGTCGAAACTGCATACAAGAGCCACCATTTTACAAACACAATGTATTGCTTGTAAACTTTTTCTTGTCATTTAAATAGCTGAAATATTGCTCACTTGACATCACATACAACCAACTGATTCATTCTACTTATCATATTAGGTTATGTATAATACACACATTTTACCTGGAGAAATTATTTTGTAGAGGATGATGCATATAATGCACTCAAGCATGATCATGAGCATGACTAAAAATGGTAGTTGGTTAACAAGCATTTGAATAAAAGATATCACGTTGTTAAAAAAAAATGAAAAACAAATATTACCACACTATTGGAACAGTTTCAAAATTCAATTTAAAGTAATTTAACAAAGCCGTGGTTCAAATTGATTTGGTTGATATCATTGTTGATCATTGCTGTTTTAACCTCATTACCTATAAAGTAAAAGGACCAACAATTTTAATCTGAATTAACAGAGTATTCAAGTTATCGAGGCAAATTTAGCTATGAACGGACCATATTTTCACTTCAAGTTATCCAAGAAAACAGTTAATCAGACTTTGAGATATTGAGGTTTGACTATAATAGAAATATCTTACTGATCGTCTGCTAGTCTGTAACCACTCTCTATACTAAATACAGTTCTAATACTCTGAACATTAGCCCTGTAATAAAAATAAGATGTTATGCTGTTTAAAGCCACATTCAACAATATTTCAGCTATATTGTGGCTGTCAGTTTTACTGATGGAGGAAACTAGAGTACCCGGAGATAACCACTGACCTGCCGCAAGTCTCTGACAAACTTTATCACATAATGTTGCATCAAGTACACCTCGCCTGAGTGGGATTCGAACTCACAACTTTAGTGGTGATAGGCACTGATGGATAGGTAGTTATAGTTTCAGAATTGCATAAAAAATAAATAGTTTCAGGCTTACATCAAGGAAAAATAGTTTTAAACTTGCATTAATGAAAAAAATAGTTTCAGACTTGCATCAATGAAAAAATAGTTTCAGGCTTGCATCAACAAAAAATGAAATAGTTTCAACCTTGTATCAATGAAAAAAAATAGTTTCACACTCAATCATGTCAAAGAAAAATAAAACTAATATTAAACAATTCATTATTCTCACCAATAAAAGTTCCAGTCATCATCTGGATTCACAGAGACCCATCCTCTTGCTTCAAAATTATTGATTAGTACTGATTTATCCATGTCACAGCAATACTTCAAACGTGCCATTCCCGTTCGCTGCATTTTGTTGTTTTTATCTGAAAAATCATATACAAACAAGTTATTTCATGTTTTTATCACATACAATAACAGCTTATCATCTAAATTTGTAGCCCTTGATGAAATTACAAATTTATAAAAAAAAAATTTTTTAGCAGTTCATAATGAGCAACAGCTTAAGAGTGGTTAATAGAGATCCATTGCAAAACATATATTCCAAGTTTTCCTGTGAAATTTTTATACCGATTATCATGCAAATTAGCATATTTTAATAAAAAATCACATTTAAATGTTTTCCTCTGAAACTGCTAAACCAAATGTTAAATTACTCATTGCCATGTAGCTGCAATTAAAATTTGAGCTAATTTTGATTTATAATAAAGCAGCAATGGGCAATTGAAGATATTTCTATTTTTAGTAACAGCAGCCATTTTGAATGGAGGACGGGCTGTCAGACACAATTTAAAAAGGGGACCACTCAAGGGCCATCCCAACCAAATTTCAGAGGAAAAGATTTAAATGTGAAAGTTTACGATGTGAGCTAACAAGAGAAAAAAATCACAAAAAGCTTACAATCCATAAGTTAACTAACTTAGTAGTCTTGTTACTCATTAATAATCACAGGAAATGATTAAACCCTTATTCTCAATTATTTCATATTTTTATTTATCTAAACATTCCATCATATGTGAGCAATCTCGTCAGTTTCCTTTGTTTATGGATAAGGTGATGATGTCAATTTCTAACATCCATTAAAAAAATATGAAGTCATTATGCTCAGAGTCCCAGAGGGTATATATACATGTATATATATAATAATATATTAAAGTCAAATGAAATCCACATGCTGGTACATATAAAAGAAATTAGTAAAAAAAAAGAATAAGACGGATTTTTCACAACATTCTTGTACTAACGTTTTCACTGCTGTTGCAGATCTTCAGGTACAATATATATATATATTGAAATTACTTTCAAACTGTTGCACACCGCCTCGGTTGTGCAATGGTTAGCAAGCTTGCCTAGAGTGCAGTAGATCATGGGTTCGAGCCTCGATCAGGTCAAACCAAAGACTATAAAATTGGTATTTGTTACTTCTCCGCTCAGCATGCAGCATTAAGGAGAAAAAGCAAAGACTGCTGCAACATCTGTGTTTAATGAATACTAAAATAAATATGTTTTCTTGTTTATGAATTTAAAATACAAAAATATTCATTATTTTGCCTTGATTTGTTCAATTTGTTTTGTTTTCTTTCTGATACAATGTAAAAATATATATTGTCCAGCATATTATTAGATTAGGGGAAAATAAATTTATGCATGCAGCTCCATTTAATTTTTGCAATATTAAAATTAACCCGATATCATTAAACTTTATATAAAAATATAAATTAAAGATTTTTTTTCTCAAAATTCATTATTTCTCATCAACCATAAGTATAGAATAAACAGTGGATATTGTCAATATTTGTACATAAAATACAACACATATATATATTTTTTGTACTTGTATTATTTTTACCACAGTAAAAGGATGCAAAAAAGGAGGAAAATAAAAAACATAAAAATATACACAAAAAATAAGTAGCTTGGAACAATCTCATCAAAGTAGATCTTTAAACAAAAGGCTCACCTGATTATTCCTATACAGTTTGTGTTTTACCAAGCTTAGTTTCTAAGAAAAAGCTTTTACATTTGTTTTTATGGGATTGTATTGATGGTGAGTGAGTGATTGTTTCATTAATGCCAAATGAGCCATATTTTGGCTCTATCATGGTGAGAACTTTCAGCAATATTTCAGCTTTATCGTGGCGGTCAGTTTTATTGGCGGAGGAAACCGGAGGACTCAGAGAAAATTACAGACCTGTCGCAAGTCACAGACAAACTCTATCATCTTCAATATTGTACACCTCACCCTGATCAAGATTCGAACTCACAACATCAGTGGTGACAGGCACTGATTGCATAGGTAGTTGTAAATCCAACTACCATACGATCATGGCCACAACGGCCCAATTTAATTATGTAGATATATCTATTCATGCAAACCACACGCTTAACAAGTATGCTTTTACAAAGGTGTGAATTATTTGCTGTTCTAAAAAATATACTGTTGGTCAAACACATGATGTTTTACTACTTGAACCGCTTGCTTTGCTGGATCAGACACGGGGAGAATCATAACACAATTCTTAAGCATCGTCCCCTGGTGTCTCCTCCAGCTAAGTAATCGCATTCATGTAGTCCATTCTTCAACCATATGATACACTGCAACTATACATTACTCATTGCCTCTCATCGGGTCGTGCTGCCGAACACGGCCTATTTATTTATTTATTTATATATTTTTTGTAACATATATCATTTAAATAGTTAGAATTGTCTTGTTTAAAAACATATATCTCCATTCTGTATTGTTGTAACTGTTGATATAATTATGAATGTATATTTGTTATTGCCCCTTGAGGGACCCTAATTGGAATAAAAATATTGTATTGTATTGTATACCAAGGACGTATCTCACATACGGATAATACGTCCTTGGTTCTTGTTTGTTTATTTCATACTGTAGATTTCATACTGTGGGATCAATTTGAATTTTGTAAAAAAAAACTATGGTTTACTTGATTCTATATAATTAACATTTACTGGTAGGCCGGTATTGTTTTGGTCTAAGTTTGATATGAGCCGTCAATAATCAGGGAATAATTAAATTCAATTATTTATAAATTATGAAAATATAATTAAGATTTTCCATTGAAATAGAGGTAAAAGCACGAGTAAACATGATGGTTTCACCTCATTCAATAATAAAATGTCATGTCGGTTTTAAAAGCTCTTCAGAACTTATGTTGTATGTTTTATACTCCGACTTTAAATAAAATTTGTATATGTATATGACGTCCGGACAAGAGAATAAAACGTATAATTTATTATGCATCCTTTATAAATCATGTGTTTTTTTTATCTTTATTTCAATGTTAGTAAAATCACAAAGATTTGGACTATGTACAGTAATCATGTTATGGACAGATGTATGTCACCTGTTTAGTGTTTATACCAAACTTGTAAAAAAAAATAAAAAAAAAGAACTTTGAACTCTACGATAAATATAATTATAGAGCATAATCACTCGATAGCAAGTTATTACCTTTAATTTGAATATGAATTGTATATTAGTAGTTTCTGGTGACCTCAAACTTACTTAAAATGTAAAAAATTATACACAAATCTATAAAAGTCTGGGGAAAAGAATCAAATGCGTCCTCAGCAACATGACGCCATATTGGATTTTAAAATAATCGCTAAACAAACTTTTTTTTTATATTCGGAAATAAAAAAAATTACTTAAAATATCAGAAATGCTATGTAAATCACTGATTATTTCATTTCTGTGAAGAAAATCTGTCAAATAAATCTTGATTAGATAACATAATTTCGATCTATTATTGTACAGGTAGAGATTATTATGGGATAAAAACATGGCAGCCAAAACGTCTGAAAAATCATCGTCGTTAAAACATCGCAGTATATTGACTTCAGGTAGAATCACAGCAAGTTCTCTAGGGGCCACCCCAAGGACCCGTCTCCCACAGATCTACGATCTATCTTATACCCGTCAAAAGGGCTGGTATGACATAAGTGAGTGACAAGAAGTTGCAGGATGTCGCGATCGGAAATCTTAACTTCTTAGATTAGTCTGTCGCTAACAACATCACTTATATCTGTCATGAAATTGTGTTTTGTCCCTTGTATCCATATATTGCAGTACAAGTTCTTATTCAGATATGTAAACAACCAATTATTCCCATTGTGCTCAATCTTTATCATGTAGTATTATAAATATAAAATACAAGCATGCATGATGTAATTTTATAAAAAAAAAAAAAAAACAAAAAAAACCATTTGTTTTATAATATATCTTGTTTAGTCAAAGAGACTACTCAAGGGTCATTACAAAAATCTGTACTCTCTGCCTTTTCACGGAGTGAGGACATGTGTTTGTAGTGTACCATTTCTGCTTCGCTAGTGGTTGGATGTCAGACCGAGTTAATAATCAAGGCAGCTTGAGACGACATATTTAATTACACAAATATAAAACACAGTACGCGTCAGCACGAGTTCTAAATATAAACTAAGAGTGAGAGAGCGGGTACGCCTAAAATAAGTATTACTGAAATCCGGTATAATAAAATATAATTAGTATTGTTACATCCCTTCTTCTTTAAAAGAAAAAATATAAAAAGACAAATTAATAAAGTTAGATTAAAGGTAACCCTTCAAAGTCAGTAAACAAAATTTAAGCTCTAAAAGTCTTCTTTTTTTTTTTTTCGAAATAACAGTTCAAAAAGAAAAAATGAAAATTTTAAAGTAGTCAATGTCTTTCTAGATTTACAGTTTGAAATATCGAATTACTAATAGTTGTATGTCGAATGTATTCAATATACGGCACTACGGACGGAGAACCTAAATGGTTCTTAGAGTACACACGAGGATTATTATGCCTCTACGCACAGTGTGTCTCATTTAAATATTTTCAGAATATAATTTTCAAACTAATTACTTTGGCTTTACTACACTAATATATACACCTAAGATCGCTCCAAGGATTATTATGCCTTGCACGCACTAGTGATCTAATAACACAAAAAATCATCAAGTCGTTTTGGCGGTTTTACCTCTCTTCCGGAACATGTAACATAGTTTGGTGGTGGTATATTGTCAGTTGGTGCATCAGTGACAATTTCTGGTTTATTTTCACTTGCAAAGTCATTGTCAAATTCCAAATCTTCATTCAATTTCTGTTGATCGAAGTTCTCATGAGTTTGTCTGATGTGACGGCTATTCCTGCGAAAAGTTCTTTGTCCAACTTCAACATCGTATGATCTGATGTTAACTTTACTCTTAACGATTTCTTTCTTCCATTCCTTGTTGGTTTGAGTTGAGGGTTGAATTCGAACAACATCTCCATTCTTCAACGGTTGTAAATCCTTAGTTCCTTGATTGTAGTAGAATTGTTGTTTCTGTTGTAGCATTTCGTTGTGCACATGATATTGAGAAACGATGTTTCGGTTGCAATAAACTTTGTTTGTTCTCCTGTTCATTAATCGTTGTGCCGGACTAGTGTTGAATCCTTGTGTTGGAGTGTTTCTAAAGTCTAGTATCGCTAAATACAGGTCTTTCTGATCATGTATGGACTTTCGCATTAGTTGTTTTGCGGTTTTAACTGCTTGTTCGACTTTCCCATTGCTTTGCGGATATAATGGTGACAATGTTTCATGTTTGAATTCCCACAAAGAGGCAAATTTTCTGAATTCAGAACAGTCAAATTGTGGTCCATTGTCACTGAATACGATATCCGGTATCCCAACATTTCATTAGATATACTCCAACCTTTGACCATGGACGACTTGGTATTTCGTGAGATATTAGAGTTTCCTTCTGTTGTTTCTTTTCGTAAGTACAACATGTTTCACATCTCCGTATGAAATCCTTCACTTGTGAATTCATCCCTGGCCAATAAAGACTTTCACGTGCTCTACGTAAACAGCCTTCTACTCCTATATGAGAAGAGTGAATACGCTTGATCATATCCAATCTCAAAGATATCGGTATTACAACTCTTTCTCCTTTGAATATCAAACCATTTTGTACAGTGAGTTCATCTCGAACATCAAAGAATATCATTGCAGACGCCGGAACATCGTATTTCCTGTTAGGCCAACCATTTTGAGTTACTTCCTTCAATTCTTGCAGTTGTTCATCATTAAGCGTATGCTGTTGAATTTCAGAAATTCTCTGTTCTGATATCGGCAGGTTGCTGAGCATGTTCACACCTTCAATGTCAGATTCATTGTCATTAGGTAAGTCCTTCAAATAAGCTCTGCTCAAAGTATCAGCTATGTACATTTCTTTTCCTGGTGTATATTGAAGACGTATGTCATATTTCTGCAACTGTAGCAACATACGCTGTAATCGTTTCGGTGTTGCATGAAGCGCTTTCTTCAGAATTGATTCTAGCGGTTTGTGATCTGACCTCACTTGAACTGTTCTTCCATATGTATATTGGTGAAACCTTTCGAGTCCAAATATAACAGAGAGCAGTTCCTTCTCGATTTGGGCATATCTTGTCTCAGTATCTGTAAGTGCCCTACTGGCGTAAGCAATAGGCTGATTTTCCTGCATGATTGTAGCACCGAGCACAGTTTCGGAAGCATCACTTTGTAAAACAAGCTGTAGTTTTGGATCATAGTATTTCAGTACTGGCTTTGCTGTTACTAATCTCTTGATTTCATCTAGCGCATGGTCGTGATTATCAAGCCAACAAAATTCAGAGTCCTTCAAAGTAAGTTTTCGTAGTGGTTCGCAAATGTCACTAAGCTTCGGTAAAAACTTGCTTAGATAAGTAACGAATCCTATGATTCTCCTCACACCAGAAACGTTGGTTGGTTTTGGCATATCAAGTATGGCACAGACTTTCTCTGGATCCGGTTTAAATTTGACTTCTTTCATTTTCAAAGAAAGTTTGTCTTTATTTAGCTTTAGATTTCGTTCTTTGCAACGTTCCATTAAAGCACGAAATTTGACATATTGGTCGGCGATAGCCTCTTCTTCTGTATCTCCTTCACCATATATCAGAATGTCATCAATAATACTGCGGACACCTGGTAGTCCTTCAACAGTTTGATCCTGTCTTCTCTGGTACTCCTCTGGAGCCGATGAAATGCCAAAAGGCATCCGGAGCCAACGATAGCGTCCAAACGGAGTATTGAACGTTGTCAAGTAAGAACTTTCGTCATCTAACTCTGCATGCCAAAAGCCGTTCTTAGCGTCAACAACACTAAATATCTTCACTTTGCTAAGATCAGGTAGTAAATCCTCAATTGTTGGTAACGGGTAGTGACTTCTCTTAATGTTTTCATTAAGGTGTTTCGGATCTATGCATATCCTTAATTTTCCTGGTTTCACAACTGTTACCAGGCCTGACACCCACGGAGTCGCAGTCGATACTGGCTTTATTATATCCATCTTTGTTAATCTCTCCAGTTCGTTTCTAAGTCTTTCTTTGATCGCTACAGGTACCTTCAGAGGAGGATGAACTATCGGGGTAGCATTCTCATCCAGCTCTAGATGATATTTGCCTTGCAATTTGCCTGTGCCTTTGAAAACATTGGCGAATTCTTTCAATACCTTTTCCTTTGAAAGGGGTTCTGAAGGTGCTCCTTTTCGGACTGCCTTTATATTTTCATAATTAATTGTCAATAAGCTCATCGCTTGTACTGCTTTATTTCCAAGTAATGGAGTCAAAGTTCCATCCTTAATGACAACAAATTCTGCTATGAATTTTTCATTGTTCTTCGGGTTCACTAACTTTAGCTTACATTTTCCTATTGGCTTAATAGTTGTGTTGTTATACATATTTAAAATGTGGTTTGTTTTCTGCAACTCTTTGATTTCAAGTTCTTTCAACACGTTTGCGGTTATAATGTTACAGGTTGCTCCACTATCCAGCTGAAATCTAGTCATTCGGGTGTTTTTGTTCTTTCCTATGATGTTCATAGTAGCAAATATATGTCTGCTTTTAACAGAGTTTACATTTGTAAGTGTCACTGTGTGTATTTCAAAGTAATCATTGTTTTCGTCATCGGATAGAGCTCGTATTCTTTGTTGACGTGATCTTGTCTTGTAACCTGATTTGCACATGCTTTCAAAATGATTGGGTTTTCCACATTTTCTACACTCCTTCCCAAAAGCGGGGCATTTTGTTTTGTTGTATTCGTGTTTTTTTCCACAATACTTGCATGTTGATGTAGATTGTGAATTAGCATGGTAAGATGATTTTGGTTTCTGCTGAGGTTGCCTGTTTTGTTGAGGTGTGTGTCTAGTTTTGTGTTTGACAGCATGAACTTCCAAATCGGAAGCTGAAGGTGTTTCAAGTGTTTTAATTCTTTCTTTAGACAGTTCTGCAGCTCTGCAGATTTCTAGACACTTTTGGAGATCTAAATCAGCTACTCTCAACAATCTTTCCCTTAAATTTGAGTCATTGATACCACAAATCAATCTATCTCTAATTAGTGAGTCGTGCAGCACTCCATAGTTGCATGTTGATGCCAGTATTTTCAATTCAGTGACATATTTATCAAATGTTTCATCTTGAGACTGATTTCTCATGTTAAATATCGTTCTACTGTTTCATTTCTTTTGGGGTTGCAATAGTTATCGAAGGCTTCTGTGACCATTAAAAGTGTTCTTTTTTCAGGGGCATTTGCAAATGTCATGGTTTCGTAAATTTCTCGGCCTCTCGTTCCGATCAAATAAAGGAACAGTTGACCTTTGCAGGCTCATTATCATCATCCATTGTCAAATCAATGTATAGATTTAATTCTTCCTTCCATTTTTTCCATGCATCGGCGAGATTCCGTGCATCTAAGTTAAATTTGTCTGAGGCTCTGAGTTTATCCATTGTTTACTTTTGACAGACAAAGGAATCACACGAGGTCACAGCTTGGGATGGGTTGTGTATGCTTTGGGCGTACTCCCTGTATATTTTTGCTTTAGTCCAGCTACGGACGAATCTCATTTCTATTAAATGGCAATTTCAGCCACATCTGACACCATGGTTGGATGTCAGGCCCAGTTAATAATCAAGACAGCTTGAGACGACATATTTAATTACACAAATATAATACACAGTACGCGTCAGCACGAGTTCTAAATATAAACTAAGAGTGAGAGAGCGGGTACGCCTAAAATAAGTATAACTGAAATCCGGTATGATAAATTATAATTAATATTGTTACAGCTAGCACTAAACCATTTTAAAACTGACGACATGACATTCTAAATTTTAATTTTTTTGATAGTATTTTGTTACTGGATAACTCGACCAATAACAAACCAGTGATTTTCCGACCGTTTTTGTGGCAGAATATCGGCTCCAGTTCCAATGTGAAAAAGGCTCTTTTTTCCCAATTTCATGGAGGAAAATTATTCATAAAAATCGTTAATGAAAGCTTTTTCAAGTGAAATTAAAAGTCTAGCATTTTTAGTTCACCTGGACCAAAGGTCCAGGTGAACTATTGCCATCACTTGGCGTCCATCTTCTGTCGTCTGTAAACTTTTCACATTTCAAGCTTCTTCTCCGAAACCACTTGGCCGATTAGAACCGAACTTAGCAGGAATGTTCCTTGGATGGTCCTCTACAAAGTTACTGTTTTTCGTTCCAGTCGAATATTCAATATGGCTGCCAGGGCCAATAATATGCTCTGATTGGCTGAAATTTCAAAGATCTTCTTCTCTGAAACTAATGAACTGACTGAACCTAAACTGTAAAGGAATGATCATTGGAATGTCCTTTACCAAGTTACTGTTTTTTATGCCGATTGGAAATCCAAGATGGCTGCCATCGCAGGACATAGATTAACATTGGACCCTATGGGAAAATGTTCAAATGCCTTCTTCTCAGAAACTACAAATATGATTAAAGCCAAACTGTACATGAATGTTCATTGGATGGTCCTCTACAATCTTAAGGTTTTTTGTTCCGATATGAAATTCAAAATGGCGGCTACGGCAGGACTTAGTTTAACATTGGACCCTATGGGAAAAATGTTTCAAAACGCTTCTTCTCTGAAACCTCTTGGATAATTGAAACCAAACTGCCCAGGAATGATCATTGGAAGGTCCTCTACAAAGTTTCTGTTTTTTTATGCCGATCGAAAATTCAAGATGGCCGCCACCGCAGGACATAGATTAACATTGGACCCTATGGGAAAATGTTCAAATGCCTTCTTCTCAGAAACTACAAATATGATTAAAGCCAAACTGTACATGAATGTTCATTAGATGGTCCTCTACAAACTTTACGTTTTTTGTTCCGGTATGAAATTCAAAATGGCGGCTACGGCAGGACTTAGTTTAACATTGGATCCTATGGGGAAAATGTTTCAAAACGCTTCTTCTCTGAAACCACTTGGATAATTGAAACCAAACTGCCCAGGAATGATCATTGGAAGGTCCTCTACAAGGTGTGTTTTTTTTATGCCGATCGGAAATCCAAGATGGCCACCACCGCAGGACATAGATTAACATTGGACCTTATGGGAAAATGTTCAAATGCCTTCTTCTCAGAAACTACAAATATGATTAAAGCCAAACTGTACATGAATGTTCATTGGATGGTCCTCTACAAACTGTACGTTTTTTGTTCCGATATGAAATTCAAAATGGCGGCTACGGCAGGACTTAGTTTAACATTGGACCCTATGGGGAAAATGTTTCAAAACGCTTCTTCTCTGAAACCACTAGGACAGTTGAAACCAAACTGCCCAGGAATGATCATTGGAAGGTCCTCTACAAATATATGTTTTTTATGCCGATCGGAAATCCAAGATGGCCACCACCGCAGAACATAGATTAACATTGGACCCTATGGGAAAATGTTCAAATGCCTTCTTCTCAGAAACTACAAATATGATTAAAGCCAAACTGTACATGAATGTTCATTGGATGGTCCTCTACAAACTTTACGTTTTTTGTTCTGATATGAAATTCAGAATGGCGGCTACGGCAGGACTTAGTTTAACATTGGACCCTATGGGAAAAATGTTTCAAAATGCTTCTTCTCTGAAACCACTTGGACAGTTGAAACCAAACTGCCCAGGAATGATCATTGGAAGGTCCTCTGTTTTTTATGCCGATCGGAAATCCAAGATGGCCACCACCACAGGTCATAGTATTAACACAGGACCATATGGGGAAAATACAGAAATATATTCTTCTCTGAAGCTATTGCACTGATTGAACCTAAACTGTGCATCAATCATTGGAAGGTCCTTTACAAACTTTGTGTTTTTTATGTTGATCGTAATTCCAAGATGACTACCACTGCAGGACATAGTTTTTACATAGGACCAATTGTTTTTTTTTATTACCAGGTGAACGATACAGGCTCTTGAGAGCCTCTGGTTAACAAACACATCATTTAACTTGTATCTGAAAATGAGTGTGAGACATCTCATAACATACCAATGAACTGGACTGTAAACTTGTACTTATCAATAAACGTTAGAAAATACCGAAGAGGAAATAGAAAATGGACAATCTAGAGAAAATGGCAACATAGAGTACACAAGACAAAAAAAACAAAAACACCACTATACACCAACAAATAAGGTAAATAAGACATGAGCCCTCCTACAAACAACTGGAGGTAAAGACGAACAGAATATCATTTTTATGCGAAAATTATAAGGGACATCACAACACGAAACTTAGAGCATAAAGACACAAAATTGGATTTAACACAAAAAATATAAAAAAAATAAATAATAATTGCAGCACTTTTTTATTACTCCATGTAAAATGTAAAATTATTATCTCCTTTTTTCTTATTTTGTAAGAGTTGTCTTTCTTTGGTACATCAGTTTGGTCAAACATTGTCAATGGGTGAAATTATGTAAAAAAAATTGGAAGGAAAGATTTCTTTTGCAAAGGAAAGAAAATCTCTTTAAGATAACACCAAAATATATGAAAGGTGTATACCTAAATATCAGGGAATTTGGTGTTGAAATAAGATTGAAAATATTAAACTGTCAAAAAGTTACTTACAAAATACTGATATAGAAATACCTACCTTGCAATGTATCCTGCCTGCCTTTATCTAACTTGTATTGAAGGCACAAGTTTTTATTTGATTACTTGTTATTAATTTGTACAATTTGTTCACGCTACGAATCGTGCGATTTAGCTGAAATACTGCTAAAGTTGGCGTTAAACACCAATCAATCAGTTAATTTTTAGCACCTACTGTTTATTGTAGTGCATGTTTTTTTTCGTTTTTACAATTTGCTACTAACAACTTGCATTTACATGTACAGTATAGCTATATTTAGATTTATTTCTTTCCTCAGATACATTCATCTATGTTCCTTAATATTGATTGACAAATGTAAATTCAATTTTTTTTCTATTTATAGAAATAAACATGTAAATTTAGTTAGGTTAGGTTATTTGTGCACATCCTCATTTTCAACTGTATCGGGACTGCCACTCTTAATGAGGAAGAGCAGTGCAGACAGTAATGATTAACTGACCCGTGAAACTGCCGACATTCATTGATGAAGGGGTCTTAAAACCATAACACTTGATTAGGGTTTCACTAGTATCGGGGAGAGTGGTGTTTGGCTTGTGGTTGGTCAGCAGTCAACAACCACTCTGACTTAGCCAGCCATGCCCCCACCTCCATGCATGTTTATTAAATGATATAGTGTATGTAGCACCCATTTGTGTAGAGTAGGGTGATAAGGTACATGTATTTACCACACAGATAGGAATCAAGCTTGAAAGTCACAACTTTAGTAGTAGTGATATCCTGTAATATATATATGTATGTAGTAGTACATTTTTGTATATATGAATTGAAATACAATATATTCTCGGTCAAACCAAAAACTGTATAACTGATACTTTCCAAAAAGGCAATGAGAGCTGTGGTTTTCAAAACACGCCAGCTGACTTTGCCAATTTTGATTGATTGATTTTCTTGTGTTTAACGCTACTCAGCAATATTTCAGCTATATCATGACGACCAGTTTTAGTGGTGGAAGAAGCCGGAGTACCTGGAGAGAACCACCGACCATGGGCAAGTAACTGGTAAACTTTATAACTTGCGGCTGCGAGTCGAGTGCACCTTTTTTTGTAATTTACAAAGCCGAGCACGAACCCACACCATATTGGTGATAGGCTTGTATGAGTTGTTGGGTAATCCAACTACATGTATGTACCTACATTTGTAACTCAATGAACCACCCGGGCCCTTCTTTGCCAATTAAGCTGACTGACATGAAACAACTGAAATATTATTGAAAATGGCATTAAGCTACCATAATCAATTCATAATCTATTGTCTTTTTCAGATGACTCAAGTGCAGCTAATTTCACCTCGTTAAAGTCAAAGTCAGGAGAGAAACCAAACAGTAGCACCTGGTCGTTTGTCATACTTGGCCTGATATTCCTGACATCTATTATAGCTTTAGGGGTTGTCTATCTCAACTTCCCTAAGCTTGAAGAGTGAGTATTTGAGTGTGGGACGGTCCATTGTAAATATAGTGGTAAAATTAAGCGGACCGTCACAAAGGTTTGTATCGTTTGATAATTGTTGATTGGTTTTAGTTAAAGGTGGGAGCCAATTAAAAAGCTTGTGGGTTAGAAGTTATAGTGTTTAATGCCACTCTCAACAATATTTCAGTTATATAATGACTGTCAGTTTTATTGGTAGAGGAAACTGGAGTACCCAGAGAAAACCACTGACCTGTCGCAAGTCACTGACAAGCTTGATCACATATTATGATGTTGTATTGAGTACACCTCGCCTGATTGGGATTCGAACTTACAACGTTAGGGGTAATTGGCACTGATTGCTGTAAATCCAACTACCATACTATCACGACAAACCTCAAAAAATTTGTGTATTTTAATTGAAATTTATTTGCTAGGACTACATGTTCTGGGATAAAAGTGAAAATAAAATGGGCTCTACAATGCGACTAAAACACTCGCATTTGCGAGTTACTTTTGTAAAATGCAAGTAAAAATTATGTATTGATCGCCAGACGTCTAGTTGATATTTTCTGAACATTTTCATTCTATTACCGATCATATTTTTCATTTTAAAATCCGACTGATTTTCTGGTCTTTTAAACCGCCCAATTGACTCAGACATTAAAGTTTTAAATCACGTACTTTTAACGCTTGCAAGTGACCACGATAAGCAAAAATCAAAACCCTTCATACAAAATGTTTTGCTAAATGTAAACCAGTTGAATTAACTGATCATAAAGCTGGCCTGTTTTATGCAACATCGACAGAAGTATCAAGCTAAAAAAAGGATGAAGTTTTGGGTTGTAAAGGTGGAAAGTGTAAATTCCAAGATATTTGGAAGTCAGTTTTCGTGGCTCATTTATGATTCCAGTAACAACGTTAATTTTGTAGTGTGATGTTTGCAGAAAGGCAGGCCCAGATATTGCTGGCAAAACCGAATTTGTTACTGTAAAAAAAGTTTAAAGGTGGAAGTCTTGTTTTTCTTAATAAAAGTCTGAAATATGAAAAATGTTTCAATATGGTTTCAGCAAAACTTTTTTAAAAACCCATTCCTCAACTAAGCATGTTCTGTCTCATTCAGGGGATTAATAATTATGTACAAATAAATACATATTGAAGTTATATAGGACGAATTTGTATCTTTATTAATCTGGCAAGTAACAAAAAAACATACTTTTGTTGGCGTGTAAAAAATGTTTCCTTACTAGCCAGGAGCTGGTATGAATTGTAGATCCCTGTCATATATATTTCTTGACAAATTTATAAAGTATACACCGGACATACAATGACTAGAAAATTAGATACTGAGCATTATGACATCAAATTCAACAATCTCCAATAAAAAAAAAGATAATGAAATTGAAAAAAAAATTATACATGTATGCACATTGTTTATTAAGTAGGTACGTAATTAAAAGAGGGACCGTCATGGCCGTGATCGTATGGTAGTAGGATTTACAACTACCTATGCAATCAGTGCCTATCACCACTGATGGTGTGAGTTTGATTCTTTATCAGGGCGAGGTGTACAACCTTGTGTCACTTGCAACAGGTTGGTGGTTTTCTCCGGATCCTCCGGTTTCTTCCACCAATAAAACTGACTGCCATGATATAACTGAAATATTGTTGAAAGTGGCGATAAACATCATCTAACAACAACAACATAATTGAAAGCTGCACTGCTTGGAGCTTTCGATGGCACCACCCATCTCCATCAGCATGTTTTAAACTAGTGACCTGTAAATATATATAAATGACAATAGATAAAGTAACAATGCAATTCTTAGTGTGTAACATCAACTTTTCACGGTTTATCAATCCTAAGGAATACACCTAAAAACGATTTCAAAATTAAATGAGTTATTTAGAGTTCAAGAGATGAAATGTTGAATTGAGGATATCATTTAAAAAAATTGCACAAACATTTTGTGTCCGTCTTATGTTATAGGTCTGTCGTTGTCCACAATAGTGTCTGTGTAATAACTTTTCGTCTTATTGACAGACCCTTCTGAAATTTTTACTCAATAATCCTTGGTACACAATTAAGGGGGGATTGATTTTAGACCTTCAACAATTTTCAAAATCTGCCCAATGCAATGCACCCATCTATGTATAGAACTAGGGTTATCTATTTCTATGACCACTTTCAACAATATTTCTGCTATATTGTGGTGGGCAGTTTTATTGATGGAACAAATCGTAGTACCAGACTGAGAAAATTACCAACCTGCCACAAGTCGCTGACAAACTTTATCACATAAGATTGTATTGAGTACACATTGGCATGTGTATAAACTGAAATCACAGATTATGTGAAAATGGATGCTGATTGTATGGGTAAATGTATATCCAGCTATCATACACTCGTAGCCACAATCACCCTCTCCTCAATATATATAGCTACTCTTAATATCTGGTGGTCATCCTAATCTCCATGAATTAGTATTAATCTTTGATGGACACACTGCATTTCAATGGAAAGTTATTAAAATGTAATACTTTATCCCAGAAATTAATAATTTCCCACTGAAATTAATAATCTCCCAAGAAAACTAATACTTTGATAGCCTTATAATTAGTGTATATTTAATGTGAAATTGAATTGTATGAACATGGTTAAATTTAATTTGGTATTTTTCAGAGAAGAAAAACAACATATAAAGTTGCCTAGAAATATAGAGGATGCTAAACATTTAGGACATGTATTATCTAAATATAAAGACAAATATTTTATACAGGTGTTGGTTGCTTATTTTACTTCTTATATATTGTATCCTTTTATCAAAATATTGTAGTTAGTAAAAGTTAGAGGGGCTGTTGTCATGGCCATGATCGTAGGATAGGTGGGTTTACAACTACCTGTGCAATCAGTGCCTATCACCACTTAAGTTGTGGGTTCGAACCCCGCTCAGGCGCGGTGTACTCCATACAACATTATGTGATAAAGTTTGTTAGTTACTTGCGACAGGTTGGTGGTGTTCTCCAGGTCCACCAGTTTCCTCCAACAATAAAACTGACCGCCACGATATAAAGCCAAAAAAAAAAATATGTGTGTTTACGGTCACCCGACCTACCCTAATTTTTGCTAGCGACCCTATGAATTTTTACACAGAATTCGGATAACCATTTTTGTTGTTTAACCAGCAGCAATGTTTTATTTATTCAACTGCTAACTTTTTGTCGAAATTGAGAGCAAAGAAGGTAGAAAAATGCATAATTCGTCATTTCACCGAAAATTTCGAAAATGAAATGCCGGAATCGGATTCCAGAACCGGAAACGACTATTTCCGGTTTTGCCGATAATATAAAAAAAAAAAAAAATATTAATCCCGACCGACCGACCCTAGATTTTTTTGACATGTGACAGTAAACACACATATATTTTTTTTTTGGCCTAACTGAAATATTGTTATATATACATATATATTTTATTAAGAAACTACCCCTTAGCAATGGGGACAAGCATCAGCTTTGCATCTAATAATTATAAATAAACAAAAAGTGTCGTTATAACTGAAATATTGTTGAAAGTAGCGTTAAACAGCATCAAACAAACAAACAAAAAATAGTTAATAAAAGTTGGCGTTAAGCACCAATCAATCAATCAATCAATAAAAGGTTAAATGTTATTTAACCCTTACAACAAAGGCCTATTGAAAAAGAAGGTGAAAACTATAACAATGAGCACTGGTCCTTCGACCCAAGCAAGACCAGTAAAACTTTGTTTGGACCAGTAAATATTTTTTACATTTTATTTAAAACTATATAAAAATAAATTTTAAAAATTGATACGTACATGTACCAGTAAATTCAAATTTTCATTTCGAGGACTGCTATCTAATTCAGTTATACTCAAAGAGTATGACCTAATTATGTTGTATTAAAATATAGCCTGAAAAATAATCATCACACAACATCACCTTTTTATGCGACTGCAAAAATTTGGCAGTCGTGTTATGTTATGATGCTGTCGTCTTCATTCTTTTGTAGAGTAAATGGTTTCCGTGCTATAACTGATGTAGTTGACGGATCTTTCTGAATTTTGAACACAATGATTTCCTCTATCTTTTACATTTTCCGATATATACTTGACCGAAAGAGGCAGAAAAGTGCCAATTTCCAAAATTGGAAAGTTTATTTTTCATCCAATTTCAATACCTATTTGTAAAGTGGTCATCTGAATGCATGGGTTACTTGGGATATTTTATTTCAAAATGGGGTCTAATGGGGCCCGCATTATGAAATTTTGCGTGTTCGGAGTGCATATAGAATTTGTATTTTTCATCCAATTTTTATGAGGTTTTTTTCTTTGAATTTATTGAACTGTCAAATATGGACAGGTATGTGACCATCAGAGCAATATCCAAACAGATCATATTCACCGTCCAGAAATGATTATGAAATGACATAGACAGTATCGGTCACATGTACAATATTAACCTTAACCGTTATCAGTTTACAGTCGTTTGCAATACCAGGATCTATATTCCTCAGTATACTCTCGGGATTCCTGTTTCCTTTCCCTTTAGCTCTGTTTTTAGTATGCTTGGTAAGTATGAACAGTATTTTTTTTTTATAAATTAATGTAGAAAACAGTATTACAGTAATTTTCTAGTTCTAGCACAGGAGGCACTTTTTACTAGGATATAACTGAAATATTGTTGAAAGTGGCATTAAACACTCATAAACCAGATAGACAAATTACATTAGTGAATCATGAAATATTAGAGGCAACAGTTGGGGCCGTCGTGGTCGTGATCGTATGGTAGTTGGATTTACAATTACCTATGCAATCAGTGCCTATAACCACTGATGATGTGAATCTCTATCAGGGCGAGGTGTACAGCATTATGTGATCAGTGACTTGCAACAGGTCGGTGGCTTTCTCTGTGTCCTCCGCTTTCCTCCACCGATAAAACTGACCGCCACGATATAACTGAAATATTGTTGAAAGTGACGTTAAACACCACCAAACAAACAAACAAAATAGTTATTTAGTGATTTTTTAAATTTTAGTCAGACGTCTAGCTTACCTTGGTAATTAAATTACATTGAAATTAGTAACATTTTTCAAGAAATCAGTCTTTATTTACTGAAGAAATATTGCCATGATAAATAGTTCAAGTTTAATGTTATTTCAAAAATATTAAATTTATTATGTACAATGGCAATCTGAAATCAGTGGCTTTTGTTTCTTGTAAATTTGCTGTTTAAACAGCCAATCAAAATGCTATTGTTTATTTTTCAGTGTTCTGGTTTAGGTGCATCTTTTTGTTATCTGTTGTCATACCTCGTAGGAAAGCGTTTAGTTATTAAATATATACCAGAAAGAGTCACTGAGTGGCAAAATCATGTAAGTACATTCCTTGTAGGAAAGCGTTTAGTTATTAAATATATACCAGAAAGAGTCACTGAGTGGCAAAATCATGTAAGTACATTCCTTGTAGGAAAGCGTTTAGTTATGAAATATATACCGGAACAAGTCACTGAGTGGCAAAGTCATGTAAGTACATACCTCGCAGGAAAGTGTTTAGCTATTAAATATAAACCGGAACAAGTCGCTGAGTGGCAAAATCTAATCATGTAAGTACATACCTCATAGGAAAACATTTAATTATTAAATATATACCAGAATGAGTCACTGAGTGGCCAAGTCACGTAAGTACATTCCTCGCAGGAAAGCGTTTAGCTATTAAATATATATTGAAATGAGTCACTGAGTGGCCAAGTCACGTAAGTACATACCTCGTAGGAAAACATTTAGCTATTAAATATATACCAGAACGAGTCACTGAGTGGCAAAATCATGTAAGTACATACTTCGTAGGAAAACGTTTAGCTATTAAATATATACCAGAACGAGTCACTGAGTGGCAAAATCATGTAAGTACATACTTCGTAGGAAAACGTTTAGCTATTAAATATATACCAGAACGAGTCACTGAGTGGCAAAGTAACGTAAGTACATACCTCGTAGGAAAACGTTTAGCTATTAAATATATACCAGAACGAGTCACTGAGTGGCAAAGTAACGTAAGTACATACCTTGTAGGAAAACGTTTAGTTATTAAATATATACCAGAACGAGTCACTGAGTGGCAAAGTAGCATAAGTACATACCTCGTAGGAAAGCGTTTAGTTATTAAATATATACCAGAACGAGTCACTGAGTGGCAAAGTAACGTAAGTACATACCTCATAGGAAAGCATTTTGTTATTAATATATGATAAAGTTTGAAAGTGATTCATGAAAGGTCTATGGTTTTCTCCTGTTTCTTAAACCAATAAAACTGACAGCTATGATATTTCCCCCAAAAATTGTTGGAAGTGGTGTTAAACACCAAATATTCTAATCCTTAAGCTTGATGTTATTTGTATATAATACAAGTGCTGATTATATTTAGTATGAGGATAGCTCAAGTTGGTATTTTCAGTTCTTTCTTTCTTTAAAATTCGTAATAATATAAAATAATAAATATTAATTTTGAATTTAATGTCTTGCATTCCTTCTGCAGTTCAAAGACAATTTTATTTTTCTGTTTTCAGGTAGATAAACACAGACAACATTTGTTGAACTATATCATATTTCTGAGAATTACTCCATTTTTACCGAACTGGTTCATTAATATAACATCACCAGTTATAAATGTACCGCTAGTTCCGTTTTTTGTCGGAACATTTTTAGGTAAGTCATTGGTGGATACACAAAACAGCGAAACTTGATTTAATCGGCCATGGCAAAGTCATTGTTACTTTTATATCTAGCTCAAATATGCCGTCGGTGTTTTGATCGTACGGTAATTTGATCTACAACTACCTATGCAATCAGTGCCTATCACCATTATCATAGTGAGTTCGAATCCAGCTCTGGTGAGGTGTACTCGATTCAACATTATGTGATAAAGTTTGTCAGTGACTTGCGGCAGGTCGATTGTTTTCTCCGGTTTCCTCCACCAATAAAACTGACGGCCACGATGTAATTGAAATATTGTTGAAAGTGGTGTTAAACACAATAACTGTAACTCTCTAGTAATTGATATTAAATCTCTTAGAAGTATCAGATTGTTTTTGTCTAAAGAGTAATGGTCTTTAACCAACTGGTGCTACTTTCCTAGTTAGTAGTCAGTTAGCTACAAGCATTCATTAACCCTCCTATTGTACTGTCCGTTTTTATGTTGTTATTCATTTTTGTGAAAATGTGTAGTCTTTTTGAATGGGAGCAAATCTTTTCAGGTTTTTTTTTTTATAGTTTATTTATAAATGAACTGGCTTGCCCTTGGATATCCAATTATTAAAAGGGGGAGATTTGTGATCCCATTAACTATTAATCCAGTCCTATTTTTGTGCGTGTCCCAAGCCAGGACCTTTAAGTACCATCTGCTTATGTCATGTCATGATCTTTATTGTGCCATTTGATTATGGTGAGAGGTAGTTGTTTGTTTGTGTTGATATTAATTGAATTGTTGACCATCACTGTTTACCCTTTCTTTTCATAATGGTTTCAGGGGCCGCCGTGGCCATGATCGTATGGTAGTTGGATCTACAACTACCTATGCAATCATTGTCTATCACCACTAATGTTGTGAACCCCTCTCATGGTGAGCTGTACTCGATACAGTATTATGTGATAAAGTTTGTCTGTGACTTGCGACAGGTCGGTGGTTTTCTCCGGGTTACTCCGGTTCCCTGCAGCAATAAAACTGACCACCACAATATAACTGAAATATTGTTGAAAGTGGCACTAAACACCATAAAACCATAATGGTATCACTTACAGACCAAATATTTACTTTGAGTTATACAAAAAAGTGATTTATCTGAGTTTGATACTACTTTATCGGTGGACATTTTTTGTTTGATCTCACCAAGTGATATTGTAAGTATCGACGAACTGACCACGATTCTGAAAATTATCGGTCAGTTTGACGTGAAATACATTAGGACATTACTGATAACAATAATAACATCAGTTTGTAATGTCTCAAGGTAGGTTATCAATAGCGATAATGTCTGTCTCGACTTTCAAAACAGCCATTATTATCCCCTCGCCAACGAAGTTGCGAAGGGATATAGTAACGCTACCGTCCGTCCGTAACATCCTTGTGAACACTAGGATCAACATCCTTCAATGGATTTTGACCAAACTTGGTACATATTTAGTCCTTAAGAGAATCTGGAACCCTATTGATTTTCAAGGTCAAAGGTCAAGGTCACTGGGTCAAATTTTTACCGCATAACATCCTTGTGTACACTAGAATCAACATCCTTCAATGGATTTTAACTAAGCTTGGTACATACTTAGTCCTTAGGAGAGTCTGGAACCCTTTTGATTTTCAAGGTCAAAGGTCAATGTCACCGGGTCAAATTTTTACTGCATTACATCCTTGTGAACACTAGAATCAACATCCTTCAATGGATTTTGACCAAACTTGGTACATACATAGTCCTTAGGAGAGTCTGGAACCCTATTGATTTTCAAGGTCAAAGGTCAAGGGGTCAAATTTTTACTGCATAACATCCTTGTGAACACTAGAATCAACATCCTTCAATGGATTTTGACCAAACTTGGTACATACTTAGTCCTGGGGAGAGTGGAACCCTATTGATTTTCAAGGTCAAAGGTGAAGGGGTCAAATTTTTACTGCATAACATCCTTGTGAACACTCTAGAATCAACATCCTTCAATGGATTTTGACCAAACTTGGTACATACTTAGTCCTGGGGAGAGTCTGGAACCCTATTGATTTTCAAGGTCAAAGGTCAAGGGGTCAAATTTTTACCGCATAGCATCCTTGTGAACACTCTAGAATCAAGATCCACTTGGTACATACTTAGTCCTTGCGAGAGTCTGGAACCTATTGATTTTCAAGGTCAAAGGTCAATGTCACCAGGTCAAATTTTTACTGCATAACATCCTTGTGAACACTCTAGAATCAACATCCTTCAATGGATTTTGACCAAACTTGATACATACTTAGACCTTAAGAGAATCTGGAACCCTATTGATTTTCAAGGTCAAAAGTCAAGATCACAGGGTCTAATTATTAGGCGAGGGGATACGCCACGCTTTGCGTTGCCCTTGTTCTATATGTGTTTCCAAAAATAATAATGCTTTATGGAAGATGACTTGCGGTATCACAAAAATTTACTGCAATACATAATTTTTTATTGAACTTATATTTGTAGGTGTGATACCTCCAACATTTATAGCAATCCAAGCAGGGACAACACTACATCAGCTAACCTCATCTAGCGACATGTTATCGTGGACTTCTATAGGAATGCTAGCTGTCTTTGCTGTTATTTCTCTACTTCCAGTGATATTTAAGAAAAAATTACAAGAGAAAATAGATTGAATTTTTTTCTATCTTATATGAAGGCATTACTGGTATATTTGGTGTATTAATTTTTTTTTTAATTCATATTTTTTATGTCATATTAATATATTTTATGAATTAGGACAACAACAAAAAATATAAGTGTTTCCGCTAACCCTACCGACTTAAATTTTATAGTGCCTACCCACAAGATTGTTGTTGCTGTGTTTCCGCTAACTTTACTATCCCTAATTTTTAGTGTACCCTAAAGTTGTTATTGTCATTTTTGGACAAGGACTGTTAAAATCAGATTCTTGTCCTATATAACCTAGGAAAAAATAAGATGAAGCAAAATAAAATTGCCAACCTACCCACCATGTTGTGTTTTTTAAGAAAGCAGAAACACTGTTATTATTCGTTGTTGTTGCCTAGGTAATATATGTATACAACACTGTCATCTTTTAAAAAAAAAAATTATTTAGTTGCAAATTTATTTGATATATAGAGATCACTACTGTTCATCTTGTGTTGTTGTCACACTTGTTAAAAAAGGGGACGTCGTGGCCGTGATCATATAGGTAGTTGGATTTACAACTACCTATGCAATCAGTGCCTATCATCACTGATGTGTGAGTTCGAATCTTGATCAGGGCGAGGTGTACAACAATATGTGATAAAGTTTGTCATTGACTTGCGACAGGTTGGTGGTTTTCTCCGGGTATTCCGGTTTCCTCCACCAATAAAACTGACTGCCACGATATAACTGAAATATTGTTGAAAGTGGAGTTAAGCACCATCAAACAAACAATTGATCAGGGTGAGATGTAAAAGTTTGTCAGTGACTTGTACTCCATATAGCATTATGTTATAAAGTTTGTCAGTGACTTGTACTCCATATAACATTATGTGATAAAGTTTGTCAGTGACTTGTACTCCATATAACATTATGTGATAAAGTTTGTCAGTGACTTGTTCTCCATATAACATTATGTGATAAAGTTTGTCAGTGACTTGTACTCCATATAACATTAAGTGATAAAGTTTGTCAGTGACTTGTACTCCATATAACATTATGTGATAAAGTTTGTCAGTGACTTTTACTCCATATAACATTATGTGATAAAGTTTGTCAGTGACTTGCAAGCAATAAAACTGACTGCCACGATATAACTGGAATATTGTTGAAAGTGGCAGTAAACACCATGAAACCAAACTTCACTTTCCACATTCCTTGAAATCATTTTTTAAAGCTTCCACTTCTTATTTATTCACAGGTAAAGGATTTTTTGGTTTCATTTTCTTACTTTGATTAATTTACATGGAGGAACAGGTGAAACACATCTTTCATGAAAAACCCATCAATTTGTTCATATAACCGCACTATGGATTTTAAAGATATTTTAATTTTCCCGATTTTTTTTTTATTTACTTATGTTATAAATGAAGATATATGCAAGCCATTGAAATATGCATATTCTCGGTAAACATTTTCAAATTGTATATAATTTACATCAAAGAAGAAATAAAAGAGTACATTCAAACTTGCCCTAACGGTCACCTGGTATAAATGGCAAGTTTAGAACCCTCCTGACTTTTAACTCAAAGAAGCAGTCATCTCACTAACACGGTCAACAGACACTCGCCCCAATGTATGCCTTGTACATGTAAAAAGGAGAGAGCTTGTATAGGCATAGCCTGTTGCTGAATCCCATTCATATGCAATTGTGAATAAAATATGCTTAAAACTATAAAAAAAAAAAATGGTATATCGGTTTACCAGTATATAATGGTCACTTTTCATTCTTGATTTAAAAAAATCATTGTTAATTAACTTTTATGGAGTCCTCAATACTATGATTGAACCAATTAAATAATGAAGTCTTGAATAATTAACTAAATTGTTACAAAAACACTGTAGCATTACAAAATGACCACCATTTTTTCCAAATCAAGTGCCTTCCAGTAACAGTAATGCACAAATCATTGCAGACTGGAACTGACAATCAGGATTGACCGATCTTAAATAAGCGGTCACTTGTCTTTTCCAGTCATTATTCCGAGGATGACTGTTGTGAGCAAGTTTGACTGTACATGTTTATTGAAATATGTTTGTGCATAATATTCATCATTTTGAAAACACACATAACCCGGTTCACATTTAAAGTACACTTTTGTAATGATTTTGTTATACCCCCTGCAACGAAGTTGTAGGGGGGTATACTGGTTTCACCATGTCTGTCTTTCCGTCTGTCCGTCTGTAGACAAATCCTATGTCGTACGATAACTTGAGTTGTGTTTCTTAGAATCTTTTAAAATTTTATCAGCTGTTTACTGGTGAAGAAAGGAGGATCCCTTTCATTTTTGACGATTTTCACTTTTGCCATTCCAGTGTTATTGGACTTGATATGACGGAAAATAGGATTTTTACCGTATGTCATACGATTTTTACCGTATGTCATACGATAACTTGAGTAGTGTTTCTCAGAATGTTTTGAAATTTTATCAACAGCTTACCGGTGAAGAGAGGAGGATCCCTTTCATTTTTGACGATTTTCACTTTTGCCGTTCCAGAGTTATTGGACTTGATATGACGGAAAATAGGATTTTTACTCTATGTTGTATGATAACTTGAGTAGTGTTTCTCAGAATGTTTTGAAATTTTATCAACAGCTTACTGGTGAAGAGAAGAGGATCCCTTTCATTTTTGACGATTTTCACTTTTGCCATTCCAGAGTTATTGGACTTGATATGATGGAAAATAGGATTTTTACCCTATGTTGTATGATAACCTGAGTAGTGTTTCTCAGAATGTTTTGAAATTTTATCAGCAGCTTACCGGTGAAGAGAGGAGGGTCCCTTTCATTTTTGGTCGGAACAATCAGTAATGTTTTGCTTATGGAAATAGTTTGGACAGATGTGAGGAGCGGGGGGTATATCTTGTTCTATATTGTAATTTAAAAATGTCTTCAAGTCAAAAACATGTGAGCGATTAAATGTTTCCTGAAGTATAAATAAAATGGCGACAGGGCAGTTAATTTTTTTAGAAAGTATTAGTAAATCAAAATGGCTGCTTGTTTGAAGTTCACAATTGTAATGATATTTAAATTGCAATACAAAAATATTGTTGGACCCTTGGGTGGATTAAATATATATAATATGGCAGCAGACCAGCTAATTCTTTTTTTTTTTTAGAAACTTCTGGAAAATCAAAATGGCTGCTCTGCTGATTTCAATGTGCATAAACGATGAATATATTGGCATAAATTTAACAGAATAGTTTGAAATCAGGTGAAACGTTTTGCCTTACGTGTGTATTAAATAATAATCTTGAGTATATTACATTATGTAAAAATTTGATACTAGTCAATTGTCTAGTAGCGATGTCTATAATCAACCAATCAAAATATAACTGATTAACTGTTTATTTGTTTTAAAATCGTATGCCATAATTACTTTATTATTTATTCTCAGTGATATATAATATACATAAACAGTTCCAGATACATGAAATAATTACTACATGTTATAAGCAGTATAAGAATACATGGTATCATTTCCAAAAAGTTTCTGGTGGCCGTCGTGACTAAGGTAGTTAGATTTATAACTACCTTTGCAATTAGTGCCCATCACCACTACCGTTGTGAGTTCGAATCCCTCTCATGTCGAGGTGCACTTGATACAACATTATGTGATTTAAGTTTGTCAGTGACTTGCGGCAGGTCGTTTGTTTTCTCCAGGTAATCTAGTTTCCTTCATCAATAAAACTGACTGCCACAATATAACTGAAATTTTATTGAAAGTGGCATTACATGCCATACACCCCCTCTCCCCATGCAAAGTTTCTGTAGGACCTCATAATGCATTTGTTTTAAGTGTATTCAAGTCTTATTGATTCTCTGTAAAATGCTGCCCATGCCTATGTAAGAGTGTAATTAGTAATATACAGTGATACCTGTGTAAACTGAACCTCCTTGGGACCAACTATTGTGTTCAGAATATGCAGATGTTCGGTGTATACAGGTCAAATTAACTAAAATTTCTTATATTGGGACTTTCTTAATTGTTTTGGTTTTTACAGGATTCCTGTTTATTCAGGGTTTTCCAGTGGATTAGTAAAATGGTGAAGACTAAAGACGTTGTACTGTATTAGATTTAAGAATTTTTCACTTTTTTATAGATTGTTTATATATTAAATGGACAGTGATTGTCAGAAATATGAGATAATAATTAGAATATAGTACTGTTAGTGATGTATCTTTGTATTTGATTGGAGAAACATGCATTGTTATATTGAGTTGTCCAGAAATTATTGTATTTTTAAAAAAAATAGTGGAAAATTCTGTAAATAACATATTTAATCGGCTTGACATGTAATTAAGCAAATTTTAGGGCACGATTATTCACTACTCTCAAAGTTACATTTTATGATTTAATTCAATTAAATTAAACATCCCTTCGTCATGTGACTTTTATGTTCAAATAAATTTTTGATAAATATGAAGAAAAAAATTCTTCAAATAAAGATAAGTTTTAATTTCAACCTTTTTTGACATAATTTTCCGCTGTGTCCTACTTAATGACACCTTTGATTATTTAATAATACTTTTTGCGATCTTCGCTAGAACTAAAAGTCAGAAATTTGGTTGCTTATCTCTGTATAGAGTATAATTTGCGATCGGTGAATAGGACAGTTTTCAATATTGATGATGATCCTTGGTAAAAATTCTGATTATACACAATCCCAATTTGTTCCACGTTCTAGTTGTTTACTCAAACGAGTATGTTTTGGCAATTAAAATATACTGATCATTTCCAGATGAAACTGGGTGTAATTTGACAAAATGTGTTAAAACAGTGAATTGCAGTGTGATTTAGCAAGGCACCGGTAACATATAAAAAAGCGCATGTAACAGTCCTCGAAATGAAAATTTGAATTTACTGGTCCGAATCAAATTCTTGAATTTATTTTATATATATATCTAAATAAAAACTGAAAAATTTACTGGTCCGAACAAAGTTTACTGGTCTTGACCGGTGCTCATCATGAGGCCTGTGTAACCCGGTGAAAGCTTGTCACTCGGCAGGAATGATGCTTGTTACAATTACCACTGTCATGTCTGGACTACCTAATATGTGTCTCTTTATTCTGTGTATATATTTATATGTATAAGGTGCTATAAATGTTTTAATATATTGTCTTAATTTTTTTTTACAGTCAGCTACTTTTGTCTTTATGTGTTTTGTACTTCTCTCACCATCAATGATGAATATGGCCTGGTGGTACACTTCTTTCCTGTTATCAAAAATGTATTTCTACTCGCCACGAAACAGGCCAGAAAAGCTTGCCAAAGGCTCACTTTTCTACTGGTTTCTAAAGCTCGTACAAATATGTTATATATTTTCCGATGATGTACATTTATTGTCTTGCTAAATAACAATAGTAAACATCGAGTATCGATGAATAAATTAAATGTCTGTAAATATAGTATTAATTATGTTCACATCAACATTCAGGTCCTGAGTTCTAGGAACGAACAAACAGTCTTCCAGCTGTGAACTCAACCCAATGATAATAGTGAACATCAAAAGATTTTATTTTACCTTTGAAGCAATAACTTAGTTTGACATTAAACACCAATCAATCAATTAATGACTGTTAGTTTCTGGCTGCCAGTACAGTTAAGATTATGACAGGCTATTATTTTATCTTGAAATACTTAGTTAAGGCACTATAATCTAAATTTAATACAGCCTTTTATTTATAGATATACGGGAAAAAATGTATATTTATGTACACTATGTTGCCACATTCCTGGGACCACAATTTTTAATATTTGCAATTTTGGAAATAAAAGCAATGAAACAACAAAAATTAAATAAATAAATACACTGAGAGATTTATTTTATATTTAAAGTTAAATTGTTTATTAAATAGTTGCATGATTTTAGAAATAGAAAGTACTTTGTTGCAGTACAGACAAATTTATGATTCATCATTCATTTTTCCTGTAAATTTAGCATATATTTATTATCATGTGTTTGAATCTCAAACCATTTTATTCATATCAATTAAAAATAAGGTATTTTGCAATTAGACCATAATTTATAAATTGCCCCAACACGACTTTCCAGAAAAAAAGGTGTTTACTCAAATTCTTATTTTCCTCAAAAACAAATGTTTTTTTTTTACTTCTAGATATCTCAAAGCAATAAGGTATCTTATTGCAAATTTTGGCAAATTTTAAAAGAAAAAATAAATTCTTTCCCTGTCTAACCATGTCCAACACCCATAGGACGAGTTTGGGCAAACTAACAATTTGTTATGGGTGGCCTTATAATTATATTGATATATATAATGTAATGTGTATTCAGATTAATGGTAAATCTTCAATCTCAAAAATAAATTATTGCAATAACATAAAATGGTTCTTGTCATTTAACATGTTTGTTTGTTTGATGCCACTTTCAACAATATTTCAGTTATATCATGGCGGTCAATTTTATTGGTGAAGGAAACCAGAGTACCCAGAGAAAACCACAGACCTGTCACAAGTCACTGACAAACTTTATCACATAATGTTGTACACCTTGCCCTAATCGAGATTCAAACTCAAAACATCAGTGGTGATAGTCGCTGCTTGCATAGGTAGTTGTTAATCCAACTACCATATAATCACGGCCACGACAGCCCCCATTTAATATATGATTGTCTTTCAATGAAAGTTAATTAATATTATAATGCACACCTGTGTAGCTGTTAGATATATCTACTGAAGTAGTGGGACGTCTTAGTCGTGATCGTATGGTAGTTGCATTTACAACTACAGTCAAACCTGTATTAAGAGGTCACCTTTGGGACAAAGACAAAGTGACCTTATAAGACAGGTGACCTCTTAAGAGGTTCAATTCATATGAAATGTTCTATGACAGGACAAGCAAAAGGTGACCTTTTAATGCAGGTGGCTGCTTAATAGAGGTGACTGCATATACAGGTTTGACTCTACCTATGAAATCGGTGCCTATCACCACTAACGTTTTGTGAGTTCGAATCCCACTCAGGCAAGGTGTACTTGATACAACATTATGTGATCAGGTTTGTCAGTGACTTGCAGTTCCATTATGTAAAACCACTGAGCAAAGTAACCCCTTCACTTTTTATTAGTGAGCTTTTGCCATCACTTGGCATCCGTCGTCTGTCGTTCGTTAACTTTTCACATTTTAATCTTCTCCTCTAAAACCACTTATCCAAATGAACTAAAACTTGGTAGGAAGCATCTATGGAAGGTCCTCTATAGAGATTGCACATTTCGTTCTGATCTGTTAACAAACATGGCCACCGCAGGCAATTCTTGTTTCTTATTGGTCGATTAAAAAAAATCTTCTCCTCTGAAACCGCTTGACCACGGATACATGGGATGAAGCATCTATGGAAGGTCCTCTATAAAGATCGCACATTTTGTCCCGATCCGTTAATAAACATGGCCACCGCAGGCAATTCTTGTTTCTGATTAGTCGATTTCTAAAAAGTCTTCTCTGAAACCGATTGGCCAAATGAATCGAAATATGGTAGGAAGCTTCTATGGAGGTCCTCTATAAAAAGTGCTTATTTTGTCCCGATCCGTTGACAAACATGGCTGCCATAGGCAATTCTTGTTTCTGATTGGTCAATTTTTTTAAATTCTTCTCCTCTAAAACCGCTTAGCCAAATGTACCGAAACTTGGTTGGAAGGTCCTCTAAAGATTGCTCAAATCGTCCCGATTCGTTAACAAACATGGTCCTGATAGGCCGATTCCTGAAATTCTTCTCCTCTGAAAACTCTTTGCCAAATGAACCGAAACTTCATAAGAAGCATCTCTGGAATGTCCTGTATAAAAATCACTCATTTTGTTCTGATCTGTTAACAAACATGGCCACCATAGGCAATTCTTGTTTCTGGTTGGTCAATTTCTAAATATCTTCTCTGAAACCACTGCCAAATAAGCAAACTTTTACAGTAAGCTTCTATAGAAAGTCCTTATAAGATTTCCTCATTTTATCCAAAATTAGACAAAAACAGGCAATTCTTGTTTTTGATTGGCTGAAATTTAAAAAAGACCTCCTATAAACTAGGAGGCACAATGAATTGTTACTTTGTAGGAATGATGTATGGGAGATCCTGTACAAAATTTCCATATTTCGTGTCATCATACAACTAATGTGGCCACCATGGGCAGTTTTTGTTTGTGATTGGCCAATTAAAAAAAATCTTCTCAAACCATTTGGCCAAATTAATTGAAATTTGGTAGGGAGCACCTATGGAAGGTTCTGTTTAAAGTTTCCTCAAACTAAAATGACAGGTGAGGGACACAGACTTAACCCACTGATCCTTTAGTTTATTTGAAGTCGAATTTCCATATCGTACATGTAGTTTTTTTTTCATTAATTCCTTTGCAAAATTCCTGTGTAGATTATAGCAATAGATTTGTTTTAGCTTTTGCCATTTCAGAGATATGAGAGGAGGATCAAAAGTCCTGTTTTAATCGTGGTCGTGATCGTATGGTAGTTGGATTTACAACTACCTGTGCAATCAGTGCCTATCATCACTTAAGTTGTGAGGATGAACCCCGTTCATGGCGAGATGTACTCGATACAACATTATGTGATAAGTTTGTCAGTTATTTGCAACAGGTCGGTTGTTGTCCCTGAGTACTCCGGTTTCCTCCACCAATAAAACTGACTGCCACTTGGCCAAATGAACCAAAAGTTGGTACGAAGCATCTATGGAAGGTCCTCTATAAAGATTGCTCATTTCGTCCCGATCTGTTAACAAACATGGCCACCATAAGCAATTCTTTTTTCTGGTTATTTCTAAAAAAATCTTTTCCTCTGAAACCGAGTAGCCAAATGAACCGAAATTTGGTAGGAAGCACATATGGGAGGTTCGGTATAAAGTTTTCTCAAAGCAGAATGAAAGGTGAGTGACGCAGGCTCGGCCCACTGAGCCTCTGGTTGCAGTGCCTGTCACAAACAAAAACAGTGAGCGGTCATGTATTTTTTCATTTCATTTCAAATATTTTATTGATAAATCAATAGGATTGGATAACAGGCTATGCCTATACAAATCCTCTCCAACAATAAGATGGAACAATTAGAAAACAATTTACACAAGACATAGAGCAATCTATTTGTGTACATGTGTTATAGAGGTATCGATTTTGCCTCTTTCTACGATTTTTCTATTGGATTTTGGAACTGTTCCGAAAGTGTAGTAAACAAAATTTTCGATTTAATTATGTATACTAGGTTTCAACACGATTTCTATATCACACGATGTTCGTGTCGTTTAACAGTATCACGACGGGTGCCACTAGTGAAGCAGATACTGCCTACCCTTCCGGAGAACCTGACATCACTGGTGTTTAATGAGGTTCATGTTCCTGAATCCTCAGTTTTCTGTGTATAGCGTTTTATAGAGTATTTTTGTCCTTTTGTCTGTTCTCCTTTTGGACATTGTAACTGTCTGTCTTTCGATTTACAACTTCTGATTGATTACTCATTTGGTATCTTCAAACTTTTCTGATACAAAAAGTTCTTTTATTATAAAACATGTGGGGCCGTCGTGGTCGTGATCGTATGGTAGTTGGATTTATAACTACCTATGCAATCAGTGCCTATCACCACTAATGTTGTGAGTTCGAATCCCGCTCAGGAGTAGTAGGTCAAATGTCTCAATTAGTACACTTCTATGTGGAAGTGACGTTATATAAGATTATCTAGGATTTACATTTTTAATTAACGAATATCAATTAGTACATTTCTATGTGAATGTGACGTCATATCAGATTATCATCATTCGGAGGGTACCCTTTCCCCCATTATAATAACATAGCACTTCCGGTCGCCAAAAGAGACATTTGACCTACTACTCTCAGGCGAGGTGAACACGATACAACATTATGTGATAAAGTTTGTCAGTGACTTGCGGCAGGTTGGTGGTTTTCTCGGGATACTCCGGTTTCCTCCACAGATAAAAGATAATTAATGGTCTATCAATGTTACAGTCATGTTGTATAAATTATGTTGTTCCGCTTAACACTTGGTTAACATCCCCTATTTATATTAACATCATGATTTTACTACCAATTCAATCTACAACTTTACCTTTATATCAGAAATAGTAAGATTTAAGAAATACTGAAACAGTTGTGTAAAAGTTTAAAATTTACAGAAAAGGAATGAACAGAAATCATAAAACAAAACCAATGCACAGTTGTCTGTAACAATTTTTTGACTATCCTGTTTAGATTCATTGGTGCATTTTTGCTCTCAAAGACTTTGCCTCTGATGAAGGTCGTTCCAGAAACGCGTCCGGCGCTGTAAATTAGATATCTACGTTTCATTACTACCACCCATTCGATACCGAGGGTATCATCTGCCCAGTAGTCAGTGTTTCGTCACTGACATATAGTTTATTAGATAATATTTATCATTGAAATTTACAGTTCCTTAATAAAGTAATTATCAGTAAAACAAGGTTCTCCTCCTAAGGCTTATAAGATGACATTAGATGATTGTTATTATCTCGATTATATCCTTTGTTTTACTCGCTCCCCAACACTTTTAAATTATTTGGCTTTCCAATCTTTTGATTACGAGCGTCACCTGATAGGAGTTCTTTCAGAAACGCGTCGTGTCACTAAATTACAATGTATATATCTACGTTTTTATTTGGAGCAGTTTAGACAACTAGATCCGAAATACCCGAGCACGTTAAATGTCTAAAAGCAACCTTAAAAGAAACCGAGGTTATAGTAGCTAATATTCCAGGACATTTCTTGATGTCGGACAAATATCCAATATTTTATATGCAAGATTACGTCGTAATTCATGGTGTATATTCACAACGACTCCTTTCCGATTAAATCGGCGTTCTTGCCTCCTTTCCGAATCAGGAAACGCTTCCATTCCGACTTTTGATTTATTTTCACAACAGACGGTGAGTACGTTTTGTCAATTTATCTTTTAATTTCCATATTTAGTGACTGAAAACATAGATGACGGAACACATTATACATACAAGAAATCGAAATAAGATCCTACATGATCTCACTGGGTGATGATGATTATATTTTCAGCGCACAAAAAATATTTGTTACAAATCTACGCAACACCAAGAAGGAAAATTTCAAAAACGTGATGTTTCTCGAGTAACATGTCTATCAAAACCGGGGTCGTCTCATTACTCCGACAGTCATAACTCCGACAGTTATTTCTCCGACACTCATTATTCACGACGTGCAATTGATTATTATATTTATTTCATTGTGTGGAGTCAATAAAGAAGTGAAGGAAAATAACAACAACAACAAACCAAATCCAATCTTGGCCTTTTATATACAAACCCGGGAAGCACAGACAATATTTCAGCTATTTCATGGCGACCAGTTTTAGTGGTGGAGGAAGCCGGAGTACCCGGAAAGAACCACCGACCATGGGCAAGCAACTGGTAAACTTTATCACTTGCGACTGCGAGTCGGGTGCACCCTTTTTAGCTCACCTGGCCAAAGACCATGTGAGCTTTTGCCATCACTTGGCGTCCGTCGTACGTCGTAAACTTTCACATTTAAATCTTCTCCTCAGAAACCACTGGGCCAATTGCAACCAAACTTTGGTGGAATGGTCCTTGGGTGGCCCCCTTCCACAATTGTGTCCGGTGATCCCAACTTCCAACCAATATGGCTGCCAAGCTAAAAATAGAAAAAATGGGGATGAAATTTGAATTGTCCATTGCTGCTTTAGTATAAGTCAAAATGAGCTCAAATTTTTACTGCAGCTACATGGCAGGGAGTAGTTTAACATATAATCCGAGTTTTTCTGTGAAATTGTTCTTTCAGCCGATTTATACCGATTATGCAAATTAGGCATATTTTCATAACAGATCACATTTAAATCTTCTCCTCTGAAACTGCTGAACCAAATTAAACCAAACCTGGCAGGGATGGTCCCTGGGTTTAATCAGTTTTAAAATGAGACAGAAATCAATCATGAAAAACCCAGTGACCATTCTACCCTTAAACGCAACAGATAAACCGAGGGGATAACAATTTATATCGAAAATATCTAGCATACTGTCTTTACAGTGAAATTATTATATCCCCTAACGTCTTTGTATGCCTGTTAAGTTGGTGTTTTTAGCATTTTTAGACATGTCATTGGGCACGTCCGATGCTCTCATTTTCATATTAATATTTTATTTTTCTTTGTGGGTCTGTCTTTAATTGTTCTGTGTTATTTGTGTGACTTTTATTCTTGACTTTGTTACGTTCTTTTGTACATGTTTTCACAATCATGATAATATTGTTCAAACATCATCAATTCACCCTCTGAAAAGAATCGTTTCTTTACACTCTCAAAGGAATCGTTTCCAGAATAGATGTTATATTCGACTGATCGGAAAAGAGTCGTTTCTTTGATTTTTGTAAATCACCATTTTTTTCGGAAATTTACTGAAAAAATGAATCGACAAAATAGGAATGTATAACAAGGACGGTACCAGATTGCAAAATAAGGGTGTTAATTTAATTGTCTGTCTCATATTTTGAACATTAAAGTGATTTATGTACGACACACTCACCTCACCGTTTACAGTGTCACAGGTTTCGTCCAGAAGATAGGTCAACTAACCCTTTTCAAGCTATTTTGAGTTACTATATATTAGTGCTTAAGAGACAATTGACATTATGAACATTTACAATTTTAAACTGGAAATATTCAATGTTTGTATGTTCATCATTATATCGTTATGATTTGATATATTTCATATGTTATTTGTTATATGACCTATAAATGCTCCAATCATTGATGTGGATTAATTAAATGTAAATGCTAATTCATTGTTTTTTTTATATTATTTTCTAATTAGAAAGAGTTAGATGGGTGAATATCAATGAGTCAAATTTTGGTTCTCATATATCAAGGTCTCATTAAGAATCATTCCTTTATAATTAGAAGGAGTTGGGATTGAATACATAGACATCAATCGAATGTGGTTCTCAATCAAGGTCTTGAATAAATATCAAAACAAAAACAAGACAAAAAAACACACAAACAAATAAAGAAAAAACAAAACAAAACGTCAAAAACAAAGCAAAAATAATTATACACACTGACTTTTCGGGGTATAGTAAATGTGGAAAAAAATTATTGTGACATTTTTTCTTGTGACTTTTTTTCTACCGACGCAACACATACTTACGATATTATATTGAACACAGACACTTTATCAATATTAATTCCATACAGTCAATGATAAGCAATAAATCGTGAACGTAAAATTTTCCCAAAAAAAAGGAAAACAATTCGGTTTATTATTTTCGTGAAGGGATTTCGCTATACAGTTGCGATGTTGTTGAACGCAGGCCTAATTTAGTGATTTCTACCTCACATGGCTTATTGAATTTGCAGACAACTATGCCATCGGCAATATCCAGGTTTGTTATGCTGATGCTCTGCCAGTTTCCATCGTTGAGCGTTCATGATTCTGCTGTCAGCACCAAATATTTATATTTGAAATTCATATGAAAGGAAAAATAGAAAAGCTAAATGCATATTAATATGTTGTTTTATTGTGGAGCCCAGTAACTGACATGAGAATTTTAATTTTGTTTATACGAAATACTTTACGGAGCCCGTTTTCTGATATGAGAAAAAAAAAAATTATTTCGTTTATAGAATTTTTTTTAATTTAGTTTATGCGAAATACTATTTCGTATAACGTCATAAAAATATTTATCATGTCAGTTAACGGGCTCTGTACTTTATTGTTACTCATCAAAAAAGAATAAATTCTAATTAAGAAAGAAGCGTCTTTTAATTTCATAATATTAATGTTTTAAAAGATTCAGATTCAATATTTTATTAAAATCTCACCACTTGTAATACATATTATACACAATCATCACAATATATACATTAAAACAGAAGTTTTATAGATAAAATACATGTGCCATTCTATAAAGAATTATGAGAGACTATATAAATTTCAATAAATCAAAACTTTAAATCATGTCTATAAAACATTTCAGTTCTATAAAAACTTAACTATCAATCAAGAATATAAAAAACTATTTCTTCTACCTAAAATATTAAAAAGAAACCATCATAAAGAAAGATGATTAAAAAGTTGGCATGGGTGAAATATTTATCCAATTACGAATTATACCTCATAATTTGGTCTTAATTTATGGTACTAGGATGTGCTTTGCAAAGTTTTGACCTTTTTATCTAAGACATCAGCATATATGGCTTGCATCCAGGTTATGTACAATGAAAGATGAACACAGGATTTACACAGACATCCTGTTCTTTGTATTTGATCTTGATCTACTTTATTAGGTTTAAATAAAATACCTTTTCTTTTGTATGAACAATTATTTATATACACGACTATATGGTTTAAAAGGAATATATTACTTGGTTCTATTTTAAGCTTGTCTTATTATTTGTTATGTTAATTTGTCAAGTACACACATGTGCTTACCAAGAAGCTAATTGTATCGATTGATAAATTAAAAAGTAATAATTTTTTGATTAGAATAACGAAAAATCCAAATATCTTTTAAACTATAGATTTTTGAACAGCAAAATAAACGAGTTTTATTTAGAATTAGAAGTGCTAACTAAATATGTTACTGTAATGCTTCTTATTGTTTTGGCTGAGGCTGCACTCAGATGAAATTTTATATTTTGGTCCTATTTTGTTGTCATTTTTCGGATGGGAGTAGATGTACTTTATAGAAGAACCATCCGTACGTCATGTATCTTACCTGTAAAATCTTTCTCTCAGCCACGTGTACTTTAGACGAACCTGACAAGCATTTCTCTCATAAATTATTGTTATATTATATTTTGCATTTTTTGTAAAATGGGTAAAAAGTCTGACTTATCTCCGGAATGCCAAAAGTTTGTAACAAAGTTGTTTGCCTTTTATAGTAAGGAAAAGGCACCGAAGAAGCCAATAGTCTCATTTGATAGGGTATATCAAAAGACATCTAAAGCTTTGGGTGTGTCTTACACTTCAGTGCACCGTATTATGAATGGTAAGAGGCATTGTAAGTCAAATAGACCCAAAGAAAGAGCTGAATTTTTTGACGACTTTGATCATTGTGTTATTAAAAGAACAATCCACGGTTTATATTCACGGAAAATTGCTCCGACCGTCTCAATAATACATAAAGAGATAAAAGATTCTATTAAAATATCAAAGTCTAAGCTTACTCTAACTCTCATTGATCTTGGATATACTTATCAAAAATAGGTGATAATCGAAGAGTTCTGTACGATCAAGTGTTTATTATTAATTATAGATGTACTTATCAGAGAAAGATCAAATCTTTTAGGGAAGCAGGGTATGATATCGTGTACATGGATGAAACATGGGTTAACCAAAATCACTGCACAGATTATATGTGGCTTCCGAATGATGGGTCTGATGCCCCAAAAATACCCTCGGGTAAAGGCAAACGTTTGATTGTTTTGCATGCAGGTACGCGAAGTGAGGATTGACGGCTGCGATTTAGTGTTTCTGGCCAAATCAAAGGATGGTGACCATCACCAGGAGATGAATAGTGTTGTCTTTCTTGAGTGGTTTGAAAATCAATTGATGGCTGCTCTGAAGATCAATCTGTTTCATCAATAGATCAATATGTACATGTATAACATGTTTAGCATCTTACCTTGATGCCCATTTATCATACCCTTAATATATCACCAAGATGATTGAATGCATAACAATGAACTTAGCTCAGTGCAGAGACAGTTAATATGCTACTCAGCTACTGAACTACATTTGTAAATCCAATGAAAATACTGAATATTGACCATCTTCTAAAATTATTATTAATGTAAGATGCTGTATACATTGTATATGCCTACAAAATATATTGTCAAAACATACAATGATTAAATAACACTTAAGTTTATTTGACCTGTCTATTAGTACTCAAAATCACACAATTGCAGGATAAATTCATTCTACAATCGGGTTTCATATAAACAATTTCTAAGAAAAAAAGTTAATACCAGTATCAATGCTTATAAAATTTGATCAGTGCAATTTTTAATTATGTAAAGGTTTAATTTTACTGAACATGTTTTAGCATAACTAAATAAACTACAATATGTATATTAAAAGGAATTGAGCATCTGTCTTAATATATGTCTCAATAAAAATTTCTTTGATCAAAATGTGATATTGTAGCACAACCAGATCACCCACCTTTAATTAAAAATTGGATTTAAATTGCAATGTACATAATTAAGTTTCATTTCAGGTTTTGGTTTTATGGTTTTATGTAATAACTGTATGGACCATGATCTGTTAGTTGGTAAAAAGACAAACTGGATTTAGAGAATAACTAACTGGTGTCAGATCAGTTTTCGCCCGTTGTTTATTTGATCAAATCTGTTATGTGCAAATGAATTTTGACAAAAAAAAATTTCAGAAGCTTAAATGTTTATGAAATTGAAGTCATCCTCACCAGTAACTTGACAGAAGATTTGTTTGAGGAAAAAAAAACCTCTGAAAAGGGCTGTTATTCTCTGATAATACATATATACTTTTTTGGTTGTCGATTATTAGTATGCATTGAGAATTGGTCCTACACAAGTTGTCAGAATGGACAATAGGGATCATTCACCGCTTCTCCCGTTTGGTGACGCTGCTGTTCCATAAGTGGTTACATGTGCGCTTGAATCACAAAGACGCTTGTATCTAACGTTAACCTAATGACGGCACAAACTTGGACAGTGCACACATTGAAGGTTTAACTAGAACAGCGCGGGGTGGTATTACTTGTTAACAGTTAGAAGTATAGATTTAGTTGACGAGTATGTATTTTTTTTTGGCGCAAACAAAACCGACTTTTTTTTCAACCCAAGTCATTACCTGTAACATGTAATAGAATGAATTGTGGGGGTCTTCATATTTCTTCATTAATCTGATTTGACCCTTGATTTGGCTCACAACCATCCCTCGTTTCCCTTGCCACCATATAGATACATTTAAACGACCCAATTCTAGTTATTGTTCATATACATGTATATCAACCACAATTCATAATCGACCAAAGACCAAAAGCTTGCAGGATCCTGTTCATCGTACATTTTCCAGCCGAGATTTGCGCTTCGTGATGCCCCTAATAGGACCATACTCATATATTTCAAAAGGTCCTGAAATTTTTCTGGATGTGCTGAACAATAAATACTTGTAAATATTATAAACGCTGTTGTCCATGTGTCAATTGAATTTTTTTTTGTTATTTTGATCTGGTTGTAAAATTAGCTCCTCTTGCTGGAAAATCAATTTTTGTTTGCTATCATGATGCTGATTATTTGTCAACAGTGAAGCCAAATCCACATATGCCCCTTTTTTAATTTTTTGTTTTATATTTTGGGTCACATTTATAGTAATATCAGATGCAATTCCAACAATTTGGTGTGGTGTGTCGTGTGTGCATTTGATCTAAACTAGACCCGATTTGTATGGGCAAATAAGTATTATTACCTGTATTGGATCCCAATGTAGTTGTCTTGAGTGGAACCTGATCAGTACTGTGGTCTGTAGTTTGAGGTAACATGATTGGTGCAGGTTTTGGAAAAATTGTGATATTTGCAGAAACTGCCATAGACCCAATTAAACTTGACACAGACACAGGTACACTGTTATAAGGCGAAGAACTTGACACAGACACAGGTACACTGTTATAAGGCGAAGGACTTGACACAGACACAGGTATGCTGTTATAAGGTGAAGAACTTGACACAGACACTGGTACATGTAGGTGGTTATAAAGCAAAGGATAAGACACCAAATTCGCATTATTAACTGTAGTCGCTACTGCAGAAGATGTAGGTTTTTCCCTTGATGTAGCTACCACTGTACTATATGGCAACGAGGAAGCTTTCCTCTTCCTTGCTGACCTCCGCAACATTTTTATACACCTGAAACTTAATATTAAAATTGTTAAAAAATTGATTATTTTAAATATTTAACTTTATTTGCAAAAAAACACACATATGGGTCAAGCAAATACACAAGAACATGACATAATGAACAGACATGCACACAAATGAACAATTTAATACTATTATAGATGTTATGTATTCAAAACTTGAACTTAATTTGACCTCGTCCTTCAGTATGCATTCGACAGCTGAAATATTGTTTGATGGGGTTGATCTTATTTGTTCATTTAGTATTATTTATTTATTTTTACAAAATTAAAATTACCAGCTCAAAAACATGTAAAGGAATACCACATTACCAATATTCATATAAAGCAAATAAGTCTACAATATGAAATAGAAATAGAAATACTTTACTAAACCAATTAAGGACCCTTGCGGGTGTATAATTTCATACAATGATTACAATGATTAGAATACATAATACAAATTAAATTGATGAATTATGATAACGATTTACCAGGAGGGAAGCAGGCAACCAAGGGTGATAAAAACAACAACCGTTATATATTATATGGATTATTCCCCTTTGTCCAAGATTAGAAAACTTAATGAAATGGATGTGGCCGATTCCCTCCTAGGAACGTAGACCTAACAAATATGTATATAAACTAAAATAATAACAATAATAATAATTAATGCAAGGATTGGATCATGTCTTGAGGAGTTATACATATAGATATGTATGTATAATTTCACGTATATAAGTGTTTACTCAATATATATTATATGTAACACTCACTGTTAACAATTTTATGATATGATCTTACTTGTATCATGAAGAACCTCATCCATCAGAAATATTTTTGATCTCAATTTAAAGCTTTGAATAAGAAAATGACCTAAATTTCCAACTAAAAATGTATTTTCAGTGGTCATTAACCATACAAATTTGAATTTATTATCTAATTTGATAACATTTTTACAAAAATTTTTGAATTTTAGTAATATGTATAAACGTGTGTGTGCAGACTGGCTTCCGCAAACCTGTGGCCTAAGCAGTGTCGAATAAAATTACACGAGGTAATACCAATTAATATAATTTACTTAACAATTACAACATAACTCACTATTAACAAAATATACCAGTTCGCTGAAACAATTTCTATAGTTTTACAATTCTTGAATCATATTTCAATCACAGGCACTTGAGTCCAGGATTTTTTTTCTTCAATTTTATCAATAAAATGTGCATCTACAACGTATATGAACCCGTTTGACATGTTTCGTTGTGAAATAAACGCCTTTATGAACTAGGTCCCATTTTCCTAATACAATGTATCTAGATACATTGTATTAAGAAAATGGGACACTAGATACATTGTATTAGGAAAATGGGACACTAGATACATTGTATTAGGAAAATGGGACACTAGATACATTGTATTAGGAAAATGGGACACTAGATACATTGTATTAGGAAAATGGGACATAGTTCATAAAGGCGTTTATTTCACAACGAAGCATGTCAAACGGGTTCATATACGTTGTAGATGCACATTTTATTGATAAAATTGAGAGAAAAAAAAATCCTGGAACCATGTGCCTGTGATTTCAACATGTCAATGATCTGATGCAATGTCATTCAAGGCAATGATCTGATGCAATGCCATTCAAAGCACGCGTTCACAGTATTTCAACAAATTTCAATGTCTAATATTGGTTACTGTAACGCAGAGCGTTACACATGTCCCCCGAACGAACAATACAAGTACTAGTGGTATGAATGAAGAATAGTGTGAGAACATAGCAAGAAATAATTAGACCCCAGTTTTTGACTGTCATGTCTATAGTAGGGTTTCTTTGTTATGTTACCATACAATGTGCTACAATAAACTAGTAAGCAAAGCAAGAAAAAAATGGCTTCAATTGTCTGCCATCATTTACAACACCAGTAATGGAGATGTTAGAAGACTATATTATTAGCATGAAATCAAATGCAAAAGATGTTTGTCATACACTATAGGATGTTGGTGACTTTAGTGAAAATGATTTATGCTGTAAATTCAAAAAAATGTCCATGGCAACGGCGACCATTTTGAAATTTCTAAGCCTCAAAAGGTTGTTATTCACCTTTGTGTTAAATTGAGTGTTTTTGCGGTTTCCATGGCAACTGCAGGCATTTTGAAATTTCCAAGCCTCAAAACCATTTATACACATGCCATACAACATTTCTAATAAGTTTCATTCAATTCCGAGCACATTAAATTTTTCCCGTTTTTTGTGGCAACGGCGACCATTCTGAAATTACTAAGTCTCAAAATTATGTTTACACATGTCAGAAAAAAATTCTGGAAAGTATCATCCAATTCCGAGCACTTTAAATGTTTCGTATTTTTGTGTGGTTTCCATGGCAACGGTGGCAATTTTGAAAATTCCGAAAGTAGTCTGCACATCTACTCATAGTGCTTAACATACCTGTGAAGTTTGGATATCAATTCGCAACATCATAATCTACTTGGAAACCAAATTTCGCCCAAACCGGAGGATTTTTGTATTCTGGCGGTCATTTTGGATTCAAAATGGCCGCCATAGCAAACCGAAATGGTCGCAATATGGTGCAGCATGTCTTACTCCCTGTAAATATCCATTTACATTGAAATTTTTTCATTTTTGAATTTTTAACGATTTTTTTAGTTTTGATATTGGCGGCCATTTTGAACATTTTCAAAAGAAAGAGCACAACTTTGAGTGATGATCTATTTTTGTGTCAAGTTTCAAAAGGATCCGCTGTTTGGAGTGAAATTAACATTTTTTGCACTTTGGTTATAGTCAATTTGAATGCTATATAGACCACCTAAAAATATTAATTAAAAATCCATTTAAATGTTTTTTTTTCTTTTTTCTTCACAGATAAATTTTATATGTTTCTACGAACTCTGACAGTAACTTTTAGAATTTTTCATCCATAGATAAAAAAGTTTCCCATTAGGTGTCTATGTTAAATATTTGTTTTTATATGTGTAATTTCTGGGGGAGGGGGAAGAAGAGTTGAAAGAGCAGCCTAAAACTGTCAACAAAAATAAGAACATGTGCTCCCCATTCAAATATACTATTGGCATGTGACTTGTCATTTAAATATCAAAGAAGATGACATGTAAAGGTTGATTGGAAATACCATGTGAAATCAAGGTGAACTTTAAATACCAACAGTGCCTCTTGCTTGAATTAAAAAGCATGCAAGTCAAGCTCTATGCATTCTTCAATATATATTTAAACTAGAGAATTAAAGATCAAGTGACAATGACCTTGATACATGTGTTTTGAATTAAATGGACAACTCTATTCATGCAAGCCCATTTGATATTTAAATGGTCAGTCATATCATATATAGAAATTTGCATGTCAAGCACATGTTTTTATTTTTGTTTACAGTATGAGTGCTGTTCTTTAAAGCATGCTTACTCCACTGGAAATTACACATATAAGTGCAACTATTTAACATAGACACATAATGGGCAACTTTTTTTTTTATCTATTGATGAAAAATTCTGAAAGTTACTGTCAGAGTTCGTAGACACATTTGAAATATATATTTGAAGAAAAAAGAAAAGAATTTTTTTTTAGGTGGTCTATAGCATTCAAATGAACTATTCCATAACAACGGCCGCCATTTTGAATTTTTTCAACCCCTCAAAAGCTGCCACACACTACGGTGGATATTCCTACAAAGTTTCATGAAGTTTGATGAAAGGAATCCAAATTTGTTTTGAATCCCCCCTTTTTTGTTTCCATGGCAATTGCGGTAAAGTTTGTTCAAGCGATTCCGATTTGTTTGGCTTATCTCGTTCCACTAGATATGGATGTTGTTCCGGTCAAGTTTCATCAATTTCTGTTTGGCGAGTAACCTGCTATGATCATTTTTGTGTTTTTAATTTTTTTAGCATTTTGGCCGTTTCCATGGCAACGGCAGCCATTTTGAAAAAATCAACCCTTAAAGGCACAACTTCACATGGCATATGATATTCCTACAAGGTTTCATAAAGTTTGATCAAGGTATCTCCGAGAAATGTGTCGAACAAACTTTTGGCGGAAGAAAGTAAGAAAGAGGAAGAAGAATAATAATAATAATAATAAGAAACGGAGCAAACACAGTATGTCTCTCAAACTTCGTTTGGGGACATAATTACAAACCAAGAACAGCATGAAACTAAATAAATGAATCCGTTATAAAATCTATGTTACATTACCGACCACTTTTAGGGAATATCACACAAATTAAACTGTTGATGGTCTTGGGTTAACTTTAAAATTAATCGCTGATCAACATTAAGGAATCACTACGTCACTCTAAACTGTTAACCTAAAACCATGAATACAATCCCGTAGTATCCCGACGCGATAAATGAATTTAAGCATATAACTTAAATTCTGTTATATGGTTTTATAATACTGTATAAAACCATAAATGTAATAAATTTGTATATCATTTTCAATATTGGGAGAATAGATATTGTCGTAGATCGCTCCCCGTTGGATACCTCTTATTTTACGATCTCCCACGGATATGAACGAAGTATACCGAAGACACCCTGGGACTCCAGACTAGCACCCCATAGCAGAACAGGTTTCCTCTGAACCAGCAACCCTAACAGACGTGTATAACCTGTGCCAAGCTGATTACTGGAACTTGTATTACCAGAGTGAGATTACTGCACAGTTAGTGTTGTTGATAAGTTTTATGTAAATCAATATTCTATTGCTTTAATCATTCTACCACAATGGCGTCGTCGACATACGGTTTAAATGAAATTTCTGTTTAATCACAGTAGATAAAAAGATATACATACATAACAATACAAAAGGCATACCCTGCCTTGAGTGTGTAACTTATTTATGACAGTAAATAAAACATTTATGGTCAAAAACCAAAGTTTATATTTCTTTGGTCAGTTGAAAGAAAAGCCGCCATTTTCCCCCCAAAATTTTGGGCAAGACGGAAGTGGTTATTATATAGACCGGAAGTTTGTTTGTTTGTTGCGGAAATATAAATAGAATCTATGCATACTGCTATTTATTTTACACGCCTTAGAATTTAAATTAATTCAACATTATGCAGAAAGGAAGTTAGTTTGTTAAAATTAAAACAAACATATTGTCAGGTGTTGCGGAAATGTAAATAGAATTTATACACACTGTAAATTATTTTAAGGCTAAATGCCTTACAATTTGGCTTAAGTAAGCATTGTAATATCCAGTTAAGGTTTCACACCTTGCTGTATCAGAGTTATTTTCGTTCTCTTGTCCATATAGATATTAATTAGTTACTTAAATAGTAACGATAATATTCAAACTATAATTATGGATCAACGAAGACCAATCAACCTGCAAATTGCTACAGATGCACAATTAAAATCAATCAATAGTATAGATCAATCTAAGTTAAGAAGATTAATTAGGAAAAGAGATGAAAAGGGAATATTGTTGAAAGAATATTTTGTGGAATGCACAGGCGCATCAATGTAGGAAGTTGAAGAGTTGATATCCCAAAACGTGGTGAATTTTGATCCAATTGTCACAAAAAAAGAATTAGCTGACGAAATCAAAACACAACTTGAACTTACTCTGCGATCAGTCAAAGAAACTCAGATAGAACTACAAGAGGCACAAGCTAAGATAATGAAGGCCTTATCAGTTATTCAACAAGCTCCCCAAGGTAAAGAATTTTTTTGTAACACAGATTGATTTTCAGAATCTAAAGAAAGAACTGTCAACTGAGCTAAAAAATGAACTAGTGGATGAAGTTAGCTCTGTTAAGACAACTCAGATCGAATTACAAGCTAAGATAATGGAAGCCTTATCGGTTATTGAACAAGTATCCCAAAGTAAAGAAAATTTTGTAACACAGATCGATCTTCAGATTCTAAAGAAAGAACTGCCAACTGAGCTAAATAATGAACTAGTGGATGAAATCAGAAAAAATTATGAGGAAATTGCCAAACTTTCAAAAACACATGTGAATATTACACAACAGTGGCAAACTTTTTCTATTAATTTAAAAAAAGAAATAGCTGTTCCAGGGAAGAGGCTGTTAGAAACGCTGACAAAAGATTACAAAAACTTCAAGAAACAACCATTATACAAATTAACAATGACATAGCCATCTTAAATAAAAAAATGTTCTACACTTGACAGCAAAGTAAATGAAGTGTCGAGTGAAGCCAAAGGAGAAATGTCAGTTCAAATGATAGACTTGAAGAGTAAACCAGAGAGTATGGAAGAAGCAGTTAATAGACAAAGAAAAGAAACAAGAGAACAAATTTGTCAGAAAATGTTGTTCATAAAATGGTAGTTAATACTCAGATATTACCGGTAGATGGACAAAAACGAGACTTGGATGAAAGAATTAATCTATGTAAGAGGGAAATGACTTCTGAAATGGTAGAAAAACAAGGTGGAATACAAGATGTATTATTCGGATTAGCTGTAGCCATTAATGAACCAGAAGGAAAGATACATAATAAAAATGAAGATACAAGCAGTAAGCAAGCCACTTCAAATAATAGACTGCTGGAAGTTATAAATAAATGGGGCACTACTCACCAGCCTAATAAAACATCAACGGCAGTAACTAGCACACCAAAAATTAAAGATGATTCATTTTTCAATGACTATTCGGTAATACAACAATATCAGGCTGAAAAACAGCCAATAAATGAAGAAGACAAAAGAAAAGGCAAATCATACGATCCCAGCAACATGTCAAGAGGGAGGTCTAGGTCAAGGAAAGAGGATAACGGAGTAACCAAAAAGGTCAAAAGTTTTACTACAAAAAGAATGAATAAATCATCAACAAAGAAACATACAAGAAGATATTCCTCCTTAACAGACTCTAGTGATGGACAGCAATCGGGAAGCTCATCTTCAGACTCGTCCAGATGTCGCTCTAAAAGCCCACAACATCCAAAAATGTCCACATTTGATGGGACTGGTAAGCCATCCTGGGAATCCTTCATTTATCAATTTGAAAGAACAGCCAATAGAAGACACTGGAGAAATAGAGGGAAAACTGGTAGATTGCTAGATTGTTTAAAAGACATCGCTCTAGAATATGCATGAAAAGTCAATAAAGATGATGACTATGATGCACAAAGAAAGAAAATGAAACGAAGATTTAGTAAGAAACCAGAGCCTTGGAAGATTTTGCACATAAAGTATATGTGTTAGCACTGGATGGATATGAAAAATGTGAAGACGATGCTTTAGAAGACATAGCCACAGAAGCATTTCTTCGGGGGATGTAAAAAAAAGGAAGCAGCAATAAAAGCAATGGAGAAAAACCCAGTAACTTTGTCCAAGGCCATTAAATTTGTAAAGACATCGCTAGCAAATCAGAAGGCTATTTTTGGGTCAGCAAAAACTTCCTTGGCTCAAAGATAGGTGAATTTTTCAGATACGGAAGGTATGCACTCAAAGGAAAAGGAAAACAGTCATATGCAAAAACAAACATGCTTGGAGCAGGAAATAAAGAATTTGTCCTCATTGGTGGGTAAATTGAGTAGTTCGATTGAGGACAATGTTATTGAAAGAAGGAAAGAAAGACAAAGATCATCTTCTCCCGTTACAGGCTACACGTCTGAGTATAAGTCACCTCCACGCTATATGCCCAATATCGGTCACAATCACCAGTGCAGACATATAATAGTGGAAGATCATCACCACAGTCTGTCAACTTGAGACCAGAATGGAATCCCCCCCAACCAAAGACAACACTTTTCACCTATTTGGGGTGGGTATCAGAGTCCGAATTTTAAGGATCAAGGTAGAGGACAAGGTCAATATCAAGGACAAAATAAAGGCTTCACGCTTACCTCAGAACGTCCATTTAGAGGTAGTCCACAACACCAGTACCGTAAATCATCAACTTTTAGCCAGAATCAAAAATCAACATACCCACCCAATGCGGTAAAGGAACAAAACGCCTCCATGAATCAGATATTCCCTAGAAAAGAAAAGGGATCAGAGTAGATCTGGTTCAGAATGAAGGAGGCCAAATAAATCAAAGTTATCATGCAGAAAGGGTCAAACAAAAAGGCCAATGTTTGTCCCCAGAAAAAGAAGGCCAACAATCTGTCAAACTCACCAAAGAACCAAAAATCATTGACAAGGAGGAACCCGAAATTTTCGCATACAGAAAAACATCCGGACGTAGTTTAGTAATACCCCTAAAATTTAATAATAATATCATTAAAGCAACAGTAGACACGGTTGCTATGGTGACACTAGCTGACTATAGAATGTTCACAAAACAACAGTTGTCAGAGTGTCAAGAGTTTGTGAAACTTCAAGGTTTAGGGAATCAAGAAGTAATGGGAAAGTTGATAAAAAATGTAGAAATAAGGATTGGTCAACTTACCATTTTATGGGATGTTTGCGCTACCAAGTTAACCGATACCGTCTTGTTAGGATTTTATTTTTTTATCAGCTCAAAAAGGTCTGGTGGATTTGAAGAATCTTACTATAACATTTGGACATGAAACAGTAGGTGCTGAATTGGCAGGCTCAAAAGCTAATTTAACTGTATCCAGAGTTATGGGTCCTGAAAATACTACCATATTTCCAAACTCTATGAAGTTAGCTCTGGTAGAACTAGAAACTTTAATTGAAGGAGATTATATCATTGAACCATATTCAATACATGATAATATCCTAATATCAGCTTCAATAGGACGAGGAAAAATTGGGCAAATTAATATCATAAATGACTCTAACCAGATAGTCAAATTAAGAGGTGGACAATGCATTGGACAAGCTGAACCTATAGTTGAAGTTTTGGCTGAACCACAATCAGATAGTAATATCAGACAATCTACCATATCCACAGATAACCAGTATAATGAGGACTTACCCCCTATTTAATTGAACCCTTTAGTAAATCTTCAAAAAATCTGAATGAAAATCAAAAATTGAAATCAAAACAGGTTCTCCTTGAATATCAAGATGTTTTTAATAAACATGATTTAGATTTGGGATGCTTAACTTCAGTTACCCACAGTATAGAGACAGGGAATGAACCACCAGTTAAATTAAAAATGCGAAGGACTCCATTAGGATTTCAAGAGGCAGAGGAAAAACAACTTAATAAAAAGCTAGAAGCAGGTATCATAGAGCCTAGTTCCTCTAATTGGGCATCAGCTCCAGTTCTGATTAAAAAGAAAGATAACACGGTACGATGGACTGTGGACTTTAGAATTTGGAACCAAAAGACTGTTAAAGATTGTTTCCCTTTACCCATAATAGAAGATTGTCTTGATACACTTCAAGGAAATACTTATTTCAGTACCCTTGACTTGTCCTCCGGTTATTATCAAATCAAAATGGCTGACAAAGATAAAAAAAAACAAACCCACGGCATTCATCACTAGATATGGATTATTTGAGCATACAAGAATGGGAATGGGACTTTGTAATGCTCCGGCAACATTCCAGAGAGCTATGCAGTTGGTTCCTAGAGGAATGATCTGGACACAAGTGTTGGTGTATATAGATGACATCATTGTTCTGGGAAAAGATTTTGACTGCGCTTTGCAGCATTTACGCAATGTTTTCGAAAGAATGAGAGAGTATAATCTGAAATTAAAACCCAAGAAATGTGAATTATTCCAGCTTGAAGGAGAATTTTTAGGAAAACTGGTAAATGCAGAGGGAATATCCATAGCCCCAGGCAAGAAACAAGCAGTATTAAATTGGCCGACTCCTACTAACACCAAAGAATTTATGTCATGCTTAGGCTTTGTTAACTATCACAGAGATCATGTACCAGATTTTGTTACTATTACGTGCTGTTTATATGAATTGGCTCACAGCAAAGATTTTGTATGGCTTTCACGCCATGAGACCTCATTGCAGCAGATTGAATAAGCATTGACATCTGCACCATGTTTGGTCTATCCTACACAAGAGGGAGAATTTATCTTGGATACAGATGCCTCATACAATTGTATTGGGGCAGTTCTATCTCGGGTTCAAGATAATGAAGAAAAAGTCATATGTAATGCAAGTCATGTACTACTGAAACCACACCGGAAATATTGCACAACAAGAAAAGAACTTTTGGCGGTTGTAAAATTCTGTAGACATTTTAGGCATTATTTATTGGGCAGACGATTTACTCTGAGAACAGACCACAATAGCTTAGTTTGACTTATGCGTTTTAAACACATAGAAGGACGACTAGCTCGTTGGCTAGAAGAATTAGCTCAATTCGACATGGAAATAATACATAGACCTGGTAAGCTACATGGAAATAGTGATGGAATGAGTAGAGTTCCTGATACATTAATATAATGTGACTGTTATTCGGCAGGTGCAGAACTTGAAAAGTTACCATGTGGTGGGTGTAGGTATTGTACAAGAGCTCACAACCAATGGGCCAGGTTTGATGCTGACGTTGATGATGTCATACCTTTGTCAAAGAAAGTAAGTGTTACTACAGTAGTCCCTAAACAAGAAATACGGGCATCCCAGAGTTTTGACCCAGATCGCACTAGATCAGATAATTCTCAAGAGCAAGACAAATCTACCTTACAATCGGAAGTTGACTTGGATGCTACATGGCCATATATAGAAAATGAAGAGGATCCAGATACGACTAAGCTCTATTTTGAAGGTGAAGGACTGACAGTTAACAACTGGTTGCCAGAATACTCCTCAATGGAACTAAGACAGATGCAGGAAGAGGACAATGATATATCACCAATAATACAATGGTTAGAGACAGGTGAAGATCCATCCCTGGCAACATTACGTCTGAATAGTCCAGCAACTAGACTTTTATGGCTTGGTCAATTTTGCCTAGGATTTCACAATGACATTCTATATTATAAATATTTGGATAGAATCGATCAAGAACTATGCTTGGTTGTACCGGAAAAGTTAAAGAACGAAATATTCTAGCAACATTGTCATGATGATAGAGTAGCTGGTCACTTGGCAAAAGATAAAACCATTCAGAGGATTAAACAATATTTTATTTGGCACCAGATGGGAAGTGATATTAGAAACTATGTGCTGAGTTGCAACATCTGCAACAGATATAAAAAGGCCCATGGACATGCTTTAAAAGCTTTAAAAGCTTATCATGCTAGGTCTCCTATGGAAAGATTGCATATTGACATATTGGGATCTTTTAATCAAAGTGATGACAAAAACAGTTATGTTCTTATGATGATAGATCAATTCAGCAAATGGGTGGAAATGGCTGCTATTCCAGAACAATCAGCATTGCTTACCGCCAAGAAGATACTGGTACATTTTATTGCAACTTTTGGGTGTCCCCTGGAAATCCACACAATACAGGGAAGAAATTTTGAGAGTAAATTATTTGAATCACTGTGTGAGTTGTTGGAAACCCGCACAACACCTTATAGGCCATCTTCAAATGGACAAGTTGAAAGGTATAACACCATGGTTTTAGCAATGATCCATTGTTTTATAGAAAAGAAAAACAGAACTTGGGATAGAGATCTACCACTACTAGCAATGGCTTTACATTCCACTGTAAGCAGAAATACTGGGTTCACAGCTAATACATTGTTGCTAGGCAGAGAAACTACACAACCTATTCATCTTTTGTTGGGATTACCTAACACTTCTGTCCAGGAACTGGAACAAGACCCGTGGATAATAGAATTGGCAGAAAATCTTAAAGCAGTTCATATGCATGCACGACAAAGCTTAAAAGCTGCGCAAATGAGGCAGAAAAGAGACTATGACATGAGAATGCTGGAGCATAGCTACAATATTGGAGATTTGATTTTCTTGCGAGATTCCTCCACTAAAATAGGTCTTAGTAAAACGTTGAAGCCGCCATGGACAGGACCATATTTGGTTATAGAGAGTACGCCACCTCTATACAAAATTAAAAGTACAAAATCAGAAAAGGTAGTTCATCATGATAGAATGAAGCATTGTAATGACAGACATATACCATTATGGATTAAACGAATGCGTCATGAACTTTTCAACCAAGATATAGTGTTACAGGAATACTTGACATTAGAAACCAATGAAACCGATCAGATGGATGAAACGTTGCCATATACAGAGGAGTTTTTTTAATAGTTTAAGATTGGAGCAAGTGGATGAAAACAACTCTCCCTATTTGGATGTTCAAAATAATTCTTTAGAGGTTAACACACCTCACTGTAAACAAAAAATAACTACAAGAGTAGGTAGAGAAGTACAGAAACTAAACACTTGAGTGATTTTAAGGTATAATAAGTAATGACAGTTGTATATAATTTTAAGATTATTTTTTTCTATATAACCTTACAGAATAGCAGAAAAATGTCAGAAAGGGAAGTAGAGATCTTGTCAGTGGTAACATCGACATGGTCGGATGATACCGATGCAGAAAAATCAAACGATTATGAAACCGTTGATGAAATTGAGGACATGGAAGAAGAGTGGGAGGTGATAGACGAAATAGGGGACAGTGATGATCCTACTTTTGAGGGTTCACGCCTCACCGTTGTTGAGGAAGGGTCAGTACAGGATAATCTTGAACAGAGCATAGGTCAACCGTCTTCGGTTGAACACTTGGATGGTTTGACAGTTACAGTTGGTTCAGATTCTTTGATAAGAACAGTAAAGGCTTCACGCCTTACTTCAGACCTACGACTGAAATCCAGAGCAAAGGTCCCAGCAGGACCAAGTGGGGATCGAGAGGAGTCAACAAACCAAACAAGGTTCCATATACTTGTTCCAACCGACAACAAGCTTCCGAAGGGTTTAAAATCATATGAGAGATTACCAGCAGAATTGTTGCCTGCAAACATGAAATTTTGCCCACTGTGTAACATTCCAAAGAAATCGCATATTAAACGACATATTTTACGTACCCATTTGCCATGGTTTTGGTCACCAACCACTGCTTGTTGGACCTGTAAGGAACAGTCATGTCATGAGTTCAGTCTAATTTATCATCATTCGGTCCCACATGCCCATAATGACAGTAACACCTTCGACGAAAGCAACTTACATCGGTGGTGCCAATTGATGAATGGAGCGTTTTATTTGTTGTTGGACTGGTTGAAGCTAGAGAGCCTGCATGATTTATACCAATATCTACATAGTCGGGAGATAGCCCATGGAACATTTACATCCAATGAAAAAAGATGCATGGTATTTTATGCTATTAACTATAGTACACACCCACAATCTCAATTCAGTATAAATCCTCCGAATCGTGTAATAACTGTATTCCATTGTGAAATCATCACCAGACTACTACAGAGATGTCAAACACCAAATCGATTACACCATTTCCTAAAACATGTCGACGTCTAACTTCAACAGGCAGTGAAATTATGCCACTCTCTGATCGTGAACTTCCAGAGTTATTAGAATTTATAGATATCCACTTCCATTTAGACGTACTCATTCGCAGACTCAAAACTATGTGTAAAGAATTAAATTTTAATGATGTAGAAGGCATGTTGGGACCTTTCCATCAACACCACCTACTTTTCGGAATTGCCAACTATGCATATATATATCAATATCCATCTTCGTGGCAGTATTGGAGAGAACAGGTTAATGGAAATTCCCGGATTAAACTAACTTTTGGCATTCATCCCCATATGACTGTATCTGGTGTTTCATTTATAATGTGGAGAAATCTACATCAATTAATTCAAGAACGAATATGTGTGGCTGTTGATGAGACAGGACTTGATTATATATCTAATTGCGAATGTATTAAGCAAGGGAGGACTTGCCAATCCATAGACCAATGTAAAGAGAGGAATCAGGCAAATCAGGAAGAAGCCTTCTTAAACCATCTGCAATTGGCTGCCAGATTTGACAAACCAGTTGTGCTACATTGCAGAGATCATGGAAATGGCACAGTTGCAGCTAGAGTATTCCAGCTTATTCATCAACATAACTTTACAAATTTAAAATCTCATCGTCATTGCTTTTCGGGAACTTTGAAAGAATTGGAAGATTGGAGAATATTACCCAGAATTGTATTTGGCATAACTTTTGGACTAAGAGCGGATTACAACATTCTAGAAAATCTTGTACCTAAAATTTCTGATAATCACCTGATGTTAGATAATAAGGATAAAAACAAAATTACCGAACTCCGAACAATCTTACAAAGGGAAAGTCAAAACTCATCAGTATATAAACAGACAAAATCAGTCAACAACCGGAAAACTGTGAAAACCGTAATGACCCTGATTTGGTACAGGCATTTCTAAAGAAGTGGTGGGTTGAATCAGATTTTAAAGCGCCAAACCTCCCGCTTTCATTATGGCTCAAAGGTTCCGGCTGTCACTATAACAGTATTTATAACAATACCGGAACAAAATAGATAAAATAGTTGTCAAAGCAGTACCAAATTCAGTGAAGTAAATGTCAAAAACACTCTTACGTCACACATTGATAAACAAATATTTTTAACATTTTTGTTGACTTCCTTATCTTTATACATTTTCACTATATGAAAATCCATCGTTTATTATCGTCTCTGCAGAGACGGAATATATTTGGACAAGATCTTGGTATCGGAATATAAACGTTTTAAGAGATCGAAAAAGGCGAATCTTTTTATAGCCCTGATCCAGTAGCCTGTTTCTCAGATAAAGATGACGTTTAAGGAAATCAGAATAATTGCTACTGGCCCTTGCAAAACGAATCAATTGCGAGATGTAAGCACCATATGCAGGAGAAGCTGATATATTGCTGGCCATATTTGGAAAATTTATGATTTTAAAATTGAAGTCGTCCCGTTTATCTTAAATTTTAGTACTGAGTTGACCACTGTCGTCAAATTCGAGGTATAAGTCCAAAAATTATGCGGACGAAGCTGTATCTGTGGTCTCTTTAACTTCCAACTCTGGATGTTATATCAATGGAAGAAATTCTGCAAATCTAGAATTATTGATAGATAAAACGTCATCAATATACCTGTATGTGAAATTAAAAGCTCTAGCCTCATGAATTTTCTTATCTTTTACAAACTTTTGAAGAAACTCCGACTCATGAGTATAAAAATAAATCGGCTAGAAGAGGGGCACAAATCGTACCCATTGGTATGCCGACAACCTACTGAAACAGTGTCCCTCCAAAGAAGACAAATATGTTATCGATGGGGAACTCCAGCATACTGATCACTTGTTCCTCGGAGTAGCATGTTTTACCTTTTTGAATTTTGTTTGAAAAATATGTGGAATTTTAGCCTAACACAACAAATTTTGAGCCATAGTTTCTATGACTGAAAGCTTTGTGAATTGTTTCTTTTAAGCGGGTTTTTAATTTGTCATGCGGTAGGGTGGTATATAGAGTTGAAAAATCAAAAGTTTTGATGGAGGATACCTGAGAGAAAGATCTTGATTTAAGGTTACCCAAAAGATCTTTAGAATTTTTCAAAATCCACATGTGATTTATGCCACTACGCGAGTAAGCAGTTTCACAATATTTCTGTTGTCCCTCTTTTACTGCAAACAGAATCTTTGTCAGGTGAATAGACAATTCTTTCGTCGAACAATTTGATGATCCCGCTATGTACCTTTCTTCGTATGGTGTCTTATGGAGTTTAGATATCCAATATATATAGGGTAAATGAGAAACACTCACCATATTGACCTCCCGAGAAGAACTTAATGATCAACCACCCCTGGACTGTCATGCACACTGCCAAATTTGTGGCCAAACTAAGGAATATTCCATTGTCCTTTCTCATGACAATTGTTAATCAGAACGCCATCAACTTTTTTTTTTTTTTTTTTTTTGTGAAAAATTTTATTTAACAAAATATGTAGAAAATATGCAGAAAAGTATATTTTTCACAACTGAAAGTTCTATTTGGCTTTGCTGATCTTCCTAGACTTTTTAGAAGCTATATCCTTCTTTGGAGAGACCTTAGATGCCTTTCCACCCTTCTTCATATCGCCTTTCTTGACATCCTTTCCCTTTTTTCCTTTCTTTTTATCACTTTTTTCTGGACTACTGTCTATTTCCTCATCTTCATCTTCATCATCCATTTCACCCTCGTCATCTTCATCATCTTCTGATTCACCACGGCTCACTTCCATCTTCCCTTTTTTCTTTGACTTGGAAGATTTTTGTGAGGAAGCTTTCCTCTTGTTAGTACTCTGTTTCAGTGCTTCTTCCTCCTCCTCAACAGATTCCCCCTCCGTACATTCTGATTCCGATTCATCTTGAGATACATCTTTATCATCAGGAAATTCTACTAACTGTTGTGCTGATAAACATACTGGTCCACTACCCTCCACAAGTCTAAACACTACAGGTACTTCATGACCAAAGCTTACATCTAAAGTAGTAATTTCATTTCTACCTAATGTCAATGAAAACAATGGATGTTTAAGATCTTTTTGGTTAAAATTCTTCGTTTCTACCTGTACAAGATTTCTTTCATCTTTTACAGCAGAGGCCCCCAACACTGCCTGCTTCAGAAATAATGTATTTATTAAAAAATCTGTGTCATCTTCTTCTTCATCAAATGACCATGTGATTGTAGGGTTCTCTTTATCTAATGTCACACCCCAAAAGTACTCTCTTGCAGGTTCATTCATCGTGGAGGGTAGCCTTTCTGTCTGAAGATGTTACACTTGCGAGATTCTCTGGCAAAATGCCATCAACTTTTACAGACTTTAATTGGATTTCCAGTCGAACATGTGATACCGTTAGTTGTAGATCTGAATGTCCTGCTCAACTAATAATTCTAGCATTTATATTGTTCCTGTAAGGATTCACGCCTCTGTTGTTGCTCTACAATCGGGAGTTGTTGAGGTACTTCACTCTGCTATAATGTCTGAATAGTTGCATGCCCCTTAGCTCTGGCGATAGTTCTTAATGTAAATCTCCTCTACATTTGGAAGTTGATGACTTCAACTCGGATTGGGATCACAGTTGATGTTTGCTCACCTGCTCTGCTGTTCTTTCCTCTATCCCTTCGTCCAAATTCACCAGACCATTCTACTTCGGTAGAAATCTGCAGTTTCATATTGGACTATGGGACGAGAGTTGTAAGGCTTCACGCCTTGCAAATGGTATATTTGCTTTCCCCCTCTATTGCTCTTTTCCCTATTTCATCATCCAAGTCCACCATTGGCCATTATACAGGAGTGTGAATCTCCAATTTAGTGCCAGGCTTTTGGACATGACATGTAAGGCTTCACGCCGTAATGAATGGTTATGGTTTTATTGTTTTGGTTAAATACTGTATATAATGTATGAATGGAATTTAACATCTTGTTTTATTGATTTAATTAGAGGCAATTCCCTCTGTGATGCTGTATCCAGGTGATACTTGGATATCATTCTGAGTTTTGCTATGTTGAATTGTGTGAATTTGATAGTTTTAATTTTTATGCTTATATGTTTTACGGTGTGCTATTTGGTGGACCACAATTGTAACAGCTGTACAGAATAATTAATTATTCTGGATTGACTTTGATAATTGGATTGTGTAATTATATTGTATTTCGCACCTTGCGCTTAGGTTGCGTCATGTTTGCTGTATATTAGTGGTAATCAATTTTTGTGGCTTTATTCTGTCATTAAGGAAATGACATGATGTGGGATTTTTGTTGTTAATGGTGATTATATTAAAGTGGCTAGGAAGCAAATTGTTGTTTATGGTCAACGCCGATCGATCTGCTCTGTTCACCACACTACTGCTCACCATAGGATCTCCCACGGATATGAACGAAGTCAACCGATCACCTTACGAAGTATACCGGAGACACCCTGGGATTCCAGATTAGCACACCATAGCAGGATAGATTTACCCCGAACCACCAACCCTAAGAGACGTGTATATCTTGTTTGCTGAAACTTGTATTACCAGTGTGAGATTACTCCACAGTTAGTGTTGTTGGTAAGTTTTATGTAAATCAATGTTCTATTGCTTTAAGCATTCTACCACAATATTCCCTTTGTAGTAAGCAACCAGTTTAGCAGACCATCAACAAGAGCTCAACCTAGTCGGGTGAAGACAACACAGATTCACACCAAATTAGTGTGTTCTGATGGTGTGTCAGCTGGATTGTTACATCAACACAACCTTGTACACCCTGATAGTTGTCTAAGGGACACGTCGTATATCACCAGAAAGGACAAGATAACAGATAGTGATATAAGGACTCTATTTAAGATATTTATGATAGTTGTTTAAGGGACACGTCGTATATCACCAGAAAAGACTAAGATAACAGTTAGTGATATCAGGACTCTATTTAAGGTATTTATGATAGTTGTCTACGGGACACGTCTTACATTGTATATCATCAGAAGGCACAAGATAACAAATAGTGATATAAGGACTCTGTTTAAGGTATTTATAGTTTACTAAATGTTTCCAGAATACAGCTACATGTAGGTCCATAATGAGCACAGACTATTATATCAAAGCATGATGAGGGGCAGTCGAGATCTTTACATGGTAGTTGGATTTACAACTGCCTGTGCAATCAGTGTCTATCACCACTAAAGTTGTGAGTATGAACACTGTTCATGACCAGGTATACTCGATACAACATTATGTGATAAAGTTTGTCAGTGACTTGCGACAAGAGGGTGGTTTTCTACAGGTACTCCAGTTTCTACCTGAACACCAATAAGGGACCGACCATTTAACTTGAAGGGGGGGGGGTTATGGTTTTTTGTTTCGTTCAGAAATTTTTTTTTTCGGACAACACGAGAGTTAGAATATTTTTTTTCCAGAATTTAACATTAGGTTATATGACAAAAACTCTGAATCAGATTATTTTTTTTTCCTCCACCAAAATCAGAATATTTTTTTCAGCAACATTGGGAATCAGAATATTTTTTTAGAAAAAAAAACATAACCCCCCTCCCCCCCTTTCAAGTTAAATGGTCGTTCTCTAAAGCTGACCGCCATGATATAGCTGAAATATTGTTGAAAGTGGCGTTAAACACCACAAACCAACCAAACCAACCATCAATGCATGATGTTAGTGTTTGTAGAAGGAAATGGATGTGAGCAGTGCCATCATATTTCATTGTCCGTCTGCCCCCTTTTGATAATTTCAATCATGTGCTGTTATTACGATAATTGAATAAATAAATTAAAACTTGTCTTCAATCTAATTGTATATAATTAACAATGAAATATTTATTTCTTATCAAGTAGACAAATATGTGTAATACATGTATCCATGGTAACAATATGACCAATAGGACAAGTTGTCTGAATGTTATATTCAACAGCAACCTTACACACACACACCCTAAAATGAGTATAAGAGAACATGTGTAACCGCCGAAAACGACCAATTGGCTTACGAAAATACAAATATCAGGTTCATGATGAATTTATTGTTCACTCAATGTATATATATATTGAAATAACCACATTAATTGACACATAAATTTCACATAAATTGGATCTGAATTAGCAACGTCTAAATAAGGAAATGGTAGACAAAATTCACAGCCAAAACAACATCTTTTTAATTGGAATAACACATAGATCTACCTTATTTCTTTCCAAAATAATTCTTATTCAATTCTCTTTGTCCAAAAATGCTGAGACACAAATACATGTACACCTGTCTCAGTTGTTAATCAAATAGTGAATTTATAGTGAGTACTTTTTACCTGTAATTACTACGTGTATAATGAAGTGAATAATATCTTAATATAAAAAGAGAGATAACTCAAAAATAATTTAATGGAAAGTTTTGACATGTTACAAATCTCCCTAGTTTTCTTTTTGTTGCCCTCAACAAACATTATAAAAATATATAACCAAATTGAAAAAATCAATATCATTATCTTTGTTGTTATAATGAGCTGACGTCATAAACATATTCTGATAGTGTGACTATACAAATAAAAAAAATATTTACTCTCAAAATGTTACATTTTTCAACATAAATCTAATTGTTTGACATATTATGTTTCAACCACCCTTCTTGAAGAGTTTGTCCTAAACTTTGTCCAAGACTGGTTCCTAGTGCAGTAATTGCTTCTCCTAATTGTTCAAATTTCACTTGGTTTAAGTTCCCACGAACATCTGCTTTGTTTACAGCAACAGATTTCGGCAAATTGAATGGATTTGAATGTTTACCAGCATTTGTTCGCTTTGATTTCCTCACTGAACTGTCTGCATTTACCGGTGGTGTTTCATCTACACTACTTGACGGTGTTACATCTTCTGCAGTACTGTCAGATTCCTGTTGTTCAAGTTGAATCGGGTGTGGATCGGTATATGTCACATTCCATCCTCCAAAACTCGAATTGCTGTCCTCAGTAATTTCTGAATCAGGTTCATTTTGAATCAAGTCTGATTTTCCTGTGTCACCAATTTCTCTTCTGGTGACATTCCTAATGGAACCACTACCATCTGCCAATTGAATTCCATATACATTGTCTTTAAAACGGTGAACAATTCTGTAAGGTGTAGGGTTCCAATTTTCTTGCATTTTGTTTCGCCCCTGTACATGTTTTTTCAATAAAATATTTGAACCAATTTCTATTGGTTTGTTATCGGTCCATCTATTCATAAGTTGTTGTCTTTCACTCGCTTTCTTGTGAATGTTTTCATTGGCTGTCTTCAAAGCCTCAGTCATCCGCTTTTGGTGATTAGCTAAGTAGGTGCTTCAATCAGTGTCTATTTCCGTCATTTCATTATGAAAAAGATTGTCAATCGGAAGTCTTGGCTCATGCCCAAACATAAGAAAATATGGAGTATATCCAGTTGAAGAATGTGGTGTTGCATTGTACATGAATGTTAGTTCTAGCAGATACTCGGGCCATTTCGCTTTCTTGTCGGGCATTAATGTTCTTAATCTGTCATGCATAGTTCTATTGAATCTCTCAGTTTGAACATTTCCTTCGGGTTTGTACGGTGTCGTCCGTGACTTTTTTATGTCATATATTCTACAGAGTTCACGAATCACTACACCCTCAAAGTTTCTACCCTGATCACTGCGTAACCGCTTTGGTATCCCTAGTTTCAGAAACCAATCTTTAACTAATACTTTAGCGACAGTTGTTGCTTTTTGGTCTTTTGTCGGTATTGCTTGTGTAAACTTAGTAAACACATCAGTTAATACTAGAACGTTTTCTCTTCCATCTGAAGATTTTTCCAAAATGGTAAAATCCATTGCTAGAATATCTAATGGTGTACATGCTATTAACAAACCCATTGACGGACGAACTTTTGGTAACGGATTTTTAGCAACTAAACAGCGTTCACATGTTTTGATCCATTGTTTTACATCGTTCACCATACCTGACCAGTAACAACGTTTCTGTAATAGCGCTAATGTTCGTTCTGTTCCTTGGTGTCCTGATAGATTATGTAGTGTTTCAAGAACATAGTGTTTCAATGTTTCTGGTATTACTAACTGTTTACACTCACCACATTCTATGTCACTAATTTTCCTGTATAGAATCCCATTGTCTATCAACAAGGAATCAAATTTCCTCAGTAACTTCTTCACTGGCTTCGTTTGTTTGGCTAACACCTGTGTGGTCGGTTTTCCCTGCTCTACAAAACTCAAAACAACAGAGAGAACATTATCACTACTTTGTAATTGTTTGATTTCATCTATGGTATACTCTGGAAATGTTGACATTGTCTCTATTTGATCAGTCAAATTTATTTGGTTTATCTGTATGTGTTGTACATTGTTTCTATTGTGTTCACACTCCCGCACCGTACGCAAAGAAGTACTGTGTACAATTTGGCTGACATGTGATTCAAAGTTTAATGGATTTCTGCTTAGCACATCTGCGTTGACATTTGAACGTCCCGATCTATATTTGACCTCGAAATCAAATTGTGCAAGTTGGGAAACCCATCTCATTTCAGTTGCACCCAGTTTTGCTGTTTGCAAGTAACACAAACTTTTCATCATCTTTTTGATTTCTTTGAAAGAAAAGCTCTTGTAACTGAGTTACAGAATCATCACCATCATAAATACTATGAATCAAATACAGAATTTTATCGGCGGTATCTCTTTCTAATAACCGCCTAAGTCTTATCTCATCTTTTGCTGGTGATATGAGATTTTGCATAAGAAAGTCTATTCTGGATTTCTCATCTGGTATTGTAACAAGATGTTCTCGTGCATCTACCAACCAATCACTTATTATCGGATCTTTATCTTTTGTGGGTCTACCGGATAGTTTTGTAAACGGTTTTTCCTTTGCCACATATACAGTTTTTGTCGATTTTTGTAATTGTTCAATGATTTTGTTATTATGTTCTAGTCGTTGTCATTATCATAAAATACATTTTTTTAATCTTTATTTTTAATTCCCATCACCTAATCCAAATTATTATAGTAGAGGAGTACCGTATTTTTCGGACGATAAATCTAGATAAAAATGACGATTTTGTTTACAAGTACAAAAAATGTATACCTTTATTTTGCTGTAGGTTTATTTCTGAATAAGAAGACTCGTATCATCGATGTTCTTGGTGTTATTTTTTTTTTAAATAAAGCAATAAAGTATACTAACAGGGGGTGCAATTCTGGGGATAAAATATTAAACATCCGAAAAAAATCAATATTCAATGATTGAAGTGTTAGCGAAAATCAGTTCAATATTGTATTTTATAATAAAATATATACTATAAAAAATGTATCTTGTTGAAAAAATTCACAGGGTGGATCGATTTACAATATAAAATTATTATCACAAAATATCTAAATATAGCTATAGCTTTTCAATCAAACACGAGCATGCGTACATGATTGTAGTAGAAAATGGCGGTTGCAATACATCTCACAGTAAACGTGTAGAACAAGCTTTTTATTCTAAATATACTGGAAAATAATTTATCGATTTTGTTACTTAATCGATATTTTATTGCAATAATTTATATGAGGCTATGGGTGTTTAAACGTCACTTTTCAACAGTATTTCAGTTATATATTGACCTTTGAGCTACCCTTCCTGGCGCGAATATGGTGCAAGGTAGAAATACACTAGGGTATTTACGTACCCGGACATTCTACATACCGGAAAGAAAGTACGCTTACAAATACGCATCGATCACAAAATGTTTGACATGTTCACCTCAAGTAATGTAAAAAAAATCTTTAAATATCCACTCTCACGTCCGACCACGAAGTCCGACCAAATAGTCAGACTTAGAGAGTGTTGACTCTCAAATTTGTCGGACATTTTGGGAGGAATATGTCCGACCTGAGAGTATGATCATTGATACACTTGGAGTGTACTGTACTTGTAGGTTTAAAAAAAAAAAAAAAAAAAAAAAAAAAAAATCCCGACCTACCGACCCTAATTTCGAAGACCATGCAATCGGAAACACACATATATTTTTTTTTTGGCCTAATGATTTTTTCTCTATATATTCAGTTTTGTTTTGTAATGTTCAGGGTTGTAATTTTAAGCCGATTGCCAATGCTAATTATCGGCTATAATCATATTTTCATCGGTTGTTTTCAAGTCGAGCATGGGTACTTGATCGTACTTATTAAAAGGACGTTGCAACCTATTGCTGTAGAAATACGATTTACGGTAGTTAGCTGTCACAATTTGTGGTACTTCTCGGGTTTTAACCCCGTTTTAGAAGAAAACATCTAAATCAGAAAACATGACTGAATCATGAAACGTGAACGTCAGATTACTGACTTTTTCGCTTTTAAATCAAAGCGTCTAAAAGGTTTGCTGTTCTTCTTGTCTTCTTGGGGTATTTAGAAATGTTTTTACTGGTTGATCAACAATGACAATGTTTCATCAAAACGACCCAAGCCGAAAGTCGAAGGTCATGAAGACAGCTTGACAGAAAGTTTCAACTGTCACACTCACAATTAGTGTAATTTATACGGTAAATGCTTACAGATACAACACACTGTCAAATTTGAAAAAAAAGAGATACATGTGTTTTGCCATTTTTTGGAGTTAAAATTTCTAGTAGGTACCGTACTGTTTTATTTATGTCTCGTGACTCATGTCTTTCTCATCTCGCAAAGAAGCATGTTCTTTTAGAATAAGGTGAACTGCCCATTTTCTTTGTGAATTTCTTTCTCTTGTGTGCCCAAACTATATGGCCTGAGTGTTGGGAAGGGGGTATTAAAAAGTGATCTTTCCAGGAGCCGTGCTGCCCAAAAAACTAGTTTAACTGCACCACAATTTTGCATCTACATGTATTCCAAGTCAGGATTATCTGGTCTTTGTGAGTCTTGTATTGTTTTTCACTGTAGTTTTTATGTGTCTTTTTGTACTCAGGTTTACTTGTTTAACATGGCCCAGTTCAATGCTACCACAAGGTGCTGACCTTACTTGTTGAAGACATCTTGGTGTACATGTACTTGATTTTTTTTGTAAATTTTTGTTGAGTCAGGGTGGTTGTCTCTTTGACACATAATAATGCTGTTATGCATGTAAAAAAGGATGCTAAAATAGGTAAAAATACATGCACCAGAAGCTCCTTCAAATGCTGAAATCCTAGGAGCTTCAGGGGGGCGAAACCCCATGATCCCCCCACCAGGGGACCTGGGTGGCCCCCTGCACCCCGGCCATCTTTTGTGATTCTTGATTCATCTGTTGTTCAAAAACAAAATGAAAACCCTGAATGTTTATTCTGGTGGATCATTCAAAATAGTCTTAATGTCGATTATAAGAAAACATATTTTCTCCTAAGAAAAAATTTGACAAAATTGAATTTGACTGATTTAAGCTTTATGTGGGCCCTTTTAAAATTAATGTTTAACAAGGGTCTAGGACAAAAGTCCCCTGACACAAAGCCCCCCAATAATGAATTGTGCAAGTTATTTATATATTTGTTAACTGTATCTTTGCACACATTTTGGACTTATTGTACTTCTAGCTATTTATGGGTTAAGCTTATTTTTGAATACCATTATTAGCTCGCCTGTGTGAGCTATTGCCATCACTTGTCGTTCGTCTGTAAACTTTTTCAAAAATCTTTTCCTCTGAAACAACTGGGCCAATTTAAACCAAACTTGGCCTGAATCATCCTTAGGGGGGTTCCCTTTAAAAGTTATGTCAGATGACCCTGCCGACCAACCATCATGGCCGCCATGTCTAAATAGAACATAGGGTTAAAATTGCAGTTTTTGGGTAATAACTCAAAAACCGTTAATAAAAACAGAAATCTGACACGTGGTAAAAATGATCAGCACAGCAAGATCTACCTACCCTGCAATTTTGAAGTAAGTCTGATTACCCATCTTGGAGTTATTGCCCTTTTTTCATCAAATGTTTAAAATTTTAATACTTTTTGTCTTATATTTCAAAAACTGTAAGAGATAGATGTTAAGTTTAAATTGCAAAAATGTGCAGCATGTCAAGATCTACCTACCCTGCAATTTTGAAGTAAATCTGATTATCCATCTTTGATTTATTGCCCTTTTTAGCTCACCTGACCCAACCAAAGGGTCAGGTGAGCTATTGTCACCACTGAGCGTTGTAGTCCCTTTGTTAACTTTTCATATTTTAATCAACTCCTCTGAAGCCACTGGGCCAATTTGAACCAAAATTTGGTGGAATGGTCCTTGGATGGCCCCCTTCCAAAATTGTGTCCGGTGATCCCGATTTCCAACCAAGATGGTCGCCAAGCTAAAAATAGAAAAAAGGGGGGATGAAATTTTAATTGTTCATTGCTGCTTTAGTATAAGTCAAAATGAGCTCAAATTTTAACTGCAGCTACATGGCAGGGAGTAGTTTAACATATAATCCAGGTTTTTCTGTGAAATTTTTCTTTCAGCCGATTTATACCGATTATGCAAATTAGGCATATTTTCAAATTTTAACTGCAGCTACATGACAATGAGTAGATTAACATATATTCTGGGATTTTCTGTGAATTTTTTCTTTCAACCGATTTATACTGATTATACAAATTAAGACATATTTTGATAAAAGATCACATTTAAATCTTTTCCTCTGAAATCGCTGAACCAAATTAAACCAAACCTGGCAGGGATAGTCCTTGGGTAGTCCCATTTCAAAATTGTGTCCGACAGCTCCACCCTCCATTCAAGATGGCTGCTGTTACTAAAAATAGAAATTTCTTCAATTGTCCATTGCTGCTTTAGTATAAGTCAAAATGAGTGCAAATTTTAACTGCAGCTACATAGCAAGGAGTAGTGATATTCCGGGTTTTTCTGTGAAATTTTTCTTTCAGCCGATTTATACCGATTATGCAAATTGGACATATTTTGATAAAGGATCACATTTAAATCTTCTCCTCTAAAACCGCTGAACCAAATTACACTAAACCTGGCAGGGATAGTCCTTGGGTAGTCCCATTTCAAAATTGTGTCCGACAGCTCCACCCTCCATTCAAGATGGCTGCTGTTACTAAAAATAGAAATTTCTTCTATTGTCCATTGCTGCTTTAGTATTAATCAAAATGAGCTCAAATTTTAACTGCAGCTACATGGCAATGGGTAGTTTAGCATATATATATTCCGGGGTTTTCTGTGAAATTTTTCTTTCAGCCGATTTATACCGATTATGCAAATTAGGCATATTTTGATAAAAGATCACATTTAAATCTTTTCCTCTGAAATCACTGATCCAAATTAAACCAAACCTGGCAGGGATAATCCTTGGGTAGTCCCATTTCAAAATTGTGTCCAACAGCTCCACCCTCCATTCAAGATGGCTACTGTTACTGAAAATAGAAATTTCTTCTATTATCCATTGCTGCTTTAGTATTAACCAAAATGAGCTCAAATTGTAACTGCAGCTACATGGCAAGGAGTAGTTTAACATATATTCCGGGGTTTCTGTGAAATTTTTCTTTCAGCCGATTTATACCGATTATGCAAATTGGGCATATTTTGATAAAAGATCACATTTAAATCTTCTCCTCTGAAACCGCTGAACCAAATTACACTAAACCTGGCAGGGATGGTCCTTGGGTGGGTCCCTTTCAATATTGTGTCCGACAGCCCCACCTTCCATTCAAGATGGCTACTGTTACTAAAAATAGAAATTTCTTCTATTGTCCATAGCTGCTTTAGTATAAGTCAAAATGAGCTCAAATTTTAACTGCAACTACATGGCAAGGAGTAGTTTAACATATATTCTAGGTTTTTCTGTGAAATTTTTCTTTCAGCCGATTTATACCGATTATGCAAATTAGGCATATTTTCAAATTTTAGCTGCAGCTACATGACAATGAGTAGATTAACATATATTTTGGGATTTTCTGTGAATTTTTTCTTTCAACTGATTTATGCTGATTATACAAATTAGACATATTTTGATAAAAGATCACATTTAAATCTTTTCCTCTGAAATCGCTGCACCAAATCAAACCAAACCTGGCAGGGATAGTCCTTGGGTAGTCCCATTTCAAAATTGTGTCCGACAGCTCCACCCTCCATTCAAGATGGCTGCTGTTACTAAAAATAGAAATTTCTTCTATTGTCCATTGCTGCTTTAGTATAAATCAAAATGAGCTCAAATTTTAACTGCAGCTACATGGCAATGAGTAGTTTAGCAATATATATATTCCGTGGTTTTCTGTGAAATTTTTCTTTCAGCCGATTTATACCGATTATGCAAATTAGGCATATTTTGATAAAAGATCACATTTAAATCTTTTCCTCTGAAACCGTTGAACCAAATTAAACCAAACCTGGCAGGGATAGTCCTTGGGTAGTCCCATTTAAAAATTGTGTCCGACAGCTCCACCCTCCATGCAAGATGGCTGCTGTTACTAAAAATAGAAAAATCTTCAATTGTCCATTGCTGCTTTATTATCAATCAAAGTGAGCTCAAATTTTAACTGCAGCTACATGACAATGAGTAGATTAACATATATTCTGGGTTTTTCTGTGAATTTTTTCTTTCAATCGATTTATACTGATTATACAAATTAGACATATTTTGATAAAATATCACATTTAAATCTTCTCCTCTGAAACCACTGAACCAAATTACACTAAACCTGGCAGAGGTGGTCCTTGGGTGGGTCCCTTTCAATATTGTGTCCGACAGCCCCACCTTACATTCAAGATGGCTACTGTTACTGAAAATAGAAATTTCTTCTATTATCCATTGCTGCTTTAGTATAAACCAAAATGTGGTCAAATTTTAACTGCAGCTACATGGCAATGGGTAGTTTAGCATATATATATTCCGGGGTTTTCTGTGAAATTTTTCTTTCAGCCGATTTATACCGATTAGGCATATTTTAATAAAAGATCACATTTAAATCTTTTCCTCTGAAATCACTGATCCAAATTAAACCAAACCTGGCAGGGATAATCCTTGGGTAGTCCCATTTCAAAATTGTGTCCGACAGCTCCACCCTCCATTCAAGATGGCTACTGTTACTGAAAATAGAAATTTCTTCTATTATCCATTGCTGCTTTAGTATTAACCAAAATGAGCTCAAATTGTAACTGCAGCTACATGGCAAGGAGTAGTTTAACATATATTCCGGGGTTTCTGTGAAATTTTTCTTTCAGCCGATTTATACCGATTATGCAAATTGGGCATATTTTGATAAAAGATCACATTTAAATCTTCTCCTCTGAAACCGCTGAACCAAATTACACTAAACCTGGCAGGGATGGTCCTTGGGTGGGTCCTTTTCAATATTATGTCCGACAGCCCCACCCTCCATTCAAGATGGCTACTGTTACAAAAAATAGAAATTTCTTCTATTGACCATTGCTGCTTTAGTATAAACCAAAATGAGCTCAAATTTTAGCTGCGGCTACATGGCAATGAGTAGTTTAACATATATTCTGGGTTTTTCTGTGAAATTTTTCTTTCAGCCGATTTATACCGATTATGCAAATTAGGCATATTTTGATAAAAGATCACATTTAAATCTTCTCCTCTGAAACCGCTGAACCATATTACACTAAACCTGGCAGGGATGGTCCTTGGGTGGGTCCCTTTCAATATTGTGTCCGACAGCCCCACCTTCCATTCAAGATGGCTACTGTTACTAAAAATAGAAATTTCTTCTATTGTCCATTGCTGCTTTAGTATAAGTCAAAATGAGCTCAAATTTTAACTGCAACTACATGGCAAGGAGTAGTTTAACATATATTCCGGGGTTTTTCTGTGTAATTTTTCTTTCAGTCGATTTATACCGATTATGCAAATTAGGCATATATTGATAAAGATCACATTTAAATCTTCTCCTCTGAAACCGCTGAACCAAATTAAACCAAACGTGGCAGGGATGGTCCCTGGGTGGGTTCCTTTCAAATTTGTGTCCAACAGCCCCACCTTCCATTTAAGATGGGTACTGTTACTAAAAATAGAAATTTTTTCTATTGTCCATTGCTGCTTTAGTATAAACCAAAATGAGCTCAAATTTTAACTGCAGCTACATGGCAATGAGTAGTTTAGCATATATATATTCCGGGGTTTTCTGTGAAATTATTTTTTCAGCCGATTTATACCGATTATGCAAATTAGGCATATTTTGAAATTTTAACTGCAGCTACATGACAATGAGTAGATTAACATATATTCTTGGATTTTCTGTGAATTTTTTCTTTCAACCGATTTATACTGATTATACAAATTAGACATATTTTGATAAAAGATCACATTTAAATCTTTTCCTCTGAAATCGCTGATCCAAATTAAACCAAACCTGGCAGGGATGGTCCTTGGGTAGTCCCATTTCAAAATTGTGTCCAACAGCTCCACCCTCCATTCAAGATGGCTACTGTTACTGAAAATAGAAATTTCTTCTATTATCCATTGCTGCTTTAGTATTAACCAAAATGAGCTCAAATTGTAACTGCAGTTACATGGCAAGGAGTAGTTTAACATATATTCCGGGGTTTTCTGTGAAATTTTTCTTTCAGCCAATTTATACCGATTATGCAAATTGGGCATATTTTGATAAAAGATCACATTTAAATCTTCTCCTCTGAAACCGCTGAACCATATTACACTAAACTGGCAGGGATGGTCATTGGGTGGGACCCTTTCAATATTGTATCCGACAGCCCCACCTTCCATTCAAGATGGCTACTGTTACTAAAAATAGAAATTTCTTCTATTGTCCATTGCTGCTTTAGTATAAGTCAAAATGAGCTCAAATTTTAACTGCAACTACATGGCAAGGAGTAGTTTAACATATATTCTGGGTTTTTCTGTGTAATTTTTCTTTTAGCCGATTTATACCGATTATGCAAATTAGTCATATTTTGATAAAGATCACATTTAAATCTTCTCCTCTGAAACCACTGAACCAAATTAAACCAAACGTGGCAGGGATGGTCCCTGGGTGGGTTCCTTTCAAAATTGTGTCCAACAGCCCCACCTTCCATTTAAGATGGCTACTGTTGCTAAAAATAGAAATTTTTTCTATTGTCCATTGCTGCTTTAGTATAAACCAAAATGAGCTCAAATTGTAACTGCAGCTACATGGCAAGGAGTAGTTTAACATATATTCCGGGGTTTTCTGTGAAATTTTTCTTTCAGCCGATTTATACCGATTATGCAAATTGGGCATATTTTGATAAAAGATCACATTTAAATCTTCTCCTCTGAAACCGCTGAACCATATTACACTAAACTGGCAGGGATGGTCATTGGGTGGGACCCTTTCAATATTGTGTCTGACAGCCCCACCTTCCATTCAAGATGGCTACTGTTACAAAAAATAGAAATTTCTTCTATTGTCCATTGCTGCTTTAGTATAAACCAAAATGAGCTCAAATTTTAACTGCAGCTACATGGCAATGAGTAGTTTAGCATACATTTGTATATATATTCCGGGGTTTTCTGTGAAATTTTTCTTTCAGCCGATTTATACCGATTATGCAAATTAGGCATATTTTGATAAAAGATCACATTTAAATCTTTTTCTCTGAAACCGCTGAACCATATTACACTAAACTGGCAGGGATGGTCATTGGGTGGGACCCTTTCAATATTGTATCCGACAGCCCCACCTTCCATTCAAGATGGCTACTGTTACTAAAAATAGAAATTTCTTCTATTGTCCATTGCTGCTTTAGTATAAGTCAAAATGAGCTCAAATTTTAACTGCAACTACATGGCAAGGAGTAGTTTAACATATATTCTGGGTTTTTCTGTGTAATTTTTCTTTTAGCCGATTTATACCGATTATGCAAATTAGTCATATTTTGATAAAGATCACATTTAAATCTTCTCCTCTGAAACCACTGAACCAAATTAAACCAAACGTGGCAGGGATGGTCCCTGGGTGGGTTCCTTTCAAAATTGTGTCCAACAGCCCCACCTTCCATTTAAGATGGCTACTGTTGCTAAAAATAGAAATTTTTTCTATTGTCCATTGCTGCTTTAGTATAAACCAAAATGAGCTCAAATTTTAGCTGCAGCTACATGGCAATGAGTAGTTTAGCATATATATATTCCAGGGTTTTCTGTGAATTTTGTTTTTCAGCCGATTTATACCGATTATGCAAATTAGGCATATTTTGAAATTTTAACTGCAGCTACATGACAATGAGTAGATTAAGATATATTCTTGGTTTTTCTGTGAATTTTTTCTTTCAACCGATTTAAACTGATTATACAAATTAGACATATTTTGATAAAAGATCACATTTAAATCTTTTCCTCTGAAATCGCTGATCCAAATTAAACCAAACTTGGCAGGGATAGTCCTTGGGTAGTCCCATTTCAAAATTGTGTCCGACAGCTCCACCCTCCATTCAAGATGGCTACTGTTACTGAAAATAGAAATTTCTTCTATTTTCCATTGCTGCTTTAGTATTAACCAAAATGAGCTCAAATTGTAACTGCAGCTACATGGCAAGGAGTAGTTTAACATATATTCCGGGGTTTTCTGTGAAATTTTTCTTTCAGCCGATTTATACCGATTATGCAAATTGGGCATATTTTGATAAAAGATCACATTTAAATCTTCTCCTCTGAAACCGCTGAACCATATTACACTAAACTGGCAGGGATGGTCCTTGTGTGGGTCCCTTTCAATATTGTTTCTGACAGCCCCACCTTCCATTCAAGATGGCTACTGTTACAAAAAATAGAAATTTCTTCTATTGTCCATTGCTGCTTTAGTATAAACCAAAATGAGCTCAAATTTTAACTGCAGCTACATGGCAATGAGTAGTTTAGCATACATTTGTATATATATTCCGGGGTTTTCTGTGAAATTTTTCTTTCAGCCGATTTATACCGATTATGCAAATTAGGCATATTTTGATAAAAGATCACATTTAAATCTTTTTCTCAGAAACCGTTGAACCAAATTAAGCCAAACCTGGCAGGGATAGTCCTTGGGTAGTCCCATTTTAAAATTGTGTCCAACAGCTCCACCCTCCATTCAAGATGGCTGCTGTTACTAAAAATAGAAATATCTTCAATTGTCCATTGCTGCTTTAGCATAAGTCAAAATGAGCTCAAATTTTAACTGCAGCTACATGGCAATGAGTAGATTAACATATATTCTGGGTTTTTCTGTGAAATTTTTCTTTCAGCCGATTTTTACCGATTATGCAAATTGGGCATATTTTGATAAAGGATCACATTTAAATCTTCTCCTCTGAAACCGCTGAACCAAATTACACTAAACCTGGCAGGGATGGTCCTTGGGTGGGTCCCTTTCAATATTGTGTCTGACAGCCCCACCTTCCATTTAAGATGGCTACTGTTGCTAAAAATAGAAATTTTTTCTATTGTCCATTGCTGCTTTAGTATAAACCAAAATGAGCTCAAATTGTAACTGCAGCTACATGGCAAGGAGTAGTTTAACATATATTCCGGGGTTTTCTGTGAAATTTTTCTTTCAGCCGATTTATACCGATTATGCAAATTGGGCATATTTTGATAAAAGATCACATTTAAATCTTCTCCTCTGAAACCGCTGAACCATATTACACTAAACTGGCAGGGATGGTCATTGGGTGGGACCCTTTCAATATTGTGTCTGACAGCCCCACCTTCCATTCAAGATGGCTACTGTTACAAAAAATAGAAATTTCTTCTATTGTCCATTGCTGCTTTAGTATAAACCAAAATGAGCTCAAATTTTAACTGCAGCTACATGGCAATGAGTAGTTTAGCATACATTTGTATATATATTCCGGGGTTTTCTGTGAAATTTTTCTTTCAGCCGATTTATACCGATTATGCAAATTAGGCATATTTTGATAAAAGATCACATTTAAATCTTTTTCTCTGAAACCGCTGAACCATATTACACTAAACTGGCAGGGATGGTCATTGGGTGGGACCCTTTCAATATTGTATCCGACAGCCCCACCTTCCATTCAAGATGGCTACTGTTACTAAAAATAGAAATTTCTTCTATTGTCCATTGCTGCTTTAGTATAAGTCAAAATGAGCTCAAATTTTAACTGCAACTACATGGCAAGGAGTAGTTTAACATATATTCTGGGTTTTTCTGTGTAATTTTTCTTTTAGCCGATTTATACCGATTATGCAAATTAGTCATATTTTGATAAAGATCACATTTAAATCTTCTCCTCTGAAACCACTGAACCAAATTAAACCAAACGTGGCAGGGATGGTCCCTGGGTGGGTTCCTTTCAAAATTGTGTCCAACAGCCCCACCTTCCATTTAAGATGGCTACTGTTGCTAAAAATAGAAATTTTTTCTATTGTCCATTGCTGCTTTAGTATAAACCAAAATGAGCTCAAATTTTAGCTGCAGCTACATGGCAATGAGTAGTTTAGCATATATATATTCCAGGGTTTTCTGTGAATTTTGTTTTTCAGCCGATTTATACCGATTATGCAAATTAGGCATATTTTGAAATTTTAACTGCAGCTACATGACAATGAGTAGATTAAGATATATTCTTGGTTTTTCTGTGAATTTTTTCTTTCAACCGATTTAAACTGATTATACAAATTAGACATATTTTGATAAAAGATCACATTTAAATCTTTTCCTCTGAAATCGCTGATCCAAATTAAACCAAACTTGGCAGGGATAGTCCTTGGGTAGTCCCATTTCAAAATTGTGTCCGACAGCTCCACCCTCCATTCAAGATGGCTACTGTTACTGAAAATAGAAATTTCTTCTATTTTCCATTGCTGCTTTAGTATTAACCAAAATGAGCTCAAATTGTAACTGCAGCTACATGGCAAGGAGTAGTTTAACATATATTCCGGGGTTTTCTGTGAAATTTTTCTTTCAGCCGATTTATACCGATTATGCAAATTGGGCATATTTTGATAAAAGATCACATTTAAATCTTCTCCTCTGAAACCGCTGAACCATATTACACTAAACTGGCAGGGATGGTCCTTGTGTGGGTCCCTTTCAATATTGTTTCTGACAGCCCCACCTTCCATTCAAGATGGCTACTGTTACAAAAAATAGAAATTTCTTCTATTGTCCATTGCTGCTTTAGTATAAACCAAAATGAGCTCAAATTTTAACTGCAGCTACATGGCAATGAGTAGTTTAGCATACATTTGTATATATATTCCGGGGTTTTCTGTGAAATTTTTCTTTCAGCCGATTTATACCGATTATGCAAATTAGGCATATTTTGATAAAAGATCACATTTAAATCTTTTTCTCAGAAACCGTTGAACCAAATTAAGCCAAACCTGGCAGGGATAGTCCTTGGGTAGTCCCATTTTAAAATTGTGTCCAACAGCTCCACCCTCCATTCAAGATGGCTGCTGTTACTAAAAATAGAAATATCTTCAATTGTCCATTGCTGCTTTAGCATAAGTCAAAATGAGCTCAAATTTTAACTGCAGCTACATGGCAATGAGTAGATTAACATATATTCTGGGTTTTTCTGTGAAATTTTTCTTTCAGCCGATTTTTACCGATTATGCAAATTGGGCATATTTTGATAAAGGATCACATTTAAATCTTCTCCTCTGAAACCGCTGAACCAAATTACACTAAACCTGGCAGGGATGGTCCTTGGGTGGGTCCCTTTCAATATTGTGTCTGACAGCCCCACCTTCCATTCAAGATGGCTACTGTTACTAAAAATAGAAATTTCTTCTATTGTCCATTGCTGCTTTAGTATTAACCAAACTGAGCTCAAATTTTAACTGCAGCTACATGGCAATGAGTAGTTTAGCATATATATATTCCGGGGTTTTCTGTGAAATTTTTCTTTCAGCCGATTTATACCGATTATGCAAATTAGGCATATTTTGATAAAAGATCACATTTAAATCTTTTCCTCTGAAACCGTTGAACTAAATTAAACCAAACCTGGCAGGGATAGTCCTTGGGTAGTCCCATTTAAAAATTGTGTCTGACAGCTCCACCCTCCATTCAAGATGACTGCTGTTACTAAAAATAGAAAAATCTTCAATTGTCCATTGCTGCTTTATTATCAATCAAAGTGAGCTCAAATTTTAACTGCAGCTGCATGACAATGAGTAGATTAACATATATTCTGGGTTTTTCTGTGAATTTTTTCTTTCAACCGATTTATACTGATTATACAAATTAGACATATTTTGATAAAAGATCACATTTAAATCTTCTTCTCTGAAACCGCGGAACCAAATTAAACCAAACCTGGCAGGGATGGTCCTTGGGTAGTCTCATTTCAAAATTGTGTCCGACAGCTCCATCCTCCATTCAAGATGGCTGCTGTTACTAAAAATAGAAATTTCTTCAATTGTCCATTGCTGCTTCAGTATAAGTCACAATGAGCTCAAATTTTAACTGCAACTACATGGCAAGGAGTAGTCTATCATATATTCTGGGTTTTTCTGTGTAATTTTTCTTTTAGCCGATTTATACTGATTATGCAAATTAGTCATATTTTGATAAAGATCACATTTAAATCTTCTCCTCAGAAACCGATGCACCAAATTAAACCAAACATGGCAGGGATAGTCCCTGGGTGGGTCACTTTCAAAATTGTGTCCGACAGCCCCACCCTCTATTCAAGATGGCTGCTGTTACTAAAAATAGAAATTGCTTCAATTGTCCATTGCTGCTTTAGTATAAGTCAAAATGAGCTCAAATTTTAACTGCAGCTACATGGCAAGGAGTTGTTTAACATATATTCCGGGTTTTTATGTGAATTTTTTCTGTCAGCCGATTTATACCGATTATGCAAATTGGGCATAATTTGATAAAGGATCACATTTAAATCTTCTCCTCTGAAACCGCTGAACCAAATTACACTAAACCTGACAGGGATGGTCCTTGGGTGGGTCCCTTTCAATATTGTGTCCGACAGCTCCACCTTCCATTCAAGATGACTACTGTTACAAAAAATAGAAATTTCTTCTATTGTCCATTGCTGCTTTAGTATAAAACAAAATGAGCTCAAATTTTAACTGCAGCTACATGGCAATGAGTAGTTTAGCATACATTTGTATATATATTCCGGGGTTTTCTGTGAAATTTTTTCTCCGACGATTTATATCGATTATGGAAATTAGGCATATTTGGATAAAAGATCACATTTAAATCTTTTTCTCTGAAACTGTTGAACCAAATTAAACCAAACCTGGCAGGGATAGTCCTTGGGTAGTCCCATTTAAAGATTGTGTCTGACAGCTCCACCCTCCATTCAAGATGGCTGCTTTTACTAAAAATAGAAATTTCTTTAATTGTCCATTGCTGCTTTATTAACAATCAAAGTGAGCTCAAATTTTAACTGCAGCTACATGACAATGAGTAGATTAACATATATTCTGGGTTTTTTTTGTTAAATTTTTTCTTTCAACCGATTTATACCGATTATGCAAATTAGGCATATTTTGATAAAAGATCACATTTAAATCTTCTCCTCTGAAACCGCTGAACCAAATTACACTAAACCTGGCAGAGATGGTCCTTGGGTGGGTCCCTTTCAATATTGTGTCCGACAGCCCCACCTTCCATTCAAGATGGCTACTGTTACTGAAAATAGAAATTTCTTCTATTATCCATTGCTGCTTTAGTATAAACCAAAATGTGGTCAAATTTTAACTGCAGCTACATGGCAATGGGTAGTTTAGCATATATATATTTCGGGGTTTTCTGTGAAATTTTCTTTCAGCCGATTTATGCCAATTATGCAAATTAGGCATATTTTGATAAAAGACCACATTTAAATCTTTTCCTCTGAAACCGTTGAACCAAATTAAACCAAACCTGGCAGGGACAGTCCTTGGGTAGTCCCATTTAAAAATTGTGTCCGACAGCTCCACCCTCCATTCAAGATGGCTGCTGTTACTAAAAATAGAAAAATCTTCAATTGTCCATTGCTGCTTTATTATCAATCAAAGTGAGCTCAAATTTTAACTGCAGCTACATGACAATGAGTAGTTTAACATATATTCTGGGTTTTTTTTGTGAATTTTTTCTTTCAACTGATTTATACTGATTATACAAATTAGACATATTTTGATAAAAGATCACATTTAAATCTTCTCCTCTGAAACCGCTGAACCAAATTACACTAAACCTGGCAGAGATGGTCCTTGGGTCGGTCCCTTTCAATATTGTGTCCGACAGCCCCACCTTCCATTCAATATGGCTACTGTTACTGAAAATAGAAATTTCTTCTATTATCAATTGCTGCTTTAGTATAAACCAAAATGAGCTCAAATTTTAACTGCACTACATGGCAATGAGTAGTTTAGCATATATATATTCCGGGGTTTTCTGTGAAATTTTCTTTCAGCCGATTTATGCCAATTATGCAAATTAGGCATATTTTGATAAAAGACCACATTTAAATCTTTTCCTCTGAAACCGTTGAACCAAATTAAACCAAACCTGGCAGGGATAGTCCTTGGGTAGTCTCATTTAAAAATTGTGTCCGACAGCTCCACCCTCCATTCAAGATGGCTGCTGTTACTAAAAATAGAAAAATCTTCAATTGTCCATTGCTGCTTTATTATCAATCAAAGTGAGTTCAAATTTTAACTGCAGCTACATGAGAATGAGTAGATTAACATATATTCTGGGTTTTTCTGTGAATTTTTGGGTCAGGTGAGCTATTGCCATCACTTGGCGTCCGTCGTCGTCTATCGTACGTCGTAAACTTTTTAAAAAATCTTCTCCTCTGAAAGTACGAGACCAATGGAAACCAAACTTGGTCTGAATCATCACTAGGGTGTCTAGTTTCAAAATTGTGTCCGGTGATGTCGTGCACCAACCAACATGGCCGCTGTTACAAAAAATAGAACATATGGTAAAATTGCAGGTTTTGGGTAATAACTCAAAAACCGTTAATAATATCAAAAATCTGACACAAGGTTAAAATGATCAGCACATCAAGATCTACATACCCTGCAATTTTGAAGTAAATCTGATTACTCATCTTGGAGTTATTGCCCTTTATTCATCAATTTTAGTTACATGCTTATTCAAGTCTAAATAGTATTCCATTCCTACATAACATGCAAAATAACACGCAAGAGGTCCAAAGGTGTACTTTTTAACCCATAAATATTTAGTAGCAATTTAAATAACTTCAAATTCACCTATAAAGTTAACGAAAAATATAAGAATTCTAATTTACAGGACATGACAAAATATAAAAAAATTGCAGTATTCACTAAATATTAAACCATACAGCCACATCAAGCCATTGTTATCAAAGCTTAAACTTCTCAACAATGGCTTTGTACATTTCTTTTTCACAATACCTTGGATTGTGTGTTTTTTTTAACTTTCTTACCAGTAATTAAGCTCATCAAAGACCAGCATATAATTATTGTAATAATAAATGAAACATATAAATATAATTAAATGAAGTCATCATTAATTAAATTTATAGTTTTAATAAATAGATTAATAAAGATAGAATAAAACAAAAACAAAATATTCGAACAAAAACGAATCACGGGAAGACATTAATAAACATTTGAATTACAAAAAATATTTTCTTTATAATGATTAATTTTGGAAAAAGTGGGACGTTTTTTTGGGGGGGGGGTTGGTGAAAAGTGGGGGCATTTTGGTATGGGGCTTTTTGGTAGTGGGGGCGTTTTGACCTGTTACCGTATTTGTCTGAGTAAATATAAAGTCACAGGCACTTCTTTCTGGAAAGGTCGACTATCCATGTAACGAAAGCTTTTATATTGCATAAGACATGGATATCAACCTTCCCATTTATAGAAACAAGTGCCTATGATTTATTGTATTTAAATAAACAATATTATAGTGCAGTGTCTTAGAATATAAAGGCTGAAAAACTGGGACAAGTTCGAGGTTCTTCTGCAACTTTCCCCAGTTTTGCGCTGAATACACATATTGCTAGTGGTCTTCAACAGGGCTGTCTTACTAGCATTATAGTCCTAAGGGCAAAGCAGTGCACTGGTGTCCATACCTACACAGCCACTCGCATAAAGAAAACTGTAAATGTGGATAAAACTAAACATATAATTATTGTATTGAAACTTCTAGCAAAATCAGTGTTTAAAGCATTAAAAAAACATGCCGTACACAGTCTTCGTGCTAACCCATTTGGCAGATGGCAGATGATGGGTAAAACTGGATTCGGACTAGTGAAAATTATGAAAGAATTTGTTTGAATAAATAGAAACTTTTTTCTAATTTTGGCTTTTGGGCAAGTAGTTGAAAAAAATAAAGACAAAGACTTAATACACATCAAACAGAGATTAGCTTGGGCCCCTATGCTCGTGGACCCCGAACGACTACCCAGCGTGCTCATGCGTTAAGACGGCAATGGTCTTCAAGCAGTGTTTTTGCATTTCAGAGTGATTCCAAATCCAACATGCCCACTTCAGCCTCAGATTGGCTGAGACATTTTTTACCTTTTTTCCTGAAGTCATCAGTCTTGCTAGAAATCCCTCTTTAGGGGTTCTTAAAAAGGGTTTTACTTTTTGAAGTGATTCATAATATAAGATGGCTAACCTGTCCTTTGATTGTTCAAAGCATTTTTTTCTTCTTTCCATTAAAAAAAAACTGTTCGAAAAGATCACACAATATTTAATTTCAATTGTATCAATGACTATTTATATTGCCTCCCTTGAATTGTAAATTATGTATTGTGTGATCAGTGGGGGTGGCATATTGAAATGTAGGTCTATAAAATTAACTTACAGCTATTAAAAGTCATTTTGCATTTTATTATTTCTTAATCAAATTCAAAATCACTTTTAAAAGCCTTTGTATTAATTAGAATAATAGTCCATCAGCAGTTGCTGATGTCATAGGATGAGTCTTTGGGAAATGCAATTTATGGGTCATCAAAAACAAACAGCTGAAATAGATGAATAAAAAACAAAAAGTAGTTAATTAAGTGTAGAGAGTTGTTCAGAAGCTATGATAGTTATGAAATAATGCCCACTGGCAGCTCCCAAATCATTAACATTACAATAACAGTCAATCTTCCTAAAAATCGAGTTGAATATCTTGCTCGTTTCAGGTGTTTCATTCACAAAGTTCGTAAAACTTCACTGTTTTCCCCATTTTGACACATAATCATCATATATTGATAAAATTTCAGACTCCTGTGATTGTAGTTAGGTTAGGAGTACTAGTATAAACTTCAATAATATTATAACAATATCTTTACAGAATCAAAGTAAACAAGATGTAAATTCTACTGAACACGTACCTCAGACTTCTGAGGAAGTCGGAGACAACACTCATGATGTTAGACCCAGAACACCCATACGTAATAAAGCTATAAGTTACGGTAAGCTACATTACATCACTTTCAATTAAGAATTTAGCGATAGATGAACACAAATTACCAAATGTCTACGATATTCTTCATACTGTGAAGCGATAGGAATATTGTTGTTCAACGTTGCAATCAACAATATATCATTTTACATGTTTTTAATTATGGCGGTAAGTTTTATTGTGGGAACCTCATCGAATTAGTACCAGATTGCCGAATCCCATATTGCCGACTTTTGTTAAAAATGACAAACTTTCATGATATTATTTTTTATTTAAAAAAAAAAATTGATGATGTGTACATATTTTATTGAAAGCAGTAATTGTTCGCGCAACTTTAATTAGAAAAACCATAATTAAATGCATACTAATTGTTGAATAGGAGATGCCGATACTCATTACTCAAACAATTGAAGAACAATGGAAAAAAACTACAAATAAGTAAATGTTTTTTTTTTAGAGTTTTACAAAATAAGAAAGAAAAAAAAATGCCGAAAATTGTCGTTAAATAGCAAATTATTTAGAACTGATTGATGATTTCGGTAATCTAAAAATGAACTAGTACTATACCCACAATATCCAAGCTAGGTGATTATGGTAGATTTTAATAAATGATCGGCAATTAATTAACTCCAAACAAATTTGGGGCGTATTTACAAAACAAAAAATGTGTATTCTCTCATGTTTATGCTAGTTATTATTCACAGAGCATATGTTTTGAAATTATTTCTTGGCATCATTCATCTTGACAGAAATCATGGTTGTCTACAGGACTAATCCACTGTATATCCTTTTGAGCTCGAATGCTATAATCTAAGCTTCCTGGTATGTCGGACCATTTCAAAAGAAATATTTATTTAATTATTTACAATTTTCTATTTACAATTTTCCTTCATAAATTAGAAGCATTATTCTACTTGCAATAACAATATTTTTCATATGTCGGCAATTTGGGAATCGGCTAATTGGACTCTGCAATTTGGGATTCGGCAAACTGGGAATCGGCAATTTGGGATGCTACCACCTCATCACCAGGTGGTGTAATGCTTAGCGTACTCGCCTCGAGTGTCGTAGATCGTGGGTTCAAAACCCGATCGTGTTAAACTAAATACTATAAAATTGGTATTTGTTGCTTCTCTGCTAAGGAGTTGTGTTCAACACCCATAATACAAAAACTGGGAGTGAAAAGAAGTGTTCATCCCACCCATACCAGATAGTTTAAGACTATGGAATGCGAAGAAAGTTAAGTATTTCCTGTTTATTTGAATATGACATTACAACTATCATCTGCTTCCTGCTCTAATATACTAATGTTTACTACGTTCTGGTCTCTTTTTCTGTTGTTGAAATGTTTTTATGTAACATTACATGCAGCCATCTCATAATCAACCCCTCCTGAAGGTATCCGGTATATGCAAATAGTAAAAATCTACCATGTTATCTTTTGTGAGGTGCTTGCCCTGGAGAAAGGAGTGTCCGTTAGTCGTGCGGGCAAATTCAAACAACTCGCCATAAGAACTAACCGTAAATGTGTTTGAAGAATGCCAAAATTCTGAGCAGGTTAACGGAACTTGCAGCAGCTCCTTATAAGCTGATGACACAGCAAACTTTTCCCACAATAGCAAATATCTTCTCTTTTACTTGTGAGAATCAAAACACCTGTCAACAGGCCCATCTGATAACTACATTTTTATGTTTGAAATTAATAGTTCCTAAATAATGTAATTTATTAAACTTTATAGATGTCAATTTTCCTCAGTCTTAGATAACTTTTAATAGTCGATTTGGTTATCCTGTGAAAATTGTACAATGAAACTTAATTGTCTGATGAATGGGCATTAGCTTGTATCTTCTATCGTGCATATCCGATGCATTTTCATTAATGTTCACTGCAGACTTCTTTTGATTTATTTTATGGTTTGTATATTTATACTGTCCCATCACCTTCCGTAACAAACATATATCACACAATCATTTTCTAAAAACTGACACTCTAAAATTACAACTACTGTGTGGTTCAAAACCCATTTCGGAGCATAAACATAGCATGGTTTATTTGTTCTTTTGTCTGTACATGTATTTGTTTTACGTTGAATTCTCTACTTACATGTACATCTGTTATTTATATTTGAACAGAGGAAGGTAACCCATCCAGTATACAAACTCAAGAAAATCCTGACCACCAGCTATTGGAAAATATGAGCGAAGATAAAATGATACCAAGGGTAAGTATGCGACAATGATATATGTAGTATTATAATGTTGTCATCATACATGATGGAGTCATTCCTGAAGCAGAAAATGCTGACCCTTTGGTTGAGTGAGTGATTTATTGTTGTTAATGCGAAATGAACGAATTTTCAGCTATATCATGGCGAGAACAAGTTACATTCAATGAGATGATAATAATCTCCACTTTGTACTAGACCAACATGCTTAGTTCAATTTTTTTAGTACTAGCTCACTGAATATTGATGACAATGTTTATATTTGTTGTTTAATGATACGAGATAAAGATCATAATCTAAAAATCGAACTTCCTTCAAACAGTCAAAATTTCCAAATTTGATCAATGCATAGTAATGATTTTTTTCTATATATATTCCAGTTTTTTTGTGTAATGTTTAATCCGATGGATCATGCAAAATAGTCTTAATGTCAATTATAAGAAAGCATCTTTTCTTCTATGAAACAATTTGACCAAATTTAATTTGACTGATTAAAAGTCTATTTACACGATCTGTTCTCTCCATAGCTGTCTTTCCATAGCTGATGCCATATGCCACATTAGTCTGTTTAGACGGTATGTCATTTCACGTCTAAGCTAATTAATATTTCCCTCCAAATTTTGTTTTTATATAGTATTACCTTATTGACCTTTTTCATGATTGGTTTATTTGCTCTGTCTTGACAGAGATAATAGGGAAAGTTCTAAATGCTCTGTCTTCAGTCTGACTTCATATCTGTCATATGTTTTCCCAATTCACACGGTGTGTTTTAACAGCCATGGAAAAACAGATCGTGTAAATAGGCCTTAAGGCTTTATGTGGATCCTTTTGAAATTTTATTTGAAATTACCAAGAGTAACACAATGTGTGTGACATGTAGAGCAGGAACTGCTTACCATTCCTGAGCACAAGAGTTCACCCACGGATTTTAATGTGGTTCGAGTTGCTTGATCTTTTCTGTGTAGTTTTTTGTAGGTCATTGTTTGTTCTTTTGGCCTTTTTCTTTTAGACATTGTATTGTCTGTTCATCTTCTGATTAACCTTTGGTCTCTTCATATATTTCTTTAATCAGATGATTTACTAATTAGTAGTCAATTAATTTTGATTATTCATTGACCCTGCTATTGTACTGTTTTAGTTCTTTTTTGTGATAGTGCATGGTTTGTTAGAGTACAGTTTTTTTTTATTGTTTGTTTATCTCTGCATTGCCTGTGGAGATTCAAGTATCAAAAAGAGGAGGTTTAGAATCCCATTATCCAGTTTAGCCCACCACATTTTTGCCTGTCCAAAGCAGATCGACATAAGTTGTGGTAATTTTGTGTTCAATGATTTAAAGTAATAGATAGTTGTTCACTTTGTTGATAGTGTTTACATATTATACCATCGGTTGGTCAACAAATTATGACACAAAATCATTTTCAATTGTTAAAACATTGTAGGAAAGTGACCATGAAAGAACTCTATTCAGTCCTTCTGATGACAATGAAACTAGTAGACAAAGAATTAAACTATCGACTATAGGTAATTGACTTATTGGTATTTAACGCCAACTTTAGCAGTAGTTCACCTATATCATGGTGTGAAATTTTTTTACAAATTTATTCCTCCAATAAGAGACCCTTAGAACTAAGACATATCTTCATATAAAACAATCAGGTTATATGAAAGAAAATTTAAAAGGATAAAAGCCATATATATAACCGTATGTTATCTATTTATTATAGTATATAAATTATTATTATGATTTTAATTTAAAATTTTGTCGCCTGCGACATTTATAAACAAATCAGAACAAGTGCTGACGTTGTAGAATGTACCGCCGCAAGATCAATACCTCTGATTACAAAAGGTATGAAGATACTAAAGGGGTAATCAGAAGCCGTAATTTGAAGAAGGACAGACAACCAATGACCAACAGATCTAGAATGATATACAAACCATTACACAGAAAACAATAGATTAAGAAACACGAAACCCACTAAAAACCAGGATGTGGAGGGGTGGTCTCGGGTGCTTCCGGATGGTTCGACAGTTCCTGCTCCACTAGTGAAACCAACCATGTTACTATTTAACGACTCGAACATCATATGGGAATACATTCTGGTTGTTCCTCATTATTTAGTAAATATCTATGCGCGTCTTCCATGACCAATACAACATCTGGTCAAAACAATCTGACTTTGAACCAAAAATAATAGGTATATATTATCTGGTGAGGAGAGCACAGGCTGTACTTTGAATTGGTTGTATGAAAGTGTAAAATGAGATATTTAATTAAAATATGTAAAAATGTAGATATCAAATTTAGTGCACACAACACATTTCTGGAATAACCAGTCTTTTAATGTCATCATGATCAACATCTAGATGATGTTATAAAAACAATATTTAGTAGTGTCTCGATTTATAAGTCTTCATCACAGTTTCAGCGGTAAAAGAAGAGTCGCCAGAAGAAAATGTATTAAAAGAGGACTTGGTGGAAAGAAACAAAATATTCGAACAACATTGTCAAAGTATGTATTTATTGCCAAACTATTGTCATTACTTTAGATATTGTACTAACATGACAGGAAATCGTTTAAATAGGAAATCTCGATCAGTACAAGGAGGTAAAAATAACAGAACAAAAATGCTTCTATGAAATTCTTGTCACTACTTTAGATATTGTACTAACATGACGAGAAATCGTTTAAATAGGAAATCTCGATCAGTACAAGGAGGTAAAAATAACAGAACAAAAATGCTTCTATGAAATTCTTGTCACACAATAGTAGAGATAAACATTGTATACCAGAAGGGTAAACACACACTGCTCTTTATTTTACGTTGAATTCTTTATATCTGGAAACAGATTACAACTTAGAGTCACTATTTTATAAATAGATTGGGGGATGGTGTAATCATTATTCACAATCAAATGTGCTTGGAAGTCATGTTTTATTAGTTCACCTGGACCAAAGGTCCATGTGAATTATTGCCATCACTTGGCGTCCGTCGTCTGTTGTCTGTTGTCTGTAAACTTTTCACATTTCAAGCTTCTTCTCCGAAACCACTTGGCCGATTGGAACTGAACTTAGCAGGAATGTTCCTTGGATGGTCGAATATTCAATATGGCTGCCAGGGCCAATAATATGCTCTGATTGGCTGAAATTTCAAAGATCTTCTTCTCTGAAACTAATGAACTGACTGAACCCAAACTGTAAAGGAATGATCATTGGAATGTCCTTTACCAAGTTACTGTTTTTTATGCCGATCGGAAATCCAAGATGGCCGCCATCGCAGGACATAGATTAACATTGGACCCTATGGGAAAATGTTCAAATGCCTTCTTCTCAGAAACTACAAATATGATTAAAGCCAAACTGTACATGAATGTTCATTGGATGGTCCTCTACAATCTTAAGGTTTTTTTGTTCCGATATGAAATTCAAAATGGTGGCTACGGCAAGACTTCGTTTAACATTGGACCCTATGGGAAAATGTTTCAAAATGCTTCTTCTCTGAAACTACTTGGACAGTTGAAACCAAACTGCCCAGGAATGATCATTGGAAGGTCCTCTACAAAGTTTTTGTTTTTTATGCCGATCGGAAATCCAAGATGGCCGCCACCGCAGGACATAGATTAACATTGGACCCTATGGGAAAATATTCAAATGCCTTCTTCTCAGAAACTACAAATATGATTAAAGCCAAACTGTACATGAATGTTCATTAGATGGTCCTCTACAAACTTTACGTTTTTTGTTCCGGTATGAAATTCAAAATGGCGGCTACGGCAGGACTTAGTTTAAAATTGGACCCTATGGGGAAAATGTTTCAAAACGCTTCTTCTCTGAAACCACTTGGAAAATTGAAACCAAACTGCCCAGGAATGATCATTGGAAGGTCCTCTACAAGGTGTGTGTTTTTTATGCCGATCGGAAATCCAAGATGGCCACCACCACAGGACATAGATTATCATTGGACCCTATGGGAAAATGTTCAAATGCCTTCTTCTCAGAAACTGCAAATATGATTAAAGCCAAACTGTACATGAATGTTCATTGGATGGTCCTCTACAAACTGTACGTTTTTTGTTCCGATATGAAATTCAAAATGGCGGCTACGGCAGGACTTAGTTTAACATTGGACCCTATGGGGAAAATGTTTCAAAACGCTTCTTCTCTGAAACCACTTGGACAGTTGAAACCAAACTGCCCAGGAATGATCATTGGAAGGTCCTCTACAAATTTTATGTTTTTTATGCCGATCGGAAATCCAAGATGGCCGCCACCGCAATACATAGATTAACATTGGACCCTATGGGAAAATGTTCAAATGCCTTCTTCTCAGAAACTACAAATATTATTAAAGCCAAACTGTACATGAATGTTCATTGGATGGTCCTCTACAAACTTTACGTTTTTTGTTCCGATAAGAAATTCAAATTGGCGGCTATGGCAGGACTTAGTTTAACATTGGACCCTATGGGAAAAATGTTTCAAAACGCTTCTTCTGGGAAACCACGTGGATAATTGAAACCAAACTGCCCAGGAATGATCATTGGAAGGTTCTCTACAAAGTTTCTGCTTTTTTATGCTGATCGAAAATTCAAGATGGCCGCCACCGCAGGACATAGATTAACATTGGACCCTATGGGAAAATGTTCAAATGCCTTCTTCTCAGAAACTACAAATATGATTAAAGCCAAACTGTACATGAATGTTCATTGGATGGTCCTCTACAATCTTAAGGTTTTTTGTTCTGATATGAAATTCAAAATGGCGGCTACGGCAGGACTTAGTTTAACATTGGACCCTATGGGGAAAAGTGTTTCAAAATGCTTCTTCTCTGAAACCACTTGGACAGTTGAAACCAAACTGCCCAGGAATGATCATTGGAAGGTCCTCTACAAAGTTTCTGTTTTTTTATGCCGATCGGAAATCCAAGATGGCCGCCACCGCAGGACATAGATTAACATTGGACCCTATGAGAAAATATTCAAATGCCTTCTTCTCAGAAACTACAAATATGATTAAAGCCAAACTGTACAAGAATGTTCATTAGATGGTCCTCTACAAACTTTGCGTTTTTTGTTCCGGTATGAAATTCAAAATGGCGGCTACGGCAGGACTTAGTTTAACATTGGACCCTATGGGAAAAATGTTTCAAAACGCCTCTTCTCTGAAACCACTTGGATAATTGAAACCAAACTGCCCAGGAATGATCATTGGAAGGTCCTCTACAAGGTGTATGTTTTTTTATGCCGATCGGAAATCCAAGATGTCCACCACCGCAGGACATAGATTAACATTGGACCCTATGGGAAAATGTTCAAATGCCTTCTTCTCAGAAACTACAAATATGATTAAAGCCAAACTGTACATGAATGTTCATTGGATGGTCCTCTACAAACTGTACGTTTTTTGTTCTGATATGAAATTCAAAATGGCGGCTATGGCAGGACTTAGTTTAACATTGGACCCTATGGGAAAAATGTTTCAAAATGCTTCTTCTCTGAAACCACTTGGACAGTTGAAACCAAACTGCCCAGGAATGATCATTGGAAGGTTCTCTGTTTTTTATGCCGATCGGAAATCCAAGATGGCTGCCACCACAGGTCATAGTATTAACACAGAACCATATGGGGAAAATACAGAAATATATTCTTCTCTGAAGCTATTGCACTGATTGAACCTAAACTGTGCATCAATCATTGGAAGGTTCTTTACAAACTTTGTGTTTTTTATGTTGATCGTAATTCCAAGATGACTACCACTGCAGGACATAGTTTTTACATAGGACCAATTGGTTTTTTTTATTACCAGGTGAACGATACAGGCTCTTGAGAGCCTCTGGTCTATAAATAAATGCAAATGTATAAAATGTATGAAAATAGTTAAATTGTTACCTTTTCTTGTATCATGCCATATGCGATTTGAAGAATATAAGGGATTGGTATATAATTTCTGTTTTTAGTGATTATTGAAAGATTTGAAAAACAAATAAGAAATTTATATATCGGGTTTTGTGAAAGAAATCGCCATTTTATATTTGACTAATGGAGAACACCATTAAAATCTTTGGTAGATTACATCATTTTGATCAAATACAAAAAAAAACATACAATCGGGGTATTCACATTGTACCTGTATAAACGTAATAGTGTACAGTGCAGGGCCGTCTTAATAGCGTTTTAAGCTCCTGGGCAATGTAGTGCATTAGGGCCCCTACCTAAACAACCACTCACAGGAATAAAAATGTAAATGGTCAATAAAATTAAACTGTATTGGTACTTCTAATAAAATCAGTGTTTAAGCATTAAAAAACTTGCCGTACACAACATGTACAAATTAGCATGGGGCCCCTATGCTCGTTGGGCCCCCGGTCAACGGCCCAGCATGCCTATGCATTAAGATGGTACTATATGTACCCTGTTCTGATTCACACTACAACATGTTGTGATACACAAAATTAAATGAATAGGTTAGATGTCTTTCCTTTAGAAATAAAGAAATGTTATTTCTGTTGCAGAATTACTCAAGTCAAACAATTTAAACAATTTATCAGCCAATTACACAGCAACATTTTCTGATCAAAGCAAATATCTTCTCTTTCACTTGTGAGAATCAAAACACCTGTCAACAGACCCATCTGATAACTACATTTTTATATTTGAAATTTATAGTTCCTAAATAATGTAATTTATTAAACTTTATAGATGTCAATTTCCCTCAGTCCTAGATAACTTTAGTCAATTTCCCTCAGTCCTAGATAACTTTAGTCAATTTCCCTCAGACCTAGATAACTTTAGTCTATTTTGGTTATCCTGTGAAAATTGTACAATCAAACTTTATTGTCTGATGAACGAGTATTAGCTTCTATCATGTATATCCCATGCAATTTCATTAATGTTCACTGCAGATTAATTTTGATTTATATATGTTTGTATATTTATACTGTCCCATCACCTTCCGTAACAAACATATATCACACAATCATTTTCTAAAAACTGACACTCTAAAATTACAACTACTGTGTGGTTCAAAACCCATTTCGGAGCATAAACATAGCATGGTTTATTTGTTCTTTTGTCTGTACATGTATTTGTTTTACGTTGAATTCTCTACTTACATGTACATCTGTTATTTATATTTGAACAGAGGAAGGTAACCCATCCAGTATACAAACTCAAGAAAATCCTGACCACCAGCTATTGGAAAATATGAGCGAAGATAAAATGATACCAAGGGTAAGTATGCGACAATGATATATGTAGTATTATAATGTTGTCATCATACATGATGGAGTCATTCCTGAAGCAGAAAATGCTGACCCTTTGGTTGAGTGAGTGATTTATTGTTGTTAATGCGAAATGAACGAATTTTCAGCTATATCATGGCGAGAACAAGTTACATTCAATGAGATGATAATAATCTCCACTTTGTACTAGACCAACATGCTTAGTTCAATTTTTTTAGTACTAGCTCACTGAATATTGATGACAATGTTTATATTTGTTGTTTAATGATACGAGATAAAGATCATAATCTAAAAATCGAACTTCCTTCAAACAGTCAAAATTTCCAAATTTGATCAATGCATAGTAATGATTTTTTTCTATATATATTCCAGTTTTTTTGTGTAATGTTTAATCCGATGGATCATGCAAAATAGTCTTAATGTCAATTATAAGAAAGCATCTTTTCTTCTATGAAACAATTTGACCAAATTTAATTTGACTGATTAAAAGTCTATTTACACGATCTGTTCTCTCCATAGCTGTCTTTCCATAGCTGATGCCATATGCCACATTAGTCTGTTTAGACGGTATGTCATTTCACGTCTAAGCTAATTAATATTTCCCTCCAAATTTTGTTTTTATATAGTATTACCTTATTGACCTTTTTCATGATTGGTTTATTTGCTCTGTCTTGACAGAGATAATAGGGAAAGTTCTAAATGCTCTGTCTTCAGTCTGACTTCATATCTGTCATATGTTTTCCCAATTCACACGGTGTGTTTTAACAGCCATGGAAAAACAGATCGTGTAAATAGGCCTTAAGGCTTTATGTGGATCCTTTTGAAATTTTATTTGAAATTACCAAGAGTAACACAATGTGTGTGACATGTAGAGCAGGAACTGCTTACCATTCCTGAGCACAAGAGTTCACCCACGGATTTTAATGTGGTTCGAGTTGCTTGATCTTTTCTGTGTAGTTTTTTGTAGGTCATTGTTTGTTCTTTTGGCCTTTTTCTTTTAGACATTGTATTGTCTGTTCATCTTCTGATTAACCTTTGGTCTCTTCATATATTTCTTTAATCAGAGGATTTACTAATTAGTAGTCAATTAATTTTGATTATTCATTGACCCTGCTATTGTACTGTTTTAGTTCTTTTTTGTGATAGTGCATGGTTTGTTAGAGTACAGTTTTTTTTTATTGTTTGTTTATCTCTGCATTGCCTGTGGAGATTCAAGTATCAAAAAGAGGAGGTTTAGAATCCCATTATCCAGTTTAGCCCACCACATTTTTGCCTGTCCAAAGCAGATCGACATAAGTTGTGGTAATTTTGTGTTCAATGATTTAAAGTAATAGATAGTTGTTCACTTTGTTGATAGTGTTTACATATTATACCATCGGTTGGTCAACAAATTATGACACAAAATCATTTTCAATTGTTAAAACATTGTAGGAAAGTGACCATGAAAGAACTCTATTCAGTCCTTCTGATGACAATGAAACTAGTAGACAAAGAATTAAACTATCGACTATAGGTAATTGACTTATTGGTATTTAACGCCAACTTTAGCAGTAGTTCACCTATATCATGGTGTGAAATTTTTTTACAAATTTATTCCTCCAATAAGAGACCCTTAGAACTAAGACATATCTTCATATAAAACAATCAGGTTATATGAAAGAAAATTTAAAAGGATAAAAGCCATATATATAACCGTATGTTATCTATTTATTATAGTATATAAATTATTATTATGATTTTAATTTAAAATTTTGTCGCCTGCGACATTTATAAACAAATCAGAACAAGTGCTGACGTTGTAGAATGTACCGCCGCAAGATCAATACCTCTGATTACAAAAGGTATGAAGATACTAAAGGGGTAATCAGAAGCCGTAATTTGAAGAAGGACAGACAACCAATGACCAACAGATCTAGAATGATATACAAACCATTACACAGAAAACAATAGATTAAGAAACACGAAACCCACTAAAAACCAGGATGTGGAGGGGTGGTCTCGGGTGCTTCCGGATGGTTCGACAGTTCCTGCTCCACTAGTGAAACCAACCATGTTACTATTTAACGACTCGAACATCATATGGGAATACATTCTGGTTGTTCCTCATTATTTAGTAAATATCTATGCGCGTCTTCCATGACCAATACAACATCTGGTCAAAACAATCTGACTTTGAACCAAAAATAATAGGTATATATTATCTGGTGAGGAGAGCACAGGCTGTACTTTGAATTGGTTGTATGAAAGTGTAAAATGAGATATTTAATTAAAATATGTAAAAATGTAGATATCAAATTTAGTGCACACAACACATTTCTGGAATAACCAGTCTTTTAATGTCATCATGATCAACATCTAGATGATGTTATAAAAACAATATTTAGTAGTGTCTCGATTTATAAGTCTTCATCACAGTTTCAGCGGTAAAAGAAGAGTCGCCAGAAGAAAATGTATTAAAAGAGGACTTGGTGGAAAGAAACAAAATATTCGAACAACATTGTCAAAGTATGTATTTATTGCCAAACTATTGTCATTACTTTAGATATTGTACTAACATGACAGGAAATCGTTTAAATAGGAAATCTCGATCAGTACAAGGAGGTAAAAATAACAGAACAAAAATGCTTCTATGAAATTCTTGTCACTACTTTAGATATTGTACTAACATGACGAGAAATCGTTTAAATAGGAAATCTCGATCAGTACAAGGAGGTAAAAATAACAGAACAAAAATGCTTCTATGAAATTCTTGTCACACAATAGTAGAGATAAACATTGTATACCAGAAGGGTAAACACACACTGCTCTTTATTTTACGTTGAATTCTTTATATCTGGAAACAGATTACAACTTAGAGTCACTATTTTATAAATAGATTGGGGGATGGTGTAATCATTATTCACAATCAAATGTGCTTGGAAGTCATGTTTTATTAGTTCACCTGGACCAAAGGTCCATGTGAATTATTGCCATCACTTGGCGTCCGTCGTCTGTTGTCTGTTGTCTGTAAACTTTTCACATTTCAAGCTTCTTCTCCGAAACCACTTGGCCGATTGGAACCGAACTTAGCAGGAATGTTCCTTGGATGGTCGAATATTCAATATGGCTGCCAGGGCCAATAATATGCTCTGATTGGCTGAAATTTCAAAGATCTTCTTCTCTGAAACTAATGAACTGACTGAACCCAAACTGTAAAGGAATGATCATTGGAATGTCCTTTACCAAGTTACTGTTTTTTATGCCGATCGGAAATCCAAGATGGCCGCCATCGCAGGACATAGATTAACATTGGACCCTATGGGAAAATGTTCAAATGCCTTCTTCTCAGAAACTTCAAATATGATTAAAGCCAAACTGTACATGAATGTTCATTGGATGGTCCTCTACAATCTTAAGGTTTTTTTGTTCCGATATGAAATTCAAAATGGTGGCTACGGCAAGACTTCGTTTAACATTGGACCCTATGGGAAAATGTTTCAAAATGCTTCTTCTCTGAAACTACTTGGACAGTTGAAACCAAACTGCCCAGGAATGATCATTGGAAGGTCCTCTACAAAGTTTTTGTTTTTTATGCCGATCGGAAATCCAAGATGGCCGCCACCGCAGGACATAGATTAACATTGGACCCTATGGGAAAATATTCAAATGCCTTCTTCTCAGAAACTACAAATATGATTAAAGCCAAACTGTACATGAATGTTCATTAGATGGTCCTCTACAAACTTTACGTTTTTTGTTCCGGTATGAAATTCAAAATGGCAGCTACGGCAGGACTTAGTTTAACATTGGACCCTATGGGGAAAATGTTTCAAAACGCTTCTTCTCTGAAACCACTTGGAAAATTGAAACCAAACTGCCCAGGAATGATCATTGGAAGGTCCTCTACAAGGTGTGTGTTTTTTATGCCGATCGGAAATCCAAGATGGCCACCACCACAGGACATAGATTAACATTGGACCCTATGGGAAAATGTTCAAATGCCTTCTTCTCAGAAACTGCAAATATGATTAAAGCCAAACTGTACATGAATGTTCATTGGATGGTCCTCTACAAACTGTACGTTTTTTGTTCCGATATGAAATTCAAAATGGCGGCTACGGCAGGACTTAGTTTAACATTGGACCCTATGGGGAAAATGTTTCAAAACGCTTCTTCTCTGAAACCACTTGGACAGTTGAAACCAAACTGCCCAGGAATGATCATTGGAAGGTCCTCTACAAATTTTATGTTTTTTATGCCGATCGGAAATCCAAGATGGCCGCCACCGCAATACATAGATTAACATTGGACCCTATGGGAAAATGTTCAAATGCCTTCTTCTCAGAAACTACAAATATTATTAAAGCCAAACTGTACATGAATGTTCATTGGATGGTCCTCTACAAACTTTACGTTTTTTGTTCCGATAAGAAATTCAAATTGGCGGCTATGGCAGGACTTAGTTTAACATTGGACCCTATGGGAAAAATGTTTCAAAACGCTTCTTCTGGGAAACCACGTGGATAATTGAAACCAAACTGCCCAGGAATGATCATTGGAAGGTTCTCTACAAAGTTTCTGCTTTTTTATGCTGATCGAAAATTCAAGATGGCCGCCACCGCAGGACATAGATTAACATTGGACCCTATGGGAAAATGTTCAAATGCCTTCTTCTCAGAAACTACAAATATGATTAAAGCCAAACTGTACATGAATGTTCATTGGATGGTCCTCTACAATCTTAAGGTTTTTTGTTCTGATATGAAATTCAAAATGGCGGCTACGGCAGGACTTAGTTTAACATTGGACCCTATGGGGAAAAGTGTTTCAAAATGCTTCTTCTCTGAAACCACTTGGACAGTTGAAACCAAACTGCCCAGGAATGATCATTGGAAGGTCCTCTACAAAGTTTCTGTTTTTTTATGCCGATCGGAAATCCAAGATGGCCGCCACCGCAGGACATAGATTAACATTGGACCCTATGAGAAAATATTCAAATGCCTTCTTCTCAGAAACTACAAATATGATTAAAGCCAAACTGTACAAGAATGTTCATTAGATGGTCCTCTACAAACTTTGCGTTTTTTGTTCCGGTATGAAATTCAAAATGGCGGCTACGGCAGGACTTAGTTTAACATTGGACCCTATGGGGAAAATGTTTCAAAACGCCTCTTCTCTGAAACCACTTGGATAATTGAAACCAAACTGCCCAGGAATGATCATTGGAAGGTCCTCTACAAGGTGTATGTTTTTTTATGCCGATCGGAAATCCAAGATGTCCACCACCGCAGGACATAGATTAACATTGGACCCTATGGGAAAATGTTCAAATGCCTTCTTCTCAGAAACTACAAATATGATTAAAGCCAAACTGTACATGAATGTTCATTGGATGGTCCTCTACAAACTGTACGTTTTTTGTTCTGATATGAAATTCAAAATGGCGGCTATGGCAGGACTTAGTTTAACATTGGACCCTATGGGAAAAATGTTTCAAAATGCTTCTTCTCTGAAACCACTTGGACAGTTGAAACCAAACTGCCCAGGAATGATCATTGGAAGGTTCTCTGTTTTTTATGCCGATCGGAAATCCAAGATGGCTGCCACCACAGGTCATAGTATTAACACAGAACCATATGGGGAAAATACAGAAATATATTCTTCTCTGAAGCTATTGCACTGATTGAACCTAAACTGTGCATCAATCATTGGAAGGTTCTTTACAAACTTTGTGTTTTTTATGTTGATCGTAATTCCAAGATGACTACCACTGCAGGACATAGTTTTTACATAGGACCAATTGGTTTTTTTTATTACCAGGTGAACGATACAGGCTCTTGAGAGCCTCTGGTCTATAAATAAATGCAAATGTATAAAATGTATGAAAATAGTTAAATTGTTACCTTTTCTTGTATCATGCCATATGCGATTTGAAGAATATAAGGGATTGGTATATAATTTCTGTTTTTAGTGATTATTGAAAGATTTGAAAAACAAATAAGAAATTTATATATCGGGTTTTGTGAAAGAAATCGCCATTTTATATTTGACTAATGGAGAACACCATTAAAATCTTTGGTAGATTACATCATTTTGATCAAATACAAAAAAAAACATACAATCGGGGTATTCACATTGTACCTGTATAAACGTAATAGTGTACAGTGCAGGGCCGTCTTAATAGCGTTTTAAGCTCCTGGGCAATGTAGTGCATTAGGGCCCCTACCTAAACAACCACTCACAGGAATAAAAATGTAAATGGTCAATAAAATTAAACTGTATTGGTACTTCTAATAAAATCAGTGTTTAAGCATTAAAAAACTTGCCGTACACAACATGTACAAATTAGCATGGGGCCCCTATGCTCGTTGGGCCCCCGGTCAACGGCCCAGCATGCCTATGCATTAAGATGGTACTATATGTACCCTGTTCTGATTCACACTACAACATGTTGTGATACACAAAATTAAATGAATAGGTTAGATGTCTTTCCTTTAGAAATAAAGAAATGTTATTTCTGTTGCAGAATTACTCAAGTCAAACAATTTAAACAATTTATCAGCCAATTACACAGCAACATTTTCTGATCAAAGCAAATATCTTCTCTTTCACTTGTGAGAATCAAAACACCTGTCAACAGACCCATCTGATAACTACATTTTTATATTTGAAATTTATAGTTCCTAAATAATGTAATTTATTAAACTTTATAGATGTCAATTTCCCTCAGTCCTAGATAACTTTAGTCAATTTCCCTCAGTCCTAGATAACTTTAGTCAATTTCCCTCAGACCTAGATAACTTTAGTCTATTTTGGTTATCCTGTGAAAATTGTACAATCAAACTTTATTGTCTGATGAACGAGTATTAGCTTCTATCATGTATATCCCATGCAATTTCATTAATGTTCACTGCAGATTAATTTTGATTTATATATGTTTGTATATTTATACTGTCCCATCACCTTCCGTAACAAACATATATCACACAATCATTTTCTAAAAACTGACACTCTAAAATTACAACTACTGTGTGGTTCAAAACCCATTTCGGAGCATAAACATAGCATGGTTTATTTGTTCTTTTGTCTGTACATGTATTTGTTTTACGTTGAATTCTCTACTTACATGTACATCTGTTATTTATATTTGAACAGAGGAAGGTAACCCATCCAGTATACAAACTCAAGAAAATCCTGACCACCAGCTATTGGAAAATATGAGCGAAGATAAAATGATACCAAGGGTAAGTATGCGACAATGATATATGTAGTATTATAATGTTGTCATCATACATGATGGAGTCATTCCTGAAGCAGAAAATGCTGACCCTTTGGTTGAGTGAGTGATTTATTGTTGTTAATGCGAAATGAACGAATTTTCAGCTATATCATGGCGAGAACAAGTTACATTCAATGAGATGATAATAATCTCCACTTTGTACTAGACCAACATGCTTAGTTCAATTTTTTTAGTACTAGCTCACTGAATATTGATGACAATGTTTATATTTGTTGTTTAATGATACGAGATAAAGATCATAATCTAAAAATCGAACTTCCTTCAAACAGTCAAAATTTCCAAATTTGATCAATGCATAGTAATGATTTTTTTCTATATATATTCCAGTTTTTTTGTGTAATGTTTAATCCGATGGATCATGCAAAATAGTCTTAATGTCAATTATAAGAAAGCATATTTTCTTCTATGAAACAATTTGACCAAATTTAATTTGACTGATTAAAAGTCTATTTACACGATCTGTTCTCTCCATAGCTGTCTTTCCATAGCTGATGCCATATGCCACATTAGTCTGTTTAGACGGTATGTCATTTCACGTCTAAGCTAATAAATATTTCCCTCCAAATTTTGTTTTTATATAGTATTACCTTATTGACCTTTTTCATGATTGGTTTATTTGCTCTGTCTTGACAGAGATAATAGGGAAAGTTCTAAATGCTCTGTTTTCAGTCTGACTTCATATCTGTCATATGTTTTCCCAATTCACACGGTGTGTTTTAACAGCCATGGAAAAACAGATCGTGTAAATAGGCCTTTAGGCTTTATGTGGATCCTTTTGAAATTTAATTTGAAATTAATGTTTAACAAGAGTAACACAATGTGTGTGACATGTAGAGCAGGAACTGCTTACCATTCCTGAGCACAAGAGTTCACCCGCAGATTTTAATGTGGTTCGAGTTGCTTGATCTTTTCTGTGTAGTTTTTTGTAGGTCATTGTTTGTTCTTTTGGTCTTTCTCTTTTGTATTTTCTGTTCATCTTCTGATTAACCTTTGGTCTCTTCATATATTTCTTTAATCAGATGATTTACTAATTAGTAGTCAATTAATTTTGATTATTCATTGACCCTGCTATTGTTCTGTTTTAGTTCTTTTTTGTGATAGTGCATGGTTTGTTAGAGTGGAGGCGAATCTGTGCAGTTTTTTTATTGTTTGTTTATCTCTGCATTGCCTATGGAGATTCAAGTATCAAAAAAGGGAGGTTTACGATCCCATTATCCAGTTAACCCCACCACATTTTTGCCTGTCCAAAGCAGATCGACATAAGTCGTGGTATATTTTGTGCTCCATGATTTAAAGTAAGAGGTAGTTGTTCGCTTTGTTGATAGTGTTTACATATTATACCATCAGTTGATCAACAAATTATGACACAAAATCATTTTCAATTGTTAAAACATTGTAGAAAAGTGAACATCAAAGAACTCTATCCAGTCCTTCTGATGACGATGAAACTAGAGGACAAAGAATTAATTTATCGACTATAGGTAATTGACTTATTGGTATTTAACGCCAACTTTAGCAGTAGTTCACCTATATGATGGTGTGAAATTTTTTTACAAATTTATTCCTCCACTAAGAGACCCTTAGAACTAAGACATATCTTCATATAAAACAATCGGGTTATATGAAAGGAAATTTAAAAGGATAAAAGCCATATATATAACCGTATGTTATCTATTATTATAGTATATAAATTATTATTATGTTTTTAATTTAAAATTTTGCCGCCTGCAACATTTATAAACAAATCAGAACAAGTGCTGACGTTGTAGAATGTACCTCCGCAAGATCAATACCTCTGATTACAAAAGTATGAAGATACTAAAGGGGTAATCAGAAGCCGTAATTTGAAGGACAGACAACCAATGACCAGCAGATCTAGAATGATATACAAAATATTACACAGAAAACAATAGATTAAGAAACACGAACCCCACTAAAAACCAGGATGAGGAGGAGTGGACTCGGGTGCTTCCGGATGGTTCGACAGTTCCTGCTCCACTAGTGAAACCAACCATGTTACTATTTAACAACTTGAACATCATATGGGAATACATTCTGATCGTTCCTCATTATTTAGTAAATATCTATGCGCGTCTTCCATGACCAATACAACATCTGGTCAAAACAATCTGACCTTGAACCGAAAATAATAGCTCTATATTATGTGGTGAGGGGAGCACAGGCTGTACTTCGAATTGGTTGTATGAAAGTGTAAAATGAGATATTAAATTAAAATATGTAAAAATGTAGATATCAAATTTAGTGCACACAACACATTTCTGGAATAACCAATCTTTTAATGTCATCATGATCAACATCTAGATGATGTTATAAAAACAATATTTAGTAGTGTCTCGATTTATAAGTCTTCATCACAGTTTCAGCGGTAAAAGAAGAGTCGCCAGAAGAAAATTTATTAAAAGAGGACTTGGTGGAAAGAAACAAAATACTCGAACAACATTGTCAAAGTATGTATTTATTGCCAAACTATTGTCATTACTTTAGATATTGTACTAACATGACAGGAAATCGTTTAAATAGGAAATCTCGATCAGTACAAGGAGGTGAAAATAACAGAACAAAAATGCTTCTATGAAATTCTTGTCACACAATAGTAGAGATAAACATTGTATACATATATTCCAGAAGGGTAAACACACACTGCTCTTTATTTTATGTTGAATTCTTTATATCTGGAAACACGACTACACCCGAGAGAGTCACTATTTTATAAATAGATTGGGGGATGGCATAATCATTATTCACAATCAAATGTGTTTGGAAGTCATGTTTTATCTATAAATAAATGCAAATGTATAAAATGTATGAAAATAGTTAAATTGTTACCTTTTCTTGTATCATTTCTGTTTTTAGCGATTATTGAAAGATTTGAAAATCAAATAAGAAATTTATATATTGGGTTTTGTGAAAGAAATCATCATTTTATATTTGACTAATGGAGAACACCATTAAAATCTTTGATAGATTACATCATTTTGATCAAATACAAAAAAAACATACAATCGGGGTATGCACATTGTACCTGTATAAACGTAATAGTGTACAGTGCAGGGCCGTCTTAATAGCGTTTTAAGCTCCTGGGCAATGTAGTGTATTAGGGCCCCTACCTACACAACCACTCACAGGAATAAAAATGTAAATGGTTGATAAAATTAAGCTGTATTGGTACTTCCAATAAAATCAATGTTTAAGCATTAAAAAACATGCCATACACAACATACACAAATTAGCACAGGCCCCTATGCTCGTGGGGCCTCCGGTCAACTAGATGGTACTATGTGTACCCTGTTCTGATTCGCACTACAACATGTTGTGATACATAAACTTAAATGAATATGTTAGATATCTTTCCTTTAAAAGCAAAGAAATGTTATTTCTGTGCAGAATTACTTAAGTCAAGCACTTTAAAGGATGAAGAATTCAAAATAAAAATAAAACAGACTGAAGAAAAATATGAAGGTAAGGGCAGAGGAAAAAAGCTAGAAACTGAAAACAAAGAATTAAAAGATGAAAATAAAAAAATTAGCAATGAATTGAAAGAACATATAAAAGGTAATAATATGGTTAAATATGAAAATATATGGAAACACGTCCACAACTGAGAGAGTCACTATTTTATATATAGATTGGGTGATGGCATAATCATTATTCAATTATTCACAATCAAATATGCTTGGAAGTCATGTTTTATCTATAAATAAATGCATATGTATAAAATGTATGAAAATAGTTAAATTGCTACCCTTTCTTGCCATATTTGAATATCGGGTTTTGTGAAAGAAGTTGTCATTTTATATTTGACCAAAGGAGAACACCATTAAAATGTTTAGTAGATTACATTGTTTTGATCAAATACCCAAAAAAACCCATACAATTGGGGTATGCACATTGTACCTGTATAAACATAATAGTGTACAATACAGAGCCGTCCTAATAGCGTTTTAAGCTCTTGGGCAATGTAGTGCACTTGGGACCCTACCTACACAACCACTCACAGGAATAAAAATGTAAATGGTCGATAAAATTAAGCTGTATTGGTACTTCCAACAAAATCAGTGTTTAAGCATTAAAAAACATGCCGTACACAACATGTACAAATTAGCACAGGCCCCTATGCTCGTGAGGCCCCCGGTCAACTACCCAGTGTGCCCATGCGTTAAGATAGTACTATGTGTACCCTGTTCTGATTAGCACTACAAGATGTTGTGTTGCATAAAATTAAATGAATAGGTTAGATATCTTTCCTTTAAAAACAAAGAAATGTTATTTCTGTTGCAGATTCACTTTGGTTAAAGGATGAAGAAATAAAACAGACTAAAAAGCAATGTGAAGGTAAGGGCAGAGGAAAAAAGCTAGAAACTGAAAACAAAGAATTAAAACATGAAAATAAAAAAATTAACAATGAATTGAAAGAACTTAAAAAAGTAATAATATGGTTAAATATGAAAATATCTGGAAACACGTCCACAACTGAGAGAGTCACTATTTGATATATAGATTGGGTGATGGCATAATCATTATTCAATTATTCACAATCAAATATGCTTGGAAGTCATGTTTTATCTATAAATAAATGCAAATGTATAAAATGTATGAAAATAGTTAAATTGCTACCCTTTCTTGCCATATTTGAATATCGGGTTTTGTGAAAGAAGTTGTCATTTTATATTTGACCAAAGGAGAACACCATTAAAATGTTTAGTAGATTACATTGTTTTGATCAAATACCAAAAAAAACCCATACAATTGGGGTATGCACATTGTACCTGTATAAACATAATAGTGTACAATACAGAGCCGTCCTAATAGCGTTTTAAGCTCTTGGGCAATGTAATGCACTTGGGACCCTACCTACACAACCACTCACAGAAATAAAAATGTAAATGGTCGATAAAATTAAGCTGTATTGGTACTTCCAATAAAATCAGTGTTTAAGCATTAAAAAACATGCCATACACAACATACACAAATTAGCACAGGCCCCTATGCTCGTTGGGCCCCCGGTCAACTTCCCAGCGTGCCCATGCGTTAAGATGGTACTATGTACCCTGTTCTGATTCGCACTACAACATGTTGTGTTACATAAAATTAAATGAATAGGTTAGATGTTTTTCCTTTAGAAACAAAGATATGCTATTTCTGTTTCAGAATTACTTAGGTTAAAGGATGAAAAAATAAGAGGTTTAAGAACAGAAATGAAACAGAATAAAGAAATATTTGCATCGACTATTTTAAACCAAGAAAAAAATTTACAAGCTAAACATGATGAAGGTAAGGGCAGAGAAAAAAAGCTAGAAACTGAAAACAAAGAATTAAAAGATGAAAATAAAAAAATTAACAATGAATTGAAAGAACATATAAAAGGTAATAATATGGTTAAATATGAAAATATATGGAAACACTCCACAACTGAGAGAGTCACTATTTTATATATAGATTGGGTGATGGCATAATCATTATTCAATTATTCACAATCAAATATGCTTGGAAGTCATGTTTTATCTATAAATAAATGCAAATGTATAAAATGTATGAAAATAGTTAAATTGCTACCCTTTCTTGCCATATTTGAATATCGGGTTTTGTGAAAGAAGTTGTCATTTTATATTTGACCAAAGGAGAACATCATTAAAATGTTTAGTAGATTACATTGTTTTGATCAAATACCAAAGAAAACCATACAATTGGGGTATGCACATTGTACCTGAATAAACATAATAGTGTACAATACAGAGCCGTCCTAATAGCGTTTTAAGCTCTTGGGCAATGTAATGCACTTGGGACCCTACCTACACAACCACTCACAGAAATAAAAATGTAAATGGTCAATAAAATTAAGCTGTATTGGTACTTCCAATAAAATCAGTGTTTAAGCATTAAAAAACATGCCATACACAACATACACAAATTAGCACAGGCCCCTATGCTTGTGGGGCCTCCGGTCAACTACACAGCATGCCCATGCATTAAGATAGTACTATGTGTACCCTGTTCTGATTCGCACTACAACATGTTGTGATACATAAACTTAAATGAATATGTTAGATATCTTTCCTTTAAAAGCAAAGAAATGTTATTTCTGTTGCAGAATTACTTAGGTCAAGCACTTTAAAGGATGAAGAATTCAAAATAAAAATAAAACAGACTGAAGAAAAATATGAAGGTAAGGGCAGAGGAAAAAAGCTAGAAACTGAAAACAAAGAATTAAAAGATGAAAATAAAAAAATTAACAATGAATTGAAAGAACATATAAAAGGTAATAATATGGTTAAATATGAAAATATCTGGAAACACGTCCACAACTGAGAGAGTCACTATTTGATATATAGATTGGGTGATGGCATAATTATTATTCAATTATTCACAATCAAATATGCTTAGAAGTCATGTTTTATCTATAAATAAATGCAAATGTATAAAATGTATGAAAATAGTTAAATTGCTACCCTTTCTTGCCATATTTGAATATCGGGTTTTGTGAAAGAAATCGTCATTTTATATTTGACTAATGGAGAACACCATTAACATCTTTGGTAGATTACATCGTTTTGATCAAATACCAAAAAAACCCATACAATCGGGGTATGCACATTGTACCTTTATAAAGGTAATAGTGTACAGTGCAGGGCCGTCTTAATAGTGTTTTAAGCTCTTGGGCAATGTAGTGCACTAGGGCCCCTACCTACACAACCACTCACAGGAATAAAAATGTAAATGGTCAATAAAAGTAAGCTGTATTGGTACTTCCAATAAAATCAGTGTTTAAGCATTAAAAAACATGCCGTACACAACATACACAAATTAACACAGGCCCCTATGCTCGTGAGGCCCCCGGTCAACTACCCAGTGTGCCCATGCGTTAAGATAGTACTATGTGTACCCTGTTATGATTAGCACTACAACATGTTGTGATACATAAAATTAAATGAATAGGTTAGATGTCTTTCCTTTAAAAACAAAGAAATGTTATTTCTGTTGCAGATTCACTTTGGTTAAAGGATGAAGAAATAAAACAGACTAAAAAACAATGTGAAGGTAAGGGCAGAGGAAAAAAGCAAGAAACTGAAAACAAAGAATTAAAAGATGAAAATAGAAAAAATAACAATGAATTGAAAGAACTTAAAAAAGTAATAATATGGTTAAATATGAAAATATCTGGAAACACGTCCACAACTGAGAGTCACTATTTTATATATAGATTGGGTGATGGCATAATCATTATTCAATTATTCACAATCAAATATGCTTAGAAGTCATGTTTTATCTATAAATAAATGCAAATGTATAAAATGTATGAAAATAGTTAAATTGCTACCCTTTCTTGCCATATTTGAATATCGGGTTTTGTGAAAGAAATCGTCATTTTATATTTGACTAATGGAGAACACCATTAAAATCTTCGGTAGATTACATGGTTTTGATCAAATACAAAGAAAACATACAATCGGGGTATGCACATTGTACCTGTATAAACGTAATAGTGTACGGTGCAGGGCCGTCTTAATAGCATTTTAAGCTCTTGGGCAATGTAGTGCACTAGGTCCCCTACCTACACAACCACTCACAGGAATAAAAATGTAAATGGTCAATAAAAGTAAGCAGTATTGGTACTTCCAATAAAATCAGTGTTTAAGCATTAAAAAACATGCCGTACACAACATACACAAATTAACACAGGCCCCTATGCTCGTGAGGCCCCCGGTCAACTACCCAGTGTGCCCATGCGTTAAGATAGTACTATGTGTACCCTGTTATGATTAGCACTACAACATGTTGTGATACATAAAATTAAATGAATATGTTAGATGTCTTTCCTTTAAAAACAAAGAAATGTTATTTCTGTTGCAGATTTACTTAGGTTAAAGGATGAAGAAATAAAACAGACTAAAAAAAAATATGAAGGTAAGGGCAGAGGAAAAAAGCAAGAAACTGAAAACAAAGAATTAAAAGATGAAAATAGAAAAAATAACAATGAATTGAAAGAACTTAAAAAAGTAATAATATGGTTAAATATGAAAATATCTGGAAACACGTCCACAACTGAGAGTCACTATTTTATATATAGATTGGGTGATGGCATAATCATTATTCAGTTATTCACAATCAAATATGCTTGGAAGTCATGTTTTATCTATAAATAAATGCAAATGTATAAAATGTATGAAAATAGTTAAATTGCTACCCTTTCTTGCCATATTTGAATATCGGGTTTTGTGAAAGAAATCGTCATTTTATATTTGACTAATGGAGAACACCATTAAAATCTTTGGTAGATTACATGGTTTTGATCAAATACAAAGAAAACATACAATCGGGGTATGCACATTGTACCTGTATAAACGTAATAGTGTACAGTGCAGGGCCGTCTTAATAGCGTTTTAAGCTCTTGGGCAATGTAGTGCACTAGCGCCCCTACCTACACAACCACTCACAGGAATAAAAATGTAAATGGTCAATAAAAGTAAGCTGTATTGGTACTTCCAATAAAATCAGTGTTTAAGCATTAAAAAACATGCCGTACACAACATACACAAATTAGCACAGGCCCCTATGCTCATGAGGCCCCCGGTCAACTACACAGCATGCCCATGCATTAAGATGGTACTATGTGTACCCTGTTCTGATTAGCACTACAACATGTTGTGCTACACAAAATTAAATGAATAGGTTAGATATCTTTCCTTTAGAAACAAAGAAATGTTATTTCTGTTGCAGAATTACATAGGTCAAACACTTTAAAGGATGAAGAATTAAAAACAGAAAGGAAACAGAATGAAGAAAAAATTTCAGCGACTAATGAAGGATTTGAAAAAAAAAAAAAAAAATTACAGGCTAAATATGATGAAGTTAAGGGCAGAGAAAAAAAGCTAGAAACTGAAAACAAAGAATTAAAAGATGAAAATAAAAAAATTAACAATGAATTGAAAGAACTTAAAAAAGGTAATAATATGGTTAAATATGAAAAAGCAAGATTGGAAGAATATAGTTCACAAGACATCTATTATATACTAGATAAGATGAATAAGTTTGATCAGTCACTGAAAGAACATGATGTTAAAGGCATTATTAAACACACAAGTGTTTAATTATCACTTTCAGAAATAAACCTCATCTGTTGTGTAGTGATCGGTGTGCTCACCTCGAGTGCAGTAGATCGTGGGTTCGAGCAACTGTCAGCTCGAGGTCCAACCAGCGACTTAAATTGGTATTTTCTGCTCATCTGCTATGCACACAGCATTAAGGAATAAGAGCATTAACTTGTTGGCTTGGAAACAGGTTAATATGTCCAAGTAGAGTGACATGTACACCTGAGGACTGTTGTTTCAGTGAGCTAACACTGTAAAAATCCAATTAAGGGTGTTGGTCTAGTACATAAATTATTTCTATTTTTTTTCTCCAGATGTGAAGAAAACTAAAGATGAAAATGCAAGATTGAAGGATGAAATTGCAAGATTGGAAGAAGGTAATTTATAAGACATCTGTTATAAATTAGACAAGATGAATCGATCACTTAAAGAACATGATGTTAAAGGCATTATTAAACACACAAGTGTTTAATTATCACTTTCAGAAATAAACCTCATCTGTGGTGTAATGATTAGTGCACTCACCTCAAGTGCAGTAGTTCATGGGTTCGAGCGACTGTGAGCTCGAGGTCTAACCAACGACTTAAATTGGTATTTTTTGCTCATCTGCTACACACACAGCATTAAGGAATAAGAGCATAAACTTTTTGGCTTGGAAACGGGTTAATATGTCCAAGTAGAGTGACATGTACACCTGAGGACTGTTGTTTCAGTGAGCTAACACTAAAAATCCAATTAAGGGTGTTGGTCTAGTAGAAGGCCACCATATCAGTGGTGTAATTGTTAGCGTGATTGCCTCAAGTGGGGTAGATTTTGGGTTCGAGACTGGTCGGATCACACAAACTATAAAATTGGTATTTGTTGCTTCTCCACTAAGCACGCAGAATTAAGAAGTAAGAGCAAAGACTGGTTGGCTTGGAGTCAAAATAATGTGTCATAGTTGACCGACATTCACATGTCGACATGCGGACTGTTGTTTCAGTGAGCTAGCACTATAATATTCAACTAAGCGTGTTGGTCTAGTATAAAGCTGATATCATCATCAATTCATCGAATAAAGGGTGTTGGTCTAGTACATAAATTATTTCTATTTTTTTTCCCAGATATGAAGAAAATTAAAGATGAATATGCAAGATTGGAAGAAGGTAATTTATAAGACATCTGTTATATACTAGATAAGATGAATCAGTCACTTAAAGAACATGATGTTAAAGGCATTATTAAACACACAAGTGTTTAATTATCACTTTTAGAAATAAACCTCATCTGTGGTGTAGTGATCGGTGTACTCACCTCGAGTGCAGTAGATCGTGAGTTCGAGTGACTGTGAGCTCGAGGTCCAACCAACGACTTAAATTGGTATTTTTTGCTCATCTGCTACGCACACAGCATTAAGGAATAAGAGCATAAACTTGTTGGCTGGGAAACAGGTTAATATGTCCAAGTGGAGTGACATGTACACCTGAGGACTGTTGTTTCAGTGAGCTAACACTGTAAAAATCCAATTAAGGGTGTTGGTCTAGTAGAAGGCCACCATATCAGTGGTGTAATTGTTAGGGTGATTGCCTCGAGTGGGGTAGATCGTGGGTTGGAGACTGGTCAGATCACACAAACTAAAAAATTGGTATTTGTTGCTTCTCCACTAAGCACGCAGAATTAAGAAGTAAGAGCAAAGACTGGTTGGTTCGGAATCAGAATAATGTGTCCGAGTGGGTCAACATGTATACCTGCAGAACTTAAGAAAGGTAATAATATGGTTAAATATGAAAAAGCAAGATTGGAAGAAGGTAATTCATAAGACATCTGTTATATACTTAGATAAGATGAATAAATTTGATCAGTCACTTATTAAATAACATGATGTTAAAGGCATTATTAAACACACAAGTGTTTAATTATCACTTTCAGAAATAAACCTCATCTGTGGTGTAATGATCAGTGCACTCACCTCAAGTGCAGTAATTCGTGGGTTCGAGCGACTGATTTCGAGGTCCAACCAGCGACTTAAATTGGTATTTTCTGCTCATCTGCTATGCACACAGCATTAAGGAATAAGAGCATTAACTTGTTGGCTTGGAAACAGGTTAATATGTCCAAGTAGAGTGACATGTACACCTGAGGACTGTTGTTTCAGTGAGCTAACACTGTAAAAATCCAATTAAGGGTGTTGGTCTAGTACATAAATTATTTCTTTTTTTTTTCTCCAGATGTGAAGAAAACTAAAGATGAAAATGCAAGATCGAAGGATGAAATTGCAAGATTGGAAGAAGGTAATTTATAAGACATCTGTTATAAATTAGATAAGATGAATCGATCACTTAAAGAACATGATGTTAAAGGCATTATTAAACACACAAGTGTTTAATTATCACTTTCAGAAATAAACCTCATCTGTGGTGTAATGATTAGTGCACTCACCTCAAGTGCAGTAGTTCATGGGTTCGAGCGACTGTGAGCTCGAGGTCTAACCAATGACTTAAATTAGTATTTTTTGCTCATCTGCTACACACACAGCATTAAGGAATAAGAGCATGAACTTTTTGGCTTGGAAACGGGTTAATATGTCCAAGTAGAGTGACATGTACACCTGAGGACTGTTGTTTCAGTGAGCTAACACTAAAAATCCAATTAAGGGTGTTGGTCTAGTAGAAGGCCACCATATCAGTGGTGTAATTGTTAGCGTGATTGCCTCGACCCGAGTCGAGTGTGGTAGATCGTGGGTTCGAGACTGGTCGGATCACACAAACTATAACATTGGTATTTGTTGCTTCTCCACTAAGCACGCAGAATTAAGAAGTAAGAGCAAAGACTGGTTGGCTCGAAATCAGAATAATGTGTCCGAGTGGGTCAACATGCGGACTGTTGTTTCGGTGAGGTAACAACTAAAAAATCCATCTAAGCGTGTTGGTCCAGTACAAAGCTGATATCATCATCAAGTCATTGAATATAACTTGTTCTCGTCATGATATAGCTGAAAATTACTCATTTGGTGTGAAAGAACAACCACTCGCTCACTCTACTGTAAAGTGAACATCATCATTAACTCATCAACATGTTCCTTGCTCTCGCATGTCCCCCCGAGCGCTGTAGGCGTGAGAGGGGGTTTTGTTTGTGGGGGGTCCTGGGGGTCCTCTTCCTGAAAATTTTGAAATTCTAGATGGCAGGAGATGCAATCTGGGCATATATTTGAGGTAAATGAAGCTTTTAATTGGTCTCAAAAATGCAGGTTTTTTAGTGTGAATTTTTGTTCTTCTCAAAGAGAAATTGTAGAAATCCAAGCTGCAGTCAAAATGCAACAAAATTAGAACCGACTGACAATGCCTAGTGGTAATCTTTCAACAGTGAAAAATGACGATATTTTTCTCTGTTTTGCCACAGGGACATACTCTGACATCTTGGCATCATGGTTTTTTATTCATTTATACCGGAAATCAGTAACTTCTAATACATTCCAATTTCGGGATGACTCCGAATCAAAATTGCGATCAACAAAACGTTTTGCGGTCATAGGTTACACTGGTTCAAAAAGACGGTTCAAAAAGATCAAGAACAATCTGTTGTTTTCTAACGTGGAATGAAATTATATTAGAGAACGAGAAAAAAGTAAATATCTAAATAACATTTCAGTTTTACCAACTTCTGTTTTTATTTTTGACAAATTTGTAGACGGCGCTCAACCAGAAGTAGCCGGCGATATTGGCGGTCGCCGGCACATTTTTAGAACTTTGCTCGAGTAGGGTAGATCATGGGTTTGAGACTGGTCGGATCACACAAACTATGCAATTGGTATTGGTTGCTTCTCCGCTAAGCACGCAGAATTAAGAAGTAAGAGCAAAGACTGGTTGGCTAGGAATCAGAATAATGTGTCCGAGTCGGTCGACATGTCGACATGTTGTTTCAGTGAGCTAGCAACTATAAAATCCATCTAAGCATGTTGGTCCAGTACAAAGCTGACATCATCATCAATTCATTGAATATAACTTGTTCTCGTCATGATATAGCTGAAAATTGTTCATTTGGTGTGAAGCAACAACCACTAACTCACTCTATCTGAATTGTAATTTTATATTCCACTGGAGTTGTGGTGTCTGTCCACATTGTAATTTTATATTTCACTGGTGTTGTTTTGTCTATCAAGGTTGTAATTTTATATTTCACTGGTGTTGTTTTGTCTATCATGGGTGTAAATTTTTATTTCACTGGTGTTGTTTCGTCTATCAAGGTTGTAATTTTATATTTAACTGGTGTTGTTTTGTCTATCAAGGTTGTAATATTATATTTCACTGGTGTTGTTTTGTCTATCAAGGTTGTAACTTTATATTTCACTGGCATTGTTTTGTCTATCCTGGGTGTAAATTTTTATTTCACTGGTGTTGTTTGTCTATCAAGGTTGTAATATTATATTCCATTGGTGTTGTTTTGTCTATAAAGGTTGTAATTTTATATTTCACTGGTGTTGTTTTGTCTATCAAGGTTGTAATTTTATATTTCACTGGTGTTGTTTTGTCTATCAAGGTTGTAATTTTATATTTCACTGGTGTTGTTTTGTCTATCAAGATTGTAATTTTATTATTTCACTGGCGTTGTTTTGTCTATCAAGATTGTAGTTTTATATTTCACTGGTGTTGTTTTCTCTCTCAAGAATGTAATTTTATTATTTCACTGGCGTTGTTTTGTTTATCAGGATTGTAATTTTGTATTTCACTGGTGTTGTTTTGTCTCTCCAGAATGTAATTTTATTAGTTCACTGGTGTTGTTTTGTCTATCAGGGCTATAATTTTATATCTCACTGGCTTTGATTTGTCTATCAAGATTGTAATTTTATATTTCATTGGTGTTGTTTTGTCTATCAAGGTTGTAATTTTATATTTCACTGGTGTATTTTCTGTCTATCAAGGTTGTAATTTTATATCCCACTGGCGTTGTTTTGTCTATCAAAATTGTAATTTTATTAGTTCACTGGTGTTGTTTTGTCTATCAAGATTGTAATTTAGTATTTCACTGGTGTTGTTTTCTCTATCAAGGTTTTAATCTTATATTCCACTGGTGTTGTTTTGTTTCTCAAGAATGTAATTTTATTATTTCACAGTTGTTTTGTCTTGTCAGTCAAAGTTATAATTTTACATTACACACTGGTGTTGTTGTTTTTTTCTATCAAGGTTGTAATTTTATATTTCACTGGTGTTGTTTTTTTTCAAGAATGTAATTTTATTATTTCACATGTGTTTTTTTCTGTCTCAATTGTAATTTTATATTCCACTGGTGTTGTTTCGTCTATCAAGATTGTAATTTTATATTTCACTGGTATTGTTTTATCTATCGAGGTTGTAATTTTATATTTCACTGGTGTTGTTTTGTCTATCAAGGTTGTAATTTTAAATTTAACTGGTGTTGTGTTTTCTATGAAGGTTGTAATTTTATATTTCACTGGTGCTGTGTTGTCTATCAGGATTGTAATTTTATTATTTCACTGGTGTTGTGTTGTGTATCAAAGTTGTAATTTAATATTTTACTGGTCTTGTTTTGTCTATCAAGGTTGTAATTTTATTTTTTCATTAGTGTTGTTTTGTCTATCAAGGTTGTAATTTTATATTTCACTTGTGTTGTTTCGTCTATCAAGGTTGTAATATTATATTGCACAGATGTTGTGTTGTCTATCAAGGTTGTAATATTATATTCCACTGGTGTTGCGTTGCCTATCAAGGTCGTAATATTATATTCCACTGGTGTTGTGTTGTCTATCAAGGTCATAATATTATATTCCACTGGTGTTGTGTTGTCTATCAAGGTCTTAATTTTATATTTCACTGGTGTTGTGTTGTGTTGTCTCTCAAAGTCGTAATATTATATTCCACTGGTTTTATTTTGTCTATCAAGGTCGTAATATTATATTTCACTGGTGTTGTGTTGTCTATCAAGGTCGTAATTTTATATTTCACTGGTGTTGTGTTGTCTATCAAGGTCGTAATATTATATTCCACTGATGTTTTGTCCATCAAGGTCATAATATTATAATTCACTGGTGTTGTGTTGTCTATAAAGGTCTTAATTTTATATTTGACTGGTGTTGTGTTGTCTATCAAGGTCGTAATTTTATATTTCACTGGTGTTGTGTTGTCTATGAAGGTCGTAATATTATATTCCACTGATGTTTTGTCTATCAAGGTCATAATATTATATTTCACTGGTGTTGTTTTATCTATCAAGGTTGTAATTTTATATTTCACTGGTGTTCTTTTGTCTATCAAGGTTGTAATTTTATATTTCACTGGTGTTGTTTTATCTATCAAGGTTGTAATTTTATATTTCACTGGTGTTGTTTTATCTATCAAGGTTGTAATTTTATATTTCACTGGTGTTGTTTTGTCTATCAGGGATGTTATTTAACGGTACGTTATAACTGATATTTGACCTTTTTCATAATTTCATCAAAATGAACATACAATACAATGTATTAAAGCATCAAAACTATATCACCGGTTTCTCAACACAGTTCCCCTCATAAAAAACAAGTGATATCTTAAATGAATTGGGTGATTTTGAGGAACATAATCACCATAATTTACAGTTTTGTTGTGTGATCCAATTCCGATAAAAAAGATACAACTTATGAGTATATTATAAATGTATAATTCATGAATTATTTCTATTATTTTTTTCCAGATATTAGAGACGTATATGAAGCTTCGGGTAAAGTGTGTATATCTGACAGCAAAAACATTAGAGAGCTGAAAGATAAAATAGCAATATTGGAAAAAGGTAATCCATAAGACATCTACTATATACTAGACAAGATGAATAAAATTTACCAGTAATTTAAATGACATGATATTAAAAGTTGTAATTTATTATTTCACTGGTGTTGTGTTGTCTATCAAGGTTGTAATTTTATATTTCACTAATGTTGTTTTGTCTATCAAGGTTGTAATTTTATATTCCACTGGTGTTGTTTTGTCTATCAAGGTTGTAATTTTATATTTCACTAATGTTGTTTTGTCTATCAGTATTATAATTTTATATTCCACTGGTGCTGTGTTGTCTATCAGAATTGTAATTTTATATTTCATTGGTGTTGTTTTGTCTATATCAAGGTTGTAATTTTATATTTCACTGGCATTGTTTTTTCTCATGTGTGTAAATTTTTATTTCACTGGTGTTGTTTGTCTATCAAGGTTTTAATATTATATTCCATTGGTGTTGTTTTGTCTATAAAGGTTGTAATTTTATATTTCACTGGTGTTTTGTCTATCAAGGTTGTAAATTTTATTATTTCACTGGTGTTGTTTTGTCTATCAAGGTTGTAATTTTATATTTCACTGGTGTTGTTTTGTCTATCAAGGTTGTACTTATATATTTCACTGGCATTGTGTTGTTGTCTCTCAAGAATGTAATTGTATTATTTCACTGGTGTTGTTTTGTCTATCAAGGTTATAAACTTACATTTCAATGGTGTTATTTTGTTTGTCAAGAATGTAATTTCATTATTTCACTGGTGTTGTTTTCAGGGTCGTAATTCTATATTTTACTGGTGTTGGTTTTTTTTCTATCAAGGTTGTATTTTTATATTTCACTGGTGTTATTTTGTCTCAAGAATGTAATTTTATATTTTACTGGTGTTGTTTTGTCTATCAAGGTTGTAATTGTGGATTTCACTGGTGTTGTTTTGTCTATCAAAATTGTAATTTATATTCCACTGGTGATGTTATGTTTTCTATCAAGTTCGTAATTTATTTTATTTCACTGTTGTTTTTTTTTGTCTATCAAGGTTATAATCTTACATTTATCAAGATTGCAATTTTATTAATTCACTGGCGTTGTTTTGTCTATCAAGGTTATAATTTTATATCTCACTGGTGTTGTTTTGTCTCTCAAGAATGTAATTTTATATTTCACTGGTGTTGTTTTGTCTCTCAAGAATGTAATTTTATTTTTTCACTGGTGTAGTTTTTTCTATCAGGATTGTAATTTTATATTTCACTGGTGTTGTTTTGTCTCTCCAGAATGTAATTTTATTAGTTCACTGGTGTTGTTTTGTCTATCAGGGCTATAATTTTATATCTCACTGGCATTGTTTGTCTATCAAGATTGTAATTTTATATTTCACTGGTGTTGTTTTGTCTATCAAGGTTGTAATTTTATATTTCACTGGTGTTGTTTTGTCTATCAAGATTGTAATTTTATTATTTCACTGGCGTTGTTTTGTCTATGAAGATTGTAGTTTTATATTTCACTGGTGTTGTTTTCTATCTCAAGAATGTAATTTTATTATTTCACTGGCGTTGTTTTGTCTATCAGGGCTATAATTTTATATTTCACTGGTGTTGTTTTGTCAATCAAGGTTGTAATTTTATATTTCACTGGTGTTGTTTTGCCTATCAAGATTGTAATTTTATTATTTCACTGGCATTATTTTTTCTATCAAGATTGTAATTTTATACCTCACTGGCATTGTTTTGTCTATCAAAATTGTAATTTTATTAGTTCACTGGTGTTGTTTTGTCTATTAAGATTGTAATTTAATATTTCACTGGTGTTGTTTTCTCTATCAAGGTTTTAATCTTATATTCCACTGGTGTTGTTTTGTCTCTCAAGAATTTAATTTTATTATTTCACAGGTGTTTTGTCTTGTCAGTCAAAGTTATAATTTTACATTACACTGGTGTTGTTTTCAGGGTCGTAATTTTATATTTTACTGGTGTTGTTGTTTTTTTCTATCAAGGTTGTAATTTTATATTTCACTGGTGTTGTTTTTTTCTCAAGAATGTAATTTTATTATTTCACATGTGTTTTTTTCTGTCTCAATTGTAATTTTATATTCCACTGGTGTTGTTTCGTCTATCAAGATTGTAATTTTATTATTTCACTTGTATTGTTTTGTCTATGAAGGTTGTAATTTTGTATTTAACTGGAGTTGTGTTGTCTATCAGGATTGTAATTTTATTATTTCACTGGTGTTTTTTTGTCTATCAAGGTTGTAATTTTATATTTCACTGGTGTTGTTTTGTCTATCAATGCTGTAATTTTATATTTAACTGGTGTTGTGTTTTCTATCAAGGTTGTAATTTTATATTTAACTGGTGTTGTGTTTTCTATCAAGGTTGTAATTTAATATTTCACTGGTGCTGTTTTGTCTATCAGGATTGTAATTTTATTATTTCACTGGTCTTGTGTTGTCTATGAAAGTTGTAATTTTATATTTTACTGGTGTTGTTTTGTCTATCAAGGTTGTAATTTTATTTTTTCATTAGTGTTGTTTTGTCTATCATGGTTGTAATTTTATATTTTATTGGTGTTGTTTTGTGTATCAAGGTTGTAATTGTGGATTTCACTGGCGTTGCTTTGTCTATCAAAATTGTAATTTTATATTCCACTGGTGATGTTATGTTGTCTATCTAATTTTTTTTTTGTTTCACATTTGTTTTTTTGTCTATCATGGTCGTAATTTTATATTTTACTCACACTGGTGTTGCTTTGTCTATCAGGATTGTAATTGTATGTTTCATTGGTGTTGTTTTGTCTATCAAGATCGTAATATTATATTCCACTGGTGTTGTGTTGTCTATCAAGGTTGTAATATTATATTCCACTGGTGTTGTGTTGTCTATCAAGGTCGTAATTTATATTTCACTGGTGTTGTTTTGTCTATAATGGTTGTAAATTTATATTTCACCGGTGTTGTTTTGTCGATCATGGGTGTACATTTTTATTTCATTGGTGTTGTTTCGTCTATCAAAGTTGTAATTTTATATTTAACTGGTGTTGTTTTGTCTATCAAGGTTGTAATATTATATTTCACTTGTGTTGTTTTGTCTATCAAGATTATAATTTTATATTTCACTAGTGTTGTTTTGTCTATTTCAGGGTTGTAATTTTATATTTCACTGGCATTGTTTTGTCTATCATGGGTGTAAATTTTTATTTCACTGGTGTTGTTTTGTCTATCAAGGTTGTAATATTATATTCCACTGGTGTTGTTTTGTCTATAAAGGTTGTAATTTTATAGTTCACTGGTGTTATTTTGTCTTTCAAGGTTGTAAATTTTATTATTTCACTGGTGTTGTTTTGTCTATCAAGGTTGTAATTTTATATTGCACTGGTGTTGTTTGTCTAACACGGTTGTAATTTTATATTTCACTGGTGTTGTTTTGTCTATCAAGGTTGTAATTGTATATTGCACTGGTGTTGTTTTGTCTATCAAGGTTGTACTTTTATATTTCACTGGCATTGTGTTGTTGTCTCTCAAGAATGTAATTGTATTATTTCACTGGTGTTGTTTTGTCTATCAAGGTTATAATCTTACATTTCACTGGTGTTGTTTTGTTTCCCAAGAATGTAATTTTATTATTTCACTGGTGTTGTTTTCAGGGTCGTAATTCTATATTTTACTGGTGTTGGTTTTTTTTCTATCAAGGTTGTATTTTTATATTTCACTGGTGTTGTTTTGTCTCTAGAATGTAATTTTATTTTTTCACTGGTGTTGTTTTGTTTATCAGTATTGTAATTTTATATTTCACTGGTGTTGATTTGCCTATCAAGGTTGTAATTGTGGATTTCACTGGTGTTTTGTCTCAATATTGTAATTTTATATTCCACAGGTGATGTTATGTTGTCTATCAAGGTCGTAATTTATTTTATTTCACTGTTGTTTTTTTGTCTATCAAGGTTATAATCTTACATTTCACTGGTGTTGTTTTGTCTCTCAAGAAAGTAATTTTATTATTTCAATGGCGTTGTTTTGTCTATCAAGGTTGTAATTTTATATTTCACTGGTGTTGTTTTGTCTATCTTGGTTGTAATTTTTTTGTTCACTGGTGTTGTTTTGTCTTTCAGGGCTATAATTTTATATCTCACTGGCATTGTTTTGTTATCAAGATTGTAATTTTATTATTTCACTGGCGTTGTTTTGTCTATCAAGGTTGTAATTTTATATTTCACTCACACTGGTGTTGCTTTGTCTATCAGGATTGTAATTGTATGTTTCACTTGTGTTGTTTTTTATATCAAGGTTATAATTTTATTTTCCACTGGTGTTGTTTTGTTTATCAAGGTCGTAATTTTATATTTCACTAATGTTGTTTTGTCTATCAAGGTTGTAATTTTATATTTCACTGGTGTTGTTTTGTCTATCAAGGTTGTAATTTTATATTTCACTGGTGTTGTTTTGTCTATCAAGGTTTTAATTTTATATTTCACTGGTGTTGCGTTGCCTATCAAGGTCGTAATATTATATTCCACTGGTGTTGTGTTGTCTATCAAGGTCATAATATTATATTCCACTGGTGTTGTGTTGTCTATCAAGGTCGTAATTTTATATTTCACTGGTGTTGTGTTGTGTTGTCTATCAAGGTCGTAATATTATATTTCACAGGTGTTGTGTTGTCTATCAAGGTCAGAATTTTATATTTCATTGGTGTTGTGTTGGCTATCAAGGTCGTAATTTTATATTTCACTGGTGTTGTGTTATTTTGTCTATCAAGGTCGTAATATTATATTTCACAGGTGTTGTGTTGTCTATCAAGGTCGTAATATTATATTCCACTGGTGTTGTGTTGTGTTGTCTATCAAGGTCGTAATAATATATTCCACTGGTGTATTTTATCTATCAAGGTCATAATATTATAATTCACTGGTGTTGTGTTGTCTATCAAGGTCGTAATTTTATAGTTCACTGGTATTGTGTTGTCTATCAAGATCATAATTTTATATTTCACTGGTGTTGTGTTGTCTATCAAGGTCGTAATATTATATTCCACCTGAGTTGTTTTGTCTATTAAGGTCGTAATATTATATTTCACTGGTGTTGTGTTGTCTATCAAGGTCATAATTTTATATTTCACTGGTGTTGTGTTGTCTATCAAGGTCGTAATATTATATTCCACCTGAGTTGTTTTGTCTATTAAGGTCGTAATATTATATTTCACTGGTGTTGTGTTGTCTATCAAGGTTGTATTTTTATATTTCACTGGTGTTGTTTCGTCTCTAGAATGTAATTTTATTTTTTCACTGGTGTTGTTTTGTTTATCAGTATTGTAATTTTATATTTCACTGGTGTTGATTTGCCTATCAAGGTTGTAATTGTGGATTTCACTGGTGTTTTGTCTCAATATTGTAATTTTATATTCCACAGGTGATGTTATGTTGTCTATCAAGGTCGTAATTTATTTTATTTCACTGTTGTTTTTTTGTCTATCAAGGTTATAATCTTACATTTCACTGGTGTTGTTTTGTCTCTCAAGAAAGTAATTTTATTATTTCAATGGCGTTGTTTTGTCTATCAAGGTTGTAATTTTATATTTCACTGGTGTTGTTTTGTCTATCTTGGTTGTAATTTTTTTGTTCACTGGTGTTGTTTTGTCTTTCAGGGCTATAATTTTATATCTCACTGGCATTGTTTTGTTATCAAGATTGTAATTTTATTATTTCACTGGCGTTGTTTTGTCTATCAAGGTTGTAATTTTATATTTCACTCACACTGGTGTTGCTTTGTCTATCAGGATTGTAATTGTATGTTTCACTTGTGTTGTTTTTTATATCAAGGTTATAATTTTATTTTCCACTGGTGTTGTTTTGTTTATCAAGGTCGTAATTTTATATTTCACTAATGTTGTTTTGTCTATCAAGGTTGTAATTTTATATTTCACTGGTGTTGTTTTGTCTATCAAGGTTGTAATTTTATATTTCACTGGTGTTGTTTTGTCTATCAAGGTTTTAATTTTATATTTCACTGGTGTTGCGTTGCCTATCAAGGTCGTAATATTATATTCCACTGGTGTTGTGTTGTCTATCAAGGTCATAATATTATATTCCACTGGTGTTGTGTTGTCTATCAAGGTCGTAATTTTATATTTCACTGGTGTTGTGTTGTGTTGTCTATCAAGGTCGTAATATTATATTTCACAGGTGTTGTGTTGTCTATCAAGGTCAGAATTTTATATTTCATTGGTGTTGTGTTGGCTATCAAGGTCGTAATTTTATATTTCACTGGTGTTGTGTTATTTTGTCTATCAAGGTCGTAATATTATATTTCACAGGTGTTGTGTTGTCTATCAAGGTCGTAATATTATATTCCACTGGTGTTGTGTTGTGTTGTCTATCAAGGTCGTAATAATATATTCCACTGGTGTATTTTATCTATCAAGGTCATAATATTATAATTCACTGGTGTTGTGTTGTCTATCAAGGTCGTAATTTTATAGTTCACTGGTATTGTGTTGTCTATCAAGATCATAATTTTATATTTCACTGGTGTTGTGTTGTCTATCAAGGTCGTAATATTATATTCCACCTGAGTTGTTTTGTCTATTAAGGTCGTAATATTATATTTCACTGGTGTTGTGTTGTCTATCAAGGTCATAATTTTATATTTCACTGGTGTTGTGTTGTCTATCAAGGTCGTAATATTATATTCCACCTGAGTTGTTTTGTCTATTAAGGTCGTAATATTATATTTCACTGGTGTTGTGTTGTCTATCAAGGTCGTAAGTTTATTTTTCACTGGTGTTGTGTTGTCTATCAAGGTCGTAATTTTATATTTCACTGGTGTTGTGTTGTCTATCAAGGTCGTAATATTATATTTCATTGGTGTTGTTTTATCTATCAGGGATGTTATTTAACGGTACGTTATAACTGGTATTTGACCTTTTTCATAATTTCATCAAAATAAACATACAATACAATGTATTAAAGCATCAAAACTATATCACCGGTTTCTCAACACAGTTCCCCTCAATAAAAAAAAGTGATATCTTAAATGAATTGGGTGATTTTGAGGAACATAATCACCATTATTTACAGTTTTGTTGTGTGATCCAATTCCGAAAAAAAAAGATACAACTTATGGGTATATTATAAATGTATAATTCATGAATTATTTCTATTATTTTTTTCCAGATAATGGAAAAGTACATGAAGCTTGCGGAACTGACAGCAAAAACATTCGAGAGCTGAAAGATAAAATAGCAATATTGGAAAAAGGTAATCCATAAGACATCTACTATATACTAGACAAGATGAATAAAATTTACCAGTAATTTAAATGACATGATATATATTAAAAGTTGTAATTTATTATTTCACTGGTGTTGTGTTGTCTATCAAGGTTGTAATTTTATATTTCACTAATGTTGTGTTGTCTATCAAGGTTGTAATTTTATATTTCACTGGTGTTGTGTTGTCTATCAAGGTTGTAATTTTATATTTCACTAATGTTGTGTTGTCTATCAAGGTTGTAATTTCATATTTCACTAATGTTGTTTTGTCTATCACGGTAATAATTTTATATTTCACTGGTGTTGTTTTGTCTATCAAGGTTGTAATTTATTATTTCACTGGTGTTGTTTTGTCTATCAAGGTTGTAATTTATTATTTCACTGGTGTTGTTTTGTCTATCAAGGTTGTAATTTTATATTTCACTGGTGTTGATTTGTCTATCAAGGTTGTAATTTTATATTTCACTAATGTTGTTTTGTCTATCAAGGTTATAATTTTATATTTCACTGGTGTTGTTTTGTCTATCAAGATTGTAATTTTATATTTCACTGGTGTTGTTTTGCCTATCAAGGTTGTAATTTTATATTTCACTGGTGTTGTTTTGCCTATCAAGGTTGTAATTTTATATTTCTCAGGTGTTGATTTGTCTATCAAAATTGCAATTTTATATTCCACTGGTGATGTTATGTTGTCTATCAAGGTTGTAATTTTTTATATGCTTTGTATATCAGGATTTAATTTTTTTTATTTCACTGTTGGTTTTTTTTTGTCTATCATGGTCGTAATTTTATATTTCATTCGACACTGGTGTTGTTTTGTCTATCAGGATTGTAATTCTATGTTGTGTATCAAGGTTGTAACTTTATATTTCACTGGTGTTGTTTTGTCTCTAAGGGATGTTATTTAACAGTACGTTATAGCTGATATTTCACCTTTTTCATAATTTCATCAAAATAAACATACAATACAATGTATTAATGCATCAAAACTATATCACTGGTTTCTCAACGCAGCTTCCCTCATAAAAAACAAGTGATATCTTAACTGAATTGGGTGATTTTGAGGAAAATAATCACCATTATTTAGTTTTGTTGTGTGATCCAATTCCAATAAAAAAAGATACAACTTATGGGTATATTATAAATGTATAATTCATGAATTATTTTTATTATTTTTTTCCAGACATCTACTATATACTAGACAAGATGAATAAAATTTACCAGTAATTTAAATGACATGATATTAAAAGTTGTAATTTATTATTTCACTGGTGTTGTGTTGTCTATCAAGGTTGTAATTTTATATTCCACTGGTGTTGTGTTGTCTATCAAGGTTGTAATTTTATATTTCACTAATGTTGTTTTGTCTATCAAGGTTGTAATTTTATATTTCACTGGTGTTGTTTTGTCTATCAAGGTTGTAATTTTATATTTCACAGGTGTTGTTTTGTCTATCAAGGTTGTAATTTTATATTCCACTGATGTTGTTTCGTCTATCAAGGTTGTAATATTATATTCCACTGGTGTTGTGTTGCCTATCAAGGTCGTAATATTATATTCCACTGGTGTTGTGTTGTCTATCAAGGTTGTAATTTTATATTTCACTAATGTTGTTTTGTCTATCAAGGTTGTAATTTTATATATTACTGGTGTTGTTTTGTCTATCAAGGTCGTAATATTATATTCCACTGGTGTTGTGTTGTCTATCAAGGTTGTAATTTTATATTTCACTGGTGTTGTGTTGTGTTGTCTATCATGGTCGTAATATTATATTCCACTGGTGTTATTTTGTCTATCAAGGTCGTAATATTATATTTCACTGGTGTTGTGTTGTCTATCAAAGTCGTAATTTTATATTTGACTGGTGTTGTGTTGTCTATCAAGGTCGTAATTTTATATTTCACTGGTGTTGTGTTGTCTATCAAGGTTGTAATATTATATTCCACTGATGTTTTGTCTATCAAGGTCATAATATTATAATTCACTGGTGTTGTGTTGTCTATGAAGGTCGTAATTTTATATTTGACTGGTGTTGTGTTGTCTATCAAGGTTGTAATTTTATATTTCACTGGTGTTGTGTTGTCTATCAAGGTCATAATATTATATTCCACTGATGTTTTGTCTATCAAGGTCATAATATTATAATTCACTGGTGTTGTGTTGTCTATCAAGGTCGTAATTTTATAGTTCACTGGTGTTGTGTTGTCTATGAAGGTCGTAATTTTATATTTCACTTGTGTTGTGTTGTGTATCAAGGTCGTAATATTATATTCCACTGGAGTTGTTTTGTCTATTAAGGTCGTAATATTATCTTTCACTGGTGTTGTGTTGTCTATCAAGGTCGTAATATTATATTTCATTGGTGTTGTGTTGCCTATCAAGGTCATAATTTTATATTTCACTGGTGTTGTTTTATCTATCAAGGTTGTAATTTTATATTTCACTGGTGTTGTTTTATCTATGAAGGTTGTAATTTTATATTTCACTGGTGTTGTTTTATCTATCGAGGTTGTAATTTTAGATTTCACTGGTGTTGTTTTATCTATGAAGGTTGTAATTTTATATTTCACTAATGTTGTTTCGTTTATCAAGGTTGTAATATTATATTGCACAGATGTTGTGTTGTCTATCAAGGTTGTAATATTATATTCCACTGGTGTTGTGTTGCCTATCAAGGTCGTAATATTATATTCCACTGGTGTTGTGTTGTCTATCAAGATCGTAATATTATATTCCACTGGTGTTGTGTTGTCTATCAAGGTCGTAATTTTATATTTCACTGGTGTTGTGTTGTGTTGTCTATGAAGGTCGTAATATTATATTCCACTGTTGTTATTTTGTCTATCAAGGTCGTAATATTATATTTGACTGGTGTTGTGTTGTCTATGAAGGTCGTAATTTTATATTTGACTGGTGTTGTGTTGTCTATTAAGGTCGTAATTTTATATTTCACTGGTGTTGTGTTGTCTATCAAGGTCGTAATATTATATTCGACTGATGTTTTGTCTATCAAGGTCATAATATTATAATTCACTGGTGTTGTGTTGTCTATCAAGGTCGTAATTTTATAGTTCACTGGTGTTGTGTTGTCTATGAAGGTCGTAATTTTATATTTCACTGGTGTTGTGTTGTCTATCAAGGTCGTAATATTATATTCCACTGGAGTTGTTTTGTCTATCAAGGTCGTAATATTATATTTCATTGGTGTTGTGTTGCCTATCAAGGTCGTAATTTTGTATTTCACTGGTGTTGTGTTGTCTATCAAGATTTTAATTTTATATTTCACTAATGTTGTTTTGTCTATCAGTATTATAATTTTATATTTCACTGGTGCTGTGTTGTCTATAAAGGTTCTAATTTTATATTTCACTGGTGTTCTTTTGTCTATAAAGGTTCTAATTTTATATTTCACTGGTGTTGTTTTGTCTATCAAGGTTGTAATTTTATATTTCACTGGTGTTGTTTTGTCTATCAAGGTTCTAATTTTATATTTTACTGGTGTTGTTTTATCTATCAAGGTTGTAATTTTATATTTCACTGATGTTGTGTTGTCTATCAAGGTTGTAATTTTATATATCACTAGTGTTGTTTTGTGTATCAGGATTGTAATTTTATGTTTCACTGGTGTTGTTTTGTCTATCAAGGTTGTAATTTTATATATTACTGGTGTTGTTTTGTCTATCAAGGTTGTAATTTTATATTTCACTGGTGTTGTTTTGTCTCTCAAGGTTGTAATTTTATATTTCACTGATGTTGTTTCGTCTATCAAGGTTGTAATATTATATTCCACTGGTGTTGTGTTGCCTATCAAGGTCATAATATTATATTCCACTGGTGTTGTGTTGTCTATCAAGGTTGTAATTTTATATTTCACTAATGTTGTTTTGTCTATCAAGGTTGTAATTTTATATATTACTGGTGTTGTTTTGTCTATCAAGGTCGTAATATTATATTCCACTGGTGTTGTGTTGTCTATCAAGGTTGTAATTTTATATTTCACTGGTGTTGTGTTGTGTTGTCTATCATGGTCGTAATATTATATTCCACTGGTGTTATTTTGTCTATCAAGGTCGTAATATTATATTTCACTGGTGTTGTGTTGTCTATCAAAGTCGTAATTTTATATTTGACTGGTGTTGTGTTGTCTATCAAGGTCGTAATTTTATATTTCACTGGTGTTGTGTTGTCTATCAAGGTTGTAATATTATATTCCACTGATGTTTTGTCTATCAAGGTCATAATATTATAATTCACTGGTGTTGTGTTGTCTATGAAGGTCGTAATTTTATATTTGACTGGTGTTGTGTTGTCTATCAAGGTCGTAATTTTATATTTCACTGGTGTTGTGTTGTCTATCAAGGTCGTAATATTATATTCTACTGATGTTTTGTCTATCAAGGTCATAATATTATAATTCACTGGTGTTGTGTTGTCTATCAAGGTCGTAATTTTATAGTTCACTGGTGTTGTGTTGTCTATGAAGGTCGTAATTTTATATTTCACTTGTGTTGTGTTGTGTATCAAGGTCGTAATATTATATTCCACTGGAGTTGTTTTGTCTATTAAGGTCGTAATATTATCTTTCACTGGTGTTGTGTTGTCTATCAAGGTCGTAATATTATATTTCATTGGTGTTGTGTTGCCTATCAAGGTCATAATTTTATATTTCACTGGTGTTGTTTTATCTATCAAGGTTGTAATTTTATATTTCACTGGTGTTGTTTTATCTATGAAGGTTGTAATTTTATATTTCACTGGTGTTGTTTTATCTATCGAGGTTGTAATTTTATATTTGACTGGTGTTGTTTTATCTATGAAGGTTGTAATTTTATATTTCACTAATGTTGTTTCGTTTATCAAGGTTGTAATATTATATTGCACAGATGTTGTGTTGTCTATCAAGGTTGTAATATTATATTCCACTGGTGTTGTGTTGCCTATCAAGGTCGTAATATTATATTCCACTGGTGTTGTGTTGTCTATCAAGATCGTAATATTATATTCCACTGGTGTTGTGTTGTCTATCAAGGTCGTAATTTTATATTTCACTGGTGTTGTGTTGTGTTGTCTATGAAGGTCGTAATATTATATTCCACTGATGTTATTTTGTCTATCAAGGTCGTAATATTATATTTGACTGGTGTTGTGTTGTCTATGAAGGTCGTAATTTTATATTTGACTGGTGTTGTGTTGTCTATTAAGGTCGTAATTTTATATTTCACTGGTGTTGTGTTGTCTATCAAGGTCGTAATATTATATTCCACTGATGTTTTGTCTATCAAGGTCATAATATTATAATTCACTGGTGTTGTGTTGTCTATCAAGGTCGTAATTTTATAGTTCACTGGTGTTGTGTTGTCTATGAAGGTCGTAATTTTATATTTCACTGGTGTTGTGTTGTCTATCAAGGTCGTAATATTATATTCCACTGGAGTTGTTTTGTCTATCAAGGTCGTAATATTATATTTCATTGGTGTTGTGTTGCCTATCAAGGTCGTAATTTTGTATTTCACTGGTGTTGTGTTGTCTATCAAGATTTTAATTTTATATTTCACTAATGTTGTTTTGTCTATCAGTATTATAATTTTATATTTCACTGGTGCTGTGTTGTCTATAAAGGTTCTAATTTTATATTTCACTGGTGTTCTTTTGTCTATGAAGGTTCTAATTTTATATTTCACTGGTGTTGTTTTGTCTATCAAGGTTGTAATTTTATATTTCACTGGTGTTGTTTTGTCTATCAAGGTTCTAATTTTATATTTTACTGGTGTTGTTTTATCTATCAAGGTTGTAATTTTATATTTCACTGATGTTGTGTTGTCTATCAAGGTTGTAATTTTATATTTCACTAGTGTTGTTTTGTGTATCAGGATTGTAATTTTATGTTTCACTGGTGTTGTTTTGTCTATCAAGGTTGTAATTTTATATTTCACTGGTGTTGTTTTGTTTATAAAGTTCTAATTTTATATTTCACTGGTGTTGTTTTGTCTATCAAGGTTGTAATTTTATATTTCACTTGTGTTGTGTTGTCTATCGAGATTGTAATTTTATATTTCACTGGTGTTGTTTTGTCTATAAAGGTTCTAATTTTATATTTCACAGGTGTTGTTTTGTCTATCAAGGTTGTAATTTTATATTTCACTGGTGTTGTTTTGTCTATAAAGGTTCTAATTTTATATTTCACTGGTGTTGTTTTGTCTCAAGATTGTAATTTTATATTTCACTGGTGTTGTTTTGTCTATAAAGGTTCTAATTTTATATTTCACTGGTGTTGTTTTGTCTATCAAGGTTGTAATTTTATATTTCACTGGTGTTGTGTTGTCTATCAAGGTTGTAATTTTATATTTCACTGGTGTTGTTTTGTCTATCAAGGTTGTAATTTTATATTTCACTGATGTTGTTTTGTCTATCAAGGTTGTAATTTTATATTTCACTGGTGTTGTGTTGTATATCAAAGTTGTAATTTAACAGTACGTTATAGCTGATATAATTTTCACCTTTTTAATAATTTCATCAAAATAAGCATTCAATGCCATGTGTGATGCATCTACATTATGTCTCCGGTTTCTCACCACAGTTCCCCTCATAAAGAACAAGAGATATTCTAACCGAATTGGGTGATTTTGAGGAATATAATCACCATTATTTACAATTTTGTTGTTTGATCTAATTCCGATAAAAAAGATGATAAGGCAAGATTGGAAGAAGGTAATTTGTTAGACATCTGTTATATACTAGATAAGATGAATACGTTTGATCAGTCACTTAAAGAACATGATGTTAAAGGCATTATTAAACACACAAGTGTTTAATTATCACTTTCAGAAATAAACCTCATCTGAGGTGTAATGATCGGTGCACTCACCTCGAGTGCAGTAGATCGTGGGTTCAAACCATAGCGAGGTCCATCCAACAACTAAAATTGGTGTTTTCTGCTTATCTGCTACGCACGCAGCATTAAGGAATAGGAGCATAGACTTGTTAGCTCGGAATCAGGGTTAATATGTCCAAGTAGAGCGACATGTACATCCGAGGTCTGTTGTTTCAGTGAGCTAACACAATAAAAATCCAATTAAGCATGTTGATCTAGTACCAGTTGATCTAGTTGATCTAGTGGTGTAATTGTTAGCGTCAACTCCTCGAATGGGTTCGAGACTGATCGGATCACACAGAAGACTATAAAATTGATATTTATTGCTTCTCTGCCAAGCGAGCAGAATTAAGAAGTAAGAGCAATGATTGGTTGGCTCGGAATCAGAATAATGTGTCCGAGTGGACCGACATGTCGACGTGCTGACTGTTGTTTAAGTGAGCTAGCGCTAAAAAATCCAACTGACCGTGTTGATCTTTTTCTAATTTTGATAACGAAAAATACAACTTGTGGACATATTAAAAATGTTTAACACATGAATTATTTTTATTATTATTTTCCAGAAAAGAAATGTATAATATGCTTATCTGAAGAAAAAGAGTATATAATATTACCATGTTGCCATTATGGTGTCTGTGAAAACTGTTTTAACCATAAAGACTTCGATAAGGGAAAATGTTCGTATTGTCGAATGGAAGCAACAGATTTTCGTAAATTATTTAATCCATGAATTAAAATTAGTTCATCTTATTAAATAAATTTTTGATCTGTAGTGTTATTTTTATATCACATGGCCGCAAAAAAATGTATAATTCATAAATTATTTCTTTTATTTTCCAGAATGTAAAGAATTAAAGAACTGTGGAATATGCCTTAAAGAACGAAAACAGATTATCCCATTGCCATGCGGTCATATTTATCTCTGTCAAAAATGTTTAGACAATTGCAACCGTAAATGTCCAATTTGTAGAATGAAAATAACAGGTCATATTAATGTGTTTTTTTCATGAATTAAAATTAGTTCATCATATTAAATACATTTTTGATCTAAAGTGTTATTTTTATATCACATGGCTTCAATATGACAAAATATATGTAGATTTTGTACTTTATACACCAGAGATCATGATTACATCAAATGGTTTCTATAATGGATTTTCAAATTAGAAAATCATGAATCCAACAAAATAATTCACGATCATTCAAGGATTTGAATACTAGGTAAATTTTTATTATAGTTTCTCCTGGAAATGAATGCTAGAGAAAACCAAAGGGGCAATCAACGAATGGCAAATCCAGGGAAACTGGCAACACTGGGCACACAAGACACAAGACAAAAACAAACAAAATAAAAAAAAACACAACACAGTACAAGACAAAACCAAACAAAATAAAAAAAACACAACACAGTACAAGACAAAACCAAACAAAATAAAAAACCACAACACAGTACAAGACAAAACCAAACAAAATAAAAAACCACAACACAGTACAAGACAAAACCAAACAAAATAAAGAAAAACACAACACAGTACAAGACAAAACCAAACAAAATAAAAAAAACACAACACAGTACAAGACAAAACCAAACAAAATAAAAAAACACAACACAGTACAAGACAAAACCAAACAAAATAAAGAAAAACACAACACAGTACAAGACAAAACCAAACAAAATAAAAAAAACACAGCACAGTACAAGACAAAACCAAGCAAAATAAAAAACCACAACACAGTACAAGACAAAACCAAACAAAATAAAAAAAAACACAACACAGTACAAGACAAAACCAAACAAAATAAAAAAACCACAACACAGTACAAGACAAAACCAAACAAAATAAAAAAAACACAACACAGTACAAGACAAAACCAAACAAAATAAAAAAAAACACAACACAGTACAAGACAAAACCAAACAAAATAAAAAAAACACAACACAGTACAAGACAAAACCAAACAAAATAAAAAAAACACAACACAGTACAAGACAAAACCAAACAAAATAAAGAAAACACAACACAGTACAAGACAAAACCAAACAAAATAAAAAAACCACAACACAGTACAAGACAAAACCAAACAAAATAAAAAAACACAACACAGTTCAAGACAAAACCAAACAAAATAAAAAAACCACAACACAGTACAAGACAAAACCAAACAAAATAAAAAAAAAACACAACACAGTACAAGACAAAACCAAACAAAATAAAAAAAACACAACACAGTACAAGACAAAACCAAACAAAATAAAAAAAACCACAACACAGTACAAGACAAAACCAAACAAAATAAAAAAAACACAACACAGTACAAGACAAAACCAAACAAAATAAAAAACCACAGTACAAGACAAAACCAAACAAAATAAAAAAAAACACAACACAGTACAAGACAAAACCAAACAAAATAAAAAAAACACAACACAGTACAAGACAAAACCAAACAAAATAAAAAAAACACAACACAGTACAAGACAAAACCAAACAAAATAAAAAAACCACAACACAGTACAAGACAAAACCAAACAAAATAAAAAAACACAACACAGTTCAAGACAAAACCAAACAAAATAAAAAAAACCACAACACAGTACAAGACAAAACCAAACAAAATAAAAAAAAACACAACACAGTACAAGACAAAACCAAACAAAATAAAAAAAAACACAACACAGTACAAGACAAAACCAAACAAAATAAAAAAAAACCACAACACAGTACAAGACAAAACCAAACAAAATAAAAAACCACAACACAATATGTGCTGGACACCACTATAAGCAAACAATTACAAATAACGTAAATAAGACACGACTCCTACTAACGTAAATAAGACATGATCCCTCCTACTAACGTAAATAAGACATGATCCCTCCTACTAACAACTGGAAGCATTAAAGCATTAGGTATATTCTTTGGACATAACAAGGAAGAATGTCAAAAACTTAACTGGGAAAAGAAAATTGAATAAATGAAAAATCAATTTACAGCATGGGGAAAAAGAAATCTAACTATTATGGGGAAAATTCTTATCATAAAAACACTCATCCTGCCGAAATTTACCATCTTAGCCAGTTCATGTGTAGTACCAAAGATGTATATAAAAGAAATTGAATCTTGTTTTTACAGATTAATCTGGAATGAGAAACCGGATAAAATCAAAAGATTAACTTTAATAGGGGATTATGAAAAGGGGGGGTTGAATATGGTTGATATAAACAGTTATTTTAAATCGCTCAAAGTGTCATAGGTCAAAAGATTGCTTAGTTCAAAAACATCAAATTGGAAAGTTATACCAAGAAATTATTTAGATAAATTTGGAAAAAACTGGCTAATTTTTAAAATGAATATAGACAATGGTAAATCAATAGAAAATGTTAATGATATCCCAGAGTTCTATAAAGAAATAATAAACTGTTGGGTAGAATTTGGAGGTGGACAAACAAAAACACCAACTAATTTTAGAGAGATAAGAAACCAAAATATTTGGGGAAATAAATATATAAAATTTAATAATAAAAGTTTAATTTATAAAAACTGGATTGATAGCAACCTGTTGTATGTGAACGACATACCTGATGAAAATGGAAGGGTATCACAAGACTATTTGATAGAGAAATTAAAAAATAAAATTAATTTTTTTAGTGAATTTAGTCGACTAAAAAAGGCAATTCCTAAAGAGTGGTATAAGAAGAAAAATCTGTGAAAACTACTATTAATATAAAAAAAGAAAATATTATTTCTGCTGGTAGGGTCATTGATATGGATAAATTAGTTAGCAAAGATTTTTACAATATTATCAAAAACAAAGTTTTTATCAAACCTATAGGTATACATTTTTGGACAACTTACTTGGATATCCAAGACTTTCAAAATATAACAGACTTATATGAATTTATTTTTAAAATTTTGTGAGAAAACAAGTTGAAAATATTTAGAAGGAAACTATTGCAATTTATTATTCCAACCAAATCACATCTGTTCAAATGGAAAATATCAACTGACAGTTTATGTAATGTTTGTAAAGTAGAAGAACATTATGATCACTTTTTGATGTCGTGTAAATATTTAGACATATTTTGGAAGAAAATAAATGAAATGTTAAAAAAGGTCCAATTTGAAAACAATATCAGACTTCAACATTTAGTATTTGGGTACAAAATTTTCGACAAAGAATATTTTCACCTAAATTATTTTTTAACTATATTGGCATTTACAATTTACAAATCCTATTATGTATCCGAACAAAAGACAAAGACAATTGATGTTTATCTGTTATTTAAAAATGAATTTCAAAGAAAAATGAAGGAAAATAAATTACTAGGAATGAATTCATTGTTCAATCTTATATTAAATAAACTGTGATCATAACTTATGCAATAGAATATATTAGAATAAAATAGTTTTATATGTAATTATAGTTTTGAGTATTTCCCTGGATATTCAAAACAGAATTTCACAGGGATACTTCAGAGGAACTTGGACTCTGAAGTAAAAATGTAACAAGATATTTACTGAATAAAGAAAGAAAGAAAAACAACTGGAAGTGAAAACTAATCAAACATCATTTTTATATATTGTAAAATAAGCATCTTGGTGTTTATTAAACCGAGTAACTTAGGGTTATGGTGTTTTTAATGCCACTTTCGACAATATTTCAGTTGTATCGTGGGGGTCAGTTTTATTGATGGATGAAACCAAAGTACCCGGAGAAAACCACTGACCTGCCACAAGTCACTGGCAAACTTTAGCACATAATATTATATCGAATAATCTCGCCTGAGCGGGATTCGTACTCATAACATTAGTGGTGATAGGCACTGAATGCATAGGTAGTTATAAATCCAACCACCATGCAATCATGACCACGACGACTACTTCATTTAAACCGTCAATGTGGTATCTTTCCTTTGGCAAAAGTATGAATTGAGATCTCATCTCTGTTGAATTCCATCCATATTCTATCTTATGAAGTACAAAAGGTGGAATAGTTGTCTGGTACAGTAATAGTCAAGAGTAACACAATAGACAAAAGAATGATACATGTGGTCCATCTAAAAACCGATCAGTGTATGAATCCACAGCGTTTATATTGATTTCTTTGTTGGTGTTTCTAATATGACGTCCTTCTAACGCTTTGAGTCCAAGCCCGTGGTAAAAATAATATTTATCTATGACCGATTACGTCATAGATAGACGTGGTCTGTGCTTTATAAGCGGCTGTTCCATGACACTCCCCTGTAAAAGGTACACAATGATAAGTATGCAATACACAAAATAACTTAAGCATTCGTGTATTGGAAATCGGCTCAGGCAATATAGAAAACAGGCAGGGAATATAAACCCACATCCCCTGCGAAGATCCCGAATAACATATAGTATTCTTGCATATCCTTGGGCCTAAAAATCACACAAATTAAAATTCCGCGAAATGTTGTTGATGATTTTGGCACGTAAACAACATGACGTCGTATGAAGACTTCCAGCTTAGAACATAAAGACCCTGACGTTTTTTGGCTTCGTGTACGGCTCCTTGTCGAAGTGGAATTTGCAGTATTTTCTTTCCTTTTGAATTGATGTTTATGAATGATGACATTTAGTAATCTCAAAACATATTTGTCATCGGCATGAAACACTTTTTCGGTTGTCATTTCAAACATCTTTGGAAAAAAACGGAATATTATGGTAACATTTCAGTCGGGACAATTAACGGAACAGCCAAAAACACTGAATGACCTAGGCTGCTTCGATTTGAAAATGTTCCGTAATTGCCCTATTAATAATAAACACTCCTTTGATGTCAAACTTCAAACGAAATATAAATCATATATCATCATACTTAAATATAGGAAACAAATGGCCGTAAATTAAATTAGAGGTGTGCACTTTTAAATTTTGACAGATCTTAGCAGTCTTGATTTAGACTTAACTATTGCTTTCTATTTATAGTGTTATAGATAGAAATCATAAATTTAACACTTCGCCTAAATTATTTCTGGTGGTATTTAGAAAGAAAATGATAATAAACAATCCTATATTTCAACTTGGCTTAACGAGAAAGATGTATATTACAATTCTCGGGTATTTTGGGTGAAACCTAAATATACGATTTTGTTGGTGAATCCAGTTCCGGAAAGGAATATAGCTTTGTCAAAACGAGTGGAAAAAAAAAAGACTTGCAAAAAATTTCCAGTATCTTTCTGTATAATGGAAATAGGAGTATCAAAAATATCCATTCTGTCGTGTGTTTCTTCAACGTTGGCTTTCATTGGTCAGCTGGTTAGCGTCTATTTTCCAAGATGGTGGAAAGTTGAAACTACTGTGGGGAATGTCACAGAAACGGCACATTTCGGAATCTGGGTAACCATTGATTGTTTAGATGATGTTTGTACAGAGAAAGTTTCAAACGAAAATGGGGATAAAGGTAATATATAATTTTCCAAACCAAATGTTTCATCTTTCAAAGATGAATGGACATCTGGTGTACAAACAACATGTGTCGGTTGGTTTATAGTGTTTTACGCAACTTTAAACAATATTTCAGTTATACTGTGGCGGTTATATATAGTTTTATTGGTGGTGGAAACCAGAATACCCGGAGAAAACCACCGATCTGTCGCAAATCAATGACAAACTTTTTCACACAATGTTGTATCGAGTACACCTCGCCATGAACAGGGTTCGAACTCACAACTTTAGTGGTGATAGGCACTGATTGCACAGATAGTTATAAATCCAACTACCATGCAATGACGGCCATATAAGCCTATCACCAATACGGCGTGGGTTCGCGCCCGGCTTTGTAAACTACGAAAAAGGGTGCACTCGATTCGCAACCGCAAGTGATAAAGCTTACCAGTTGCTTTCCCATGGTCGGTGGTTCTCTCCAGCTTCTTCCACCACTAAAACTGATCGCCATGATATAGCTGACTTATTGCTGAAAGTGGCGTTAAACACCAAAAAACAAATTCAAATTCAAATTCATTGCTGTTATTGAGAGAAGTAAACTTAACACATGTTGACAATGTAAACCGAATACTAGTAATTCCTTATTTGAATCGTATATGACTGCTTGTTTCAATATATGTAAATTATTTATTTCTATGTAAATATATTTATATTGAATTATTTTCATTTCAGCATGGATAGAAGGTGTAAAAGTGGTTGAGATTTTGGCTGTGATCTTTTTGTTTGCCTCTGTAATCATATCAATTATGAAAATATTTTGGAGAAAATTTCTTAATAGACTGTTGTTACTAAGAAAATTATATACATCATTCAGTGGAGCTGCAGGTAATTTAAGAAATAAATCATGAAAGCCAGAAGCGAGGGATAAAATATGCTAATATCTGCCAACCCATGTTAAAACTCAAAACATATTCTGACTTCTATGAATTAACTCGATTCTGATATGTCTAAGAGTACATATACAGTAGTATGCTTTGATTGGAAGACAATAATTCATATTTACGTTTGCGGACAATGTCGCACACAATTTATGCTGCCAAATTCAAGCAGACGATAATTCATCAACATGTACATTTACGACGAAAAAGTCAGTCACATGCACCGGCGCATGTGCTAATGAGATTATAGCCAATCGATAAATCACTCGCTTGTTCACTTTAACGAAAGAAGGACATCATGTTAGAATTCACCATAATTACAAGAAAAGTTTGAGGATACCAAAGGGGTAATCAGAAGCAGTAAATCGAGAGAGGGCAGACATTGGCCAAAAGAAAAACAATGGTGCACAAAACACCACACTTAAATTTTATTTTGCAATTGTTCTTAAGGGGGTACCATACACTACAGGGAGATAACTTCTTGAAATCAGTTGAACGTTTTGGTCATATGATGTTTGTATGCAGATTTCAAGCATCTCGGTGATCAAAACCACAGAGAGGAAAGCTGCTATGTGGCTGGTGAATTTATAGCTCTGAGTCTGTTGGTTGGAATTTGTTAAAATTTTGATATTTATTACAGTGGATATATTCAAACACACTGCCAAATTAAACGAGCAGATCAAATTTTACCTGAAGTGTATGGTACCACCTTAATGGACACTTACATCTATGGTGTCTACGATTTTGGGACTTCATTTTCTTGGGTGCATGATTGTTTTTAACTCCACATGAGCAATTTTTTTTCAGCTATAAGCTACATTCGATGAGATGATGATATGCGATTTGTACTAGACCCACACGGAGTTGGATTATTTTAGTGATAGCACACTGAAACAACAGACTTGTGTGTAGACATGTCGCTCCACTCTGACATATTATCCTGATTCCGAGATAACAAGTCTTTACCATTTCCCTTTAATGTTGTATGCTTAATTAGCAAAGAAGCAACCAATACCAATTTTATATTCTCTGCTTTGACCCGACTGGGGCTCGAACCCACGATCTTCCGATAGGAGCATGCGAACCATTACACCACCGATGTGGGTTTTATTTTCATGAATATTTTTGACAATGAATATATTAAAAACATAAACCAACACCACAACCGATAATTTTTTTTAAATATAAGGCTAACATTTTCTCAATTGAGTTCGTGAAAACGTGACTTGAAAAAAAAATCGCTTCTGTCAATACAAATATTCCTATTTTTTTGGTGACACTTCGTTTGACTTTCCAATGCTCTGCAGGACTGGTGTACAGTTGTTAAATAAATACTGAATTATGTACATATGTCTATTATGACGTAAAACACAAATATTATCATGATTAAATATTAATCCCTTGATTATGATATGCAAATTTGATATTAATTAGAAAATATAATATATATAATAATATAAATGAATTATCTTTGTTTATTATATTATTTTTTATATACACATGTACAATGTATTTATTTTATATCTATTTATATACAATACATATGAAACCCTAATTTACATTGGGGCCGATTTTTTTTTAATTTCACAAAATGAGATATACATACATGTATATATATATATATTTTATTTAAATAAATAAGATTTATATACATTCAGTTAATTTAATAATCAATTTATTGAATTATCTTTCACGGACCCCAATTAATTTGCTAAAACAACAAAATATACCACTTGTTATTTTAGGTATTATTATTTCGGCAATAACTACATTTTGGAAAAGGTACATTTGAAATTTTGAAAAATTATTCTTCATTTAAAAGCTACAACTCCAAACTGTATGATATACGTAGAGCTTGGTCGTTATCCTTTAGATGTAGACATAAAACTTTGAAATGTCTCGTACTAGGCTAAATTGATTACTGGAAAGGATATTAACGTTGAAATGTCTCGTACTGCGCTAAATTGATTACTGGAAAGGATATTAACGTTGAAATGTCTCGTACTGGGCTAACTTGATTACTAGAAAGGATATTAACGTTGAAATGTCTCGTACTGGGCTAACTTGATTACTAGAAAGGATATTAACGTTGACATGTCTCGTACTGGGCTAAATTGATTACTGGAAAGGATATTAACGATTTGTTAGTCCTGTAGGCATAGTGAAAACAAACCGTCATTGCTAATCAGTGAAGGTGTGAGACAAACTGCACACACAAGACAGCGAAAATAGCACGATTTTGAACCGTATCATGTCTTAAATTTTTTTTTTCTTTTCTGTGATTTAACGTACATTTTACTACAAAAACATGACAACAACAAAAAAATCACAGACAATATCCCTTTAAAACTAATTTCCCTCTGATGAGAATTAAATCAGTATGAAAGATATTTTCGGAAAAAAATGCTGATATAGGGGTGATTTTTAAAAATTAAAATGAGGTGTGAATTGTTGCTAAGCTTAGTGTATCGCCACTTTCAACAAATATTTCTGTTATATCGTGGTGGTCAGTTTTATTGGTGGAGGAAACAGGAGGACCCGTAGAAAACCATCGATCTGTCGCAATTTACTGACAAACTTTATCACATAATGTTGTATCGAGTACACCTCATGATGAAAGGGGTTCGAACTCTCAACCTTAGTGGTGATAGGCACTGATTACATAGGTAGTTGTAAATCCAACTACCATACGATCACGATGGTCCCCTTATATTTAGATCGTATGTTATCTAACTATTTTTATATTAAGGAAAAAGACTATTTCAAGTATTTGTTTAAACGAAATTCCTGATTTTCCACCATTTTTTACAGGGACTTTAATTGTGATGGGAGTTCTGATATTTTTCAAGAAGAAGACTGGACTTTCACCATCACAGGCCATAGCAACAAAGAATGGAAATGCCGGATGGGCGTTGACAACTTCCTCCATTTCGGGTGTCTTAGCTATCGTCTGCGCAGTTCTTGTTGGTTGCAGACTTATCATGAAGGACTCTAATATTGATGATGAGACAGACTATTCACAGTGGTACAATGAACAAACGCGCGAAGAAAAGAAGTCCCCAGAACAAAATAAGAAGCCGGAGTTTTATAAATTTTGATTCTTATTATAGTTATTATTCGAAATGCATCTGTTTTTAAATATTTTAAACAAGAATGAACCCTTTTCGTGAAAATATACATAATAGTGTGACATTACAAAATATCCTATGCAATCGGTGTCCATCAGCTCTGATGTTGTTGGTTCGAATCTCACTCAGGGCGAGGTGTACAACATTATACACTTATTGACTGGGTATGAGGGTAATAGCACTTTTATTGTCCCCAAGGTACCAAGTATTTTCCGAGGCAACGCCGAGGAAAATAATTTGTACAGAGGGGACAATAAAAGTGTTACTACCCGAATATCAAGTCTATAAGTGTTTTATTATACTGAACAACTGTGCAATTCAAAATTCGAAATTGTAGTCCATTTTCTGGTGGATTTCTAGTCTACTTTATTAATGTTTTTTTTTAAACTAATACATTTTCATATGTGTGTATTTGAAGAAGAAATTAAAATAATGTTTTTATTTTTTATTTAGTTCGTTCTTATTTGTATGGATATTGACATTTGTCCTCTATTAGAGGGTGATAGGATAATTCCATTATATACGTCATTTAATTTAAATCAATGAAAAGAATGATTTAGAAAAGTCCGGGAAATATGATTGCTGAAATTACCACAAGGGGGAATAGTCATTGTTATATTTCAGTATCTTTTTTCAATAGAAAATCAAGTGTAATATTTTAACTAATAAATCCTAAATTCCTTATTTTCTCTATTTCACCGGTCATCAGTTTTTTTACTGATGACCGGGGGAACAGTGATCTAGATCGCCAAAGCGCTTACGATATCGGTAAAATGACCATGATCTAAAACGTGTACGTGACGTAAGTATGTATAAAATGGCCACCGCCGGTGTGCCCAGCGGAACCATTCTGGCTGTTCATTTACAGAAATGTTCGCATTTATCAAACGAAATAAGAGTGATGCAAAAAAAAAAAAAAAAGAAGAGTTTCAGTATAATAAAGCAATTAATGCCTGCACCTAAGGTGAACATCATAACTGTTCACCCTTGGGATGTTGTTTTCCCTCGGGTTAAAGCCCTCGGGAAAACAACACCCCTCGGGTGAACAATTATGATGTTCACCTTAAGTGCAGTCATTAATTGTATATTGTTTACTTGTCGTCTGCCGTCTCTGGATTTTAGCTCGCGCAATGAAAAGGTCCGAGGACTTGCATGACGTCATTTAATTTAAACCAATGAGATGAATGAATTAGAAAAGTCCGGGAAATATGATTGCTGAAATTACCACAGAGGGGAATAGTCCCACAATTTTTGACCGACACCACCGGAGGGAATAGTCATGCAGTTGATTTTAGGATGAAATAGCAAAACTACTGTCATGTGTTTATAAAGGAAAACAGATTGTGAAGTATAATAATATGTGATAAAGTTTGTCAGTGTCTTCCGGCTGGTCGGTTGTTTTCTCTAGGTACTCTAGTTTCCTCCACCAATACAATTAACCGCTACGATATAACTGAAATATTGTTGAAAGTGTCGTTAAACACCATAAACCAAACCAAACTGTCGATCTGCTAACATCCTCTACCAATCAACTTTAGGTAACCTGTCATTCACATATCATACAGAAGGCCTCTAACTCATTCTTAAACCCGTTATAATAGTCTGTCAGTTGCATTAATGATTCCATTGTTTTCTCATCATCACCTTGGCTGTGACAAGTCTATGAATAACGATTTACTCCCAGATTAATTTATTAATGCACATATAAACAAAAATCGCGACACATACATTTTCTTTCTCACTGATTTACGATGTGTGTTGTTAAACTTGAGAATATTCTTTGACATTTGTAGACTTTGATTAATATAATGCGTTGACTGTTTGGTAACAGCTTTTAAAATAAGCGTCACGAAATTTATGGTTGCTGTTGTCGAGTGCTAAAACATCCGAGTGATATTCTTTAGGCGCGTAGGCGATTTGTCGTTCGTAATGAGACATCTCGCGCACGTGATCCGATATCGAATATCGCTAGATGTCAAAGGATCACCTTATATTAAAAAAAAGAGATGACATTTTGATTGTGAATTGGCATGATTCAATGCCAGAGAATTTTATCGTCAAGATGTGTACAAATGCTGCCGATTTAGGAAATATTGCAACTAGCTGTACATTTTTCGTCATTTTATAATTTCTTTTCTTATTAGGACCAATTTCAATTTTAACCCAGGTTGATGGAAATGGGACATAGTTTCTCTGCCGCGGAGCTAACTCCCTCCGAAAATGAAACCCTCCATCATTTGCGTAGTAAAAAAAACCCCGCGTAGATATCTAATTTGTTTAGATTACGCGTTTCTTCAATAACTTCATACTTCATTGGGTACGCTCAATGTCAAAAGATTAGAAAACCAAATAACTTAAAGGTCACTGAGAGTACGAAAACACCACAAGGTATACCCATGATAGCAAGGGAGTACGAAAACACCACAAGGTATACCCATGATAGCAAGGGAGTACGATAACACCACAAGGTATACCCATGATAGCAAGGGAGTACGAAAACACCACAAGGTATACCCATGATAGCAAGGGAGTACGAACACACCACAAGGTATACCCATGATAGCAAGGGAGTACGAAAACACCACAAGGCATACCCATGATAGCAAGGGAGTACGATAACACCACAAGGCATACCCATGATAGCAAGGGAGTACGAAAACACCACAAGGTATACCCATGATAGCAAGGGAGTACGAACACACCACAAGGTATACCCATGAGAGCAAGGGAGTACGAAAACACCACAAGGCATACCCATGATAGCAAGGGAGTACGAAAACACTACAAGGCATACCCATGATAGCAAGGGAGTACGAAAATACCACAAGGCATACCCATGATAGCAAGGGAGTACGAAAACACTACAAGGCATACCCATGATAGCAAGGGAGTACGAAAACACTACAAGGCATACCCATGATAGCAAGAGAGTACGAAAACACTACAAGGCATACCCATGATAGCAAGGGAGTACGAAAACACTACAAGGCATACCCATGATAGCAAGGGAGTACGAAAACACTACAAGGCATACCCATGATAGCAAGGGAGTACGAAAACACCACAAGGCATACCCATGATAGCAAGGGAGTACGAAAACACTACAAGGCATACCCATGATAGCAAGGGAGTACGAAAACACTACAAGGCATACCCATGATAGCAAGGGAGTACGAAAACACTACAAGGCATACCCATGATAGCAAGGGAGTACGAAAACACTACAAGGCATACCCATGATAGCAAGGGAGTACGAAAACACTACAAGGCATACCCATGATAGCAAGGGAGTACGAAAACACTACAAGGTATACCCATGATAGCAAGGGAGTACGAAAACACCACAAGGCATACCCATGATAGCAAGGGAGTACGAAAACACTACAAGGCATACCCATGATAGCAAGGGAGTACGAAAACACTACAAGGCATACCCATGATAGCAAGGGAGTACGAACACACCACAAGGTATACCCATGATAGCAAGGGAGTACGAAAACATCACAAGGCATACCCATGATAGCAAGGGAGTACGAAAACACCACAAGGTATACCCATGATAGCAAGGGAGTACGAACACACCACAAGGTATACCCATGATAGCAAGGGAGTACGAAAACACCACAAGGCATACCCATGATAGCAAGGGAGTACGAAAACACTACAAGGCATACCCATGATAGCAAGGGAGTACGAAAACACTACAAGGCATACCCATGATAGCAAGGGAGTACGAAAACACTACAAGGCATACCCATGATAGCAAGGGAGTACGAAAACACTACAAGGCATACCCATGATAGCAAGGGAGTACGAAAACACTACAAGGCATACCCATGATAGCAAGGGAGTACGAAAACACTACAAGGTATACCCATGATAGCAAGGGAGTACGAAAACACCACAAGGCATACCCATGATAGCAAGGGAGTACGAAAACACTACAAGGCATACCCATGATAGCAAGGGAGTACGAAAACACTACAAGGCATACCCATGATAGCAAGGGAGTACGAACACACCACAAGGTATACCCATGATAGCAAGGGAGTACGAAAACACCACAAGGTATACCCATGATAGCAAGGGAGTACGAAAACACCACAAGGTATACCCATGATAGCAAGGGAGTACGAACACACCACAAGGTATACCCATGATAGCAAGGGAGTACGAACACACCACAAGGTATACCCATGATAGCAAGGGAGTACGAAAACACCACAAGGCATACCCATGATAGCAAGGGAGTACGAAAACACTACAAGGCATACCCATGATAGCAAGGGAGTACGAAAACACTACAAGGCATACCCATGATAGCAAGGGAGTACGAAAACACTACAAGGCATACCCATGATAGCAAGGGAGTACGAAAACACTACAAGGCATACCCATGATAGCAAGGGAGTACGAAAACACTACAAGGCATACCCATGATAGCAAGGGAGTACGAAAACACTACAAGATATACCCATGATAGCAAGGGAGTACGAAAACACCACAAGGCATACCCATGATAGCAAGGGAGTACGAAAACACTACAAGGCATACCCATGATAGCAAGGGAGTACGAAAACACTACAAGGCATACCCATGATAGCAAGGGAGTACGAACACACCACAAGGTATACCCATGATAGCAAGGGAGTACGAAAACACCACAAGGCATACCCATGATAGCAAGGGAGTACGAAAACACCACAAGGTATTCCCATGATAGCAAGGGAGTACGAAAACACCACAAGGTATACCCATGATAGCAAGGGAGTACGAACACACCACAAGGTATACCCATGATAGCAAGGGAGTACGAAAACACCACAAGGCATACCCATGATAGCAAGGGAGTACGAACACACCACAAGGTATACCCATGATAGCAAGGGAGTACGAAAACACCACAAGGCATACCCATGATAGCAAGGGAGTACGAAAACACCACAAGGTATACCCATGATAGCAAGGGAGTACGAAAACACCACAAGGCATACCCATGATAGCAAGGGAGTACGAAAACACCACAAGGCATACCCATGATAGCAAGGGAGTACGAAAACACCACAAGGCATACCCATGATAGCAAGGGAGTACGAAAACACCACAAGGCATACCCATGATAGCAAGGGAGTACGAAAACACCACAAGGTATACCCATGATAGCAAGGGAGTACGAAAACACCACAAGGCATACCCATGATAGCAAGGGAGTACGAAAACACCACAAGGCATACCCATGATAGCAAGGGAGTACGAAAACACCACAAGGCATACCCATGATAGCAAGGGAGTACGAAAACACCACAAGGCATACCCATGATAGCAAGGGAGTTCGAACACACCACAAGGTATACCCATGATAGCAAGGGAGTACGAAAACACCACAAGGCATACCCATGATAGCAAGGGAGTACGAAAACACTACAAGGCATACCCATGATAGCAAGGGAGTACGAAAACACTACAAGGCATACCCATGATAGCAAGGGAGTACGAAAACACTACAAGGCATACCCATGATAGCAAGGGAGTACGAAAACACCACAAGGCATACCCATGATAGCAAGGGAGTACGAAAACACCACAAGGCATACCCATGATAGCAAGGGAGTACGAAAACACCACAAGGCATACCCATGATAGCAAGGGAGTACGAAAACACTACAAGGCATACCCATGATAGCAAGGGAGTACGAAAACACTACAAGGCATACCCATGATAGCAAGGGAGTACGAAAACACCACAAGGCATACCCATGATAGCAAGGGAGTACGAAAACACCACAAGGTATACCCATGATAGCAAGGGAGTACGAAAACACCACAAGGTATACCCATGATAGCAAGGGAGTACGAAAACACCACAATGCATACCCATGATAGCAAGGGAGTACGAACACACCACAAGGCATACCCATGATAGCAAGAGAGTACGAACACACCACAAGGTATACCCATGATAGCAAGGGAGTACGAACACACCACAAGGTATACCCATGATAGCAAGGGAGTACGAACACACCACAAGGTATACCCATGATAGCAAGGGAGTACGAACACACCACAAGGTATACCCATGATAGCAAGAGAGTACGAACACACCACAAGGCATACCCATGATAGCAAGAGAGTACGAACACACCGCAAGGCATACCCATGATAGCAAGGGAGTACGAACACACCACAAGGCATACCCATGATAGCAAGGGAGTACGAAAACACTACAAGGCATACCCATGATAGCAAGGGAGTACGAACACACCACAAGGCATACCCATGATAGCAAGGGAGTACGAAAACACCACAAGGCATACTCATGATAGCAAGAGAGTACGAACACACCACAAGGTATACCCATGATAGCAAGAGAGTACGAACACACCACAAGGCATACCCATGATAGCAAGGGAGTACGAACACACCACAAGGCATACCCATGATAGCAAGGGAGTACGAAAACACCACAATGCATACCCATGATAGCAAGAGAGTACGAACACACCACAAGGCATACCCATGATAGCAAGGGAGTACGAAAACACCACAAGGCATACCCATGATAGCAAGGGAGTACGAAAACACTACAAGGCATACCCATGATAGCAAGGGAGTACGAAAACACCACAATGCATACCCATGATAGCAAGGGAGTACGAAAACACCACAATGCATACCCATGATAGCAAGGGAGTACGAAAACACTACAAGGCATACCCATGATAGCAAGGGAGTACGAAAACACCACAATGCATACCCATGATAGCAAGGGAGTACGAAAACACTACAAGGCATACCCATGATAGCAAGGGAGTACGAACACACCACAAGGCATACCCATGATAGCAAGAGAGTACGAACACACCACAAGGCATACCCATGATAGCAAGGGAGTACGAAAACACCACAAGGTATACCCATGATAGCAAGGGAGTACGAAAACACCACAATGCATACCCATGATAGCAAGGGAGTACGAAAACACTACAAGGCATACCCATGATAGCAAGGGAGTACGAAAACACCACAATGCATACCCATGATAGCAAGAGAGTACGAACACACCACAAGGCATACCCATGATAGCAAGAGAGTACGAACACACCACAAGGCATACCCATGATAGCAAGGAAGTACGAAAACACCACAAGGCATACCCATGATAGCAAGGGAGTACGAACACACCACAAGGCATACCCATGATAGCAAGGGAGTACGAAAACACCACAATGCATACCCATGATAGCAAGGGAGTACGAAAACACTACAAGGCATACCCATGATAGCAAGGGAGTACGAAAACACCACAATGCATACCCATGATAGCAAGAGAGTACGAACACACCACAAGGCATACCCATGATAGCAAGAGAGTACGAACACACCACAAGGCATACCCATGATAGCAAGGGAGTACGAAAACACCACAAGGCATACCCATGATAGCAAGGGAGTACGAACACACCACAAGGCATACACATGATAGCAAGGGAGTACGAAAACACCACAAGGCATACCCATGATAGCAAGGGAGTACGAAAACACCACAAGGCATACCCATGATAGCAAGAGAGTACGAAAACACCACAAGGTATACCCATGATAGCAAGGGAGTACGAAAACACCACAAGGCATACCCATGATAGCAAGAGAGTACGAACACACCACAAGGCATACCCATGATAGCAAGGGAGTACGAAAACACCACAAGGCATACCCATGATAGCAAGGGAGTACGAACACACCACAAGGCATACCCATGATAGCAAGGGAGTACGAAAACACCACAAGGCATACCCATGATAGCAAGGGAGTACGAAAACACCACAAGGCATACCCATGATAGCAAGAGAGTACGAAAACACCACAAGGTATACCCATGATAGCAAGAGAGTACGAACACACCACAAGGTATACCCATGATAGCAAGGGAGTACGAAAACACCACAAGGCATACCCATGATAGCAAGGGAGTACGAAAACACCACAAGGCATACCCATGATAGCAAGGGAGTACGAAAACACTACAAGGCATACCCATGATAGCAAGGGAGTACGAAAACACTACAAGGCATACCCATGATAGCAAGGGAGTACGAAAACACTACAAGGCATACCCATGATAGCAAGGGAGTACGAAAAAACTACAAGGTATACCCATGATAGCAAGGGAGTACGAAAACACCACAAGGCATACCCATGATAGCAAGGGAGTACGAAAACACTACAAGGCATACCCATGATAGCAAGGGAGTACGAAAACACTACAAGGCATACCCATGATAGCAAGGGAGTACGAACACACCACAAGGTATACCCATGATAGCAAGGGAGTACGAAAACACCACAAGGCATACCCATGATAGCAAGGGAGTACGAAAACACCACAAGGTATACCCATGATAGCAAGGGAGTACGAAAACACCACAAGGCATACCCATGATAGCAAGGGAGTACGAAAACACCACAAGGCATACCCATGATAGCAAGGGAATACGAAAACACCACAAGGCATACCCATGATAGCAAGGGAGTACGAAAACACCACAAGGCATACCCATGATAGCAAGGGAGTACGAAAACACCACAAGGTATACCCATGATAGCAAGGGAGTACGAAAACACCACAAGGTATACCCATGATAGCAAGGGAGTACGAACACACCACAAGGTATACCCATGATAGCAAGGGAGTACGAAAACACCACAAGGCATACCCATGATAGCAAGGGAGTACGAAAACACCACAAGGCATACCCATGATAGCAAGGGAGTACGAAAACACCACAAGGTATACCCATGATAGCAAGGGAGTACGAAAACACTACAAGGCATACCCATGATAGCAAGGGAGTACGAAAACACTACAAGGCATACCCATGATAGCAAGGGAGTACGAAAACACCACAAGACATACCCATGATAGCAAGGGAGTACGAAAACACCACAAGGCATACCCATGATACCAAGGGAGTTCGAACACACCACAAGGTATACCCATGATAGCAAGGGAGTACGAAAACACCACAAGGCATACCCATGATAGCAAGGGAGTACGAAAACACTACAAGGCATACCCATGATAGCAAGGGAGTACGAAAACACTACAAGGCATACCCATGATAGCAAGGGAGTACGAAAACACTACAAGGCATACCCATGATAGCAAGGGAGTACGAAAACACCACAAGGTATACCCATGATAGCAAGGGAGTTCGAACACACCACAAGGCATACCCATGATAGCAAGGGAGTACGAAAACACCACAAGGCATACCCATGATAGCAAGGGAGTACGAAAACACTACAAGGCATACCCATGATAGCAAGGGAGTACGAAAACACTACAAGGCATACCCATGATAGCAAGGGAGTACGAAAACACCACAAGGCATACCCATGATAGCAAGGGAGTACGAAAACACTACAAGGCATACCCATGATAGCAAGGGAGTACGAAAACACTACAAGGCATACCCATGATAGCAAGGGAGTACGAAAACACCACAAGGCATACCCATGATAGCAAGGGAGTACGAAAACACCACAAGGTATACCCATGATAGCAAGGGAGTACGAAAACACCACAAGGTATACCCATGCTAGCAAGGGAGTACGAACACACCACAAGGCATACCCATGATAGCAAGGGAGTACGAAAACACCACAAGGCATACCCATGATAGCAAGGGAGTACGAACACACCACAAGGCATACCCATGATAGCAAGGGAGTACGAACACACCACAAGGCATTCCCATGATAGCAAGGGAGTACGAAAACACCACAAGGCATACCCATGATAGCAAGGGAGTACGAAAACACCACAAGGCATACCCATGATAGCAACGGAGTACGAAAACACCACAAGGCATACCCATGATAGCAAGGGAGTACGAAAACACCACAAGGCATACCCATGATAGCAAGGGAGTACGAAAACACCACACGGCATACTCATGAGAGCAAGGGAGTAAGAAAACACCACAAGGCATACTCATGATGGCAAGGAAGTACGAAAACACCACACGGCATACTCATGATAGCAAGGAAGTACGAAAACACCACAAGGCATACCCATGATAGCAAGGGAGTACGAACACATTACAAGGCATACCCATGATAGCAAGGGAGTACGAAAATACCACAAGGCATACTCATGATAGCAAGGGAGTACGAAAACACTACAAGGCATACCCATGATAGCAAGGGAGTACGAAAACACCACAAGGCATACCCATGATAGCAAGGGAGTACGAAAACACCACAAGGCATACCCATGATAGAAAGGGAGTACGAAAACACTACAAGGCATACCCATGATAGCAAGGGAGTACGAAAACACCACAAGGCATACTCATGATAGCAAGGGAGTACGAACACATTACAAGGCATACTCATGATAGCAAGGGAGTACGAAAATACCACAAGGCATACTCATGATAGCAAGGGAGTACGAAAACACTACAAGGCATACCCATGATAGCAAGGGAGTACGAAAACACCACAAGGCATACCCATGATAGCAAGGGAGTACGAAAACACCACAAGGCATACCCATGATAGAAAGGGAGTACGAAAACACTACAAGGCATACCCATGATAGCAAGGGAGTACGAAAACACCACAAGGCATACTCATGATAGCAAGGGAGTACGAAAATACCACAAGGCATACTCATGATAGCAAGGGAGTACGAAAACACTACAAGGCATACCCATGATAGCAAGGGAGTACGAACACACTACAAGGCATACCCATGATAGCAAGGGAGTACGAAAACACTACAAGGCATACTCATGATAGCAAGGGAGTACGAAAATACCACAAGGCATACTCATGATGGCAAGGGAGTACGAAAACACCATAAGGCATACTCATGATAGCAAGGGAGTACGAAAATACCACAAGGCATACTCATGATGGCAAGGGAGTACGAAAACACCACAAGGCATACTCATGATAGCAAGGGAGTACGAAAACACCACAAGGCATACCCATGATAGCAAGGGAGTACGAAAACACCACAAGGCATACCCATGATAGCAAGGAAGTACGAAAATACCACAAGGCATACTCATGATGGCAAGGGAGTACGAAAACACCACAAGGCATACTCATGATAGCAAGGGAGTACGAAAACACCACAAGGCATACTCATGATAGCAAGGGAGTACGAAAACACTACAAGGCATACCCATGATAGCAAGGGAGTACGAACACACTACAAGGCATACCCATGATAGCAAGGGAGTACGAACACACTACAAGGCATACCCATGATAGCAAGGGAGTACGAAAACACTACAAGGCATACTCATGATAGCAAGGGAGTACGAAAACACCACAAGGCATACCCATGATAGCAAGGGAGTACGAAAACACTACAAGGCATACTCATTGCAAGGGAGTACGAAAATACCACAAGGCATACTCATGATGGCAAGGGAGTACGAAAACACCACAAGGCATACTCATGATAGCAAGGGAGTACGAAAATACCACAAGGCATACTCATGATGGCAAGGGAGTACGAAAACACCACAAGGCATACTCATGATAGCAAGGGAGTACGAAAACACCACAAGGCATACCCATGATAGCAAGGGAGTACGAAAACACCACAAGGCATACCCATGATAGCAATGGAGTACGAAAACACCACAAGGCATACCCATGATAGCAAGGGAGTACGAAAACACTGCAAGGCATACCCATGATAGCAAAGGAGTACGAACACACTACAAGGCATACCCATGATAGCAAGGGAGTACGAAAACACTACAAGGCATACCCATGATAGCAAGGGAGTACGAAAACACCACAAGGCATACCCATGATAACAAACAAAATCATGTAGGTAAAAGAAACAACACTACTCGTCTGATCCTTTTAAGTAAAGGGCACACAGAATGAGCAACATGCAGGAGTTCATATTGTGGGATAGGGTTATGGTGCTTAACTCCACTTTCAACAATATTTCATTTATATCGTGGCGGTCAGTTTTATTGGTGGAGGAAACCGGTGTATCCGGAGAAAACCACCAACCTGCCGCAAGTCACTGACAAACTTTATCACGTAATGTTACATCGAGTACACCTGGTCTGAGCGGGTTTCGAACTCACAACGTTGGTGGTGATAGGCAATGAATGCATAGGTAATTGTAAATCCAACTACCATACGATCACGACCACGACGGCCCTATTGTGACTTTGATCTATGAACTTGCAATGTTGTGATGGACAATTACAGTAAATGACATTGTATTAATGGAGACTAATTCTTGTTTGGGTATTATCATGGTTATCTTCCGACGTTAATACAGTCAAACCTGTATAATACAAATATCTGTCTATAAAGAACGGTCTCATTATCTTAATTTAATGTTAACATATCTCTTTAGTTCTCAATAAATCATTGCAATACATAGATATAGAGAATTACAAAACTATTTACAAATATGTACAATTACAGAGAATGACTAGGGAATATAATATGAACCTTGTATATAAAGGGCAACTGCTCATAAAGAGGACATTTGCAGATTCCTTTTGACGTCCATAATATACAGGTTTGACTGTACTCGTAAATGATCGTATGGTAGTTGGATTCACAACCACCTATGCAATCAATACCTATCACCACTAACATTTTGTGAGTTCGAATATCGCCCAGGCGAGGTGTACTCGATACAACATTATGTGATAAAATTTGCCAGTGACTTTCGGCAGGTCGATGATTTTCTCCGAGTACTTCCGTTTCATCTGCCGATAAACTGACTGGCCACCACGATATTACTGAGATATTGTTGAAAGTGGCGTTAAATACCCTAACCATAACCCTGTAAATATTTCAGGAAAGTGACAACCATTCAATGTACAGACCCACACTCCAAGTCCTAAAGGATTAAATAATTTATATATACGCCTGACAAATTCAACCCAACGGCGTTCGAGTTATATTTTTTAGCTGATATTCTTAAGGGTATTTTTGTTTTTCAAATAACACATTTGAAAATATTATAAACAGTTTCAAAAGTGGGTTGAACTGAAACGTTTATTTTAATCTGATTAAAAATTAGATGTTTTTTAGAATTTTTTATTGATACATTGTTCCACTATTGATTGTTTGTTGCTAACGTGGCCGTGATCGCATGGTAGATGGACTTACAACTACTTATGCAATCAGTCACTAACACCACTGATGTTGTGAGTTCGAATTTCGATCAGGGCGAGGTGTACAACATTATGTGATAAAGCTTGCCATTGACTTGCGACAGGTCGGTGGTTTTCTCCAGTTTCCTTCACCAATAAAATTGACCGCCACAATATAGCTGAAATATTGTTGAAAGTGGTGGTAAACACCATCAAACAAGCAAACAAACAAACAAACAAAGGCTAACGCAACGCAGTAAATATGTCATGCATATTCAGAGAACAATTTCAACAATATATTGACATAAGAGGAGGTAGGACAACTGAAGTAACGACTTTTGACTGTCAATCAAAAGGTACGAAAAGTTGGATAGGGACGAAACAATTAGCCTTTCATAGCGGCGGAAATTCAAATGCGCATGCTCTTATCCGAAATCGACACACGATGTCATTAACATGCAGGAAGCGTGACAATCTTAAAAATACACGATACCCACTATGGTCGGCGACCAGGTTTTCTGTATTATTATTTGAACACCCCCAAAACGAAATGACACTACCTGTGATCCCCCACCTGGGGACAGCGTTTAACTGCCCCTTTGGTTCAGCCCTGTGAACAGTCGCTAGTACCACAGGCACTAGACGTTGTGTCAATATGAATATAACATAATTAATGTGCAGAAAATAGTGTCCAATATATATAATAATAACAAGGCTTCCAATGCCAAAATAGGTCAAAACGTAAAGAAAGCGGGGTTTTTTTGCACGCTTTTTTCGTGGAAATCTCGTGGTATGCTTCAATTCCATACTACCTATATACCGGTATTTAATAATTCAGATCCGAAAATCAAATAAAATACTGATACAAATATTATTAACGGTATGTTGTGTTGTTGTTTTCCTCAATAAAAAAAAATATGTGTTTGTTTTGTACAAAATGAAATTCCATTTTTTAATATTTAATTTGGAACGTCATTAAAGGGAATTATTCAGCCCGGGACAGTTGCAATGGCTCCTTCCTGCCATGGAAGTCGTTAAACTTCAGCAGCCAACAACAATTTCTCTGTGACGCTCTGATGATGGATTAATTCCCGAAAAAAGTAAGGCGGAAGTATATATAGGTAGTATAGAATCGAAGCATACCACGAGATTTACACGAAAAAAGCGTGCACCCCCACTCCCCCCGCTTTCTTTGCATTTTGATCTATTTTGGCATTGGAAGCCTTGTTATTATTATATATATTGGACACTATTTTCTGCCTATTGAATATGTTATATTCATTTTGACACAACGTCTAGTGCCTGTGCTAGTAAACAACACTAACTTTTATCATTGACTATTTGTAAATATATTCGAGTCAATACATGATTATAGTTGAAATACTACGTTGAACAATAAACACTCAGTATTGGAGTTTGTACCCAGAGACAATTCATTCGTCTACCGACCGACCTTTGAACTCTCTAGGTTGTCTGATTTGATTTACATGAAGGTCTAAACAATGACGTTTGTCAGTAAAACTGTTAACAATGCTGCTAATCTATTACATTTATCTGTATATCTTATATATATATATATAGCTACATGTAAATGGTGCGTCATACTAAACAAATAAGACTTGGAAAAAACAAGACCACTACAGTGAAGTTCAATAATGAGAACGTCTATATCTATTCGGAATAGTGAGTGAGTGAGTAATTATATTGTTAACACCAACTCAGCAATTTTTCACCCATAGCATGGCGAGAACTTGTTACTTTTTTTTTGAGAAGATGATGATGGCGTTCGCTTTGTACTTAAATAACACTCAAGAGTTGGATTTTTATAGTGCTTGCTCACTGAAGCAGCAGTCCGCTGGTAGACGTGTCGGTTCACTAGGACACATAATTCTGATTCCGAGCCAACCAGTCTTTGTTTTTACTCTTTAGTGCTGCATGCTTACCAGAAAAGCAACAAATACAAATTTTAAGAAATAAGAAGAAAAATGTTACTGACTTGATTTTATTTGCTAATTGAAATTTAAGAATGTGTTTGACATAAGTAAAATAACAATGTTCACGGCATATAAAATAAAAACCGAAATAAAAATACTAAAAATGTGTTAAAAGTTCAATTTGGAATCTGTACCGATATATTGCCCTAGTATCATTAGCTAAACACACTACACCATGAACTTGGATACGGAATTTGTAATTTTTTTCATTTTTAAAATATTCCCCTTTCCAAGAGGCAGGTATAACACATGATATATTGGATATTTCGTTTTCTTACCATAACATTTGTAATTGCGCCATAATAAGATGGAATATTTTATTATCATGAATCATAATAAAATAGGGGCCGTCGTGATCGTGATCGTATGGCAGTTGTCTATCAAGGTTGTAATTTTATATTTCACTGGTGTGGTTTTGTCTATCAAGGTTGTAATTTTATATTTCACTGGTGTTGTGTGTCTATCAAGGTTGTAATTTTATATTTCACTGGTGTTGTGTTGTCTCAAGGTTGTGATTTTATATTTCAATGATGTTGTTTTGTCAATAAAGGTTGTAAATTTATAATTCACTAGTGTTGTGTTGTTTATCAAGGTTGTAATTTTATATTTCACTGGTGTTGTGTTGTCTATCAAGGTTGTAATTTTATATTTCACTGGTGTTGTTTTGTCTAAATATTGTAATTTTATATTTCACTGGTGTTGTTTTGTCTATCAGTGTTGTAAATTTATGTTTCACTGGTGTTGTTTTGTTTATCAAGGTTGTAATTTTATATTTCACTGGTGTTATGTTGTCTATCAAGATTGTAATTTTATATTTCACTGGTGTTGTGTTGTTTATCAAGGTTGTAACTTTATATTTCACTTGTGTTGTTTTGTCTATACAGGTTGTAATTTTATATTTCACTGGTGTTGTGTGTCTATCAAGGTTGTAATTTTATATTTCACTGGTGTTGTGTTGTCTATCAAGGTTGTAATTTCATATTTCACTGGTGTTGTTTTGTCTCAAGGTTGTAATTTTATATTTCAATGATGTTGTTTTGTCAATAAAGGTTGTAAATTTATAATTCACTGGTGTTGTGTTGTCTATCAAGGCTGTAATTTTATATTTCACTGGTGTTGTTTTGTCTATAAAGATTGTAATTTTATATTTCACTGGTGTTGTGTTGTTTATCAAGGTTGTAATTTTATATTTCACTGGTGTTGTTTTGTCTCAAGGTTGTAATTTTTTATTTCAATGATGTTGTTTTGTCAATAAAGGTTGTAAATTTATAATTCACTGGTGTTGTGTTGTTCATCAAGGTTGTACTTTTATTTTTCATTGGTGTTGTGTTGTCTATCAAGGTTGTAATTTTATATTTCACTGCTGTTGTTTTGTCTATAAAGATTGTAATTTTATATTTCACTGGTGTTGTTTTGTCTATCAATGTTGTAAATTTATGTTTCACTGGTGTGGTTTTGTCTATCAAGGTTGTAATTTTATATTTCACTGGTGTTGTTTTGTTTATCAAGGTTGTAACTTTATATTTCACTTGTGTTGTTTTGTCTATACAGGTTGTAATTTTATATTTCACTGGTGTTGTGTGTCTATCAAGGTTGTAATTTTATATTTCACTGGTGTTGTGTTGTCTATCAAGGTTGTAATTTCATATTTCACTGGTGTTGTTTTGTCTCAAGGTTGTAATTTTATATTTCAATGATGTTGTTTTGTCAATAAAGGTTGTAAATTTATAATTCACTGGTGTTGTGTTGTCTATCAAGGCTGTAATTTTATATTTCACTGGTGTTGTTTTGTCTATAAAGATTGTAATTTTATATTTCACTGGTGTTGTGTTGTTTATCAAGGTTGTAATTTTATATTTCACTGGTGTTGTTTTGTCTCAAGGTTGTAATTTTTTATTTCAATGATGTTGTTTTGTCAATAAAGGTTGTAAATTTATAATTCACTGGTGTTGTGTTGTTCATCAAGGTTGTACTTTTATTTTTCATTGTTGTTGTGTTGTCTATCAAGGTTGTAATTTTATATTTCACTGCTGTTGTTTTGTCTATAAAGATTGTAATTTTATATTTCACTGGTGTTATTTTGTCTATCAATGTTGTAAATTTATGTTTCACTGGTGTTGTTTTGTCTATCAAGGTTGTAATTTTATATTTCACTGGTGTTGTGTTGTCTATCAAGGTTTTAATTTCATATTTCACTGGTGTTTGGTGTTATGTTGTCTATCAAGGTTGTAATTTTATATTTCACTGGTGTTGTGTTGTCTATCAAGGTTGTAATTTTATATTTCACTGGTGTTGTGTTGTCTATCAAGGTTGTAATTTTATATTTCACTGGTGTTGTTTTGTCTATCAATGTTGTAAATTTATGTTTCACTGGTGTGGTTTTGTCTATCAAGGTTGTAATTTTATATTTCACTGGTGTTATGTTGTCTATCAAGGTTGTAATTTTATATTTCACTGGTGTTGTGTTGTTTATCAAGGTTGTAACTTTATATTTCACTGGTGTTGTTTTGTCTATACAGGTTGTAATTTTATATTTCACTGGTGTTGTGTTGTCTATCAAGGTTGTAATTTTATATTTCACTGGTGTTGTGTTGTCTATCAAGGTTGTAATTTTATATTTCACTGGTGTTGTTTTGTCTCAAGGTTGTAATTTTATATTTCAATGATGTTGTTTTGTCAATAAAGGTTGTAAATTTATAATTCACTGGTGTTGTGTTGTTTATCAAGGTTGTAATTTTATATTTCACTGGTGTTGTGTTGTCTATCAAGGTTGTAATTTTATATTTCACTGGTGTTGTTTTGTCTAAATATTGTAATTTTATATTTCACTGGTGTTGTTTTGTCTATCAGTGTTGTAAATTTATGTTTCACTGGTGTTGTTTTGTCTATCAAGGTTGTAATTTTATATTTCACTGGTGTTGTTTTGTCTCAAGGTTGTAATTTTTTATTTCAATGATGTTGTTTTGTCAATAAAGGTTGTAAATTTATATTTCACTGGTGTTTTGTTGTTCATCAAGGTTGTACTTTTATTTTTCATTGGTGTTGTGTTGTCTATCAAGGTTGTAATTTTATATTTCACTGCTGTTGTTTTGTCTATAAACATTGTAATTTTATATTTCACTGGTGTTGTTTTGTCTATCAATGTTGTAAATTTATGTTTCACTGGTGTTGTTTTGTCTATCAAGGTTGTAATTTTATATTTCACTGGTGTTGTGTTGTCTATCAAGGTTGTAATTTCATATTTCACTGGTGTTTGGTGTTATGTTGTCTATCAAGGTTGTAATTTTATATTTCACTGGTGTTGTGTTGTCTATCAAGGTTGTAATTTTATATTTCACTGGTGTTGTGTTGTTTATCAAGGTTGTAACTTTATATTTCACTTGTGTTGTTTTGTCTATACAGGTTGTAATTTTATATTTCACTGGTGTTGTGTGTCTATCAAGGTTGTAATTTTATATTTCACTGGTGTTGTGTTGTCTATCAAGGTTGTAATTTCATATTTCACTGGTGTTGTTTTGTCTCAAGGTTGTAATTTTATATTTCAATGATGTTGTTTTGTCAATAAAGGTTGTAAATTTATAATTCACTGGTGTTGTGTTGTCTATCAAGGCTGTAATTTTATATTTCACTGGTGTTGTTTTGTCTATAAAGATTGTAATTTTATATTTCACTGGTGTTGTGTTGTTTATCAAGGTTGTAATTTTATATTTCACTGGTGTTGTTTTGTCTCAAGGTTGTAATTTTTTATTTCAATGATGTTGTTTTGTCAATAAAGGTTGTAAATTTATAATTCACTGGTGTTGTGTTGTTCATCAAGGTTGTACTTTTATTTTTCATTGGTGTTGTGTTGTCTATCAAGGTTGTAATTTTATATTTCACTGCTGTTGTTTTGTCTATAAAGATTGTAATTTTATATTTCACTGGTGTTGTTTTGTCTATCAATGTTGTAAATTTATGTTTCACTGGTGTTGTTTTGTCTATCAAGGTTGTAATTTTATATTTCACTGGTGTTGTGTTGTCTATCAAGGTTGTAATTTCATATTTCACTGGTGTTTGGTGTTATGTTGTCTATCAAGGTTGTAATTTTATATTTCACTGGTGTTGTGTTGTCTATCAAGGTTGTAATTTTATATTTCACTGGTGTTGTGTTGTCTATCAAGGTTGTAATTTTATATTTCACTGGTGTTGTTTTGTCTATCAATGTTGTAAATTTATGTTTCACTGGTGTTGTTTTGTCTATCAAGGTTGTAATTTTATATTTCACTGGTGTTGTGTTGTCTATCAAGGTTGTAATTTTATATTTCACTGATGTTGTGTTGTTTATCAAGGTTTTAACTTTATATTTCACTGATGTTGTGTTGTCTATCAAGGTTGTAATTTCATATTTCACTGGTGTTTGGTGCTATGTTGTCTTTCAAGGTTGTAATTTTATATTTCACTGGTGTTGTGTTGTCTATCAAGGTTGTAATTTTATATTTCACTGGTGTTGTTTTGTCTATAAAGGTTGTAATTTTATATTTCACTGGTGTTGTGTTGTCTATCAAGGTTGTAATTTTATATTTCACTGATGTTGTGTTGTTTATCAAGGTTTTAACTTTATATTTCACTGATGTTGTGTTGTCTATCAAGGTTGTAATTTCATATTTCACTGGTGTTTGGTGCTATGTTGTCTTTCAAGGATGTAATTTTATATTTCACTGGTGTTGTGTTGTCTATCAAGGTTGTAATTTTATATTTCACTTGTGTTGTTTTGTCTATACAGGTTGTAATTTTATATTTCACTGGTGTTGTGTGTCTATAAAGATTGTAATTTTATATTTCACTGGTGTTGTGTTGTTTATCAAGGTTGTAATTTTATATTTCACTGGTGTTGTTTTGTCTCAAGGTTGTAATTTTTTATTTCAATGATGTTGTTTTGTCAATAAAGGTTGTAAATTTATAATTCACTGGTGTTGTGTTGTTCATCAAGGTTGTACTTTTATTTTTCATTGGTGTTGTGTTGTCTATCAAGGTTGTAATTTTATATTTCACTGCTGTTGTTTTGTCTATAAAGATTGTAATTTTATATTTCACTGGTGTTGTTTTGTCTATCAATGTTGTAAATTTATGTTTCACTGGTGTTGTTTTGTCTATCAAGGTTGTAATTTTATATTTCACTGGTGTTGTGTTGTCTATCAAGGTTGTAATTTCATATTTCACTGGTGTTTGGTGTTATGTTGTCTATCAAGGTTGTAATTTTATATTTCACTGGTGTTGTGTTGTCTATCAAGGTTGTAATTTTATATTTCACTGGTGTTGTGTTGTCTATCAAGGTTGTAATTTTATATTTCACTGGTGTTGTTTTGTCTATCAATGTTGTAAATTTATGTTTCACTGGTGTTGTTTTGTCTATCAAGGTTGTAATTTTATATTTCACTGGTGTTGTGTTGTCTATCAAGGTTGTAATTTTATATTTCACTGATGTTGTGTTGTTTATCAAGGTTTTAACTTTATATTTCACTGATGTTGTGTTGTCTATCAAGGTTGTAATTTCATATTTCACTGGTGTTTGGTGCTATGTTGTCTTTCAAGGTTGTAATTTTATATTTCACTGGTGTTGTGTTGTCTATCAAGGTTGTAATTTTATATTTCACTGGTGTTGTTTTGTCTATAAAGGTTGTAATTTTATATTTCACTGGTGTTGTGTTGTCTATCAAGGTTGTAATTTTATATTTCACTGATGTGTTGTTTATCAAGGTTTTAACTTTATATTTCACTGATGTTGTGTTGTCTATCAAGGTTGTAATTTCATATTTCACTGGTGTTTGGTGCTATGTTGTCTTTCAAGGTTGTAATTTTATATTTCACTGGTGTTGTGTTGTCTATCAAGGTTGTAATTTTATATTTCACTTGTGTTGTTTTGTCTATACAGGTTGTAATTTTATATTTCACTGGTGTTGTGTGTCTATCAAGGTTGTAATTTTATATTTCACTGGTGTTGTGTTGTCTATCAAGGTTGTAATTTCATATTTCACTGGTGTTGTTTTGTCTCAAGGTTGTAATTTTATATTTCAATGATGTTGTTTTGTCAATAAAGGTTGTAAATTTATAATTCACTGGTGTTGTGTTGTCTATCAAGGCTGTAATTTTATATTTCACTAGTGTTGTTTTGTCTATAAAGATTGTAATTTTATATTTCACTGGTGTTGTGTTGTTTATCAAGGTTGTAATTTTATATTTCACTGGTGTTGTTTTGTCTCAAGGTTGTAATTTTTTATTTCAATGATGTTGTTTTGTCAATAAAGGTTGTAAATTTATAATTCACTGGTGTTGTGTTGTTCATCAAGGTTGTACTTTTATTTTTCATTGGTGTTGTGTTGTCTATCAAGGTTGTAATTTTATATTTCACTGCTGTTGTTTTGTCTATAAAGATTGTAATTTTATATTTCACTGGTGTTGTTTTGTCTATCAATGTTGTAAATTTATGTTTCACTGGTGTTGTTTTGTCTATCAAGGTTGTAATTTTATATTTCACTGGTGTTGTGTTGTCTATCAAGGTTGTAATTTCATATTTCACTGGTGTTTGGTGTTATGTTGTCTATCAAGGTTGTAATTTTATATTTCACTGGTGTTGTGTTGTCTATCAAGGTTGTAATTTTATATTTCACTGGTGTTGTGTTGTCTATCAAGGTTGTAATTTTATATTTCACTGGTGTTGTTTTGTCTATCAATGTTGTAAATTTATGTTTCACTGGTGTTGTTTTGTCTATCAAGGTTGTAATTTTATATTTCACTGGTGTTGTGTTGTCTATCAAGGTTGTAATTTTATATTTCACTGATGTTGTGTTGTTTATCAAGGTTTTAACTTTATATTTCACTGATGTTGTGTTGTCTATCAAGGTTGTAATTTCATATTTCACTGGTGTTTGGTGCTATGTTGTCTTTCAAGGTTGTAATTTTATATTTCACTGGTGTTGTGTTGTCTATCAAGGTTGTAATTTTATATTTCACTGGTGTTGTTTTGTCTATAAAGGTTGTAATTTTATATTTCACTGATGTTGTGTTGTCTATCAGGATTATAATTTTATATTTCACTGGTGTTGTTTTTTCTATCAAGGTTGTAATTTTATATTTCACTGATGTTGTGTTGTCTATCAAGGTTGTAATTTTATATTTCACTGATGTTGTGTTGTCTATAAAGGTTGTAGCTTTATATTTCACTGGTGTTGTGTTGTCTATCAGGATTATAATTTTATATTTCACTGGTGTTGTTATGTCTATCAAGGTTGTAATTTTATATTTCACTGATGTTGTGTTGTCTATCAAGGTTGTAATTTTATATTTCACTGGTGTTGTGTTGTCTATCAAGGTTGTAATTTTATATTTCACTAGTGTTGTTTTGTCTATAAAGGTTGTAATTTTATATTTCAATGGTATTGTTTTGTCTATCAGGGTTGTTTTTTAATAGTACTTTATAGCTGATATTTTACCTGTTTCATAATTTCATCAAAATAAACATTCAATGCGATGTTTTAATGCATCAAAATTATATCTCCGGTTTCTTAACACAGTTCCCCTCATAAAAAAGAAGTGATATCTTAAGCGAATTGGATGATTTTGAGGAATATAATCACCATTTTGTACAATTTTGTTGTATAATCTAATTCAGATAAAAAAAAAAAATGTATAATTCATAAATGTTTTCCATTATTTTTTTCCAGAATGTGAAAAATTAAAGAAGGAAGTGAGCGACGTATATAGAAAAGACAAAAATAAAGAAGAGAAAATTAAAGAGCTGGAAGAAGGTAATGCATAAGACATCTCCTATATCATAGATAAGATGAATAAGTTTGATCAGTCACTGAAAGAACATGATGTTAAAGGCATTATTAAACACACAAGTGTTTAATTATCACTTTCAGAAATAAACCTCATCTGTGCTGTAGTGATCGGTGCACTCACCTCGAGTGCAGTAGATGGTGAGTTCGAGCAACTGTGAGCTCCGGGTCCAACCAACAACTTAAATGGTATTTTTTACTCATCTGCTACGCACACAGCATTAAGGAATAAGAGCATAAACTTGTGGCTGGGAAACGGGTTAATATGTCCATGTGGAGTGACATGTACACCCGAGGACTGTTGTTTCAGTGAGCTAACACTGTAACAATCCAATTAAGGGTGTTGGTCTAGTAGAAGGCCACCATATCAGTGGTGTAATTGTTAGGTCGATTGCCTCGAGTGGGGTAGATCGTGGGTTGGAGACTGGTCAGATCACACAAACTATAACATTGGTATTTGTTGCTTCTCTGTTAAGCACGCAGAATTAAGAAGTAAAAGCAAATACTGGTTGGCTCAGAATCAGAATAATGTGTCCGAGTTGGTCGACATGCGGACTGTTGTTTCGGTGAACTAGCAACTAAAAAATCCATCTAAGCGTGTTAGAGCAAGAGTCTCCAAAAGAAAACTTAAAATTAATACCCAAACAATATCGTCAAGGTATGTATTTATTGTCATTACTTTGGGTTTTGTGAAAGAAGTTGTCATTTTATTTTTGACCAAAGGAGAACACCATTAAAATGTTTAGTAGATTACATTGTTTTGATCAAATACCCCAAAAAACCCATTCAATTGGGGTATGCACATTGTACCTGTATAAACATAATAGTGTACAATACAGAGCCATCCTAATAGCGTTTTAAGCTCTTGGGCAATGTAGTGCACTTGGGACCCTACCTACACAACCACTCACAGGAATAAAAATGTAAATGGTCGATAAAATTAAGCTGTATTGATACTTCCAATAAAATCAGTGTTTAAGCATTAAAAAACGTGCCATACACAACATACACAAATTAGCACAGGCCCCTATGCTCGTGGGGCCTCCGGTCAACTACACAGCATGCCCATGCATTAAGATGGTACTATGTGTACCCTGTTCTGATTCGCACTACAACATGTTGTGATACATAAACTTAAATGAATATGTTAGATATCTTTCATTTAAAAGCAAAGAAATGTTATTTCTGTTGCAGAATTACTTAGGTCAAGCACTTTAAGAGATGAAGAATTCAAAATAAAAATAAAACAGACCGAAGAAAAATATGAAGGTAAGGGCAGAGGAAAAAAGCTAGACACTGAAAACAAAGAATTAAAAGATGAAAATAGAAAAAATAACAATGAATTGAAAGAACTTAAAAAAGCAATAATATGGTTAAATATGAAAATATCTGGGAACACGTCCACAACTGAGAGAGTCACTATTTTATATATAGATTGGGTGATGGCATAATCATTATTCAATTATTCACAATCAAATATGCTTGGAAGTCATGTTTTATCTATAAATAAATGCAAATGTATAAAATGTATGAAAATAGTTAAATTGCTACCCTTTCTTGCCATATTTGAATATCGGGTTTTGTGAAAGAAGTTGTCATTTTATTTTTGACCAAAGGAGAACACCATTAAAATGTTTAGTAGATTACATTGTTTTGATCAAATACCCAAAAAAACCCCATACAATTGGGGTATGCACATTGTACCTGTATAAACATAATAGTGTACAATACAGAGCCGTCCTAATAGCGTTTTAAGCTCTTGGGCAATGTAGTGCACTTGGGACCCTACCTACACAACCACTCACAGGAATAAAAATGTAAATGGTCGATAAAATTAAGCTGTATTGGTACTTCCAATAAAATCAGTGTTTAAGCATTAAAAAACATGCCATACACAACATACACAAATTAGCACAGGCCCCTATGCTCGCTGGGCCTCCGGTCAACTACACAGCATGCCCATGCATTAAGATGGTACTATGTGTACCCTGTTCTGATTCGCACTACAACATGTTGTGATACATAAACTTAAATGAATATGTTAGATATCTTTCATTTAAAAGCAAAGAAATGTTATTTCTGTTGCAGAATTACTTAGGTCAAGCACTTTAAGGGATGAAGAATTAAAAATAAAAATAAAACAGACTGAAGAAAAATATGAAGGTAAGGGCAGAGGAAAAAAGCTAGAAACTGAAAACAAAGAATTAAAAGATGAAAATAGAAAAAATAACAATGAATTGAAAGAACTTAAAAAAGTAATAATATGGTTAAATATGAAAATATCTGGAAACACGTCCACAACTGAGAGAATCACTATTTTATATATAGATTGGGTGATGGCATAATCATTATTCAATTATTCACAATCAAATATGCTTGGAAGTCATATTTTATCTATAAATAAATGCAAATGTATAAAATGTATGAAAATAGTTAAATTGCTACCCTTTCTTGCCATATTTGAATATTGGGTTTTGTGAAAGAAGTGAAAAATAGTTAAATTGCTACCCTTTCTTGCCATATTTGAATATCGGGTTTTGTGAAAGAAGTTGTCATTTTATTTTTGACCAAAGGAGAACACCATTAAAATGTTTAGTAGATTACATTGTTTTGATCAAATACCAAAAAAACCCCATACAATTGGGGTATGCACATTGTACCTGTATAAGCATAATAGTGTACAATACAGAGCCGTCCTAATAGCGTTTTAAGCTCTTGGGCAATGTAGTGCACTTGGGACCCTACCTACACAACCACTCACAGGAATGAAAATGTAAATGGTCGATAAAATTAAGCTATATTGGTACTTCCAACAAAATCAGTGTTTAAGCATTAAAAAACATGCCGTACACAACATACACAAATTAGCACAGGCCCCTATGCTCGTTGGGCCCCCGGTCAACTTCCCAGTGTGTCCATGCGTTAAGATGGTACTATGTACCCTGTTCTGATTCGCACTACAACATGTTGTGTTACATAAAATTAAATGAATAGGTTAGATGTTTTTCCTTTAGAAACAAAGATATGCTATTTCTGTTTCAGAATTACTTAGGTTAAAGGATGAAAAAATAAGAATTTTAAGAACAGAAAGGAAACAGAATAAAGAAATATTTGCATCGATTATTTTAAACCAAGAAAAAAAATTACAAGCTAAACATGATGAAGGTAAGGGCAGAGAAAAAAAGCTAGAAACTGAAAACAAAGAATTAAAAGATGAAAATAAAAAAATTAACAATGAATTGAAAGAACATATAAAAGGTAATAATATGGTTAAATATGAAAATATATGGAAACACGTCCACAACTGAGAGAGTCACTATTTTATATATAGATTGGGTGATGGCATAATCATTATTCAATTATTCACAATCAAATATGCTTGGAAGTCATGTTTTATCTATAAATAAATGCAAATGTATAAAATGTATGAAAATAGTTAAATTGCTACCCTTTCTTGCCATATTTGAATATCGGGTTTTGTGAAAGAAGTTGTCATTTTATATTTGACCAAAGGAGAACACCATTAAAATGTTTAGTAGATTACATTGTTTTGATCAAATACCAGAAAAAACCATACAATTGGGGTATGCACATTGTACCTGTATAAGCATAATAGTGTACAATATAGAGCCGTCCTAATAGCGTTTTAAGCTCTTGGGCAATGTAGTGCACTTGGGACCCTACCTACACAACCACTCACAGGAATAAAAATGTAAATGGTCGATAAAATTAAGCTGTATTGATACTTCCAATAAAATCAGTGTTTAAGCATTAAAAAACATGCCATACACAACATACACAAATTAGCACAGGCCCCTATGCTCGTGGGGCCTCCGGTCAACTGCACAGCATGCCCATGCATTAAGATGGTACTATGTGTACCCTGTTCTGATTCGCACTACAACATGTTGTGATACATAAACTTAAATGAATATGTTAGATATCTTTCCTTTAAAAGCAAAGAAATGTTATTTATGTTGCAGAATTACTTAGGTCAAGCACTTTAAAGGATAAAGAATTCAAAATAAAAATAAAACAGACTGAAGAAAAATATGAAGGTAAGGGCAGAGGAAAAAAGCTAGACACTGAAAACAAAGAATTAAAAGATGAAAATAGAAAAAATAACAATGAATTGAAAGAACTTAAAAAAGTAATAATATGGTTAAATATGAAAATATCTGGGAACACGTCCACAACTGAGAGAGTCACTATTTGATATATAGATTGGGTGATGGCATAATCATTATTCAATTATTCACAATCAAATATGCTTGGAAGTCATGTTTTATCTATAAATAAATGCAAATGTATAAAATGTATGAAAATAGTTAAATTGCTACCCTTTCTTGCCATATTTGAATATTGGGTTTTGTGAAAGAAGTTGTCATTTTATTTTTGACCAAAGGAGAACACCATTAAAATGTTTAGTAGATTACATTGTTTTGATCAAATACCCCAAAAAACCCATACAATTGGGGTATGCACATTGTACCTGTATAAACATAATAGTGTACAATACAGAGCCATCCTAATAGCGTTTTAAGCTCTTGGGCAATGTAGTGCACTTGGGACCCTACCTACACAACCACTCACAGGAATAAAAATGTAAATGGTCGATAAAATTAAGCTGTATTGGAACTTTCATCAAAATCAGTGTTTAAGCATTAAAAAACATGCCATACACAAATTAGCACAGGCCCCTATGCTCGTTGGGCCCCCGGTCAACTTCCCAGCGTGTCCATGCGTTAAGATGGTACTATGTACCCTGTTCTGATTCGCACTACAACATGTTGTGTTACATAAAATTAAATGAATAGGTTAGATGTTTTTCCTTTAGAAACAAAGATATGCTATTTCTGTTTCAGAATTACTTAGGTTAAAGGATGAAAAAATAAGAGGTTTAAGAACAGAAATGAAACAGAATAAAGAAATATTTGCATCAACTATTTTAAACCAAGAAAAAAATTTACAAGCTAAACATGATGAAGGTAAGGGCAGAGAAAAAAAGCTAGAAACTGAAAACAAAGAATTAAAAGATGAAAATAAAAAAATTAACAATGAATTGAAAGAACATATAAAAGGTAATAATATGGTTAAATATGAAAATATATGGAAACACGTCCACAACTGAGAGAGTCACTATTTTATATATAGATTGGGTGATGGCATAATCATTATTCAATTATTCACAATCAAATATGCTTGGAAGTCATGTTTTATCTATAAATAAATGCAAATGTATAAAATGTATGAAAATAGTTAAATTGCTACCCTTTCTTGCCATATTTGAATATCGGGTTTTGTGAAAGAAGTTGTCATTTTATATTTGACCAAAGGAGAACACCATTAAAATGTTTAGTAGATTACATTGTTTTGATCAAATACCAGAAAAAACCATACAATTGGGGTATGCACATTGTACCTGTATAAACATAATAGTGTACAATACAGAGCCATCCTAATAGCGTTTTAAGCTCTAGGGCAATGTAGTGCACTTGGGACCCTACCTACACAACCACTCACAGGAATAAAAATGTAAATGGTCGATAAAATTAAGCTGTATTGGTACTTCCAATAAAATCAGCGTTTAAGCATTAAAAAACATGCCATACACAAATTAGCACAGGCCCCTATGCTCGTTGGGCCTCTGGTCAACTACACAGCATGCCCATACATTAAGATGGTACTATGTGTACCCTGTTCTGATTCGCACTACAACATGTTGTGATACATAAACTTAAATGAATCTGTTAGATATCTTTCATTTAAAAGCAAAGAAATGTTATTTCTGTTGCAGAATTACTTAGGTCAAGCACTTTAAGGGATGAAGAATTAAAAATAAAGCAGACTGAAGAAAAATATGAAGGTAAGGGCAGATGAAAAAAGCTAGAAACTGAAAACAAAGAATTAAAAGATGAAAATAAAAAAATTAACAATGAATTGAAAGAACATATAAAAGGTAATAATATGGTTAAATATGAAAATATATGGAAACACGTCCACAACTGAGAGAGTCACTATTTTATATATAGATTGGGTGATGGCATAATCATTATTCAATTATTCACAATCAAATATGCTTGGAAGTCATGTTTTATCTATAAATAAATGCAAATGTAAAAAATGTATGAAAATAGTTAAATTGCTACCCTTTCTTGCCATATTTGAATATCGGGTTTTGTGAAAGAAGTTGTCATTTTATATTTGACCAAAGGAGAACACCATTAAAATGTTTAGTAGATTACATTGTTTTGATCAAATACCAAAAAAACCCCATACAATTGAGGTATGCACATTGTACCTGTATAAACATAATAGTGTACAATACAGAGCCGTCCTAATAGCGTTTTAAGCTCTTGGGCAATGTAGTGCACTTGGGACCCTACCTACACAACCACTCACAGGAATAAAAATGTAAATGGTCGATAAAATTAAGCTGTATTGGTACTTCCAACAAAATCAGTGTTTAAGCATTAAAAAACATGCCGTACACAACATACACAAATTAGCACAGGCCCCTATGCTCGTTGAGCCCCCGGTCAACTTCCCAGCGTGTCCATGCGTTAAGATGGTACTATGTACCCTGTTCTGATTCGCACTACAACATGTTGTGTTACATAAAATTAAATGAATAGGTTAGATGTTTTTCCTTTAGAAACAAAGATATGCTATTTCTGTTTCAGAGTTACTTATGTTAAAGGATGAAAAAATAAGAGGTTTAAGAACAGAAATGAAACAGAATAAAGAAATATTTGCATCGACTATTTTAAACGAAAGAAAAAATATACAAGCTAAACATGATAAAGGTAAGGGCAGAGAAAAAAGGCTAGAAACTGAAAACAAAGAATTAAAAGATGAAAATAAAAAAATTAACAATGAATTGAAAGAACTTAAAAAAGGTAATAATATGGTTAAATATGAAAAAGCAAGATTGGAAGAAGATAATTCACAAGACATCTATTATATACTAGATAAGATGAATAAGTTTGATCAGTCACTTAAGGAACATGATGTTAAAGGCATTATTAAATACACAAGTGTTGTGTAGTGATCAGTGTGCTCACCTCAAGTGCAGTAGATCGTGGGTTCGAGCAACTGTCAGCTCGAGGTCCAACCAGCGACTTAAATTGGTATTTTCTGCTTATCTGCTACACACACAGCATTAAGGAATAAGAGCATAAACTTGTTGGCTTGGAAATGGGTTAATATGTCCATGTGGAGTGACATGTACACCCGAGGACTGTTGTTTCAGTGAGCTAACACTGTAACAATCCAATTAAGGGTGTTGGTCTAGTAGAAGGCTACCATATCAATGGTGTAATTGTTAGCATGATCGCCTTGAGTGGGGTTGATCGTGGGTTCGAGACTGAATTAAGAAGTAAGAGCAAAGACTGGTTGGCTCGGAATCAGAATAATGGGTCAACATGTGGACTGTTATTTCAGTGAGCTAGCAACTATAAAATCCATCTAAGCGTGTTGGTCCAGTACAAAGCTGACATCATCATCAATTCACTGAATATAAATTGTTCTCGTCATGATATAGCTGAAAATAGTTCATTTGGTGTGAAGCAACAACCACTTACTCACTCTATTTGAATTGTAATTTTATATTCCACTGGAGTTGTGGTGTCTGTCCACATTGTAATTTTATATTCCACTGGTGTTGTGTTGTCTATCAAGGTTGTAATTTTATATTTCACTGGTGTTGTTTTGTCTATAAAGGCTCTAATTTTATATTTCACTGATGTTGTTTTGTCTATCAAGGTTGTAACTTTATATTTCACTGGCATTGTTTTGTCTATCATGGATGTAAATTTTTATTTCACTGGTGTTGTTTCGTCTATCAAAGTTGTAATTTTATATTTAACTGGTGTTGTTTTGTCTATCAAGGTTGTAATATTATATTTTACTGGCATTGTTTTGTCTATCATGGGTGGAAATTTTTATTTCACTGGTGTTGTTTCGTCTATCAAGGTTGTAATATTATATTTCTCTGGTGTTGTTTTGTCTATCAATGTTGTAATATTATATTCCACTGGTGTTGTTTTGTCTATAAAGGTTGTAATTTTATATTTCACTGGTGTTGTTTTGTCTATCAAGGATGTAAATTTTAATTTCACTGGTGTTGTTTTCTCTATCAAGGTTGTAATATTATATTCCACTGGTGTTGTTTCGTCTATCAAAGTTGTAATATTATATTTCACTGGTGTTGTGTTGTCTATCAAGGTTGTAATATTATATTTCTCTGGTGTTGTTTTGTCCATCAAGATTATAATTTTATATTTCACTGGTGTTGTTTTGTCTATAAAGGTTGTAATTTTATATTTCACTGGTGTTGTTTTGTCTATCAAGGTTGTAAATTTTATTATTTCACTGGTGTTGTTTTGTCTATCAAGGTTGTAATTTTATATTGCACTGGTGTTGTTTTGTCTAACAAGGTTGTAATTTTATATTTCACTGGTGTTGTTTTGTCCATCAAGGTTGTAATTTTATATTGCACTGGTGTTCTTTTGTCTATCAAGGTTGTACTTATATATTTCACTGGCATTGTGTTGTTGTTTCTCAAGAATGTAATTGTATTATTTTACTGGTGTTGTTTTCTCTATCAAGGTTGTAATTTTATATCTCACTGGCATTGTTTTGTCTATCAAGAATGTAATTTTATTATTTCACTGGCGTTGTTTTGTCTATCAAGGTTGTAATTTTATATTGCACTGGTGTTCTTTTGTCTATCAAGGTTGTACTTATATATTTCACTGGCATTGTGTTGTTGTTTCTCAAGAATGTAATTGTATTATTTCACTGGTGTTGTTTTGTATATCAAGATTATAATTTTATTAGTTCACTGGTGTTGTTTTGTCTATCAAGGTTGTAATCTAATATTTCACTGGTGTTGTTTTCTCTATCAAGGTTATAATCTTATATTCCACTGGTGTTGTTTTGTCTCTCAAGAATATAATTTTATTATTTCATGGGTGTTTTGTCTGTCTGTCAAAGTTGTAATTTTACATTACACTGGTGTTGTTTTCAGGGTTGTAATTTTATTTTTCACTGATGTTGTTTTGTCTGTAAAGATTGTAATTTTATATTTCACTGGTGTTGTTTTGTCTATCAAGGTTGTAATTTTATATTTCACTGGTGTTTGTTTCTCAAGAATGTAATTTTATTATTTCACAGGTGTTTTCTTCTGTCTCAATTGTAATTTTATATTCCACTGGTGTTGTTTCGTCTATCAAGATTGTAATTTTATTATTTCACTGGTGTTGTTTTGTCTATCAAGGTTGTAATTTTATATTTAACTGGTGTTGTGTTGTCTATCAAGTTTGTAATTTTATTATTTCACTGGTGTTTTTTTGTCTATCAGATATGTAATTTTATTAGTTCACTGGTGTTGTTTTGTCTATCAAGGTTGTAATTTAATATTTCACTGGTGTTGTTTTCTCTATCAAGGTTATAATCTTATATTCCACTGGTGTTGTTTTGTCTCAAGAATATAATTTTATTATTTCATGGGTGTTTTGTCTGTCTGTCAAAGTTGTAATTTTACATTACACTGGTGTTGTTTTCAGGGTTGTAATTTTATATTTCACTGGTGTTGTTTTGTCTATTAAGATTGTAATTTTATATTTCACTGGTGTTGTTTTGTCTATCAAGGTTGTAATTTTATATTTCACTGGTGTTGTTTGTTTCTCAAGAATGTAATTTTATTATTTCACAGGTGTTTTCTTCTGTCTCAATTGTAATTTTATATTCCACTGGTGTTGTTTCGTCTATCAAGATTGTAATTTTATTATTTCACTGGTGTTGTTTTGTCTATCAAGGTTGTAATTTTATATTTAACTGGTGTTGTGTTGTCTATCAAGATTGTAATTTTATTAGTTCACTGGTGTTGTTTTGTCTATCAAGGTTGTAATTTAATATTTCACTGGTGTTGTTTTCTCTATCAAGGTTATAATCTTATATTCCACTGGTGTTGTTTTGTCTCTCAAGAATATAATTTTATTATTTCACGGGTGTTTTGTCTTGTCTGTCAAAGTTTTAATTTTACATTACACTGGTGTTGTTTTCAGGGTCTTAATTTTATATTTTACTGGTGTTGTTGTTTTTTTTCTATCAATGTTGTAATTTTATATTTAACTGGTGTTGTGTTGTTTATCAAGGTTGTAATTTTATTATTTCACTGGTGTTGTGTTGTCTATCAAGGTTGTAATTTTATATTTCACTGGTGTTGTTTTGTCTATCAGGGTTGTAATTTTATTTTTTCACTAGTGTTGTTTTGTCTATCAAGGTTGTAATTGTGGATTTCACTGGCATCGCTTTGTCTATCAAAATTGTAATTTTATATTCCACGGTGATGTTATGTTGTCTATCAAGGTTGTAATTTTTTTATATGCTTTTGTCTATCGGGATTTAATTTTTTTTATTTCACTGTTGTTTTTTTGTCTATCATGGTCGTAATTTTATATTTCACTCACACTGGTGTTGCTTTGTCTATGAGGATTGTAATTGTATGTTTCACTGGTGTTGTCTTTTCTATCAAGGTTATAATTTTATATTATGGATTTAGTTTGTTACACATATTTTCATTGGTTCTTCAACCCTGAATGTCAGCATATATTTGGAAAACAGACGGGGTATATATTTCAGTCCCCAAAAACGATTAAAACATGGACGACAAAACATTACGCTTCACCGAATCAATGGTATAATACGGAATAATAAATGTATTTTTACCAAATTAAATGCTGTTTTTATACTCAAAACGGCTGCATGAACAAAAAAAATATTACAACGGTTAATTCCGTCACAAATACCTGATCGATTCAGCAAACTCCTATGTTCCACGGCTGTACCATAACAGATAAACAAAACGTTGAGCCTTGAAAACTTCCGACGCCATGAGGCCACACCAAGGTTTTATTTACATGTTGTTTACATTTAAATTATTGAAACTGTTTCGCAACCTGTTGTTTTGTTATGTGATATATTAATGTTATATTTATAAAGTTTATAAAATTTACTACATATGAAACTGTATTGATTTAGAAAATTAGTACATTATTTTCCTTCATGAGACATACATGAAATAGGACGCGACACATATTTTGACGTCATTGAAGAATGACGTCAAAGGTACAGAAACGGACATCTAGAGATACGAAAAATGAAAAGAAAAGAGGCAAATTTATTTAATACAGCTGGATATTGTATTTAAAAAAAAAATGGTTTAATCCGTAATATATCTGTTATTCAGCTATCAGACAGGGTATATAATGTGACATGTTATTCAGCTATCAGACAGGGTATATAATGTGACATTCCCAGCTTACGATATATATTCCCTTCGGTGCATTCTTGGCTTAGGATCTATATTCCCTGAGGCGCAGCCGAAGGGAATATATATCATAAGCCGGGAATGTCACATTATATACCCTGTCTGATAGCTGAATAACAGATATATTACGGATTTAACCTTCTTTTTTTTTATATATGATATTACGAATTTAGTTTGTTACACATATTTTCATTGGTTCTTCAACCCTGAATGTCAGCATATATTCGGAAAACAGACGGGGTATATATTTCAGTCCCCAAAAATGATTAAAACATGGACGACAAAACATTACGCTTCACCGAATCAATGGTATAATACGGAATAATAAATGTATTTTTACCAAATTAAATGCTGTTTTTATACTCAAAACGGCTGCATGAACAAAAAAATATTACAACAGTTAATTCCGTCACAAATACCTGATCGATTCAGCAAACCCCTGTGTTCCACGGCTGTACCATAACAAATAAACAAAACGTTGAGCCTTGAAAACTTTCGACGTCATGAAGCCACACCAAGGTTTTATTTACATGTTGTTTACATTTAAATTATTGAAACTGTTTCGCAACCTGTTGTTTTGTTATGTGATATATTAATGTTATATTTATAAAGTTTATAAAATTTATTACATATGAAACTATTGATTTAGAAATTTAGTACAGTAATTTCCTTCATGAGACACCCTATACATGAAATAGGACGCGACACATATTTTGACGTCATTGAAGAATGACGTCAAAGGTACAGAAACGGACATCTAGAGATACGAAAAATGAAAAGAAAAGAGGCAAATTTATTTAATACAGCTGGATATTGTATTTAAAAAAAAAATGGTTTAATCCGTAATATATCTGTTATTCAGCTATCAGACAGGGTATATAATGTGACATGTTATTCAGCTATCAGACAGGGTATATAATGTGACATTCCCAGCTTACGATATATATTCCCTTCGGCGCATTCTTGGCTTAGGATCTATATTCCCTGAGGCGCAGCCGAAGGGAATATACATCATAAGCCGGGAATGTCACATTATATACCCTGTCTGATAGCTGAATAACAGATATATTACGGATTTAACCTTCTTTTTTTTTATATATGATATTACGAATTTAGTTTGTTACACATATTTTCATTGGTTCTTCAACCCTGAATGTCAGCATATATTCGGAAAACAGACGGGGTATATATTTCAGTCCCGAAAAACGATTAAAACATGGACGACAAAACATTACGCTTCACCGAATCAATGGTATAATACGGAATAATAAATGTATTTTTACCAAATTAAATGCTGTTTTTATACTCAAAACGGCTGCATGAACAAAAAAATATTACAACAGTTAATTCCGTCACAAATACCTGATCGATTCAGCAAACCCCTGTGTTCCACGGCTGTACCATAACAAATAAACAAAACGTTGAGCCTTGAAAACTTTCGACGTCATGAGGCCACACCAAGGTTTTATTTACATGTTGTAAACACTTAAATTATTGAAGCTGTTTCGCAAACCCGTTGTTTGTTATGTGATCTATTAATGTTATATTTATAAAGTTTATAAAATTTATTACATATGAAACTATTGATTTAGAAATTTAGTACAGTAATTTCCTTCATGAGACACCCTATACATGAAATATGACGTGACACATATTTTGACGTCATTGAAGAATGACGTCAAAGGTACGGAAACGGACATCTAGAGATACGAAAAATGAAAATAAAAGAGGCAAATTTATTTAATACAGTTGGAAGTTGTATTTAAAAAAAAAAAGGTTAAATCCGTAATATATCTGTTATTCAGCTATCAGACAGGGTATATAATATGACATTCCCGGCTTATGATATATATTCCCTTCGGCTGCGCCTCAAGGAATATAGATCCTAAGCCGGGAATGTCACATTATATACCCTGTCTGATAGCTGAATAACATATAATATTCCACTGGTGTTGTTTTGTCTTTCAAGATCGTAATATTATATTGCACAGATGTTGTGTTGTCTATCAAGTTTGTAATATTATATTCCACTGGTGTTGTGTTGTCTATCAAGGTCGTAATATTATATTCCACTGATGTTGTGTTGTCTATCAAGGTTGTAATTTTATATTTCACTGATGTTGTGTTGTCTATAAAGGTTGTAATTTTATATTCCACTGATGTGTTGTCTATCAAGGTTGTAATTTTATATTCCACTGATGTTGTGTTGTCTATCAATGTTGTAATTTTATATTCCACTGATGTTGTGTTGTCTATAAAGGTTGTAATTTTATATTCCACTGATGTTGTGTTGTCTATAAAGGTTGTAATTTTATATTCCACTGATGTTGTGTTGTCTATCAAGGTTGTAATTTTATATTCCACTGATGTTGTGTTGTCTATCAAGGTTGTAATTTTATATTTCACTGATGTTGTGTTGTCTATCAAGGTTGTAATTTTATATTTCACTGGTGTTGTGTTGTCTATCAAGGTTGTAATTTTATATTCCACTGATGTTGTGTTGTCTATCAAGGTTAAAATTTTATATTCCACTGATGTTGTGTTGTCTATCAATGTTGTAATTTTAGATTTCACTGGTGTTGTTTTGTCTATCAATGTTGTAATTTTATATTCCACTGATGTTGTGTTGTCTATCAGGTTGTAATTTTATATTCCACTGATGTTGTGTTGTCTATCAATGTTGTAATTTTATGTTTCACTGGTGTTGTTTTTTCTATCAAGGTCGTAATATTATATTCCACTGATGTTGTGTTGTCTATGAAGGTTGTAATTTTATATTCCACTGATGTTGTGTTGTCTATCAATGTTGTAATTTTATATTTCACTGGTGTTGTGTTGTCTATCAATGTTGTAATTTTATGTTTCACTGGTGTTGTTTTGTCTATCAAGGTTGTAATATTATATTCCACTGATGTTGTGTTGTCTATCAAGGTTGTAATTTTATATTTCACTGATGTTGTGTTGTCTAAAGGTTGTAATTTTATATTCGACTGATGTTGTGTTGTCTATCAAGGTTGTAATTTTATATTCCACTGATGTTGTGTTGTTTATCAAGGTTGTAATTTTATATTCCACTGATGTTGTGTTGTCTATCAATGTTGTAATTTTATATTCCACTGATGTTGTGTTGTCTATCAAGGTTGTAATTTTATATTTCACTGGTGTTGTTTTGTCTATCAAGGTTGTAATTTTATATTGCACAGATGTTGTGTTGTCTATCAAGGTTGTAATATTATATTCCACTGGTGTTGTGTTGTCTATCAAGGTCGTAATATTATATTTCACTGGTGTTGTGTTGTCTATCAAGGTCGTAATATTATATTCCACTGGTGTTGTGTTGTCTATCAAGGTCGTAATATTATATTCCACTGGTGTTGTGTTGTCTATCAAGGTCGTAATTTTAAATTTCACTGATGTTGTGTTGTGTTGTCTATCAAGGTCGTTATATTATATTCCACTGGTGTTATTATACTCCCGCTCCCCGAAGGGGGAGGGGGGTATACTGTTTTACCTCTGTCCGTCCTTCCGTCCGTCCAAGATATTTTTCGTCGCATTTTTCTCAGTAACTGTTGATGGCAGAAATCTGATATATGGTCACAAGCATCATATAGGTATACCATATTGTGGGTAGCGTTTTTGGACCCGTCAGATTCCTACTTCCTGTTTGCTGACTTTGTTGATTTTTATACACATTAAACATATATGCTCATTTTTCGTCGCATTTTTCTCAGCAACTATTGATGGCAGAAATCGGATATTTGGTCACAAGCTTCATATAGCTATACCATATTGTGGGTAGCGTTTTTGGATACATCAGATTCCTACTTCCTGTTTGCCGATTTTGTTGATTTTTATACACATTGAACATATATGCACATTTTTCATTGCATTTTTCTCAGCAACTATTGATGACAGGAATCTGATATTTGGTCACAAGCTTCATATAGGTATGCCATATTGTGGGAAGCATTTTTGGACTCATCAGATTCCTACTTCCTGTTTGCCGACTTAGTTGGTTTCTATACACATTGAACATATATGCACATTTTTCGTCACATTTTTCTCAGCTACTATTGATGGCAGAGATCTGATATTTGGTCACAAGCTTCATATAGGTACCACATATTGTGGGAAGCATTTTTTTACCTGTCAGATTCCTACTTCCTGTGTGCCGAAGAGCGGGGGTACCATAGGTGAGAATTAGCTCACAGTTCATCTTGTTTTGTCTATCAAGGTCGTAATATTATATTTCACTGGTGTTGTGTTGTCTATCAACGTCATAATTTTATATTTCACTGGTATAGTGTTGTCTATCAAGGTCGTAATTTTATATTTCACTGGTGTTGTGTTGTCTATTAAGGTCGTAATATTATATTCCACTGATGTTGTTTTGTCTATCAAGGTCATAATATTATAATTCACTGGTGTTGTGTTGTCTATCAAGGTCGTAATTTTATAGTTCACTGGTGTTGTGTTTTCTATCAAGGTCGTAATTTTATATTTCACTGGTGTTGTGTTGTCTATCAAGGTCGTAATATTATATTCCACTGGTGTTGTTTTGTCTATCAAGGTCGTAATATTATATTCCACTGGTGTTGTTTTGTCTATCAAGGTCGTAATATTATATTTCACTGGTGTTGTTTTATCTATCAAGGTTGTAATTTTATTATTTCACTGGTGTTTTTTTGTCTATCAGGATTGTAATTTTATATTTCACAGTTATTGTTTTGTCGACCAAGGTTGTAATTTTATATTTCACTGGTGTTGTGTTGTCTATCAAGGTTGTAATTTTATATTTCACAGGTGTTGTTTTGTCTATCAGGATTGTAATTTCATATTTCACTGGTGTTGTTTTGTCTATCAAGGTTGTAATTTTATATTTCACAGTTATTGTTTTGTCGATCAAGGTTGTAATTTTATATTTCACCGGTGTTGTGTTGTCTATGAAGGTTGTAATTTTATATTTCACAGTTATTGTTTTGTCGATCAAGGTTGTAATTTAATATTTAACTGGTGTTTTTTTGTCTCTCAAGAATGTAATTTTATTATTTCACAGGTGTTGTTTTCTGTCTCGATTGTAATTATGTCTCCCCTTCGAACGAAGGGAGACATATTGTTTTAGTCTGATTTTTTCTTCCGCTTCTCAGCGAAGCTTGTCCAGACCATAACTTTTTTGTCTATCGAGATAGGTCAATGATATTTCGTATGTGAGTGCATGACCATAAGGTGGTGTGTCGGGAACTGTAATGACCTTCGTGGGACCTTGACATAATATATAGACCTCAAGGTCAAATAATTGTTTTTTAAATAGTATTTTCTTGTCCAGGCCATAACATTTTTGTCTTTCGAGGTAGGTCAATGATAATTGGTATGTGGGTGCATGACCATAAGGCGGTGTGTCGCATACCATAATGACCTTAGTGGGACCTTGACCTTTGACCTCAAGGTCAAATAATTCAAATAAATCCAACAAAACTGTTCATTGGAAGATAGTTTGTATGTGCATGACCATAAGGCGGTGTGTCGCGTACCGTAATGACCTTCGTGGGACCTTGATCTTTGACCTCAAGGTCAAATAATTGTTTTTTAAATAGTATTTTCTTGTCCGGGCCATAACATTTTTGTCTCGAGATAGGTCAATGATATGTGGGTGCATGACCATAAGGTGGTGTGTTGTGTACCGTAATGACCTTCGTGGGACCTTGACCTTTGACCTGAAGGTCAAATAATTCAAATAAATCCAACAAAACTGTTCATTGGAAGATAGTTCGTATGTGCATGACCATAAGGTGGTGTGTTCCATGCCATAATGACCTTCGTGGGACCTTGACCTTTGTGTTTTTGTTTTAAACATATTTTATTCACAACTAAATGAATAGGATTGAGCAACAGGCTATGCCTATACAAGCTCTCTCCTTTTACATGTACAAGGCATATATTCAGTATATATAACAATTATTTCAATAATATAAGATAATTATGTTCCTTCAATACATGTAATTGTGAACACCATTAATATTTCATATATAATAAATTTACGAGTGAGTTGAAATTTGTAGACTTTCTAAATATTTTAAATAGTTAAACATACAAGAAGTTAAAGAAAAATAAAATAACACAAAATAAATGTATAATGGGAGGAGTGCAATTGAAAAAAGAAGCATCTTAAATGAAACGATGAGTGTCAATTATGAACTTGTGTACAGCTTGAAATATGTTTGTATTTAGATCATATGAAAATGATCTATTTCCATGTAATAATAAATCTATATTAATGTCAATATTATTATTATTTGGTATTAATGTCTGTATGGAATCTAATAAGATAAATCTTAAGTTATTAAATTTATTCCAAAATTATAATGAGCATTGGTGTCCCAAGTTTTATAGAAGTGTGTCAATCTATTTTTAAAGATATTTAAACTTGGAGATTCAGTAATAGTAAGGGGCAAAGTATTCCATAGTCTTATAGTGAAAGGGACAAAACTATTATAAAAAGAACTTGTTCTGGAAAATGGTGGATGGAATGTATTATTTTCATTTCTTAAGTTATATCCTGATTGTCTAGGTAGATATGGTTGAACCAACTCATAAAGGTATGCAGGTGTTAATCCATTTAGTATTTTATAAAATAATATTAGTTTGTGTTTGTTCCGTCTATTTTCTAGTGTTTCGCACCCCAATTCGTGGTATAGTTTTTGTCTAGAGGAATTACATCTAAAACCGGTTATAATTCGACCAGCTTCTATCTGTACACTTTCCAATAAATCGGATTCCTTTTTTGTGCAGTTACCCCATACTACATCGCCATATTCTAAAACGGGTCTAATAAATGCAAAATATATACGTATAAGGGAATATCTATCTAATAAATGTTTAACTTGTCTAAGTAAAATAAAACGAGAGCATGCTTTTTTTTATAAATATCATCTATATGTTTTTTCCATGTAGCTGATGATTGAAATGTTATTCCAAGATGACAATGATTATCTGTTTCATCAATTTCATCTCCATTTAGTCCAAAATATACAGGTGGGTGCTCCCTGTCCCTTCTACTAAATACAATATTTTTTGTTTTTTGAGGATTAAATTGAATTGCCCATTTTTTAGCCCAGTTGGAAATAACATTCAAGTCATCCGTCAGAGAAGTTGCTGCTGCAGCATGATCATTTTCTACTACTACAAATAAGGAAGTATCATCTGCAAAAAGCCGGATGTCATTATTTATATCATTCACAATATCATTAATATAAACAAGGAAAAGGAATGGACCCAACACAGAACCTTGGGGAACACCTGCTTTAATACCCTTAAGAGTTGAAGAGAAACCTTTCGAAGCAACTTTTTGTTGTCGATCTGAGAGGTAACTTTCAATCCACGATATTAATTGTTTGTTAACTCCAGTCAGCTTAAGTTTGAAAAGAAGGCTTTTATGCCAAACTTTGTCAAAGGCCTTGGAAACATCACAAAAAACAAATCTTACATCCCTCCCCCTATCCATATTACTAATAATATTATGATATATTTCAATCAGTTGATTAACAGTTGAGTCATTTGGTTGAAAGCCAGATAGACACTTTGACAAGATATTATTTGATTTCATATAATTAAATAAGTGTTTAAATAGAATTTTTTCCATAATTTTACATACTATGCTGGTTACTGATATAGGGCGATAGTTTTGGGGTGAGTGTGGATTACCTTTACCTTTAAAAATTGGACTTACATGAGCTATCTTCCATAAGAGAGGAACCTGTTTTATTGAAAGAGACATGTTAAAAAATTTTGTTAGTGGCTTAGAAATTGAATAAGCAATATCTTTTAATAATCTAGGACTGACACCATCAGGGCCAGCTGGTTTATTTACATTTAAGATTTTTAACTGGTCTAAAATTTCCTGTTCTGTTATGATAAATTCATTCAAATGACATGGCAGAAGTGTAACATTATCAGAAATAACTGGTTCATTATCAATATTAGCTATATTAGAAAAGTGAGTATTTAGAATTTCAACTTTATTAGAAGGGTGAATAAAAATTTGGCCATCATGTTCCAAAAATGGGGGTGGATCTCTGGCTTTAGTAAAATTTGATATGGATTTAGCAATTCTCGACCATTTCCCAGGAGGGATATCTTTGTTTAAAAGTTCAGAGGTAAGTTTATTTTTATATTCGTCCTTTGTTTTTCTCACTAAATCAATAACTTCATTCCTGATATCTCTAAATTTTTTCCAATGATCAGGGTTGTTTGTAGTTTTAGCTTTATAATGACTTCTGTTACGTTGTCTGATCTTGTTTCTAATTTTATTATTCATAAATGGTTTATCATTTGGTCGAACTGTAATAGTCTTGGTAGGTATATATTTTTTAACAGCATCATCTTAAAATTTTAAGAAAATTAGAATACACATCATTAATATTATCAGAATCAAAAACTAGATCATCCCAATTTATAATATTCAGTACATCAGCAAGCCCTTCAATGTCGGCAGCATTATAATTTCTTATTTGCTTTTTAAAGGAGTGTTGTTTAAAGGTTTTAAATGAAATTTCAGCTAAGACAGGAACATGGGTACTGCATACTGGAGTAAGGACATCCACTGAGTTAATCAAATTTTTTCGGTTAGTTATACATAGATCAATACAAGTTCCTGTCTCAGTAAAAAAGTTTGTGGCTTCAAATACTACATTTCCCAAATTTAAACGATTTAATATCTTTTTAAAATAGTTACTGGAGTTTGACAACATGTCACAATTATAGTCGCCAACTAAAAAAAGTGGTAAATCAGAATCAAGAGCTTTATCTACAGACTCGCAGAATAACTCCCATATATGTAAATTAGAATTTGGAGGCCTATATATAACACCAACTAAAAATTTGTCATTATTACTGTTTTGGATTTCGACCCAAAGTATTTCTAAATTATTAACTGATAGATCAGTACGTACTTTGTAATATAAGCTATTCTTCACATATATAGTCACACCTCCACCATGCCTATTTCTATCTAGTCTAACTGGATTTTAGAAGCTCTTTAATTTTATTTTATCATTATCAATAGATTTATCAAGATGTGATTCAGATATACAAATAACATCATACTCTTGAAATTCATGTTCAATCAGATCTAATTTAGGTAGTAAACTACATACATTATTGTGTATTATTTTTATATTTTTTTATTATTCAATTGTGGACCTGGATTAGACTCAATACCAGCTATCAGTAGGGCATATTTTATAACATAACTAGAAACAATACCAAACTTAGAAATGGGTAGCACAGTAACCATCAGGTTCATACATTTTACAGCATTATATTCTAATAGCATAATTAATTAATCAAAACTATCATAATTCATAATAATGACATATTCCAGGTTAAATAAAATAATAAACCATTGAAACACAAAATAGTTGTGTACACTTATAAACAAGACACTCACAATATAAGAAACGCTTCTGAAAAAACATTCATCATCAGACAAGACATATTTACATAAGAAAAAATATATATACATGTGGGTTAATTCTGAATTTGTCAACAAAAAACAAATTTTGCAGATAGGGAAAAAAAGAAAAGAAGTAGATAAATTTGAAGAGAAATTGATGTTCACAGTTAACTTTATTTTAATTCAGCCTGTAATGAATTAAATGCCTGTGATGTTTAAAGTTTCAACATATAAAGTGTTACTACCATTCTGAGTCACTGATATATGTAAGAGGTCTAAATAAATTGCAAATGTATATGTACAACACAAACGCGAATTGATTCTTTGAATTTTCACTCATATTTCCAATTTCATGGTCTTGCTGTTCAGTTCATTAAACTATATATATCAGTTTAGATTTAAAGTTTAAATAAAAATAAAGGGTCACCCCAAGAGGAGAAACATTATGGATATACATTATTACTATATTGTATACCCACAAGAGACAAAATATGTCATTATACCCATAGAGTATAGGAATATATGAGAAGTAACCCAATCTTGTCTGTCACATGAGTGGATCATAAAATATAATACATGTACCGGTACATGTAATACGAGTTAAGTAAACTTAATTTTGTATACGTTAAACATTGCTTAGTCTACACAATTAAACGTACATTTTATTTCAGAGATATTTTTAATATATAGCTACAGAATATATGAGAAAACCCAATTAACTCATGTACACTGCAGAAACATTCTTATTGTGTTAAAAAAACAAACACATCCAAGTGGCATTAAAAGAGAAAAAAACACAAGAAAGGAAGTATTTACACCAATTAGCAGTACACTTTTGCTTAGCCTGTATGAATAAAAGTATTTCAGCGATATGCAAATGCAGCTGGACATATACAAAAAGTTCAATGGATCCGGACTACATGTTAGAACTGAAAAGATCAATATTATTGAACAAATCAAAAAAAGAGTATGTGAAAAAATTAACAACAACTTGGAAACCTAGAGGGTAAATCTACTATATTATCCATAAATTATGGATATATGCACATCATATTATGTAGACAGAGTATGCTCCAAGTACATTGTACTTCCTGCCATTCTCTAACATACCTACAGAATAACTGGGACCTGTTGGCAAGTATTTTATATACATGTAACAACACCTGTTTATCCCCATAATAGAACCTTGCATATGCATAGTTTTGTTCAATGACAAGTGGAGACCAACACATGTTTATGATGTACAAGAGTCATAAGTCATTCTCAAACTCTGTGGGACAATCAGCAACGTACAGTAAGAATATTACTTCGGTAAGAAAAAAGGGTAAAGCTACTACATTCGGGATCAAATGTCCATTCGTATTGGTCATTTTATAGATTTTTGTGTCCGTTTGTGACTTGTAAAATATGGTTCGGTTCAGCAAGAAATAATTTTACGATGTCAATGGACTGATTGTCCAGCCACAGTACAGTCAGAGACACAATGTGACAAATCACGGTGACAGACGTATCACTCCTAGTGACACCGTTAAATCCCTGCTCTGCTCAATCTATGCTTATTTTACGCCTTATTTTGATGTTGTCTTTTATAGCAACACTCCAATTGCAAAAGAAATTCAGAAAAAAATTTATCAGAACAAAAAATACATCCAAATCACCAAGATGAATGACACGCCCATCACAGCGACCCATCACACTATGTCTCAGACTGGATATATACTATAAATGAAAATATCTATGCCGATGAAGTATGAATTCAATGCCAATGGTCCTGTATAATATGTATTTATATCATAATAAATTATTTCATCATCCAGACTGGACGCACGACACAATGTAATTTTCTTACATATATGTATTATGGGTGAATTTCCAACCCCGATGACGATGTATATCAGTTAAGGGAAATATATGGCAACATGGGTATAAAATCTGGACACGATCGTGTTTGTGACACAATGTCAGTACATGTTAATAACAACAATAAAAGAATATTTGAATATTTGCATTGACCTTTGACCTAAAGGTCAAATAATTGTTTTTTTATATAGTATCATTCAACTCATAATGTGTAACTTATTGTTGTACAGATGGACGCATTAAGGGGAGACATAAGTTTTAGGTATCTAAAACAGTTCTTCCTAGTTTTATATTCCACTCGTGTTGTTTTGTCTATCAAGATTGTAATTTTATTATTTCACTGGTGTTGTTTTGTCTATCAATGCTGTAATTTTATATTTCACTGGTGTGGTGTTGTCTATCAAAATTGTAATTTTATATTTCACTGGTGTTGATTTGCCTATCAAGGTTATAATTGTGGATTTCACTGGTGTTGTTTTGTTTATCAAAATTGCAATTTTGTATTCCACTGGTGATGTTATGTTGTCTGTCAAGGTTGTAATTTTTTTATTACGACCATGATAGACAAAAAAAACAACAGTGAAATAAAAAAAATTAAATCCTGATAGACAAAGCGTCTATCAGGATTTAATTTTTTTTATTTCACTGTTGTTTTTTTTGTCTATCATGGTCGTAATTTTATATTTCACTCGACACTGGTGTTGTTTTGTCTATCAGGATTGTAATTCTATGTTGTGTATCAAGGTTGTAACTTTATATTCCACTGGTGTTGTGTTGTCTATCAGGATTGTAATTTTATATTTCACTGGTGTTGTTTTGTCTATAAAGGTTGTAATTTTATATTTCACTGATGTTGTTTTGTCTCTCAGGGATGTTATTTAACAGTACGTTATAGCTGATATTTCACCTTTTTCATAATTTCATCAAAATAAACATACAATACAATGTATTAATGCATCAAAACTATATCACTGGTTTCTCAACACAGCTCCCCTCATAAAAAACAAGTGATATCTTAACTGAATTGGATGATTTTGAGGAACATAATCACCATTATTTAGTTTTGTTGTGTGATCCAATTCCGATAAAAAAGATACAACTTATGGGTATATTATAAATGTATAATTCATGAATTATTTCTATTATTTTTTTCCAGATATTAGAAAGGTACAAGAACTTTGGGATAACATATGTGTATCTCACAGCAAACACATGACAGAGCTGAAAGATGAAATAGCAATATTGAAAAAAGATAATCCATAAGACATCTACTATATACTAGACAAGATGAATAAAATTTACCAGTAATTTAAATGACATGATATTAAAAGTTGTAATTTTATATTTCACTGGCATTGTTTTGTCTATCAAGGTTGTAATTTCATATTTCACTGGTGTTGTTTTGTCTATCAAGGTTGTAATTTCATATTTCACTGGTGTTGTTTTGTCGATCAAGGTTGTAATTTTATATTTAACTGGTGTTGTTTTGTCGATCAAGGTTGTAATTTTATATTTAACTGGTGTTGTTTTGTCGATCAAGGTTGTAATTTTATATTTCACTGGTGTTGTTTTGTCGATTAAGGTTGTAATTTTATATTTTACTGGTCTTGTTTTGTCGATCAAGGTTGTAATTTTATATTTCACTGGTGTTGTTTTGTCTATAAAGGTTGTAATTTTATATTTCACTGATGTTGTTTTGTCTCTCAGGGATGTTATTTAACAGTACGTTATAGCTGATATTTCACCTTTTTCATAATTTCATCAAAATAAACATACAATACAATGTATTAATGCATCAAAACTATATCACTGGTTTCTCAACACAGCTCCCCTCATAAAAAACAAGTGATATCTTAACTGAATTGGATGATTTTGAGGAACATAATCACCATTATTTAGTTTTGTTGTGTGATCCAATTCCGATAAAAAAGATACAACTTATGGGTATATTATAAATGTATAATTCATGAATTATTTCTATTATTTTTTTCCAGATATTAGAAAGGTACAAGAACTTTGGGATAACATATGTGTATCTCACAGCAAACACATGACAGAGCTGAAAGATGAAATAGCAATATTGAAAAAAGGTAATCCATAAGACATCTACTATATACTAGACAAGATGAATAAAATTTACCAGTAATTTAAATGACATGATATTAAAAGTTGTAATTTTATATTTCACTGGCATTGTTTTGTCTATCAAGGTTGTAATTTCATATTTCACTGGTGTTGTTTTGTCTATCAAGGTTGTAATTTTATATTTCACTAGCATTGTTTTGTCTATCAAGGTTGTAATTTTATATTTCACAGTTATTGTTTTGTCGATCAAGGTTGTAATTTTATATTTAACTGGTGTTGTTTTGTCGATCAAGGTTGTAATTTTATATTTAACTGGTGTTGTTTTGTCGATCAAGGTTGTAATTTTATATTTCACTGGTGTTGTTTTGTCGATTAAGGTTGTAATTTTATATTTTACTGGTCTTGTTTTGTCGATCAAGGTTGTAATTTTATATTTCACTGGTGTTGTTTTGTCGATCAAGGTTGTAATTTTATATTCCACTGGTGTTGTTTTGTCTATCAAGGTTGTAATTTTATATTTCACTGGTGTTGTTTTGTCGATCAAGGTTGTAATTTTATATTCCACTGGTGTTTTGTCTATCAAGGTTGTAATTTTATATTTCACAGTTATTGTTTTGTCGATCAAGGTTGTAATTTTATATTTAACTGGTGTTGTTTTGTCGATCAAGGTTGTAATTTCATATTTCACTGGTGTTGTTTTGTCTATCAAGATTGTAATTTTATATTTCACTGGTGTTGTGTTGTCTATCAAGGTTGTAATTTTATATTTCACTGGTGTTGTTTTGTCGATCAAGGTTGTAATTTTATATTTCACTGGTGTTGTTTTGTCGATCAAGGTTGTAATTTCATATTTCACTGGTGTTGTTTTATCTATCAAGGTTGTAATTTTATATTTCACTGGTGTTGTTTTGTCGATCAAGGTTGTAATTTTATATTCCACTGGTGTTGTTTTGTCTATCAAGGTTTTAATTTTATATTTCACAGTTATTGTTTTGTCAAATCAAGGTTGTAATTTTATATTTAACTGGTGTTGTTTTGTCGATCAAGGTTGTAATTTTATATTTTACTGGTATTGTTTTGTCGATCAAGGTTGTAATTTTATATTTCACTGGTGTTGTTTTGTCGATCAAGGTTGTAATTTCATATTTCACTGGTGTTGTGTTGTCTATCAAGGTTGTAATTTTATATTTCACTGGTGTTGTTTTGTCGATCAAGGTTGTAATTTTATATTGCACTGGTGTTGTTTTGTCTATCAAGGTTGTAATTTTATATTTCACAGTTATTGTTTTGTCGATCAAGGTTGTAATTTTATATTTAACTGGTGTTGTTTTGTCGATCAAGGTTGTAATTTTATATTTCACTGGTATTGTTTTGTCGATCAAGGTTGTAATGTTATATTTAACTAGTGTTGTGTTGTCTATAAAGGTTCTAATTTTATATTTCACTGGTGTTCTTTTGTCTATAAAGGTTGTAATTTTATATTTCACTGATGTTGTTTTGTCTATAAAGGTGCTAATTCTATATTTAACTGGTGTTCTTTTGTCTATAAAGGTTGTAATTTTATATTTCACTAATGTTGTTTTGTCTATAAAGGTTCTAATTTTATATTTCACTGGTGTTCTTTTGTCTATAAAGGTTCTTATTTTATATTTCACTGATGTTGTTTTGTCTCAGTATTGTAATTGTATATTTCACTGGTGTTGTTTTGTTTATCAAGATTGTACTTTTATATTTCACTGGTATTGTGCTGTCTCTCAAGAATGTAATACGACTAAAATTGGTATTTTCTGCTTATCTGCTATGCACGCAGCATTAAGGATTAAGAGCATAGACTTGTTGGTTCGGAATTGGGGTTAATATGTCCCAGTGGAGCGACATGTACCCCCGGAGGACTTTTGTTTCAGTGAGCTAACACTATAAAAATGCAATTAAGCATGTTGGTCTAGTACAAGCCACCACATCAGTGGTGTAATTGTTAGCCTGATCTCCTCGAGCGGGTAGATCGTGGGTTCGAGACTGATCGGAACACACAAAAGACTATAAAATTGGTATTGGTTGCTTCTCCGCCAAGCGAGCAGAATTAAGAAGTAAGAGCAAAGACTGGTTTGGCTTGGAATCAGAATAATGTGTCCGAGTGGACTGACATGTCGACATGCTGACTGCTGTTTCTGTGAGCTAGCACTATAAAATCCAATTAAGCGTGTTTGTTTTTTTCTAATTTTGAAAACGAAAAATACAACCATGTGGACATATTAAAAATGTATAATTCATAAATTATTTCTATTATTTTCCAGAATATGGAAAGTTAAAAAACTGTCGAGTATGTTTGGATGAAATAAAACAGATTCTCCTAATTCCATGCGGTCATTTTTGTCTCTGTCAAACATGTTTTGTCAAATGCAACCGTGAATGTCCAATTTGTAGAAAGAAAATAACAGGTTATGTTAAAGGGTTTAATTCATGAATTAAAATTAGTTCATCTTATTAGATACATTTGTGATCTAAAGTGTTATTTTTATATCCCATGGCCGCAATATGACAAAATACATGTAGATTTTGTACTTTATACACCAGAGATCATGATTACATCAAATGGTTTCTATAATGGATTTTCAAATTAGAAAATCATGCATCCAACAAAATAATTCACAATCATTCAAGGATTTGAATACTAGGAGACGTCGCAAGATACTGGTGTTACTTAACGTTACTCGTTTAAGACTGTTTGAGCTATTGCCATCACTTGGCGTCCATCTGTAAACTTTTTCAAAAATCTTCTCCTCTGAAACCACTGGGCCAATTTAAACCAAACTTGGCCTGAATCATCCTTAGGGGGTTCCCTTTAAAAGTTATGTCCGATGACCCTGCCGACCAACCATCATGGCCACCATGTCTATAAATAAAACAAAAAAATCAATTAAAAAAAATCCAGAAACATCCTTTAGAGTATCTTGCAATTAAATTTGATACATATATGTAATATTATTTCAGAATCGTTACTATAACTATAACTATAACTAGAAAATTAGTGAAAAAAATTCATTAAAAAATTATTTTAAAATCCTGTAAAGGATCAAATGCAATCAAACCATATGGAAAGAATGCATATATATATATGTGGTCTTCTTTCAAAATTTTGATTGAAGACCTTCGAGTGTCATCCAACGTGGCCGTCGCTGTTACAAAAAAGAGAAAATTATTGTCAAAAAACATATTTTAAAATCCGGTAAAAAGTCAGTTGCCACCAAACTTTATGGAAATGATTCATATATGATCCACTTTCAGACTTCTGGTTGCTAACCCTGGTTCGCTTATGAAAAATGGCTGCTATCGTTACAAAAAATAGATTTTTTTTTTTTTTTTTTTAAATTCTTTAAATATTGTAAAGAGCCAATGTTGCTACCAAACTATAAAGGAACAATGCATATATAATTCTCTTTCACACCATGAATGATGACGCCTACTGCCATCAAACATGGCCGTTGCCGTTTCTCAAACTTGAAAATTAGTGAAAAAAATCAGTAAAAAATAGAAAACTATTGAAAAAATTCGATTCTTCTCCTCTGAAACCGTTTGGCCAAATGAACCGAAACTTGGTAGGAAGCATCTATGGAAAGTCCTCTGTTGTGATTGCTCATTTTGTCCCGATCCGTTAACAAATATGCCCACCATAGACAATTCTTGTTTCTGATTGGATGATTTCTAAAAAATCTTCTCCTCTGAAACCGCTTTGCCAAATGAACCGAAACTTAGTAGGATGCATCTATGGGAGGTCCTCTATAAAGATGGCTCATTAGGTCCCGATCCATTAACAAATATGGTTGCCACAGGCAATTCTTGTTTCTAATTGGTCAATTTCTAAAACTCTTCTTCTCTGAAACCGCTTTGCCAAATGAACAGAAACTTGGTAGGAAGTATCTATAGAAGGTGTCATGATGATTGATTTATTTTGCCTACAAATAAAACAGTTTGGTTTAAAGATTTTATCTTTAATTTCTTTCTTTATTTATTTATTTATTTATTTATTTGAGGAATTATTTCATTATCACACATGCATATCGTAACATATCTATCCTGTTACGTGATGTGTACATGTAGGCGTACGTAGCGGTCTTTTCATTTTCGAAATGTCATGACGTAAAAAATGGGCAAGAGGGACATCGGATTAGACATTATGTTTTTTCTATATATTTTTTATTAGTTCACCTGGACCAAAGGTAAGTCCAGGTGAACTATTGCCATCACTTGGCGTCCGTCATCTGTCGTCTGTTGTCCGTCGTCTGTAAACTTTTCACATTTCAAGCTTCTTCTCCGAAACCACTGGGCCAATTGGAACCAAACTTAGCAGGAATGATCCTTGGATGGTTCTCTACAAAGTTACTGTTTTTCGTTCCAGTCGGATGTTCAACATGACTGCCAGGGCCAATAATATGCTCTGATTGGCTGAAATTTCAAAGATCTTCTTCTCTGAAACTAATGAACTGACTAAACCCAAACTGTAAATGAATGATCATTGGAATGTCCTTTACCAAGTTGCTGTTTTTTATGCCGATCGGAAATCCAAGATGGCCGCCACCGCAGGACATAGATTAACATTGGACCCTATGGGAAAATGTTCAAATGCCTTCTTCTCAGAAACTACAAATATGATTAAAGCCAAACTGTACATGAATGTTCATTGGATGGTTCTCTACAATCATAAGGTTTTTTGTTCCGATATAAAATTCAAAATGGCGGCTACGGCAGGACTTAGTTTAACATTGGATCCTATGGGAATTTTTTTTCAAAATGCTTCTTCTCTGAAACCACTGAGACAATTGAAACCAAACTGCCCGGGAATGATCATTGGAAGGTCCTCTACAAAGTTTTTGTTTTTTATGCCGATCGGAAATCCAAGATGGCCGCCACCGCAGGACATAGATTAACATTGGACCCTATGGGAAAATGTTCAAATGCCTTCTCAGAAACTACAAATATGATTAAAGCCAAACTGTACATGAATGTTCATTGGATGGTCCTCTACAATCTTGAGGTTTTTTGTTCCGATATGAAATTCAAAATGGCGGCTACGGCAGGACTTAGTTTAACATTGGACCCTATGGGAATTTTTTTTCAAAATGCTTCTTCTCTGAAACCACTTGGACAATTGAAACCAAACTGCCCAGGAATGATCATTGGAAGGTCCTCTACAAAGTTTCTGTTTTTTATGTCGATCAGAAATCCAAGATGACTGCCACCGCAATACATAGATTAACATTGGACCCTATGGGAAAATGTTCAAATGCCTTCTTCTCAGAAACTGCAAATATGATTAAAGCCAAACTGTACATGAATGTTCATTGGATGGTCCTCTACAAACTATATGTTTTTTATTCCGATATGAAATTCAAAATGGCGACTACGGCAGGACTTAGTTTAACATTAGACCCTATGGGGAAAATGTTTCAAAACTCTTCTTCTCTGAAACCACTAGGACAGTTGAAACCAAACTGCCCAGGAATGATCATTGGAAGGTCCTCTACAAATTTTATATTTTTTATGTCGATCGGAAATCCAAGATGGCCGCCACCGCAATACATAGATTAACATTGGACCCTATGGGAAAATACTCAAATGCCTTCTTCTCAGAAACTGCAAATATGATTAAAGCCAAACTGTACATGAATGTTCATTGGATGGTCCTCTACAAACTGTATGTTTTTTATTCCGATATGAAATTCAAAATGGCGACTACGGCAGGACTTAGTTTAACATTAGACCCTATGGGAAAAATGTTTCAAAACGCTTCTTCTCTGAAACCACTAGGACAGTTGAAACCAAACTGTCCAGGAATGATCATTGGAAGGTCCTCTACAAATTTTATATTTTTTATGTCGATCGGAAATCCAAGATGGCCGCCACCGCAATACATAGATTAACATTGGACCCTATGGGAAAATGTTCAAATGCCTTCTTCTCAGAAACTACAAATATTATTAAAGCCAAACTGTACATGAATGTTCATTGGATGGTCCTCTACAAACTTTACGTTTTTTGTTCCGATATGAAATTCAAAATGGCGGCTACGGCAGGACTTAGTTTAGCATTGGACCCTATGGGGAAAATGTTTCAAAACGCTTCTTCTCTGAAACCACTTGGATAATTGAAACCAAACTGCCCAGGAATGATCATTGGAAGGTCCTCTACAAAGTGTGTGTTTTATATGCCGATCGGAAATCCAAGATGGCCACCACGCAGGACATATATTAACATTGGACCCTATGGGAAAATGTTCAAATGCCTTCTTCTCAGAAACTACAAATATGATTAAAGCCAAACTGTACATGAATGTTCATTGAATTGTCCTCTACAAACTTTACGTTTTTATACCCCCGCTCCCCGAAGGGGGAGGGGGGTATACTGTTTTACCTCTGTCCGTCTGTCCGTCCTTCCGTCCGTCCAAGATATGTTTCGTCGCATTTTTCTCAGTAACTGTTGATGGCAGAAATCTGATATTTGGTCACAAGCATCATATAGGTATACCATATTGTGGGTAGCGTTTTTGGACCCGTCAGATTCCTACTTCCTGTTTGCCGACTTAGTTGGTTTCTATACACATTGAACATATATGCACATTTTTCGTCACATTTTTCTCAACAACTATTGATAGCAGAGATCTGATATTTGGTCACAAGCTTCATATAGGTACCCCATATCGTGGGAAGCGTTTGATTGAAATATATCATAATATTATTAGTAATATGGATAGGGGGAGGGATGTAAGATTTGTTTTTTGTGATGTTTCCAAGGCCTTTGACAAAGTTTGGCATAAAGGCCTTCTTTTCAAACTTAAGCTGACTGCAGTTAACAAACAATTAATATCGTGGATTGAAAGTTACCTCTCAGATCGACAACAAAAAGTTGCTTCGAAAGGTTTCTCTTCAACTCTTAAGGGTATTAAAGCAGGTGTTCCCCAAGGTTCTGTGTTGGATCCGTTCCTTTTCCTTGTTTATATTAATGATATTGTGAATGATATAAATAATGACATCCGGCTTTTTGCAGATGATACTTCCTTATTTGTAGTAGTAGAAAATGATCATGCTGCAGCAGCAACTTCTCTGACTGATTACTTGAATGTTATTTCCAACTGGGCTAAAAGATGGGCAATTCAATTTAATCCTAAAAAAAAAAAAAATATTGTATTTAGTAGAAGGGACAGGGAGCACCCACCTGTATATTTTGGACTAAATGGAGATGAAATTGATGAAACAGATAATCATTGTCATCTTGGAATAACATTTCAATCATCAGCTACATGGAAAAAACATATAGATGATATTTATAAAAAAGCATGCTCTCGTTTACTTTTACTTAGACAAGTTAAACATTTATTAGATAGATATTCCCTTATACATATATATTTTACATTTATTAGACCCGTTTTAGAATATGGCGATGTAGTATGGGGTAACTGCACAAAAAAGGAATCCGATTTATTGGAAAGTGTACAAATAGAAGCTGGTCGAATTATAACCGGTTTTAGATGTAATTCCTCTAGACAAAAACTATACCACGAATTGGGGTGGGAAACACTAGAAAATAGACGGAACAAACACAAACTAATATTATTTTATAAAATACTAAATGGGTTAACACCTGCATACCTTTATGAGTTGGTTCAACCATATCTACCTAGACAATCAGGATATAACTTGAGAAATGAAAATAATACATTCCATCCACCACTTTCCAGAACAAGTTCTTTTTATAATAGTTTTATCCCTTTCACTATAAGACTATGGAATACTTTGCCCCTTACTATTACTGAATCTCCAAGTTTAAATATCTTTAAACATAGATTGACATACTTCTATAAAACTTGGGACACCCATGCTCATTATAATTTTGGAATAAGGAAGTTTAATATAATTCATTGTCAATTAAGAAATGAGGCTAGTAACCTGAAGGCACATTTATTTAATGATTTTTTATCTGATAATACTAACTGTCCAAACTGTAGTGGTTCATTAGAAGATAACAACCATTTTTTGCTTATCTGTCCTAAATTTAATAACTTAAGATTTATCTTATTAGATTCCATACAGACATTAATACCAAATAATAATAATATTGACATTAATATAGATTTATTATTACATGGAAATAGATCATTTTCATATGATCTAAATACAAACATATTTCAAGCTGTACACAAGTTCATAATTGACACTCATCGTTTCATTTAAGATGCTTCTTTTTTCAATTGCACTCCTCCCATTATACATTTATTTTGTGTTATTTTATTTTTCTTTAACTTCTTGTATGTTTAACTATTTAAAATATTTAGAAAGTCTACAAATTTCAACTCACTCGTAAATTTATTATATATGAAATATTAATGGTGTTCACAATTACATGTATTGAAGGAACATAATTATCTTATATTATTGATATAATTGTTATATATACTGAATATATGCCTTGTACATGTAAAAGGAGAGAGCTTGTATAGGCATAGCCTGTTGCTCAATCCTATTCATTTAGTTGTGAATAAAATATGTTTAAAACAAAAAAACAAAGGTCAAGGTCCCACGAAGGTCATTACGGCACGCAACACACCACCTTATGGTCATGCACATACGAACTATCTTCCAATGAACAGTTTTGTTGGATTTATTTGAATTATTTGACCTTCAGGTCAAAGGTTAAAGTCCCACGAAGGTCATTACGGTACACAACACACCACCTTATGGTCATGCACCCACATATCATTGACCTATCTCGAGACAAAAATGTTATGGCCCAGACCAGAAAATACTATTTAAAAAACAATTATTTGACCTTGAGGTCAAAGATCAAGGTCCCACGAAGGTCATTACGGTATGCGACACACCGCCTTATGGTCATGCACATACGAACTATCTTCCAATGAACAGTTTTGTTGGATTTATTTGAATTATTTGACCTTGAGGTCAAAGGTCAAGGTCCCACTAAGGTCATTATGGTACGCGACACACCGCCTTATGGTCATGCACCCACATGCCAATTATCATTGACCTACCTCGAAAGACAAAAATGTTATGGCCTGGACAAGAAAATACTATTTAAAAAACAATTATTTGACCTTGAGGTCTAATGTCAAGGTCCCACGAAGGTCATTGTGGTTCGCGACACACCGCCTTATGGTCATGCATCCACATACGAAATATCATTGACCTATCTCGATAGACAAAAAAGTTATGGTCTGGACAAGCTTCGCTGAGAAGAAGCGGAAGAAAAAATCAGACTAAAACAATATGTCTCCCTTCGTTCGGGGGGGAGACATAATTACAATCGAGACAGAAAACAACACCTGTGAAATAATAAAATTACATTCTTGAGAGACATAACAACACCAGTTAAATATTAAATTACAACCTTGATCGACAAAACAATAACTGTGAAATATAAAATTACAACCTTGATAGACAACACAACACCAGTGAAATATAAAATTACAACCTTGATAGACAACACAACACCAGTGAAATATAAAATTACAACCTTGATAGACAAAACAACACCAGTGGAATATAAAATTACAACCTTGATAGACACCACAACACCAGTGAAATATAAAATTACAACCTTGATAGACAAAACAACACCAGTGAAATATTAAATTACAACCTTGATAGACAAAACAACACCAGTGGAATATAAAATTACAACCTTGATAGACAACACAACACCAGTGAAATATAAAATTACAACCTTGATCGACAAAACAATAACTGAAATATAAAATTACAATCCTGATAGTGATAGACAAAAAAACACCAGTGAAATAATAAAATTACAACCTTGATAGATAAAACAACACCAGTGAAATATAATATTACGACCTTGATAGACAAAACAACACCAGTGGAATATAATATTACGACCTTGATAGACAAAACAACATCAGTGGAATATAATATTACAACCTTGATAGACAAAACAACACCAGTGAAATATAATATTACGACCGTGATCCAATATTTCAGGCATATCATATATGCATGGGGACCAGTTTTAGTGGTAGAGAAAGCCAGAGAATCACCGACTCTGGGCAAGCAATTGGTAATCTTTATCACTTGCGGCTGCGAATCGAGTGCACCCTTTTTTGTAATTTATAAAGCTGGGCGCGAACCCACGCCGTATTGGTGATAGGCTTGTATGAGCTGTTAGATCCAACGACCTAACTCATTGAGCCACCCGGATCCCCACGGCGTTTATAATATGTGTATTAATATATAAACTTTCTTTTAAGAAAAAAACGTGCCCGAGTTACTTTGACACTATTACAAATAAATATCCAATTTTGTGCACACAACGCCTTTCTGGATAACCATGATGTATGCTCAACAGTTTTCAAAATTTTAAGACGAATGGTTATAAAGATCTTTGGGAACATGAAAACCTTAGTACCTAAACAGGATAGCCAAAATCCACCAGGGTCACCTATGTATGGAGAGGACAACCTTAGTTTTTATTATAATTACAGTATTTAGGAACACAAGGAAATCCAAATTACATTAATCAGGAACAGATATGAATGGGACCTGGATTCTAAAAAAATCTCTAAAGATCTGTTAGAGTACATACATCAATATCTCTCTCCTTATGCTATTGAAACATTTGATTTGTCTACCCTTTTACACAATAATACTTCACTTTAATTATAAACTAAGAAGAGTTTGAGATACCAAAAGGGTAATCAGAAGCCGTAAATAGAAGAACAGACAATTCAATGACAAAAAAATATATTAACAGAATTAGTTCAACTTTGTTTCATAAAAAAAGAGTGACCATGGTAGTCACAAATATCTTGTTTTTAGGGAGGGGCAACAATCTTATTATTTAGAAAAGCAACCACTCTGATATGATTGTAACAAATAAATTATCTGTAACTATCATCATAAAATGCTAGAAGTTTTGCGTGACAACATAGTTATTATGTTTCTGGATGAGTTTTCCAACAGTCAGTATTCCTAAAGGTACATGTACCAACTGTTCTCTTCTTCTCGTCCACTTGTTTATTAGAATACAACTGAGACAGCATTGGTGGTGTTGTGGTTAGCGTGCTCGCCTCGAGTGTGGAAGATCGTGTGTTCGAGCCCCGATCGGGTTAAATTAGAGAATATAAAATTGGTATGTGTTGCTTCTCCGCATAGCATACATCATTAAGGAGAAAGAAACAAAGACTGATTGGATCGGAATCTTGATACGGTGTTCGAGTGGGGCGACATGTCTACCTGCGGACTGTTTCAGTGAGCTAGCACTATAAAATACAACTTAGCATGCTGGTCTAGTATTAAGCGGACCTCATCATCATCTAATTGAAAATTAACTTGTTTTCTTCATGATATAGCTGAAAAATTGCCGAGTTGGTGTTAAACAACACTCACTCACTCACTCACTCAAATAATGCTGATTTTGTGTATGTGCCTCAGAGGAAAGAACGAAAAGAAGATATGCCGGTCCTTTTAATTTCATTTTCCACTATAGAGATTTTGTCCTTTCACGAATAAATGCAATGTTTGGTGACTGTTTTTGGCAAAAAAATCCAACTGAGCTTGAAATAAATAATAACATAGATGCAATTACATTTTGTTTGTTTCATACATTGGCTTACAGCTGCCGTGATCGCATGGTAACGCCACTTTCAACAATATTTCAATTATATTTTGGCGGACAGTTTTATTGGTGGAGGGACCCGGAGAAAACCACCGACCTGTTACAAGTCACTGACAAACTTTATCACATAATGTACACATCGCCCTGATCGAGATTCGAACTCACATCAGTGGTGATAGGCACTGATTGCACAGGTAGTTGTAAATCCAACTACCATACGATCACGGTCATGACTGTCATGTACACCTTTTATTAGAACAGATCAAATAAAATACAAATGTATGTAATTATAATAAGCTTACAGGTATTTACACACACAACCAACTCATGCAGTCTGACCTAGGTTTACAAAGACTGAGCAACCCGGCTTGTATTCTATTATTTTTATCTGACATGCGCTTCTTCATCTTAAAATATTTAAAATGTATTTACACTGTGAATCATTTGTTGTACAACATATTAGTAGAATAAACACACAGATATCCCCCTCCCCCCCAAAAAAACCTATTACAAAGGGAAATGCTACAGCAATAATATTGTCTTCATTTGAAGTGTAAGGGCCCTGGTGGCTCAATAAGTTAGGTAGTTGGATTACCTAACAACTCATACAAGCCTATCATCAATACGGCGTGGGTTCGCCCCCGGCTTTGTAAATTACAAAAAGGGTGCATTCGACTCGCAACCGCAAGTGATAAAGTTTACCAGTTGCTTGCCCATGGTCGATGGTTCTCTCCGGCTTCTTCCATCACTTAAACTGGTCGCCATGAGATAACTGAACTATTGCTGAAAGTGGCGTTAAACAAAATAAATCAAATCAATCAAATCGTTTGAAGTGATATGAAAATCACTTGTGAGCAGTATTCGTAGATGTAAAAAAAACTTGTTTTTTGGAGGTTATTATTTAAAGAAAAAAATTAAATATTAAATCGGGATATTTTTCATCTAAGCTTCTACATTTTTTTTAATCTGTACAATAAATGCAATAAAGAGTCAAAAATGAAAAGATTTCTGTTTGTCTCATCTTTATCCGTGGAAGAAAGTTTTAGAAGTTTACCGATAATCTTAAAAGAAAACAAAATCAGTAATATCAAATGATATAGAACCGCCACGATATAACTGAAATAATGTTGAAAGTGTCGTTAAACACCATAAACTCAAACCAAATCAATGATATCGAAACCGGCAAGAATATTTTATCTCCAATATTTGTTTACACTGGTTGTCGTACTTGTAAGGATATCGACGTACGTAATAAATCGCTAATACAGTATATATAAACATTAGGCGGTAAACCTGTCCGATATATACCCGTAGTATCAGGATTTAAATACACTCCAATTAGTCAAAACATTGTTCTTTGCCATAAATTCACCATAAATTCATAATAAACACTCCTTTGATGTCAAACTTCAAACGAAATATAAATCATATATCATTATACTTAAATATAGGAAACAAATGGCCGTAAATTAAATTGGAAGTGTGCACTTTTAAATTTTGACAGATCTTAGCAGTCTTGATTTAGACTTAACTATTGTTTTCTATTTATAGTGTTATAGATAGAAATCATCAATTTAACACTTCGCCTAAATTATTTCTGGTGGTATTTAGAAAGAAAATGATAATAAACAATCCTATATTTCAACTTGGCTTTACGAGAAAGATGTATATTACAATTCTCGGGTATTTTGGGTGAAACCTAAATATACGATTTTGTTGGTGAATCCAGTTCCGGAAAGGAATATAGCTTTGTCAAAACGAGTGGAAAAAAAAGACTTGCAAAAAATTTCCAGTATCTTTCTGTATAATGGAAATAGGAGTATCAAAAATAACCATTCTGTCGTGTGTTTCTTCAACGTTGGCTTTCATTGGTCAGCTGGTTAGCGTCTATTTTCCAAGATGGTGGAAAGTTGAAACTACTGTGGGGAATGTCACAGAAACGGCACATTTCGGAATCTGGGTAACCATTGATTGTTTAGATGATGTTTGTACAGAGAAAGTTTCAAACGAAAATGGGGATAAAGGTAATATATAATTTTTAATGTATATTTTATATATATACATGTATAGATTATTTTCCAAACCAAATGTTTCATCTTTCAAAGATGAATGGACATCTGGTGTACAAACAAAATGTGTCGGTTGGTTTATGGGATTTTACGCAACTTTAAACAATATTTCAGTTATATTGTGGCGGTTATATATAGTTTTATTGATGGTGGAAACCAGAATACCCAGAGAAAACCACCGATCTGTCGCAAATTACTGACAAACTTTTTAACACAATGTTGTATCGAGTACACCTCGCCATGAACAGGGTTCGAACTCACAACTTTAGTGGTGATAGGCACTGATTGCATAGATAGCTATAGACCACGATGGCCTCACACAAAATGGGGGCCGTAGCTATAATCCGACAGTCCGATAGTCCGACAGTCCGATAGTCCGACGGTCCGATAGTCCGACAGTCCGATAGTCCGACAAATGCTTTAAACTGATGAAAGTTTTGAAAAATAATTTGGCCAAAAATGATATATTCATAATTTCAGGATATGGGCCATTCATTGTTATACGCCCGTCAAAATACGGGCTTATTATGGCATACCGCTGTTCGTCCGTCCGTCCACGCCTCGTACGATAGCATCTCTCACTTGTTCCCCTTTTACTGATAGGTCACGTCGTGACATACATTGTATTGATAAAAGGGGGAGCAATTGAGAGGTGTGATTTTAGTCAGTTTGAAAACGCCAGTTTTCATATGGTACATGTATATACAATTAATTGGTTTAAAAAAGTGCAGAATATTAATTACTGTTCTCACGCTGCGCAACCGACCATTGTCATAAAAGGGGGGGGGGGGGCGTATCATGGCACAGTTGTTTATTTTGTCATATTCCGATGCTGTTTCTTTCCGTGATATAAGGGGTCACTTAGGGACAATTCCTTCAATCGTAACTTTTTATATATGCGTTTGTCGTAGAAGGCGACTAAAGCAGGGTCACCCGGGGAATAAAAAAGAACCAACTTGTCGTCGGAAGAGACAGACAAACAAGTTCCCGTGTTAAGCCATTGCCCTTGTTGACCCATCCCAGAGTCCCATCTTTCTGATTTTTTGTTTACAAACTTTTCTCATCCTGAATATGACTGAAATATTGCTTGCTGGACCTTAAGCAATCAATCAATCAATTCGCACACATTATTGTATCCAGCTCTATTGGTGTGTCGACATTGCTTTTTAACATAAATATTCCATGATAAAGGGCGGGGGACACTGGTACGCTCTCCTTTTGGCTTTTCCTTTTTTTGTGTATTTCTTTTTTTTGTGTATTCATTTATTTCATCTTTCTTTTTAATAGTGACTTTTCTTGGCTGGACTCGGCTACACGCTACTTAAATAAAGCCTAAAGTAGTCGCTACTAAAAAATATACGGGATACTTACACTACGGTTCATCACGATTGGATCCAGGTCTTTATGGAGTCCGCGTTGTTCATATATGTGGTTTTTTTCAGCTCTTGTGTGGCCCTGCCAATTGTTTGTCCGTTATGATATCGTGTTTCCGATGTTCTGGACCTTTCTTTGGTGAGTAAACGGTTCGGTTTCTGGCCCCATATTACACATGTTATAGTGTTAACTTTCAAAGAAATATAGCATTTGTCGGACTGTCGGACTATCGGATCGTCGGACTATCGCACTGTCGGACTATCGGACCGTCGGACTATCGGACTATCGGACTGTCGGATTATAGGTCGGACCCCCACAAAATGTGCCAAATGTTTTCTTAGCTATTTACATCACTAAGAACTAGTTATACGGACCTGGGTAATATATACATTTTAAGTTTTATAATATTTTCATTGCTGTTAGGGGCTAGGTGGCTCAATGAGTTAGGTAGTTGGATTACCTAACAATTCATATAAGCCTATACTCCGGCTTCTTCCACCACTAAAAGTGACTGGTCGCCATGATATAGCTGACTTATTGCTGAAAGTGGCGTTAAACACCAAAAAACAAATTCAAATTCAAATTCATTGCTGTTATTGAGAGAAGTAAACTTAACACATGTTGACAATGTAAACCGAATACTAGTAATTCCTTATTTGAATCGTATATGACTGCTTGTTTAAATACATGTAAATTATTTATTTCTATGTAAATATATTTATATTGAATTATTTTCATTTCAGCATGGATAGAAGGTGTAAAAGTGGTTGAGATTTTGGCTGTGATCTTTTTGCTTGCCTCTGTAATCATATCAATTATGAAAATATTTTGGAGAAAATTTCTTAATAGACTGTTGTTACTAAGAAAATTATATACATCATTCAGTGGAGCTGCAGGTAATTTAAGAAATAAATCATGAAAGCCAGAAGCGAGGGATAAAATATGCTAATATCTGCCAACCCATGTTAAAACTCAAAACACATTCTGACTTCTGTGAATTATTTCGATTCTGATATGTCAATTTATGCTGCCAAATTCGAGCAGACGATAATTCATCAACATGTACATTTGCGACGAAAAAGTCAGTCACATGCACCGGCGCATGTGCTAATGAGATTATACCCAATCGATAAATCACTCGCTTGTTCACTTTAACGAAAGAAGGACATCATGTTATAATTCACCATAATTACAAGAAAAGTTTGAGGATACCAAAGGGGTAATCAGAAGCAGTAAATCGAGAGAGGGCAGACAACACAATGGCCAAAATAAAAAGAACAAAAAAGAAAAACAATGGTGCACAAAACACCACACTTAAATTTGATTTTGCAATTGTTCTTAAGGGGGTGCCACACACTACAGGGAGATAACTTCTTAAAATCAGTTGAACGTTTTGGTCATATGATGTTTGTATGCAGATTTCAAGCATCTCGGTGATCAAAACCACACAGAGAAAAGCTGCTATGTGGCTAGTGAATTTATAGCTCTGAGTCTGTTGGTTGGAATTTGTTAAAATTTTGATATTTATTACAGTGGATATATTCAAACACACTGCCACATTAAACGAGCAGATCAAATTTTACCTGAAGTGTATGGTACCACCTTAATGGACACTTACATCTATGGTGTCTACGATTTTGGGACTTCATTTTCTTGAGTGCATGATTGTTTTTAACTCCACATGAGCAATTTTTTTTCAGCTATAAGTTACATTCGATGAGATGATGATATGCGATTTGTACTAGACCAACACGGAGTTGGATTTTAATAGTGATAGCACACTGAAACAACAGATTTGTGTGTAGACATGTCGCTCCACTCTGACATATTATCCTGATTCCGAGATAACAAGTCTTTACCATTTCCCTTTAATGTTGTATGCTTAATTAGCAGAGAAGCAACCAATACCAATTTTATATTCTCTGCTTTGACCCGACCGGGGCTCGAACCCACGATCTTCCGATAGGAGCATGCGAACCATTACACCACCGATGTGGGTTTTATTTTCATGAATATGTTTGACAATGAATATATTAAAAACATAAACCAACACCACAACCGATCATTTTTTTAAATTTAAGGCTAACATTTTCTCAATTGAGTTCGTGAAAACGTGACCTGAAAAAAAAATCGCTTCTGTCAGTACAAATATTCCTATTTTTTTTGTGACACTTCGTTTGGCTTTCCAATGCTCTGCAGGGCTGGTGTACAGGTGTTAAATAAATACTGAATTATGTACATATGTCTATAATGACGTAAAACACAAATATTATCATAATTAAATATTAATCCCTTGATTATGATATGCAAATTTAATATTAATTAGAAAATATAATATAATTAATAATATAAATGAATTATCTTTGTTTATTATATTATTTTTTATACACACATGTACAATGTATTTATTTTATATCTATTTATATACAATACATATGAAACCCTGATTTACGTTGGGGCGGATTTTTTTTAATTTCACAAAATGAGATATACATACATGTATATATATATATATTTTATTTAAATAAATAAGATTTATATACATTCAGTTAATTTAATAATCAATTTATTGAATTATCTTTCACGGACCCCAATTAATTTGCTAAAACAACAAAATATACCACTTGTTATTATTATTTCGGCAATAACTACATTTTGGAAAAGGTACATTTGAAATTTTGAAAAATTATTCTTCATTTAAAAGCTACAACTCCAAACTGTATGATATACGGAGAGCTTGATCGTTATCCTTTAGATGTAGACATAAAACTTTGAAATGTCTCGTACTAGGCTAAATTGATTACTGGAAAGGATATTAACGTTGAAATGTCTCGTACTGGGCTAACTTGATTACTAGAAAGGATATTAACATTGAAATGTCTCGTATTGGGCTAACTTGATTACTAGAAAGGATATTAACGTTGAAATGTCTCGTATTGGGCTAAATTGATTACTAGAAAGGATATTAACGTTGACATGTCTCGTACTGGGCTAAATTGATTACTGGAAAGGATATTAACGATCTGTTATTTCTTACAGATTATTATGTTTATGACAAAAAAAACAAGTGTCAATTTTTATGTAGAGAGTATATTAAATGAATGTGGTCTTTCATATGTATGGCTGAATCAGTATTTCATAAGATTCAGTATTTCATATGTGAAAAATGTCTTAAAAGTTCTGTTAAAGCTTGTCTCCAAGATCAGTTTCGCCAAACTTGGCATGCAAATATTGATACCGGCTCGAAAACTTTAAATTATCGCCTTTTTAGAAATGAAATTGAATTTGAAAATTATTTTAATATTCTCATGGTAGGGATATATTTACTTTTTGTCGCTTTAGACTGTTGCCCCCTGCTCACCATGGGGAGGTGGAAGTAGGATTTTGAGAAATAAAGATATATATAGTCCTGTAGGCATAGTGAAAACAAACCGTCATTGCTAATCAGTGAAGGTGTGAGACAAACTGCACACACAAGACAGCGAAAATAGCACGATTTTGAACCGTATCATGTCTTAAAATTTTTCTTTTTTTTTCTTTTCTGTGATTTAACGTACATTTTACTACAAAAACATGACAACAACAAAAAAATCACAGACAATATCCCTTTAAAACTAATTTCCCTCTGATGAGAATTAAATCAGTATGAAAGATATTTTCGGGAAAAAATGCTGATATAGGGGTGATTTTTAAAAATTAAAATGAGGTGTGAATTGTTGCTAAACTTAGTGCACCACACACAATTTCTAACTTTTCCTAAAAACAAACTAACACTCATCAATTTGTTGCAATTGTTGAATATTCTACAACTCTGTATTGTAAACTTCTGACCTACCTTCTCTTATATTGGTATAATTAGGACACAAACTTGTGTTTATCTTTTAAATATCTCTAGCTCTAGACATATTTTTCATAGTCTCGTCGAACCACGTAAAAAATGATTAGGTACGCACTTATTGTGTACTGTTAATTGATTGATTGATTAATTGGCGTTTAACACCAACTTTAGCAGAATGTCAGCTATATCGTGTTTTGAACAACTTTTATATATTAAACGCCTAGAAGACCCTAAGAAATAAAAGATACTTGTCTATATGAAGCAATTAGGTTACATGTACAAATAAAAGAAAGATTAAAAGGATAGAACCATATATTTAGATGGTTTATGGTGTTTAACGCCACTTTCAACAAATATTTCTGTTATATCGTGGTGGTCAGTTTTATTGGTGGAGGAAACAGGAGGACCTGGAGAAAACCATCGATCTGTCACAATTTACTGACAAACTTTATCACATAATGTTGTATCGAGTACACCTCATGATGAAAGGGGTTCGAACTCACAACCTTAGTGGTGATAGGCATTGATTACATAGGTAGTTGTAAATCCAACTACCATACGATCACGATGACCCCCTTATATTTAGATCGTATGTTATCTAACTATATTTTTATATTAAGGAAAAAGACTATTTCAAGTATTTGTTTAAACGAAATTCCGGATATTCCACCATTTTTTACAGGGACTTTAATTGTGATGGGAGTTCTGATATTTTTCAAGAAGAAGACTGGACTTTCACCATCACAGGCCATAGCAACAAAGAATGGAAATGCCGGATGGGCGTTGACAACTTCCTCCATTTCGGGTGTCTTAGCTATCGTCTGCGCAGTTCTTGTTGGTTGCAGACTTATTATGAAGGACTCTAATATTGATGATGAGACAGACTATTCACAGTGGTACAATGAACAAGCGCGCGAAGAAAAGAAGTCCCCAGAACAAAATAAGAAGCCGGAGTTTTATAAATTTTGATTCTTATTATAGTTATAATTCGAAATGCATCTGTTTTTGAATATTTTAAACAAGAATGAAGCTTTTTCGTGAAAATATACATAATATTGTGACATTATACAATTATTGCCTGCACTTAAGGTGAACAATTATGATGTTCACCGCAAGTGTAGGCAATAATTGTTTTATTATACCGAAACTCTATTTACAATAATGTTGGGTGCAATAAACACTTATTTGTGTGTTTTTATCTTGTGTTTTCATAAACTTCATATTTGTGTTTTTGACTTCCGGTCAATATTGTAATTCCGGAATGCAAAAACGGATTCATTTCCGGACAGACATGGAACATCACATTTGTCGACCGGTGAACAACAGTAATGTTTCCCTGGGGTACCAATTTTGTAAAAACATCACTTTTATTTTATATATAATATATAATGTAAGGTATACTAATACAAACTATCCTATGTAATCGGTGTCTATCAGCTCTGATGTTGTTGGTTCGAATCCCACTCAGGGCGAGGTATACAACATTATACACTTATTGACTAGGTATGAGGGTAATAACACTTTTATTGTCCCCAAGGTACCAAGTATTTTCCCAGGCAACGCCGAGGAATATAATTGGTACAGAGGGGACAATAAAAGTGCTACTACCCGAATATCAAGTCTATAAGTGTTTTATTATACTGAACAACTGTGCAATTCAAAATTCAAAATTGTAGTCCCTTTTCTGATGGATTTCTAGTCTACTTTATTAGTGTGTTTTTTAAACTAATACATGTTCATGTGTGTGTATTTGAAGAAGAAATTAATATAAAGAAAAACATTTTTTATTTAGTTCGTTCTTTTTTGCATGGATATTGACATTTGTCCTCTATTAGAGGGTAATAGGATAATTCCATTATATACGTCATTTAATTTAAATCAATGAGATGAATGATTTAGAAAAGTCCGCGAAATATGATTGCAGCAATTACCACAAGGGGGAATAGTCATTGTTATACTTCAGTATCTTTTTTCAATAGAAAATCAAGTGTAATATTTTAACTAATAAATCATAAATTCCTTGTTTTCTCTATTTCACCGGTCATCATTCATGACCTCTTTAAACATTCCCTCTGGTAGAGTCTGAGGATTTACCTTATTAATATTGGATACCTAAACTCCAGTGGAACCATTCTGGCTGTTCATTTACAGAAATGTTCGCATTTATGAAACGAAATAAGAGTGATGCAAAAAAAAAAAATAGAGTTTCAGTATAATAAAGCAATTAATGCCTGCACTTAAGGTGAATATCATAATTGTTCACCCTTGGGATGTTGTTTTCCCGAGGGCTTATCATGTTCACCTTGAGTGCAGGCATTAATTGTATATTGTTTACTTGTCGTCTGCCGTCTCTCTATTTTAGCTCGTGCAATGATAAAGTCCGAGGACTTGCATGACGTCATTTAATTTAAACCAGTGAGATGAATGAATTAGAAAAGTCCGGGAAAAATGATTGCTGAAATTATCACAGAGGGGAATAATCCTACAATTTTTGACCGACACCACCGGGGGAATAGTCATGCAGTTGATTTTAGGATGAAACAGCAAAACTACTGTCATGTTTTTATAAAGGAAAACAGATAGTAAAGTATAATAATATGTGATAAAGTTTGTCAGTGACTTACGGCTGGTCGGTTGTTTTCTCTAGGTACTCCAGTTTCCTCCACCAATACAATTGACCGCTACGATATAACTGAAATATTGTTGAAAGTGTCGTTAAACACCATAAACCAAACCAAACTGTCGATCTGCTAACATCCTCTACCAATCAACGTTAGGTAACCTGTCATTCACATATCATACGGAAGGCCTCTAACTCATTTTTAAACCCGTTATAATAGTCTGTCAGTTGCATTAATGATTCCATTGTTTTCTCATCATCACCTTGGCTGTGACAAGTCTATGTATAACGGTTTACTCCCAGATTAATTTATTAATGCGCATATAAGCAAAAATCGCGACACATACATTTTCTTTCTCACTGATTTACGATGTGTGCTGTTAAACTTGAGAATATTCTTTGACATTTGTAGACTTTGATTAATATAATGCGTTGACTGTTTGGTAACAGCTTTTAAAATAAGCGTCACGAAATTGATGGTTGCTGTTGTCGAGTGCTAAAACATCCGAGTGATATTCTGTAGGCGCGTAGGCGATTTGTCGTTCGTAATGAGACATCTCGCGCACGTGGTTCGATATCGAATATCGCTAGATGTCAAAGGATCACCTTATATTAAAAAAAAGAGATGACATTTTGATTGTGAATTGGCATGATTCAATGCCAGAGAATTTTATCGTCAAGATGTGTACAAATGCTGCCGATTTAGAAAATATTGCAACTAGCTGTACATTTTTCGTCATTTTATAACTTCTTTTCTTATTAGGACCAATTTCAATTTTAACCCAGGTTGATAGAAATGGGACATAGTTTCTCAGCCGCGGAGCTAACTCCCTCCGAAAATGAAACCCTCCATCATTTGCGTAGTAAAAAAAACCCCGCGTAGATATCTAATTTGCTTAGATTACGCGTTTCTTGAATAACTTCATACTTCATTGGGTACGCTCAATGTCAAAAGATTAGAAAACCAAATAACTTAAAGGTCATTGGGAGTACGAAAACACCACAAGGCATACCCATGATAGCAAGGGAGTACGAAAACACCACAAGGCATACCCATGATAGCAAGGGAGTACGAAAACACCACAAGGCATACCCATGATAGCAAGGGAGTACGAAAACACCACAAGGCATACCCATGATAGCAAGGGAGTACGAAAACACCACAAGGCATACCCATGATAGCAAGGGAGTACGAAAACACCACAAGGCATACCCATGATAGCAAGGGAGTACGAAAACACCACAAGGTATACCCATGATAGCAAGGGAGTACGAAAACACCACAAGGCATACCCATGATAGCAAGGGAGTACGAAAACACCACAAGGCATACCCATGATAGCAAGGGAGTACGAAAACACCACAAGGCATACCCATGATAACAAACAAAATCATGTAGGTAAAAGAAACAACACTACTCGTCTGGGCCTTTTAAGTAAAGGGCACACAGAATGAGCAACATGCAGGAGCTCATATTGTGGTCTAGGCTTATGGTGCTTAACTCCACTTTCAACAATATTTCTTTTATATCGTGGCGGTCAGTTTTATTGGTGGAAGAAACCGGAGTATCCGGAGAAAACCCCAGACCTGCCGCAAGTCACTGACAAACTTTATCACGTAATGTTACATCGAGTACACCTGGTCTGAGCGGGTTTCGAACTCACAACGTTGGTGGTGATAGGCAATGAATGCATAGGTAATTGTAAATCCAACTACCATATGATCACGACGGCCCTATTGTGACTTTGATCTATGAACTTGCAATGTTTTGACGGACAATTACAGTAAATAACATTGTATTAATGGAGACTAATTCTTGTTTGTGTATTACCATGGTTATCTTCCGACGTTAATACAGTCAAACCTGTATAATACAAATATCTGTCTATAAAGGACGGTCTCATTATCTTAATTTAATGTTAACATATCTCTTTACTTCTCAATAAATCATTGCAATACATAGATATAGAGAATTACAAAACTATTTACAAATATGTACAATTACAGAGAATGACTAGGGAATATAATATGAACCTTGTATATAAAGGGCAACTGCTCATAAAGAGGACATTTGCAGATTCCTTTTGACGTCCATAATATACAGGTTTGACTGTACTCGTAAATGATCGTATGGTAGTTGGATTCACAACCACCTATGCAATCAATACCTATCACCACTAACATTTTGTGAGTTCGAATCTCGCCCAGGCGAGGTTTACTTGATACAACATTATGTGATGCAATTTGTCAGTGACTTTCGGCGGGTCGATGATTTTCTCCGAGTACTTCCGTTTCATCCACCGATAAAACTGGCCACCACGATATTACTGAGATATTGTTGAAAGTGGCGTTAAATACCATAACCATAACCCTGTAAATATTTCAGGAAAGTGACAACCATTCAATGTACAGACCCACACTCGAGTCCTAAAGGATTAAATAATTTATATATACGCCTGACAAATTCAACCCAACGGCGTTCGAGTTATATTTTTTAGCTGATATTCTTAGGGGTATTTTTGTTTTTCAAATAACACATTTGAAAATATCATAAACAGTTTCAAAAGTGGGTTGAACTGAAACGTTTATTTTAATCTGATTAAAAATTAGATGTTTTTTAGAATTTTTCATTGATACATTGTTCCACTATGTTCTATTGATTGTTTGTTGCTAACGTGGCCGTGATCGCATGGTAGATGGATTTACAACTACTTATGCAATCAGTTCCTAACACCACTGATGTTGTGAGTTCGAATTTCGATCAGGGCGAGGTGTACAACATTATGTGATAAAGTTTGTCATTGACTTGCGACAGGTCGGTGGTTTTCTCCGGTTTCCTTCACCAATAAAATTGACCGCCACAATATAGCTGAAATATTGTTGAAAGTGGCGGTAAACACCATCAAACAAGCAAACAAACAAACAAACAAAGGCAGTAAATATGTCATGCATATTCAGAGAACAATTTCAACAATATATTGACATAAGAGGAGGTAGGACAACTGAAGTAACGACTTTTGACTGTCAATCAAAAGGTACGAAGAGTTGGATAGGGACGAAACAATTAGCCTTTAATAGCGGCGGAAATTCAAATGCGCATGCTCTTGTCCGAAATCGACACACGATGTCATTAACATGCAGGAAGCGTGAAAATCTTAAAAATACACGATACCCACTATGGTCGGCGACCAGGTTTTCTGTATTATTATTTGAACACCCCCAAAACGAAATGACACTACCTGTGATCCCCCACCTGGAGACAGCGTTTAACTGCCCCTTTGGTTCAGCCCTGTAAACAGTCGCTAGTACCACAGGCACTAGACGTTGTGTCAATATGAATATAACATAATTAATGGGCAGAAAATAGTGTCCAATATATATAATAATAACAAGGCTTCCAATGCCAAAATAGGTCAAAACGTAAAGAAAGCGGGGTTTTTTTGCACGCTTTTTTCGTGTAAATCTCGTGGTATGCTTCAATTCCATACTACCTATATACCGGTATTTAATAATTCAGATCCGAAAATCAAATAAAATACTGATACAAATATTATTAACGGTAAGTTGTGTTGTTGTTTTCCTCAATGAAAAAAAATATGTGTTTGTTTTGTACAAAATGACATTCCATTTTTTAATATTTAATTTGGAACGTCATTAAAGGGAATTATTCAGCCCGGGACAGTTGCAATGGCTCCTTCCTGCCATGGAAGTCGTTAAACTTCAGCATCCAACAACAATTTCTCTGTGACGCTCTGATGATGGATTAATTCCCGAAAAAAGTCAGGCGGAAGGATATTTAGGTAGTATGGAATCGAAGCATACCACGAGATTTACACGAAAAAAGCGTGCACCCCCACTCCCCCCGCATTCTTTGCATTTTGATCTATTTTGGCATTGGAAGCCTTGTTATTATTATATATATTGGACACTATTTTCTGCCTATTGAATATGTTATATTCATTTTGACACAACGTCTAGTGCCTGTGCTAGTAAACAACACTAGCTTTTATCATTGACTATTTGTAAATATATTCGAGTCAATACATGATTATAGTTGAAATACTACGTTGAACAATAAACACTCAGTATTGGAGTTTGTACCCAGAGACAATTCATTCGTCTACCGACCGACCTTTGAACTCTCTAGGTTGTCTGATTTGATTTACATGAAGGTCTAAACAATGACGTTTGTCAGTAAAACTGTTAACAATGCTGCTAATCTATTACATTTATCTGTATATCTTATATATATATATAGCTACATGTAAATGGTGCGTCATACTAAACAAATAAGACTTGGAAAAAACTAGACCATTACAGTGAAGTTCAATAATGAGAACGTCTATATGTATTCGGAATAGTGAGTGAGTGAGTAATTATATTGTTAATACCAACTCAGCAATTTTTCACCCATAGCATGGCGAGAACTTGTTACTTTTTTTTGGAGAAGATGATGATGGCGTTCGCTTTGTACTTAAATAACACTCAAGAGTTGGATTTTTATAGTGCTTGCTTACTGAAGCAGCAGTCCGCTGGTAGACGTGTCGGTTCACTAGGACACATAATTCTGATTCCGAGGCAACCAGTCTTTGTTTTTACTCTTTAGTGCTGCGTGCTTACCAATTTTAAGAAATAAGAAGAAAAATGTTACTGGCTTGATTTTTTTGCGAATTAAAATTTAAAAACGTGTTTGACATAAGTAAAATAACAATGTTCGCGGCAAATAAAAGTATCCGCAGATATATTTTAAAAAAGTACAAGATTTACGAGCTTCATGTGAGATGCTAAAAAATGGTCTGTGGTCTTGGAAAAAGCAACTCTCCTTGCAAGCTGTTATTGGCTCTCTGTAAGGAAAAATATTCTAACTCCCATCCATCTTAAATCTTTTCTCTCACTTATTTTTTCTCTCGCATGTTGATGTAATGTTTGTAACAGTTTCTTTTTTTGGGGTGTGGAGGTAAGGGGCGGGGTGGGGTGGGGGGTGGGGGGGGGGGGGGCTTAAATGATGACCCGTTGCATGACAAACTTCTCTGAATATTACTTTCCTGTTCACTTAGACAATCAACACATCCCTGCGTAGAACCTGTTCACTTAAGACAATCAACACATCCTTACGTAGAACCATGCCCATGCCGTCGTTTTACTGTATTCCTTTTACGTTTAATTTTCGTTCTGAATAGATATAGCTGATATATTTCTCACTTGAGATTAAGCAATACACAATCAAATATCAAGCATTTGCTTGGTATACAAGCAGCAATATTTAATATATTTTTTTTATTAGTTATATAACCATATTGTACATAAAGTTTCAGCAGCAACCAGTGCAATTATCAAAGTCAATATCTTTTACGCCATTGTAATTTACGGTACATTCTTCACATCGCCATCATATCCTGTTACGATGGAGCTTTGCTGCTCAGTGGCGCCATTTCGTATTCTCCTTCCATCTTTCTCTGTTTTGGTTCTATATTAACTAATGTAAACACTGCAACGACACTGCTTATAAAAGAGGACAGGAAGATGAAACCCAACGGAAGTGTTTGATATCTTAATGCTTCCGGGGTAAGGTTCAAACGGAGTGTTGCCGTGTTGTATCTTTTTGATATGCTGTGGAAGAATCCTACTATAACGAAACCAGTGACCATCAAGGTGGCTCCTGAATATAAAAATGGGAGATGATTCAATAATACAACATACAAAATATTATTTCTGCTGGTAGGGTGATTAAGATTAATACATTAGTTAACAACGATTTTTACAATATTATCAAAATCAGGGTTTTCGTCAAACCTATAGGAATACATTTTTTGACAACTTACTTGGAAATTCAGGACTTTCATAATAAAACATATTTATATGGATTTATTTTCAAAATATTCCCAGAAAACAAATTGAAAATATTTAGATGGAAACAATTAATTATTCCAAACAAATCACATTTACTCAAATAGAAAATATCAACTGACAGTTTATAGAGTAGAAGAAGATTCTGATCACTTTTTTATGTCATGTAAATATTTAGACATGTTTTGGAATAAAATTAATGAAATGTTAAAGAAAATCAAATTTGAAAACAATATCAGACTTCAACATTTAGTATTTGGGTACAACATTTTTGACAAAGAATATTTTCACCTAGATTATTTATCGGAACAAAAGACAAAGAAATTGATATTAATCTGTTATTTAAAAATGAATTTTAAAGAAAAATAAAGGAAAATAAAATACTAGGAATGAATTCATTGTTCAAGGATAGATTGAATTATCTGTGATAATATTGCATGCAAAAGAGTATATTGGAATTATATAGTATAGCTTTATATGTAATTATAGTTTTGAATATTTCCCTGGATAGTCAAAACAGAATTTGACGGGGATACAATACTTCAGAGGAACTTGGACTCTGAAGTAGAATTATAACAAGGTATATAGAATGTAGAATACAATCTGTGACATTGTTGTTAAAGATAAAAACACAAATTCGTGCAAAATAAATCTCAATGGTTTGTTTTAACATCTGTTTATGAATAATGGAGAACTATTTACATTTTAGTAAAATTACTTCATACTGGTTATTTACTATAGTAGTGACGAATGTTCAGATCGAATAACTCTTTATCCATTTCAGCTCAGATAATACTATCCTTTCTTTTCGTATCGTAACGTGGTCGTCGTGGTCGTGATCGCATGGTAGTTGGATTTACAACTATCATGATGAGATGTACTCGATACAACATTATGTGATAAAGTTTGTCAGTGACTTGCGACAGATCGATGGTTTTCTCCTGGTACTCTGGTTTCCTCCAATAATAAAACTGACTGCCACGATATAACTGAAATATTGTTGAAAGTGGCGTTAAACACCATAACCCTTACCCTCTCAGGGGCGGATCCAGGATATCAAGCTAGGGGGGGGGGGGGGGGGGGGGGCACTAAATAAAATTGCGCCGAGCGATTTTATGCCAAAAAATCATACTTTTTCCAATATTAGGGGGTGCGCGCGCCGGGTGCGCCCCCCTGGATCCGCCCCTGCCTCTACCCCTCGTAAAACATTCAACACTAGTAAACCTACCTGTTACAGTACTAAACACTAAAGACGTAGCTTTTAACGAATTCTGTGGTTTAAACCAGTAAATGATTTGTGCAACAAGAGTTCCTAGCAAGCCTGTTAAACCAACGATGATCATCAGCCGCACAAAATTTATCCAACCTGCAAGTATAAAGTCAAGTGTTGACTGACTTTTACAAGAAAACAAATTGCCGTTGTACGTCTCTATCCCACGAAGCATAAGAAAGAACATACATAAATATATGTTCTAACAGTTCCTTCGATTTAGTAATCTATTCCTTTCCCGGGCACCGTAGTATCATTCAAAACCTTTTTTTCTCTCTCTTTTAGATGGATCTGTTCTTTATTATATTCGTAAATACAAATTGTATTTTGTAACAGCAGACATGCGCTAAATTGTGACATTAGATGTGTTCATTTCAGTTATTGTTGGTGTTATTTCATGTTTTTCACGGACCGTCGTGGTAGTATGGTAGTTGGATTTACAACTACCTCTGCAATCAGTTCCTATCACCACTAACATTGTGAGTTTGAATCCTGCACATGGTGATGTGTACCTGATACAGCATTATGTGATAAAGTTGGTCAGCGACTTTCAGCAGGTCGGTGGTGTTCTCGGTTTTTTCCATCTAATCGTACTTTTTTAAAATACCTATTTCTCCGGCTACACCGGTTTCCTCCACCAATAAAACTGACCACCACGATATAGCTGAAATATTGTCGAAAGTGGCGTTAAATACCATAAACCTAAACCTTATCCTTTTCTTACTAATTTAGGTTCAGTTTAATGAAAATCCCAAACTAGAAACAACACATTTACTCTTCTGGTTCGTTCAAAAGTTTTATGGTTAATCATTTCATGGAACGAACACATGACATCATTGTCGCTTTTTAATATTTGGCAATATTTCGTTTCACAAGTAATATTAGTCACAAGTAAGTGAAATAGTTTATTATATATTGATTGGTGTTTAACGCCAACGTTAGCAATATTTCAGCTATATCGTGGCGAGAACAAATTGTATTATTAACTTTAGACACCTATAAGACATTTAGAAATAAAACATATTGTTTATTATTTAGATATTTACATTTTCAATTTGTTAAAAATATGAAACTAAATGTTTTTGAAAGTTACAAGCTATGAAATGTTCCTCTCTAATTCGCCGGGAACTTGCTAATAAAGAAAGGTAAATTTGCACAAAATTAAAAAGATAAAATAAGAAAAACAAATTTCTTACAATTAAGTAAACACATGGAAACAAACGGAGTCTTGTGGGATATAGAACTATCTTTGCCTGGCTCCTTACCTGATGTATTTAATGTTGATACTAAGCAAACACCTGAATCACAGATCACCATTTTCCATATAGAGAAATGTACAGCGGAATCGCCATATCCTTGTGTCCACCAGTTTATTGCCGTGGCAACTGAGAGGAATACGGTCGACAAAACAGTCAAAATAATGTTTATTTTATGTTTAAGCGGTTCTAAATTTCGAGCGACCATTTTGTACCAACCTGACTTACAACGCTGACTGAAATTAATTTCAAAATATTAGCCTGCGTTCATGCATCCGCATTCAGTTAATGGGGGGTATACGAGAGGGATATAGTTAAATAGTTGGAAATAGAAGCGGATTTTAACAATTAATAATGTACCTCAATATTTATATTTACAATAAAGTATTAAATGATAATATTCATTATTTATTTTTGTTAATTACAAGCTTTATTTTATTTTTTTCGGGCAAAATTCTCCTTTCTGTGCCTCTCGATGTGTAAATGAAATATCCTGTGTTAGGTTAAGAAGGGAAATGTCTACTTATTAATTATTTGTCAATGTAATGTTCAACTGGATACATATATTATCATATTTTCCGTTTAATATAATAAAGAGGACATTAAATTTTTAATTTTCATTGTAAAACTTTCAATTAATTCTGTGTAGGAAAAAAAGGGGGAATGAAATAATAAAATAATTGCATCCAAATTTCTACAAAAAAAAAACTTACCTAGAAAAAATATTCACTTATGTGTTGGTCAAGCTTCAATTGGTATTTTTTAACGTATGTTTTTTTTAACATAGAATAAATTAATAAACCATTGATTGTTTGATTGTTGTTTAACGCCCACTTTAGCAGTAAATTGATAAAACAAATTAACAGCCAATAAAGCATTTTGAAATTATAGTCAACATTTTCTCAAGTTATTTCGTGGAATAGTCACAATGAGATAATTCTATTGATACTACGTACAGTATCTGATTAACCACAGTTGTTATCAATAAACAAAAGAAAAAGAAAATTGTAACGAATGAAAGCAAAGTACCCAAAGGTCTGTCTGTAGACCACCAGTCTTGAGTTATTGAGAATTCAATTTCCATAGAAAAAAAAGTGTATATTGTATTTTTGCTAAGAAAACGCACAACTGTCCTTTTATTTGAACAAATTACACGTAAAACAAATATAGTGTCAAGATTCTTTATTTCTCATAAAATCATAGATTAAACAGTGGTACAGAGAATTTGCAAATTTAACATCAATTTAGATATTAAATATACATGACAAGACAAGATGGCCTACAAAATTGAATAATAACAACAGAAATGAAGTAACATAATTTTATTTGGATGACAGAGATATGTGGCTAACCAGGAGTACTAACATGATATTGCAGGAAACGAATGAATTTGTAGCACAGTTTCATTAGTTTTGGTTTATTTTTAATTTGGAATAATTGACAACATTTTGAAGTGCTGATTCTGTGTCAGTTGTCGGCAATTTAATTACCCATCATCGAAGTAAATTAAACGCCTTAATGTTGATCAATATATATGTATATATGGTTAATTTATTGGCGTTGAACGCCAACTTAAGCATATTTCAGCTATAGCGTGGCGTGAACAAATTTTATACATTAATCTTGGTCATAAATCTAATTTGTGTATCAAACAGTCAGGTTATATGTTAAAAAAAAAATGAATATTTTTAATATAAAAGAAATCAAATGGGCAATCCAGAGACACTGGCAACACAAGAAACAGAAAGAAGAGAACTAATTAATTGGTGTTTAACGCCAACTTAAGCAATATTTCAACTATTTTTGATTTTTATAATATTTTATGTTATCTATCTGTGTCGTCTGCGACATTTGTAAATAAATTAGATAAATTGTTGACGTTGTAGAATGTGTGCCAAACATCAGCAACATCTACACAGTCAGTTAAAACATGTTTAAGTGAATAATTGGAATTACATGAAATACATTCCGGTCGAAGGGCCCGGATGGCTCAATGAATTAGGTAGTTGGATTACCTAGCAACTCATACAAGTCAAACCTATCACCAATACGGCGTGGGTTCGCGCCCGGCTTTGTCAACTACAAAAAAGGTGCACTCGACTCGCAGCCGCAAGTGATAAAGTTTACCAGTTGCTTGCCCATTGTCGGTGGTTCTTTCCGGGTACTCCGGTTTCTTCCACCACTAAAACTGGTGGCCATGATATAGATGAAATATTGCTGAAAGTGGTGTTAAGCACAAATAAATCATTCAATCAACAGTCAGGTCGCTCCTCATTATTTAATAGATAACTATGTGTCAATGTACTATTTCCGATAGAACATCTGGTCAAGACTACTTGTTCCTTCCGACATAGACCGTAAGAACAAGGAGACTTGCCAACTAGGGAATGTATTTCGTGGAATTTTTTTATGAATTTGCTTGTCCCAACTGTCTTGTCAACGTTTTAAGACATATTTGGTATTAAAAGGTTAAAAATCAATATACGGTATAGAACAATTGGATACAGGACCATCCAATGCGTCATTGGCTTCCTGGTTGACGACTGTGTTCCCATGGATATCTATATGACTAGGTGTGAAAATGACATGCCTACCAATAGCAACAGGGCTTTTATAAATTTCAACTATTTCTAAAATGAATGGGTTTCGAGTTTTCCAACTCTCGATTGCCAACACAGGCAAGAAAGAGAATCCGAACAGGTCATAAATTTACTCTTATCAGAAGAGGCAACGAACTTCAAACCAAGAAGTATTACATTAGCTTCTGCTCTTAAGATCGAACTGGCAGATGATAATCAAACAGAATAGACCCGATGTCCGAAAACAGCTGCCGATGCTACCCTATCACCATCCTTTTTGAACCATCAGTATAGATTACAGAGTATTCAAATATTACGGATCTAATTTCAGCAAAATGTTGTTGAATTAATAAGGGATTTGTTTCAGATTTTTTGTGTTTTGCAATTTCAAAATTAAAGGTAGGATTTTGATTTATTAATGGAGATAATCTAAATGATAGAAAAGGAGCAACCCACTTTAGTTTAGTTTAAACATATTTAATGGATTAAACACAAATTAAACAAACTTATGAAGTCTTCTCCAAATTACAACTTGTCACATTAAAGAAGTACATAAAAGGCATGCAATTACTATACATGTATATAGCACTAATAACGAATCAATGATGAATATTCACAAACAGAAAGAAAAATAAAATCAAAATGGATTCATATGATGTGCATGTTCACCCAATTCAATTCCAGTTATCTCTTTGAACATTTAATATAATCAAAAACATATTTAAATATAATACAATTTTGCTTTTATATTAAATTGTCACATGTCAGAAATTTGATATCCAGAAAATAGCAGGTTGTAACCATGTTGTGACTACATATCAATGCAAGTGATTGAGGTAATCACAGTTAGAGGAACACTGATCTTCTTCCTGCATATAATAATACAGTAAGCCGTCTTCAAGTTTGAGTTTGTGTTCATATACTTGTTTATTGTAATGTCTACTTTTTTATTTTCATTTTATTTTTTTATATTTTAACCTCCTTTTTTTGGTTTTGTTTACTTATATCGTGTATTATCTGTGACATTTTTTGTTTCCATCAAAGGTTTACAAAAGCTTATTAACTACGAATGCCATTTTTAATAGACAAGGTGCACATTGTTATTTGTAGATAAATAACTAATTAGAAACTTAGTTAATTATTTGTACAGATGTGTAATTAGTAAATTTAATTAATATTGATTAACTTCAAATCGAATTCAGCTATAAGGAATTTACAAATTATTGATTTGTATTATTATTGAAGACAATTAGAGTTATCTCTCTTTATATGCTTTTTTGTTTATCCTACGTCTTGTATTTATGAATGTATTTTATGTAGTTCCTTGTTAACCTAGCTGAATTTCTTAAGCCCAGCTGGAGGTTTTCTACAGTTATCCAATATTTCAGTTATATCGTGGCAGTAAGTTTTATTGGTGGAAGAATCAGAAGTACCTTGAGAAAACCACCAACCTGCTGCAAGTCACTGACAAACTTTATCACATAATGTTGTATCAAGTACACTTCGCCTGAACGGGGTGAGAACTCACAACGTTAATGGTGATAGACAACGATCATCACGACGTCTTCCTAATGATTTCAGTCGATATACGCAGACAATGCTCAAAATGTACATGCAATTACAAATCCTCAAGGTAAATTCTTTAATTAATACAAATTACAATTAACTTAAAGTTTACATCCATGGAATGGCCACCGGAACATCTCCAGTCTGTTGAAAATAAAATAAAAACAAGATTAAGTAACAACTAACATTTGCATCTATTCTAGGGTTATGGTGTCAAACGCCACTTTCAGTAATATTTCAGTTATATCATGGCGATCAGTTTACTTGGTGGAGGAAACCGGAGTACTTCGAGAAAACCACCGACCTGTCGCAAGTCACTGACAAGCCTTATCACATATATGTTGCATCGATACACCTCGCCTGCTTAGTGGTGATAGGCACTGATTGCATAGGTAGTTATAAATCCAACTACAATACAATCACGACCTATCTATTCTAGAACACAACCAAACAAAATATTTCTTCATGGAGATTATAAACATATTTAAACAAAGTATTGCAAAAATTTTCGACGGCAGAACCGTTTTCGTCAGTTGTAAAACATAAACTGCTAAGAGATACAAAAAAACACTTTATGTTTTGCAACTGACGAAGACGGTTGTGCTGTCGAAAATTTTTGCAATACTTTGTTTAAATATATTCTAAAACAGACACATCAGTTATCACAGTATGGCATTTTAATCTTGGCCAGATCAGAATTTAGGCCGATTCTTTTGCTTTTGGAATGCAACGAACTGTTCACCACTACATCAGTTATATAATGGTGACAATTTGTACCGGTGGAGGGAACATGAGTACGCAGGGGGAGAAGCACTAATCTGGCCAATTTGTACAGGAGGAGAGAACATACGTACGAAGGGGGAGAAGCACCAATCTTGCGAAGTCACTAATAAAACATCACGTGTTGAGTACTCCCCGCTACAATCCGTTTGACTTCTATAAATGTCCAGAAAAAAACATTCTTAAAAATCCAGTTTTCAAATCAACATTTTTTTCTAGATGTATATTAATATATGATATATATAACATACGAACTCTGACAATTAATTTAAAAATGTTTTGTCAATCATTAAAAAAGTTAACCATTAGATCTCTGTTAATTATATTTTCTGAAGTCAGTAAAAAAGTGAGGCGATATTTCTTACAAAACAGCAGTTCAAAGAATTCGAAGGATAAGGTAATGATAAAACTTATTATCTGCAACATATCGATAATCTTTCAAATCTCTAATGTAGTTATTACAATAAACAATAGACTTAATATACCTACCGGTTTTAAATTCTTCTGACAAAAAGAAGGTACTTCAAATATTTTTTGGTCTATTGGACCTGCAGTCATGTTCTGATACAAGCTGACTGTCATAACAAAATCTAGAAAAAATAATATTTATTGCAAAAACAATGTTATATAATAGTCCAATTCTCTCTCTCTAAGAAGCCTATTCCTTCTGAAAAGGCCCTTGTGATCGTGATAGTATGGTAGTTGGATTTACAACTACCTATGCAATCAGTGCCTATCACCACTAAGGATGTGAGTTCGAATTGCGCTCATGGCGAGGTGTACTTGATACAACACTATGTGACTTGCGACAGTTCAGTGGTTTTCTCTAGGTACTCCGGTTTCCACCACCAATAAAACTGACCGCCACGATAGAACTGAAATATTGTTGAAAGTGGAGTTAAACACCATAACACCTTAACCCTTCTGAGATGAAAAACTTGCCTTGCAAATATGCCCTAGATTCATGAAAACTACAAATGTGAGGCATAAAAAGAGATTTAAAACAGATAGAATAATGATTTGTTATGTATTGCCTTGTTATAATGCATACAAAACAATAATATCAAAGATGATATGATCGGCTGTTTTGTTCTCAGCTTTAAGTGCAATGGAACCGTATCAGTGGTGTTATCGTTTGCGTGCTAGCCTCGAGCCACAGTCGGATTAAACCAAATATTATAAAATCTAGCCTCGAGCCACGGTCGGGTGAAACCAGAGACTATAACATTGGTATTTGTTGCTTCTTCTCACATCATGTATCACTAAGGAGTAAGGACAAGCTCGCAGTCAGAATTTATATATATATATAAAGTCTAAGATAATATACCAACCAGAGAACTTAATTAGTAACGGATCGTCGAGACATGACGATGCAGCACAAACAAAATAAATTATAGAAGTCTAGAAGATTGTGCAAATTTGAAAAAAATGGAAGTGTTCGAATACTTTAATCCAATATCTATTTTTTTCAATAGGTATTACGCAATAGATGATAAATATTTTGTTCTAAAAGTTTTACTGAAACATTTTTAAAATAGGTTACATGGATCAGCTGTTGAAAATCAAACCATATGATGAATGATTTGTATTACCATAATCGGGCGATTTTTGGGCCAACCGCGCCGGAACTTTTGTCTCTCTGAAATGTTTCAAACTCCTTGTTATGAAAAAGTGTACGCTCATAATCGATAGATTGAAATGTCAAATAATTTTTTATAAGTTTTGAGAGCAATAAAACCAAGGAGCCTAAACAGGATAGACAAAATCAGTCAAGTTTTGTGCTTACGACATACCTGGTTTTCCTGTCAATGTTGATGACGTCACAAGGATACAATCTTTTTGTGTGATCGTTGCTCGTACTCTGGTTCCACTTTTATATTTCGTAAACCAGACATCGACTGGTTCACTCGCCAATGTTTGGCTGCTGATATGTGTTGCAGAATCTGGTAATAAAATTATTTTTTGCTGTTTCACTGTTTACTTAGAAGTGGATACTGACATGCATAATGAAGTTCCTTATCGTCATGACTATAGCAGAAATGCTGTTAACATGACGCTAAGCACCAACCAATCAATCAATGACAATGTTATTTAAGTACATTCATTCCAAATGTAGCAAATGTAAACATTGCCACATTTTTAAAAGGTAAAATTATTTCATGTGACGCGGAGTTTTAATAACTAAATCAGTAGTGCAGTACTGACGTCCAGTCAAGAACAAGTCGTGATCACATAAAGTAGCTTTCAGAATGCTGGGTATTGGTTATGGTTCCCGTAAAAATGATAAATTGTAGATCTCATTCCACCTTCATTTCTGTATAGTTTTTGATATTATTGAGCTTGATCTCGGCATACATATTCATGGTATATTGATCGCTCGACGTGAACAAACAATCATCAACCAATCAAGAAGCTTTTTACATGTAGAATATCAGTCAGAAACCAATAAAAAAAAATCATGAGCAGCGAGACGTCTTATAAAAACTAGCGACCTTTTTGTAAATGACTGTATATAGATAGATAGGGAAATGATATCAGTTCGGATCAAGTATTGTTTCAGCTGTAGTGACGAAACTTTCACCGACAGCTGATATAAGTGTAGAATTATGTGATAATTATAGTCATAGTTATTTGTGGCTGTCCGAGCGTTACTTTGCGGTTAACAATGAAGTACACATTCATTACATTTCTTCTTCCAAGTGTACAGTATAATGTTATGTACACGACCTTGTTTTATGTTTTAAGTAGGGGCCTTCGTGGAGATGTTGACTACATTTACATCTACATATGCAAGGTAATTCGATTCAAGCTCCCTAGCTCCCCTACCGCTGGGTACTGGTAAAGTTTGTTGTCATAGTGCTCACCCACAGAGCTGATATCGCTTCGCCATGTCGCGGGTAAGCGGTGCTCCCTCGGTTTGCTTGGGAGGGGTGTGATCAGGTTATAATACGAAATCATGACCGTGGACTATAGTGGGAATTGTGTTTGGAGAGAGCAATGCGCTAGGGACCGACCATTTAACTTGAAAGGGAGGGGGGGGGGGGTATGGTTTTTTGTTTCGTTTAAAAAATTTTTTTCGGACAACACAACAGTTAGAATATTTATTTTTTTTGTCGCGCGAATTTTTTTTCCAGAATTAAACATTAGGTCATATAACAATAATTCTGAATCAGATTATTTTTTTTTCCTCCACCAAAATCAGAATATTTTTTTCAGCAACATTGGGAATCAGAATATTTAAAAAAAAAAACAACATAACCCTCCCCCCCCCCCCTCTTCAAGTTAAATGGTCGTTCCCTTAAAGTTTTCTTTCATAGATTTTTTAAAATGGCAGGCGCATTTTAGTCGCTACAAAACACTACATTTTTGCCAACTCTCCATATATTTCCATTGGAAGTCACAACTCATTGACGTATCCCTCCTCCCTCATTTCTATACACTTTTTATATATTATTGAACTCATTATTGTTTGAATATAGTTGACATATTGTTCGTTACACGTTAACCGACAATACATCAACCAATCGGTTCCCGACCATGGTCAGTTGGACTCGATACAACGTGTTATGACATACATATTAATCAGTGCTTTGTTGCCACGATATAACAGAAATATTATTGGCATTAAACATCCATGAATGTAATCCCGATCACATTTACGTCACTTTCTGAATGAGATTGATTTGCATATAATAATTGTATGTGGTGCATATATTAATACCATACCTGGTATGCAAGGGGGTGGCATTTCTTCGATTATATTCATTTTTGTGCAGTTTTTGCCGTTTATCACCCATTTCGTCATCTGAAAACAATTCATCAGAATGAATATGGATTGAACAAAAACAAAACATTAAGGGAAAGATCAATATATAGGTAAAGAATACCCACCAGTGACTCGGATAAAAGGCTGCGAAAATGTATTTCTTGCTGCGGTTCATCTTACAACTTTCAATTTCTTCAATGTGTACAATTCCAACTGCAAAGCTAACGTGAGACAGCCCCTAGTATGCATATGAACCGTACTTATAATAATTTCTAACCTACAAACACTACATGTTGGTATAATTTATGCTACATAATTCAGTACGAGATAGCCCCTAGCCTACAGATGAGCCGCACTAATAACTTTGAACAGAATATATGTTATGTCAGTACGAATCTCTATACATAAAACTATAACATTTTGCTTTGCCCATATTCCAACACAATACATCATTGATCAACTACCGACATCGTTTATTATTATGGCTGATTTTAACGGACATAACACCTTATTGGATGGTACACAATAAAGACAAAGAACATGAAGGATTATATGTCGTTAACGACGGGTCTGGTACATATTGGGTCTTGTTCATGTATTGATGTTGTTAACAACAGGTCTGGTACATATTGGGTCTTGTTCATCTATTGATGTTGTTAACGACGGGTCTAGTTCATATTGGGTCTTGTTCATGTATTGATGTTGTTAACAACAGGTCTGGTACATATTGGGTCTTGTTCATCTATTGATGTTGTTAACGACGGGTCTAGTACATATTGGGTCTTGTTCATCTATTGATGTTGTTAACGACAGGTCTGGTACATATTGGGTCTTGTTCATCTATTGATGTTGTTAACGACGGGTCTGGTACATATTGGGTCTTGTTCATCTATTGATGTTGTTAACGACAGGTCTGGTACATATTGAGTCTTGTTCATCTATTGAGGTTGTTAACGTCGGGTCTGGTACATATTGGGTCTTGTTCATCTGTTGATGTTGTTAACGACGGGTCTGGTACATATAGGGTCTTGTTCATCTATTGATGTTGTTAACGACAGGTCTGGTACATATTGAGTCTTGTTCATCTATTGAGGTTGTTAACGACGGGTCTAGTACATATTGGGTCTTGTTCATCTATTGATGTTGTTAACGACAGGTCTGGTACATATTGGGTCTTGTTCATCTATTGATGTTGTTAACGACGGGTCTGGTACATATTGGGTCTTGTTAATCTATTGATGTTGTTAACGACAGGTCTGGTACATATTGAGTCTTGTTCATCTATTGAGGTTGTTAACGACGGGTCTGGTACATATTGGGTCTTGTTCATCTGTTGATGTTGTTAACGACGGGTCTGGTACATATTGAGTCTTGTTCATCTATTGATGTTGTTAACGACGGGTCTGGTCCATATTGGGTCTTGTTCATCTATTGAGGTTGTTAACGATGGGTCTGGTACATATTGGGTCTTGTTCATCTATTGAGGTTGTTAACGATGGGTCTAGTACATATTGGGTCTTGTTCATCTATTGATGTTGTTAACGACAGGTCTAGTACATATTGAGTCTTGTTCATCTATTGATGTTGTTAACGACGGGTCTGGTACATATTGGGTCTTGTTCATCTATTGAGGTTGTTAACGATGGGTCTGGTACATATTGGGTCTTGTTCATCTATTGATGTTGTTAACGACAGGTCTGGTACATATTGAGTCTTGTTCATCTATTGAGGTTGTTAACGATGGGTCTGGTACATATTGGGTCTTGTTCATCTATTGAGGTTGTTAACGATGGGTCTAGTACATATTGGGTCTTGTTCATCTATTGATGTTGTTAACGACAGGTCTAGTACATATTGAGTCTTGTTCATCTATTGATGTTGTTAACGACGGGTCTGGTACATATTGGGTCTTGTTCATCTATTGAGGTTGTTAACGATGGGTCTGGTACATATTGGGTCTTGTTCATCTATTGATGTTGTTAACGACAGGTCTGGTACATATTGAGTCTTGTTCATCTATTGAGGTTGTTAACGATGGGTCTGGTACATATTGGGTCTTATTCATCTATTGATGTTGTTAACGATGGGTCTGGTACATATTGGGTCTTATTCATCTATTGATGTTGTTAACGATGGGTCTGGTACATATTGGGTCTTGTTCATCTATTGATGTTGTTAACGACAGGTCTAGTACATATTGAGTCTTGTTCATCTATTGATGTTGTTAACGATGGGTCTGGTACATATTGGGTCTTGTTCATCTATTGAGGTTGTTAACGATGGGTCTGGTACATATTGGGTCTTATTCATCTATTGATGTTGTTAACGATGGGTCTGGTACATATTGGGTCTTGTTCATCTATTGATGTTGTTAACGACAGGTCTGGTACATATTGAGTCTTGTTCATCTATTGAGGTTGTTAACGATGGGTCTGGTACATATTGGGTCTTGTTCATCTATTGAGGTTGTTAACGATGGGTCTAGTACATATTGGGTCTTGTTCATCTATTGATGTTGTTAACGACGGGTCTGGTACATATTGAGTCTTGTTCATCTATTGATGTCGTTAACGACAGGTCTGGTACATATTGGGTCTTGTTCATCTATTGATGTTGTTAACGACGGGTCTAGTACATATTGGGTCTTGTTCATCTATTGATGTTGTTAACGATGGGTCTGGTACATATTGGGTCTTGTTCATCTATTGATGTGGTTAACGACGGGTCTGGTACATATTGGGTCTTGTTCATCTATTGATGTTGTTAACGACGGATCTGGTACATATTGGGTCTTGTTCATCTATTGATGTTGTTAACGACGGGTCTGGTACATATTGAGTCTTGTTCATCTATTGATGTTGTTAACGATGGGTCTGGTACATATTGGGTCTTGTTCATCTATTGAGGTTGTTAACGACGGGTCTGGTACATATTGGGTCTTGTTCATCTATTGATGTTGTTAACGATGGATCTGGTACATATTGAGTCTTGTTCATCTATTGATGTTGTTAACGACGGGTCTGGTACATATTGGGTCTTGTTCATCTATTGAGGTTGTTAACGACGGGTCTGGTACATATTGGGTCTTGTTCATCTATTGAGGTTGTTAACGACGGGTCTGGTACATATTGGGTCTTGTTCATCTATTGATGTTGTTAACGACGGGTCTGGTACATATTGGGTCTTGTTCATCTATTGATGTTGTTAACGACAGGTCTGGTACATATTGGGTCTTGTTCATCTATTGATGTTGTTAACGACGGGTCTGGTACATATTGGGTCTTGTTCATCTATTGATGTTGTTAACGACGGGTCTGGTACATATTGGGTCTTGTTCATCTATTGATGTTGTTAACGATGGGTCTGGTACATATTGGGTCTTGTTCATCTATTGATGTGGTTAACGACGGGTCTGGTACATATTGGGTCTTGTTCATCTATTGATGTTGTTAACGACAGGTCTGGTACATATTGGGTCTTGTTCATGTATTGATGTTGTTAACGACGGGTCTGGTACATATTGGGTCTTGTTCATCTATTGATGTTGTTAACGACAGGTCTGGTACATATTGGGTCTTGTTCATGTATTGATGTCGTTAACGATGGGTCTGGTACATATTGGGTCTTGTTCATCTATTGATGTTGTTAACGACAGGTCTTGTACATATTGAGTCTTGTTCATCTATTGATGTGGTTAACGACGGGTCTGGTACATATTGGGTCTTGTTCATCTATTGATGTTGTTAACGACGGGTCTAGTACATATTGGGTCTTGTTCATCTATTGATGTTGTTAACGACAGGTCTGGTACATATTGGGTCTTGTTCATCTATTGATGTTGTTAACGACAGGTCTGGTACATATTGGGTCTTGTTCATCTATTGATGTTGTTAACGACCGGTCTGGTACATATTGAGTCTTGTTCATGTATTGATGTTGTTAACGACGGGTCTGGTACATATTGAGTCTTGTTCATCTATTGATGTTGTAAACGACGGGTCTGGTACATATTGGGTCTTGTTCATCTATTGATGTTGTTAACGACGGGTCTGGTACATATTGGGTCTTGTTCATCTATTGATGTTGTTAACGACGGGTCTGGTACATATTGAGTCTTGTTCATCTATTGATGTTGTTAACGACAGGTCTGGTACATATTGGGTCTTGTTCATCTATTGATGTTGTAAACGATGGGTCTGGTACATATTGGGTCTTGTTCATCTATTGATGTTGTTAACGACGGGTCTGGTACATATTGGGTCTTGTTCATCTATTGATGTTGTTAACGACGGGTCTAGTACATATTGGGTCTTGTTCATGTATTGATGTTGTTAACGACGGGTCTAGTACATATTGGGTATTGTTCATCTATTGATGTTGTTAACGACGGGTCTGGTACATATTGAGTCTTGTTCATGTATTGATGTTGTTAACGACGGGTCTAGTACATATTGGGTCTTGTTCATCTATTGATGTTGTTAACGACGGGTCTGGTACATATTGGGTCTTGTTCATCTGTTGATGTTGTTAACGACGGGTCTGGTACATATTGGGTCTTGTTCATCTATTGATGTTGTTAACGACGGGTCTAGTACATATTGAGTCTTGTTCATCTATTGATGTTGTTAACGACAGGTCTGGTACATATTGAGTCTTGTTCATCTATTGATGTTGTTAACGACAGGTCTGGTACATATTGAGTCTTGTTCATCTATTGATGTTGTTAACGACGGGTCTGGTACATATTGGGTCTTGTTCATCTATTGATGTTGTTAACGATGGGTCTGGTACATATTGGGTCTTGTTCATCTATTGATGTTGTTAACGATGGGTCTGGTACATATTGGGTCTTATTCATCTATTGATGTTGTTAACGATGGGTCTGGTACATATTGGGTCTTGTTCATCTATTGATGTTGTTAACGACGGGTCTAGTACATATTGGGTCTTGTTCATCTATTGATGTTGTTAACGACGGGTCTAGTACATATTGAGTCTTGTTCATCTATTGATGTTGTTAACGACGGGTCTGGTACATATTGAGTCTTGTTCATCTATTGATGTTGTTAACGATGGGTCTGGTACATATTGGGTCTTGTTCATCTATTGATGTTGTTAACGACGGGTCTGGTGCATATTGGGTCTTGTTCATCTATTGATGTTATTAACGACGGGTCTGGTACATATTGGGTCTTGTTCATCTATTGATGTTGTTAACGACAGGTCTGGTACATATTGAGTCTTGTTCATCTATTGATGTTGTTAACGACGGGTCTGGTACATATTGGGTCTGGTTCATCTATTGATGTTGTTAACGACGGGTCTGGTACATATTGAGTCTGGTTCATCTATTGATGTTGTTAACGACGGGTCTGGTACATATTGGGTCTTGTTCATCTATTGATGTTGTTAACGACGGGTCTGGTACATATTGGGTCTTGTTCATCTATTGATGTTGTTAACGACGGATCTGGTACATATTGAGTCTTGTTCATCTATTGATGTTGTTAACGACAGGTCTGGTACATATTGAGTCTGGTTCATCTATTGATGTTGTTAACGACGGGTCTGGTACATATTGGGTCTGGTTCATCTATTGATGTTGTTAACGACGGGTCTGGTACATATTGAGTCTTGTTCATCTATTGATGTTGTTAACGACGAGTCTGGTACATATTGGGTCTGGTTCATCTATTGATGTTGTTAACGACAGGTCTGGTACATATTGAGTCTTGTTCATCTATTGATGTTGTTAACGACAGGTCTGGTACATATTGAGTCTTGTTCATCTATTGATGTTGTTAACGACGGGTCTGGTACATATTGAGTCTTGTTCATCTATTGATGTTGTTAACGACAGGTCTGGTACATATTGAGTCTTGTTCATCTATTGATGTTGTTAACGACGGGTCTGGTACATATTGGGTCTGGTTCATCTATTGATGTTGTTAACGACAGGTCTGGTACATATTGAGTCTTGTTCATCTATTGATGTTGTTAACGACGGGTCTGGTACATATTGGGTCTGGTTCATCTATTGATGTTGTTAACGACGGGTCTGGTACATATTGGGTCTTGTTCATCTATTGATGTTGTTAACGACGGGTCTGGTACATATTGAGTCTTGTTCATCTATTGATGTTGTTAACGACAGGTCTGGTACATATTGAGTCTTGTTCATCTATTGATGTTGTTAACGACGGGTCTGGTACATATTGGGTCTGGTTCATCTATTGATGTTGTTAACGACGGGTCTGGTACATATTGAGTCTTGTTCATCTATTGATGTTGTTAACGACGGGACTGGTACATATTGGGTCTTGTTCATCTATTGATGTTGTTAACGACGGGTCTGGTACATATTGGGTCTTGTTCATCTATTGATGTTGTTAACGACAGGTCTGGTACATATTGGGTCTTGTTCATCTATTGATGTTGTTAACGACGGGTCTGGTACATATTGGGTCTTGTTCATCTATTGATGTTGTTAACGACGGGTCTGGTACATATTGGGTCTTGTTAATCTATTGATGTTGTTAACGACAGGTCTGGTACATATTGAGTCTTGTTCATCTATTGAGGTTGTTAACGACGGGTCTGGTACATATTGGGTCTTGTTCATCTGTTGATGTTGTTAACGACGGGTCTGGTACATATTGAGTCTTGTTCATCTATTGATGTTGTTAACGACGGGTCTGGTCCATATTGGGTCTTGTTCATCTATTGAGGTTGTTAACGATGGGTCTGGTACATATTGGGTCTTGTTCATCTATTGAGGTTGTTAACGATGGGTCTAGTACATATTGGGTCTTGTTCATCTATTGATGTTGTTAACGACAGGTCTAGTACATATTGAGTCTTGTTCATCTATTGATGTTGTTAACGACGGGTCTGGTACATATTGGGTCTTGTTCATCTATTGAGGTTGTTAACGATGGGTCTGGTACATATTGGGTCTTGTTCATCTATTGATGTTGTTAACGACAGGTCTGGTACATATTGAGTCTTGTTCATCTATTGAGGTTGTTAACGATGGGTCTGGTACATATTGGGTCTTGTTCATCTATTGAGGTTGTTAACGATGGGTCTAGTACATATTGGGTCTTGTTCATCTATTGATGTTGTTAACGACAGGTCTAGTACATATTGAGTCTTGTTCATCTATTGATGTTGTTAACGACGGGTCTGGTACATATTGGGTCTTGTTCATCTATTGAGGTTGTTAACGATGGGTCTGGTACATATTGGGTCTTGTTCATCTATTGATGTTGTTAACGACAGGTCTGGTACATATTGAGTCTTGTTCATCTATTGAGGTTGTTAACGATGGGTCTGGTACATATTGGGTCTTGTTCATCTATTGATGTTGTTAACGACAGGTCTGGTACATATTGGGTCTTGTTCCTCTATTGATGTTGTTAACGACGGGTCTGGTACATATTGGGTCTTGTTCATCTATTGATGTTGTTAACGACGGGTCTGGTACATATTGGGTCTTGTTAATCTATTGATGTTGTTAACGACAGGTCTGGTACATATTGAGTCTTGTTCATCTATTGAGGTTGTTAACGACGGGTCTGGTACATATTGGGTCTTGTTCATCTGTTGATGTTGTTAACGACGGGTCTGGTACATATTGAGTCTTGTTCATCTATTGATGTTGTTAACGACGGGTCTGGTCCATATTGGGTCTTGTTCATCTATTGAGGTTGTTAACGATGGGTCTGGTACATATTGGGTCTTGTTCATCTATTGAGGTTGTTAACGATGGGTCTAGTACATATTGGGTCTTGTTCATCTATTGATGTTGTTAACGACAGGTCTAGTACATATTGAGTCTTGTTCATCTATTGATGTTGTTAACGACGGGTCTGGTACATATTGGGTCTTGTTCATCTATTGAGGTTGTTAACGATGGGTCTGGTACATATTGGGTCTTGTTCATCTATTGATGTTGTTAACGACAGGTCTGGTACATATTGAGTCTTGTTCATCTATTGAGGTTGTTAACGATGGGTCTGGTACATATTGGGTCTTGTTCATCTATTGAGGTTGTTAACGATGGGTCTAGTACATATTGGGTCTTGTTCATCTATTGATGTTGTTAACGACAGGTCTAGTACATATTGAGTCTTGTTCATCTATTGATGTTGTTAACGACGGGTCTGGTACATATTGGGTCTTGTTCATCTATTGAGGTTGTTAACGATGGGTCTGGTACATATTGGGTCTTGTTCATCTATTGATGTTGTTAACGACAGGTCTGGTACATATTGAGTCTTGTTCATCTATTGAGGTTGTTAACGATGGGTCTGGTACATATTGGGTCTTATTCATCTATTGATGTTGTTAACGATGGGTCTGGTACATATTGGGTCTTATTCATCTATTGATGTTGTTAACGATGGGTCTGGTACATATTGGGTCTTGTTCATCTATTGATGTTGTTAACGACAGGTCTAGTACATATTGAGTCTTGTTCATCTATTGATGTTGTTAACGATGGGTCTGGTACATATTGGGTCTTGTTCATCTATTGAGGTTGTTAACGATGGGTCTGGTACATATTGGGTCTTATTCATCTATTGATGTTGTTAACGATGGGTCTGGTACATATTGGGTCTTGTTCATCTATTGATGTTGTTAACGACAGGTCTGGTACATATTGAGTCTTGTTCATCTATTGAGGTTGTTAACGATGGGTCTAGTACATATTGGGTCTTGTTCATCTATTGATGTTGTTAACGACGGGTCTGGTACATATTGAGTCTTGTTCATCTATTGATGTCGTTAACGACAGGTCTGGTACATATTGGGTCTTGTTCATCTATTGATGTTGTTAACGACGGGTCTAGTACATATTGGGTCTTGTTCATCTATTGATGTTGTTAACGATGGGTCTGGTACATATTGGGTCTTGTTCATCTATTTATGTGGTTAACGACGGGTCTGGTACATATTGGGTCTTGTTCATCTATTGATGTTGTTAACGACGGATCTGGTACATATTGGGTCTTGTTCATCTATTGATGTTGTTAACGACGGGTCTGGTACATATTGAGTCTTGTTCATCTATTGATGTTGTTAACGATGGGTCTGGTACATATTGGGTCTTGTTCATCTATTGAGGTTGTTAACGACGGGTCTGGTACATATTGGGTCTTGTTCATCTATTGATGTTGTTAACGATGGATCTGGTACATATTGAGTCTTGTTCATCTATTGATGTTGTTAACGACGGGTTTGGTACATATTGGGTCTTGTTCATCTATTGAGGTTTTTAACGACGGGTCTGGTACATATTGGGTCTTGTTCATCTATTGAGGTTGTTAACGACGGGTCTGGTACATATTGGGTCTTGTTCATCTATTGATGTTGTTAACGACGGGTCTGGTACATATTGGGTCTTGTTCATCTATTGATGTTGTTAACGACGGGTCTGGTACATATTGGGTCTTGTTCATCTATTGATGTTGTTAACGACGGGTCTGGTACATATTGGGTCTTGTTCATCTATTGATGTTGTTAACGACGTGTCTGGTACATATTGGGTCTTGTTCATCTATTGATGTTGTTAACGATGGGTCTGGTACATATTGGGTCTTGTTCATCTATTGATGTGGTTAACGACGGGTCTGGTACATATTGGGTCTTGTTCATCTATTGATGTTGTTAACGACAGGTCTGGTACATATTGGGTCTTGTTCATGTATTGATGTTGTTAACGACGGGTCTGGTACATATTGGGTCTTGTTCATCTATTGATGTTGTTAACGACAGGTCTGGTACATATTGGGTCTTGTTCATGTATTGATGTCGTTAACGATGGGTCTGGTACATATTGGGTCTTGTTCATCTATTGATGTTGTTAACGACAGGTCTGGTACATATTGAGTCTTGTTCATCTATTGATGTGGTTAACGACGGGTCTGGTACATATTGGGTCTTGTTCATCTATTGATGTTGTTAACGACGGGTCTAGTACATATTGGGTCTTGTTCATCTATTGATGTTGTTAACGACAGGTCTGGTACATATTGGGTCTTGTTCATCTATTGATGTTGTTAACGACAGGTCTGGTACATATTGGGTCTTGTTCATCTATTGATGTTGTTAACGACCGGTCTGGTACATATTGAGTCTTGTTCATGTATTGATGTTGTTAACGACGGGTCTGGTACATATTGAGTCTTGTTCATCTATTGATGTTGTAAACGACGGGTCTGGTACATATTGGGTCTTGTTCATCTATTGATGTTGTTAACGACGGGTCTGGTACATATTGGGTCTTGTTCATCTATTGATGTTGTTAACGACGGGTCTGGTACATATTGAGTCTTGTTCATCTATTGATGTTGTTAACGACAGGTCTGGTACATATTGGGTCTTGTTCATCTATTGATGTTGTAAACGATGGGTCTGGTACATATTGGGTCTTGTTCATCTATTGATGTTGTTAACGACGGGTCTGGTACATATTGGGTCTTGTTCATCTATTGATGTTGTTAACGACGGGTCTAGTACATATTGGGTCTTGTTCATGTATTGATGTTGTTAACGACGGGTCTAGTACATATTGGGTATTGTTCATCTATTGATGTTGTTAACGACGGGTCTGGTACATATTGAGTCTTGTTCATGTATTGATGTTGTTAACGACGGGTCTAGTACATATTGGGTCTTGTTCATCTATTGATGTTGTTAACGACGGGTCTGGTACATATTGGGTCTTGTTCATCTGTTGATGTTGTTAACGACGGGTCTGGTACATATTGGGTCTTGTTCATCTATTGATGTTGTTAACGACGGGTCTGGTACATATTGAGTCTTGTTCATCTATTGATGTTGTTAACGACAGGTCTGGTACATATTGAGTCTTGTTCATCTATTGATGTTGTTAACGACAGGTCTGGTACATATTGAGTCTTGTTCATCTATTGATGTTGTTAACGACGGGTCTGGTACATATTGGGTCTTGTTCATCTATTGATGTTGTTAACGATGGGTCTGGTACATATTGGGTCTTGTTCATCTATTGATGTTGTTAACGATGGGTCTGGTACATATTGGGTCTTATTCATCTATTGATGTTGTTAACGATGGGTCTGGTACATATTGGGTCTTGTTCATCTATTGATGTTGTTAACGACGGGTCTAGTACATATTGGGTCTTGTTCATCTATTGATGTTGTTAACGACGGGTCTAGTACATATTGAGTCTTGTTCATCTATTGATGTTGTTAACGACGGGTCTGGTACATATTGAGTCTTGTTCATCTATTGATGTTGTTAACGATGGGTCTGGTACATATTGGGTCTTGTTCATCTATTGATGTTGTTAACGACGGGTCTGGTGCATATTGGGTCTTGTTCATCTATTGATGTTATTAACGACGGGTCTGGTACATATTGGGTCTTGTTCATCTATTGATGTTGTTAACGACAGGTCTGGTACATATTGAGTCTTGTTCATCTATTGATGTTGTTAACGACGGGTCTGGTACATATTGGGTCTGGTTCATCTATTGATGTTGTTAACGACGGGTCTGGTACATATTGAGTCTGGTTCATCTATTGATGTTGTTAACGACGGGTCTGGTACATATTGGGTCTTGTTCATCTATTGATGTTGTTAACGACGGGTCTGGTACATATTGGGTCTTGTTCATCTATTGATGTTGTTAACGACGGATCTGGTACATATTGAGTCTTGTTCATCTATTGATGTTGTTAACGACAGGTCTGGTACATATTGAGTCTGGTTCATCTATTGATGTTGTTAACGACGGGTCTGGTACATATTGGGTCTGGTTCATCTATTGATGTTGTTAACGACGGGTCTGGTACATATTGAGTCTTGTTCATCTATTGATGTTGTTAACGACGAGTCTGGTACATATTGGGTCTGGTTCATCTATTGATGTTGTTAACGACAGGTCTGGTACATATTGAGTCTTGTTCATCTATTGATGTTGTTAACGACAGGTCTGGTACATATTGAGTCTTGTTCATCTATTGATGTTGTTAACGACGGGTCTGGTACATATTGAGTCTTGTTCATCTATTGATGTTGTTAACGACAGGTCTGGTACATATTGAGTCTTGTTCATCTATTGATGTTGTTAACGACGGGTCTGGTACATATTGGGTCTGGTTCATCTATTGATGTTGTTAACGACAGGTCTGGTACATATTGAGTCTTGTTCATCTATTGATGTTGTTAACGACGGGTCTGGTACATATTGGGTCTGGTTCATCTATTGATGTTGTTAACGACGGGTCTGGTACATATTGGGTCTTGTTCATCTATTGATGTTGTTAACGACGGGTCTGGTACATATTGAGTCTTGTTCATCTATTGATGTTGTTAACGACAGGTCTGGTACATATTGAGTCTTGTTCATCTATTGATGTTGTTAACGACGGGTCTGGTACATATTGGGTCTGGTTCATCTATTGATGTTGTTAACGACGGGTCTGGTACATATTGAGTCTTGTTCATCTATTGATGTTGTTAACGACGGGACTGGTACATATTGGGTCTTGTTCATCTATTGATGTTGTTAACGACGGGTCTGGTACATATTGGGTCTTGTTCATCTATTGATGTTGTTAACGACAGGTCTGGTACATATTGGGTCTTGTTCATCTATTGATGTTGTTAACGACGGGTCTGGTACATATTGGGTCTTGTTCATCTATTGATGTTGTTAACGACGGGTCTGGTACATATTGGGTCTTGTTCATCTATTGATGTTGTTAACGACGGGTCTGGTACATATTGAGTCTTGTTCATCTATTGATGTTGTTAACGACAGGTCTGGTACATATTGAGTCTTGTTCATCTATTGATGTTGTTAACGACGGGTCTGGTACATATTGGGTCTTGTTCATGTATTGATGTTGTTAACGATGGGTCTGGTACATATTGGGTCTTGTTCATCTATTGATGTTGTTAACGACAGGTCTGGTACATATTGGGTCTTGTTCATCTATTGATGTTGTTAACGACGGGTCTGGTACATATTGAGTCTTGTTCGTGTATTGATGTTGTTTACGACAGGTCTGGTACATATTGGGTATTGTTCATCTATTGATGTTGTTAACGACAGGTCTGGTACATATTGGGTCTTGTTCATCTATTGATGTCGTTAACGACAGGTCTGGTACATATTGGGTCTTGTTCATCTATTGATGTCGTTAACGACAGGTCTGGTACATATTGAGTCTTGTTCATCTATTGATGTCGTTAACGACGGGTCTGGTACATATTGGGTCTTGTTCATCTATTGATGTTGTTAACGACGGGTCTGGTATATATTGGGTCTTGTTCATCTATTGATGTCGTTAACGACGGGTCTGGTACATATTGGGTCTTGTTCATCTATTGATGTCGTTAACGACGGGTCTGGTACATATTGGGTCTTGTTCATCTATTGATGTTGTTAACGACGGGTCTAGTACATATTGAGTCTTGTTCATCTATTGATGTTGTTAACGACGGGTCTGGTACATATTGGGTCTGGTTCATCTATTGATGTTGTTAACGACGGGTCTGGTACATATTGGGTCTTGTTCATCTATTGATGTTGTTAACGACGGGTCTGGTACATATTGAGTCTTGTTCATCTATTGATGTTGTTAACGACAGGTCTGGTACATATTGAGTCTTGTTCATCTATTGATGTTGTTAACGACGGGTCTGGTACATATTGGGTCTGGTTCATCTATTGATGTTGTTAACGACGGGTCTGGTACATATTGAGTCTTGTTCATCTATTGATGTTGTTAACGACGGGACTGGTACATATTGGGTCTTGTTCATCTATTGATGTTGTTAACGACGGGTCTGGTACATATTGGGTCTTGTTCATCTATTGATGTTGTTAACGACAGGTCTGGTACATATTGGGTCTTGTTCATCTATTGATGTTGTTAACGACGGGTCTGGTACATATTGGGTCTTGTTCATCTATTGATGTTGTTAACGACGGGTCTGGTACATATTGGGTCTTGTTCATCTATTGATGTTGTTAACGACGGGTCTGGTACATATTGAGTCTTGTTCATCTATTGATGTTGTTAACGACAGGTCTGGTACATATTGAGTCTTGTTCATCTATTGATGTTGTTAACGACGGGTCTGGTACATATTGGGTCTTGTTCATGTATTGATGTTGTTAACGATGGGTCTGGTACATATTGGGTCTTGTTCATCTATTGATGTTGTTAACGACAGGTCTGGTACATATTGGGTCTTGTTCATCTATTGATGTTGTTAACGACGGGTCTGGTACATATTGAGTCTTGTTCGTGTATTGATGTTGTTTACGACAGGTCTGGTACATATTGGGTATTGTTCATCTATTGATGTTGTTAACGACAGGTCTGGTACATATTGGGTCTTGTTCATCTATTGATGTCGTTAACGACAGGTCTGGTACATATTGGGTCTTGTTCATCTATTGATGTCGTTAACGACAGGTCTGGTACATATTGAGTCTTGTTCATCTATTGATGTCGTTAACGACGGGTCTGGTACATATTGGGTCTTGTTCATCTATTGATGTTGTTAACGACGGGTCTGGTATATATTGGGTCTTGTTCATCTATTGATGTCGTTAACGACGGGTCTGGTACATATTGGGTCTTGTTCATCTATTGATGTCGTTAACGACGGGTCTGGTACATATTGGGTCTTGTTCATCTATTGATGTTGTTAACGACGGGTCTAGTACATATTGAGTCTTGTTCATCTATTGATGTTGTTAACGACAGGTCTGGTACATATTGGGTCTTGTTCATCTATTGATGTCGTTAACGACGGGTCTGGTACATATTGAGTCTTGTTCATCTATTGATGTTGTTAACGACGGGTCTGGTACATATTGAGTCTTGTTCATCTATTGATGTTGTTAACGACAGGTCTGGTACATATTGAGTCTTGTTCATCTATTGATGTCGTTAACGACGGGTCTAGTACATATTGGGTCTTGTTCATCTATTGATGTTGTTAACGATGGGTCTGGTACATATTGGGTCTTGTTCATCTATTGATGTTGTAGGTACTGATCCATCTCTTCGTTTTGTTTTCTCACATAAAGTCCATGGTGATCTCTGTAGTAGAGATCGCTTTACTAATATGTTAAAATATTTGAATTCCTCTGTATGTGAAAAACCTACATGATATAATTTTGACAAAGCAAACTGGCAACTGTACGAGTAGATGTTTAGAGAAGAACTTCAAGCGCAAATGATGTGAAATGTCACCGATCCAATTGTGATGTTTTGATGAAAGAATTAATATCAATAGCTGATAAGAGTAAGACCATTCCAAAGACGAAAAAATCCCAAAACACATCTGTTAAACCATGGTTTGATAATTGCAAAGATGCTATCAAGACTCGCAAAAAAGACGAACGACAGTCTGGAAAACATCCACATAAGATAATATCAGCAGTTGCTTCATCTTCAAAGCGAAAGCTCGTGGAATTTAAAAAAAAAATAAAAACATTGTCGCAATTCCAGACTTAATTCACTTTCCAAATCAAACTGTCTTGCACCAGTGGATACGGATTGGAATATTGTTAAATGAATAAAAGGTAAACAAAAAAAAGTAAAACTATTAGTATTACTAATTACTACCATAGTTATTTATAAATGGTGTTCATGCATAAAATGATTTAATTATATATAATATTTTGTCAAAGTCTTTACTTTATCCTGCAATTGTCTGATTCTTGTAAAGTAGAGCTGCGGTAAAAATGATAACAGTAAAAACACGGGTGTCATAAATGACATAATTGAAAACGATAAGAACAATTTTTTTCTGCTCTTGTCCGACAATTTGGCAGTTGTTTTGTACTTTTTGGCATTAAACACGATATATTCCAAATGCTCGTGTGTCTTACCTGTTTCTAAAGCTCGTACAAATAAATTTTATATACTCTGACAATGTACGTATATTGTATATATATCTATATCTATATGCTTGCTTTTGTCATTTAAAAAATATGTAGTTTTAAATATCCGTACCATATTATAATCCAGTATCTGTTTTATCTGTCTAGTAACGGGCTCAGCTGTCTCATTGGTCACTGTTTGCAAAGCAGCAACTTTCTTATGTTGATAGTCATAATAAAACGTAGAAGCGACTTCCGCCAAACCATAATAATCTTGGTCTATGTTGTACGCTCCCACAACCTGTGCTACTCCAGACATCCATTGCTTAGGACCACAACACTTTATTGAACCTTCCACCGCATTAGAATACAACACTACAGAAATAACGGCAGTAATTATAAAATACATGGTAATATTGAGGACTGTACGTTATCAGTTGCCGACAAGGTCGTGGTATAATATGTGACCATTGCATCTTTATCTTACACAATCGGGTATAATCTATTAATACAATAATAGATACAAATTTATAAATAAATGAGAAAACAAACCTACACAAAGACGATTAGGGGGGTTATGGTGTTTAACGTCACTTTTAACAATATCTTAGTTATATCGTGGTCAAGACGATAGAAAAGAACTTATGGTACGAACTGAATCGACATATAGAATACTGAAATTGCTTCTGATAATCATTCCATATAATTTCCGTCAAACTCTAAGGAGTCGTCGTGGTCGTGATCGTGTGGTAGTTGGATTTACAACTACCTGTGCAATCAGTTCCTCTCACCACTAACGTTATGGGTTTGATTCCCGCTCATGACATTCTCCGCATACTCCAGTTTGCTCTACCAATAAAACTGACCGCCATAATTTAACTGATTAGATAGATTGTTGAAAGTCGCATTAAACACTATATCCCTTATCCTATGAAATTTATTTTCTCTCGCTGCCATATTCTTGGTTTCTATCTGTTTCTAAAGCTAATACTAATAAATTATAGGTTTGATTGTGTTTAGTTCATAATGTTTAACGCCACTTTCAACAATATTTCAGTTACATCGTGGTGGTCAGTTTTATTGGAGAAACCAGAATACCCGGAGAAAACACCGACCTGCCGTAAGTTACTGACAAACTTTATCACATGATGTTGTATCGAGTATATCTCGCCTGAAAGGGATTCGAACTCACAACATTAGTGGTGATAGGTATAGGTAGTTGTAAATCCAACTACCATACGACCACGAAATCATCTGCTAAAGATCAATAATCCTTTAATCTAACGTTTGACAGTAGCAAAGATGTTTCTGTAACCAAACACAAACTTTGAATTATTTCCCTTTGTATGTATTCTATATAGATCTGTGCAATCTAAAACATTTCTTCACACAATTTTGTAATACCAGATGTTTCTTGAAGACAGTGGACCAAACACGCGTCAGATCCATATCGGTATAATAAGACGACATTGTCCCGTGTAACCTATAACACCTACTGACTGCCCGCATTGGTAACGTAATGATTAGCGTGCATGCTTGCCTCGAATGCGGTAGAATGTTGGTTCGAGCCCCGGTCGGGTCAAACCAAAGACTATAAAATTGTAATTTGTTGCTTCTCCGCTAAGCACGCAGCATTAAGGAGTAAACGGAAAGACTGGTTGGCTCGGATTCAGAATAATGTGTCCAAGTGGAACGACATGTCTACCCGCGGACTGTTGTTTCAGTGAGCTAGCACTATGAAAATCCAGCTCAGCGTGTTGGTCTAGAACAAAGCTGACCTAATCATCATCTCATTGAAAATTAACTTGTTTTCGCCATGATATAGCTGAAAATTGCTGAGTTGTCGTTAAACAACAATTACTCATTCACTCACCTACTGACTGACTGCTTGTTAACAGGATAGATAAATTATTCCGCTTTATAATAGGTACTGTTGACGATTCCCAGTGTTTAGCCAACAGCGTTAACCATCGAATCCCGAAGTGGTGCCCTCTTGATGAGGAATGTCACGTTATAATAAGTAATACCTGACTCTTGATCATATCATGAAATGTGCTTAAAGAGTGCTCATCCAGATACATCTTTTATGAATTTCGAAAAAGAATAGGCTCCTTGTAGCCGCTACAATAGACAGTTTTTCATTTTCTACTCAAATCTCCATACCTGTCCTGCAGCAGTCAAAAGCCATTGCACTGATTGTCTCGTCCGTCCTTCATTTCTGTATATATTTTTGTCATATTAATGAACTTGTCCTGAATATTCGTGAACTATTTGCTGCTGAACGTTAAACAATCATCAATCAATCAATTATGTTGGTCTATGATAGAATATACTAGCGAATCAATCAAAAGTATATGGTCATTTTCAGTTTTCTATCAATTAATGGAAATCACCATAGACCGTTGTTAGGTGGGGAATTTTGATTGCGTTTTCAATGGGAGGTTATCATGTTATGATACAGGAATCCACGCTCCTACACGGCAAGGACATATATACGGATAAGCCCTTTGTGCCGCTATAAGAAGCGACATTTTCCCGTCCTACCAAACTCTCTATACTTTTCCAGTGAAAGTCCCTGTTGTTCTATCCCCCCTTCATTCCTGAAATGCTTTACATATTGTTGAATTTCTTCTTTGCGTAATTATGTATGAAATGTTTGTCGCTGGACGTTAAGCAACCTCCAATCAATCAACCCTTGAAGCTTTCTTTCTTTCATGGCGCTAAACGCTACTTTCAACAATATTTCAGTAATAGCGTGGCAGTCTTGAAGCAGCTAATCACACTTATTATATTAACAATTATATTCGCTTCGTCAAATTTTGTTCTAAGTTCTTTTTTTTTTTTTTTTAATATATGACGTTACTATAAAACGCTTTGCTTCACACGTGTTTCACACATTTTAGTATCCACAGCGATTTTCGCGTTATAGAGCATGTTCAGATCGTTGTCGTACACGATGATCGCGTTGTTTATTACATAATTTCATTTGACATTTGTAATTTGTTTTATTGTTTCATGGGAGGTTATCCTTTCTGTTCTGACTGCACTCCTTCTGTACTGTTCTGTCAAATAGAGTTTTGTTCCATGTATCCAGGTTGTGTCCTTCTAGCACTGTTCCATCGAACTTGTATTTTATTTTTCACATTTATTTGTTTTTCGTTAAACCGGTTTGGACCCTTTTTGTGCTGTTCCTTAGAACTGGTATTGTGTTTCATTTGATTGTGACCTTTTGATACTGTTTCCCTTGAATTATTATAACATGTTCATTTTAGTTGCCTCGTGCCCATTCTGCTTTTCTCTCGATTACATATTTCACTGGGGTTGTTTAAGCTATCCAGATTTGTGCCCTTTGTCTTATTTTCCCTCGAATTGATATTTATTTTTTTACACTGGTGTTGTTCCGTCTATTCGGATTGTACCCTTTCTGCACTGATTCTTCGTTTTATTTTTTTCAACCTTTATTTTCGATATATTTTTGCACTTAAATGACGTTATAACAATCTATATTATTATCGATTAAATAGTCGCCGGTTTCTGCACGCTCGCTGCGGCGTTTAATACCATTCTATCATTACCGTAATTAACGTATACTGCTCCAACTATAGTTAGAACGTCACTATTTAATTATAAACAAAACATCGACGCTAAAAACAGTAAATGTCCAGAGTTATTTTATGCCGCCGAGCAAAGAAAAAGAAATCCTTGACTTGATTCTAACCTTAGCCTGTCATCTAATCAGATTGATTTTTAAGTTAATCTTATGAAAGATTTTATTATTTTCTTATTGCTAAAGATGTAATTACCTAACGTTAATTCATTTTACATAAGTATCTTCCATGTTAATATCTTAACAAGAAATTGATCCAGATTAACATCTGAAGCTCCCGTAACAAATGTTTTGGAGAAACGGACTTTTATTGTTAGTCCTCCAAATTTCTAATATCAAGAAAGAAAATTAAAAGCAAAAAATAAAAGGGATGTTTTTTTTTCAGTTTTGTCACTGATTTCAGTTATTTTTCTCTGATAGAAATATTTCGAAAGTTGCAGGACACGATCAGAACAGTTCAAAAAGGACCCTTTCAAGCTGGGTGTAGATAGTTTCAGCTAATTTCATTAATTTTCATTTTTTTTAAATTTTCTAACAACAATAATCCTTGTATCACACTGTCGGAACAGTTTTAAATTACAATAGAAAAATCACAGGAACATATGGCAAAATTAATACACAAATACATGACCACTCATTTTCCTGGTTTGGCAAGTTGTAGTGTTGGACTGGTTTTATGGACCCACACCTTTCCTTTAGTGTAGGATACGATCATTCGAGTGTTTTCACATGTAGGTAAAATGTTAGCCCTTGCATATAGCTGTGTGAATAGCGTTGCTATAAAGAATAATATCCATAATATATGTAATCTTCAGAAAAATATTGTAAAAAGGATGCATTTACAAGTATCGAGTAAAATATTTCTGTCACGTGTGTACAGACGACGGAATAATATATTTACCGATTCGTGGATGTGGAAAGTTATTTGTACAATTTGGTCACGCCACGATATAACTGAAATACTGTTAAAGTTGGCGTTAAGCATCAATCAATCAATCAATCAATCAATCAATCAATCAATCAATCAATCAATCAATCAATCAATCAATCAATCAATCAATCAATTCTGATGGTTAGTTCTTTTATATCTTTTTTACCATCTTATAGTGAGTATATTTGAAATAATTCTCATCAGGTACGCTCATAGTCAGAAGATGCCAATTGGGTAATTAGAAGCCGTAAATCGAGGAACGACAGACCGGACAATAGCCAAAAGAAAAGGACAAAAAACGAATAACAAAACATTACACAGAAAACCAAAGATCGAGTAACATGAACCCCACTAAAAAACGAAGGTGAACTCAGGTGCTCCGGGAGGATTGGCTTTTCCTGCTCCACATGTGGGACCGGTCATGTTACTCTTGGTACAAAACCGGTGTAAACAAACCTAAATTCCGACACCAACAACAAACATTTTCTTTATTCACAATACGAATATAGCAAACTCAATTTCAGAATAGAAATTTCACACTGTTGTACTGAACGATTGTTGTTATAGCTTAGAAATAGATTGATTAGCTATATCTATCCGATTAGGCATTCAAAAACACAAATATTAAAGGCCAATTCGCACATATTTCGCTGTCTTGCTGAAGTTATTGTCAGTTGAAAAAATGTATTCTTGTAATTTTTGTTATTGGTTTGAAAGTGATGGATGGTAATGTTTATCCGTTTAGCCATTCAAAACACAAATATCACAGACCATTCGTTTAACAGTCTACAAGCCGACAGCTTAATCTAAATTAATGTTCCGGTTTGATTTCGAATCTAGTATCTAACTATCATAAAAACTCATCAGTTGTATCGCAGACAGAATTACAACACCATATTACAAATTACAGTCAATGGCCATTGTTCCACTAATCTATTTCCAGACAAAGAGTGACAATTTTGTTGAATTCCTAGGATGTAATGGGAGATTCTATTAGCATCGTCAGCTTATATTATTAAGTTTTATACAACATTTGCATATATTATTTTAGGAAACATTTCGAAATTTACTTGATTGATATTTGACATGACGTCAATTGCTCTTTATTTGAAGTTTTATAAACGTTAGAGAATATCGAAGGGACAATCCAAAATGGACAATGCAGAGACAGTGGCAACATTGGGTACACAAGACACAAGACGAAGACAAACAAAACAAAAAAACACAACACAATATGTGTTAGAAACCACTGTATACAATCAAACACAAATATCGTAAATAAGACATGAGACCTCCTACAGATCACTGGAGGTAAAGACGAACCGAACATCATTTTTATATGATTTTATATGCATTATCTGAAACACCAATCAAAATATTGCATGTAGCGTTTAGAGCACAAATTAAAAGTCAACATCGAAATTGAACAATATATGACGGTTAACTTTAAAAAGGCCAGAAGGAGGCTTTGATTTATTGTCCCTAAGGAAAGTGTGAAGATAAATCAAAGAAGTACATACATGACAATACAATGGCCAAAAGAAAAAATGAAAAAAAGACGATCAATGGTTGAGAAAATAGTACACAGAAAACAAAAGATTGAGAGATAGGAACTCACTAAAAACCACCGGTTCACCAGAAGGGTAAGCAGTCCCGGCTCCACTGGAACAAGGGTGCAATTGTGGGTTTCTACAAAAGAAGCGTCATATGTACTGCCACTATTTATCTTATTACTTTTTTTTTATATCAACACATACAATAGCCAAACTTGATTTGCTTTTGATATAGATTAAAATAGAATCAATGTCCAACTTTGCTGTTTATCAATAACGAAGATATCGTACACATAAATCGTATTAAGGCATTTTTATATGACTCTTACTACATCATTTCTTGAACAACAGTGTCCAGATCGATCCATAATCTTTGTCAGTGGTTTAATACCATACAATCTCCTATGTGTAAAACAATATCACTACAAGTACGGATATGAATATCAGATACCTATAATGATTTAGACTATATCTACACTTAAGAAAAGTTACCAAAGGGGAAATCAGAAGCCTTAAAACGATGTCTCTAAGACAAATGACCAAAAGACAAACATTTGTCAACAAAACACACTCCACAGAGAAAAATAAAGACGAATCTCACTATAAACCGGAGATGAACTCAGATTTAGTATATTTCTACACTTAAGAAAAGTTAACCAAGGGGTAATCAGGAGCCGTAAATCAATGTCAGTAAAACAATGGGGAAAAAGACAAACACTTGTGCACAAAACACAACACATAGAACATTAAGACATAGCAACACGAATCCCACTATAAACTGGGGGTGAACTTGGGTGCTACGGAAAGGTATGAAATGCCTGCACCAATAGTGTTACGTGTCGTGTTACTCTTGATAAGAATCCGATGGAAAGTCATGAAATATTTGACATCAACAGAACAGAACATACCCGTAGTAATATGTAACACAGATATTCCGTAACGGTTATTCATGATATGATGGCTACGGTAAATCTTTCGAAGTGGTGACTTCAACGGAATCATTATTAAGAACCCTTGATTCACAGACATCCTTTACTAGAACCGTCTATTAACTTTTGTAGTTAACTTCTTCATTTGTGCTCATAATCAAATACTTTGTAAGAAAAAAATTAATACCAATAAAGCAGAAAAAAAATAATTCAAAAAGTCCATAAATGTCAGACAAACCGAAGGGTAGTCAACAATGTACAATCCAGAAACTCCGAAAACACAAACACAAACAAAACACATCATAGAAATCTAAAAATAGATGGGCACCACGGACCCCACATACACAAAAGAAAACAAACAGGAGACGAACACATGTGTTTATGAGGGATATGCAGGCCTTGTTTTTTTAAGACACACGCAGTGATAACTTACATAGTCCAGTCAGGTAAAAATGCAGTCGGTGGTAAAAGAAAGAATGTATACGTAAAAGGGAAAATATGCATTGCTATTTGAGAAATTTATATTTCGTAATGGTAAATCAGTTCTTGATGCAGTAAAATCTGTTTGAGGGAGATAATCTTTAATTTCACAGCAATATCTTACCTTTAATGTCTGCATTTTTTAGATATATATTTAATTATAATTGTTATGTTAGGACCGTGATTCAAATCGCTGCAGACACAATCGCATGATACCATGTTTTATGTCCATACAGGTTCTTATAAATTATGAGTTTGATTCTCGCGCATGATCAGGTGTATTGGGTGCAACTTTATGTGATGACATCGTCATTGTCTTTAGGTATTTTTCTCCTCGTTGTCATGCTTCTTCCACATAAAATATACCGCCAGTATATAACTAAAATAGTGTTGATAAATGAATTACACATCGAAAAACCGACCTCTCTTAAGCATAGGTAACCTTAGTCGATTTTGGCTACCCGGTTTAGGTTCCTTAGTTTACTTACTCAAAACGACTTGCTAAATTATTTGGCTTTCCAATCTTTCGACTGTACCTGATGAATATTATTCCGGAAACGCGTCGTACTCACTAAATTAGATACGTTTTTATTATTATATTTTACAGATAAATAAATAGCGGTTACAATGAACAGCAGAATTGATTAGTTCCAATTAATTTCAAAGTTGTATTGCGCATGCTCAGTGTCCTCAAGCAATCAAAAATGTCGTTATATGTTCGTTTTGCAATACCACATATCAGAATCAATAAAAGAATGGTTTCAGATTTCTACACCCTATATTGTTAGGCTTTATACAATAAACTACCAATTAATCATTTTATTAACAGCTATTTAAGTCAATTCGTATCTAACTCGTAACTTCCTTAACGTCGTAATTATGTTTCACTAACAATATGGTGGCCGTATATGGAAACTCATCAATTTGTACAGACAAAGTGACCACAGAGTGACCACACAATATAATACGTTAAGGTGGACAGTCAATGCAAATTGATGTTTTTGTAATCAATAATGCAATCTGGTAGAAGTGAGATGTCCTGTTCAAGGCTAATAAATGATCTTAAAAATACAATTAGGACGATATAGCTCATAATATATCAATACAAATGGTTCGTTAATTCAGATTCCTTTTTGTGTTTTATTTATTAAAAAAAAAAATTTGGGGGGGGGGGGGAAGGTGTGGGTGTGGGTTGATGTTGCTCAATCTGTTTAGTGTATTGTAGGTCATTGTTTGTGTTTTTGTTATTGTATTTTCTGGCCTTCGATTAACGGCTTCTGATTACTCCTTGGGTGTCTTCAAACATGTCTTAATAAGAAATTATTTCTTACATGAATTAAACGGATTTATAGTTTTATCCCCAGTTATTTGTAAGAGGGCTAATGTCTTATTTATGTTATATGTTTTACTTTGTTTCTTTGGTATAGTGGCGTCCAACATGTCTTGACTTAATGAATAACATGGCGGATGTCTTATATGAGACAGGAAGTGCTTACCCTTCCGGAGCACCTGGGTTCATCCCCGGTGTTTGGTGGGATCCATGTTGTTCATCTTTTTAGTTTTCTGTGTTGTGTTTTGTCTTCTGTTTGTCTTCGTCCTGTGTCTGTCTTTTGTACCAAATGTTGCCAGTGTCTCTGGATTGTCCATTCTTGATTTGCCCGTTCGATTTTCTCTAACGTTTATTTATAAAAAAAAAAGTAAGACAAATGAAACCCAATGAAAAGAAATATTTCGCAGGCTTGAGATTACTTATGATAAATAAAAAAAAATAACTACGAACATTGTTAACTTCTACATGAAAAAAAACCATGATGTAACATTTACTAATAATATCAGTAATACAATGATATACCGGTATATGCTAAAATTAGTAGAGCTGCTACTTGTACTGGTATAATATAGTAGGGATAATACTAATACAATTCTGCGCCATGATCATAGAACAATTTGAAAAATGCCAAGATTTATAACTCAGAAATGGCATCTTCTAAATTGAAAGAGAGATTCCTTTGGTCAATCTTTACATTACATAAACAAATCATGAGATTTGGTCGTACGAAATTTCAAAAAATAATAAATAAAAGTTTGTGTCATGAATAAAGTCCCATTGCTCTGGGACGGCATAAAAGTACATCATCTCAATCGAAAACTCTGTTTCGCTGATTATCAAATCGACTATTGATAGTAAACGAGCCTTAAATAATTGATTTTTATTTGATGTTAAGGGAGCCCTCTCGATCGGGTGGAGGTGGGAGGGTCTTGTCAGGTCATAATACGGTAAGCCTACCCGTTGACCATAGTGGGTACCGTGATTAGAGAGTGTCACGTACCCTAAAGACCTCTTTTGTAGATTTCGAAAAAGAATAGGTTCACTGTAGCTGCTACAAAAGACTATATTTTAGTCCCTATCCATCACTTTATACTTATTCATTGGCAGTCAAATGTCGTTGACCCACCCCTTCCTTCATTTCTATATAATTTTGCTAACCTGTTCTTGTCCTAAGCATAGCTGAAATACTGCTCGTTGGACGTTAAGCAGTAATCAACTACTCTTTGCTGTCACAGAACGATATGTCATACACAATTCAGCACACAAATTATTATTTTATATAATTAATTATATAATAATTATGCGACATTACTCCCTGTCAACTGGTAAAATCCACAAATACAGAACCATATAGAGATACCACGAAACGTTTGACGATTACAAAGGGGCAATCCAATACCGAAATTCGACGGACAGACACTACAATGGCAAAAAAGGACAAACAATGATCTACAAAACACTACATAGAAAAGTTAACATTGAGCAACACGCACACCACTTAAAACGGACATACATTCAGGTGCGCTGGAAGGTTTATCATAAAAACCGGTGATAAATTCAGGTGCGCTGGAAGGTTTATCATAAAAACCGGACATCAATTCAGGTGCGCTGGAAGGTTTATCATAAAAACCGGAGATAAATTCAGGTGCGCTGGAAGGTTTATTATAAAAACCGGACATACATTCAGGTGCGCTGGAAGGTTTATCATAAAAATCGGACACAAATTCAGGTGCGCTGAAAGGTTTATCATAAAAACGGACATAAATTCAAGTGCGCTGAAAGGTTTATCATAAAAACCGGACATAAATTCAAGTGCTCTGGAAGGTTTATCATTAAAACCGGACATAAATTCAGGTGCTCTGGAATGTTTATCATAAAAACCGGACATAAATTCAGATGCTCTGGAAGGTTTATCATAAAAACCGGACATAAATTCAGGTGCTCTGGAAGGTTTATCATAAAAACCGGACATACATTCAGGTGCTCTGGAAGGTTTATCATAAAAACCGGACATAAATTCAGGTGCGCTGGAAGGTTTATCATAAAAACCGGACATACATTCAGGTACGCTGGAAGGTTTATCATAGAAACCGGACATAAATTCAGGTGCTCTGGAAGGTTTATCATAAAAACCGGAAATAAATTAATGATGATCTCAACAGAACCCATGACCATTACTTACAAGAATTCATTACCATAGGCAATTACCATGTCTCATAAAAACACAAACAAACCAGGACAATAACCCATCTGAAATATACTTCTTAATCTATATTTAGTACAAAACTAATATCATATCTCAAATCTACTTCTTTATGTTTAGTACAATCCTGATGAAAACAAAATATGTGTTAATTGTAGACACTACTTGACCTAAAATATTTGAAATGTGTTTAATGCTGTTATTAATGTCAATTGGACACGTCATGCTTAGTTCATTCCTTTAGTATCTAATGAAAATAAAAAGCTGATTGCGGAATATAAAATACTGTTGATTTTTTTTTACCGTTACAATAAGTAGCTTCTTCCTTTCTGTAGAGAATGAAAAACAACACACTTAAACATATATATTCCCTGCTGTAACAGATATATGGTTTTAGATTTTTCTATTTTTTTTTGGTCTTAGTGGCAGGGAGACGGTATCGTGGATGATCTCATTCTGTGGTTTCATTTACTATATATGATATCACAACATATCACCACCCAAGGTGAGGTTTGTCTGCCGACAGTGGAGGCGTGTAATAGTTTGTTCTTTGCTTATTGCATGGCGATTGTTAAGTTTTCAATTTTCTTTCTTCCTTCAAATTTTACCTCTATTGTGTAAGGCTTAATGATAAAGGTGCTTCTTTGTTTTCTTGACTAATACATGTATAGTGTTCACCCTCCCTCTGACATACAGGCATATGTGACCGTAGCTGCTTTTTGATATCATGCTTACGCCCATTGGGTTATTGCTTCCAAAGATCTTTACACTATTTGGCTTGTTAATCTTTGACCTTGAGACTACCCGATGAAGATTATTCTAGAAAGGCATCGTGCGCACTAAATTAAATATTCAGTTTTTTTTTTATTGATATGTATATATACATATTTTTTTATAGAAATACTCGTTTCTTTGTAAAGACGGAAAAAACAATAAGACGATGATTTGTTTACGTACATGTGTCCAGTAGTCAAAATACGCCATAAATTTAGTGCTCCTGTTATCTACAAGTATGCATAATAAAATCAGTAACGAGAAAGAAAAAAAACCCAAACAGTTCTGGAAGGTTTGGATATTTTACTACAACGAACATACTCCAAATCGGAGGATATATTTCCAATGACTTCTGTGTGAGTATTATGTCAGCTATATTTCCAATGACTTCTGTGTGAGTATTATGTCAGCTATATTTCCAATGACTTCTGTGTGAGTATTATTTCAGCTATATTTCCAATGACTTCTGTGTGAGTATTATTTCAGCTATATTTCCAATGACTTCTGTGTGAGTATTATGTCAGCTATATTTCATAACAATAACAATGTTACAGGTAATAAATCATGTAAATTAAGATTGAGCACTCATAACAATAACAAATTATGCTCATCAGAAGCTGGTGTAATTGTTTATTCTATAAGTCAAAGGAGTGTGGTTTTCTCAAATCAATACGGAAGAGTTTGCACCCAACATGTTCTTTTTCTAATGCCAACGTTTTCTTCTTGGGATGGACCTTTGATGTTTGACAGATGATTTTTTTTTATTGTTTAAATGTAAGGCTGCTCTCGAATTGACCCTCTGATGTTTATTGTTTTAATATAAGTGTTGCTCTCGGATTTTACACTTTGATTTTTAATGTTTTAATGTAAATGTTGCTCTCGGATTTGACTCTTTGATTTTTAATTGTGTTAATGTAGGGCTGCTCTCGGACTTTACCCTTTGATTTTTATTGCTCTAATGTAAGGTTACTCTCGGATTTGACCCTTTATCTCTATCGAATTGATTAATATTCATCTTCTTCCATCAACAAACAATGTTGCTACATCTCATTCCGGAAGCAGACTTCCATAGCCTATTTATGGCATTCTAAAGACATATATTATTCTCCGTAATACAATAAACTACAAATTCATCTTGTTTGTCAACAGCTAGTCAAGCGTATATGTCTTTAATCAGTTGTAAGTTGTATATCACAAGTAAATATGGACAGACATGCAAACTCATCTATTTCTTGATAGAATAACAATTTTTTTGCCATAAATTTACGACAATCGATGCCATTACATGTTTCTCTCAGTCACAATAAAACCCACAGATTGCAACTTTAGAATGTCAAGAATATTCTTACATTTTGTTTGGCTATATGTAGCAGTCAAATACATGAAAGTTAGTTACACAATTATCTAAGCAAAAACAAAAACCAGGAACTAATATTTTTTTTGTTTAAAAATAAAACAATGATGTGATTAAAATAATTTGATTGAGTGCTATTTAATTAGCGTCACTATAGCAATTATTATTGTTCGGTTATATCATGTAAATCCAACTACATAAGATCACGGCCACGGATTGATCGGCAGGTGTCAGTAGGAAGTTATTGGCAAACAGATTTTTGATGTCATGTGTGAATTCAAGCATTGTTAATGCCCGTTACGATTTCTATTTGACTGCGTGTTAATGCCCGTCACGATTTCTATGTGACTGCGATGTCCATATCGTGATTTTATGCACGACTTGTGTCCGTTATAGAACAAGTTTCAAGATGTTATTTTTTCGAATTTGCTTCTGCACCGATTCGTGTTACTCTTGTTACACATCCGGTGATACGATGTACGGGACAGTAACCACGACAACGGCACATATTCATGGTAATCTGTGACACAATTACTTGATTGGTCCCCTGAAGTGTCATGCATGATACCAAGACCTTGTCTATCACAATACGTATCACTCATATTTCACAGTTGTGAACGAAAATATTCACGATATTCACGGTTTACGGCAGTAATATCGGTTTTGATTTGATTTTTACATGTTTTTATTTTATTTTCATTTTCAATACGATGTAATATACATCCAACATGTATGAACCATATCGGTGGCGTAATGGTTAGCGTGCTCGCCTCGAGTGCGGTAGGTCTTGGGTTTGATCCCCGGTCGGGTCAAAACAAAGACTATAAAATTGATATTTGTTACTTCTCCGCTAGGCACGCAGCTTTAAGGAGAAAGAGTATTGACTAGTTGGCTCGGAATCAGAATAATGTGTCCGAGTGAAGTGACATGTCTATTCGCGGACTGTTATTTCAGTGAGGCAGCACTGTAAAAATCCGTCTAGAACAAAGCGGACCTCATCATCATCTCATTGGAAATTAACTTGTTCTCGCCATGATATAGCTTAAAAATTGCTGAGTCGGCGATAAACAACAATCGCTGCTCACTCACTTCAATATAAATGACTTGGAATCAAATTATCTCATAAGAATAATACATAAATCTTTGACTAAAGAAAAACAATATAGTCATAACTTTTTATGTATAAGCATAAATACAAATCTTCTTTGAAGGCTGAGAGCTATATAAATACTTTAATGTTTGAAACGTGGTGCAATGAAATGTATATCAAATATACATGAAAATTTTATTGGTGCAATTTAAGGGACAAATATTACATATAAACTGAACAGAAATAACAGAACAATAAAAATCAGATACATTTCGACATATAGCACACCAAAAATACTTCTATATCAATATTATAGTATTATTACGTGATTATTTTCATATTGGCCTAGTTATAGGTCCGAGACCTATAACTAGGCCAATATGAAAAACATCTCGGACCTAAAACTAGGCCAATATGAAAAACATCACGTAATGATACCTTTATTAATTAACCAGTCCAATATCTCTCTGGACTTTTCCTTGTGATTGTCGAAACGTCTAGCGGATTCCGATCTAGCTGTTATTGGACTGACTGGAATCGGGCCAATACGGAAACTATCCGTATTGGACTGGTTTTTGCCGTATTGGCCCAATGAAGGTTTTTATATTGTATTGACAGATTTGATCATATAAAGGCTAATAAATAAAAGTTAATTAATAATACAGTATTATTACGTGATGTTTTTCATATTGGCCTAGTTATAGGTCCGAGGCCTGCTGTATTGGCCTGAGGCGCAGCCGAACGCCAATACAGCAGACCGAGGACCTATAACTAGGCCAATATGAAAAACATCACGTAATGATACCTTTATTAATTAACCAGTCCAATATCTCTCGGTATTTTTCCTTGCAATTGTCGAAATGTCTAGCGGATTCCGATCTAGCTGTTATTGGACTGACTGGAATTGGGCCAATACGGAAAATATCCGTATTGGCCCAATGAAAGTTTTTATATTGTATTGACAGATTTGATCATATGAAGGCTAATAAATCAAAGTTAATTAATAATCCTCCATATAAACCATCATTTTGATTGATTCAATAATACAAACTGGACAGTCCAGAAAAACTGGCAACATAGGTATACAAAATAAGCTGCAAGAAATACCTGAACGGGTTGGGGAGAGGGCCCGGTTAAGAGTTTAATAAAGGCTGAACAGAGTCTGAAAATTCTGAAAAAGTCTGAACATTCTGAACAGATTACATATATACACGTTTGTAATGACAGGACCAATTTAGTGTTTTGATGAGATGACGATGACGCTTACTGCTGGGATTTTGTGGAAATGATCAAACTCATTACACACATGCCAAATGTTACATTTTTGCAATTATTCTAATAGTAATAATCTTTACCAAAAAACCGTGTCAGTGGTGTAATGGTTAGCGTGCTCGCCTGAGTGCGGTAGATCGTGGGTTCGGGTCCTGATCGGGTATTTGGTATTTGTTGCTTCTCCGCTAAGCATGCAGCATTAAAGAGAAAGAACATAGACTGGCTTGCTCGGAATTAGAATAATATGTCCGAGTGGGTCGACATGTCTATCAACGGACTGTTGTTTCAGTGAGCTAACACTATAACAATACAACTATCTAAGTGTTTTGGTCTAGTACAAAGCGGACCTCATCATCATCGCATTGAAAAGTAACTTCTTCTCGCCATAATATAGCTGACACATTGCTAAATAGGCGCTAGGGAACAATCACTCACTCACTTTACCCAACAACTCCTATCTCCTTAGCTAATAGTCCGGAGACTACCAACATATACCGACCATGTTATTTCCTGTTTATGTTTTAGTTATTATGTTTTTGTTAGGTGTGGTCGTGTGTCTTCTGGAGTGGATGGGAATCTGTGCAGATGTGTTAATTGTATGTTTATATCTGCATTGCTGTTGGAATAAAAACGTAGTTATTAAATTTAGTGCATACGACACGTTTCTTGAATAACCATCAAGTACGCTCAAAGTGAACAGATTGGACATTTGTTTTAAATATATTTATTTGTTCTTCCTATTTACTACCCGCCTTCTTACCATAGACCCATTCAGTGACGCTGTTGTATTGATATAATCTTGTTATCGTCATGAAAATAGCTGATATACAGTTCACAACAAATGTATTTATAAATCAGTCAATCCAATACTGTACACGTCTGAATAAAAGGTTTGTAAGATCATTCACATCTTGTCTTGTCAGTTTGCTCATTGATGTCTCTACAATTATCTGGAGGACAGTATATATTTTGTATGATGCCGCCATATTTAACCTGTTAATCCTGGCACTTATTTTTACTTCACTCCCGGTATTGTTATGGCTTACACTATTTAATATCATGGATATTTTGTCCGATAGATTATTGACCCATACTTCCAATCTCCCAAGATTGGACATTGACATGGTTTATGATTAGATATATTTATTGCTGAAATTTACAGTTCCTAAATAATGTTCTCCTCAATCGTGCATATGTGATCGTAGACGATTTTGGCTATCCTGCTTAGGCCATTAGGTTTTATTTCTCCCAAAATTTTACATTATTTAGCTTTCCAACCTTTCGATTTTGAGCGTACCGGATGAAGGCTATTCCAGAAACGGATCATGTGCACTAAATTTGACATCTACATTTGTATTAATAAATGAAGATTTCATGGTTGGTTTCGAAAGTTCAAATTCTACGAAAAAAGGCTTTATAATCCAGATATCGGCCATTAATTTACCGTGTGTGTTTGTGTGTAGATGTTCACATCTTCGCAATATTTATAAAACTAAGGTTCTCCTCCCTCAGGCATAGGTGACCTGACGCGATTTTGGCCATCTTGTTTAGGCCCTTTGGTTTTATTGCTCCCAAAATTTTAAATTATTTGGCTTTCCAATCTTTCGATCTTGAGCGTACCGGATGAAAGCTATCCCAGAAACGGGTCATGTGCACTAAATTTGACATCTACATTTGTATTAATAAATGAAATTTCATGGTTGGTTTCCAAAGTTCAAATTCTAAGAAAAAGCTTCACAATCCGGATATCCTGTCATTGAATCAAGGTGTGTGTGTAGACGTTCACATCTTCGCAACATCTACAAAACACCTTTATTTTCTTTGAAATTAAAAATCGTGATTTCTTCAATATTCAATATATTTTCCTTTGTTTTATAAAGAACTTCATGCTTTCCTATGGCAAGCAATTTAGATTGTTGTGCCACAGGATATAGAGGTGATAATCGCATATACATAAAGCAAAAAATAGGCAACGGCCATCATTTGGCACGGATAACATTTAATATGAGAACCAACAGTGTCGGATATTATGAAAATTATAATATACATGATTTTTACTAGTGGCCTTTTTGGACCCATAAAACTAGTCCAACATCCCATATCTAAGCGACGTGCGCATGTCAAACCAGTACTACGTCATGTATTGATATGTCTACGTAGATGATACAACCGAGGTTATATGTAGTAGCAGAATCGGACGAGAGGAGCCGAATGCGGTAATAAGACGCTTAAAAAAGGAACCTATTTTTGTGGCCGTATAAGATAGGTGACCTCTTCAAAAACGGTTCAGTTCATATGAAATTTTCTATGACAGGACAAGAAAAAGATGAAGCTTTAATACAAGCGACTGCTTAATACAGGGGACTGCATGGGTATCCTTGACTGTAATAATAAATACACAAATTCGACAGGTTGTAATAAGAATTATCATAACTGTTCATTTGGCTTTACAATCTTTCGACGTTGAGCGTACCTGGTGAAGTTATTCCTAGAAAAAAGTAGTGTACACTATTTAGAGATCTACGTTTTTATTTATTTTTTGACACATTTACTTTTTTTAACGGGTATTATGTGATACATGAATAAACGGAGGGACAATCATGAATTTACAATCTAGAGACACATGAAACATGAACAAATATACATAGAACGAAAACAAACAGCACAAAAACACAACACAGAAAACTCTGCTGTTATTTGACACATAAATTATCATATCTGAATCAGTTGACACATGAATTATCATCATCTGTATTGGTAGGTGCACGACTCATAATTGGTATTTTTATGTCACCTTCTTTCTGAAAATAACTCAACCTACAATTAAAATCTGAAAATCGTACCAATTTCAAATTAGTCATACCGACCCTTGGCTTGGATGAATTTATTTTGTCCTCTAGGAGGCATGTCTTATATTTTTTCTCTTCAGAATTCGTTTAGCAGTATGCAGAAGTTTCCGAAACATCTTCTTTATACTTACAACCACCATGCACTGACTTCATTTACATATTACAGGATGTTTTCCTCTTCTTTGGGCAAAATGCTTGGAAATGAAAAGTGTCAAGCTTGATCCAAACAGCTATGATGATATACGGGCACCTTATAGTTTTTTTTCTCACTTTGTTCACCAATGAGTACTTCCACCTCTGATATTTAATTGACAAGGTCGTCATATGAAGGTAAACCTTATAGGTTTATTTACTTTTTTCACCAGTGAGGATTTTCACCACCTCTGATATTTAATTGACAATGTCGTCATATGAAGGTATATGGGCACCTTATAGGTTTATTTACTTTGTTCACCAGTGAGGATTTTCACCTCCTCTGATATTTAATTGACAAAGTCATCAGTCGAAATCCGATAACAGTATGTCGTAAACATATCAATCATGTGTAAGACAAACCAATGAAATCCTAATTACATGCGTTACCGAATAAACGTCAGAGAAAACCGAAGGGACAATCAAGAATGGACAATCCATCCTCCGTTTTCCCCTGTCCACTGATCATATACATCATATATCTACAAGCATACACTTACGTTCAGCACAATAGTTTGAGATTACTTACAATAGTAGATATCTAGTTTAGTATGCACAGCGAGGTTTCTGAAATAATGCATCATCAGATATATTCATCGTCAAAGATGTGAAAGCTAAATACTTTAATAGTTAATGGGTTTACGAATTTAGACAAGTTATGAGCCTCTGAGATTATACACTACTGACGAAGTTAATGAATGAGTTAGAGTTATGGTGTTTAACGCCACATTCAACAATATGTTAGCTGTATCGTGGCGGTCAGTTTTATTGGTGGAGGAAACTGGAGTACCCGTAGAAAACCACCAACCTGTCTCAAGAAACTGACAGATTTTATTACATAATGTTGTATCGAGTACACCTCTCCTGAGCTGGATTCGAACTCACAAAGACGATATTTATTTTGAGCCCTTAATAACCTGAATGAAACTTAAAGATCCCTAACTATTTTATATATTATGACCAAACATATTGTGTACATCATTTTAATGATAAATATATCGTTTGTTTTCACTATATACGATTTCAAATTGGTATGTACTTTTCAAGTTTGTTTGTACCCTGTATTGTTGAATATATGTCCTAAATATCAGTGCATCATTGGCTTCCTGGTCAACGATTGTGTTGCGTATAGCAGGAAAAGTGCGGAAACCAACAACAAATATTCACCATTAAAACAAACTTAGTGCTACAACTATAATTTTCCTTCATTTGATAAAAGTACACACAGAATTAAGAGTATGTTGACCCCATTTAGATTAAAGGTGCTTCAGTTTGTCTCGTCAAAAATAATTACTAATTTATTTATTAAGTTCAATAAAAGAGCTAAATTATATGTATTCTAGCTATCAAGAAAATAAAAAGTCTGAATTTAGAGTGTAAATTGCAGCAATCAGTCAATCGATTTTGGGAAAATAATTATTTTCGTCAAAATCAACAGAGATAAAGCATAGGCTATGGTAATTCTACGACAGCTTTCTATTTGTTTTATATCGTTAACAGCTGCGCCACTAACATAAAACAAAAGAAAACACTAAACAAAGCATTGTGACGCTTATATTCCTTAGAAGAAATCAAGTACAAAAATGGTAAAAATTCCATTCTAAGCAATTTGTATTTCATTCTTAACATTGCTGAACGTCTAAGATATTATAACGTTATTTTCATGAAGTTTGTGCTGAGTTGAAAGATTTGTATGAGGATACTGAGGTTTAACGAGTCGTTTGAGGTCATTTACGAGTTCGAAAGTACAATGCATGGTTTGGTATCGTTTTCATGATATTCTTGAATTTCTGGATATTGGTGACAGTTTCGAGAACTCGGCCCAGCGATCTGCCCAATGCGTCCCCTGGTTGGTGATAATGGATTCTCTCGCTATCAGAGACTGTCATGTCTTAGCACATGACCAAGGACCATAATTTGGAGAGTGCCACGATCCCTTCATGTTAAAGTGCTCTTGTGTAGTTTTTGAAAACGAGTGGATACATTGTACATTTTGTAGCCGCTACAGAAGACTAATTTTATCGTCCACATCCAGCTGCCATCACTTTTCCAGTGACAATCAAATGTCGTTGCTCCTGTGGGCTATTACTCTAGATCTTTCATTTATTCATATTTGCGGATATTTTATTTTAACTTATTCTGGTCCTGAATATGCATGAAATATTTGACGATGAACGTTAAGCCACAATTAATCAATCATACTTCTGAATTGTACCCCCACATACACAACGTTCACCAGAATGAACCCTGGGTAACAGGAATACTATCATATATCACGATTTCGCCGTTTCGGGGTCCAACTCCTCCCCAACGGCCATTGTATTGTATGGGATTTATCATTAAAGAACAATCAATAAATCAATCAATCAATCAAGCACATAATTTGTCTTTATTTGTAATGTATTATGTGTTGTACTGTAACAGACTGCCGTAAATAGGATTGTTATTTTCAACGATTAAAATAAGTTGAATTTGATTGGAATTGCGACAACCGTTGATCTACAATTACTTGGAAACAGAACACTTAATTGTCTAGTAAATCATTGTCTATGTTTGGCTGTACAAAAATACATTAAATGCACTTAACGCTTTTCAATGATGTGATCATAAATATCTTATAAATTATTCATCGTCGTAACAGGAAATGAACGGATTGATTAACATTTTATGATATCATTGATCAAGATCATACATGTATGAAGTAACTTCGAGATAGTCACGTGCTACTAATTCGTAATCATTTTTTTAGACTAAAATAACATCAATGTATTTACAGAACCTGAGTAGATGAATGTTTCATTCCTTACATATTCAGAGAGGTGTACTCGATACAGCAGTATGTGATAAAGTTTGTCAGTGACTTGCGGCAGGTCGGTGATTTTCACCGGTGCTCCGGTTTCCTCAACCAATAAAACTGACCCCCATGATAAAACTGAACTATTGTTGAAAGTGGCGTGAAATACCATAACCCTAACCTCCTGAAATGCTCTTGTTTTTATTAAATAAGTGTCACCTAATTATGAGATTGTTAATTAATTAAGCGGTCATTCGGGGCATGCGAGAAAAAACAGGGATATGGGATGGGCATATTGCTGGAAGGTAAATTGTCACAGGAAAACAAGCAGTTTTATTGGTGGAGGAAACTGGAGTACGCAGAGAAAACCACCGACCTGACGCAAGTCACTGACAAACTTGATCAAATAATGTTGTATCGATGTTGTGAGTTCGAATCTCGATCAGGGTGAGGTGTACAACATTATGTGATATTAAGTTTGTCAGTGACTTGCGACAGGTCGGTGGTTTTCTCCGGCCTTCTCCACCAATAAAACTGACCGCCACGATATAATTGAAATATTGTTGAAAGTGGCGTTAAACACCATCAAGCAAACAATCAAAATCAATGACATATAACAGCCACTTTTGTTCTATGAATAGCTTGACCATTCGTTATCTTGTGCGATGTTAATAGCTAATGTAAATTGTACAACGAAACATAGATAAACTGCTCCTGGTCGTCCAGAATATAGTTCTATTGCAAATAAGGAAAAGTTAATTAAAAACAATACGCAAATGAAAAAATATAATGCTCAAAGACTGTTGGAATTTTTAAAGAGATATTATTTGTTTTGTATGTGTTCACGCAGTGGACGAACATTACTGCTGTGACGATTATACCCGAAATAACCGAGTAGAGTTGTGTTGTATATTTTTACTTTGAATATACCTTTCTGGAAGCGTCTTCTTGTTGCTCACGTCATGATACGCTACAATATTTTACTCTATGAAATCGCGACTCTGGTTGTTTAATGGCAATCGAGCAGTATGTCTGATATTATATATTTTATGAAGAGAAAAAGTTAATAAATAAACTTAATTAATGCAAGAAGAATTTGATGACACCAAAAGGGCAATCAAAAGACGTATGTCGCAGAAGGACAGATAACACAATGACCAAAAGAAAAAGCACAAACAACGATCTACAAAACACTACACAAAAAGGTCGAGCAACACGTACCCTCCAAAGAAAACCCGGCGGTGAACTCAGGCGCTCCCGAAGGGTAAACAGTTTCTGCTCCACTAGAGGCACCCGTCCTGCTACTCTTGCTACAAATATCTTACACGAGGAAACGATGTGATTGTAAAAACGACAAACGGAACACACTCGTGGTTATTTGTGACATATAATCTGTAACGGTTAACCAAGTCATGGTGGCCCAAGGTAAACTTTCAAATTGATTACTTCAACTTCACCACTACGAACCCATGGATCTGAAGCGTCCTTGTTAACAGCAACCCTCTATCAAGGAAATCAGGAAATACAAGCTCTGCAATATCATATCAACTGAGAGCTTAGCAAGAACATATGTTCCTTTAACCATATTTAAATATGTTACAAGGAATATGGATATAAATGAACAGGAAATATTAGCTATATGTTTTTATTTCTATATCTTACTAATATAACGTCTTCAGACAGGCTACACGGGATAAATCTAATTTTGTACGCCCCCGTTGAAATGGAAATTACAAAATATTTAATTATTGTCGATTTTAACAAAGACGTAGATATCTAATTTAGTGCGCACGACGCGTAAATTTAGAAAATTGATAAAGTACAAGTTAATATGATATTCTACATAAATCAATTTTTCTTTACAACTGTAAAAAATTGATAAGAGTGCTTCAATTTACTGTCTTTAAATAATTATGATCTATTGTAGTGATAAATTTCTATTTTGAAGAAAGTTATAATTTGTTTTGGTTGAAAATTTGTATTCCATCTTTATATTTGCTAACTGTATTGGAAGAATTATTCAATACAAAATGGATGATTTCGATTACAATTCCGACGTGTATTGAAACTCTTCAATAGGAAAGGAAAATCTAAAACATTAGCTTCAATGGAGGAATATGCTACATTTCATTTGTCCAATAGTGTTTTATCTACAAGCAAACTCGAAAAAAATAAGGAAAAAACAAGAGTAGACCGTCTGAGTTATGAACGTTTTGTGCCACTTTCAACAATATTTCAGTCATATTGTGGCGGTCGGTGGTGTTATTGCTGAACGAAAGTACAGACCAGGAGTACACAGTGAAAACCAACCAACTGCTGCATATCGCTGAAAAACATAAATTTGTATTAAGTACACATTGCAACATGGAAGAATTTGCACAAAACACCCATTACATGAACACTTGCCAGTTTGTCATTTGGTCACGTGCAATGAACGTGACATTCACCAAATACGCGGTACTTATTTACGGCTATTGCATTTGAATCATCCAGCGCTAGGGACGTTTCCTTCAGGGAGATTGTACAATGTAGTGGAGAACATTCACCTTATTTTAATATCATGGGGCTCTCACGGCAGACCAAGCAGAAATGGCCTACAAAATATGTATGCATTAATCGGTATAGTGGTTTTATGAAGGAGTAGAGAACATCCGAAAGTTAATGAATGGCAATCTGACGTCAGTCGATACATGGTGCTGTTAACTGTTAGTGGATAGCCAACTTATATTTATTTAATCCGACAACCATCTTTGAATTTATCGATTATCGGAGTATAGCTTAATGTCCAGCGAGCAGTATTTCATCTATTTACAGGACGAGAACAAGTTCAGTATAAACACTATATAGAAATGATGGAAGGAATGGGTCAACCGGATCAACCGCTTTTCACTGCCACTGAAAAAGTATAGAGAGTTGGATAAGGACGACACATTTAGTATTTTGTAGCGGTTGAAATGCGCCTATTCTTTTTCGACATCTACAAAAGAGGTATTTTGCTTGCAGGGAACGTGGCACTCTCCAACCGCATTACAGAGTGTGGTATACGGTCATGTTTACGTATCATAGCCTGACTATCCCCATCGACAGGGTTCCCCCTCTCAGCTAGCGGCAGATGCTGAGCAGATCTGTGTGTCAGAGCCACGGGAACCTTCAAACATTATCCAGTAATCGGTATGGTAGTTTAACAAAAGAGTAGAGAGCTTCCGAAAGGAAAGTGAATGAACGGTGAACTGACGTCACCTGATACAGGATGATGTTGGATGTTAATGAATCACCAGCTGATATTGTTTTTTAATAAGACAGCCATCTTTGAATTTAATTAGATTCGATAGGTTATATACAGACATTTCCTTATTATTACGATCATAGCTTCGCACACTACACTAATAAAGTAATGGAATGGAAACAGTTTTATAGCCTTATTATTTTCCTACCAAACATCAATCTTATTCATAGTGTTTTAAAATCAATTACATGGTACATTTCGTATGTTCGTAGAGTAGGTAGGCTTGGTTATTAAATGTCATTGTTGTAAAAAAAATTCCATTTCTTTATGTCAGAATATTTATTAACCTTGAATATCAAAATAATGAATGAAAACATCTAATTAAAGTAGTATATAAATATTCCCATCAGGGGTCTGCACTGCAACATGTCAACATTTAATGTCTTTGGTGTCGTGATGTGTATTGATAAGATCACTATAAGCTAATTTGGAGTTTTCAACTTCTTTTTACTATTCCATGCCAGGACTGAGATATGGCTTTGTTCAATACATGTCTCCGCTAATGAGTTTGTTGATATTAAATTATTTGGAATTTGTATACCATCAAATTTTTCACAAACATAATTATAAAGATGATAGCATTATCAAGGAGTATATTCAGTTCAAACGGTTATTCTAAAAAATAATATCTAGTATAATGTAAAAGGAATAATCAGAAGCCGTATATCGAAGGGCAGACTGTACAGTGGTCATACAAGGGACACAAAGAATGATCGACAATACACTACATAGATCTAGCTTATACTCCACCTAAAACAACCTTATACGCCACCTAGAACAACCTTATACTCCACCTAAAACAACCTTATACTCCACCTAAAACAACTTTATACTCCACCTAAAACAACCTTATACTCCACCTAAAACAACTTTATACTCCACACCTAAGACAACCTTATACTCCACCTAAAACAACCTTATACTCCACCTAAAACAACTTTATACTCCACCTAAAACAACTTTATACTCCACACCTAAGACAACCTTATACTCCACCTAAAACAACCTTATACTCCACCTAAAGCAACCTTATACTCCACCTAAAACAACCTTATACTCCACCTAAAACAACCTTATACTCCACCTAAAACAACCTTATACTCCACCTAAAACAACCTTATACTCCACCTAAAACAACCTTATACTCCACCTAAAACAACCTTATACTCCACCTAAAACAACCTTATACTCCACCTAAAACAACCTTATACTCCACCTAAAACAACCTTATACTCCACCTAAAACAACCTTATACTCCACCTAAAACAACCTTATACGCCACCTAGAACAACCTTATACTCCACCTAAAACAACCTTATACTCCACCTAAAACAACCTTATACTCCACCTAAAACAACCTTATACGCCACCTAAAACAACCTTATACTCCACCTAAAACAACTTTATACTCCACACCTAAGACAACCTTATACTCCACCTAAAACAACCTTATACTCCACCTAAAACAACCGAGGTTACACTCAGATGATGCCAAAGGATCAACTGTTCCAGTTCCGACAGTCGAATTTAACAGAAAACGAAAAAGATGAGCGAAACAGACCCAACCAAATCATTGTTTGTCTTTTTTATTTATGTTGACAATTGTATTGCCTCTCCTTCGATTTACGACTTCTGTTTACCTCTTTGGTACCTTCAAACGTTTCTTACATGACCATTAACTAATAAAATATATCTGAATGGCTGATATAGTGTCCGTCAATTTCATTTTTTGTTAATAAAATGAAATGAAATTAGTGCAATTGGAATTGGAATATGACAAATGTCTGTTTTCTATCATATTGAAAGCAATATATCTTACGTTAATATCGTTATTATCGTTATGCATGCGAACCATGTGATCTATTGGTCAGTTTGCACGTCTTGAGCTCTGGTCTGGTCAAAATAACTACGAATTTATATTTGCTACATCTTCTCGAAGAGTGCTGAATTCAGGAGTAGCAGCACATATTGGCTTACCGGAATCCAGTATAATGTGTCTGCATGCAGCGAGATATCTACCTACAGATGGTTGTGTCTGTCAGCCAGCTAGCTTATACAATTCCTGTTCAGCGTCTTGGGACTACAACAAATCAGACGTCATATAAAACCGCATCGGTGGTGTAGTGGTAAGCGTTCGCGACTCAAGTGAGGTAGATATGTGTTCGAGCTTCGATAGGATCAAACCAAGGACTATACAATTGGGAGAACCTTAGTTTTAATAATAATAACATCATTTAGGAACTGTAAATTCCATTTGTATACCACGAAAAATCATGAATTCACAGTGTTCTATGCCAATTACCCAGTAGGTCTAAACATTAGACTATATTTATCAAATTACTTATTCAGGAATACATTAGTATAAATATATTTTATTAATTAATTCAATATTACACATTATGATAATACACATATAAATTACATAGATATTTAAATTAATCAATATGATTCGGGAACAAGTGGTTATACTTATTTTAATCCGTATCCCAGGGATACATTCATAAGTCATCTCTTAAATGTTATACAGTTATTATAATGATTTAGTCGGTTGTTGTAGGATTTCTGTGTCCTATATTCTTTCAGACAGACAGTTTCCCGATATAACTATTAGAACATTAACTCTTTTGACCTGATGTGTACTGTAGAGTCAGACAAGTTTATAAACAATAAATCATGGCGGTAAAAAGTCGACATCTGATTGGGTAATTTTGAGAATATAAACGTTAGAGGATACCGAAGGGGCATTCGAAAATGGACAAGAAACTGGCAACGTAGTGTACACAAGACGACGAAAAACAAAGCAAAACACAATACAATATGCGTTGGACACCACTATACGCAAACAAACACAAATAACGTAAATAAGACATGAGCCCTCCTATAAACAACTAGAGGGAAAGACGAACTGAACATCGTTTTTATGCGGAAATCGTAACGGACACCACAACACGGAACTCGGAACGTAAATGCACATAATAAGAGAACAGAAGAAGTCATGTTTATACGTTGAATACCAATATTCGTGTATTTTGGCGGTTCAGTCATAACATGAAATTTAGTACACAACGAAATGTGTAAATACCAAGAGAAAGCAGTTGTAAGTATCAAAACCAAGAATTCAAAATGCCAATTGACAATTGACCCCTACGAAAATAAATGGAAACACGGAAGTAAAATTGGAGATATGGACGGTGCATGTTCCTCGCAACAGGCTAACTCCACCAATGAGGAATTGAATCAGCTGTTAGGACATGAGAAGCTGGCTGGTGTATTTTGTATTGTGCTCAAGGGTGTCATCGTAGTTGTAATCGTATGGTAGTTGGATTTACATCTGCCTATGCAATCAATGCATATCACCTATAAAGTTGTGAGCTTCAATCCTGCTCATAGCGAGATGTACTGGATACAATGTTATAAAGATTGTTAGTGACCTGTGATAGTTCGTGGGTATTCTGTGGGTACATTGGTTTCCTCCACCAATAAAACTGACCGTTACGATATAACTGTAATATTGTTGAAAGTGGCATTAATAACCATAATCGTAATCCTTTTATAACAGTGGGAAATTCTGTTGCCTAAAAAAATATAGATACAAATCTGCCGGTGTTTTTATATAGTATTTCATGTATAAATATTTATTGGAAGTTAAAGATTTTATGATTCCTATAATTAACAAATTAATTTGAATTTTTCTTATCTACGTTCTGTAATTAAATATTTATCTAAGTGTGTAGGTGATGCTGAAACATGTACAATCTAATATCATACACACGGGTAACTTATTATGATGTATCACATATAGTGTCAGGTAAATAGGTAATTGTATAACATCACGTGATGTCAATAAAAATAATATCACATGATGTTACTAAAAATATGTAATTACATCACTTACATGGCCGCATATTGCGTCATAATTCTAGTTTTTATTGTAGTGCCTGTACCAAGCCAGAACAGTGGGTGGTCTTGTAAACGTAGGTTAGGGGTATCGAATTTTCCTTTTTCTACGACTTTGCGACTTTACCTGGACGGTGAGTTATTTTATAATAACATACATTAATAAGTTTTCTTCTTTTTTCTCTCTCTCGCAAATTTCTATGAAATTTGTGAGCAGACATGAAATAAGAATAATAATGATAATGACGAGACCATTTATTGAGTTCGACTGTTCGAGGTATTGGTGGTTTTTCTTACTTAGAAATATAAGGAAAATTGTTCAAGCCATCTGACTGTAATGTGATATTTAAGTTTAGATTTTTTACACCTTTTCTAGGTAATGGTCCACGTGTCGCAATGTGAACGCGGAACCTTGCCTATGACTATGAACAACTACCGGAAAAACATATTAATTGATGTTAGAACAAAAGGAAATGTTCCAGTAATAAGACCTCATGGTGTACACTTGAACAAAATGTCCACAAGATAAAACACCGATCTGATCGCAATAAGATGAACGTGTAGTCCCTACGTTTAGAGACATTTTCTATGTTCAACCTAATACCAACCTTTTAAACGTATCATTGGATCATTTATATTATGGCTGTCAGTTTTATTTGGTGGATGAGATGAGACTTCTAGGAGGAAATCAGCGACATTCCAAAAACGCTGACTCAATTATATTATCTGATTTGGCAAAACCAAGCCGTAATACATAGATTTTCATTTTTTTAGGATTTAGGTTTGTTGTAGCAATTTGTTATATTAAAACATTGTTTTCGTTTTTCTCGTGACCTTTCGTTAAGCATCCGACTTTCCGTACAAAATGTGTTAGATGTCCCTCGCGATTTAGCTGTTTTGTCATTTTTCCATCGCACATTTGAATATTTATGACAGTGAAACAGAGCCAAAGGAATAGTTTTCTGATATAAACCAATTTTCTGATATAACATAATTTTCCATGTCGTGGTAACATTATAAAATGTCATTGTAAGCAGGAAATTACTTTGTCATATTTTTACCCTTGAGATCGTTTTACATATATGCAAATTGAACATATAATTCTATTATATTAACAAAATAAGAACATAGAATATAAAAGTTTAGAGAACACCACAGGGGCAATCGAAAATGGACAATCGATAGAAACTGGGAACATAGTGTACACAAGACGAAGACAAGAAAAACAAATACACAACACAATATGTGTTAGACACCACTATGTGCAAAAAAACTTCATAAATGCCCTGAAAATAATGGAGAAATAGTACAACGGATTATTCGCTTAGTTCACGTGGTTCTAGGACGGATACTTAATTAAGGACAGAATGCATGTTTATGATAAGAAGGGGCGCAGTTGTCCACAGCCAAGTCAGTCTATGAGAAGTAGTTTCAAGTCTAGCTTTTGTATAACGTGAACTCTCATAAACCGGAAGTGATGTTTAGTGTTTTTTACGTCATGCCCAGCAAAATATATTTACATGTTCTTCACAGAAACTGATTTGAGTGAAAAATAAACATATAAATTGCATACGAAACAAGATGGATTATTGAATTAATTGGACGGAATAACTATCCATTACATTGTCGTCAACGCACGATAATGCTACAAATCATAAAATAAATAAATACACCCCCATTCTCAAACACATCCGCTAAAATCGATATACATTTGGGTTGTCTATTGTTTTTGCCAACAATTCTAGTGTCATATGCACTAGTCTAAGTGTAAGATAATCAGTAACGTCGGTGTGCAGAGAGATATAAAGGATTATTGTATGCGTTTGTGATTTAACATATGCATGTATATTCAATTTCTAAAATTTCTTATTTAAAATACATTAATAACAAAATACTGAGCGGCTCATTGTGGTAGGTCGTTAGTTCGACCCCAGGTTTGGTCCAATTACTATAACATTGGAGTGTTCTGCCACTTCGCTAAGCACGCACCATTAAGACCATATTAAAAAAGATATTAATATCGAATTCACACAGCACGGGATATTCAAGAGGAAAACAAGTTTACAACTATAAATCCTGATCGGGAACAGGTGGCACTTAATAGAAAAAGCAAAGAGTTAGAAAATCTGCCTTGTAGCGGGCTATCAACAACCACGCCTCCATAGATGCTGCCAGGTATCTTTTGCGTTCAAGGAACCTTACTTTCCACATACACGAGGAGAGCTGTAGAGCCCCGTTCAAAATGATTCGCTCCATGCAACTAGTGGAAGGGCGATACACCACCACGGACGAACAATCGTCTCTTTCTATACAGATAAAATACTTCACACGTCAGCTTCAAGAAGGCACAAATCGAATTTACAACTGAATATCTAAAAATAAAGTATAATAATACGTCAAAATTGTGAGAAACTACAGGAATTGCAGAATTTTTATTTTTGCTAAACGGCATATAGCAACACTCTAGGGGAAAATGAATATACATAACTCTCAGCCAGCCACATTAATTGTGAGGAAATAAAGGAATTTTTTAATCTTTTTATTTTTTTATTTTGCTAAACGGTATGTAGAACGACACCTTAGAGAAATGAATGATTATATAAGACTTTCAGCCACTTTAAATATAAAATTTGAGACATTTTATCAATTACTTAACAATTTTATCTTGATTGCTATAAGCGTATCAATGATACTAGAACTGATATGGAAATGGTCGTCCATTAAACATCTTATCAAGTACTTAATCACAATAGCCATGTGAAGTATTCTGTCCCATATGGCATTTTATATTCAGGCTATCAAGATATAAGACTTGACATGATTTGCATTATCAATTTTAAGGAAATTGAAACAAAAAAATAAAGTTTGTCAGACACTTGCGGCAGGTCGGCGGTTTTCACCGGGCACTCCAGTTTCCTCCAGCAATAAAACTGACCGCCACGATATAACCGAAAACAATTTGAAAGTGGCGTTAAGCACCACAAACCTAAACCAAACCAACCAATTATTGATAAGGTTTGATAGCAATTTCAAAACGCTAATAAAAACCTCTGTGCGATTATCATTATTGATATTTAACACCACTTTGAACAACAATATTTCAGTTCTATAGATGATGTCAATTTTATTGGTGGAGAAAACTGGAGTATCTGGTGTAATACCACCGGACTGCCGCAAGTAAATAGCAAACTTGATCACATAATTTTGCATTGAGTTCATCCGGTATATCCGTTAATCAGACTAGCATGTCAAAGGTTAGCGTCAGTGACGTGTTTATGGTCGGTGGTTTACGTCGTAGACTTATGGCAGTTCGTTCTTATATCTACTTCACTGACTTGTAGTAGGTACTCTCAAAATCAAAAGATTCCAAGGGCAAAATGATTTAAAAATCTTTGGATGGAACTAAACCAAAGAGCCTAAACACGATCGTCAGAATCAGCTAAGATCACCTATGCCCAAGAGAGGAGAACTTTAATGCCATAAATAATTACATTACATAGGAACTGTAAATTTCAATAATATATATATCTTATAAACCAGGTAACGTTCACGTAAGCCGATGTGTGTATTCTTCTCAAAACTGCGAATTCCACCGAGAAAATATAAATATTCTACATCAATGTCTTAAGAATACATAAGCCAATTAGCCATGTCGTGTCGACTTTATATTTGTATATGAATTAATACATTTCTTTGTCATGCCGTTTCCCAGGAGATCAGATTACATATATTTATGCAAATTGAAAATATAATTCAATTATTGTAATAATATGCATACACAAAATAATAAACAGTTCTTAATAGTATTAGTGACATCTCTTTGTTTGTTAAGATAATTAGATTCTGTAAGCCAATTAGTTCCTGTGACACACGGTATTGGGACTGCACCAGGAAAACGTGTATATTCATGAAAGAATTCATTGACCTTGTCTTTGTACTGACAATATTTAGGTTGCTGTTATTTGTTATTTCTGCATAAGTAGGTCATCTTTTGATTGATAAGACGATTCAGTTTCGGTAAAGTTTTTGTTTGTAGTTGTTTGTTTTTATCTGTTTGGACACTGGCGCTCGTGATATATACATGGTTACATTTTAATTTATCACCGCCACATGTTTGTGATTGTCAAAAACTATGAGTTCTACTAGGTTTGGTAAAAATAAATGGACGCATTGTACTACGGTTTCTTTAATATGAGGGCAGGACGTTTTGGCCCTTATAAATAAACTATTTTTAAAGCATTCATGTTATTCTGATACCATTATGGGTGCTTTGCAAATTAAGGTGGCAAGGCAAGATATTGATGCACTTGAGATCTAAGTCTCCCCCCCCCCTCCCCCTCTCCAATGAGCACAAGTTGTGTTAGTAATTATCATAATTGGGTAAATAAATGAAATGTTTTCGTGTTTTCTTGGCGTAATGCCGATGTGATACTGCTGTTACGCTCTTTGCCTAAACCTCAATTAACATAATATCGTTGCGGTTATTTTTATTAGTTGGTGAAAGACAAAATTGAAAATACCAACAGAGTAACTAGAAGCCGTTATTCGAAGGATCGACAATACAATGGCTAACAGAAAACAATCGTAACTACTCGGCCATTCTCGCTACCCTGCAAATAACCTCGTACGTACCTACAGGGGATTATTGTATAGGGGAAGGAAACACGTTATACGATCTGCGGAAGATTTTCGTTCGAGGTTTTTCGTATTTTTCATTGTGAAGTATACAATAATTATTCCTTGTAGGGTGGTGCATTCGGAATATATCTTCCAACTGAGAAATCACGCGAGGAACGGCGCTTGTAGATCTCATTGGTCAACTACTGGGTTAATTTTGTACGGATGACCAAATAAGAACTTTGAACTAAATATTATTGATATGAGAAGGCGCGGCCTTTGAAGAGGACGGAAATATATTTGAAATTAAAATAGTGTTAAAAATAACTTTATAGAAAATTAAATTAAGTTTTGGAATACTTTTGGCACGTCTCTGTATATTCAAAAATGTATTAAAAAAGAACCTTATCTAAAAATCGATAATTTTCAGTAAAAGGAAAAAAATTATCAAAATATTACCTTTATTGGGTTTAAGTGCTCATTTAAGCAATGCAGAATTTTCAAATTTCTTAATAAAGATAATAAATTAATTTTGTTATTCTCGTGTGTGCAGAAAAGAAGTTTTCAAATGTGTGCACATGCAGATATTTTGAACCAAGAAAATTATGTACAATAATCATTAATATTGAAATGATACTTTTCTTGTTCTTTTTCTTTAGGCCATTGTGTTGTCTTTCCTTCGATTTACGGATTATGATAACCGCTTTTGTATCTTCAAACTCTTCTTACCTATGTTATACACGTTTTTCCCTTCATATAAATGTCAAAAATAGTAATATTTGGTTGAAATAATATGCCACTTCTCCATGTTCTTAAAAATAAAACAGAAAAATATATTTTTATCTTCCAATGCTCTTTCGACACTTATTTTGGGTAACTCAAATTTTAGGAATATAGCTGTTTAGTGGGTTTGTTCTTTTACGCATTTATTCTTCATAACCACCAACAATGATAAACGCTATTTTCAAGCATTTGCGATTTTTTAAAATAAAAAATCTGTAATATAGGTCTACCCTTGGAGAATGAGTGAATTAGCATTATATAGCGTCTTAATACCATGAAGGGGGTCTCAGCAAGGATACAGAGAATGTTTTGGTGTTCAAAACGTGATACATGATATTGAATTCTGTGTAGGATAATGCATTTGGTTATATATAACAATAATACTGAGGGAATACCTTCACCCGTCTTTAAATGAATCATTCCCGGAAGGGATCGGGAAAGTATTTTTGCCTTAATAAAAAAAAACTTTTAAATATTTCATTTGTTACAGTTACCATTGATTTCCTACTATGCATGTATAAATATATAATGTAGTCCTTTCTTCAGAAACATTTGCAACCTTCTGTCTAGCTTTACTCCCGATGTTGTTATCAACGTGTATTTAAAACCACATTGTTGTGTCAGATATTGATAATTTATCTCATACATAAAGGGTATATTTACGAGAAAAAGACACAATCATTTTGCCTCTAAGCTGTATATGTGTGTATGTATGTGTATGTGTATGTATGTATGTGTGCGTGTGTATATATATATGTGTGCATATGTGTGTATGTATATATATGTATGTGTATATGTGTGTATGTATGTATATGTGTATGTTATATATATATATATATATATTGTATATGTATATGTGTATGTTATATATATATATATATATATTGTTTTGCATTCAATTGGATTATAACTTAGTAAACAAGTTTAAAAAAAACATTGCCGCTCAATCCTTCCCCCAATTATCACTGTGGTACAATTAGCTTGGAACGCACATATAATTAAACTTTATTTGTTCTAAATATAATATTGATTCACCCGTTTCATTCAATATAATATAGAAATACTAGATATTTATCATGATGTGTTTAGCATCATATAAATAAACCCCTCCATATACCTCCTCCTATTTTCCCATGTTTATTGTCTACATATTTCTTTATTTAATTCGCACTTTAGTTTTGCATCGCACCTTTCACCACGAACGTGGTGTTTTTTGTAAATTCCTTTTGCACATTTTTAAGGTACTGCTGATGAATCGTGCTGTTTTCTTTAAGCTACTTTATTTATTTACCGATTGCCTTTCTTCCCTATACATTCAAAACACTGGTATAACCTGATGGGTATCGAAGTAGATCAATATAGAGAAAGCATCGGTAAGTATTACACTGTTGCACGCTCTGTGAAAAAAGGTAAGCTGTTAAGCATTACTGATATTGCTTGTTTTAATCTACTTTTGTTGTACGGAACCAAAATTACACCATTATTAATATTAGTGCATTTCTTTTGCAAAGCAGCAGAGACTAGAAAAAATACAAGCAAGGTAAATAAATCACTTTGTTGTCCTGAAATACACAAGTTACAGGTGAAAACTAATAACAGCATTTTTGTTCTTAAATGTCTTAATTTCTTCATTGTTCTTTGCATTTTGTTAATTATATCGGGAATTGAAATTAATCCAGGCCCGTTTGATTCGGACATCTCTAGTAGTTCTAGCAGTGATTTAGATAATATATCTGCAGTAAGCGAGCTCATAAACAATACATTTTCATTCCTTCATCTAAATATTCAAAGTATTGTATCTAAGATAGATATGATCTCAGCTGAGTATTCTTGCCACGATATACTTTCGTTCACTGAGAGCTGGTTGAACGAAAATACATCTACCGACCAGCAATGTTTGGAAATTCCCGATTATAAATTCCCCCCATTTAGACGAGATAGATCTAATAAAGTAGGTGGTGGTGTCATCGTATATGTTAAGAATACTGTCAACTGCACAATTAGACCTGATCTTCATGTAGGTAGTCTTGAGTGTATATGGTTAGAAATAAAGCTAAATAACAAAAAATACTTGTACGGCACATTCTATATCCCACCAACTAGTGATCTGCAAACCTGGAGAAATATTGAACATTCTATTGATCTAGCTCTAAATTGTAACTATGATATAATTTTGACAGGAGACTTCAATATTAATCAACTTAATAACAATATAAATGATAAGATTGGGTCACTAATGACCCAATTTAGTCTGCATCAACTTATAACTGAACCTACATATGTAACTGAACACAGTTCATCTTTATTGGATTTGATTCTCGTAAGTAACCCATTAAGTGTACTTTTTACAGATGTAGGTGCTCCACTGCTCGAACAGGTTAGGTATCATTTACCTGTGATTGGTTTACTACACCATTCCAGTAAACCATCGACATCTTACAAAAGGAGAATATTTCTTTACGACAAGGGTGATTTTGACTCGCATAGACAACAACTTACAGATGTTGACTGGGAGACTTTGTTTGGACATAACGACGTAGACACAATTGTAGACATTATAACAAACACGATTTTAAATATAGCAGATAATACTATTCCTAACAGATTTATAACGGTACAGAAAGATAGCCGACCATGGATTACTACAAGTATCAAGAAATTCATACGTAGGAAAAATCGAATCCATAAAAAAGCAAAACATACAAATTCTATAAACCATTGGGAAAAGTATCGTATAACCAGGAACAAATGCAATAATTTGATAAAAATGGCAAAGAATGATTATTTTTCTACAATATCCGAAAAAATTATAGCAGAATCATCTGGTAGTAAAAATTGGTGGAATCTTGTTAAAAGACTACTTGGTTCAAGTAAAAATCGTTCAATACCCCCCTTACAAACAGACGATGACTTAATATGTGACAATTTTGCAAAATGTGAGTTAATTAACGACTTTTTCAGTGAACAATCAAACCTGGACGACTCTAATTCGACAATTCCGGAACCTATTGATCCACTCTATGACAAACTGACACAACTACACATTACAGAAACTGACATAGAAGATGTTCTACAATTACTCGACACTACAAAAGCAACTGGACCAGATTTAATAAACCCACGACTTATAAGAGAAGGGGCTTCCATTTTGAAACTTCCATTGTGTCTGTTATTTAACTTGTCTTTGTCAACTTGTAGATTCCCGACACAGTGGAAGCTGGCAAATGTCACTCCAGTCTTTAAGAAAGATAATCCGAGTAAGGTAAAAAACTACAGACCTATTTCTCTAATTAGTGTCTTGGGCAAGGTAATGGAAAGATGTATTTATAAACATGTCTATAATTTTTTACTCAAAAATAGTATTATTACCCCACACCAATCAGGGTTCACTCCTGGTGACTCTGCAATTAACCAACTTCTAAGTCTCACAAACGAATTCGGAAAAGCTTTAGACGAAGGAAAAGAAATACGCGTAGTTTTTTGTGATATAAGTAAAGCTTTTGACAGGGTTTGGCATAAGGGTTTACTTAATAAATTAGAAAATATTGGGATACAAGGGTCTTTATTGTTATGGATAAAAAATTATCTTACAGACAGAAAACAACGAGTGGTTATAGAAAGCGCACATTCTAAATGGCGCACTATCAAAGCCGGGGTTCCCCAGGGATCTATTTTAGGACCTCTATTTTTTATAATATTTATAAATGACATTGTCACAGAAATTCACTCATCTATAAAACTATTTGCTGATGATACTAGCTTGTATGTTATTGTTGATGACCCTCGTGAATCGGCAATAACGTTAAATAACGACATGGCAACAATTCATGCATGGTCCACTAAGTGGCTAGTAAACTTTAACCCTCAAAAAACAGAAACTATGACGATCACTAGAAAGATTAAAAAACCCCTTCATCCGCCCCTTATAATGAATAATACAATAATTAATCAAGTTACAGAACATAAACATCTCGGTTTAGACATTTCAAATGACGGTAGCTGGCAAAAACATATTGATCTAATAACAAAGAAAGCTTTTATTAGAGTTAACATACTAAGAAAATTCAAATTTATTCTAGATAGGAAAACCTTAGAAAAGATTTATCTCACCTTCATTCGGCCGATTTTGGAATATGCAGACGTCGTATGGGATAATAAAACATTGTTCTTGATAAATAAATTAGAAAATGTTCAAATAGAGGCTGCTAGAATCGTCACTGGGGGAACTCGGTTAGTATCTATTAATAGTTTATATAAAGAGACGGGTTGGGAGACGTTACAGGCAAGACGGGAAAATCACAAAAAAATATATTTTTATAAAATGGTAAACGGTCTTGTTCCTCCTTACCTTAGTGCAATTGTTCCCTGTAACTTTGAAAATATTCATGACTACAACACTAGACAGGCCGTAAGTATCCCCCAGTACGTACTAGAACAACCTTGTATAATAATTATTTTCTACCCTCTTCTGTAAGATTATGGAACAGCGAACCCACATCAATAAGAGATAGCAAGTCTCCTTCATCTCTCAAATCCTATTATAAATCAAAATGTATAAAGAAACCTATTTATTATTACTCAGGAACTCGAATTGGACAAATCCTTCACATGAGATTACGAACGGCATGTAGCTCTCTAAACCATCATCTATTCCTAAAAAATGTAGTAGATTCGCCCAACTGTAGTTGTCATCAAGGGGTCCCTGAAACTAACTCGCATTATCTTTTTTATTGTCATAGGTTCAACGATTCGAGAAATCGGTATATCGAATCAATTGATATTCCTATGAACTTGACAGTTGACCGTTTACTTTTTGGATCACCTGACCTCACAGACGATCAAAATAACAGTTTATTTTTAAATGTACAAAAGTTTATAATAAACAGTAAACGTTTCATCTAACATCAGCAGTACCTAGTTCCCTTATTTCATTCTTCTTTTTTCTTCTTTTTTAATTACTTTGAATCAAACATTTTTTACATCAAACACCAGATCACTTTCTTTGTTTTATCTTCTTATACCTTCTGTAATTTATATCAAATTTGTAAGTTAGTTCTATTTGCTTCTCCCCTTAGAGATTCACAGTATAGTATATATGAAATTTATTCCTATGGATAGGGATTAATATAAGTTCTTGTAACTTGTTTCCCAATCCTATTAATTTTTTCTTATTATGTTATGTATATAGCTGAATATTGTAATGTTATATTGAATTAATTAATAAAATATGTTTAAACTAACGTGTATGCATTCACTGTGACCAGTTACCTGCTGTGACTTATCATATTAGCCTGCAATTTTGGCTGTCCTAAGCCAGTGCTCATGCAGATATTGCAAATTTGTCCAACTTCATTTTAATAATGGTGAAATGTCTTTTTAATTATTTTTCATATTACCCTAACCAGGTGAAAATGATGAGCACTAAAGAATAATTCATGCATCATATCATTCTTTCAAATACCCAATAGCTTGGGAGAAGCAGGGTCCTTTGCTAAATCATGTTCCATGATGAGGTAATTTTTGCATTTTCAATTGACACCACAATTTTATATAAAAGCCCACAATATGATCCCATACACAATTTGGTTATAAACTTTGCAGTGGTTTCTGAGAAGAAGTGTTTGTATGTATTTTCCACAGGATCTTTTATTTAACTGTGATAAATATGATGAATTAAGAAAAACACTTTTTCACAAGATTAAATCATTGCTCTGTCCAAATGTGAATTTAAATAGTTTCAAAAATGAAATAAACACATATTTAGTTGAGCTTTTTCTTCAAGGAAGTGATGATTTATCTATGGATGATAACATAGTTATATTTCAGTGTGTATATGAATTCATTGAAAATAGCAATAGATTTCTATAGATTCTATGCTTTGTAAATATTTTAAATTGCTATTGAAAATATAATTTGTATTAACTATTATGAGTGAATGAGTGTGAGATAGTCTGTTGTATTGTCTTGTCTTGTATCATATGTATGTTGAGGAGACCAACTTTGTAGTCTTCAGGCTGTTTGCAATCCTCTTGAAATAAATAAAGCATTAAATTAAAATAACTATGTTCCATGCCAGAAGTGTTATTTTATAATTTGTAATCTAGCTTCTGTACCAGACACTAATGTTGCATACGGTTACTTACATGAAAATATTAAGAAGAGTTGTTATTCCTGTTGGGAGGATCCTGATTTAAAATGAAAAGAAGATTTTCCAGATGCAAAACTTTTAACCAGTGTGAAAACAATTTAACCTGTAGTATACTTTCTTTGTATTCCTATATATCAAGAATCATTGATATGCATACTAATAGGAGCAGAGCCTGTCGCTCACCTTTCATTCTGCTTCGAGGAAACTTAATACAGCACCTTCCATAGGTGCTTCCTACCAAGTTTCGCTTCATTTGGCTAAGCAGTTACAGAGAAAAAGATTTTTATAAATCAACCAATCAGAAAATAGAATTGCCTGTGGTGGCCATGTTTGTTAACGGATCGGAATTAAATTAGCATTCTGGATAGAGGACCTTCCAGGGATGCATCCTACCAAGTTTCGATTCATTTGGCCAAGCGCTTTCAGCGGAGATGATTTTTTAGAAATCAACCAATCAGAAACAAGAATTGCCTGTGGCGGTCATGTTTGTTAACGGATCGGAAATAAATGAGCAACTTTATAGAGGACCTTCCAAGGATGCTTCCTATCAAATTTTGATTCATTTGGCAAAGCGGTTTCAGAGGAGAAGATTTTTTAGAAATCAACCAATCAGAAACAAGAATTGCCTATGGCGAACATGTTTGTTAATGGATCGAGACGAAATGAGCAATCTTTATAGAGGACCTGCCATAGATGCTTCCTACCAAGTTTTACTTCATTTGGCTGAGGGGTTTCAGAGGAGAAGATTAAAATGTGAAAAGTTAACGGACGATGGACGCCAAGTGATGGCAAAAGCTCACATTGCCTTTGGCAAGGTGAGCTAAAAAGGGTGCAGTCGACTCGCAACCGCAAGTAATAAAGTTTACCAGTTGCTTCCCCGTGGTCGGTGGTTCTCTCCGGCTTCCTTCACCACTAAAACTGGTCGCCATGATATAGTCGATATATTGTTGAAAGTGGAGTTAAAACACCAACAATCAAATCAAATCAAATCTGGACAAGTATACAGGGGTAACAGGCGAAAAATCACAGAAGGTATTAGCCAAGTTGGATATTAATTTTACTCTTATCACAAATACATATGCAGGGTCGCCTTAGGAGGTGTGGACCCCATAACATAATAATAATCACTGCTGTTCTCTGTAAAACCTAGTGTTTTTGTTTGTGTGTACTTGAACAGCTGAGAGTATGCAACTTCAGTGGGGCTCAATTGGCTTAAGGGAGATCCTATATATATGGTTCATTCTACCTAGGGCCATTATTTCGTGTTGGTATGCTAGTTGGATTTACAACTACCTGTGTAATCAGTTTTTATCACCACTAAAGTTGTGATCTCGAATCCTGCTCGTGGGGAGGTGTGCTTGATACAACATTATGTGATAAAGTTTGTCAGTGTTTTTCTCCATTTTCCTTCAACAATAAAACTGACCACCATGATATAACTGAAATTTTGTTGACTGTGGCATTAAACACCATAGCCCTAACTCTTCATTCTACCTATTAGTACAACAATGTATTACGACTTTTTGAAAATAGACAAAAAATATATATAATTTTTAACCAGAATATGTGGAATACTTTTTTGCTATATTTTGCAGCAGCCAGACAAGACATAACTTAGAAAATAATCCTACATAATATATCTCAATCAGGGCGAGGTGTACAACATTTTGTGATAAAGTTTGTCAGTGATTTGCAACAGGTCGGTGGTTTTCTCCAGGGTCCTCCACCTATAAAACTGACCACTACAATATAACTGAAACATTGTTGAAAGTGGCGTTAAACACGATCAAACAAACAAACCAAATATATCAGAAAATACATGTAATTCATTCAATCAATATTCAGTAAGTATGATGTTGGTCATCAAACTGGATGGTAGTTATTAATACAAATGTAGATTGCAAAGTCATTATTTTTAATTTAGTTCATCAACTTTGTTGTCAATTGCTTGATAATTTATTTTCTTTTATATACTCTTACTCTCAGCTGATACTGATATATGTCAATAAAATATAATAAACATAGACAAAATTTCAAAATCACATTTTTATTAGAAAATCTGAGTCTTAATCCATAATAACAGTCTTTTATCCTACATCTTTGAACTATGAAAATGTCTTCAAATAAGTTGCATATGGTTATTTCTACTACATGTACATCATGTATGTGATGTCATAAACAATGTAAAATTATTAATACAGATAAAATCCTTGTTTTTAATATTTAATAAAAGAAAAGGTTTTTAAAACAAAATGATAATCAAATAACCCCAATTTTTTTATTGATTTAGTTAAAGTATTTGTACAAGGAAACTTCCTCCAAAATCATGTAATGTCTCAATAAATTAATTTTAAATTAAAAAAACACCTCCCTTCCAGATCTCAGCTAACGTATTCCGATGAATAAGGTTCCTGTTAAATTTATAAAAAATTAACTAATTACTCATGTCACATGAAAAGTTGTCTATTTTCAGCTAAAAAAAAATCTTTTCACCCCTTCTCCCCCCCCCCCCTCCAAAAAACCCCCCAAAAACTCAACAATATCAAATTTAGGATGAAGTCTTTGATGACTTGAAATGAAAGCTTAAATAGCGTAAAAATTAGTCATAGCAATGGTCCTCCTATGTTGGAATTTGATCTGTCATCTGAAAGACTTCTAAGCCAACATCCAGTGCATGTTGTATTTGCTACCAAGTTCCTGACAACCATTCTGGAATCCATCAGCTGTAACAAAAAAACAGTATAGTACTTGATAACAGAAATTCTAAAATAATATGACATTTAAAAAAAATAGATGATGTCTCAAAAGAGGTACCAGTGTTTTAAGGCAAACTTATGTTATATGTTAAAAGAATTCTCTATTTAAGATATATACCGGTACTTTGATTGTACCTCCCTCGTTTGATACTGTACATCACTTTCTCAGTCAAATCACAAACTTTGTAGTTACTGTATGTAGTACTAAGGTATATATACTGCTGTTTTGTCTTGCATGTAGAACACTACATGTTGATATCAATAGAGGAGTAACAGAATGTGACACTCATCTGATCCTGTATCTCTCATGCATTGTTGTTTCGATATGTATACATGTATAAAAGAAGAAGATACTTTATTTACCAAATATAGGCCCACGAGGGGCATAAATATTCACATATATAATTATTTAAATCATAAGGGACCGACCATTTAACTTGAAGGGGGGGGGGGGGGGGGTGGGGGGGGGGGGGGGTATGGTTTTTTGTCTCGTTCAGAAATTTTTTTTTGGACAACACAAGAGTTAGAATATTTATTTTTTTTTGTCGCGCAAAGCGAGAATTTTTTTTTCAGCATTTAACATTAGGTTATATGACAAAAACTCTGAATCAGATTTTTTTTTTCCTCCACCGATATCAGAATATTTTTTTCAGCAACATTGGGAATCAGAATATTTTTTTTAGAAAAAAAACATAACCCCCCCCCCCCCTTTCAAGTTAAATGGTCGTTCCCTAACATATGTTTAACAAAGACAAAGATACAATTACATATACTTATAACATGTCATTTATATGCTCAGTGTGGTTGATATGTTTTAATACATTCAGCTATGATATATGTATCATATAAATATGATGATAAATAAATAGATAGAGCCGACTATTTGTATCCTACCCGTGTCTGAAACAGAGAGGCAAACACAATGATAACCTTTCTGCAGGAGACACCAGGTGACGGTGCTAAAAGGATGATAGTCAACCCTTAATTTTGAGGTACAGGTATGAGCCATTTATATCCTCCCTGTGTCTAAAGCAGAAAGGCAAGCACATCGGTTGCCCTTCAGCAGAGGACACCAGGGGACGATGCTAAAAGGAATATATATAGATGGCTTCATCATGCAGTTGTATAATTATTGCATTCAAGTTTAAATCAAAATACATGTAGCTATCTGAGAAAACAAATTCTACAAGTACATACATGATGAAGTTAGCCATCTCTTTGATCTGCATTGTTATATTCCTTTTTTCCATGATCATAGTGTTATTTTTAGTCAAAATAATGAATCTTCCAGCAATCCAGAGATCTGTATTTTTTAGGTCGCATTAATTTCTGTATTAACAGGAGGAAGCTGATCTAAAAATTGCTAATGAAAATTATAGCTTCCTGGAGTTATTTGGACTATGAGTGATATTACAGGCAGCTAATGACCAAGTGTTATTGGTGATATCGATATATACATATATGCATATCATTAACCTTTCAACCAAAAATTGTGGCTATTTTTAACCAGAAGCATTGTGAGTCATGTGACATGTTGGTTTGTAAACAAATGCAATCTAAGCATTATTTTCATTCTAAAAAATAATAATAAAATAAAACAATGTTAAAACATCTGAATTATATAATAAATTAAGCAATCGGTCATTTTAAAATCCTTGTAATGACACCTTTATTTTTTTTTCTATAGCCTCAAATTACCCGCAATACCACAATATGCGTTGATCAATGAAGACGAACTTGCATGTAGAATATTTAACTGATTTTACATCGAAACTTACCAATTGTGATATAAATAAATATAAAATCCTGATTTAAATCCAACTACTGAATTTCAAGTCAATAATTTCACCAGATCATGTTCAATTCAGCGATACAAAAATATCTCAGGCACAAGGCTTCATGAAATAAATATGGCCTCTCTTCCGGTTTCATAAAGCTGGTACATAGTAGAAATTCTTCTTAAATTGTTTGCCGGAAGTTAAGTTAAGCTAAGCCGCACAAAAATATAGTCCACGAAAATCCAATATGGAAGACATACTAAGTAAAATCTAATCATGCAAAACTAATTAAAACTTTAATTGAAATATAGAAAATTGTTTAAAATATAACTTTATCAAACTTTCATGTAACTGACGTGTGAAAAGCAGTGCGATTTATACGCCTAATGCATACGAGGTTATTTGCAGAGTAGCGAGAATGGTCGAGTAGTTACGATTGAACAGAAAAAGGACAACAGACAAACAATGGTCGACAACATATTACACAGAAAACTAAAGATTGAGCAACACAAACCTGACTGACAAAAACGAGGGTATACTCGGGTGCTCCGAAAGGATAAGTAGTTCCTGTTCCACTAGTCGCATCCGTCGTGTTACTCTTGTGGAACATCCGGTTGTAATTCATTAATGAGGAACGGACGGGATACTATGTAACACAGAGAAAATCACATTAGATGGATTGACTTGTTACAAATATCTTCAGTGTTTATTGTAATAATATCACCTTGGTGATTGTCTTCCAGTATTGATGGCTATCGTTCAGGCCGGTTGAAAGATCTGAAGTCACAAATTATAATTATTATGAATAATTGATTACTATGACAATATGTTCAATTAAATAGTATAACGTATACACGTATACTTACTTCAGATATCAATTACGATATTCCGAGTATAAAAAGGACATATTCTTTCAGCAAGATGATCTTGGCCAGGGAGAAATTATTGTTTCAAATTATCAATAGACCATGTAAATAAAAATATTTAAATCAAGCAGATCTGTTCAGATAATTAAATCAAATCTTCAACCCCAAAACAATACTAAATCCATTTATTATTATATTGGTACTCGATTGAAACAAATTTTACACGCTAGGTTGCGTAGGCAATGCAGCTCTCTCAATCATCACTTATTTCGTAAAAATATTGTAAATTCCCCATTCTGCCAATGTGGGGCAACAGAAACCACGGCCCATTTTCTGCTACAATGTCCCCGTCACAATGCAACAAAACTGAGGTATATTCACACCATTAATTTACCAATTAACTTAAATGCGGATTTATTATTGTTTGGCTCTACAGACTTAACGAATACCCTAAATACAGATATATTCTTAAACGTGCAGAAGTTCATCATAAGTAGTAAACGATTCACCTCTTAACCATATTCACACAACTTAAATACGTTAAAATAAAAAAAGCACTTGCACCTTTGCACTTCATTTGTTTGTTTCATTATATTGTTTTCTTTGCACACCAAATAACATTGACAACGACTGATTAACACTTGATTAATTCTCAATACACTTCTACCTTTCGATACTAATTAAACCTTGAACACCAGATAACAACAGGGATACGGATTAATATAAGTATAACCACTTGTTTCCGAATCCTATTGATTAATTTAAATGTCTATATAACTTAGGGATCGACCATTTAACTTGAAGGGAGGGGTTATGGTTTTTTGTTTCGTTCAGAAATTTTTTTTTGGACAACACGAGAGTTAGAATATTAATTTTTCTTGTCGCGCCAAGCGCGAATTTTTTTTCCAGAATTTAACATTAGATTATATGACAAAAACTCTGAATCAGATTATTATTTTTTCCTCAACCAAAATCAGAATATTTTTTTACAAAAAAAACATAACCCCCCCCCCCCAAGTTAAATGGTCGTTCCCTTATATGTGTATTATCATAATGCGTAATATTGAATTAATTAATAAAATATGTTTATACAAAAAAAAAATGTTTATACTAAATAAAAATATGATGAACACTTGCCTTACATCAAGATCATCTTGGCCAGGGAGAAATTATTGTTTCAAATTATCAATAGACCATGTAAATAAAAATATAATGAACACTTGCAGACTTTAAGATGTTGTGTCTTTGAATTATAACCTTTCACAAGAAGACTTTTAAACAAAAGTACGAACCCAATATGCCTATGGAGAAAAAAATATACAACACAATCTGTGTTGGACACCACTATATCCGAACACAAATAACGTAAATAAGACATGAGCCAGTCTGATTAAAATCATACCCAGACTCAATTTTCATATCGTCAGGGTCTGACAGGTATGGCTTACAGGTCATCTTCTCGTGACCTTATTAATTTGCATATTGAAACAAAGTATTGACCAATGAGATTCGACATAACAAAAGCCTTCTCGGTTGTCCGTTCAAAATGGTGACGATTGACACAGCCATCGCTGTAGCTCTCCAACAATTCAAAGTTGATCGTTTGAAAGCAGAACAAAAAAGTAATTTTACAAGCTCTTCTGTCAGGCGAGAATTGTGTAGCTGTGCTACCGACAGGATATGGGAAACCGGAGTTATCTATCCTGAACTTCCCAGTTCGTGGAAGCGGTGATTTGATTAGACAATTCAAAGGTCACGAGAAGATGACCTGTAAGCCATACCTGTCAGACCCCGACGATATGAAAATTGAGTCTGGGGTATGATTTTAATCAGACTGAGAAACGAGCCTATATACAAACACCTGAAGGTAAACACGAACCGAACATCGTTTATATGCGGAAATAGTAACGGACATCACAACACGGATCTCAACCAAGCATAATCTCAAGTCATTGAGAAGCGACGACAATTTGCACAACTAACATTTTCACAGATTTCAAAATTAATGTAGAAACGACATCTTGATAAACATGATATACTTTCCTATTTCCAAAACTCAATCATAGATATTTTCTGATTACGTAATACATCAAAAGAAATATGATCGTAAGTAGATATATCTTGCACAATAGGAGATCCAAATGACTTACAGCATGACATCTCAATAATTATATTTTGAAAACAAATGTATTTATAGTCGCTATGACAACCAGAAAGTCCAGGCAGGAAATAAGCTTGAGTAATACGGCATTTACCCAGGATTTACCGAATGCCTATAATAAAAATAATTACGTATGCATTGATAATATAAATGTCCGCCTTACTTAGAATGTCAGTAAAACAAATGTGAATAATGTAAATTGTAATATAAAAGATACAATGCAAGCAGTTGACAATATATAGTTAGTAAGAAGAGTTTGAAGATACCAAAGGGGGGGGGGGGGGGGTAATCAGAATCTGTACATCAAAGGACAGCACAAGAAGAAAAAGGACAAAAAACGATCTACAAAACATTACACATAAAACTAAAGATCAAATAAGACGAACCCCACTAACAACCGGGGTGACCGCGGGTGCTCCGGAAGGGTAAGCAGTTACTGCTCCACTAGAGGCACCCGTCGTGTTACTCTAGTAATTATTAATTGTGGACAATACCAACAACAACAACAACACGGATTTAGATCCTGGCTATGGAGAGGAGCCAATGTGGCAGGGTTCAACCAACTACTGGGATACCAACCATTGTATATATTATTTAAAACTAAGGTTCTCCTTGCTCATGCTTATGTGACCTTAGCCGAGAACCTGACTATCCTGTTTGTACCCTTTAGTTTTCTTGTTCTCCTATAAATTTTACAATTATTTCGCTTTCCCATCTTTTGATTTTTATTATACCTGGTGAAGTTTTTCCTGAAACGCGTCGTGTACACTAATTTAGATATCTGCGTTTTTGGAACAATTGTAGAATACCATGATGATTTAATAGTGCCTTCATACCGTGTGTTTGTAGAATACCATGATGATATAATAGTGCCTTCATCCCGTGTGATTATCGAATACCATGATGATATAATAGTGCCTTCATCCCGTGTGATTATCGAATACCATGATGATATAATAGTGCCTTCACCCTGTGCAATTGTAGAATACCATGATGATATAATAGTGCCTTCATACCGTGTGTTTGTAGAATACCATGATGATATAATAGTGCCTTCACCCTGTGTAATTGTAGAATACCATGATGATATAATAGCGCCTTCATCTCGTGTGATTGTAGAATACCATGATGATATAGTAGGGCCTTCATACCGTGTGATTGTAGAATACCATGATGATATAATAGTGCCTTCATCCCGTGTGATTGTAGAATACCATGATGATATAATAGTGCCTTCATCCCTTGTTTTGTAGAATACCATGATGATATAATAGTGCCTTCATCCCGTGTGATTGTAGAATACCATGATGATTTAATAGTGCCTTCACCCTGTGTAATTGTAGAATACCATGATGATATAATAGTGCCTTCATCTCGTGTAATTGTAGAATATCATGATGATATAATAGTGCCTTCATCCCGTGTATATGTAGAATACCATGATGATTTAATAGTGCCTTCACCCTGTGTAATTGTAGAATACCATGATGATATAATAGTGCCTTCATCCCGTGTGATTGTAGAATACCATGATGATTTAATAGTGCCTTCACCCTGTGTAATTGTAGAATACCATGATGATACAATAGTGCCTTCACCCTGTGTAATTGTAGAATACCATGATGATATAATAGTGCCTTCACCCTGTGTATTTGTAGAATACCATGATGATATAATAGTGCCTTCATCCCGTGTGTTTGTAGAATACCATGATGATATAATAGTACCTTCACCCTGTGTAATTGTAGAATACCATGATGATATAATAGTGCCTTCATCCCGTGTGATTGTAGAATACTATGATGATATAATAGTGCCTTCATCCTGTGTATTTGTAGAATACCATGATGATATAATAGTGCCTTCACCCTGTGTAATTGTAGAATACCATGATGATATAATAGCGCCTTCATCTCGTGTGATTGTAGAATACCATGATGATATAGTAGGGCCTTCATACCGTGTGATTGTAGAATACCATGATGATATAATAGTGCCTTCATCCCTTGTTTTGTAGAATACCATGATAATATAATAGTGCCTTCATCCCGTGTGATTGTAGAATACCATGATGATTTAATAGTGCCTTCACCCTGTGTAATTGTAGAATACCATGATGATATAATAGTGCCTTCATCTCGTGTAATTGTAGAATATCATGATGATATAATAGTGCCTTCATCCCGTGTATATGTAGAATACCATGATGATTTAATAGTGCCTTCACCCTGTGTAATTGTAGAATACCATGATGATACAATAGTGCCTTCACCCTGTGTAATTGTAGAATACCATGATGATATAATAGTGCCTTCATCCTGTGTAATTGTAGAATACCATGATGATATAATAGTGCCTTCATCCCGTGTGTTTGTAGAATACCATGATGATATAATAGTGTTCTTCATCCCGTGTGTTTGTAGAATACCATGATTATATAATAGTGCCTTCATCCCGTGTGATTGTAGAATACCATGATGATATAATAGTGCCTTCATCCTGTGTAATTGTAGGATACCATGATGATATAATAGTGCCTTCACCCTGTGTAATTGTAGAATACCATGATGATACAATAGTGTCTTCATCCTGTGTAATTGTAGAATACCATGATGATATAATAGTGCCTTCACCCTGTGTAATTGTAGAATACCATGATGATACAATAGTGCCTTCATCCCGTGTGTTTGTAGAATACCATGATGATACAATAGTGCCTTCATCCTGTGTAATTGTAGAATACTATGATGATACAATAGTGCCTTCATCCCGTGTGATTGTAGAATACCATGATGATATAATAGTGCCTTCACCCTGTGTAATTGTAGAATACCATGATGATACAATAGTGCCTTCATCCCGTGTGTTTGTAGAATACCATGATGATACAATAGTGCCTTCATCCTGTGTAATTGTAGAATACCATGATGATACAATAGTGCCTTCATCCCGTGTGATTGTAGAATACCATGATGATATAATAGTGCCTTCATCCCGTGTGATTGTAGAATACCATGATGATATAATAGTGCCTTCATCCCGTGTGATTGTAGAATACCATGATGATATAATAGTGCCTTCATCCCGTGTGTTTGTAGAATACCATGATGATACAATAGTGTCTTCATCCTGTGTAATTGTAGAATACCATGATGATACAATAGTGCCTTCATCCTGTGTAATTGTAGAATACCATGATGATACAATAGTGCCTTCATCCTGTGTAATTGTAGAATACCATGATGATATAATAGTGCCTTCATCCCGTGTGATTGTAGAATACCATGATGATATAATAGTGCCTTCACCCTGTGTAATTGTAGAATACCATGATGATATAATAGTGCCTTCATCCCGTGTGATTGTAGAATACCATGATGATATAATAGTGCCTTCATCCCGTGTGATTGTAGAATACCATGATGATACATTAGTGCCTTCACCCTGTGTAATCGTAGAATACTATGATGATATACTAGCGCCTTCATCCCGTCTGATTATAGAATACCCTGATGATTTAATAGTGCCTTCATCCCGTGTGATTGTAGAATACCATGATGATATAATAGTGCCTTCATCCCGTGTAAATGTAGAATACCATGATGATATAATAGTGTCTTCACCCCGTGTAAATGTAGAATACCATGATGATATAATAGTGCCTTCACCCCGTGTATTTGTAGAATACCATGATGATATAATAGTGCCTTCACCCTGTATATTTGTAGAATACCATGATGATATAATAGTGCCTTCATCTGATGTGATTATCGAATACCATGATGATATAATAGTGCCTTCATCCCGTGTTTTTGTAGAATACCATGATGATATAATAGTGCCTTCATCCCGTGTGTTTGGAGAATACCATGATGATATAATAGTGCCTTCATCCCGTGTTTTTGTAGAATACCATGATTATATAATAGTGCCTTCATCCCGTGTTTTTGTAGAATACCATGATGATATAATAGTGCCTTCATCCCGTGTTTTTGTAGAATACCATGATGATATAATAGTGCCTTCATCCCGTGTGTTTGTAGAATACCATGATGATATAATAGTGCCTTCATCCCGTGTGATTGTAGAATACCATGATGATATAATAGTGTCTTCATCCTGTGTAATTGTAGAATACCATGATGATATAATAGTGCCTTCATCCCGTGTGTTTGTAGAATACCATGATGATATAATAGTGCCTTCATCCCGTGTGTTTGTAGAATACCATGATGATATAATAGTGCCTTCATCCTGTGTAATTGTAGAATACCATGATGATATAATAGTGCCTTCACCTTGTGTAATTGTAGAATACCATGATGATATAATAGTGCCTTCACCCTGTGTAATTGTAGAATACCATGATGATATAATAGTGCCTTCACCCTGTGTAATTGTAGAATACCATGATGATATAATAGTGCCTTCATCCTGTGTAATTGTAGAATACCATGATGATATAATAGTGCCTTCACCCTGTGTAATTGTAGAATACCATGATGATATAATAGTGCCTTCACCCTGTGTAATTGTAGAATACTATGATGATATAATAGTGCCTTCATCCCGTGTAATCGTAGGATACCATGATGATATAATAGTGCCTTCATCCCGTGTGATTGTAGAATACCATGATGATATAATAGTGCCTTCACCCTGTGTAATTGTAGAATACCATGATGATATAATAGTGCCTTCACCCTGTGTAATTGTAGAATACCATGATGATATAATAGTGCCTTCACCCTGTGTAATTGTAGAATACTATGATGATATAATAGTGCCTTCATCCCGTGTAATCGTAGGATACCATGATGATATAATAGTGCCTTCATCCCGTGTGATTGTAGAATACCATGATGATATAATATTGTTCTTCATCCCGTGTGTTTGTAGAATACCATGATGATATAATAGTACCTTCACCCTGTGTAATTGTAGAATACCATGATGATACAATAGTGCCTTCATCCTGTGTAATTGTAAAATACTATGATGATATAATAGTGCCTTCATCCCGTGTGATTGTAGAATACCATGATGATACAATAGTGCCTTCACCCTGTGTAATTGTAAAATACTATGATGATATAATAGTGCCTTCATCCCGTGTGTAATTGTAGAATACCATGATGATATAATAGTGCCTTCACCCTGTGTAATTGTAAAATACTATGATGATATAATAGTGCCTTCATCCCGTGTGATTGTAGAATACCATGATGATACAATAGTGCCTTCACCCTGTGTAATTGTAGAATACCATGATGATATAATAGTGTTCTTCATCCCGTGTGTTTGTAGAATACCATGATGATATAATAGTGCCTTCATCCTGTGTAATTGTAGAATACCATGATGATATAATAGTGTTCTTCATCCCGTGTGTTTGTAGAATACCATGATGATATAATAGTGCCTTCATCCTGTGTAATTTTAGAATACCGTGATGATATAATAGTGTTCTTCATCCCGTGTGTTTGTAGAATACCATGATGATATAATAGTGCCTTCATCCTGTGTAATTTTAGAATACCGTAATGATATAATAGTGTTCTTCATCCCGTGTGTTTGTAGAATACCATGATGATATAATAGTGCCTTCATCCTGTGTAATTTTAGAATACCATGATGATATAATAGTGCCTTCATCCCGTGTGTTTGTAGAATACCATGATGATATAATAGTACCTTCATCCCGTGTGATTGTAGAATACCATGATGATATAATAGTGCCTTCATCTCGTGTGATTATCGAATACCATGATGATATAATAGTGCCTTCATCCCGTGTATATGTAGAATACCATGATTATATAATAGTGCCTTCATCCCGTGTGATTGTAGAATACCATGATGATATAATAGTGCCTTCACCCTGTGTAATTGTAGAATACCATGATGATATAATAGTGCCTTCATCCCGTGTGATTGTAGAATACCATGATGATATAATAGTGCCTTCATCCCGTGTGATTGTAGAATACCATGATGATATAATAGTGCCTTCACCCTGTGTAAATGTAGAACACCATGATGATATAATAGTGCCTTCACCCTGTGTGATTGTAGAATACCATGATGATATAATAGTGCCTTCATCCCGTGTGATTGTAGAATACCATGATGATATAATAGTGCCTTCACCCTGTGTAAATGTAGAACACCATGATGATATAATAGTGCCTTCACCCTGTGCAATTGTAGAATACCATGATGATATAATAGTGCCTTCACCCTGTGTGATTGTAGAATACCATGATGATATAATAGTGCCTTCATACCGTGTGATTGTAGAATACCATGATGATATAATAGTGCCTTCATCCCGTGTGATTGTAGAATACCATGATGATTTAATAGTGCCTTCACCCTGTGTAATTGTAGAATACCATGATGATATAATAGTGCCTTCATCCCGTGTGATTGTAGAATACCATGATGATATAATAGTGCCTTCACCCTGTGTAATTGTAGAATACCATGATGATATAATAGTGTCTTCATCCCGTGTAATTGTAGAATACCATGATGATACAATAGTGCCTTCACCCTGTGTGATTGTAGAATACCATGATGATATAATAGTGCCTTCACCCTGTGTAATTGTAGAATACCATGATGATATAATAGTGCCTTCACCCTGTGTAATTGTAGAATACCATGATGATATAATAGTGCCTTCATCCCGTGTAATCGTAGGATACCGTGATGATATAATAGTGTTCTTCATCCTATGTATTTGTAGAATACCATGATGATATAATAGTGCCTTCATCCCGTGTATTTGTAGAATACCATGATGATATAATAGTGCCTTCATCCCGTGTAATCGTAGGATACCGTGATGATATAATAGTGTTCTTCATCCCGTGTGTTTGTAGAATACCATGATGATATAATAGTACCTTCACCCTGTGTAATTGTAGAATACCATGATGATACAATAGTGCCTTCACCCTGTGTAATTGTAGAATACCATGATGATATAATAGTGTTCTTCATCCCGTGTGTTTGTAGAATACCATGATGATATAATAGTGCCTTCATCCCGTGTAATCGTAGGATACCGTGATGATATAATAGTGCCTTCACCCTGTGTAATTGTAGAATACCATGATGATATAATAGTGCCTTCATCCCGTGTAATCGTAGGATACCGTGATGATATAATAGTGCCTTCACCCTGTGTAATTGTAGAATACCATGATGATATAATAGTGCCTTCATCCCGTGTAATCGTAGGATACCGTGATGATATAATAGTGCCTTCACCCTGTGTAATTGTAGAATACCATGATGATATAATAGTGCCTTCACCCTGTGTAATTGTAGAAAACTATGATGATATAATAGTGCCTTCATCCCGTGTAATCGTAGGATACCATGATGATATAATAGTGCTTTCATCCCGTGTGATTGTAGAATACCATGATGATATAATAGTGTTCTTCATCCCGTGTGTTTGTAGAATACCATGATGATATAATAGTACCTTCACCCTGTGTAATTGTAGAATACCATGATGATATAATAGTGCCTTCACCCTGTGTAATTGTAGAATACCATGATGATATAATAGTGCCTTCATCCCGTGTAATCGTAGAATACCATGATGATATAATAGTGCCTTCATCCCGTGTAATCGTAGGATACCGTGATGATATAATAGTGCCTTCACCCTGTGTAATTGTAGAATACTATGATGATATAATAGTGCCTTCACCCTGTGTAATTGTAGAATACCATGATGATATAATAGTGCCTTCACCCTGTGTAATTGTAGAATACCATGATGATATAATAGTGCCTTCATCCCGTGTAATTGTAGAATACCATGATGATATAATAGTGTCTTCATCCCGTGTAATTGTAGAATACCATGATGATATAATAGTGTCTTCATCCCGTGTAATTGTAGAATACCATGATGATATAATAGTGCCTTCATCCCGTGTGATTGTAGAATACCATGATGATATAATATTGTTCTTCATCCCGTGTGTTTGTAGAATACCATGATGATATAATAGTACCTTCACCCTGTGTAATTGTAGAATACCATGATGATACAATAGTGCCTTCACCCTGTGTAATTGTAGAATACCATGATGATATAATAGTGCCTTCACCCTGTGTAATTGTAGAATACCATGATGATATAATAGTGTTCTTCATCCCGTGTGTTTGTAGAATACCATGATGATATAATAGTGCCTTCATCCTGTGTAATTTTAGAATACCATGATGATATAATAGTGCCTTCATCCCGTGTGTTTGTAGAATACCATGATGATATAATAGTACCTTCATCCCGTGTGATTGTAGAATACCATGATGATATAATAGTGCCTTCATCTCGTGTGATTATCGAATACCATGATGATATAATAGTGCCTTCATCCCGTGTATATGTAGAATACCATGATGATATAATAGTGCCTTCACCCTGTGTAATTGTAGAATACCATGATGATATAATAGTGTTCTTCATCCCGTGTGTTTGTAGAATACCATGATGATATAATAGTGCCTTCACCCTGTGTAATTGTAGAATACCATGATGATATAATAGTGCCTTCATCCCGTGTGATTGTAGAATACCATGATGATATAATAGTGCCTTCATCCCGTGTGATTGTAGAATACCATGATGATATAATAGTGCCTTCACCCTGTGTAAATGTAGAACACCATGATGATATAATAGTGCCTTCACCCTGTGTGATTGTAGAATACCATGATGATATAATAGTGCCTTCATCCCGTGTGATTGTAGAATACCATGATGATATAATAGTGCCTTCACCCTGTGTAAATGTAGAACACCATGATGATATAATAGTGCCTTCACCCTGTGCAATTGTAGAATACCATGATGATATAATAGTGCCTTCACCCTGTGTGATTGTAGAATACCATGATGATATAATAGTGCCTTCATACCGTGTGCTTGTAGAATACCATGATGATATAATAGTGCCTTCATCCCGTGTGATTGTAGAATACCATGATGATTTAATAGTGCCTTCACCCTGTGTAATTGTAGAATACCATGATGATATAATAGTGCCTTCATCCCGTGTGATTGTAGAATACCATGATGATATAATAGTGCCTTCACCCTGTGTAATTGTAGAATACCATGATGATATAATAGTGTCTTCATCCCGTGTAATTGTAGAATACCATGATGATACAATAGTGCCTTCACCCTGTGTAATTGTAGAATACCATGATGATATAATAGTGCCTTCATCCCGTGTGATTGTAGAATACCATGATGATATAATAGTGCCTTCACCCTGTGTAATTGTAGAATACCATGATGATATAATAGTGCCTTGATCTCGTGTGATTATCGAATACCATGATGATATAATAGTGCCTTCATCCCGTGTTTTTGTAGAATACCATGATGATATAATAGTGCCTTCATCCCGTGTGTTTGTAGAATACCATGATGATACAATAGTGCCTTCACCCTGTGTAATTGTAGAAAACTATGATGATATAATAGTGCCTTCATCCCGTGTAATTGTAGAAAACCATGATGATATAATAGTGCCTTCACCCCGTGTGATTGTAGAATACCATGATGATACAATAGTGCCTTCACCCTGTGTAATTGTAGAAAACTATGATGATATAATAGTGTTCTTCATCCCGTGTGTTTGTAGAATACCATGATGATATAATAGTACCTTCACCCTGTGTAATTGTAGAATACCATGATGATATAATAGTGCCTTCACCCTGTGTAATTGTAGAATACCATGATGATATAATAGTGTTCTTCATCCCGTGTGTTTGTAGAATACCATGATGATATAATAGTACCTTCACCCTGTGTAATTGTAGAATACCATGATGATATAATAGTGTTCTTCATCCCGTGTGTTTGTAGAATACCATGATGATATAATAGTACCTTCACCCTGTGTAATTGTAGAATACCATGATGATATAATAGTGCCTTCATCTCGTGTAATGGTAGGATACCGTGATGATATAATAGTGCCTTCATCCCGTGTAATTGTAGAATACTATGATGATATAATAGTGTTCTTCATCCCGTGTGATTGTAGAATACCATGATGATATAATAGTGCCTTCATCCCGTGTGATTGTAGAATACCATGATGATATAATAGTGTTCTTCATCCCGTGTGATTGTAGAATACCATGATGATATAATAGTGCCTTCACCCTGTGTAATTGTAGAATACCATGATGATACAATAGTGCCTTCACCCTGTGTAATTGTAGAATACCATGATGATATAATAGTGCCTTCATCCCGTGTAATTGTAGAATACCATGATGATACAATAGTGCCTTCACCCTGTGTAATTGTAGGATACCATGATGATATAATAGTGCCTTCATCCCGTGTAATTGTAGAATACCATGATGATATAATAGTGCCTTCACCCTGTGTAATTGTAGGATACCATGATGATATAATAGTGCCTTCATCCCGTGTAATCGTAGGATACCGTGATGATACAATAGTGCCTTCACCCTGTGTAATTGTAGAATACCATGATGATATAATAGTGCCTTCATCCCGTGTAATCGTAGAATACCATGATGATATAATAGTGCCTTCATCCCGTGTAATCGTAGGATACCGTGATGATACAATAGTGCCTTCATCCCGTGTAATTGTAGAATACCATGATGATATAATAGTGCCTTCATCCCGTGTAATCGTAGAATACCATGATGATATAATAGTGCCTTCATCCCGTGTAATTGTAGAATACCATGATGATATAATAGTGCCTTCACCCTGTGTAATTGTAGGATACCATGATGATATAATAGTGCCTTCATCCCGTGTAATCGTAGGATACCGTGATGATACAATAGTGCCTTCATCCCGTGTAATCGTAGAATACCATGATGATATAATAGTGCCTTCATCTCGTGTAATGGTAGGATACCGTGATGATATAATAGTGCCTTCATCCTGTGTAATTGTAGAATACTATGATGATATAATAGTGCCTTCATCCCGTGTAATCGTAGGATACCGTGATGATATAATAGTGCCTTCATCCTGTGTTTTTGTAGAATACCATGATGATATAATAGTGCCTTCAACCTGTGTAATTGTAGAATACCGTGATGATACAATAGTGCCTTCACCCTGTGTAATTGTAGAATACCATGATGATATAATAGTGCCTTCACCCTGTGTAATTGTAGAATACCATGATGATATAATAGTGCCTTCATCCCGTGTGATTGTAGAATACCATGATGATATAATAGTGCCTTCATCCCGTGTAATTGTAGAATACCATGATGATATAATAGTGCCTTCATCCCGTGTGATTGTAGAATACCATGATGATATAATAGTGCCTTCATCCCGTGTGATTGTAGGATACCGTGATGATACAATAGTGCCTTCACCCTGTGTAATTGTAGAATACTATGATGATATAATAGTGCCTTCATCCTGTGTGATTGTAGAATACCATGATGATATAATAGTGCCTTCATCCCGTGTGATTGTAGGATACCGTGATGATACAATAGTGCCTTCACCCTGTGTAATTGTAGGATACCGTGATGATATAATAGTGCCTTCATCCCGTGTAATTGTAGGATACCGTGATGATATAATAGTGCCTTCATCCCGTGTATTTGTAGAATACCATGATGATATAATAGTACCTTCACCCTGTGTAATTGTAGAATACCATGATGATATAATAGTGTTCTTCATCCCGTGTAATTGTAGAATACCATGATGATATAATAGTGCCTTCACCCCGTGTGATTGTAGAATACCATGATGATATAATAGTGCCTTCATCCCGTGTGATTGTAGAATACCATGATGATATAATAGTGCCTTCACCCCGTGTGATTGTAGAATACCATGATGATATAATAGTGCCTTCACCCTGTGTAATTGTAGGATACCGTGATGATATAATAGTGCCTTCATCCCGTGTAATTGTAGGATACCGTGATGATATAATAGTGCCTTCATCCCGTGTAATTGTAGAATACCATGATGATATAATAGTACCTTCACCCTGTGTAATTGTAGAATACCATGATGATATAATAGTGTTCTTCATCCCGTGTAATTGTAGAATACCATGATGATATAATAGTGCCTTCACCCCGTGTGATTGTAGAATACCATGATGATATAATAGTACCTTCACCCTGTGTAATTGTAGGATACCGTGATGATATAATAGTGCCTTCATCCCGTGTAATTGTAGGATACCGTGATGATATAATAGTGCCTTCATCTCGTGTAATTGTAGAATACCATGATGATATAATAGTGCCTTCACCCTGTGTAATTGTAGAATACCATGATGATATAATAGTGCCTTCATCTCGTGTAATGGTAGGATACCGTGATGATATAATAGTGCCTTCATCCTGTGTAATTGTAGAATACTATGATGATATAATAGTGCCTTCATCCCGTGTAATTGTAGAATACCATGATGATATAATAGTGCCTTCACCCTGTGTAATTGTAGAATACCATGATGATACAATAGTGCCTTCACCCTGTGTAATTGTAGAATACCATGATGATATAATAGTGCCTTCACCCTGTGTAATTGTAGAATACCATGATGATACAATAGTGCCTTCACCCTGTGTAATTGTAGAATACCATGATGATATAATAGTGCCTTCATCCCGTGTGATTGTAGAATACCATGATGATATAATAGTGCCTTCATCCCGTGTGTTTGTAGAATACCATGATGATATAATAGTGTTCTTCATCCCGTGTGTTTGTAGAATACCATGATGATATAATAGTACCTTCACCCTGTGTAATTGTAGAATACCATGATGATATAATAGTGCCTTCATCTCGTGTAATGGTAGGATACCGTGATGATATAATAGTGCCTTCATCCCGTGTAATTGTAGAATACCATGATGATATAATAGTGCCTTCATCTCGTGTAATGGTAGGATACCGTGATGATATAATAGTGCCTTCATCCTGTGTAATTGTAGAATACTATGATGATATAATAGTGCCTTCATCCCGTGTAATCGTAGGATACCGTGATGATATAATAGTGCCTTCATCCTGTGTTTTTGTAGAATACCATGATGATATAATAGTGCCTTCATCTCGTGTGATTATCGAATACCATGATGATATAATAGTGCCTTCATCCCGTGTATATGTAGAATACCATGATTATATAATAGTGCCTTCATCCCGTGTGATTGTAGAATACCATGATGATATAATAGTGCCTTCACCCTGTGTAATTGTAGAATACCATGATGATATAATAGTGCCTTCATCCCGTGTGATTGTAGAATACCATGATGATATAATAGTGCCTTCATCCCGTGTAAGTGTAGAATACCATGATGATATAATAGTGCCTTCACCCTGTGTAATTGTAGAACACCATGATGATATAATAGTGCCTTCACCCTGTTGCAATTGTAGAATACCATGATGATATAATAGTGCCTTCACCCTGTGTGATTGTAGAATACCATGATGATATAATAGTGCCTTCATACCGTGTTATTGTAGAATACCATGATGATATAATAGTGCCTTCATCCCGTGTGATTGTAGAATACCATGATGATATAATAGTGCCTTCACCCCGTGTATTTGTAGAATACCATGATGATATAATAGTGCCTTCTTCCCCTGTACTTGTAGAATACCATGATGATATAATAGTGCCTTCATCCCGTGTTTTTGTAGAATACCATGATGATATAATAGTGCCTTCATCCCGTGTGATTGTAGAATACCATGATGATATAATAGTGCCTTCATCCCGTGTGATTGTAGAATACCATGATGATATAATAGTGCCTTCATCCCGTGTGATTGTAGAATACCATGATGATATAATAGTACCTTCACCCTGTGTAATTGTAGAATACCATGATGATATAATAGTGCCTTCATCTCGTGTAATGGTAGGATACCATGATGATATAATAGTGCCTTCATCCTGTGTAATTGTAGAATACTATGATGATATAATAGTGCCTTCATCCCGTGTAATCGTAGGATACCGTGATGATATAATAGTGCCTTCATCCTGTGTATTTGTAGAATACCATGATGATATAATAGTGCCTTCATCTCGTGTGATTATCGAATACCATGATGATATAATAGTGCCTTCATCCCGTGTATATGTAGAATACCATGATTATATAATAGTGCCTTCATCCCGTGTGTTTGTAGAATACCATGATGATATAATAGTGCCTTCACCCTGTGGAATTGTAGAATACCATGATGATATAATAGTGCCTTCATCCCGTGTGATTGTAGAATACCATGATGATATAATAGTGCCTTCATCCTGTGTAATTGTAGAATACCATGATGATATAATAGTGCCTTCACCCTGTGTAATTGTAGAACACCATGATGATATAATAGTGCCTTCACCCTGTGCAATTGTAGAATACCATGATGATATAATAGTGCCTTCACCCTGTGTGATTGTAGAATACCATGATGATATAATAGTGCCTTCATACCGTGTGTTTGTAGAATACCATGATGATATAATAGTGCCTTCATCCCGTGTGATTGTAGAATACCATGATGATATAATAGTGCCTTCACCGCGTGTATTTGTAGAATACCATGATGATATAATAGTGCCTTCTTCCCCTGTACTTGTAGAATACCATGATGATATAATAGTGCCTTCATCCCGTGTTTTTGTAGAATACCATGATGATATAATAGCGCCTTCATCCCGTGTCTTTGTGGAATACCATGATGATATAATAGTGCCTTCATCCAGTGTGATTGTAGAATACCATGATGATATAATAGTGCCTTCATCCCGTGTGATTGTAGAATACCATGATGATATAATAGTGCCTTCACCCTGTGTAATTGTAGAATACCATGATGATATACTAGTGCCGTCATAGCGTGTGTTTGTAGAATACCATGATGATATAATAGTGCCTTCATCCCGTGTGGTTGTAGAATACCATGATGATATAATAGTGCCTTCACCCTGTGTAATTGTAGAATACCATGATGATATAATAGTGCTTTCATCCCGTGTGGTTGTAGAATACCATGATCATATAATAGAGCCTTCATCCCGTGTGATTGTAGAATACCATGATGATATAATAGTGCCTTCATCCCGTGTGATTGTAGAATACCATGATGATATAATAGAGCCTTCATCCCGTGTGTTTGTAGAATACCATGATGATATAATAGTGCCTTCATCCTGTGTAATTGTAGAATACCATGATGATATAATAGTGCCTTCACCCTGTGTAATTGTAGAATACCATGATGATATAATAGCGCCTTCATCCCGTGTGATTGTAGAATACCATGATGATATAATAGTGCCTTCATCTCGTGTATTTGTAGAATACCATGATGATATAATAGGGCCTTCATACCGTGTGATTGTAGAATACCATGATGATATAATAGTGCCTTCATCCCGTGTGATTGTAGAATACCATGATGATATAATAGAGCCTTCATCCCGTGTTTTTGTAGAATACCATGATGATATAATAGTGCCTTCATCCCGTGTGATTGTAGAATACCATGCTGATATAATAGTGCCTTCATCCCGTGTGATTGTAGAATACCATGATGATATAATAGTGCCTTCATCCCGTGTGATTGTAGAATACTATGATGATATAATAGTGCCTTCACCCTGTGTAATTGTAGAATACCATGATGATATAATAGTGCCGTCATACCGTGTGATTGTAGAATACCATGATGATATAATAGTGCCTTCATCCTGTGTATTTGTAGAATACCATGATGATATAATAGTGCCTTCACCCTGTGTAATTGTAGAATACCATGATGATATAATAGTGCTTTCATCCCGTGTGGTTGTAGAATACCATGATCATATAATAGAGCCTTCATCCCGTGTGATTGTAGAATACCATGATGATATAATAGTGCCTTCATCCCGTGTGATTGTAGAATACCATGATGATATAATAGAGCCTTCATCCCGTGTGTTTGTAGAATACCATGATGATATAATAGTGCCTTCATCCTGTGTAATTGTAGAATACCATGATGATATAATAGTGCCTTCACCCTGTGTAATTGTAGAATACCATGATGATATAATAGCGCCTTCATCCCGTGTGATTGTAGAATACCATGATGATATAATAGTGCCTTCATCTCGTGTATTTGTAGAATACCATGATGATATAATATGGCCTTCATACCGTGTGATTGTAGAATACCATGATGATATAATAGTGCCTTCATCCCGTGTGATTGTAGAATACCATGATGATATAATAGTGCATTCACCCTGTGTAATTGTAGAATACCATGATGAAATAATAGTGCCTTCTTCCCCTGTACTTGTAGAATACCATGATGATATAATAGTGCCTTCATCCCGTGTTTTTGTAGAATACCATGATGATATAATAGTGCCTTCATCCCGTGTGATTGTAGAATACCATGATGATATAATAGTGCCTTCATCCCGTGTGATTGTAGAATACCATGATGATATAATAGTGCCTTCATCCCGTGTGATTGTAGAATACCATGATGATATAATAGTGCCTTCACCCTGTGTAATTGTAGAATACCATGATGATATAATAGTGCCGTCATACCGTGTAATTGTAGAATACCATGATGATATAATAGTGCCTTCATCCCGTGTGGTTGTAGAATACCATGATGATATAATAGTGCCTTCATCCCGAGTATTTGTAGAATACCATGATGATATAATAGTGCCTTCACCCTGTGTAATTGTAGAATACCATGATGATATAATAGTGCTTTCATCCCGTGTGGTTGTAGAATACCATGATCATATAATAGAGCCTTCATCCCGTGTAATTGTAGAATACCATGATGATATAATAGTGCCTTCATCCCGTGTGATTGTAGAATACCATGATGATATAATAGTGCCTTCATCTCGTGTATTTGTAGAATACCATGATGATATAATAGGGCCTTCATACCGTGTGATTGTAGAATACCATGATGATATAATAGTGCCTTCATCCCGTGTGATTGTAGAATACCATGATGATATAATAGTGCATTCACCCTGTGTAATTGTAGAATACCATGATGAAATAATAGTGCCTTCATACCGTGTGATTGTAGAATACCATGATGATATAATAGTGCCTTCATCCTGTGTTTTTGTAGAATACCATGATGATATAATAGTGCTTTCATCCCGTGTGTTTGTAGAATACCATGATGATATAATAGTGCCTTCATCCCGTGTGATTGTAGAATACCATGATGATATAATAGTGCCTTCATCCCGTGTGATTGTAGAATACCATGTTGAGGTAATAGTGCCTTCATCCCGTGTGATTGTAGAATACCATGATGATATAATAGTGCCTTCACCCTGTGTAATTTTAGAATACCATGATGATATAATAGCGCCTTCATCCCATGTGATTGTAGAATACCATGATCATATAATAGTGCCTTCATCCCGACTTTTTGTAGAATACCATGATGATATAATAGTGGCTTCACCCTGTGTAATTGTAGAATACCATGATGATATAACAGTGCCTGTATCCCGTGTGATTGTAGAATACCATGATGATATAATAGTGCCTTCATCCCGTTTGTTTGTAGAATACCATGATGATATAATAGTGCCTTCATCCCGTCTGTTTTGTAGCATACGATGATGATATAATAGTGCCTTCACCCTGTGTAATTGTAGAATACCATGATGATATAATAGTGCCTTCATACCGTGTGTTTGGACAATACCATGATGATATAATAGTGCCTTCATCCCGTGTGTTTGTAGAATACCATGATGATATAATAGTGCCTTCACCCTGTGTAATTGTAGAATACCATGATGATATAATAGTGCCTTCATCCCGTGTGATTGTAGAATACCATGATGATATAATAGTGTCTTCATCCCGTGTAATCGTAGGATACCGTGATGATATAATAGTGCCTTCATCCCGTGTAATTGTAGAATACCATGATGATACAATAGTGCCTTCACCCTGTGTAATCGTAGAATACTATGATGATATAATAGTGTTCTTCATCCCGTGTGTTTGTAGAATACCATGATGATACAATAGTGCCTTCACCCTGTGTAATTGTAGAATACCATGATGATATAATAGTGTTCTTCATCCCGTGTGTTTGTAGAATACCATGATGATACAATAGTGCCTTCACCCTGTGTAATTGTAGAATACCATGATGATATAATAGTGCCTTCATCCCGTGTAATCGTAGGATACCGTAATGATACATTAGTGCCTTCACCCTGTGTAATTGTAGAATACCATGATGATATAATAGTGTTCTTCATCCCGTGTGTTTGTAGAATACCATGATGATATAATAGTACCTTCACCCTGTGTAATTGTAGAATACCATGATGATATAATAGTGCCTTCATCCTGTGTATTGTAGAATACCATGATGATATAATAGTGCCTTCATCTCGTGTGATTATCGAATACCATGATGATATAATAGTGCCTTCATCCCGTGTATATGTAGAATACCATGATTATATAATAGTGCCTTCATCCCGTGTGATTGTAGAATACCATGATGATATAATAGTGCCTTCACCTTGTGTAATTGTAGAATACCATGATGATATAATAGTGCCTTCATCCCGTGTGATTGTAGAATACCATGATGATATAATAGTGCCTTCATCCCGTGTAATTGTAGAATACCATGATGATATAATAGTGCTTTCACGCTGTGTAATTGTAGAATACCATGATGATATAATAGTGCCTTCACCCTGTGTGATTGTAGAATACCATGATGATATAATAGTGCCTTCACCCTGTGTAATTGTAGAACACCATGATGATATAATAGTGCCTTCGCCCTGTGCAATTGTAGAATACCATGATGATATAATAGTGCCTTCACCCTGTGTGTTTGTAGAATACCATGATGATATAATAGTGCCTTCATACCGTGTGATTGTAGAATACCATGATGATATAATAGTGCCTTCATCCCGTGTGATTGTAGAATACCATAATGATATAATAGTGCCTTCACCCCGTGTGATTGTAGAATACCATGATGATATAATAGTGCCTTCTTCTCGTGTACTTGTAGTATACCATGATGATATAATAGTGCCTTCATCCCGTGTGTTTGTAGAATACCATGATGATATAATAGTGCCTTCATCCCGTGTTATTGTAGAATACCATGATGATATAATAGTGCCTTCATCCCGTGTGATTGTAGAATACCATGATCATATAATAGTGCCTTCACCCTGTGTAATTGTAGAATACCATGATGATATAATAGTGCCGTCATACCGTGTGTTTGTAGAATACCATGATGATATAAAGCCTTCATCCCGTGTAATTGTAGAATACCATGATGATATAATAGTGCCTTCATACCGTGTGATTGTAGAATACCATGATGATATAATAGTGCCTTCATCCCGTGTGATTGTAGAATACCATAATGATATAATAGTGCCTTCACCTTGTGTAATTGTAGAATACCATGATGATATAATAGTGCCTTCATCCCGTGTGATTGTAGAATACCATGATGATATAATAGTGCCTTCATCCCGTGTAATTGTAGAATACCATGATGATATAATAGTGCCTTCACGCTGTGTAATTGTAGAATACCATGATGATATAATAGTGCCTTCACCCTGTGTGATTGTAGAATACCATGATGATATAATAGTGCCTTCACCCTGTGTAATTGTAGAACACCATGATGATATAATAGTGCCTTCACCCTCTGTGTTTGTAGAATACCATGATGATATAATAGTGCCTTCTTCCCGTGTACTTGTAGAATACCATGATGATATAATAGTGCCTTCATCCCGTGTGTTTGTAGAATACCATGATGATATAATAGTGCATTCATCCCGTGTGATTGTAGAATACCATGATGATATAATAGTGCCTTCATCCCGTGTGATTGTAGAATACCATGATGATATAATAGTGCCTTCATCCCGTGTGATTGTAGAATACCATGATGATATAATAGTGCCTTCACCCTGTGTAATTGTAGAATACCATGATGATATAATAGTGCCGTCATACCGTGTGTTTGTAGAATACCATGATGATATAATAGTGCCTTCATCCCGTGTGATTGTAGAATACCATGATGATATAATAGTGCCTTCATCCCGAGTATTTGTAGAATACCATGATGATATAATAGTGCCTTCACCCTGTGTAATTGTAGAATACCATGATGATATAATAGTGCCTTCATCCCGTGTGGTTGTAAAATACCATGATCATATAATAGAGCCTTCATCCCGTGTATTTGTAGAATACCATGATGATATAATAGTGCCTTCATACCGTGTGTTTGTAGAATACCATGATGATATAATAGTGCCTTCATCCCGTGTGATTGTAGAATACCATAATGATATAATAGTGCCTTCACCCCGTGTGATTGTAGAATACCATGATGATATAATAGTGCCTTCTTCCCGTGTACTTGTAGAATACCATGATGATATAATAGTGCCTTCATCCCGTGTGTTTGTAGAATACCATGATGATATAATAGTGCCTTCATCCCGTGTGATTGTAGAATACCATGATGATATAATAGTGCCTTCATCCCGTGTGATTGTAGAATACCATGATGATATAATAGTGCCTTCATCCCGTGTGATTGTAGAATACCATGATGATATAATAGTGCCTTCACCCTGTGTGATTGTAGAATACCATGATGATATAATAGTGCTGTCATACCGTGTGTTTGTAGAATACCATGATGATATAATAGTGCCTTCATCCTTTGTGATTGTAGAATACCATGATGATATAATAGTGCCTTCATCCCGAGTGATTGTAGAATACCATGATGATATAATAGTGCCTTCACCCTGTGTAATTGTAGAATACCATGATGATATAATAGTGCCTTCATCCCGTGTGTTTGTAGAATACCATGATGATATAATAGTGCCTTCATCCCGTGTTATTGTAGAATACCATGATGATATAATAGTGCCTTCATCCCGTGTGATTGTAGAATACCATGATGATATAATAGTGCCTTCACCCTGTGTAATTGTAGAATACCATGATGATATAATAGTGCCGTCATACCGTGTGTTTGTAGAATACCATGATGATATAATAGTGCCTTCATCCCGTGTGATTGTAGAATACCATGATGATATAATAGTGCCTTCATCCCGAGTATTTGTAGAATACCATGATGATATAATAGTGCCTTCACCCTGTGTAATTGTAGAATACCATGATGATATAATAGTGCCTTCATCCCGTGTGGTTGTAGAATACCATGATCATATAATAGAGCCTTCATCCCGTGTAATTGTAGAATACCATGATGATATAGTAGTGCCTTCATACCGTGTGATTGTAGAATACCATGATGATATAATAGTGCCTTCATCCTGTGTATTTGTAGAATACCATGATGATATAATAGTGCTTTCACCCTGTGTAATTGTAGAATACCATGATGATATAATAGTGCCTTCATCCCGTGTGATTGTAGAATACCATGATGATATAATAGTGCCTTCATCTCGTGTATTTGTAGAATACCATGATGATATAATAGGGCCTTCATACCGTGTGATTGTAGAATACCATGATGATATAATAGTGCCTTCATCCCGTGTGATTGTAGAATACCATGATGATATAATAGTGCATTCACCCTGTGTAATTGTAGAATACCATGATGAAATAATAGTGCCTTCATACCGTGTGATTGTAGAATACCATGATGATATAATAGTGCCTTCATCCTGTGTATTTGTAGAATACCATGATGATATAATAGTGCCTTCATCCCGTGTGTTTGTAGAATACCATGATGATATAATAGTGCCTTCATCCCGTGTGATTGTAGAATACCATGATGATATAATAGTGCCTTCATCCCGTGTGATTGTAGAATACCATGTTGAGGTAATAGTGCCTTCATCCCGTGTGATTGTAGAATACCATGATGATATAATAGTGCCTTCACCCTGTGTAATTTTTGAATACCATGATGATATAATAGCGCCTTCATCCCATGTGATTGTAGAATACCATGATCATATAATAGTGCCTTCATCCCGACTTTTTGTAGAATACCATGATGATATAATAGTGGCTTCACCCTGTGTAATTGTAGAATACCATGATGATATAACAGTGCCTGTATCCCGTGTGATTGTAGAATACCATGATGATATAATAGTGCCTTCATCCCGTTTGTTTGTAGAATACCATGATGATATAATAGTGCCTTCATCCCGTCTGTTTTGTAGCATACGATGATGATATAATAGTGCCTTCACCCTGTGTAATTGTATAATACCATGATGATATAATAGTGCCTTCATACCGTGTGTTTGGACAATACCATGATGATATAATAGTGCCTTCATCCCGTGTGATTGTAGAATACCATGATGATATAATAGTGCCTTCACCCTGTGTAATTGTAGAATACCATGATGATATAATAGTGCCTTCATCCCGTGTGATTGTAGAATACCATGATGATATAATAGTGCCTTCACCCTGTGTAATTGTAGAATACCATGATGATATAATATTGTTCTTCATCCTGTGTGATTGTAGAATACCATGATGATATAATAGTACCTTCACCCTGTGTAATTGTAGAATACCATGATGATATAATAGTGCCTTCATCCTGTGTATTGTAGAATACCATGATGATATAATAGTGCCTTCACCCTGTGTAATTGTAGAATACCATGATGATATAATAGTGTTCTTCATCCCGTGTGTTTGTAGAATACCATGATGATATAATAGTACCTTCACCCTGTGTAATTGTAGAATACCATGATGATATAATAGTGCCTTCATCCTGTGTATTGTAGAATACCATGATGATATAATAGTGCCTTCATCTCGTGTGATTATCGAATACCATGATGATATAATAGTGCCTTCATCCCGTGTATATGTAGAATACCATGATTATATAATAGTGCCTTCATCCCGTGTGATTGTAGAATACCATGATGATATAATAGTGCCTTCACCTTGTGTAATTGTAGAATACCATGATGATATAATAGTGCCTTCATCCCGTGTGATTGTAGAATACCATGATGATATAATAGTGCCTTCATCCCGTGTTTTTGTAGGATACCATGATGATATAATAGTGCCTTCACGCTGTGTAATTGTAGAATACCATGATGATATAATAGTGCCTTCACCCTGTGTGATTGTAGAATACCATGATGATATAATAGTGCCTTCACCCTGTGTAATTGTAGAACACCATGATGATATAATAGTGCCTTCGCCCTGTGCAATTGTAGAATACCATGATGATATAATAGTGCCTTCACCCTGTGTGTTTGTAGAATACCATGATGATATAATAGTGCTTTCATACCGTGTGATTGTAGAATACCATGATGATATAATAGTGCCTTCATCCCGTGTGATTGTAGAATACCATAATGATATAATAGTGCCTTCACCCCGTGTGATTGTAGAATACCATGATGATATAATAGTGCCTTCTTCCCGTGTACTTGTAGAATACCATGATGATATAATAGTGCCTTCATCCCGTGTGTTTGTAGAATACCATGATGATATAATAGTGCCTTCATCCCGTGTTTTTGTAGAATACCATGATGATATAATAGTGCCTTCATCCCGTGTGTTTGTAGAATACCATGATGATATAATAGTGCCTTCACCCTGTGTAATTGTAGAATACCATGATGATATAATAGTGCCGTCATACCGTGTGTTTGTAGAATACCATGATGATATAATAGTGCCTTCATCCCGTGTGATTGTAGAATACCATGATGATATAATAGTGCCTTCATCCCGAGTATTTGTAGAATACCATGATGATATAATAGTGCCTTCACCCTGTGTAATTGTAGAATACCATGATGATATAATAGTGCCTTCATCCCGTGTGGTTGTAGAATACCATGATCATATAATAGAGCCTTCATCCCGTGTAATTGTAGAATACCATGATGATATAATAGTGCCTTCATACCGTGTGATTGTAGAATACCATGATGATATAATAGTGCCTTCATCCCGTGTGATTGTAGAATACCATAATGATATAATAGTGCCTTCACCTTGTGTAATTGTAGAATACCATGATGATATAATAGTGCCTTCATCCCGTGTGATTGTAGAATACCATGATGATATAATAGTGCCTTCATCCCGTGTAATTGTAGAATACCATGATGATATAATAGTGCCTTCACGCTGTGTAATTGTAGAATACCATGATGATATAATAGTGCCTTCACCCTGTGTGATTGTAGAATACCATGATGATATAATAGTGCCTTCACCCTGTGTAATTGTAGAACACCATGATGATATAATAGTGCCTTCACCCTCTGTGTTTGTAGAATACCATGATGATATAATAGTGCCTTCTTCCCGTGTACTTGTAGAATACCATGATGATATAATAGTGCCTTCATCCCGTGTGTTTGTAGAATACCATGATGATATAATAGTGCCTTCATCCCGTGTGTTTGTAGAATACCATGATGATATAATAGTGCCTTCATCCCGTGTGATTGTAGAATACCATGATGATATAATAGTGCCTTCATCCCGTGTGATTGTAGAATACCATGATGATATAATAGTGCCTTCATCCCGTGTGATTGTAGAATACCATGATGATATAATAGTGCCTTCACCCTGTGTAATTGTAGAATACCATGATGATATAATAGTGCCGTCATACCGTGTGTTTGTAGAATACCATGATGATATAATAGTGCCTTCATCCCGTGTGATTGTAGAATACCATGATGATATAATAGTGCCTTCATCCCGAGTATTTGTAGAATACCATGATGATATAATAGTGCCTTCACCCTGTGTAATTGTAGAATACCATGATGATATAATAGTGCCTTCATCCCGTGTGGTTGTAAAATACCATGATCATATAATAGAGCCTTCATCCCGTGTGATTGTAGAATACCATGATGATATAATAGTGCCTTCATACCGTGTGATTGTAGAATACCATGATGATATAATAGTGCCTTCATCCCGTGTGATTGTAGAATACCATGATGATATAATAGTGCCTTCATCCCGTGTGATTGTAGAATACCATGATGATATAATAGTGCCTTCACCCTGTGTAATTGTAGAATACCATGATGATATAATAGTGCCGTCATACCGTGTGTTTGTAGAATACCATGATGATATAATAGTGCCTTCATCCCGTGTGATTGTAGAATACCATGATGATATAATAGTGCCTTCATCCCGAGTATTTGTAGAATACCATGATGATATAATAGTGCCGTCATACCGTGTGTTTGTAGAATACCATGATGATATAATAGTGCCTTCATCCCGTGTGATTGTAGAATACCATGATGATATAATAGTGCCTTCATCCCGTGTGATTGTAGAATACCATGATGATATAATAGTGCCTTCATACCGTGTGATTGTAGAATACCATGATGATATAATAGTGCCTTCACCCCGTGTGATTGTAGAATACCATGATGATATAATAGTACCTTCACCCTGTGTAATTGTAGGATACCGTGATGATATAATAGTGCCTTCATCCCGTGTAATTGTAGGATACCGTGATGATATAATAGTGCCTTCATCTCGTGTAATTGTAGAATACCATGATGATATAATAGTGCCTTCACCCTGTGTAATTGTAGAATACCATGATGATATAATAGTGCCTTCATCTCGTGTAATGGTAGGATACCGTGATGATATAATAGTGCCTTCATCCTGTGTAATTGTAGAATACTATGATGATATAATAGTGCCTTCATCCCGTGTAATTGTAGAATACCATGATGATATAATAGTGCCTTCACCCTGTGTAATTGTAGAATACCATGATGATACAATAGTGCCTTCACCCTGTGTAATTGTAGAATACCATGATGATATAATAGTGCCTTCACCCTGTGTAATTGTAGAATACCATGATGATACAATAGTGCCTTCACCCTGTGTAATTGTAGAATACCATGATGATATAATAGTGCCTTCATCCCGTGTGATTGTAGAATACCATGATGATATAATAGTGCCTTCATCCCGTGTGTTTGTAGAATACCATGATGATATAATAGTGTTCTTCATCCCGTGTGTTTGTAGAATACCATGATGATATAATAGTACCTTCACCCTGTGTAATTGTAGAATACCATGATGATATAATAGTGCCTTCATCTCGTGTAATGGTAGGATACCGTGATGATATAATAGTGCCTTCATCCCGTGTAATTGTAGAATACCATGATGATATAATAGTGCCTTCATCTCGTGTAATGGTAGGATACCGTGATGATATAATAGTGCCTTCATCCTGTGTAATTGTAGAATACTATGATGATATAATAGTGCCTTCATCCCGTGTAATCGTAGGATACCGTGATGATATAATAGTGCCTTCATCCTGTGTTTTTGTAGAATACCATGATGATATAATAGTGCCTTCATCTCGTGTGATTATCGAATACCATGATGATATAATAGTGCCTTCATCCCGTGTATATGTAGAATACCATGATTATATAATAGTGCCTTCATCCCGTGTGATTGTAGAATACCATGATGATATAATAGTGCCTTCACCCTGTGTAATTGTAGAATACCATGATGATATAATAGTGCCTTCATCCCGTGTGATTGTAGAATACCATGATGATATAATAGTGCCTTCATCCCGTGTAAGTGTAGAATACCATGATGATATAATAGTGCCTTCACCCTGTGTAATTGTAGAACACCATGATGATATAATAGTGCCTTCACCCTGTTGCAATTGTAGAATACCATGATGATATAATAGTGCCTTCACCCTGTGTGATTGTAGAATACCATGATGATATAATAGTGCCTTCATACCGTGTTATTGTAGAATACCATGATGATATAATAGTGCCTTCATCCCGTGTGATTGTAGAATACCATGATGATATAATAGTGCCTTCACCCCGTGTATTTGTAGAATACCATGATGATATAATAGTGCCTTCTTCCCCTGTACTTGTAGAATACCATGATGATATAATAGTGCCTTCATCCCGTGTTTTTGTAGAATACCATGATGATATAATAGTGCCTTCATCCCGTGTGATTGTAGAATACCATGATGATATAATAGTGCCTTCATCCCGTGTGATTGTAGAATACCATGATGATATAATAGTGCCTTCATCCCGTGTGATTGTAGAATACCATGATGATATAATAGTACCTTCACCCTGTGTAATTGTAGAATACCATGATGATATAATAGTGCCTTCATCTCGTGTAATGGTAGGATACCGTGATGATATAATAGTGCCTTCATCCTGTGTAATTGTAGAATACTATGATGATATAATAGTGCCTTCATCCCGTGTAATCGTAGGATACCGTGATGATATAATAGTGCCTTCATCCTGTGTATTTGTAGAATACCATGATGATATAATAGTGCCTTCATCTCGTGTGATTATCGAATACCATGATGATATAATAGTGCCTTCATCCCGTGTATATGTAGAATACCATGATTATATAATAGTGCCCCATCCCGTGTGTTTGTAGAATACCATGATGATATAATAGTGCCTTCACCCTGTGGAATTGTAGAATACCATGATGATATAATAGTGCCTTCATCCCGTGTGATTGTAGAATACCATGATGATATAATAGTGCCTTCATCCTGTGTAATTGTAGAATACCATGATGATATAATAGTGCCTTCACCCTGTGTAATTGTAGAACACCATGATGATATAATAGTGCCTTCACCCTGTGCAATTGTAGAATACCATGATGATATAATAGTGCCTTCACCCTGTGTGATTGTAGAATACCATGATGATATAATAGTGCCTTCATACCGTGTGTTTGTAGAATACCATGATGATATAATAGTGCCTTCATCCCGTGTGATTGTAGAATACCATGATGATATAATAGTGCCTTCACCGCGTGTATTTGTAGAATACCATGATGATATAATAGTGCCTTCTTCCCCTGTACTTGTAGAATACCATGATGATATAATAGTGCCTTCATCCCGTGTTTTTGTAGAATACCATGATGATATAATAGCGCCTTCATCCCGTGTCTTTGTGGAATACCATGATGATATAATAGTGCCTTCATCCAGTGTGATTGTAGAATACCATGATGATATAATAGTGCCTTCATCCCGTGTGATTGTAGAATACCATGATGATATAATAGTGCCTTCACCCTGTGTAATTGTAGAATACCATGATGATATACTAGTGCCGTCATAGCGTGTGTTTGTAGAATACCATGATGATATAATAGTGCCTTCATCCCGTGTGGTTGTAGAATACCATGATGATATAATAGTGCCTTCACCCTGTGTAATTGTAGAATACCATGATGATATAATAGTGCTTTCATCCCGTGTGGTTGTAGAATACCATGATCATATAATAGAGCCTTCATCCCGTGTGATTGTAGAATACCATGATGATATAATAGTGCCTTCATCCCGTGTGATTGTAGAATACCATGATGATATAATAGAGCCTTCATCCCGTGTGTTTGTAGAATACCATGATGATATAATAGTGCCTTCATCCTGTGTAATTGTAGAATACCATGATGATATAATAGTGCCTTCACCCTGTGTAATTGTAGAATACCATGATGATATAATAGCGCCTTCATCCCGTGTGATTGTAGAATACCATGATGATATAATAGTGCCTTCATCTCGTGTATTTGTAGAATACCATGATGATATAATAGGGCCTTCATACCGTGTGATTGTAGAATACCATGATGATATAATAGTGCCTTCATCCCGTGTGATTGTAGAATACCATGATGATATAATAGAGCCTTCATCCCGTGTTTTTGTAGAATACCATGATGATATAATAGTGCCTTCATCCCGTGTGATTGTAGAATACCATGCTGATATAATAGTGCCTTCATCCCGTGTGATTGTAGAATACCATGATGATATAATAGTGCCTTCATCCCGTGTGATTGTAGAATACTATGATGATATAATAGTGCCTTCACCCTGTGTAATTGTAGAATACCATGATGATATAATAGTGCCGTCATACCGTGTGATTGTAGAATACCATGATGATATAATAGTGCCTTCATCCTGTGTATTTGTAGAATACCATGATGATATAATAGTGCCTTCACCCTGTGTAATTGTAGAATACCATGATGATATAATAGTGCTTTCATCCCGTGTGGTTGTAGAATACCATGATCATATAATAGAGCCTTCATCCCGTGTGATTGTAGAATACCATGATGATATAATAGTGCCTTCATCCCGTGTGATTGTAGAATACCATGATGATATAATAGAGCCTTCATCCCGTGTGTTTGTAGAATACCATGATGATATAATAGTGCCTTCATCCTGTGTAATTGTAGAATACCATGATGATATAATAGTGCCTTCACCCTGTGTAATTGTAGAATACCATGATGATATAATAGCGCCTTCATCCCGTGTGATTGTAGAATACCATGATGATATAATAGTGCCTTCATCTCGTGTTTTTGTAGAATACCATGATGATATAATATGGCCTTCATACCGTGTGATTGTAGAATACCATGATGATATAATAGTGCCTTCATCCCGTGTGATTGTAGAATACCATGATGATATAATAGTGCATTCACCCTGTGTAATTGTAGAATACCATGATGAAATAATAGTGCCTTCTTCCCCTGTACTTGTAGAATACCATGATGATATAATAGTGCCTTCATCCCGTGTTTTTGTATAATACCATGATGATATAATAGTGCCTTCATCCCGTGTGATTGTAGAATACCATGATGATATAATAGTGCCTTCATCCCGTGTGATTGTAGAATACCATGATGATATAATAGTGCCTTCATCCCGTGTGATTGTAGAATACCATGATGATATAATAGTGCCTTCACCCTGTGTAATTGTAGAATACCATGATGATATAATAGTGCCGTCATACCGTGTAATTGTAGAATACCATGATGATATAATAGTGCCTTCATCCCGTGTGGTTGTAGAATACCATGATGATATAATAGTGCCTTCATCCCGAGTATTTGTAGAATACCATGATGATATAATAGTGCCTTCACCCTGTGTAATTGTAGAATACCATGATGATATAATAGTGCTTTCATCCCGTGTGGTTGTAGAATACCATGATCATATAATAGAGCCTTCATCCCGTGTAATTGTAGAATACCATGATGATATAATAGTGCCTTCATCCCGTGTGATTGTAGAATACCATGATGATATAATAGTGCCTTCATCTCGTGTATTTGTAGAATACCATGATGATATAATAGGGCCTTCATACCGTGTGATTGTAGAATACCATGATGATATAATAGTGCCTTCATCCCGTGTGATTGTAGAATACCATGATGATATAATAGTGCATTCACCCTGTGTAATTGTAGAATACCATGATGAAATAATAGTGCCTTCATACCGTGTGATTGTAGAATACCATGATGATATAATAGTGCCTTCATCCTGTGTTTTTGTAGAATACCATGATGATATAATAGTGCTTTCATCCCGTGTGTTTGTAGAATACCATGATGATATAATAGTGCCTTCATCCCGTGTGATTGTAGAATACCATGATGATATAATAGTGCCTTCATCCCGTGTGATTGTAGAATACCATGTTGAGGTAATAGTGCCTTCATCCCGTGTGATTGTAGAATACCATGATGATATAATAGTGCCTTCACCCTGTGTAATTTTAGAATACCATGATGATATAATAGCGCCTTCATCCCATGTGATTGTAGAATACCATGATCATATAATAGTGCCTTCATCCCGACTTTTTGTAGAATACCATGATGATATAATAGTGGCTTCACCCTGTGTAATTGTAGAATACCATGATGATATAACAGTGCCTGTATCCCGTGTGATTGTAGAATACCATGATGATATAATAGTGCCTTCATCCCGTTTGTTTGTAGAATACCATGATGATATAATAGTGCCTTCATCCCGTCTGTTTTGTAGCATACGATGATGATATAATAGTGCCTTCACCCTGTGTAATTGTAGAATACCATGATGATATAATAGTGCCTTCATACCGTGTGTTTGGACAATACCATGATGATATAATAGTGCCTTCATCCCGTGTGTTTGTAGAATACCATGATGATATAATAGTGCCTTCACCCTGTGTAATTGTAGAATACCATGATGATATAATAGTGCCTTCATCCCGTGTGATTGTAGAATACCATGATGATATAATAGTGTCTTCATCCCGTGTAATCGTAGGATACCGTGATGATATAATAGTGCCTTCATCCCGTGTAATTGTAGAATACCATGATGATACAATAGTGCCTTCACCCTGTGTAATCGTAGAATACTATGATGATATAATAGTGTTCTTCATCCCGTGTGTTTGTAGAATACCATGATGATACAATAGTGCCTTCACCCTGTGTAATTGTAGAATACCATGATGATATAATAGTGTTCTTCATCCCGTGTGTTTGTAGAATACCATGATGATACAATAGTGCCTTCACCCTGTGTAATTGTAGAATACCATGATGATATAATAGTGCCTTCATCCCGTGTAATCGTAGGATACCGTAATGATACATTAGTGCCTTCACCCTGTGTAATTGTAGAATACCATGATGATATAATAGTGTTCTTCATCCCGTGTGTTTGTAGAATACCATGATGATATAATAGTACCTTCACCCTGTGTAATTGTAGAATACCATGATGATATAATAGTGCCTTCATCCTGTGTATTGTAGAATACCATGATGATATAATAGTGCCTTCATCTCGTGTGATTATCGAATACCATGATGATATAATAGTGCCTTCATCCCGTGTATATGTAGAATACCATGATTATATAATAGTGCCTTCATCCCGTGTGATTGTAGAATACCATGATGATATAATAGTGCCTTCACCTTGTGTAATTGTAGAATACCATGATGATATAATAGTGCCTTCATCCCGTGTGATTGTAGAATACCATGATGATATAATAGTGCCTTCATCCCGTGTAATTGTAGAATACCATGATGATATAATAGTGCTTTCACGCTGTGTAATTGTAGAATACCATGATGATATAATAGTGCCTTCACCCTGTGTGATTGTAGAATACCATGATGATATAATAGTGCCTTCACCCTGTGTAATTGTAGAACACCATGATGATATAATAGTGCCTTCGCCCTGTGCAATTGTAGAATACCATGATGATATAATAGTGCCTTCACCCTGTGTGTTTGTAGAATACCATGATGATATAATAGTGCCTTCATACCGTGTGATTGTAGAATACCATGATGATATAATAGTGCCTTCATCCCGTGTGATTGTAGAATACCATAATGATATAATAGTGCCTTCACCCCGTGTGATTGTAGAATACCATGATGATATAATAGTGCCTTCTTCTCGTGTACTTGTAGTATACCATGATGATATAATAGTGCCTTCATCCCGTGTGTTTGTAGAATACCATGATGATATAATAGTGCCTTCATCCCGTGTTATTGTAGAATACCATGATGATATAATAGTGCCTTCATCCCGTGTGATTGTAGAATACCATGATCATATAATAGTGCCTTCACCCTGTGTAATTGTAGAATACCATGATGATATAATAGTGCCGTCATACCGTGTGTTTGTAGAATACCATGATGATATAAAGCCTTCATCCCGTGTAATTGTAGAATACCATGATGATATAATAGTGCCTTCATACCGTGTGATTGTAGAATACCATGATGATATAATAGTGCCTTCATCCCGTGTGATTGTAGAATACCATAATGATATAATAGTGCCTTCACCTTGTGTAATTGTAGAATACCATGATGATATAATAGTGCCTTCATCCCGTGTGATTGTAGAATACCATGATGATATAATAGTGCCTTCATCCCGTGTAATTGTAGAATACCATGATGATATAATAGTGCCTTCACGCTGTGTAATTGTAGAATACCATGATGATATAATAGTGCCTTCACCCTGTGTGATTGTAGAATACCATGATGATATAATAGTGCCTTCACCCTGTGTAATTGTAGAACACCATGATGATATAATAGTGCCTTCACCCTCTGTGTTTGTAGAATACCATGATGATATAATAGTGCCTTCTTCCCGTGTACTTGTAGAATACCATGATGATATAATAGTGCCTTCATCCCGTGTGTTTGTAGAATACCATGATGATATAATAGTGCATTCATCCCGTGTGATTGTAGAATACCATGATGATATAATAGTGCCTTCATCCCGTGTGATTGTAGAATACCATGATGATATAATAGTGCCTTCATCCCGTGTGATTGTAGAATACCATGATGATATAATAGTGCCTTCACCCTGTGTAATTGTAGAATACCATGATGATATAATAGTGCCGTCATACCGTGTGTTTGTAGAATACCATGATGATATAATAGTGCCTTCATCCCGTGTGATTGTAGAATACCATGATGATATAATAGTGCCTTCATCCCGAGTATTTGTAGAATACCATGATGATATAATAGTGCCTTCACCCTGTGTAATTGTAGAATACCATGATGATATAATAGTGCCTTCATCCCGTGTGGTTGTAAAATACCATGATCATATAATAGAGCCTTCATCCCGTGTAATTGTAGAATACCATGATGATATAATAGTGCCTTCATACCGTGTGTTTGTAGAATACCATGATGATATAATAGTGCCTTCATCCCGTGTGATTGTAGAATACCATAATGATATAATAGTGCCTTCACCCCGTGTGATTGTAGAATACCATGATGATATAATAGTGCCTTCTTCCCGTGTACTTGTAGAATACCATGATGATATAATAGTGCCTTCATCCCGTGTGTTTGTAGAATACCATGATGATATAATAGTGCCTTCATCCCGTGTGATTGTAGAATACCATGATGATATAATAGTGCCTTCATCCCGTGTGATTGTAGAATACCATGATGATATAATAGTGCCTTCATCCCGTGTGATTGTAGAATACCATGATGATATAATAGTGCCTTCACCCTGTGTGATTGTAGAATACCATGATGATATAATAGTGCTGTCATACCGTGTGTTTGTAGAATACCATGATGATATAATAGTGCCTTCATCCTTTGTGATTGTAGAATACCATGATGATATAATAGTGCCTTCATCCCGAGTATTTGTAGAATACCATGATGATATAATAGTGCCTTCACCCTGTGTAATTGTAGAATACCATGATGATATAATAGTGCCTTCATCCCGTGTGTTTGTAGAATACCATGATGATATAATAGTGCCTTCATCCCGTGTTATTGTAGAATACCATGATGATATAATAGTGCCTTCATCCCGTGTGATTGTAGAATACCATGATGATATAATAGTGCCTTCACCCTGTGTAATTGTAGAATACCATGATGATATAATAGTGCCGTCATACCGTGTGTAATTGTAGAATACCATGATGATATAATAGTGCCTTCATCCCGTGTGATTGTAGAATACCATGATGATATAATAGTGCCTTCATCCCGAGTATTTGTAGAATACCATGATGATATAATAGTGCCTTCACCCTGTGTAATTGTAGAATACCATGATGATATAATAGTGCCTTCATCCCGTGTGGTTGTAGAATACCATGATCATATAATAGAGCCTTCATCCCGTGTAATTGTAGAATACCATGATGATATAGTAGTGCCTTCATACCGTGTGATTGTAGAATACCATGATGATATAATAGTGCCTTCATCCTGTGTATTTGTAGAATACCATGATGATATAATAGTGCTTTCACCCTGTGTAATTGTAGAATACCATGATGATATAATAGTGCCTTCATCCCGTGTGATTGTAGAATACCATGATGATATAATAGTGCCTTCATCTCGTGTGATTGTAGAATACCATGATGATATAATAGGGCCTTCATACCGTGTGATTGTAGAATACCATGATGATATAATAGTGCCTTCATCCCGTGTGATTGTAGAATACCATGATGATATAATAGTGCATTCACCCTGTGTAATTGTAGAATACCATGATGAAATAATAGTGCCTTCATACCGTGTGATTGTAGAATACCATGATGATATAATAGTGCCTTCATCCTGTGTAATTGTAGAATACCATGATGATATAATAGTGCCTTCATCCCGTGTGTTTGTAGAATACCATGATGATATAATAGTGCCTTCATCCCGTGTGATTTTAGAATACCATGATGATATAATAGTGCCTTCATCCCGTGTGATTGTAGAATACCATGTTGAGGTAATAGTGCCTTCATCCCGTGTGATTGTAGAATACCATGATGATATAATAGTGCCTTCACCCTGTGTAATTTTTGAATACCATGATGATATAATAGCGCCTTCATCCCATGTGATTGTAGAATACCATGATCATATAATAGTGCCTTCATCCCGACTTTTTGTAGAATACCATGATGATATAATAGTGGCTTCACCCTGTGTAATTGTAGAATACCATGATGATATAACAGTGCCTGTATCCCGTGTGATTGTAGAATACCATGATGATATAATAGTGCCTTCATCCCGTTTGTTTGTAGAATACCATGATGATATAATAGTGCCTTCATCCCGTCTGTTTTGTAGCATACGATGATGATATAATAGTGCCTTCACCCTGTGTAATTGTATAATACCATGATGATATAATAGTGCCTTCATACCGTGTGTTTGGACAATACCATGATGATATAATAGTGCCTTCATCCCGTGTGATTGTAGAATACCATGATGATATAATAGTGCCTTCACCCTGTGTAATTGTAGAATACCATGATGATATAATAGTGCCTTCATCCCGTGTGATTGTAGAATACCATGATGATATAATAGTGCCTTCACCCTGTGTAATTGTAGAATACCATGATGATATAATATTGTTCTTCATCCTGTGTGATTGTAGAATACCATGATGATATAATAGTACCTTCACCCTGTGTAATTGTAGAATACCATGATGATATAATAGTGCCTTCATCCTGTGTATTGTAGAATACCATGATGATATAATAGTGCCTTCACCCTGTGTAATTGTAGAATACCATGATGATATAATAGTGTTCTTCATCCCGTGTGTTTGTAGAATACCATGATGATATAATAGTACCTTCACCCTGTGTAATTGTAGAATACCATGATGATATAATAGTGCCTTCATCCTGTGTATTGTAGAATACCATGATGATATAATAGTGCCTTCATCTCGTGTGATTATCGAATACCATGATGATATAATAGTGCCTTCATCCCGTGTATATGTAGAATACCATGATTATATAATAGTGCCTTCATCCCGTGTGATTGTAGAATACCATGATGATATAATAGTGCCTTCACCTTGTGTAATTGTAGAATACCATGATGATATAATAGTGCCTTCATCCCGTGTGATTGTAGAATACCATGATGATATAATAGTGCCTTCATCCCGTGTTTTTGTAGGATACCATGATGATATAATAGTGCCTTCACGCTGTGTAATTGTAGAATACCATGATGATATAATAGTGCCTTCACCCTGTGTGATTGTAGAATACCATGATGATATAATAGTGCCTTCACCCTGTGTAATTGTAGAACACCATGATGATATAATAGTGCCTTCGCCCTGTGCAATTGTAGAATACCATGATGATATAATAGTGCCTTCACCCTGTGTGTTTGTAGAATACCATGATGATATAATAGTGCTTTCATACCGTGTGATTGTAGAATACCATGATGATATAATAGTGCCTTCATCCCGTGTGATTGTAGAATACCATAATGATATAATAGTGCCTTCACCCCGTGTGATTGTAGAATACCATGATGATATAATAGTGCCTTCTTCCCGTGTACTTGTAGAATACCATGATGATATAATAGTGCCTTCATCCCGTGTGTTTGTAGAATACCATGATGATATAATAGTGCCTTCATCCCGTGTTTTTGTAGAATACCATGATGATATAATAGTGCCTTCATCCCGTGTGTTTGTAGAATACCATGATGATATAATAGTGCCTTCACCCTGTGTAATTGTAGAATACCATGATGATATAATAGTGCCGTCATACCGTGTGTTTGTAGAATACCATGATGATATAATAGTGCCTTCATCCCGTGTGATTGTAGAATACCATGATGATATAATAGTGCCTTCATCCCGAGTATTTGTAGAATACCATGATGATATAATAGTGCCTTCACCCTGTGTAATTGTAGAATACCATGATGATATAATAGTGCCTTCATCCCGTGTGGTTGTAGAATACCATGATCATATAATAGAGCCTTCATCCCGTGTAATTGTAGAATACCATGATGATATAATAGTGCCTTCATACCGTGTGATTGTAGAATACCATGATGATATAATAGTGCCTTCATCCCGTGTGATTGTAGAATACCATAATGATATAATAGTGCCTTCACCTTGTGTAATTGTAGAATACCATGATGATATAATAGTGCCTTCATCCCGTGTGATTGTAGAATACCATGATGATATAATAGTGCCTTCATCCCGTGTAATTGTAGAATACCATGATGATATAATAGTGCCTTCACGCTGTGTAATTGTAGAATACCATGATGATATAATAGTGCCTTCACCCTGTGTGATTGTAGAATACCATGATGATATAATAGTGCCTTCACCCTGTGTAATTGTAGAACACCATGATGATATAATAGTGCCTTCACCCTCTGTGTTTGTAGAATACCATGATGATATAATAGTGCCTTCTTCCCGTGTACTTGTAGAATACCATGATGATATAATAGTGCCTTCATCCCGTGTGTTTGTAGAATACCATGATGATATAATAGTGCCTTCATCCCGTGTGTTTGTAGAATACCATGATGATATAATAGTGCCTTCATCCCGTGTGATTGTAGAATACCATGATGATATAATAGTGCCTTCATCCCGTGTGATTGTAGAATACCATGATGATATAATAGTGCCTTCATCCCGTGTGATTGTAGAATACCATGATGATATAATAGTGCCTTCACCCTGTGTAATTGTAGAATACCATGATGATATAATAGTGCCGTCATACCGTGTGTTTGTAGAATACCATGATGATATAATAGTGCCTTCATCCCGTGTGATTGTAGAATACCATGATGATATAATAGTGCCTTCATCCCGAGTATTTGTAGAATACCATGATGATATAATAGTGCCTTCACCCTGTGTAATTGTAGAATACCATGATGATATAATAGTGCCTTCATCCCGTGTGGTTGTAAAATACCATGATCATATAATAGAGCCTTCATCCCGTGTGATTGTAGAATACCATGATGATATAATAGTGCCTTCATACCGTGTGATTGTAGAATACCATGATGATATAATAGTGCCTTCATCCCGTGTGATTGTAGAATACCATGATGATATAATAGTGCCTTCATCCCGTGTGATTGTAGAATACCATGATGATATAATAGTGCCTTCACCCTGTGTAATTGTAGAATACCATGATGATATAATAGTGCCGTCATACCGTGTGTTTGTAGAATACCATGATGATATAATAGTGCCTTCATCCCGTGTGATTGTAGAATACCATGATGATATAATAGTGCCTTCATCCCGAGTATTTGTAGAATACCATGATGATATAATAGTGCCGTCATACCGTGTGTTTGTAGAATACCATGATGATATAATAGTGCCTTCATCCCGTGTGATTGTAGAATACCATGATGATATAATAGTGCCTTCATCCCGTGTGATTGTAGAATACCATGATGATATAATAGTGCCTTCATACCGTGTGATTGTAGAATACCATGATGATATAATAGTGCCTTCATCCCGTGTGATTGTAGAATACCATAATGATATAATAGTGCCTTCACCCCGTGTGATTGTAGAATACCATGATGATATAATAGTGCCTTCTTCCCGTGTACTTGTAGAATACCATGATGATATAATAGTGCCTTCATCCCGTGTGTTTGTAGAATACCATGATGATATAATAGTGCCTTCATCCCGTGTGATTGTAGAATACCATGATGATATAATAGTGCCTTCATCCCGTGTGTTTGTAGAATACCATGATGATATAATAGTGCCTTCATCCCGTGTGATTGTAGAATACCATGATGATATAATTGTGCTGTCATACCGTGTGTTTGTAGAATACCATGATGATATAATAGTGCCTTCATCCTTTGTGATTGTAGAATACCATGATGATATAATAGTGCCTTCATCCCGAGTATTTGTAGAATACCATGATGATATAATAGTGCCTTGACCCTGTGTAATTGTAGAATACCATGATGATATAATAGTGCCTTCATCCCGTGTGTTTGTAGAATACCATGATGATATAATAGTGCCTTCATCCCGTGTGATTGTAGAATACCATGATGATATAATAGTGCCTTCATCCCGTGTTATTGTAGAATACCATGATGATATAATAGTGCCTTCATCCCGTGTGATTGTAGAATACCATGATGATATAATAGTGCCTTCACCCTGTGTAATTGTAGAATACCATGATGATATAATAGTGCCGTCATACCGTGTGTTTGTAGAATACCATGATGATATAATAGTGCCTTCATCCCGTGTGATTGTAGAATACCATGATGATATAATAGTGCTTTCACGCTGTGTAATTGTAGAATACCATGATGATATAATAGTGCCTTCATCCCGTGTGTTTGTAGAATACCATGATGATATAATAGTGCCTTCATCCCGTGTGATTGTAGAATACCATGATGATATAATAGTGCCTTCATCCCGTGTTATTGTAGAATACCATGATGATATAATAGTGCCTTCATCCCGTGTGATTGTAGAATACCATGATGATATAATAGTGCCTTCACCCTGTGTAATTGTAGAATACCATGATGATATAATAGTGCCGTCATACCGTGTGTTTGTAGAATACCATGATGATATAATAGTGCCTTCATCCCGTGTGATTGTAGAATACCATGATGATATAATAGTGCTTTCACCCTGTGTAATTGTAGAATACCATGATGATATAATAGTGCCTTCATACCGTGTGATTGTAGAATACCATGATGATATAATAGCGCCTTCATCCCGTGTGATTGTAGAATACCATGATGATATAATAGTGCCTTCATCTCGTGTATTTGTAGAATACCATGATGATATAATAGGGCCTTCATACCGTGTGATTGTAGAATACCATGATGATATAATAGTGCCTTCATCCCGTGTGTTTGTAGAATACCATAATGATATAATAGTGCATTCACCCTGTGTAATTGTAGAATACCATGATGAAATAATAGTGCCTTCATACCGTGTGTTTGTAGAATACCATGATGATATAATAGTGCCTTCATCCTGTGTATTTGTAGAATACCATGATGATATAATAGTGCCTTCATCCCGTGTGTTTGTAGAATACCATGATGATATAATAGTGCCTTCATCCCGTGTAAGTGTAGAATACCATGATGATATAATAGTGCCTTCATCCCGTGTGATTGTAGAATACCATGTTGAGGTAATAGTGCCTTCATCCCGTGTGATTGTAGAATACCATGATGATATAATAGTGCCTTCACCCTGTGTAATTTTAGAATACCATGATGATATAATAGCGCCTTCATCCCATGTGATTGTAGAATACCATGATGATATAATAGTGCCTTCATCCAAACTTTTTGTAGAATACCATGATGATATAATAGTGGCTTCACCCTGTGTAATTGTAGAATACCATGATGATATAATAGTGCCTGTATCCCGTGTGATTGTAGAATACCATGATGATATAATAGTGCCTTCATCCCGTCTGTTTTGTAGCATACCATGATGATATAATAGTGCCTTCACCCTGTGTAATTGTAGAATACCATGATGATATAATAGTGCCTTCATACCGTGTGTTTGTAGAATACCATGATGATATAATAGTGCCTTCATCCCGTGTGATTGTAGAATACCATGATGATATAATAGTGCCTTCACCCTGTGTAATTGTAGAATACCATGATGATATAATAGTGCCTTGATACCGTGTGATTGTAGAATACCATGATGATATAATAGTGCCGTCACCCTGTGTAATTGTAGAATACCATGATGATATAATAGTGCCTTGATCCCGTGTGATTATAGAATACCATGATGATATAATAGTGCCTTCATCCCCTGTGATTGTAGAATACCATGATGATATAATAGAGCCTTCATCCCGTGTGTTTGTAGAATACCATGATGATATAATAGTGCCTTCATCCTGTGTAATTGTAGAATACCATGATGATATAATAGTGCCTTCACCCTGTGTAATTGTAGAATACCATGATGATATAATAGTGCCTTCATACCGTGTGATTGTAGAATACCATGATGAAATAATAGTGCCTTCATACCGTGTGATTGTAGAATACCATGATGATATAATAGTGCCTTCATCCTGTGTATTTGTAGAATACCATGATGATATAATAGTGCCTTCATCCCGTGTGTTTGTAGAATACCATGATGATATAATAGTGCCTTCATCCCGTGTGATTGTAGAATACCATGATGATATAATAGTGCCTTCATCCTGTGTGATTGTAGAATACCATGTTGAGGTAATAGTGCCTTCATCCCGTGTGATTGTAGAATGCCATGATGATATAATAGTGCCTTCACCCTTTGTAATTTTAGAATACCATGATGATATAATAGCGCCTTCATCCCATGTGATTGTAGAATACCATGATGATATAATAGTGCCTTCATCCCGACTTTTTGTAGAATACCATGATGATATAATAGTGGCTTCACCCTGTGTAATGGTAGAATACCATGATGATATAATAGTGCCTGTATCCCGTGTGATTGTAGAATACCATGATGATATAATAGTGCCTTCTTCCCGTTTATTTGTAGAATACCATGATGATATAATAGTGCCTGTATCCCGTGTGATTGTAGAATACCATGATGATATAATAGTGCCTTCATCCCGTCTGTTTTGTAGCATACCATGATGATATAATAGTGCCTTCACGCTGTGTAATTGTAGAATACCATGATGATATAATAGTGCCTTCATCCCGTGTGATTGTAGAATACCATGATGATATAATAGTGCCTTCACCCTGTGTAATTGTAGAATACCATGGTGATGTAATAGTGCCTTCACCCTGTGTGATTGTAGAATACCATAATGATATAATAGTGCCTTCACCCTGTGTAATTGTAGAATACCATGATAATATAATAGTGCCTGTATCCCGGGTTTTTGTAGAATACCATGATGATATAATAGTGCCTTCATACCGTGTGTTTGTAGAATACCATGATGATATAATAGTGCCTTCACCCTGTGTAATTGTAGAATACCATGATGATATAATAGTGCCTTCATCCCATGTATTTGTAGAATACCATGATGATATAATAGTGCCTTCATCCCGTGTTATTGTAGAATACCATGATGTTATAATAGAGCCTTCATCCCGTGTAATTGTAGAATACCATCCTGATATAATAGTGCCTTCATCCCGTGTCTTAGTCAAGCATAGATAAAATATAATACAGTTAAAATATATTTATTTCTGACATTTACAGTTCCTAAAGAATGTAATTATTAATAAAACTAAGGTTATCTTCCCTCAGGCATACAATGTAGGTGACCGTAGACGATTTTAGCTATACTGTTTAGGCCTTTTGATTTATTGCTCCCAAAACTTTAAATTATTTGGCTTTCCAATCTTTCGATTTTGAGCATACCTGATGAAGGTTAGATTTTGAGTGTACCTGATGAAGGTTATTATAGAAACGCACTAAATTTGATATCTACGTTTTTATTTAGAGAAATCAAACTCTCCCTTGTGTAATCGTGGATTAGTTGTAAGACAGATCGTGATTCTTAATGACAGCTATATTACGCAGAAATAATTCTGAGCATGTTCAATAATCTTTCCGCCACGAAAACTCTCTATAATTATAAACAAGTTGAACCTATCTTGGGTATCTTTGCTTTCCATGACGTTGGATAAAATTACAGGTTTTATTACATTTGACGAGCTAAAAATAATATTACAACCGACATCATAATGGTTAATAACATACGCTTGATCTTAGAATTATCAATCTATCATTCATGAGAGAAAGGTTTTGTCCACCCACGATGTGTTGACGTTGGCATCGTGAGTTATAGCACGAACACTCCTAAGTTAAGTAGACTTTGAAGATACCAACGGGGTAATCAGAATCCGTAAATTGAATAATGATAGACAATACAATGGCCAAAAGGAAAAGGACAAAGAACGATCTACAGAACATACACATACAACTATAGATCGAGTAACACGTTTCAGTTGCCATTCTGTAATCTATCTATTAAAATGTATTATCTTTTTTTAGTGTAAGAGATTTTTTTTTAAAGACATAAATGGTATCTTTCCTTAAGATTATTATATGAACACGAAATCTGCAGGTATTTTTATCGTTTGTTTATATATGTAGATGTATTGACGTTGTACTGATTTTATACATGTAGATGTATTGACATTGGACTGATTTTATACATGTAGATGTATTGACGTTGGACTGATTTTATACATGTAGATGTATTGACATTGGACTGATTTTATACATGTAGATGTATTGACGTTGGACTGATTTTATACATGTAGATGTATTGACGTTGGACTGATTTTATACATGTAGATGTATTGACGTTGGACTGAATTTATACATGTAGATGTATTGACGTTGGACTGATTTTATACATGTAGATGTATTGACTTGGACTGATTTTATACATGTAGATGTATTGACATTGGACTGATTTTATACATGTAGATGTATTGACATTGGACTGATTTTATACATGTAGATGTATTGACGTTGGACTGATTTTATACATGTAGATGTATTGACTTGGACTGATTTTATACATGTAGATGTATTGACGTTGGACTGATTTTATACATGTAGATGTATTGACGTTGGACTGATTTTATACATGTAGATGTATTGACGTTGGACTGATTTCATACATGTAGATGTATTGACGTTGGACTGATTTTATACATGTAGATGTATTGACGTTGTACTGATTTTATACATGTAGATGTATTGACGTTGGACTGATTTTATACATGTAGATGTATTGACGTTGGACTGATTGCATGGGTAGTTGTCTCCGTTTTTGCTTTGTCCGGACTTATTTTATGTTTTATATATCTCTTTAAGAAATGTGAGAAATTGCAGCCGACGTATTTTTATTATTTATATGATTTACGATTGTGGCATGGCACGTGTTGTGTGTTGCTACATCATCACACATGATAATTCCCGCCAATTTCCTTTCGATGGTCATTAACGACGGAAATTATCAACTTAGAAATATATTTGGTCACAGGAGGAACATATTATCCGTCTGCTACCAATATATTATGATATTTCTCCACTCTTGTTAGTTAAAGCTCGAGTTGTAAAACTAAAATTTTGTTTTACCATCGATAGTAATCCACTGGAACAAAATAGCAGAAAGAGGACCTATGCATAAAACATACACATATAACATGTTTTTGGGTCGTTTAACAGTAACACGACATGACAGGCATCACTAGTGGAGCAGAAACGGCTAAGCATTCCGGAGTAACTGATTTTACCCACAGTTTTTAGTGAGTGTCGTGTTAATCGATCTTTTCTATTGAGTGTTTTGTAAATCATTGTTTGTCCTTTTTTATTTTGGCCATTCTATTGTCTGTACTTCTTCGATTTACCGCTGCTGATGACCACTTTGTTGTCTTCAAACGTACCACTGGTTTGGTTTATGGTGTTTAACGCCACTTTCAACAATATTTCAGATACATGTATATCGTGGCGATCAGTTTTATTGGTGGAGGTACCCAGAGAAAACCATCGACCTGTCACAAGTCACTGACAAACTTTATCACATAATGTTGTATCGATTATACCTCGTCATGAGCGGGGTTCGAACTCACAAGCGTATTGGTGATAGACACTGATTGCATAGGTAGCTGTAAATCCAACTACCATACGATCACGGCCACGATTTAAAATATCGCCGGGATCCATATTACCTAATATGTATAGTTGACCAGGAACAGAATATTTGTGAAGGAAAACAATTAATAGAAATAACGTTAATAGCTTAGATTAAAAATCAATATTTCCTTGGTTTCTTCCTTCCTGTTTTTGTCATGTATATAATGGCCACTGGAAACTGTTATTCTTGTCATCCAAACACATTAGCTTAATTCGATACTTTTCCTTTCATTCGGAACGTCATTTCAGTTCTGCATGCTTTGTTAACCTTTAGACGTATAATCGTTTCTTATTATTCGGAAGCTGTCAAAGATGCTGGTTTAGTCGTCAGGTATTGATCAGAATGCTTTGCTTTCATTCGGTCTAATATCTTAGAATACCGCAAGCCAGTCATGATTTCCGGAAAACTAATATTATAAACAAACACAAGGAGATGTAATTCTACACGGATGTAATCTAGTCGCGTGTTTTAAGAGAAGCTAGCAACTGAATGTTGCAACATAGAATTACAATTTTAGGATTAGTTGTTTTTTACCATGGTACACTCCTGTTTCAACAAGAGAAAAACATGTTTTTGTAGTGTACATGTTTAAGTTAAAAATCATATTTGACTTTAACGCCAACGCACTGATCCACCTTATCCGAGGCCGTCGTGGTCGTGATCGTATGGTAGTAAGGTTTATGACTACCTATGTAGCCAGTCCCTGGCATCACAAAAGTTCGAATCCCGCTCAAGGCGAGGTGTGATAAAGTTTGTCAGTGACTTGCGACAGATCGGTGGTTTTCTCCGGTTTCCTCCACCAATACAACTGACCGCCACGATATAACTGAAATATTGTTGAAAGTGGCATTAAACACCATAACACTAACCCATCCCCCCTTTTCCCATCCTTTAGAGAAATCTACCATATGACGACAAATCCAGTAGGTTTATTGAGGTATACATTTTTCCTGAAATACTATCGATTACTTCTTTTAAATCTTGATCAAGCCACAATATTGTCACATGTCATACAGCTGTCTTTTTTCTAGAAACATTATGATTTTATAATGTCACGAACGGAACGACTCAAAACCCAATGTGATTGACTTTTTTTATCATTATCAATTTTACCTGGCACCACGATATAACTGAAATAGTGTTGAAAGTGGCGTTAAACACTATAACACCTAATCCTAAATCTAACATGTAACCTCAAAATTATATGCTTATATAGATATTTCGATGACGTGACATTCAGCTCCATCTGTTCTGGAATTAATTCTGATAAACATGAATAGTGACCTATTCAGTTAGTTGAACACGATTGATATTTGCGTAATTATATGAAACGTGTTTTATTGTTATCTTAAAATCATCCACTTCTAAGATAACGATAGGCTCATCCTTATTATAATTACGTTCTAAGTCATGATCATAAGATAAATGAGCAAAGGATGCCAAACATCATATATAGTCCTGTTATTAGAATGAAAATTATATAATAAGACATTTTACTCGTAAACAGCGTTAGAGATAACCGAACCGTACAACGTATTCAACATTGCATGGTACAATATATACATCTTAGCGAATACCGAAGGGGCAATAAACAAAAACCATTCCAGTGAAACTGGCAATCCCGTTCTCAACAGGTGGCTTTCCGTAAGTTGTGCTTGGTCAATATTATATACAATTCGCTCTTATAACTAGTGTGTCTTGAGTATGGTTGGTTTTCGTCCCGTGTCTTCTTCCCAATGTGATCAGTGCGATTCCCCATTCTTGATGATTGTCCCTTCAGTTTTCTCTCACGTTATTTGCTTTATGCCAACCAGATCTATAAACTGAGCACATACAATGATTTATCAATAAGAGCAACTACATATATGTTGAAATATTATATTTGAGAAATAGGGTTAGGGTTATAAATAATTTGATATTTCTCGATTACTTCTTGGAGTATTGAACGATGTATTGCACATACGCCTTTATCCCCGGCTTGATAAAAATGTCGGCTTTTGATTGGTCAATGATTCGTGCGTACAAAACTCATGCACCCGGCTTGTAGTCACGTAACGTCAAACTCATAATATCAAAGCGCTTTGCATCCCACACGGAGAAGGGAGGAGACGCCTACACGGAAATCTTGAGAAAATAATATGAAAAACGTACTTATAAATACATAACAAAAAAATAAACAAAAACAATGCAGTAGATTATATTGAGAAATTTAATATTCCTCCGCCCATGTTTACAGGGTAGTAGTATAACATTTGTTGATTCGTGCTATATGAAACATTGATTTTGATGTTACTTCAAATTTGTTTCTTCTTAGAAATTGTCAAGTTGTTTGAATACAAACATTTTAAAATTATTTCGCATTAAATATAGTATAACTAATCGTAGATTCTGAATATCAAAGTAAGACCACGAGTATGCAAAAGGATTAAACGAGTGGGCACGAGTTTAATCAATAATGCGTATTCGGTCTTATTTTGATATTCAAGATGTATGATTTAGTTATACTGTTTATTTTATAGACTTTCAAAATTTCTTATATCTTATATTTTTTATTGTATATTTCATTCCACGCGTATTAATCTACGTGCAATGATACTAAGGGGTACAGCTGGAAGGATCTGCCATCTTGAAAATGTGAAATCCTACATGTCATATTTACAACAATGCACAAAAATAATTAAAATGCTTACCTTAAAAACTTGTTTTAGTTAGATTTGATCAAAATTGAAGGGTACACGAAGCTAAATAACGTCTAATATTTACGTTTCAAAATGGAAGTCTTCATATGACATCAATGACGTCATGTTGGTTGTGTGCCAAAGTCATCAATAACAATTTCGCTGATTTTTTTTTCAGTTTGCAATCGTATGTGTATTCACCGTAACACAACAAGGGGCGTAACCACCACACCTATAGTTGTGTAAAAGTAGTTCCGTCGGGAAAAAACTAATATCTCACATGTGAGATACCGGAATTTATTACATACTTTTTTGTATGATCAATATGACCGGAAGTAAGCTGTCCATATTTTCACACCCCGGGAAAATAACCGGTTATTGGATTACTACAAGATCATTTCCATATCGAGGCACATATTGGCCCGGGCCAATATGGGCATCGACTTCGTCTCAGGCCAATATTGGTGTCTCTTTTCTAGATGTCGGAAGTATGTAATAAATAATTTAATACATGGGCATTTCCATATTGGCCTGGTTATCATCCCTCGACCCATATTGTCCCGAGACGGAGTCTCGGGCCAATATGGGGGTCTCGGGATGATAACCAGGCCAATATGGAAATGCCCATGTATTAATCTGTATTTATTTCACGGATAAATCGCCATAATTCACACCTATCTATATAATAGATATGCAGAAGTGCTTCAGAGTGGAACAATCTCAATGCCTATGGGTAGACACGTAGATAATTGATAATATCTACTGGACCAAATTAACACACAACCAAGGTTATCAGGGACTTTTGATCGGACAATAATTATTATTATACCTTACATTATATATTATATATAAAATAAAAGTGATGATTTTACAAAATTGATATCCCAGGGAAACATCACTGTTGTTCACCGGTCGACAAATGTTATGTTCCATGTCTATCCGAATATGTATCCGTTTTTGCATTCCGGAATTACAATCTTGACCGGCAGTTAAGCACACAAATATGAAGTTTATGAAAACACAAGATAAAAACACACAAATAAGTGTTTATTGCATCCAACATTATTGTAAATAGAGTTTCGGTATAATAAAACAATTATTGCCTGCACTTGCGGTGAACATCATAATTGTTCACCCTTGGGATGTTCTTTTCCCTCGGGCTAAAGCCCTCGGGGAAAACAACACCCCTCGGGTGAACAATTATGATGTTCACCTTAAGTGCAGGCAATAATTGTAAAATGTCTAGCTAAGTGATGATAATCAAGTTCACCTTCAATATGGATTTTTAACACAAAATAACACTTAGATAATTATAAGTAGATATATTTGTTTTCATTGATAATCAAGTGAAAAATAAATCGTGAATAATAATTATACTACGTGATGTGCTATCGATTTGATTACAGTTCTCAACAGAATTATTGGGTTGAACTTCATTTCAAGGACTTTATACTGTAAACGAATTGTAAGTAAATTGTAGTAATCTTTATTCCTTGTAACTGATTTTACGAAATATCCATATTTTGTTCTTTCCTCTGTCACCCTCACGACTTTCATAGAAGGTGACTATATATATATATATGAGTAACCACCGCCACGATATAACTAAACTATTGTTGAAAGTGGCGTTAAACACCATAAACCACAATCACTATATGAGTAGCATGGTGTGTGTCTTATAAGAAGCAAGAATTGCTTAGCCTTAGTGAGCAACTGATTTTTTGGTCGGGTCGTGTTGCTAAGGTGTTGCTAATATTTTTTATGTTTCTGTGTTGTTTTTATGCTTGTTTTGTTTGTCCTCGTCCTGTGTCTTATGTGCCCAATGTTGACAGTGTCTCTGGATTGTCAATTCTTTATTACACCCTTCCGTTTTCTCTAACGTTTATTTATTTTACCTTAGTAATATTGTTGACCACCATTCAGGCATCCAGCTAAACAATTATCTTACTACATTTAGGTAGTTATTACGATCGTGGTAAAATATACAGCACTTTTGGAAGCATAGCAAAGTAAAGCATTAAATGAACGCCATCGATTGGATGGTTTTGTTCTAGTTGGATAAGTGGTGAATTTGAAAATTCACGAGTAAAGCATTACATGGACGCCATCGAATGGACGGTTTTGTTCTAGCTGGAGAAGTGGTGAATTATAGCATCCATGCGTAAAGCATTAAATGAACGCCATCGAGTGGACTGTTTGGGTATAGCTGGATAAGTGGTGAATTTAAAAATTCACCACTAAAGCATTACATGGACGCCATCGAATGGACGGTTTTGTTCTAGCTGGAGAAGTGGTGAATTATAGCATCCATGCGTAAAGCATTAAATGAACGCCATCGAGTGGACTGTTTGGATATAGCTGGATAAGTGGTGAATTTAAAAATTCACCACTAAAGCATTACATGGACGCCATCGAATGGACGGTTTTGTTCTAGCTGGAGAAGTGGTGAATTATAGCATCCATGCGTAAAGCATTAAATGAACGCCATCGAGTGGACTGTTTGGGTATAGCTGGATAAGTGGTGAATTTAAAAATTCACCACTAAAGCATTACATGGACGCCATCGAATGGACGGTTTTGTTCTAGCTGGAGAAGTGGTGAATTATAGCATCCATGCGTAAAGCATTAAATGAACGCCATCGAGTGGACTGTTTGGGTATAGCTGGATAAGTGGTGAATTTAAAAATTCACCACTAAAGCATTACATGGACGCCATCGAATGGACGGTTTTGTTCTAGCTGGAGAAGTGGTGAATTATAGCATCCATGCGTAAAGCATTAAATGAACGCCATCGAGTGGACTGTTTGGGTATAGCTGGATAAGTGGTGAATTTAAAAATTCACCACTAAAGCATTACATGGACGCCATCGAATGGACGGTTTTGTTCTAGCTGGAGAAGTGGTGAATTATAGCATCCATGCGTAAAGCATTAAATGAACGCCATCGAGTGGACTGTTTGGGTATAGCTGGATAAGTGGTGAATTTAAAAATTCACCACTAAAGCATTACATGGACGCTATCGAATGGACGGTTTTGTTCTAGCTGGAGAAGTGGTGAATTATAACATTCATGAGTAAAGCATTACATGGACGCCATCAAGTGGACTGTTTGGGGTTAGGTGGATAAGTGGTGAATTTTAACGTCTATGAGTGAAAGCATTACATGAACGCCATCGAGTGGACGGCTTTGGTCTAGTGTATAAGTGGTGAATGTTATCATCACTGAGTAAAGCATTAAATGGACGCCATCAACTGGACGGTTTGGGTCTAGCTGGATAAGTTGTGAATTTCAAAGTCCATGTCAATAAAACGTGTCTAAAAACTTAATCTCTGACAAAATTTAAGTATGATTGTAAAGTATTGTATTAAAATGTTAACTGAAAATGAACTATAGAATTATTGCAAAGTGTATTCAATATACAAACACATTTCTCTCCTTTTACTTTTTTGCTTTGTTGATTCTCTATGGCTTAGTGTAGTATAATATAGCCATTATATCCTTCCTGGTAAGTTAATATCCATAATTATCAGATTTCGAAAATGAGTTATTTTCTCCACCCCTTTAGGCTTTGTGAAATAACTCCTTCTCAATTTGATAATTATGGATATTAAATTTTCATGAAGGTCATAATTGTAGGTTATTAAATGTACATATGATAATATGAAACGAATAATGAGCTTGCACATAAAACCGGATTGACATTTTCAAAGACGATAAGATTTTATAAATATGTGTGTAAATATGTGTGATCATGGAAGGCAATTCCATTTATCCTATCGGAACACCTGAGTACACCCCATCCCCTCGTTTGTTTAGGGGGGTTTGTGTACCTGAGTACACCCCATCCCCTCGTTTATTTAGGGGGGTTTGTGTAACTGAGTACACCCCATCCACTCGTTTGTTTAGGGAGGTGTGTGTACCTGAGTACACCCATCCCCTCGTTTGTTTAGTGAGGTTTGTGTACCTGAGTACACCCATCCCCTCGTTTGTTTAGTGAGGTTTGTTTACCTGAGTACACCCCATCCCCTCGTTTATTTAGGGGGGTTTGTGTACCTGAGTACACCCCATCCCCTCGTTTATTTAGGGGGGTTTGTGTACCTGAGTACACCCCATCCCCTCGTTTGCTTAGGGAGGTTTGTGTACCTGAGTACACCCATCCCCTCGTTTGTTTAGTGAGGTTTGTGTACCTGAGTACAACCCATCCCCTCGTTTGTTTAGTGAGGTTTGTGTACCTGAGTACACCCATCCCCTCGTTTGTTTAGTGAGGTTTGTGTACCTGAGTACACCCCATCCCCTCGTTTATTTAGGGGGGTTTGTGTACCTGAGTACACCCCATCCCCTCGTTTGCTTAGGGAGGTTTGTGTACCTGAGTACACCCATCCCCTCGTTTGTTTAGTGAGGTTTGTGTACCTGAGTACAACCCATCCCCTCGTTTGTTTAGTGAGGTTTGTGTACCTGAGTACACCCATCCCCTCGTTTGTTTAGTGAGGTTTGTGTACCTGAGTACACCCCATCCCCTCGTTTATTTAGGGGGGTTTGTGTACCTGAGTACACCCCATCCCCTCGTTTATTTAGGGGGGTTTGTGTACCTGAGTACACCCCATCCCCTCGTTTGCTTAGGGAGGTTTGTGTACCTGAGTACACCCCATCCCCTCGTTTGCTTAGGGAGGTTTGTGTACCTGAGTACACCCCATCCCCTCGTTTGTTTAGTGAGGTTTGTGTACCTGAGTACATCCCATCCCCTCGTTTGTTTAGGGAGGTTTGTACCTGAGTACACCCCATCCCCTCGTTTGCTTAGGGAGGTTTGTGTACCTGAGTACACCCATCCCCTCGTTTGTTTAGTGAGGTTTGTGTACCTGAGTACACTCCATCCCCTCGTTTGCTTAGGGAGGTTTGTGTACCTGAGTACACCCATCCCCTCGTTTGTTTAGTGAGGTTTGTGTACCTGAGTACACCCCATCCCCTCGTTTGTTTAGTGAGGTTTGTGTACCTGAGTACATCCCATCCCCTCGTTTGTTTAGGGAGGTTTGTACCTGAGTACACCCCATCCCCTCGTTTGTTTAGGGAGGTTTGTGTACCTGAGTACACCCCATCCCCTCGTTTATTTAGTGAGGTATGTGTACCTGAGTACACCCCATCCCCTCGTTTGCTTAGTGAGGTTTGTGTACCTGAGTACACCCCATCCCCTCGTTTGCTTAGTGAGGTTTGTGTACCTGAGTACACCCCATCCCCTCGTTTGCTTAGTGAGGTTTGTGTACCTGAGTACACCCCATCCCCTCGTTTGTTTAGGGAGGTTTGTGTACCTGAGTACACCCCATCCCCTCGTTTGTTTAGGGAGGTTTGTGTACCTGAGTACACCCATCCCCTCGTTTGCTTAGTGTGGTTTGTGTACCTGAGTACACCCCATCCCCTCGTTTGCTTAGTGAGGTTTGTGTACCTGAGTACACCCCATCCCCTCGTTTGTTTAGGGAGGTTTGTGTACCTGAGTACACCCATCCCCTCGTTTGCTTAGTGAGGTTTGTGTACCTGAGTACACCCCATCCCCTCGTTTGTTTAGGGAGGTTTGTGTACCTGAGTACACCCATCCCCTCGTTTGCTTAGTGTGGTTTGTGTACCTGAGTACACCCCATCCCCTCGTTTGCTTAGTGAGGTTTGTGTACCTGAGTACACCCCATCCCCTCGTTTGTTTAGGGAGGTTTGTGTACCTGAGTACACCCCATCCCCTCGTTTGTTTAGGGAGGTTTGTGTACCTGAGTACACCCCATCCCCTCGTTTGTTTAGGGAGGTTTGTGTACCTGAGTACACCCCATCCCCTCGTTTGTTTAGGGAGGTTTGTGTACCTGAGTACACCCCATCCCCTCGTTTGTTTAGGGAGGTTTGTGTACCTGAGTACACCCCATCCCCTCGTTTGTTTAGGGAGGTTTGTGTACCTGAGTACACCCATCCCCTCGTTTGCTTAGTGAGGTTTGTGTTTCTCACTGTTTAGTGTTCTGTGTTGTGTTTTGTAGACCATTGTTTGCCTTCAGCTTTTGGTCTCCGTTTTTGTCTGTTGTTTCTCGATGTACCTATTAGACAAGTTAATAGCCTTATGTACATGACATACAACACACTTCACAAGAAATTGCATGCTAAATACAAAGAACAATTAAGACACACAAACTAGTAAAGAGGTAAATGATCACTTTGGAAGACTTGTACTCGAATATGTTCAATTTTTGAACAGGTTATAGGATATAACCGGGTTTGGGTCAGTTTATGCTTAATAAACCGCCAAGCGGTTAATGAAAAGTGTAAAGTGTTCCAAACCGGGTATATAACTTGTTCAAATATTGAACATATTTCTTATAATTTAATTTTTACAACAAAATTTAACGATTCCTCGATTTTAATTACGATTATTTCATGGGGCTATTTGAATTTGTCGTTGGCGAATAACTATGTTGGCGACGTCACAATACTAACCCTTGTTATCAAGTATAACCAATGTTGCTCCAGACAGATCAGGCAACCAGATTGCAGTATTCACATCAAATTAAATTATTTGAAAATAAATAGACAGTTTTGATAAAAACCTTTGTATTACTACAAAATTAAAATTATATCCACCCTGTGCAAAAAAAGCATATGATATTCTGTGATTATCAAACGATCTACATTATAAAATATAATGGAATTCATCACCTGACTTGACCAGATTATGTATGCTTTAAATGTTTAGTTAAACACTGAATCTTCGCTTTTCTTCTTTCTTTCCTTTTATGGTGTTTAAAGCAAATATCAACAATATTTAAATTATATCGTGGCGGTCAGTTTTTTTGGCGGGGGAAGCCGGAGTAACCGGAGAGAATCACCGACCTGTTGCAAGTTACTGACAAACATTATCACATAATGCTGTATCAAGTACACCTCGACATGAACGGGGTTCGAACCCACAACGTTAATGCTGTGATATGCACAGGTACAATGTAGTTGTATATACAATTACCATACGAACACTACCACGACGGCACCCCTGAATGTTCACACTATGTACTCCAAGTACTATAATTCATTTAAAAGATTTGTGGGTATTTAGTACGAAGTTTTTGATTGGATTAGGGATCAATTTAAGCATATTTTATTGTTCAAAAGAACAACAATATTGGACCAGAGACAAGTGTCACAACTTCGTGAATCAGTAATTATCAAATATGACTTTCATTTTGTGCCATGCAATTTTACGGAAATAAATAAACGTTAGAGAAACCGAAGGGGCAATTAAGAATGGACAGTTCAGAAAAACTGGCAACATTGGGTACACAAGACAAAGAAAACAAAGAATAGTAAACCAACACAATATGTGTTGGACACCACCATACAAAAGACGAAGACAAACAGAACAAAAAGACAACACGATATGTGTTGGACACCACTAAGTGGAAACAAACACAACAGAGGTAAATAAGACATGAGCTTCCTACTAACAACTGGAGGTAAAGACGAACCGAACATCGTTTTAAAATATACATGTAGATTTCTAATGGAATCTCTGAATAAATAACAACAACAGTAGATTAATATTATAGCTGAACACGATACAAAACGTTTGTCAGACATCTTTACATGTGGAAAATATATGCAATACCGCATCATTTTACTAATATGCGAAGTTTCGGCACATCAAACTAGCTTAACCAGCGTCACTTTTTATTGAAGTACCTGTACTAAGCCAGGAAAATGAGGGAGCATGTATATGCCTGGTAATGGCAATTATTTCGCCTCTTTCTACTATTATTTTCAATTGAATTTTAGACGTAATTTTAGACGTAATTTTAGACGTAAGTTTAGACGTAATTTTAGATCTGTTCCAACAGTGTTGTATTGTTTTGTTTTCATTTTGTAACAGAATGAGTGTATACATATTTTTTGTTTTACATTTGTCAAAAGAAACTTGCGTGGTTTAATGTTGTCATGAAGATTATATTAATTGAAGGAGATATATGTCGCTATGAATAATTCCATATTACTAATTATCCATCAATTTTCTTACATGCATGCAATAAGCGCATCAGGAAATTAAAATCGGCATGTCATATAATCCTTTTGTCAGCTGTTCCTATAATTTATATTATTTTGTATGATTTTCTGTAAGGAAAATTGATTTAGATTCAGGAATGCATGCAAATTAGTTTCATAAAATGGAGAAAGACTTATGTATTAAAATACTGGATAAGGAGAATGTCTTTTATCTGTCGTCAACATATTTATCCAATTAGTATAAAAAAAGAATTGTATTAACGTCACACAGATTGTGATGTACGTGCAGGCGATAACAAATATAGGTAGAGACCTGCTTCAGTAGTATCATGTGTTTTCGCGCCTAAATTGTGATTACTGGGTACTGGAGACTGTTCCCAGTGTTCAACTTACAGAGCTCCCGGCAATTTCGATTACTGGATACTGGTAACCGTTCCCAGTGAGCTGCCCGGCAAGTCTCCAGTTGGTAGATGAGGCTTTTGTTTTCTCTCGAGGGAGGTGTCGTTGTTGGATTATAATAGGGAAAACATGACAGAGGACAGTAGTGGGTGACAGGTTTGGAAAATAGCACGTTATTTGTATATTAAAGACTACTTAGTAGATATCGAGAAAGAGAAGCCGAATTGTTGTCGTCACAAAAGGCAATTTGTTTTCTTTCCTTCTCAACTCTCCATATTTATCAGTGGCTGTCGATGCCTCGATTGTTCCATTCCCTTCTCATTTCTGTATAATTGTTTATATTTGTTGACGTTGTTATCTTCCTGAACAGTATGGAATATGTAGAGCACGCATGTACTAATAAGAGTTTGAAGATACCAAAAGGGTAATCAGAATCTGGAAATCGAAAGCTAGACAACACAATGACCACAGACAAACAACGATCTACAAAACTCTACACATTAAATTAAAGATCGAGTAACACAACCCCATTAAAACCCGGGAGTTAACTCACGTGTCTCGAAGGGTTATCAGTTCCTGCTCCACTTGAGACACCCTTTGTGCTTTACAGACACAGTGATGTCATGATTGAGGAAAGAACTGGGAAGTGCTTACGGCAAGTAGAACGTATCGTCATTTGTGACACAGATATTCTGTAGTAGTTATATTGCAACTATGTCAGACTAAAAACAATAAAATAGTTACAACAATAACCTGTTGAAGATATCTACTTTATTTTGTATTAAATGCCATACTTTCACATACATTATTATATTAAATACTACGTTTGATGTTCAAATCTGTATTTGATGAAATTACTAGTAAGAAATGTTGCAGTTATACATTACATATACTCCCTAGAGTGCAAAAGCTGTTTATTGTTTATATGTCTTATGATATAGTTGTTTATAGGAGGCTCATGTCCTATTTACGTTATTTGTGTCTGTTTGTGCATAGTGGTGTCCAACACATATTGTGTTGTGTTTGTTTGTGCATAGTGGTGTCCAACACATATTGTGTTGTGTTTTGTTTGTCTTACTTCGTCTTGCGTATGTTGCCAGTTTCTCTGGATTGTCCATTTGTGATTGCCCCTTGTCATTCCCTTATGTTTATTATTATATAGCTATGATGATATCTTTCTTCATTATCAATGAAGTGCCCCCACCAAAGGGGCAGTAAAATAGGCGGTCATGTTTTTGTCTGTTAGGCAGTCGATTTTACAAATTTCAAGCATTTTTCTATTGGACTTTGGAACTGTTCTCACAGTGTGGTATTATTTGTTTCTCGCTTTTTTTTATATACTATAGATGATATAAGTATTTTAATAATCGACAGTACGAAAACTGATGAAGCATTGTCTTGTTCTAAACCTGACATTCATTTACGTTCCGGTCGTAGGGCGAGTGATGTTTTAATTGAAATTAATTATACTGATAAAATTATTCATATCAATCATTTACGGGGTCATCGTTGTACGTATTCCATCAGTGCCTATCCCCGCTTAAGTCGTGGCGAGGTGTACTCGATACAATATTATGGGATACAGTTTGGCAGTGACATACGCCAGATAGGTGGTTTTCTCTGGGTAATCCGGTTTCCTCCATCAATAAAACTGACCACCACGATGTAACTGCAATGATGATTGATGTGGCAATATACAGAATATCCCTCCCCCCACCATGTGAGCTAATATCATATCAAATATACTTATATTTTGGTTTTCTAGTCGGAACTAACTATTGAAGAAATCTGCTAAGATATACCATCTTATCGGTGAACATTTTCGTTTTGATCTCTACGAGTGATATTTAGTATATCAACAAACTGTTTCAGATAATGGACATGTTTAAAAGGATATTAAAGCTCATTTTGGTATTTTTTTGTATCTCATAAAAACTTGCAATTGGTTCAATAAATGATATTTATGAAACATCAATCCGGTTTTTATCAATGAAACTATGTAAAAGTGACATAATTCGTTGATAATTCTGTCATATCTTCCGGTTTTCTCGGGGTTTTTCCAATAATTGAATTTTTGCTTCCAGGACAAAAATTCATTTCGACCCTTTAAAGTGATGTTTTAACGATATTAGGGATTATATGGGCGCGCAAAGTATTTTTGGATTGTTTTTACAATTAAATTGAAAGGAAACAACCTTCGTCACGAGGTGAAAAAATATATGTTAAAACGAGCTTTAATATCCCTTTAAGAGAGCCTAAGGAACAGCCAAAGAATAAAAATATGTCAATGTGACGTCAAACACATTATAACGTTATAAAATCAATAACGTCAATTTTGAAGTTCTCGACATACATTATCACTAGTAGCATAACTCGTCCTTTCAGACTCGCTCTGATACTAGTGCTGTCGTTTTCGACCTTCAAAACTTCCATTATTCTATACATAATTAGTATATATAAACTTGATAAACATATTCATCTGAAATGTTCGTGTCAAACCTCAACAAAAAGGTACTTTCTGATCGATGTTTTACTCGACTGTAATAAGTTTAGAATTGCATACATTAAAAAAAAAACAAAAGCTGCCACATGATGTGATGCTATTTATAAATTATATCAATATATTGAAGGTTATATTTTATACTATTAGTAGTTTTAGAAATTATTTTTACATAGTTCTTTGTATTTTGTAGTTTAAGACGTGAGTGGCATTAGGGAGTATAACGATTATATGTTATTTATTAATTGTTATATACTATAGCACAACAGGTACCAGGAGAAAATATCTTCAAGCTTTTGAAGCGTAGTTGTGGGTTTTCAAAATGACATCCAATTAAAATAAATGAATATGAATTTAGTTTAAACACATTTTATTAATTAATTCAATATAACATTACAATATTCAGCTATATACATAACATAATAAGAAGAAATTAATAGGATTGGGAAACAAGTTACAAGAACTTATATTAATCCCTATCCATAGGAATAAATTTCATATATACTATACTGTGAATCTCTAAGGGGAGAAGCAAATAGAACTAACTTACAAATTTGATATAAATTACAGAAGGTATAAGAAGATAAAACAAAGAAAGTGATCTGGTGTTTGATGTAAAAAATGTTTGATTCAAAGTAATTAAAAAAGAAGAAAAAAGAAGAATGAAATAAGGGAACTAGGTACTGCTGATGTTAGATGAAACGTTTACTGTTTATTATATGAATTTACAGTCAAACCTTCACATGTGGTCACATCTATTAAGTAGTCATTCGTATTAAAAGGACACATTTGTTCTTGTCCTGTCATAGAACATTTTCTTTAAGAGAAATAGGTTCCCTGTCTTATAATGCTACATTTTCTTTGCCCTAAAGGTGACCTCTTAGTACAGGTTTGACTGTATAGTAACTGAATGTAATGGAGACACCATTTAATCTATGGATGAGAACGAAAGGAACAATGAAGCCTTTTCAAGACATCTCTGAGCATGAAGGTTTCATATTTTTTTTTTATTGTGTCCTGGACATCTCTTCATTTCTTAATAATTAAATTATTACCAACAGATAATATAACAAAGACGAATACAGAACAAAAGTCTAAGAAATATTTAAGTAAAGTGCCGACCTGGAAAAAAACCAACAATGGTTCAAACACCGAAAAAGCAAACCAAAACTACGAAGAACAATAGCTGGTGAAACCTTCCACAAAACCCTAGAGTCAGATCACGTGCTATAGAAGCCATTTCTGAAAATGATGTAAAGCAGCTAATCTTCCCATCATAATTACATTAACCAGTTTAATCCCGCCATATGTGTGTGCCTGTTCCATGTCAGGATCTAGGTTTCCAGCACCATATGTCGTACGTGGTCCTGTCGTATTCAATTGCTTGAGGTGAGAAGTGGTTGTTCGCTTTGTTATATGTGATATCGGTAAAATTGTTGAACATCACTGTTTAATCTTTCTTTTAATAACCATACCATCCGAACATATCTTGCTTACCTCTTGGGGAGGTGTACTCGATATATCATTATGTGACTTGCGGCAGATCGGTGGTTTTTCTTTGGGTAGTCCGGTTTCCTCTACCAATAAAACTAACTGCCACGATATAACTGACATATTGTTGAAAGTGGCGTTAAACATTCCAACAACACCACCTTGTTTCCCATATCTTTATAGCCTATAAGCTATAGTGCCAACGAGTTCGTCATTCTATTTTATTTGCTTAAAATTTAAAATTTCTATCGAAAGTATCTGTAAACAAAATAAAACAAAAATAAATCCGTCGTTCTGATTCTATTATATATATCGTTGTTTGATAGTTTTCCATGAAAATCAATGGCAGTTTTTTTGTTATATGTAGCTACAGAAGGCTTCCGGAGTAAATAAAAAATTTCCTTCATAATTTGTCACCATATCCTCTCCATCAATCAAATTAATTAGGCAGTATTGAATGTCGAATCATCATGTTAACCATCATTTTTTATGTTTTATTCACTGGCACATTGTATTTAATTACTGTGCTCGCTGAATGTAACAAGAAGTATAATTAGCTACGGCAATCCAAGACGTCAAAACCAAATATTAAAATGATATTGGTATCATGATCTTACGAATGATTTATACAAGGATAGAAAGAATCTTTAGAATAAAACGTCAGTATGACATTGATTTTTGCTGAGGTTTAAATGTAGCAATACATTTCCGATAGAATACCAATGGATTAAGTCCTCTTTCTGTTTTAACAAATATAAGATTGGAATCTTCGTGGTAAGCGTTTGTGTGATAGAGCCTGCATTGTCAATTTATGGTTTCTTAAACTTTACGGATTACTGAGCGGATTAACGATGAGAACAAATGACTTTCCTCTACATCAGAGATATAAACGCCTTAAAGGTAATTAATATATCAATTTTGAAAAGATGTAGAATTTAATTTCATATCTACGTTTTCATTATTAGCATCAACTATGTATTGGTAATATATTTAAATAATAGAGTACCTTGTGCGTGGCTGATAAACGGGGAAATCTTCGAGCAACCGAGATTTTATTTTATTTTGTAGTCAGTTTGCTCTTCAATCGTTGATATTTTACAATGCATATTTCCCCTATCTGTGACTGCAAAATACATGAGTATCAACACCTCTACACCTGAGATATAAACACTTTAAATGTAATTAATTTGTCATTTCTGCAGAATGTGTAGAATCTTACCATCAACTATTTTTTGGTAATATATTTAAACAATATAGGTTATAATCGGGTCTTTCAATGTGAGATTTATTAACACAAAAGTGAAGAGTCTGATAAACGGGGAATTCTGCGAGTAACCGAGATTTTATTTTATTTTGTAGTCAGTTTGCTCTTCAAACGTTGATATTTGACTATGCATATTAACTCTCTCTGTAACTTCAAACAGAGTAAATTTTAAAATGTGTTATTATTATTATTATTATTATTATTATTGTGTTATTGTTTTAATCGTTGTCCGTACTAAATTAAATATCTACATTTTATTTTTAAATTAAAAATGTTTTTCCCTGTACAAGAAGAATTATTAAATTAGTATTTGTCTTTTTTTAAATCCACACAATTTTCCAAATTTCATTTTAATATTTTGTTTTCCTTTTTCTGTACAGCCATTTAAGTATATTGTACTTAAAGATATTTATGTCATATGTATCAAAAACGAATTATTATTATTATTGATTTTTCACACCTATATAAATATCAAGATTAGGTGTTCTTTATAACAAAGGCTGCTTACCCGGTTATATGTTAGGGTCGTCATTTTTCTCACCGGTGAAAAAACTTGCATGACCCGCCTCAGTTCACTGAGAGGGGAGGTTAGGGTTCATGCAACTAGCTTATACTCCGCCACTTTTATACAGATATATCATGTTTGGGAGGAATATTTGCGAAAAATACCAGTCGAGACACGAAAAATTTCCCGAGCCGAATGTCGAGGGAAATTTAGTCTCAAGACTGGTATTTTTCGCAAATACTCCTCCCAAACATGATATATCTGTTTAATTACACCGAATTTTATTTAGAACAGTGGCTAAATAAATAATACCTTTTGTTTGTCGTTTTCAGGACCTAACATGATGTATCAGTTTAATTCTACCGAATGATGTTACATAAAACGCACAACTGATAACGTTTTACAAATTTTGCTACAAGCGTCTCGGTGAAGGGTAAAAACGGCAAATACGATTCTGCAAATATCATGAAAAAAAGTTAAATCTTATGCAAATACACCTACATGAAGTACAAATTCTGCAAATTCACAATGCAAGGCCTGAATTTGTAAAAAATATCACGGCTATCAACCAATTAGAATCCAGCATTCTTATATAAGGTGTAATTATTATTAAAATACCTGTATCAAGCCAGGTGACGTGTTATGGGTCATCTGTATACTGTGTGTGTTTTAGGGGTCATCTGTATACTGTATGTGTGTTAGGGGTCATCTATATACTGTGTGTGTGTTAGGGGTCATATGTATACTGTATGTGTGTTAGGGGTCATCTGTATACTGTATGTGTGTTAGGGGTCATCTGTATATTGTATGTGTGTTAGGGGTCATCTGTATACTGTATGTGTGTTAGGGGTCATCTGTATACTGTATGTGTGTTAGGGGTTTTCTGTAACTGTATGTGTGTTAGGGGTCATCTGTATACTGTATGTGTGTTAGGGGTCATCTGTATACTGTATGTGTGTTAGGGGTCATCTGTATACTGTATATGTGTTAGGGGTCATCTGTATACTGTATGTGTGTGAAACCCAAAAATCCAAATGATAAATAATTCTTCCAACTATTCGTAATTATTTAACACGACTGTTTTGCATTTGACTTGACAAATAGTGCAGTACTTTGAATATGTAGCTCTCTAATATTTATAAATTTCAAACACAGTTACCAACATTTTAAATGCAGTAGTTTGGCTCCTGTGGTTTTGAAAAACGATTTAAAGAAAATATATGGTCATATATCTGAATTATTTAACACAATAATATCCTTTTGCGAAAATAAAAAAAACATTTTGATTTTGTTTTGTGTCCAAACAAAGCATCCGAACATTGATCAATACTTCACTACTCACATCAGGAAGTGAAACTTTAAGTTATGCAGATATTTGTTTTATTCTTGATTCCGTTTTTCGATCCATTAAAAGGTCTATACGATTTCTAATAGTTTAAATGTACTAACCATACACCATGCAGCATACAAACACACTCACACACGTTTTACCCATTTTTTTTTATTCTTTGATTATTTTCAGCTTTATCTGTTGTATGTTAAAATAGTATTTTACTAGTTTTCTTATGCATTCTTAACATAATGTAATGATAATTGTATATATAGAAGAAGACTCCATAAGTTGGTAAACTTGTATTTGATCCTCTTTGTATCATTGATCAAATAAAAAAATTATAAACTAAACTCAACATTTTAAATGCAGTAGTAGTTTGGCTCCTGTGGTTTTGAAAAACGCTTTTAAGAAAATATGTGGACATATGTCTGATTTAATTAACACAATAATATTCTTTTGCAAAAATAAAAACATTTTGATTTTGTTTTCTGTCCATACTACGCTTCCGAACCAATGCCAATTATTAAATTCTATTACATAAAACAAACTTAACAAACCTGATTGAAATTCTTCCGGGGTATGTTCCAAACTGTTACCCATACCTTTAATCTTAAATATCTTGACTACTTATACATCATTTCTAGGGGCCGTCGTGTCCGTGATCGTATGGTAGTTGGATGTAAAACTACCGATGCCTATCACCACTGATGTTGTGAGTTATAATCCCGCTCAGGGCGTGGTGTACAACATTATGTGATAAAGTTTGTCAGGGAATTGCGGCAGGTCGGTGGTTTTCACGAGTTACTCCGGTTTCCTCCACCATTAAAACTGACAGCTACGACATAACTGCAATATTGTTGAAAGTTGCGTTAAATACCATAAAACCAAGCCAAACCATCATTTCGTATTCGGACTCCCATTGAAGACGTGCATGATACATCACTATTTACTCATGTGCATACATGTAACCATCATGTACTCTTTACTTTTATTCGCGAATTAAAGTTGTAATTCCGAAAACCATGTTCAACACGATAAGATTTCAGTTACACTAGGTATTGAAACAATATGTTTTTGCACATACATTTATCTTTACAATGTTTTACGACACACACAGTACCCTGTTTGACTCGGTGACTGGACCACTGATGAGTTTTGGAAATCATTATAATATAGATATTTTACACTAAAAATGAATGGTTATGAATTTCCAGATAGCTGCAGAGTGTTATATTGTTTTCTTTTGGTCATTGTGTTGTCTCTCATTCGATTGACGGGTTCTTTGATATCTTCAAACTCTTCTCATCAATTTTCATAACAATGTTTCTCTTTTTCCCTAAGCAAAACGAATGTGTTACAACTTGACTCCATAAAACGCCGAGTTGAATGCAGCTCAACATGTATGTTGCTTTGCGAAAATAATCTTTATTGTTATTTATTTTCATTTTATTTCTTGACCTTGACTATAAAAAGAAATCAAAGTCGGTTTTTTAACATAAATACGACGGCCCTTGATTACATATGTACGTGAATGCTATTAGAAATGTTCCAATAAATTCCGGTATGAAAGCTGACATGTCAGATTTACAATTAGACGGGAAATATGGAACCGTGTATCCATGTCTGTGCCATGCCCCATTCCTGATTTTTGCTGGGGTTTCGTGTTTCCCACAGATTGTCTCTATTATACATCTGTGCATTGTTGTCTTGGTGTTATTTATTGTATGAGGGTTTTTACTTTGTTTCCATTTTGGTGTCCGTTCTTGTCTTGATAAATGTAATTGTGCAATCTAGCCTGTAAAGTAGAGATATTTTCGGTATCATGTCGCTACTTGTTGTTCGAAACCGTTCTTGATATTTGTATTATTTTAAAATTCGTAAATCCGATCCACTTTTTGTGTTGCAGTTGAAGAAAAGTCGTTGTAATTTGTCGTGATTGGAAATAAATCAGTTTATGTGATTCTCAATCGTTATTGGTTATAATGAATAATTCGATTGCGACAGTAATTCTATGATTCGTCTCATTACATGGTGTTGATACAAGTGAAATCGTTTGCCTTCTTAAATAATACATAAATGGCAGTATTTCATAGAAGCTTGACATTGTGTAAATTTAAATTACAATAAAACTCGAGGATTTGATGAGTGTTTTCTATTGTTCTGTTGGAATCTGAAAAACAACGGACCATCCAGGATTCTCTGTATAAGATTAGGCTACAAAACAATAGTACGAGATCCCGGTTGAAATATTATAATGGGATGACACTCAACGTGTTTGGTATTTAATTAAAATTTAACAGAAGTAGGATGATGTACACTCAATCTTTGTCTTTCGTTGTTCTCAATTGAGGCTATAACCCTGGCACGTTTTGTTGAAATGCACGTGCCAAGCGACAAGCCAGGAAATTGAGCGGTCATGTATTTGTGTGTTAGTGGTATCGAATTTACCTCTTTCTACGAATTTGATATTGTATTTTGGAGCTGTTCCGACAGTGTAGTATTTTTGGTTTCGTTTTATTTCAATTATATTATCTATTTAGTGATATATTTGTCTGTCTACACTTTCACCATCAATTCTGCTTTAAGATATACTATCTCAAACATGAGACGCTACAGGGTTTTGTTTCCAAATACAGTCAAACCAGCCCATGTGGTCAGCTCTATTAAGCAGTCACCTGTATTAAAAGATCACCATTTTCCAGTTCTGTCACTGAAAATTTCATATGAATTGAACTCTTTAAAAATGACACCTGTAATATAAGGAAACTTTTTTCCCCCTAATGTGACCTCTTAATACAGGTTTAACTGTATCTACGATTTTATTTCTTTACTATATAATATCAATTACAGTCGGGGTCGGTGTAAGGTTTACAAGATAGTCGTCTCCACGTGTTCAATGTCAATGTCAGTTCTATTAGTATGTTTCTGAAAATGTTTGTTTGTATCATATTGGAAAGATCTGTCGCCAAATCCATTGTGTATTGTAGCTATTAGATGACAATCAAACACCGATATTACCAAAGGTCACTGAATATATATCTAATCAGCAAGAATTGTCTAAAGAATAGAAAATTGTTATATAGCAGATACGAATTTACCCCAAAAAATATTGAAACGGCTGTAAATGGGTATATCAATGTCTATTGATAAAGGTTGTTGTCTAGAGTTGAAATCTCATGAGTATCCAAATGATCTCGGCTATTATCTTTCTATTACAATTTACATGACAACTAGCATTAAACTTTTCATTAGCGAAAATGGTTGCAATTTTGTCTATTGATGAGGAAAGATGAAAGTATTTTGAATTATTAGTTTGTATTAAACCCATGGGGTGAAGAATATAAAGAGATTGATAACAATTTATTGTGATATAAACGGTCGTATATAATAAAATGTCCCATGATATATCAGAAAAATGTTGATGGGATGCATAATATTAATGATCTTCAATCAAATTATTTTTCCAATTAACGTTTTTATTTTTGTTTTTGTTTTTGTTGGTTGTCAAAATTAAAAAAAATGATGGTTTCTGTGTTATTTTAGAAAGTTCTAGACTGGATACAGGTTACGGTGTCCAGGGTTCAACTCACGTAATTGTCAGGTTAAAATACAGAAAGCTTGACAATGGACCGTAAAAATTTATTATGTACATTTAAAAAAAGTAGATGCAGTATCCGCTCCAAAAATCCATTTTATTCGAGCCACCACAAGCATTCATACTTGTCCAGTGGCAGTCAAAAGTCGTTGCATTGATTGGTCAATCCCTCCCTAATTTCTGTGTAGTTTGGCTGTTGGTGAACTTGTTCTCGGCATGAATATACATGACATAAATCACACTGGACTTTTAGCAACCAACAGTCAATTAAGGTGGTACCATACACTTCAAGTAAAATTTGATCTGCTCGTTTAAGTTTCTTATTTTTTTGGCAGTGTGTTTGAATATATCCACTGTAATAGATATCAAAATTTTAATAAATTCCAACCAACAGACTCAGAGCTATAAATTCACTAGCCACATGGCAGCTTTTCTCTCTGTGGTTTTGATCACCGAGATGCTTGAAATCTGCATACAAATATCATATGATCAAAACGTTCAACTGATTTTAAAGAGTTATCTCCCTGTAGTGTATGGTACCACCTTAATCAATTGAAATGTATTGTGCTTGTTTTTCCTTCATTTATAATATAATTATGTGTTATCCTAGTATTACATGTAAAACTGTTTAACGCTATAACTGACTGCTTTCCATCTGGTTTTTCTCATGGGAACAAGAAATTTGAAGAACTTCGCATAGACTGAATTCCTTGCAATTTATTAATATGTGGTAGGTCCCTGGTTAAACAACATATTTTCTATCTTGGTTTTACCATATAAATATAAAAAAAACCTAGAAACTATTGACTGTATTGCATACTATTTATTGTTGTGTTACAGGTTCAAGCTATTCTTTCAAAATTTAGAAAATATATTCTGTTAGACAAGGTTTAAAATCCAAATAAGTAATAGGTTAGTTACCTTAGACGATTTTGGCTATCCTGTTTAGGCCCTTTGGTTTTATTGCTCCAACAACTTATTATTAAAATTATTTGGCTTTCCAATCTTTTTGAGCGTACCTGCTGAAATTTATTCCAGAAACGCGTCGTGCGCACTAAATTTGATATCTACGTTTTTATTACATGAGTTAGTTGTTGCGTTCTCTCTCTGTATGCACTAGTCCACAAAACAAAAGACAAAAACAAGCAAATAAAAAAAAACTATGATTATAGAAATTAATATTTCTTTAATATTGGCATACATGACATATCACAATTGGAAATAATTGATATAGGATCAACAGTTTATTGTGTTATTCCAACCGTTGTGCAGCGAACAGTTGCACACGAGTTTATGGTGCGATCTGACGATGATACACGCGTCGTCCAATACTAAGCACATTTTCATAATATTTGGAGGTATTATATACAATTAATGTATCGTGTGTATTGTTTTGTTTCCATCTTATTTTATCATACATTGTCCGAATTGTTTCAACTTTGCTATATATATTTTTTATGATATAACCATTTTATGTCTTTGTTACTATGGAATGTGGTAATATGACAATTAACTTTTTTTTAAATATTGTTATTCTTGATAAATTTTGGATGACATTGATTATCACAAACGCTTTTGATGCCATCTTGAAAATAGTGTGATTGGTTAATTGATGTTAAGTAGATATATATATATATATATATATATATATATATATATATATATATATATAGTATTTTACCTATATTCATGACGTGAACCTCATCAAAAAGGTAAAATATGGCGCTGTGATGGGTCTCCTGTCGATTGATTTGATTGTCAAATGAAAATTGATAGAGTAAAATCCTGTGGATATATCATAGCTTGTCGTTCATGTCAGGGTTACTGCTAACAAAGAAGCTACTGAACCAAGGGTTCCTATTGATTGAAGTCATCACTTCGAAAGTTTTCCGGTCGCCACCATAACTTGGTTAACCGCTACGTAATATATGTTTCACAAATGAACACGGATATGTTCTACTTGTAGTGTGGTTCATGTTGCTCGATCTTTAGTTTTGTAGATCGTTGGTCGTCCTTTTTCTTTTTGCCATTGTGTTTTCTGTCCTTCTGCGATTTACGGATTCTGCTTATCCCTTTGGTATCTTCAAACTGTTCTTAAAACAAAACACTAATGTTTTTTGAAAACCTCAAGTTAGAGCACGAACTTCTATAAAAACCGGAAGTGACGTTGCGTACTTCGTGAGCTTCATTGTCGTCTTCAGCACTATAACGGATTTTAAGTTTTCTCATTTGCTTCAAAATTTATAATTTATAAATGTATGTTCGTAGTAAACATATCACTTCCTTCTTCCTTATACACGCTGACGTAACGTATGAAATGATGTCTTCTCCAATTGTACAATACATCAATTGTCAGTTCTGCTATAATAACATGTAAGTGAGCAAAGGTCAAGCTACATTATATTACAACCCAAATTAATTTTAACAACATTTTGATGAATTCGTTTCAGAATTCCACTTCACAAGATACTATGACAACTAATTTACAAGAATTGCATGGATTTTCATTGATTAGTATTTACTTTCCACTAGAAGTGGGTTGAAGTTATTAGATTTATACTCACTTATATTGACTTTGTTGAGATAGCGAGAATTAGTTTTTACATAACACGTAATTGTGAAATTGATATTATTACGTCCTAGACCAGAAGCCAATCCTTGATACCGAAGGGAACATATTTGTTTTGAGATTCATTTGATTTTTAGTTGGTTTAGAAAAAAGATATTGACATGTGTTGCTAAACAAAGGTCCACCAATGGATTACAAAAATATGTCGAACATACTAATGACCAAATTCACATAGGGATTGTCGTGGTCGTGTTCTCATGGTAGTTGGATGTACAACTACCTATGCAAGCAGTGCATATCATCAATAAATTGTTGGTTCGAATTCCGCGGCGCGGTGTACTCGATACAACATTATGCAATACAGTTTTGTCAGTGACTTGTCACAGCTCGGTGGTTTTCTCCGGATACCTCGGTTTCCTCCACCAATAAAGTTGACTGTCAGGATACAACTGAAATATTATTGAAAGTGGTGTTAAACACCACAATCCTAACCCTATCTATGTTGCATACATTAGGTATTCCACTTAATGACCAGCCATTCATTGATTTAGGATTGGCATCTCTGAATGTCTCCTGTATAATATAGCATATGTCAAGTATGAATGTCAATCAGTTAAATTAAACTCTTATCAATAATTTAAGAATGGAAACCTATTATCTATAGGGAGACCAAAAGACATTCATTTTAATCATATTTAGTAATTAACATTTGAAAAGTTGAAGATATCGTGACATTCAAAGATGTAATAGCTAATACAAAGAGATCTTTCGATATAGCAGACTGCAAGAAAGGAGTTTCAAGATACCAAAGAGGTAATCAGAATCCGTATATAAATTTTTAAATAGCAACACTAGTATAAAGAAAATGTCATGACTGTGTAAATGTAACGCCTGGGTTATGGTGTTTAACGGTACTTTCAACAATATTTCAGTTATATCGTTGTGGTCGGTTTTATTGGTGGAGGAAACCGAAGTACACGGAGTTAATCACCGACCTACCGCATGTCAGTGACAAACTTTATCTATAATGTTGTATCGAGTACACCTCGTCATGAGTGGGATTCGTACTCTTCACAACTTTAGTGGTGATCGTGCAAACATGTCTGCAGTAATAATTATTCAGTAAAAAAAACCTTACACCCAACATCTGTCAACAATTAAGGAGAGCTACTAGTAGCCTCTGGCTGTGTGTAATCCTCATGAAATAAATAAAGAATGAAATTAAATTCTGTCAACAAGAATGCTTTATCTCTATTACCTAAGAAAAGACATGGATTTAAATGTCTAAGCTATCTTATACAGTGAAACCTGTCTAAACCGAACCCTTAATAAACTGAAAACCCGCCTAAGTCAGACAGACTGTACAGTCCCATCTTCTATATGTCTATGTACATGTAATTTGAACCTGTGTAAATCAAATACCTGCATAAACTGAACAAATTTGTCAGTCCCAAAGGGGTTCGGATTAGACAGGTTATTTTGATAATGGTAGGTTACAATTTTTCTTTTATTATCAAAACTAAGGTACTCCTCCCTCATGCATAAGTGCTTGACTCTTGCCGACCTCGGCTGTTCTGTTTGGGCCCTTTGGTTTTCTTGCTCCCAAAGAATTTAAACAAATTATTTCGCTTTCGAATATGTTGGCCTTGCGCGTACCCTAAACGTGTTGTGCACACTAAATTTGATATCTACATTTTAATTACAGGGATGATTATGAATAGAAAATGAAATAACTGAAAATCTCTGAAAAATAGATGAAAACATCTAAACACCCTTTTAAAAGGCACATGATCTGACCGTGTCTTGTACTTTTTTTGGAAAAAAATCAGAGAATAATTGCTGAAATCAGTTAAATAACTGAAACAAAGTTATCATTGAGATTAGATGGAAACCATATTTTATGGAGTTTAAATCTTATTAATGTTAACATAAACAGGAACCAGAAGTGAACTTGTTAATCTAACGAGATGATTAGGTATAACGTTTCATTAAGAAGAGTTTAAAGATACCAAAGGGGTAATCATAATCCGAAGGACCGACAACACAATGGCCAAAAGAAAAAAGGGCAAAAGGACAAACAATGTTCTACATCACCTTCACATAAAGCTAAAGACCAAGTAACACGAACCCACTAAATACCGTGGGTGACCACAAGTGCTCCGGAAGGGTAAGCAGTTTCTGCTCCACTAGTGGCACCCGTCGTCTTAATCTAGTTACAAATCCGGTGGATAAATGTTTTAACTAGCCTTAACTAAAGCATTGATTAAATTATGTTGTTTAATTTGATTGAATAACTGCATTTATTTCACCCAATCACTGCAGTAATTCTTAATTACATGCCTAACCAATGATTAGCAATTAGTAATTCTCATAATGCATTTATGTACACTTCCTGTCTTGTCTATATCTAAATGCATGATGAGTCTAAAATAAATAAGAAGACAAACAAGGGGATGAAATAACAAAGTCATGGCCAGTGGAAAACCAGTCAAAAATACTAAAATTAATTTTACTTTACTTTATTAATCAAGTACACAACACCCGATGGGTAAATAAGAAAAATACAAAATCAAACGGACAAAAGAATAATGGTTTTCGCCTGGCGCAACATGATACGACGGCATCGAATCGTAAAGGGCTTTCTCCTACACCAGATGTAGTGTAATCATGTTTTACATTGTGTATGGAATCGCTATATGTTGGCACTTTTGGACAATCCCTTTCTAGAACTTGTACCAAGAAGGATAATTGTGTTTAAGTTTCAAAAGATTCCATCAACTAGAAAAAATAAATGATTCTCCAGAATCAAACTGTCCACAGAGATCATGACGCCAACAACATCATGCCACAATACAAACGTGAAAATGTGCAGTCATATAGAAATAAAAATTGTATATACCTTCCTAATATCACACTTTTAAATTTTAGACGCCTTTCAGTCCTTATTCCAATATAAAATTAAGAAATAATTTATGGAAGGGGAAAGTTTGTTGGAGATTTTAATATCGATAACATTATCTGCGTAAACATTTTACCCCGATCGAAACGGCCTAGGTCATCCAGTGTTTTTGGTTGTTTCGTTAATTGACACGACTGAAATGTTACAATAATATTTCGTTTTTTCCAAAGATGTTTGAAATGACAACCGAAAAGGTGTTTCAATGCCGATGGTAAATATGCTTACCAAATGTTGTCATTCATGAACATCAGTTCAAAAGAAAGGGAATATACTGCAAATTCCACTTTGACAAGGAGGTGTACACGAAGCCAAAAAACGTCAGGATCTTTACGTTCTAAACTGGAAGTCTTCATATGACGTCATGTTGTTTATATACCAAAGTCATGAACAACATTTCGCAGAATTTTAATTTGTGCGATTTTTAGACCCAGGGATATGCAAGAATACTATACGTTATTCTGGATCTTCGCAAGGGATACGGGTTTATAATACCTGTCTGTTTTCTATATCGCCTGAGCCGATTTCCAATACACGAATGTTTATTTATTTTGTGCATTGCATACTTATCATTGTGCATCTTTTACAAGGGAGTGTCATGGAACAGCCGCTTTACAAGCACAGACCACGTCTATCTATGACGTAATCGGTCATAGATAAATATTATTTTTACCACGGGTTTGGACTCAAAGCGTTTGAAGGACGTCATATTAGAATCTCCAACAAACTTACCCCTTCAATAATTTATTTTTATGACGTGCTGTTTTGGCTTTGTAATCAAAAGGGTATAATAGAACAGCCAAATACGTCATGATCATTAGCGCGTGTAAGTTATAATAAATCAGGGATTTTTATACCCTTTTGTTTACAAAGCCAAAACAGCACGTCATATTAGAATAACACATTTTCTATATTGTCATTTGTATTACTGAAAAAAAATGAAAATTTAAAAAAACCCATTAACAATTTGAATAAAGCATCAAATTGTAAGCCATTTTGGATTTGCATTAATCAAGCAAATAAATATGTTTTCTCCATTTTATGAGGGTCGATTAGTTTTAACGACAAAGTCTTGTTAAATTTAACGCAACATTGAACAACATGTCCTATTCAGTAGTTTAATTTAAACGTAACGATTAACAAAGATTAACAATCGATTACATGTAGAGTTAGCGAAAAGTTGAACAATTTACACGGGATTACTAATGGGTAGGTAACTTAGGAAAACATCCAATTATAGCATAAAACGAGCAAGCAAAAATACATGTCATACAATAAGATTGTGAAAAGAAAGTTTAAATATTGATGTTCAACAATTCCACCAATAACAACAAAACGAAAAATCACCTCTCATCTTAACTCAATGAAAACAAAAAGGGGGACAACGAGATATAAAGTTGGCAATCCAGGCCCTGGTTTGGGATGGACACAACAATGAGGTGGGGTTAAACCGGTTAATGGGATCCCATCCCCCTCGTGATGACTGCATCTCCAACGGCACTACGTATAAAAACAATCAACAAGGAACAAGCAAAGTGTTTCTTCATGGTAATTAAGGGTTATTTCGAATAAAAAAATATGTTATGTAGGTATTTTAGAGGTCCGTTTATGTATTATGTTTATTATGTCTGTTTTCTGATGTTTCATGTTTAATCCATGCTCCTTTCCACATATTTATATGGCTGCTCACTTTCCCTGGCTTGGTACAGATACTTAAATAAAAATAGCAGTGTTAAAGTAGCTTCAGTCTCCAACCTCCCCTCTCGTAGAAAAGAGTAATCAGAGTCTATATATTGCATGATAGACAATGCAATGGTCAACAAAGGACAAACAGATATACAAAGGTCAGTAAAACACTACGTAAAAACTAAAGATTGATACTCACTATCGATGGGAACGCAGACTCTCTGGAATAGTACGGAAACCCATTAAATTGGTTTAACTCCACCACATCGTTGTGCTTGTTTCAAGCAAGCACCTGAATTTCCAACTCCATATATTTGTCGTTGTATTTTTATGTTCAATGATTTGATGTAGGAGGTGATTGTTCATGTTGTTGATATTGCTGGAATTGTAGACCATCACTGTTTAAACTTTCTTTTTATAATGTCGTAATTTTACTGAAAATTAAATTGGCAATGGTATATTTTTGTAGTGCTTCTCGAATCCCGGAAAAATATGTTATATTTATTTAAAATTAAATATGATTCAATATCACTTAATGATAAAAACAACAATCCAAATAGTTTGATCAAAGTTTTGTTAATATCATTCAATTAATTGACTTTCTTCTATGATGCAGTAATAGAAGAGTTGTTTCCCTTTTTGCTTGTTGTGTAATACAACTTCAAGGAGTAAATACTGACTTGAAAAAGTAATGCTGAACAAAAAATATTCACAATTTACTAAAGATTTCATTTCAACAAACTATTTCTTTAAGTTTTACTGCAAAATACTAAAATCAATTTTGAAATGGTGTCATTATCAAATCATAAATAAAATGAAATCGAAAATCCTATAGATAAATGGTATAAAGAAGCAACATATATACCCTTAATATACAAATACATGACCGCTCATGTTCCTAGCTTGGTACATGTACTTCAATGAAAGGTGGCGGAGTTAAGCTAGTTTTATGTCCTAAACCTCCCTTCTAAGTGACAAACAAGATGCCTTAAAAGAAATATACGTTATACAGAATTGACCATTCAACAAACTAATATACGTTATACAGAATTGACCATTCAACAAACTAATATACGTTATACAGAATTGACCATTCAACAAACTAATATACGTTATACAGAATTGACCATTCAACAAACTAATATACGTTATACAGAATTGACCATTCAACAAACTAATATACGTTATACAGAATTGACCATTCAACAAACTAAAATTCAATTGTTATTACAATAAAAAGGTTGATATCAAACTTAGTGCACACGACGCGTTTCTGGGTGGAATTGTCTTAATCAAGTACGCTCAAAACCTAAATATGTCAAAGCTAAATAGTATGAATGTCTTTAGGAGCAAAAACGCCAAAGGGCCTACAAGGGATAGCCACAATCTGCTAGAGGTCACATGAAGGATAATCGTAGTCTTAATAATAATTTATTGATTTAGGAAATGTAAATTACGATATAAAATATATCTAATGAATTTTAGTACTATAGCCATGGAATCGTGCACTGCCATAGTAGTTTTGATGAGGTCGAAATGAAATACAGCAATAACATTCCTCAGCCTTTGATTTCTACCCGAGTATGGATATGGATTTCCTTATTTACATCAATATCCTTACGCATTAAAAATGTCTGACTACCAAATCAAAAATATATTTGGTCATAAATGGTTTATTTCCTTTGTGGAATATACGATTTGATAGTAAAAAAGAGAAGCAACTCTTAAAGTGGCTTAGGGCCGGCGTGGGCGTCATCGTATGGTAGTTGGATTTACAACTACCTATGCAATCAGTGCCTATCACCACTCATGTTGTGTGTTCGAATCTCGATCAGGGCGAGGTGCACAACATTATGTGATAAAGTTTTTCAGTACCTTGCGACAGGTCGGTGGATTTCTCCGGGTCCTCCGGTTTCCTCCACCAATAAAACTGACCGCCACGATATAGCTGAAATATTGTTGAAAGTGGCGTTAAACATCATAAAACCAAAAAACCAAACTTAAAGTGGAAAACATTTATTTGATTGTCTATTCGTTAGACAATAATTATTGACCATCATAATTAGGGGATGTTTCAATTTCATGATGTAGATAAGGGTAATGTAATTTTTTGCTTTCAAATATTTTGGTTTTGAGCGTACCCGATGAAGGTTATTCCAGAAACGCGTCGTGTGCACTAAATTTGATATCTACGTTTTATTTAAATAGGCTTTAAAAAAACTGATCAGAATTACTCCTGTTACCAGAATTTGCATCATTGACTTAGGACTCAAAAAATAAACAAATATTGTTAAATAAACGAGTTAATCAACATTTCGCTCTTTATTTTTTCTATTAAACACCGTTCATAATGTAAAAGAAAGGTTCACCATTAGTATAAATCATTAGGGGGTTTGTGCTTCAGACGGACTACAATTTGTAACCAACATAAACGTGTTTTTAATATCTTAATCCATGAAATACCACCGAAGTTGATAGAAAAGCTATTGTTTACTTTCACTTAATTTGGATACGGAAATCCATCATCACCGGAGACGGAATTAGATCCGTGACTTACATACATTTTATATTTCTGTAAGAGATACAATCAACAATATGTTATATTAATCTAAGAGATTTAATAAAAATCCCATATACCGAATATGAAAAGAAATTAGATTGACAGGACAATACAGGAAGATTAAGTAGTATTTGGTGTAGTATATTCCTGGGAATAATAAAGTAGTCCTTTTAGTATATTTTAGGATTCGCGTGGACTATGTTTTACAGCAATGGACTTTAAAATTAGCCATTTTATTCCAAAAGTGGATTGACATCTACTTGTTGATATTCTCATAAAACACTGAAAGATATTAATCAAATAGCTCTATTGACTCGGTTTCTTCTTTATTAACTAAAGCCTCATTGAGCTAAGACGAAAACAGACTACATGCGTTCCCCAAGGCCTACCTCATTGATTTCAACGCAACTTTTATCGCGCAATCGTGATGCTAATTTCTAAAGCACAAACTATATTTGTATGAAATGTGTCTTAACATGTAAAATGTGTTTTTTTCACTTGATGATAGCCAATGATCAGGTTATTTCTTTTTTTCAACGCAGGGACTGGCATTTTACTAAAACGTGAAAAAAAAACACTTCTATGACCGCATCATTGCACAAACAGGTGAGGCTTGGGGCCATAAAACTAGATTGACACCACCACTTGTTATTGAAGTACCTTTACCATGCCAGCAAAGTGAGCGGTCATGTATTTTTGGGTTTTGGGGTACCGAATTTGCCTCATTCTACCATTTTACTATTAGATTTTGGAAATGTCCCAACAATGATATTGTTTGTTTTTAATTTTGTTATTTATTAAGAAATGTATACCAAACTGCCAGATCTTTGACCGTTGCACATTTATTTCTATGTACTTATTTTTCTTAATTTCGGACTTCGTTATAGGGAATAGTTACCTCGATGCTACACAATAATAATAATCATTATTTAAGTTTTACTCCTTTTGATTGATTTCTTATAAATATACATTGGGTATTGTCTACGTTGATCACAGTTACTGAGAAACGGTGTTTTGCTATGTACAGGCATCTATGTACGTCCTTTTCTTAAGAGCGAGAAAATAGCACAATATTGAAAACCACGTACCGCCATGATATAGCTGAAAAATTGCTGAGGTGGCGTTAAACAACAATCAATCACTCACTCAAAACCAAATTATAACAGACCATTTAACATAATTATCAGTAGGGGACTGGGATCCCATTGACAAGTATAACCACTGCCATATGTTTGTACATGTCCCATGCCAGGACCTGACTATCCATCGGGATGTAAATGCTGTGGTATCTTTAGTATTATATGATTTGATGTGAGAGGTATTTTTCGTTTTGTTTACTAGTATATTGGTGGAATTGTTGACTATCGTTTAAACAACGATAGTCAACGATAGTCAAGAATCGTTTAATTTCATGATAAGTAATAATGAAACGATGGCGATATACTGAAAAAATACATAAACTGCGTAAATAGACCAGTTTTCGGTGCGATTCTAAAATTATACGCTTTTTCCATGTTTTTTGCAGTAGTTGCGTCCCATTAAGCCGAGCACTGTTCAACCAAAATAATATATTTGTTCTAATACTCTGTATACAATTTAAATGTTGTAGCAATTTGTGAATATTTTAAATGCTATAAAATTAAAACTGCTATTTTACAAAGTTCAAATATCTCTAAATTTTATGAAAATTATACTCAAATTCTTTTCATTTTCGTTGCTCCTGGATGGAACGGGAACCAGTTTGTCTTCCGTAAGGGAAATAACTCAAATAAAGCAAATGTCAAAAACGTATAATTTTAGAATCAAATCGGGAATGTTCTGTGACCATCATTTGTTACGCTAAATGTATAAGAAAACAATGTTAGGAGTCTTCCCAACTTGCATCTTCATTTTCTTATTTGTTGTAAAGTCATAAAAATAAGAGAACCCTTTATCTGACGCAATTATGTTGATGCGACACATCTCTACTCTATAAACGAGTATCAAAATGGGACTTTTAAAATGTAGAAATTACAATCACTCGCTGTGTTTTTGTTTTGTATTCTTCTTAGTATTGCATGTTACATCCGGGTTATGTATTTTGTTGTTCATCATGTAATATTACTTCCTCTAATTAGTGTTGAATGCCTTTACATGTACATTATATGTATAGGTATCTTATCGTTGTCCATTTCATCTTGTTCGTGATTGTTTTTCTTCTTTTGTTGGTTTCATATTGTAAATGAAAAAAACGAAGAAAAAAAACCGAACCAAAATAAAAACAATATATGTACGGATATGGCAAAATAAATCAATGATCATTGAGTTGTAATGAACAACGTGTTTAAATCGATTCCCTTATCTTATATGTTCTTATCTTTAAAAGTTATGAAATTCTTACTTTTCAAATCAATACCATTGATCAATGAAAAACGAATGACATTGCTAGCTATAATTGTAGAATAGGAATCATTCACCGCTTCTCCCGTTTGGTGACGCTACTGTTCCATAAGTGGTTACATGTGCGTTTGAATCACAAAGACGCTTGTATCTTAACGTTAACCTAATGACGGCACTGAATTATAAAACTTGGATGGTGCGAACATTGAAGCTTAACTAGTACAGCGAGAGTGATATTACCTGTTAGAAGTATAGATTTAGTAGACGAGTATATGTAAAATAAAAGTATTATCTGCAAGTCGCAAGAAAAGAGTTTTATTATGATCATATTAAGAAATACAACGGACGTTTTCAAGTCATATCGGTATGTACCTTGGTGTAGCCTATGCATGTTCATAAAAGGTGTACATGGTTACTCACAAGTTGCAATACTGATGAACTTCATTCCAACATTTTAAAGTACCTGAATTTCGGGAAATACTACCTCCAAGTGAACAAAATAGAATAATAAAGTGTAGCATCGAAACTTTTTTATAAGAGTAAAGTACATCCTTTTTCCCTAATGATAATGCAAAGAAATGAAATGTGATACACGTATACACCGCTAGGAATTTAATTAATAACCTAATATCCCTGTCGTTCTGTAGTCAACTGTTCCAGCGCAATGGTTGTAAGTATAAGATACACTACTATTAAAAAAAGGAGCGGCCCGTATTGAATATCCCGCAATACGGGTAACTTCTTTTGTTTCAATAGTAGTTTATCTAACTTGTACAATAATGTTATAATTTATAAAATAAAAAAAGTCGTGAGAACAGCTTTGTTTGTGAACGAATTTACAGAATTTTCATATTCATGTTATACGGGCATTATATATTGAGGTGTCTTTGTACCTAATGTTAACAATTCAAGCGTCATTGAGATTAAAACGTTCAGCTAACCACTTATGGAACAGCAGCGACGTCTGTCGAAAGGAATTTGGTGAATGATCCCCATTAGAAGGTAATTTATCGTGGAATTGCAGCCATAAGTCGGAATATGATTCTGTTTAAGCGAGTAAATGAACTTTGGTGGCCTAGTCCGCAATCTTCATATTTCAACAAGCGTCTGATTTACGACTATTACAGGGACAACAGATAGTATGCATGTATTTTAACACAATGTGACTTATATTTGGGTCGGTGTTACTCATGCTTTTAGTTTTCTGAGTTGTGTTTTGTTTGTCTTCGTCTTTTGTCTTATGTGCCCAATGTTGCCAGTGTCTCCGGAATGTTCATTATTGATTGTCCCTTCAGAATTCTCTGTTTATTTAAAGCTAATAAGAAACGACGACACATGTTATAAATTCGGTTCGATCAACCACCTAACGCCTAAAAGGGTCCGTGATATGACCATTTATATTTATTGGTATTCAACGCCTTTTCGTTTATGTAGGAGTAGTGTTCCCTTAATGTTGTTGATCATGGTATGAATGGCGTTGCAAGCGTTCTAATACGTTCATTCCATATCAGATTTTAACTAAATTTACACATAAAGATATAGCTCAAGCGTAAAATTTATCTCAATATCTGGAGCGAGTTCCAAGTTGATTATTTTCGTGACCTTTTGGATTTTGAGCGTACCTGATGAAGGTTATTACAGAAACGCGTCGTGCGCACTAAATTTGATATCTTTTTATTATGTCACTTATTAACATTGAAAATGGATATGATGACACTTTTAACACTTTAACGCTTTCATTTTTGATGAGATTTGAATTAAATTTACACACAAAATTTATCTAACAGGAATGTGATTTTATGAGTTCCAACTCCGGTTCATGGCGAGGTGTACTCGATACAACATTATGTGAGAAAGTTTTTCACTGACTTACGGCAGGTCAGTGGTTTTCTCCGGATACTCTGATTTCCTCTCTACCAAGCAAACTGACCGGCACGATATTACTGAAATGGTGTTGGGAGTGGCGTTAAACACCATAATCCTAACTCTTTCCATGAATTCTTGCCTGGATAGATCTATTACAAAATTAATTATTAACATTTTAAATCGATCGATTTTTGACACATTAATAACACATTATTATTCAAAATAAACATTTTGAATGGACACTTATCGAACAGCAATCGTTACTTAGTAAGTGAACCTTTATAAGAACAAATAAAATTCCGATCAGGTCAATATATCTCCTAGAAGTTGGTAAACATATTTTCAGTAATGGAAGACAATCTAAGCGGCAGAATTGCTGTTAACAATTTAACAGATAGCAATGGCCAATAAGAAGCACTCGTTAAATGTGTAGAAATCGACGCAAGATAAATATATAACGTATAGTTTATTAAATATTGACATTATCAATAAGACCGTACTGGGAAAATATAATTACTAATTTATTATGTGGGGGGCTAAAATGCTATTACGTCATAATAAGTATTATTATTTTTGTATATTATTTGAACACGTAAATTGGCTGAAAACGGGTCACATGACGTTCTATAAAAAGTGGCATAGCACGGACGTTACTAATTATAGTAACACCCATGCAATATTAAGTGATTAACGATGTTTTTTTAAAACGAGAGGACTTTTCTCAGTCATCTCTCATCGAAGGGCGAAGCCCTGAGATGAGAGATGACTGAGAAACGTCCTCGAGTTTTAAAAAATATCTTTAATTATTTTATCGCTATTTTGTATTCATAATTAAATAATTTTTGTTGAGATACTGACATGTTTTTAAACACCATTAATATTTTATATCGCTAATTATAGGATTAAACGCATTTTTTGCGCTTAATCCTTATAATTCTGTAACTAAGTATTTTTTTTCATTTGTCTTGAAAATTTACCTTTGGGGATCCCCAGTACGCACACATACATTCCATTGATGTGTGTCGGCCATGAATAACAAAATACACTAACCTTGTTTTCCTACATTGATAACTAGACGGTGATGTAATTAAGTTATTGATATTTTCCAATTTGATGCCATTTGGAATTTAGCTACTCAAGCAAGTAAACTGCTCACAAAATCGTAAAATAAATCAGTAACCAGCTTGTATCAATCAGCGTCCCTTGTAAACAACGTCACAGGATGACGATATATTACAAAAGTCAAAGTCGATAGATGGTTGTCTTAAGTATTTTTTATGTCAACAATACAAGCTTTTTTTTTCATTAGCATTTATTTTTTTATTTCATATCTAACAATAATTGTCGATTATTAACAATAAACATTGTTTCTTTTATTTTTTATTATTATCGGGAATCCAAGCCGCCATTTTGTTTACATTACGAAAAAAGTAGTCCGGTGAACATCGCGTATACCCAATCAGAGTATAGAATTTCTAATTATGTAAATCATATAAGAATTATCACTTATTATCAAGGATTTGGTAATGTGACGTCATTATAACGTCATATTAGAAAACTACGCTGTTGTTTGTTTATCACGAGATTACTTAGTTACTAGCGATAATTTTCCATCTCACACTACTAGCAAGATCAAAGGAAAATACCGCAAAATAGCGATGAATATAAATTCTCCTTCAGTTGCACGTGGGTCACGATATTTCTCCACTCAAGAGAGTTAAGTTTAAAATTTTAACCACAAGCCGTCAGGCAAGTGTTTAAACTTTAAATTTAACTTTCGAAGTGGAGAAATATCGTAACCCACATGGGCAACTGAAGGAGAATTTGTTTCTCCCATTATTACGCCGTTTTAACCGATCTGAAAACTTGCGGGGAAAGACGCGAGACATTTTAATCCTCTAGAGGATTACAGATTTTTCCACCACTGGTTCAGCGGGGTTAGAACGCCGTAATAATGGGAGAAATGGATTATAGACCTAAAAATATATATCGACCTCGGACTTCGTTTTCCCCTTTAATTTGTATTTTATATTTGCTCGTATTGCTGTGTCATTTTATTCTTTTTATTGTTCTTAGTATAAATATTTACATGTTTCAATGGTGTTAGTGTTTCTATCCAGTGTACGTTTTGTTTTTGATATATTATTTTCTCTATTTGGTTTGCTTCTTTGTATTGCTCTCGGAAATTGGCATTGTTATGTTACAACGGTGTCGTTGAGCTGTTGTTACGATCTACAACCCCTCCCCCCTCAATGTTGTCTTAGAATATCAATTTCAAACGTTGGTTTGGTGAATTCTTATATATATTAAATTAATAATTTTTCGAAAGTAAGACTAAAATAACCCCCAATATCTGACATTCAGATTATTGTCATTGTATGGATTATACCAAGAGCTTCCGCAAAATTATAAAATAAAAAACAACAGCCATTATTCTAGAACTTCTATTGAAAAGCATTCGTGATTTAATGAATAGATTAATGTTCTACCATCGATCCGCGAACATTATTATTCTAAACAATAAACTTCATGATGGAACAATTATTGCATTATTGCCCTATTATAATATATTAACCTTTAGAACGTGACAATGACGTTACTAACGGGCAATAGTCTTCTTCAAAAACAATAAATATTCTATAAATATAAAGTCAACACAAACTATATTATTTCCTGTATCGTTGTAGGGGCCATCGTGGCAGTGATCGTATGGTAGTTGGATTTACAATTACCTATGCAATCAGTGCCTTTCACCACTGCTGTTGTGAGTTCGAATCTCAATCAGGGCGAGGTGTACAACATTATGTGATAAAGTTTGTCAGTGACTTGCGACAGGTCGGTGGTTTTCTCGGGGTCCTCCGGTTTCCTCCACCAATAAAATTGACCGAAACAACATGGAATATTGTTGAAAGTGGCGTTAAGCACCATCAGTCAAACAAACACCACTTAACAAATAAAGTATAATGTACCTGTACTCTCAAACATGGCTAAAAGTACAAGGTAAAACAGATACATATGTCTTGCACTAAAACAAATAGGTCATTCCCATATAAATAGATTTATATTGATATTATCTGTAAATTAATCAAGTAATAAAACCTGATAGCATCTAGAACTCTGAAGTTCCGTATAGATTAGTTTCGTGAGTTTATCAGGCTGTCCAGTGTCCTGGTTGAGAAGATTATAAATCTCTAAAAGAAATGTCGGCTAATTATAACAAACAAGTACAGGATTGTAAAGTTGTCTTAATATTGCTTTGATGCAAATCTGGTAACGGATTCAATAGTTATATTACTAATAGTATTACATTAAGATGCTATGATGACGCATTAGACAAGTTTGATGATATCAGAGGGGTTATTAGAAGCCGTAAATGGAAGAACCATTGGGTTATGATTATGGTTATGGTGTTTAACGCCACTTTCAACAGTATTTCAGTTATATTGTGGCGGTCAGTTTTATTGGTGACGAAAACCGGACTACCTTTATCACATAATGTTGTATCGAGTACACCTCGCCATGTACTGAACTTGAACTTACAACTGACAACCATTGGGCTAAAAGAAAAAGGACAAACAACGATTTTCAAAACAATACATAGAAACCTAAACATTAATCAACACGTACCCCACTAAAACCCACTAAAACCGGTGATAACGTCGCAGGCGCTGCATATTTATAAAACCGGTGATAACGTCGCAGGCGCTGCATATTTATAAAACCGGTGATAACGTCGCAGGCGGTGCATATTTATAAAACCGGTGATAACGTCGCAGGCGCTGCATATTTATAAAACCGGTGATAACGTCGCAGGCGGTGCATATTTATAAAACCGGTGATAACGTCGCAGGCGCTGCATATTTATAAAACCGGTGATAACGTCACAGACGGTGCATATTTATAAAACTGGTGATAACGTCGCAGGCGGTGCATATTTATAAAACCGGTGATAACGTCGCAGGCGCTGCATATTTATAAAACCGGTGATAACGTCACAGACGGTGCATATTTATAAAACTGGTGATAACGTCACAGACGGTGCATATTTATAAAACCGGTGATAACGTCACAGACGGTGCATATTTATAAAACCGGTGATAACGTCGCAGGCGGTGCATATTTATAAAACCGGTGATAACGTCTCAGACGGTGCATATTTATAAAACCGGTGATAACGTCGCAGGCGGTGCATATTTATAAAACTGGTGATAACGTCACAGACGGGTGCATATTTATAAAACCGGTGATAACGTCACAGGCGGTGCATATTTAAGTGATTGTATAAACCAATATAGACTTGTGCTATGTCTTTACTGTTACATTTGTAGTTTCTAATGCTAATCTTCCCGTTTTATTATTGATACTACTTAAAATTCCGCATGTCATAGCTAAATAATTTGTTTCTATATACAGTCAACCCTGTATTAAGAGGTCACATTTGGAACAAAGAAAAAGTAGTTTTTCAAGACAGGTGACCTCTTAAAAGAGGTTCAATTAGGACGACATTTTTAAGGACAGGACAAGAAAAAGGCTACCTTTCAATGCATGGGACTGCTTAAAAGAGGTGAATTCATGGGCAGGTTTGACTGTATAAACATCTATGTAGCAGATGTGGTCGGGCTAAGACGCTGGACATAAGGCAAAGCAATTTAGTATATCATAATTCAACAATTTGTTTACTTAGTTTTACATTAATACAAATTCTTAAGCAAGTGAAAGATTCTCTCCAGCACACCCATGTTCACGACACAAACATTAATCTGACATGGAAATCGTGTTGCACACACGTACACGTTAATAAATGCAAATACCATTGATTTACCTCCCAAGAAAACAAACAAGAGCAGAGACGAACTGAACATCATTTTTGTGCGGAAATCGTGGCCCATATCACAACACGGAAGTCAAAACGTGAAAACATGTAATTTGACAAAATGAACAAGAAAGATCAACGTTCATAGGAGATATAATTCTACTGTATTTAAGCATTGTTTACTACGATACATAATGTCACTTATTATCTGTTTTGTCATCAGCAGAACTATCAATGGGGTAAATTTCCGTTTACCATGACTTTTTTTTTTGTCTCCAATTGCCAAATATTTGACAAACATGAACCTTATTATTTCACATTTCAGACGTAGTTGTGCATTAGTGGCAAATTTAAATAAGGCCAAATATAATATAAAATTGTCAAAACATCGTTAGCTGATTTGCCATTCCATTTGCATATTTGTCAACTCATACAATGTACATTGCATAATTCTTTTGCGTTGGAAATGTCGTTCCAAGTACCTCGTATCACTGTTTTCTTTGTATTTTTGTTGTCGTTTGTTTTGTTTTTTATTTTTGTATCAAAGAACTCCTTACCCTACATGAACACCTGAGTGCACAACCGGGTTTTAGTGGGTTTCTATTGCTCAATATTTAGATTTATGTGTGGTGTTTTATGAACCATTGTTTGTACTTTCGTCTCATCTTTGCAATTTTCATGTCTTTCCTTAAAACATTTTCTATCTAGTATCAGTTTTTTGGGGGTTATTTTTCTTGTTTCATTCCTTAACACAAGAGACATCCAATCACAAATCATGTTACAAAACACAAGAGTCATCCAATCACAAATCATGTAGCAGACGACTTCGGGTCTATGAATGGTAACATTGAGAATACGTTCGATCTGGAAATAAATTGCACGTAAAAATTACAACCCATTCATTCTATTGATTTACGTTTTAGATTATTTATCAATAACGTCAAGCATTTCGTGGAAAAAACCCACCTAGAACTACTTGCTTCCTTGGACAATTCCCTGACTTAATATAAAAGCCATTGGATGTCATGCAAATGACCGATAAAAAATATAACATCAAAAGGATTACTGTGTATGTTATATAATAGTATACTGTCAATGGCTTCCTTTTTTTTAAGAAAGAATAAACCTATTTCCTCTTTCACAAGAACATCAATAATTTACTTCAGCAAAGCTAATAACAAAGCAAAAAACAAGAATTTTGTAAATGAAGGATTTATGAATCATTAACTATTATAGAAGGCATTGATTCGTGTCGTGGACTGCATTTGTTCTATTCAGTACAAAACAAAATGTTTGCTGGCATTACAACGTATTAATGCAATTAATATAAATACTAGTTTACTGTATTCTATAAAGAGAGTTTGTTTTGATGTTTTATGACACGGATATCATAGGTTATAGGGGTTATAGGTCATAGGTTATCATCGAATTTAATAATAATGAAAGATGTAATGATATTACATTTAGGGCCGTCCTGGACGTGATCGTATGGTAGTTGGATTTACAACTCCTATGCAATCAGTGCCTATCACATCTAACGTTGTGAGTACGAATCCCGCTCATACGGGGTGTACTCGATACAACACTATGTGATAATGTTTGTCAGTTACTTGCGGCAGGTCGTTCGTTTTCTACGGGTACCCCGGTTCCCTCCACCAATAAAACTGACCGCAATGATATAGCTGAAATCCCACATGATCATTCTCGTGATAAAAAGAACATCACCAAAATGCACCATTCGAATAAGGCTGGTATTTCACTCATATGTGGAAAGCACTTCCATGACTACATCACTTCACCAAGAGGAGTTGTTGGGCCTATAAAAGTTGTCTAACCCGCGGAGATCATGTATTTGAGTCAGGGGATGTCGATTTTTCTATTGGATTTTGGAAATCTTCTGGCAGTGCGGTATGTTTTGTTTTTCATCTTAGTAATAAAAAAAATCACATTTAACACTTTTATTATTATATGCTTAAGCAATTCTGTGCTCAATTAATTGTGTATTGATTCTGGTAGAATCGTTGCAGAATGCTAAAATATAATCATTACCTAGTTGTCTTTCCCTAATGTCAGCATGATGTGCAACTAAGTGTGAAACATGCACTGTTAAAATGTTGCTGTTTGAGATGGTATAATGATATTGCGTGATTGACTTCCGTCGTCTTTCCATAAAATACGCGACGTAGAAAACATGGAAGATGAAAGCATGCAATCAATAGTGACAAACAAGAACATCAATTCATGTAATTGAAACATCACAGAAATTTGTATTCCTTGAAGGCAATTATTGCTCATTTTCAGATTGTTTTCCTCAAAAATATTAATTAAGCAAAATAAAATAAAATAAGAGTTGAAAATACCAAAGAAGTAATCAGAATCCGTAAATCGAAGGATAGACAACACAATGGCCAACAGGATAAACAACGACCTACAAAACATTACACATAAAACCAAAGATCGAATAGCACGAACCCACTAAAACCCGGGGGTGAACTCAGGTGCTCGTTTTCATTTTTGTCATAATAAATTAATTGATAATACTTTATGCACATTTCAGTGGTAATAAAATCAGTTGAATGGCCAGTCGGTATTTGCTAAGTTTCCATAATTTTTATAATATCTACTATTTCTGGCAACATGTGATAATTTTCACATAGGCCCGGCCTGTAAACAGGAACAGGTGTTAACGGATGACATTAACACCTCCATAGATCGAACTTTGCCTATCCGAAAAACAATTAACACCTGAGTTTTTTCCTATTCGTATTTCTACTTGCGTCATAAACAGCGGATAGGTGAGCTGAAAACTTCCTGTTAAGCATGAATAACTGTAGAAAGAGTTTGACGATACCAAACGGTAATCAGAATCCGTCAATCGAAGAATGACAGACAACATAATGGCCAAAAGAAACAGCATAAAAGGAAAAGCAACGATCTACAAAATATTACACGTACAATTAAAGATAGAGTAACACGAACCCCACCAAAAACCGGGGTTGAACTTAAAGTAGTATTTCCTTGTTCTCTTGCTGATTCACATTGGTGTATCATTGTTATTGTGTTCATCAAAGTATATGTTATCATCATGACCTATGGTTTTTTTTAAACAATAATAAATCGAGTTCCATAATCCATTTCTAAATCATAAAGCACCCAGTTCTTGAAGTGGACTTCTAGTAGCCTTTAACTGTAAATATAAAATAAAGATTTGAAATAAAGCATTCAGAATAATAATAAAGACAAAAAGAAAAACAAAGCACACACTGTCATGTGGTTTGCCTGCTCCAAAAGATTTGTAAATTATTTTGGCCTACCATTATATTGGCTTTGAGCGTACGGGAGGGAGGGAGAGAGGAGGGAGGTTATTCCAGTATGACTTCATGAGTACTTAGAAGAGTTTGAAGATACCAAAGGTGTAATCAGAATCCGTCAATCGAAGAAGGACAGACAACACAATTACAAATGAAAAAGGACAAACAACGATCTACAAAACATACACATAACTAATGATCGAGTAACACGAACCCCACTAAAACCAGGGTTGAACTGTTGGCACCCGTCGTGTTAATCTATTTAAATTAGACATCTACGTTTGATAAGGTGGTGGAGTAATTAACACACTAAGACAATATCATCCTAGAATTCGACACAGGTGGTAATTTAATCTACCAGAGCACGTTCATTCATAGGTAGTATGTTTGATTAGAATGTTTTACTGTGGTCAATGTCGAACTCGATTGACTTCACTGGGTTTGGTACTGCTTTGACAACTATTTTACATATTTTGTTCCAGTATTGTTATAAATACTGCTATAGTGACAGCCGGAATATTTGAGCCGTAGTGAAAGCGGGAGGTTTGGCGCTTTAAAATCTGATTCAACCCACTACTTGCTTCCTTTGACAATTCCCTGACTTAATATAAAAGCCATTGGATGTCATGCAAATGACCGATAAAAAATATAACATCAAAAGGATTACTGTGTATGTTATATAATAGTATACTGTCAATGGCTTCCTTTTTTTTAAGAAAGAATAAACCTATTTCCTCTTTCACAAGAACATCAATAATTTACTTCAGCAAAGCTAATAACAAAGCAAAAAACAAGAATTTTGTAAATGAAGGATTTATGAATCATTAACTATTATAGAAGGCATTGATTCGTGTCGTGGACTGCATTAGTTCTATTCAGTACAAAACAAAATGTTTGCTGGCATTACAACGTATTAATGCATTTAATATAAATACTAGTTTACTGTATTCTATAAAGAGAGTTTGTTTTGATGTTTTATGACACGTATATCATAGGTTATAGGGGTTATAGGTCATAGGTTATCATCGAATTTAATAATAATGAAAGATGTAATGATATTACATTTAGGGCCGTCCTGGACGTGATCGTATGGTAGTTGGATATACAACTCCTATGCAATCAGTGCCTATCACATCTAACGTTGTGAGTACGAATCCCGCTCATACGGGGTGTACTCGATACAACACTATGTGATAATGTTTGTCAGTTACTTGCGGCAGGTCGTTCGTTTTCTACGGGTACCCCGGTTCCCTCCACCAATAAAACTGACCGCAATGATATAGCTGAAATCCCACATGATCATTCTCGTGATAAAAAGAACATCACCAAAATGCACCATTCGAATAAGGTTGGTATTTCACTCATATGTGGAAAGTACTTCCATGACTACATCACTTCACCAAGAGGAGTTGTTGGGCCTATAAAAGTTGTCTAATCCGCGGAGATCATGTATTTGAGTCAGGGGATGTCGATTTTTCTATTGGATTTTGGAAATCTTCTGGCAGTGCGGTATGTTTTGTTTTTCATCTTAGTAATAAAAAAAAATCACATTTAACACTTTTATTATTACATGCTTAAGCAATTCTGTGCTCAATTAATTGTGTATTGATTCTGGTAGAACCGTTGCAGAATGCTAAAATATAATCATTACCTAGTTGTCTTTCCCTAATGTCAGCATGATGTGCAGCTAAGTGTGAAACATGCACTGTTAAAATGTTGCTGTTTGAGATGGTATAATGATATTGTGTGATTGACTTCCGTCGTCTTTCCATAAAATACGCGACGTAGAAAACATGGAAGATGAAAGCATGCAATCAATAGTGACAAACAAGAACATCAATTCATGTAATTGAAACATCACAGAAATTTGTATTCTTTGAAGGCAATTATTGCTCATTTTCAGATTGTTTTCCTCAAAAATATTAATTAAGCAAAATAAAATAAAATAAGAGTTGAAAATACCAAAGAAGTAATCAGAATCCGTAAATCGAAGGATAGACAACACAATGGCCAACAGGATAAACAACGACCTACAAAACATTACACATAAAACCAAAGATCGAATAGCACGAACCCACTAAAACCCGGGGGTGAACTCAGGTGTTCGTTTTCATTTTTGTCATAATAGATTAATTGATAATACTTTATGCACATTTCAGTGGTAATAAAATCAGTTGAATGGCCAGTCGGTATTTGCTAAGTTTCCATAATTTTTATAATATCTACTATTTCTGGCAACATGTGATAATTTTCATATAGGCCCGGCCTGTAAACAGGAACAGGTGTTAACGGATGACATTAACACCTCCATAGATCGAACTTTGCCTATCCGAAAAACAATTAACACCTGAGTTTTTTCCTATTCGTATTTCTACTTGCGTCATAAACAGAGGATAGGTGAGCTGAAAACTTCCTGTTAAGCATGAATAACTGTAGAAAGAGTTTGACGATACCAAACGGTAATCAGAATCCGTCAATCGAAGAATGACAGACAACATAATGGCCAAAAGAAACAGCATAAAAGGAAAAACAACGATCTACAAAATATTACACGTAAAATTAAAGATCGAGTAACACGAACCCCACCAAAAACCGGGGTTGAACTTAAAGTAGTATTTCCTTGTTCTCTTGCTGATTCACATTGGTGTATCATTGTTATTGTGTTCATCAAAGTATATGTTATCATCATGACCTATGGTTTTTTTTAAACAATAATAAATCGAGTTCCATAATCCATTTCTAAATCATAAAGCACCCAGTTCTTAAAGTGGACTTCTAGTAGCCTTTAACTGTAAATGATAAAATAAAGATTTGAAATAAAGCATTCAGAATAATAATAAAGACAAAAAGAAAAACAAAGCACACACTGTCATGTGGTTTGCCTGCTCCAAAAGATTTGTAAATTATTTTGGCCTACCATTATATTGGCTTTGAGCGTACGGGAGGGAGGGAGAGAGGAGGGAGGTTATTCCAGTATGACTTCATGAGTACTTAGAAGAGTTTGAAGATACCAAAGGAGTAATCAGAATCCGTCAATCGAAGAAGGACAGACAACACAATTACAAATGAAAAAGGGCAAACAACGATCTACAAAACATACACATAACTAAAGATCGAGTAACACGAACCCCACTAAAACCAGGGTTGAACTGTTGGCACCCGTCGTGTTAATCTATTTAAATTAGACATCTACGTTTGATAAGGTGGTTGAGTAATTAACACACTAAGACAATATCATCCTAGAATTCGACACAGGTGGTAATTTAATCTACCAGAGCACGTTCATTCATAGGTAGTATGTTTGATTAGAATGTTTTACTGTGGTCAATGTCGAACTCGATTGACTTCACTGGGTTTGGTACTGCTTTGACAACTATTTTACATATTTTGTTCCAGTATTGTTATAAATACTGCTATAGTGACAGCCGGAATCTTTGAGCCGTAGTGAAAGCGGGAAGTTTGGCGCTTTAAAATCTGATTCAACCCACTACTTGCTTCCTTTGACAATTCCCTGACTTAATATAAAAGCCATTGGATGTCATGCAAATGACCGATAAAAAATATAACATCAAAAGGATTACTGTGTATGTTATATAATAGTATACTGTCAATGGCTTCCTTTTGTTTTTTAGAAAGAATAAACCTATTTCCTCTTTCACAAGAATATCAATAATTTACTTCAGCTAAGCTAACAACAAAGCAAAAAACAAGAATTGTGTAAATGAAGGATTTATGAATCATTAACTATTATAGAAGGCATTGATTCGTGTCGTGGACTGCATTAGTTCTATTCAGTACAAAACAAAATGTTTGCTGGCATTACAACGTATTAATGCATTTAATATAAATACTAGTTTACTGTATTCTATAAAGAGAGTTTGTTTTGATGTTTTATGACACGTATATCATAGGTTATAGGGGTTATAGGTCATAGGTTATCATCGAATTTAATAATAATGAAAGATGTAATGATATTACATTTAGGGCCGTCCTGGACGTGATCGTATGGTAGTTGGATTTACAACTCCTATGCAATCAGTGCCTATCACATCTAACGTTGTGAGTACGAATCCCGTTCATACGGGGTGTACTCGATACAACACTATGTGATAATGTTTGTCAGTTACTTGCGGCAGGTCGTTCGTTTTCTACGGGTACCCCGGTTCCCTCCACCAATAAAACTGACCGCAATGATATAGCTGAAATCCCACATGATCATTCTCGTGATAAAAAGAACATCACCAAAATGCACCATTCGAATAAGGCTGGTATTTCACTCATATGTGGAAAGCACTTCCATGACTACATCACTTCACCAAGAGGAGTTGTTGGGCCTATAAAAGTTGTCTAACCCGCGGAGATCATGTATTTGAGTCAGGGGATGTCGATTTTTCTATTGGATTTTGGAAATCTTCTGGCAGTGCGGTATGTTTTGTTTTTCATCTTAGTAATAAAAAAAAAATCACATTTAACACTTTTATTATTACATGCTTAAGCAATTCTGTGCTCAATTAATTGTGTATTGATTCTGGTAGAACCGTTGCAGAATGCTAAAATATAATCATTACCTAGTTGTCTTTCCCTAATGTCAGCATGATGTGCAGCTAAGTGTGAAACATGCACTGTTAAAGTGTTGCTGTTTGAGATGGTATATTGATATTGTGTGATTGACTTCCGTTGTCTTTCCATAAAGTACGCGACGTAGAAAACATGGAAGATGAAAGCATGTAATCAATAGTGACAAACAAGAACATCAATTCATGTAATTGAAACATCACAGAAATTTGTATTCCTTGAAGGCAATTATTGCTCATTTTCAGATTGTTTTCCTCAAAAATATTAATTAAGCAAAATAAAATAAAATAAGAGTTGAAAATACCAAAGAAGTAATCAGAATCCGTAAATCGAAGGATAGACAACACAATGGCCAACAGGATAAACAACGACCTACAAAACATTACATATAAAACCAAAGATCGAATAGCACGAACCCACTAAAACCCGGGGGTGAACTCAGGTGTTCGTTTTCATTTTTGTCATAATAAATTAATTGATAATACTTTATGCACATTTCAGTGGTAATAAAATCAGATGAATGGCCAGTCGGTATTTGCTAAGTTTCCATAATTTTTATAATATCTACTATTTCTGGCAACATGTGATAATTTTCAGATAGGCCCGGCCTGTAAACAGGAACGGGTGTTAATGGGTGACATTAACACCTCCATAGATCGAACTTTGCCTATCCGAAAAACAATTAACACCTGAGTCTTTTCCTATTCGTATTTCTACTTGCGTCATAAACAGAGGATAGGTGAGCTGAAAACTTCCTGTTAAGCATGAATGACTGTAGGAAGAGTTTGACGATACCAAACGGTAATCAGAATCCGTCAATCGAAGAATGACAGACAACATAATGGCCAAAAGAAACAGCATAAAAGGAAAAGCAACGATCTACAAAATATTACACGTAAAATTAAAGATCGAGTAACACGAACCCCACCAAAAACCGGGGTTGAACTTAAAGCAGTATTTCCTTGTTATCTTGCTACTTCACATTGGTGTATCATTGTTATTGTGTTCATCAAATTATATGTTATCATCATGACAATAATAAATCGAGTACCATAATCCATTTCTAAATCATAAAGCACCAAGTTCTTAAAGTGGACTTCTAGTAGCCTTTAACTGTAAATGATAAAATAAAGATTTGAAATAAAGCATTCAGAATAATAATAAAGACAAAAAGAAAAACAAAGCACACACTGTCATGTGGTTTGCCTGCTCCAAAAGATTTGTAAATTATTTTGGCCTACCATTATATTGGCTTTGAGCGTACGAGAGGGAGGGAGAGAGGAGGGAGGTTATTCCAGTATGACTTCATGAGTACTTAGAAGAGTTTGAAGATACCAAAGGAGTAATCAGAATCCGTCAATCGAAGAAGGACAGACAACACAATGACAAATGAAAAAGGACAAAAGGGCAAACAACGATCTACAAAACATACACATAACTAAAGATCGAGTAACACGAACCCCACTAAAACCAGGGTTGAACTGTTGGCACCCGTCGTGTTAATTTATTTAAATTAGACATCTACGTTTGATAAGGTGGTGGAGTAATTAACACACTAAGACAATATCATTCTAGAATTCGACACAGGTGGTATTTTAATCTACCAGAGCACGTTCATTCATATGTTTGATTAGAATGTTTTACTGTGGTCAATGTCGAACTCGATTGACTTCACTGGGTTTGGTACTGCTTTGACAACTATTTTACATATTTTGTTCCAGTATTGTTATAAATACTGCTATAGTGACAGCCGGAACCTTTGAGCCGTAATGAAAGCGGGAGGTTTGGCGCTTTAAAATCTGATTCAACCCACTATTTCTTTAGAAATGCCTGTACCAAGTCAGGATCATTACGGTTTTCACAGTTTTCCGGTTGTTGACTGATTTTGTCTGTTTATATACTTATGAGTTTTGACTTTCCCTTTGTAAGATTGTTCGGAGTTCGGTAATTTTGGTATTACCCTTATTAACACATATTGACGATTCAGTTTGTTGTTTGTTGTAATGGTTAATATTTTCACAATGAATACTGATGTATTGTGATATATATCGAATGGACTTGTAATGAAAACGTAGATATCAAATTAGTGCACACGGCACGTTTCTGGAATAACTTTCATCAGGTACGCTCAACGGCGAAAGGTTGGAAAACCAAATAATTTAAAAAGTTGTGGGAACAAGTTAATCAAAGGACCTAAGTAGGATCGCCATATTCGGCTAAGGTCACCTATACCTGAGGTAGGAGAACCTTAGTTTTAGCAATAATTATATTATTTGGGAACTGTAAATTTCAATAACAATATACTATACAAAAAATTGCAATATTGTAACTCGGAAATCAAAATAATTTGTGGTTATAAACGCCAAATATGAAAATAATAGGACATATAAATTTGCATTGGTAAAGGGTTGGTTCTATTATTGCTTGTATCAGTGTTCTTATTGTTTTGATGCTGTTATCTTCGTATGAATTGGGCCTTTTCTAAGAGATCACCTTGTCTTGAAAGACCACCTTTTCTTCGTCCCAAGTGAGACAGGTTTGACTGTATTGGAGTCTTCACCACACAACAAGCAAGCAACACCATCGGAGGATTGTAACCAAACGGCGGATAAAGTAGTTCTTGTTTCTATACCTCTGAGGTCTGTTTGATGTTCCCCAACCAAGCAAATTCGTACTTTCTAAACTGATTGATATTTAGAAAATAAACGTTATGTCTGTACATTGGCTACATGTACTGGGCTAATGATACCCTCTGATTTAACAATCCGTTTTAATAAATGTCCACCAAGTGGTGGTACGATCAAAATATCATATATTAGTAAATGTAAGCAGTCGTCCGTGTCACGATCGTTTGTAGTTATCTATCTATTCAATCAGTGTCTATCACTTGTAGAGTTGTGAGTTCGATTCCCGATCTCATAGAGATGTACTAGAAACAAAAAACTTTCTTCCACTTTTGTAAGGTCATTGGTTTTCTGCAGGTACTCTGTTTTACACGTCATATCTCGTGTGTGCTTCATGTTGCCAGTTTCCCTGATCGTCCATTCTGGATTAACCCCACGATATAGCTGAAATATTGCCAAAGTTGGCATTAAGCACTAATCAATCAATCAATCAACCATTCTGGATTACTCCTTCGAATTTCTCTTATATTGATTTACTTCACCAATAAAACGGACGATAACACTAAATTACAGCTACAAATAAAATGGAAAGCCAAACATTCTTCAATGTCGGAATAATTCCAACATCTAATTAAAAAACAGGCGAAACAGAGACAAGCACACATATATACATCACCGCTCGCCTGGCTTGGTACAGACACGTCAATAAAAAGTGGTGGTGTTAAAACTAGTCTTATGGAATAAAACCCGAAAACGACGTAAATACTCATCAGTCAACCCAATCAATTAATGCATGTGTATTAGATGTAACGTGTTCTTCTAGTGTATATACATCTTTCCCTAAAGTGTTTCGTGGAAGATTGTGTGGTTGATCCCTGGTCGGGTCAAACCAAAAGTAACAACCTTGGTATTTATTACTTCACCTCCAAACACACAGCATTAAACAGAGCAGAGAATGACTGGTACGTAATCAAATTAATGGATCCGAATGGAGCAGCAAAGCTGAAAATTGTTCATTTGGGGTTAAACAACAATCACCCAATTACTGACTCACTCGATATGAATAATAGAGTGTATATTTATTATTTCACCCCATAAATGTTCTTAGGTCGTAAACGTTGAAGTCCATCAACAAAATATTAGTCTTCCGTGGAACAACTAATTACTTCTAGCACCTCCGTGATCATATCAATCAAAATTACCATAAATAATATATTGGACAGAATAATCATATTGAGTATATAAAATAAACCATATTTAGGCGTCTTTGCTAACCCGTCATATATAAATTACTCAATAAATTTGATAACTAGCATACAATATTGACAACCTATCAACAAATGTGTTCATTTCATGTATGATTTGTTGTTACTTCCGCCTCGGGGTCGTGTGCAAATCTGGTAAATTTCTGAAGGCCACTGATTAATTAATGATGCTGAATATGATGAGATGAAGGCAATCTATAGCACATTAATTAGTCTTGTCTAGAAGCAAAAATAGGCCACTACATTGTCACACTTCTTATTGTTCCACAAATAATTATACTAAAATAACATTATTAAATTAAACGAAACAATGATTGCACCTTGTAAGTGATTGGGTCATTTTATTGTTGTTTCACAGGAAGTCAACTTGTTATGTCCAGCTATATCCTGACAAGGACAATATATTGTTATTGATGATATAATGCCTACTTAAATAACAATCCACGTGTAGAAATAGCTTTCAATCAATGATATATTTCTCTTTACTTAACGTAACATAAGCACTATTTCATCTACGAAAACGTCAGGCATGTAGTATTGCATCTACAAATACGTCAGGTATGTAGTATTGCATCTACACATACGTCAGGTATGTAGTAGTTCATCTACGAATACGTCAGATATGTAGTAGTTCATCTACAAATACGTCAGGTATGTAGTAGTTCATCTACAAATACATCAGATATGTAATATTCCATCTACAAATACGTCAGATACGGATATATTCCACTTGTCGTAAGCACTTCCCAGTTCTTTCCTCATTCACGACTTATTACCGGGTTTGTAACTAGATTAACACGACGGTTGCCACTAGTGGAACAGGAACTGCCAACCCTTCCGGAGCACCTGAGTTCTACCCTGGTTTTTAGTGGGATTCGTGTTACTCGATCTTTAGTTTTATATGAATGTTTTGTAGATCGTTGTTTGTCCTTTTTTATTTTTTATTTTGGCTTTTGTGTTATCTGTTCTTCTTCGATATTCGGAATCTGATTGCCCCTTTGGTATCTTCAAGCTCTTCAGATATGTAGCATTTCATCTACAAATAGGTCAGATATGTATTATTTCATCTACAAATAGGTCAGATATGTAGTATTTCATCGACAAATACGTCATGTATGTAGTATTTCGTCTACAAATACGTCAGGTATGTAGAATTGCATCTACAAATACGTCAGGTATGTAGTATTTCATCTACAAATACGTCAGGTATGTAGTATTTCATCTAGGAATACGTGAGGTATGTAGTATTTCATCTACAAATACGTCAGGTATCTAGTATTTCATCTACAAATACGTCAGGTATGTAATATTTCATCTCAAATATGTCAGGTATGTAGTATTTCATCTAGGAATACGTGATGTATATAGTATTTTATCTACAAACACGTCAGGTATGTAGTATTTCATTTACAAATACGTCAGGTATGTAGTATTTCATCTACAAATGCGTCAGTTATGTAATATTTCATCTACAAATACGTCAGGTATGTAGTATTGCATCTACAAATACGTCAGGTATGTAGTATTTCATCTACAAATGCGTCAGGTATGTAGTATTTCATCTACAAATACGTCAGGTATGTAGTATTTCATCTACAAATACGTCAGGTATGTAGTAGTTCATCTACAAATACGACAGGTATGTAGTATTTCATCTGCAAATACGTCAGGTATGTAATATTTCTTCTACGAATACTTCAGGTATGTAGTATTTCTTCTACAAATACGTCAGGTATGTAATATTTCATCTACAAATACGTCAGGTAGAAGATAGTATTCCATTTATAAATACGTCAAGTATGTAGTATTTCATCTACAAATATGTCAGGTATGTAGTAGTTCATCTACAAGTGTATCTCCATTAACAAACAATAACTAAAAAACATTATGCAGAAAAGAAAAGATCGAGGATTACATGGGGAAACTTCTTCAATTATTTTATGAAGAGTGAAACTGATTTATGGGGAATTGTGGAATATAATCGCAATTAATTATTGTGGAACTTCAAAATCCAGAAGACACGAAAATGGACGCAATTAATTTTACTTGATTATCGACTAATAGTAAAATATACAGCGTTATTGTGTACATATATACATCTAGGCAATTATTACATGTATAATGGACAGTGGTGATAATGATTATTTTGTATTTTATTACGAGGTTGTTGCCTTTAGAAGCTAAATAAAGGTTCTATATGATTGAAAAAGGATATAATCTGCTACTATTATAACATAACTGTTTTTCGTACAATTTTACATATCAAACCTGCCGAGCTGACAGAAAATACAATAAAACAAGTGATTATTGCACAATGTTTTTATATAGAATAAAATATAACCGTGACCTAGTTAATATGATTTTTATTGAGGGTAAACACTTGCATGTTGGGTTGTCGAATAAACTGTCATTACCTCATTTGTGTATCAACCAGTCTGTGTAATGTGAGTTAAATCCAAAACCGATATTGTTAGGTGCTTTGTCTGCAGGGTAAGCAACACCCTACTCATAGAGGTAAGACATGTATTTTGCGACATTTGTGTTTTGAGTCAGATTTATATGTATCAACAACAATAAACAACCTGTGCAATCAGTACCTAACACCACTAAAGTTGTGAGTTCGAATACCGATCATGGCGAGGTGTACTCGATACATCACTTTGTGATAACGTTTGTCAGTGACTTGCAACAGGTCAGTGGTTTTTTCCGGGTACTCGGGTTTCCTCCACCAATAAAACTGACCACCACGATATAGCTGAAATATTGTTGAAAATGGCGTTAAACACCATAACCCTAACCCTAACCTCCTCAACAATAATAAAGCTTACTTGGCGTTTAGCTCTCTTTATGCATATTTGCTTTGTTATTATGTGTCTTTTACATGCTATTTATTTGATTTGTTGAATTAAATGTGTCCATTTAGCTCAGGATGTTTGATATATGTCAACGCAAACAATATTTGTGGAATATTTTAAAATAAGACATGTATGTGCATTCCACGTACAAATGAGGTACGAAACGGTCAACTTAGTCTTTCTTCCAGTTTCTAAGGCTCGTACACATATACTCTTTATTCCAATTCCCTCCTCCCATTTTTAGTGGGGTTCGTGTTGCCGAATCATCAGTTTTCTGGACCATTGAACTCATCTTTTTATTTTGTTCTCAAATTTACGGCTTCAGATTATCCCTTCGGAATGTCTTTTCACTTTCCACACATATCGCATTAATGACATGCAAGTAACAATCTATGTTAATCTTTTCTTGAACATGGCAAGACGATTTAAAGTACCTCTATAAAGAATATTTACAGCATGTCAGTGAAAAGACATTTTTTAGCTTAACCAAAAACATATTATATATATATATATTTTTTTAAATATTATCAGATCGCGCATTAAGTATCCGCTTTCGTGAAATAAAGACAATTGTGCAATAATTCTCCCAGCAATGCAATTGTAAATGCGGCTTCTAATATCAGTTACCAGCCACTGTTAGATACCGTTGATACAATCCGATGTGACAGGCCGATGTGTTTGACCAATATTGTAATAGGAAAATGCGTAAACTCGTTCACAAAAAAAAATATTCTCACGACTTATTATATATGTATATAACATCATTATTGTACAAGGTAGATACATTACTATTGAAACATTCGTACTCATGTGAAGGCCACGATGCGACGTACCTGTCATACACCCGAGTACGCATGCGGGAAAAGAAACCTGCTATATCCAATATGAGTCGTTTCTTTTGTTTCAATATTACTGTATTCTATACTTACAAACGACCTTTCTGCCTAAGCAATAATATTATGGGACCAGGAAGGGAAAATATGTCGAACTTCATCCATATATATCATGCATATACGAATCAGGAGATACGTACAGTATCTCAGGGATATCCATAGATCGATGTGAACGTTCTTATCATTGAAACACTCACTTAATTTTCAACACATGATAACAATGTTCAAACAATGAACTACTTGATTTATAAATTGAGTGCTATAATAGTTTTGCATCTTCATTTAATCGATATTGAAGGTGGTAACAATTCCATTTTATCTCATGTATTTATTTGCGACTTTCTTCTCCGTCGCCGGCTTCTTCCACAAACTAACAAAGAAAAATCTGAAAATAAAGTAGAAACTTCAAATTCGGAAAAAAAATATCATGAATAGAACGAGTCCTTGAAATGAAAATAAAATCATCATTATTTTGATAAAACGGAATGAATGCAAAGTCAATCACTTGAAAACTGATACGAAAATATTAACACAAATCCTGATTACTAATTAAAATAAACACTGTGTTCTGGTAGTATCTTATATGTCCTTGTGAGTTCCAATTCCGCTCATGGCGAGGTGTACTCGATACAACATTATGTGATAAAGTTTGTCAGTGACTGGCTACAGGTATGTGATTTTCTACAGGTACTCCGGTATCCTCGACTAATAAAACTCTCCGCCGCGATATAGCTGAAATATTGTTGAAAGTGACGTTAAGCACCATAACCTCCCCTTATATGTCCATTACGATTCCCGCATAAAAACGATGTTCGGTTCGTCTTTACCTCCAGTTGTTTGTTGGAGGGCTCCTGTCGTATTTACGCTATTTGTGTTTGCTTACGTATGGTGATGTCCAAACACATAGTGTGTTGTGTGTTTTGTTTGTTTGTTTTGTTTGTCTTCGCGTTATGTCTTGTGTATGATGATGTTCAACACATAGTGTGTTGTGTGTTTTGTTTGTTTGTTTTGTTTGTCTTCGTGTTATGTCTTGTGTATGATGGTGTTCAACACGTAGTGTGTTGTGTGTTTTGTTTGTCTTCGTGGTATGTCTTGTGTATGATGGTGTTCAACACATATTGTGTTGTGTGTTTTGTTTGTGTGTTTTGTTTGTCTTCGTGCTATGTCTTGTGTATGATGGTGTTCAACACATAGAGTGTTGTGTGTTTTGTTTGTCTTCGTGTTATGTCTTGTGTATGATGATGTTCAACACATATTGTGTTGTGTGTTTTGTTTGTTGGTTTTGTTTGTCTTCGTGGTATGTCTTGTGTATGATGATGTCCAACACATATTGTGTTGTGTGTTTTGTTTGTGTGTTTTGTTTGTCTTCGTGTTATGTCTTGTGTATGATGATGTCCAACACATATTGTGTTGTGTGTTTTGTTTGTGTGTTTTGTTTGTCTTCGTGTTATGTCTTGTGTATGATGATGTTCAACACATATTGTGTTGTGTGTTTTGTTTGTGTGTTTTGTTTGTCTTCGTGTTATGTCTTGTGTATGATGATGTCCAACACATATTGTGTTGTGTGTTTTGTTTGTTTGTTTTGTTTGTCTTCGTGTTATGTCTTATGTATGATGGTGTTCAACACATATTGTGTTGTGTGTTTTGTTTGTTTCTTTTGTTTGTCTTTGTGCTATGTCTTGTGTATTATGGTGTTCAACACATTTTGCTTTGTTTGTCTTCGTCTTGTATATCCTATGTTGCCAATTCCTCTGGAGTGTCCATTCTTGATTGTCCATTCGGTTTTCTCTGACGTTTCTTATCTAGACTGTTCTCTAGGACAAGAATGAGGTAAATTTATTTCTTATTTCTATTTTGCTGACTCACGACATACATACATGTATACTGACCTTGTCAAATAAAATATTCAAAGTCTACTTTTATCTGAAACTGTAATTGTTGATGGAAACCATTTATTTACACAACCTTTAAATCATACCATCCTATGCTAAAGAGTATATATTCATTGTCGGAGTTCATTTTGTCCGTATATATAATTATGTATTTGGACTTGAATGAAATAATAATTATCGTAATTATGTATTTTTATATCAAAAAGTGTTCCACAGACTATTAAACGTGTTGACTAACTCTAACTACATTTAGAAACATTATATTTATCTTATTTACAATTATGTAAATTTTATTCAACTTGATCGATTTAATCAAAATTAATATTGTGTATCTATGGTGATATTACGCTTTTCAACGGTGTTGAGGTAAGACAATCCTCCAGACTTGTGACATTTTATAAACAAATACTATATTTACGTCTTTGATAGAGATATTATTTACTTAATGTACATACAGAACATTTGATTGCTGAAATAGTAAGTCTATCTTGGATTTTTATTTTAATTCTATTGTTATACATATATGACTAAATGTAAGGAAAGTTTAAAGATACCAAAAGGGTAATCAGAGGCCGAAAGAGAGAGAACACAGTGGCCAAAAAAGAAGGACAAAAGGACAAACAACGATCTACAAAACATTACATAGAAAACTAATGATCGAGCAACACGAACCAAGTCATAATGGCGACCGTAAAACTTTCGAAGTGATGAATTCAACTTAACAAATAGGAACCCTTGGTTCAGTAGCTTCCTTGTTAGCAGTAATCCTCCATCAAGAAAATCCTGATAGGAACCACAATCTCCGGAATATCGTATCAACTGAGAGATGCATAGCTATCAGAAGAGGAGGATTGAGATCAAATTAATCAGAGGAGGATTGAGATCAAAATTAATTAGTTTCACGCAGGTTTCTGTCTTAATCTTTTCTGGTTATTTTGTGTTATCTTTGATGTTTTTTGTGTTATCTTTGATGTTTTTTGTGTTATCTTTGAGTTTGTTTGTGTTATCTTTGATGTTTTTTGAGTTATCATTGAGGTTTTTTGTGTTATCTTTGAGTTTGTTTGTGTTATCTTTGATGTTTTTTGTGTTATCTTTGATGTTTTTTGTGCTATCTTTGATGTTTTTTGTGTTATTTTTGATGCTTTTGTGCTATCTTTGATGTTTTTATGTTATCTTTGATGTTTTTTGTGTTATCTTTGATGTTTGTTGTGTTATCTTTGATGTTTTTTGTGTTATCTTTGAGGTTTTTGTGTTATCTTTGAGATTGTTTGTGCTATCTTTAAGATTTGTTGTGTTATCTTTGAGGTTTTTTGTGTTATCTTTGATGTTTTTTGTGTTATCTTTGATGTTTTTTGTGTTATCTTTGATGTTTTTTGTGTTATCTTTGATGTTTTTTGTGTTATCTTTGAGGTTTTTTGTGTTATCTTTGAGGTTTTTTGTGTTATCTTTGAGATTGTTTGTGTTATCTTTAAGATTTGTTGTGTTATCTTTGATGTTTTTTGTGTTATCTTTGAGGTTTTTTGTGTTATCTTTGAGGTTTGCCAGATGAGTGTTCTATGTTGATATGTCTGGCAACGTTGCAGCCATTGTCGTTCGGTTTAACATATAATTTGTACGAATACAATCTGTTTTCTTCCCTATTAGTTTTAACGTCGATCACCTCGTTAGGGTTACGTTCATAATTTTCTTGATCATCCGAAAGAGTTTATTACGGAATGGCTTGATCCCCATCACCAACAGATGTACTATATATTGACGACGTATACAAAAGATATGCTACATAGATTGATGCTTGCTTTTGTCCAGCATTTCACTAAAAGCTTATTCCAATGAATCTCTATATTATTGACTCGATATTAAACAGCGAAATATACTGATAATGGTATTTATACACTTATTCTTCCATCTATTCGTCAAACGATGATGGCCATGTCAATATCATCGCATTGCTAAACCGACTCGGTGTTTACTCCGAGCGCGGATGATTCTGCCTGCTATCCCGTCTTTCTGGTGTCTTCATTGAGTACGAAGATTAAGAAGGTACGAAAATATAATCAATGTAATGTGTCGGTGTTTGAGTGGAGCAATATGCCCCCTACCTGCAAACAGATCTGATAATTCAATGAGATAATACTATAAACAACAGGCTCATCGGTTTGTGCTAGTGCAAATCGGGCACCGTTATCATCTCGGTGAGAGAAAAAAACTGGTTCTCACAATATTCTATAATATTTATCATATGTCGTTAAGCAACAATTGTATATCTAATACTTATATGGAAATAAAAGATATAATACGAAATACCCGTTCATACAACAGACGTGTTCATCTTGCGGAGCGACATATGTTGTGTGGTTTTCTTCTAAGCTGATTGTTTCTTGAGACATATCCAACATAGTACCATAAAAGCAAGTGTATTTCAAATTTAAAATATAGAATCGATTAATAATTTTCATTTATTAAGACATTTTTAATTGTTAAAGATTATATGTACAAAATGCTACCATTATTATCATTTCTTATATTATCGATATATACTATATTTTAATAGACAATTGTAGACTCTAAAAATAGTAAATTAAATACAGTTACATTGTTTATCTAAATTATTTTGCTTTATGAGTGTCCCCATTTGTATAGCAGTAATAGAACAAATATAAAGAAAACGTTTTATCACCAACTGCTTGTACATCCTATCTCCCGCAGTTCGTTATTGAAATTCTTTAAAAATCTCTCCATCATTGTGTAAAAGTTAATCAGAATATCAATGCAAATATATACATAACGAAACGGGAAATTTACTATCAATTACTCAGTAATATTTTTGTTTACCAACATTGATTTGCTGGGAAACAATTACAAAGGAAAATTGAACGATGATAATTTTTGCATATTTTAATTTGTCCTTTCATAGGACAAATGTTTTCGGCGCTTCCAAAGGTTCCTATAAATTTCCAATAAAAGTATACTTTCTCTATAAATTATACTGAAATAAATTTATATCCGATGTTGATATTTGGTAAAGTAACAAATATATAATTGAATATATTTGTATTCTAAAATTTTGAGAATACAAAATTTTACCACAACACAATGATTGTACTTTTGTTGACAAATAATTAAAAGGTTGTTTTATAAATAATGAAGATTTGAAAATAATATGATTCTCAAAATTAAACATTAAATTACTTAAAACAACACACATTTCTGCTTTGTTGACATAGAAACGGGCATGACCTAAACATATTTCTTTTTTGAAAAATTGCAGCTTTATATGAAATACATAGAAGATTTGAAGCGAGCGCCGGAGTTCATCCCGTTTTTTTTGGTTCGGTCCGTGTTTCTCATCTTTTTAGTTCTTTGTTTTGTCCTATTATGTGTTTTTACGCTATGAGTTCTGTGTTGTGATGTCCATTACGATCTCCGCATAAAAACAATGTTCGGTTCGTCTTTACCTCCAAATGTTTGTAGGAAGGGTCATGCCTTATTTAGGTCATTTGTGTTTGTTTGCGCATAGTGGTGTCCAACACATATTGTGTTGTATTTTTAATTTGTTTGTTTTCGTCTTGTGTACGCTATGTGCTAGTGTATCTAGATTGTCCATTTTCTATTGTCTTTTCAGTATTCTCTAACGTTTATTTGTCCTATGTCTTGTAGTTGTATTTGAATAATTACCACCACCAACGTATTACTAAATAAAATAATACATGCATACACGCCTTATGCCTTTGTTGCCCCTTTTGGTATTTTCTGTCAACAGGAAGTTACCTCGATTTACAACTAGGTTCACAAAGCTCAACAGGGGTACCAGAAGTTGCTATATTTCGGACAGTGACAGTACATAACAAAAATGTACCCAGTCAATGGAATTTGCCTCCCCCAATAGAACAAGTACAGGATACAAACAATATATCAGTCACATGGAAGATTGAAACGATCAAATACTTTTGTTCTTTTAACATTAAGGAGTAGGAACAAAGACTGGTTTGCTCAGAGGCAGTATATTGTATCTCAGTGGACCGGTATATCTACTGGTAGACTGTTGTTTCAGTGACATAACAGTATACAAATCCAACTAAGGACATTGGTCTAGTATAAAGCACACATCACCTAACAATTGCTCACACGAGTTCTATGGTACCGTATATTCTCGTACTATTTCAACCGCCATATTTGTAATGTAACTGCCATGGTACCATAGAGCCTCGATATACTCGTTCACTCAAATTCAGCAGATCGCTGATAAACTAGATTACATAATGAATGCATCTTGATACTGGTTATCGTCGAACGTCCAAACATTAATTGGCCCCTAGGGTTTGAGTTGACGTAATAACTTCGAATGGGTCGCTATTATGACTTGATGAACATTTAGGGAATACACCCATGTTTCACAGATGACCACGGATATGTTCCGTTTGGTTTGGTCACTATCCCGTCTATGTTTCCCGTGTCATTTGAAACAAGCGTAATACGACAGATGCCACCAGAGGAGCAGGCATTGTTCATCATTCCGGAACATCTTCATTCACCCTGTTTTAGTTTGCGTTGTTGATGTGTAATTTTTAATGTTCTGGACTGGGTTGTACAAACCTTACTTGAATTTAAGTGTCAATTAAAACTTAACTGAGACTTAAATTTACTTGAAATGTACATAAAATTAATTTACACTTAAGGTTTAATTCAGACATAAATTTAATTGATGTTTGTGCAACTCAGTCCAGGACTGGTCTTTTGTAGACAATTGTTGTTCTACTAGTCTTTACTTCTTTGGCCATTGTCTGTCCTACGATTTACAATTCTGATTATCCTCCATTGTCTGTCCTACGATTTACAATTCTGATTATCCTCCATTGTCTGTCCTACGATTTACAATTCTGATTATCCTCCATTGTCTGTCCTACGATTTACAATTCTGATTATCCTCCATTGTCTGTCCTACGATTTACAATTCTGATTATCCTCCATTGTCTGTCCTACGATTTACAATTCTGATTATCCTCCATTGTCTGTCCTACGATTTACAATTCTGATTATCCTCCATTGTCTGTCCTACGATTTACAATTCTGATTATCCTCCATTGTCTGTCCTACGATTTACAATTCTGATTATCCTCCATTGTCTGTCCTACGATTTACAATTCTGATTATCCTCCATTGTCTGTCCTACGATTTACAATTCTGATTATCCTCCATTGTCTGTCCTACGATTTACAATTCTGATTATCCTCCATTGTCTGTCCTACGATTTACAATTATGATTATCCTCCATTGTCTGTCCTACGATTTACAATTCTGATTATCCTCCATTGTCTGTCCTACGATTTACCATTCTGATTATCCTCCATTGTCTGTCCTACGATTTACAATTCTGATTATCCTCCATTGTCTGTCCTACGATTTACAATTCTGATTATCCTCCATTGTCTGTCCTACGATTTACAATTCTGATTATCCTCCATTGTCTGTCCTACGATTTACAATTCTGATTATCCTCCATTGTCTGTCCTACGATTTACAATTCTGATTATCCTCCATTGTCTGTCCTACGATTTACAATTCTGATTATCCTCCATTGTCTGTCCTACGATTTACAATTCTGATTATCCTCCATTGTCTGTCCTACGATTTACAATTCTGATTATCCTCCATTGTCTGTCCTACGATTTACAATTCTGATTATCCTCCATTGTCTGTCCTACGATTTACAATTCTGATTATCCTCCATTGTTTGTCCTACGATTTACAATTCTGATTATCCTCCTTTGTCTGTCCTACGATTTACAATTCTGATTATCCTCCTTTGTCTGTCCTACGATTTACAATTCTGATTATCCTCCATTGTCTGTCCTACGATTTACAATTCTGATTATCCTCCTTTGTCTGTCCTACGATTTACAATTCTGATTATCCTCCTTTGTCTGTCCTACGATTTACAATTCTGATTATCCTCCTTTGTCTGTCCTACGATTTACAATTCTGATTATCCTCCATTGTCTGTCCTACGATTTACAATTCTGATTATCCTCCATTGTCTGTCCTACGATTTACAATTCTGATTATCCTCCTTTGTCTGTCCTACGATTTACAATTCTGATTATCCTCCTTTGTCTGTCCTACGATTTACAATTCTGATTATCCTCCTTTGTCTGTCCTACGATTTACAATTCTGATTATCCTCCATTGTCTGTCCTACGATTTACAATTCTGATTATCCTCCTTTGTCTGTCCTACGATTTACAATTCTGATTATCCTCCATTGTCTGTCCTACGATTTACAATTCTGATTATCCTCCATTGTCTGTCCTACGATTTACAATTCTGATTATCCTCCTTTGGTATCTTAGATTTACAATTCTGATTACTCTCCTTTGGTATCTTAGATTTACAATTCTGATTACTCTCCTTTGGTATCTTAGATTTACAATTCTGATTATCCTCCTTTGGTATCTTAGATTTACAATTCTGATTACTCTCCTTTGGTATCTTAGATTTACAATTCTGATTATCCTCCTTTGGTATCTTAGATTTACAATTCTGATTACTCTCCTTTGGTATCTTAGATTTACAATTCTGATTACCCACCTTTGGTATCTTAGATTTACAATTCTGATTACTCTCCTTTGGTATCTTAGATTTACAATTCTGATTATCCTCCTTTGGTATCTTAGATTTACAATTCTGATTACTCTCCTTTGGTATCTTAGATTTACAATTCTGATTACTCTCCTTTGGTATCTTAGATTTACAATTCTGATTACTCTCCTTTGGTATCTTAGATTTACAATTCTGATTACTCTCCTTTGGTATCTTAGATTTACAATTCTGATTACCCACCTTTGGTATCTTAGATTTACAATTCTGATTACCCTCCTTTTGGTATCTTAGATTTACAATTCTGATTACCCTCCTTTTGGTATCTTAGATTTACAATTCTGATTACCCTCCTTTGGTATCTTACAACATTTCTTAATAACCTTGAAAGGGCAATCAACGCACACTGTTGAGTGAGACCTGTAAGAGAAATGTTTCCATTCTTTTGTTTGTATTTTTGTCTTTATTCCTTTGGCAATTATGTTGTCTGTCCTTCGATTTGCGCATTCTAAATATCCATTTGGTATCTTCAAATATGTTTTAATAACCATTAAAAGACAAGCAACGCCTACTGTTGAATGAGACCCGTAAGAAAATTGTGTCCGTTTTTGTTTGGCTTGTATCCATGGTATCTGTTTGTATTACTGCTATGATCTCGCGATATGTATATTACCCATAAATATAGTATAACCTTTCTAAAAGCAGCTGCCTGTATTGAATTTCGTAATTGCAAATTATATATTAATACGCGCTAATAACTAATAATGTATTAAGCTCAACTAACACGCCAGCTGCATTTAATTACTTATCTTATCTAAATAATTTCATTGTTGTAATATTCTAAACTTAATCTGAGGTATTTTCTCTCAATCCCATAGTGACGTAGAGTTTCTTAATCATTTCAATAGCGATTTAAAGAGGCAGTGCGTTATGTGGTCTATTTATTGTAAAGCTGTATCGATTTCGGAATGGAATTAAATGTCTTACGGATTTTAATGTAATAGATTATTGCGTATTAAATATTCGTCCTCATGATTAATTAATGATACTAATTTATGTAAATTAATTTTCTAGGAAAAGCTTCACATACAAGCACGACGATGATGAGATTCAAACTGTCGTATTGTTTATAAGTTTGTTGACGTTAGCTACGCATTCTATTGGCTAGAATCATCTTCAAATCAAATACACGATACAATTTAATGGCCGATATCAGTCAAGATCTGTCAATAGAAAAATATTACTTTACGAACATATTTCCATTATATTGTTAGTTTAAGAATTTATTACTTAGTATTTATAGATTGTTGGTGCATTTACATATGGACTTATTTTTTTTTCAAAAAAGGGAAAAAATACAACAAAACAACAAATAGACTGAAAGGAAATAAGTGAGTTATGGAAACACTTCGACGATGATAAAATAGGAAAATGATAAAAGTAGTTTCTATGATTTAATTCTGTAACTATGCATTTACCTAAAAGCCGGATCTAAAATGAAGACAAAAACGAATAATTCACGAGGTTTTAAGACATTTTCATATGTCTTTGTTATTTGAAATCTGAGCTTATACTTCTTATTGCATTAACTGTCTTTTAAATCTATCTTAGAGTCAAAACCAATGAGATGATATTCACATTTTCCCTTTGACAGGAACATTAAAACAGCATAGCAAAGTGGAAGTGGAATATTAAGATGGAATAAAACAAATTGTGATATGTAAAGTCCATGGGACCAGATGGATTAAGATGTCTATTGGGATTTCACTGTCCATATACTTTAATAAACCAAGTAAGTACTTTTTTTTTATTTGAAAATTAAATTAATTTTTTTATGTCTAAAAATATATGATATTAATAACAAAATGATTCTAACGGAAACTATTGTCTTTATTAGTAGTTATTTTCACCCAATATTCGAGCATACACGATTTCTCAACCAAAGTCATGAGTATAATTTTTTTTCCTCCATGAAGTTCGATTTAGCAATATAGTTACAGTATATTAAAAACGAAATATTAAACAGCGGTATTGGACAATTTCGTCCGACTTACTACTAAATACACACGAAATACCATGACAGAAAATAAATGTTAGAGAAAACTAAAGGGGCAATCAAGAATGAAGAATCTAGATATACTGGCAGCATTGGACACAAGACACAAAACAGAATACAATGCAGAATACTAAAACTATGAGCAACACGGAGCCACAAACAAAACTGGGGGTGAACACATGCGTTTGCAAAGAGGAGCAGTTCTTATTTCTTATAAGATTACCACCGTTTTAGTTACACAAGAAAAAATTAAACATTGATGATAAACGATTTTAACACGTGCAGCCGTCCGACGTTCCACCAAATTCTTAAATACTACACGTTATACCATGACCAACAGTGATAATAATTTACATCTCAGCATATTATAGGGTGATACACATGACGGATTTAACATGTTATTTGGATACCCCCATGTTACAGCCAGACATTCCGAATTGGCATATATAATTTAACGGGAACACATAATTTTACATACAACTATTTTAAAACAAAGAAATGTGATGTCATTGTAAATATTATTTATAACGATTCACATCCCTTCAATATTTAGGTTTCCCTTTAAAAGAGGGTTTTCCTTATACATTATATTCCAGTCAGAACCACTGAAATAGTCTTTTTCCTCAAATATAAAATCGTCTTATACTACCATTAGTTAGAAAGGATATGGATATATAAATGAACATGCGAGAATATCCAACGTTACACTTAGACACAAATTTAAGTAAAGGAACAACGCTTTTATTACTTTAGCGTTCCGTCTTTTCCAGAAACGCGTCGTGTACATTAAATTAGATATCTACGTTTTAATTCCACACTTCAAGGTTGTTACTGGTGGGAGTTTTATTTAGATAAATCTCATTAGTACAGGATGTTGGGATTCCTGAAGAAAACTTCCGATAATTAATACGAAAAGTTTGAAGATACTAAATGATTAATCACAAGCCGTAAATCGACAAAAAGACAGACAATACAATAAACAGGAAACTAAAGATTGATCGACATGTACACCACAAAAAAAAATCGGGGATGTACTAAGGTGCTTCTGTATTACGAATGGCTTACGTCGTATTATTCTTGTCGAAAGGCCGATGAAATGTCACGAATGAGGAAAAGACGGGATTTGTATTAAGGAAAAAATGGAGCCTGGTAATTTATGACATGATGTTGACGGAAAAGCCTTCGAAGTGTTGACTTCAACTTAAACATCATTGTTCAGTAGCTTCCCAGGGATAATAATGTGGTAAACTTTCTCACTTAATGTTTAATCGAGCACACCTTTGCCTGTACTGGACTCGAGGGGCCGTCGTGGCCGTCATCGTATGATAGTTGGACTTACAACTACCAAATGCAATCAGTGCCTATCACCACTGATGTTGTGAGTTCGAATCTCGATCAGGGCGAGGTGTATGCACATTATGTGCTAAAATAGACCGCCACGATATAGCTGAAATATTGCTGAAAGTGACGTTTTACACCATCAAACAAACAAACAAGCCGTACTGGACTCTAATATTTACCTTATTGGCGGTATCACAGTTGTCTATATAGACGACCTGGTAATTTTGACTACTAAACTACATTGTACAACAATCAATTCTGAGAAAGTCACATAATGAATAATGTGAACATTAGAACAAAACACCGATGCAATTTCAATAAGCAATATTTATGTACAGTATTGTTCAGAATTCCATTTTACTGTAGCACAATATTTTAGTTGGCGGCATAGATATTCGTTGAACATTCAATATAATCAACTCTTTTAAAGATGTGGTTACAAAGGTCGCAGTGTTGTGTGATCTAAGTCTGCTTTTTTAGTTTCAAATATGTTTTTCCTTGTTATTTAACCTTTTATTAGATACATGCACATACATCACATTATAGTTTTATACTGGTAATGTATTAACACACATCTCCATGTTTAATATCAGTGTGTTCAGGTAAACAAAAAATACAATGTTAAGTTAAAATTGTACAATTTTAGAGTTTTCAGATAAAATTGCAATAAATTATGTCTAAATTAAATTTTATGCCACAATCTGGTTGAAATATTACCACAGATGGAGTTAAGCAACAACAACAATAATAATAATAATAATAATAATAATAATAATAATAATAATAATAACAATAATAATAATAATAATGATAATAATAATTTCACTCTCTATCTACGCATATCCAACATTCATGGGTCGGGTTTTGGCAGTCGAGCATTTGTTAAGGGCGGTCTGAATTGCAGCCGATCGGGGAGTTCTTTCTTGCCACTCCGGGTTTATTCCATCAGATAACTTAATTAATGTTTTAAGTGGCACCCATAGAACAAACCATATTACTGGATTAGAAATATTTCTTGTTCTTGTTTCTGTCATTAAAAATTATTAAATTGGGGCGGTCGTGATCATATGGTAGTTGGCTTTCTAACTACCTATGCAAGCAGTGCATATCACCACTAAAATTGTGAATTCGAACGCCGCTCATGGCGAGGTGTACTCTATTCCACATTATTTGATAAAGTTTGTCAGTGACTTGCGGCATATCGGTGGTTTTCTCGGGTTTCCTCCACCAATAAAACTGACCGCCACGATATAACTGAAATATTGAAATATTGTTGAAAATGGTATTAAACACCAATAAAAACTAAAACAAAATCAAACTACTGGTTTCGAAATATTTCTTGTTCTTGTTTCTATTATAACACATTATTAAATACCCCAAGGCTGACTAGAATTCTTGGTTTCGATATATTGCTAGTGCTCTGATACCTTGTATAAACAAGTATATAAATCTGATATTGTACACCGATTAACGCTGCTAGCATGTTTTTCCTTTGTGTCATGTACCATGATTGATGACGCTGTCGTTTCCCAATGGCATGCAACTGACATTCACCTAACAGTTTCAACAATATAAATGAAATTGCTTTCACCGAGGGAATTATTGAAAATTATGAGAAATCTATTAGATATCTGTGCTTAATGCGCAAGGGTGTTTGTACCGTAATCGTAATACAAAATATATGAAAAAAAAATAATGTCGCAATACAGACACGACAGGGTCAGAACATAATGAAAGAAACATCTTTTTGATACGATCAGATGTTTTAGATGGAAATGATATTCTGTTTTACGTTAATTAATGAGCAATATAAATATAACAAAGAGACACGGCACGACAGGTTGATAAACATGGAAACAAAATGAAACCTTGACCACGTGCAGGTAGTGAAAACTAATTGAGTATTCCCTCTTTAAATAAAGGATATTATTATTATTATTATTATTATTATTATCTTTAATTAAGGTAAAAAAAAGGAAACTATGAATAGATAACACACGCAATAGTAAAATCACAAATAAGCAGTGTTTCGTATCACAAATTAGAAATCATCGGAAAAAGGGGGGCACTCATTAGTTTACCCGTACTGAGTATTCTTGAATGGTCGTCATTTTGAAATAAAGAAATTTTTACTGATATTACTGACATGGTTTTTTAATATATGTTTATTATTGAATGTTACAGCTACTAATTTATGTAATTATTATTAAAGCTAAGATTCTCCACACGCAGGGATAGATAACATTAGTGGACTTTGGCTATCCTGTTTAGACCATTTGGTTTTTGTGCTCCCAAAATGTGTTAAGTTACTTGGCTTTCCAATTTTTTGACCTTGAGTGAACCAGATGAAGGTTATTCCAGAAACGTGTTGTCCATACTTACATTGATATTTATGTTAATATTAGCTAACATTTTACATACACTGTATTAAGTTATATTCCTGGTCCAAAATACGGTTATATCATTACATTACTTCCGTTTTTCATTGAAATGTTACAATATGATTGGTTATGAAGTGGTCACATGATTATAAAAGAGATGTTTTTCATCCCAATAAAACTCAAACCCGAACTTGCACGTTCCTCCATGACGACGTCAGATGAAAACAATCAATGGCGTAGTAATTTCCAACAGCAAATAATCTAACACAAATAAAATTCACAGCGAAAAATTCAACTATGTTAAATTTTGGTGTGATTTAAATGTAATTATAAGAATTGAATGCATTTTTTGTAGTTTTATTGGCGTGTAAAAGCGTGGACCGAGGCACATGTAAATGTGCTTCGGTCCACATTTTTACACGCCAAGTAAAACTACAAAAAATGCATTCAATTCTTAAATGAAAGTGGGCATTACAATTTCAAACATGTCATGCTAAATAAGGTGACAAAGTACTGTATTGTTTGTGTGATAACAAACACCATATGTAAAAATGAAAATACATACGTTTTTCTGGTGATTCTTATTTTAAATGATAGTCCATAATAAAGGTTAGAGAAAACCTAAGGGTCAAATCTAAAATGGACAATCCAGAGACACTGGCAACATTGGGCACAATAGACACAAGACGAAGACAATCACACTGGCAACATTGGGCACACTAGAAACAGGACGAAGACAATCCAGAGACACTGGCAGCTTTGGGCACACAAGACACAGGACGAAGACAATCCAGAGACACTAGAAACATTGGACACACAAGACACAGGACGAAGACAATCCAAAGACACTGGCAATATTGGGCACACAAGACACAGGACGAAGACAATCCAGAGACACTGACAACATTGGGCACACTAGACACAGGACGAAGACAATCCAAAGACACTGGCAACATTGGGCACACAAAACACAGGACGAAGACAATCCAAAGACACTGGCAACATTGGGCACACAAGACACAGGATGAAGACAATCCAGAGACACTGACAACATTGAGCACACTAGACACAGGACGAAGACAATCCAAAGACACTGGCAACATTGGGCACACAAAACACAGGACGAAGACAATCCAAAGACACTGGCAATATTGGGCACACAAGACACAGGACGAAGACAATCCAGAGACACTGACAACATTGGGCACACTAGACACAGGACAAAGACAATCCAAAGACACTGGCAACATTGGGCACACAAAACACAGAACGAAGACAATCCAAAGACACTGGCAACATTGGGCACACAAGACACAGGACGAAGACAATCCAGAGACACTGACAACATTGAGCACACTAGACACAGGACGAAGACAATCCAAAGACACTGGCAATATTGGACACACTAGACACATGACGAAGACAATCTAGAGACACTGGCAACATTGGGCACACAAGACACAGGACGAAGACAATCCAAAGACACTGGCAATATTGGGCACACAAGACACAGGACGAAGACAATCCACAAACACTGACAACATTGGGCACACAAGACACAGAACGAAGACAATCCAAAGACACTGGCAATATTGGGCACACTAGACACAGGACGAAGACAATCCAGAGAAACTGGCAACATTGGGCACACAAGACACAGGACGAAGACAATCCAAAGACACTGGCAATATTGGGCACACTAGACACAGGACGAAGACAATCCAGAGACACTGGCAACATTGGGCACACAAGACACAGGACGAAAACAATCCAGAGACACTGGCAATATTGGGCACACAAGACACAGAACGAAGACAATCCAGAGACACTGACAACATTGCGCACACAAAACACAGGACGAAGACAATCCAAAGACACTGGCAACATTGGGCACACAAGACACAGGACGAAGACAATCCAAAGACACTGGCAATACTGGGCACACTAGACACATGACGAAGACAATCTAGAGACACTGGCAACATTGGGCACACAAGTCACAGGACGAAGACAATCCAAAGACACTGGCAATACTGGGCACACTAGACACATGACGAAGACAATCTAGAGACACTGGCAAAATTGGGCACACAAGTCACAGGACGAAGACAATCCAAAGACACTGGCAATATTGGGCACACAAGACACAGGACGAAGACAATCCACAAACACTGACAACATTGGGCACACAAGACACAGAACGAAGACAATCCAAAGACACTGGCAATATTGGGCACACTAGACACAGGACGAAGACAATCCAGAGACACTGGCAACATTGGGCACACAAGACACAGGACGAAGACAATCCAAAGACACTGGCAATATTGGGCACACTAGACACAGGACGAAGACAATCCAGAGACACTGGCAACATTGGGCACACAAGACACAGGACGAAAACAATCCAGAGACACTGGCAATATTGGGCACACAAGACACAGAACGAAGACAATCCAGAGACACTGACAACATTGCGCACACAAAACACAGGACGAAGACAATCCAAAGACACTGGCAACATTGGGCACACAAGACACAGGACGAAGACAATCCAGAGACACTGACAACATTGGGCACACAAGACACAGGACGAAGATAATCCAAAGACACTGGCAACATTGGACACACAAAGCACAGGATGAAGACAATCCAGAGAAACTGGCAATATTGGGCACACTAGACACAGGACGAAGACAATCCAGAGACACTGGTAACATTGGGCACACAAGACACAGGACGAAGACAGTCCAAAGACACTGGCAACATTGGGCACACAGGACGAAGACAATCCAGAGAGACTGGCAACATTGTGCACATAAGACATAGGACGAAGATAATCCAGAGACACTGGCAACATTGGGCACACAAGACACAGGACGAAGACAATCCAGAGACACTGCCAACATTGGGCACACAAGACACAGGACGAAGACAATCCAGAAACACTGGCAACATTGTGCACACAAGACACAGGACGAAGACAAACAAAACACTACAAAACTCAGTAACACGGACGCCAAAGCATTTGGTTGTTTGTACATGTGTTTTGGAAAACAAATGTTTTCCATTGTAGTAAAATTCATGCATTAACTACACAACTGTGTCAAACATTTATTAAGAAAATATAAAGCTATTTTGATTTGTCTATGCTTACTGTGCATTTAGAGTTCAAGGGAGAGATGAAAACAAGACAAATAAAAGTACTCTTTTGTAGACTTGTTTTTATTGTTACCTGAATTTCAGATAGTTTATTTCACGCTTCCTTACATCTATGTCATTACTTGTTACAGATGTAGTTACTCCAGTAACATCAAAGGTTATATATTACATACCTGTGTGTACAATTACCGTTAACGGTAATTTCTGCGGTGTGAAATTTCGGGATTTATTCACAAGCGCGACGTTTTGATAAATTTTCAAAATCGCGATATATCAAAAGCGCGACAAAAATTAAATTATAAGCGCGACTTTTCTATGCATCAAAAGCGTGATATTTACCTGTACCTCTTCCGTTATGTTGTGCATAGTTTTTAAGAACATATAGTCTGCAAAACTCACTGCGCGTTCATCTTCCGGTAAACTGGAGAATATGTCAAAGGCTATCGCATCTTCTATTTCTTCATCCTTCAAGAAACTATGTCCGAAAAATACCTTTAACCATTTACCAATAACAGATTCTGGATCCTTGTATTCATTTGCTAGTCCAACATTTAGTATCTTTCTCCACGACGCTTGTGATATATGGAAATATCATCTTTTGATTATTACATCTGGCCATGTTGATTTTGCGGCATCTATAGCTGCTTCTTCAAAATCGATGTGTAATGAAAAGATACTTAAAGTAAATCCATTTTCCTTACAACTATCAATCAGAAACTGGAACATCTTCAAGTAGACAGGCTTGCTCTTCGATGGCAAGAAAAAGAATGCACACGGTATGCATTGACCATTTTTTTTAAACCTAAAAAATGTGCATTATTGATAACAGAAGCGCGGACAGTACTTAAAAGTTCCATCACAGAAAATTTTCACGCCACTCTGGCAAATATAGCGCATATTAGAATTTGTAGTAAACATAATTATACCAGAACTACTATCATTTTGACATAGATAATTTTCTCACCATTCGTTGAAGTCAAGGAATATTCAGTCAGGTATTCATGAGTCTCCTCTCTAGACTTCGTCAACTTCGGTTGAGTTTTTCTTCTCACACGATAAACAGACCGTCTAACAGATGACGCATCTTCTGTGAGTAATTTGTCAGTCTCTGTTTTCTCCTTTTTACCCAACCTTGTGATTATTACTTTCTTTGGACGTTCTGTTGTCTCCTCTAAAGACTTTTTCTTACATTCCTGTCTGAGCTTTTGACGTTGCAGTGTTCTTTCTTGCTCTTTGATTGTTTATAATCATCAAGTCATTCACATCCGTCTTGTATCTTGCATTGCAGCTTCTGAATACGCATTTGGGTAACTCCAAATTTGTCTAAGAAGCTATTTTTTTCACTGTTTTCGAGATGTATGGCTATTTATAATGGAAGAAGTATTGCTATAACTTCTAAGAGAAATCGCAATGAAAATGGTTTCATGTAAACTTATTTGTTATATGTGGGGGTTCGCGTTTTACTCACATGTGACAATCCACTTGCATGGCGTGTCATTTCACTACGAGGGTAGGGTAGAGACCACACTACTAATTTAACCCCGTCATGTTGCGTGTACTAAGTCTGGAAAGTGAGATGTAATGTACATATGTGTTAGGGGTATCAATATTGAATCTGTTTCTACGATCTTTCGCTAGATTTCTAACTCTTCTGAGAGTGTGATCATTTTCATGTATATTTCTGTAATGGTGCACAGATGACGACTAATTTACAATTGACAATCTCGTAAATTGCATCTGATCAATTTCATATACAAATAATTACATTACTTCCGTTTTTCATTGAAATGTTACAATATGATTGGTTATGAAGTGGTCACATGATTATAAAAGAGATGTTTTACATCCCAATAAAACTCAAACCCGAACTTGCACGTTCCTTCATGACGACGTCAGATGTAAGCAATCAATGGCGTAGTAATTTCCAACAGCAAATAATCAGTAACACAAATAGCATTCACAACGAAAAATTCAACTATGTTAAATTTTGGTGTGATTTAAATGTAATTATAAGAATTGAATGCATTTTTTTGTAGTTTTATTGGCTTGTAAATGCGTGGACCGAAGCACATTTCTTGTATGAAATGTGTAAGAAATGTGCTTCGGTCCACGCATTTACACGCCAATAAAACTACAATAAAATGCATTCAATTCTTAAATGTACATATAAATATTATAAATAAAGAGTGCTTGTAAGGTTGTTTACATTTTATATATCCAATGGAGTAATAAACAATGGCAAATTTGATTTTGTTGATGTGTATTTATAACCCTTACGTTTTGCCTTGTGGTATTTAAGAGAACAGGTGTATGCATTATTTAGTTCTTTATATGATGGCCACAAAAGTTCAGGTCTATATTTAAACATTAATTGCAAATATAAATTGCAAACACCTGAGTTAAACCCCGGTTTTAAATTAGTTTCGAGTTACTCAATCGTGAGTTGTCTGTGTAGTTTTTATTTGTAGATCATTGTTTGTTCTTTTGTCCTTTGGTCATAATAGTGTCTGTCCTTCTTAGATTTACGGCTTCTGATTAACCCTTTGGTATCTTAGATTTACGGCTTCTGATTAACTCTTTGGTATCTTAGATTTACGGCTTCTGATTAACCCTTTGGTATCTTAGATTCACGGCTTCTGATTACTCCTTTGGTATCTTAGATTCACGGCTTCTGATTACTCCTTTGGTATCTTAGATTTACGGCTTCTGATTAACCCTTTGGTATCTTAGATTTACGGCTTCTGATTACTCCTTTAGCATCTTAGATTTACAGCTGCTGATTACCCCTTTTGTATCTTAGATTTACGGCTTCTGATTAACCCTTTGGTATCTTAGATCTACGGATTCTGATTAACTCTTTGGTATCTTAAATTTACGGCTTCTGATTAACTCTTTGGTCACTTAGATTTACGGCTTCTGATTACTCCTTTAGCATCTTAGATTTACGGCTTCTGATTAACCCTTTGGTATCTTAAAGTTACGGCTTCTGATTACTCTTTTGGTATCTTAGATTTACGTCTTCTGATTAACCCTTTGTATCTTAGATTTACGGCTTCTGATTACTCCTTTGGTATCTTAGATTTACGGCTTCTGATTAACCCTTTGGTATCTTAAATTTACGGCTTCTGATTAACCCTTTGGTATCTTAGATCTACGGCTTCTGATTAACTCTTTGGTATCTTAGATTTACGGCTTCTGATTACTCCTTTGGTATCTTAGATTTACGTCTTCTGATTAACCCTTTGGTATCTTAGATTTACGCCTTCTGATTACTCCTTTGGTATCTTAGATTTACGGCTTCTGATTAACCCTTTGGTATCTTAGATTTACGGCTTCTGATTAACCCTTTGGTATCTTAGATTTACGGCTATCGATTAACCTTTTGGTATCTTAGATTTACGGCTTCTGATTAACCCTTTGGTATCTTAGATTTACGGGTTCTGATTAGCCCTTTGGTATCTTAGATTTACGGCTTCTGATTAACCCTTTGGTATCTTAGATTTACGGCTTCTGATTACCCCTTTGGTATCATAGATTTACGGCTATCGATTAACCTTTTGGTATCTTAGATTTACGGCTTCTGATTAACCCTTTGGTATCTTAGATTTACGGGTTCTGATTAGCCCTTTGGTATCTTAGATTTACGGCTTCTGATTACTCCTTTGGTATCTTAGATTTACGGCTTCTGATTAACCCTTTGTTAGCTTCTGATTACTCCTTTAGCATCTTAGATTTACGACTTCTGATTAACCCTTTGGTATCTTAGACTTACGGCTTCTGATTAACCCTTTGGTATCTTAGATTTATGGCTTCTGATTATTCCTTTAGCATCTTAGATTTACAGCTTCTGGTTACCCCTTTGGTATCTTAGATTTACGGCTTCTGATTAACCCTTTGGTATCTTAGATTTACGGCTTCTGATTAACCCTTTGGTATCTTAGATTAACGGCTTCTGATTAACCCTTTGGTATCTTAGATCTACGGCTTCTGATTAACTCTTTGGTATCTTAGATTTACGGCTTCTGATTAACCCTTTGGTATCTTAGATCTACGGCTTCTGATTAACTCTTTGGTATCTTAGATTTACGGCTTCTGATTACTCCTTTAGCATCTTAGATTTACAGCTGCTGATTACCCCTTTTGCATCTTAGATTTACGGCTTCTGATTACTCCTTTGGTATCTTAGATTTACGTCTTCTGATTAACCCTTTGGTATCTTAGATTTACGCCTTCTGATTACTCCTTTGGTATCTTAGATTTACGGCTTCTGATTAACCCTTTGGTATCTTAGATCTACGGCTTCTGATTAACTCTTTGGTATCTTAGATTTACGGCTTCTGATTACTCCTTTAGCATCTTAGATTTACAGCTGCTGATTACCCCTTTTGCATCTTAGATTTACGGCTTCTGATTACTCCTTTGGTATCTTAGATTTACGTCTTCTGATTAACCCTTTGGTATCTTAGATTTACGCCTTCTGATTACTCCTTTGGTATCTTAGATTTACGGCTTCTGATTAACCCTTTGGTATCTTAGATTTACGGCTTCTGATTAACCCTTTGGTATCTTAGATTTACGGCTTCTGATTAACCCTTTGGTATCTTAGATCTACGGCTTCTGATTAACTCTTTGGTATCTTAGATTTACGGCTTCTGATTAACCCTTTGGTATCTTAGATCTACGGCTTCTGATTAACTCTTTGGTATCTTAGATTTACGGCTTCTGATTAACTCTTTGGTCACTTAGATCTACGGCTTCTGATTAACCCTTTAGCATCTTAGATTTACGGCTTCTGATTAGCCCTTTGGTATCTTAGATTTACGGCCTCTGATTAACCCTTTGGTATCTTAGATTTACGGCTTCTGATTAACTCTTTGGTCACTTAGATTTACGGCTTCTGATTAACCCTTTGGTATCTTAGATTTACGGCTTCTGATTAACCCTTTGGTATCTTAGATTTACGGCTTCTGATTAACCCTTTGGTATCTTAGATTCACGGCTTCTGATTAACCCTTTGGTATCTTAGATCTACGGCTTCTGATTAACTCTTTGGTATCTTAGATTTACGGCTTCTGATTAACCCTTTGGTCACTTAGATCTACGGCTTCTGATTAACCCTTTGGTATCTTAGATTTACGGCTTCTGATTAACCCTTTGGTATCTTAGATTCACGGCTTCTGATTAACCCTTTGGTATCTTAGATCTACGGCTTCTGATTAACTCTTTGGTATCTTAGATCTACGGCTTCTGATTAACCCTTTGGTATCTTAGATCTACGGCTTCTGATTAACTCTTTGGTATCTTAGATTTACGGCTTCTGATTAACTCTTTGGTCACTTAGATCTACGGCTTCTGATTAACCCTTTAGCATCTTAGATTTACAGCTTCTGGTTACCCCTTTGGTATCTTAGACTTACGGCTTCTGATTACTCCTTTGGTATCTTAGATTTACAGCTTCTGATTAACCCTTTGGTATCTTCAAGCTTTTCTTATAACGAAAAAAGGTAATATTATCTGGCATTCTTGCACAAAGCAGATTTTTGATTGGTCAACAACATTCTCCTATTATCATATGAATGCGAAGCATATAACTTTAATTAGCAAACAGTCAACAAAGTGCCCAATTTATCTTTATATTAGACCGTTATGCTAAAATCGCATATACTTATATATATATAAGGGAATCTACCAACCAGAGAACTTAATGAGTAACGGATCTTCTAGACTTCTATATATATATATCTTTATTTCTCATAACCAATTTACAGAGGTACAGAGATGACATGTACAATTAACACAAAATAAGAAAATATTAACATGTAATACTTAGTAGCTTGGGCTTTTGAAGTAAAAATGTAACAAGCATTTTGAATACAAATATTATATTGTTGTTAAAAAGCATTCAACGGATGTAAACAGTATACGATAAGGTCACCTATGTCTGAAGAATGGAGAACCTTAGATTTAAATAATTACATTATTTTTAGGAACTGTAAATTTCTACAAGAAATAATAACTAATAAACCATATCAGTGCAGAAACACTGACTACTGGGCGGATGATAACATCGGGGACTAACAATCCTCATGCAAGAAGTATCGACCCAGTGATATTATTAGGGAAACAGAGTTCAATACAATGGCCATTTAGCTTAGAAATAGGGTAAATTATTGAAAACAAATAAAAAATAATGAATTTAATTAATCACATGTGACAGGTTTATTAATTCAAATTCTAATTGGTGGAAATATTGATTCCGTTCGGGTGAACTGTTTTAATTGATTAATTGATTGTTGTTTAACGTCAAGTGAGCGCTAAAAAGTGAAAAATCAAACAAATACCACAATGGCGGAACATTTCCACAATTCAGTCGAAAGAGGGGGAAAGTATTACAACAGGACAATATATTATGAATGATGTTCACACTTTTTAATAAAATATAGATCAACGTCAATGTCGAGGACAGTTATAAAAAATAGCATTATTTTGATTGATTGATTGTTGCGTAATGTCAAGTGAGCAGTATTTTCAGCTAATTTGATTACCAGAACTAATATACAAACAATATTCACTGATAATAAGACGTAAACAGTTTTTCCATTGACTTTGAATATTTCGATAATTTATGCCATAATTGACTAATTAGCGCAGATTATTGAATGAAGTATTCAATATCAAAACAATTTCTCTAGAATAATTGATGAATTACTCTATTTAATCTTTTCGCAAGTTTCTCCTCCCCTTTCCCCAAACGTATTCCAATGATTATAGACTTCTGATCAGTTTTGAAGTAAACAAAATGGACAATAATTGAATTGTACGGCACATTTCTGATATATTAGCATGCGCTTCACAGGACATTGTCTGATTTTGTGTGGTTGTTAAATTGATATTTATTATTCATGAATAATCATTTGGTAATTGACAATTGAAATTGTTGTATTGACTTGTATCCCCTAGAGCACAGTTGTCATATAGTATTATACACAATGAAGGCTACCAGTCGAGTGGGTCAGTTAAACCAGTTTTGATGCTACCTAACTGGAAGCAACAAATAGACACGAGAGTCCTCAAACTGCCATAAAAAGGTCTCTAAAGTATGAAAGCTGTCAAACACGAGTTTATTTCATCCCATACTTCTGATGGCTATTAGTAATATTATTAATTTTCGTAAAACAACTATTCACGTTTAGTGCTGTATAATTAAATTTTTACGACATCAATTTGCACTTGCTTCATATGAGACATGCATGATTGATGTTTTGGACTCACTTTTACGAGTCTGACCATTATTTTATTGCTTTGTTTATCTGATAATAGAGGTAATTGTGTTGTCGTGTTTGTTTCTGCATGTTTTCTTTACGGTCAACAATAAAATACAACTCCGTATATAGATTCAATCTACTGTTTTTTGAAGCCCCGTAAAAACCACTTCTAAAAAAACTTATTCATTAGCAGCTCTCTATTCTCTTAACCTATACGATCTCGAAGCTCCTGTGTTTGGTGAATTGTATTCATCCCATACAGCTGCTTATCATTTTACTATACCCAGGATTCCCTCACGGTTTCAATACTTATATTGCTTTCTCACAATGTACATTATTGTTCGTAATAAGAGTGAAAAAATGCATGCCAATATGTGTTTTCATACACATTTGTAGTTATATTGCATGGAGGACAAACTTTAAATAATATTTTGTTATACGTACTACTGTCGGGGAAAAGGTGTAGCATGCGCAAATGGCGCAGCTGTTTCAAATCGTGTATAAAAAACGAAGTATTATTTGTTAAATTCTATCGCATGCAAAGAGCAAATATTCACAGAAAATGTGGTTTATTGACATCATGAACTAATATTTAACAGTTCATTTAATCTTTCAGCTGCTGACTTAATTTTCACGATTAATTTTGTATGAGCTGATTGAAGAATTTTACTCAATAACACCCAAGTTAATTATAATGCATTAATTGAAGCAACTACTGAACCTCAATTATGTCTTTTGGGACATCAAATGGACTACAATGGAGAGTTAATTTGATCTTCTCTTAAAGTTATTGTGATTCTCAGGCAATTGTAGAGCTATTGTCTCTGAAATATACTAAATAACATGAGTGGCTGGCTACATTTTGCATAGATCGGCATCTTCGCAGTAGAATTCCAGTGGACTAGTGATATGTTCAGCAATTGTACAGCTCTCTTCTCTGAAATATACTAAATAACATGAGTGGCTGGCTACATTTTGCATAGATCGGCATCTTCGCAGTAGAATTCCAGTGGACTAGTGATATGTTCAGCAATTGTACGGCTCTCTTCTCTGAAATATACTAAATAACATGAGTGGCTGGCTACATTTTGCATAGATCGGCATCTTCGCAGTAGAATTCCAGTGGACTAGTGATATGTTCAGCAATTGTAGAGCTATTGTCTCTGAAATATACTAAATAACATGAGTGGCTGGCTACATTTTGCATAGATCGGCATCTTCGCAGTAGAATTCCAGTGGACTAGTGATATGTTCAGCAATTGTACAGCTCTCTTCTCTGAAATATACTAAATAACATGAGTGGCTGGCTACATTTTGCATAGATCGGCATCTTCGCAATAGAATTCCAGTGGACTATTAGATCAGACGCTTAATACGTTTACCTAATTGCCCAATCATTCATTCAAGGAATGAATTATTGCAACCCATCTGACATGCATCCCAACATTAAAAAATAATCAATCTTTTGATACATAAGTGAAAAGAGCATCTTGTCGAAATGAGTGATTTCAAGCTGATATATGGTGTAGTGTAATCCGTTAACATAAGAATATATCCCGCTTGCATAATTTTTTTTGCTTTGTACCATTCACGAAGCTTCGGGTGGTCGCTTGTTTACACATGACACTCTCGTTTTCACCACTAATAAACACAATAACGTAAATATGACACAAACACTCCCACAAACAACTAGTGTTAAAAACGAACCGAACATCGGACGTAATAGCGAGCACAGAGAGCTCTACAGCAACATGGGCATGCGCATTGAATACACAAGCTTCCTTATGATGAGATTGAAATCCTTTCGTCCGGAAATTGATAAAAAATTGGCAGCCCCGGAGAGAATGCCAAAAATAAAAAAAAAAGTCTCCAATAAATGATTTTAAAACTAAAATGATATCATGAACTTCTAAAAAATGCTATTTAAGAAACAAAAGACAATAAAAGGTGCTTACATTGTTAAATTAATCAGAATGACATCTCGCTATCAAAGTCATGACGTCATGTTATTTTTAGACATAGGCCAAAGACAAAGTCGTCAACAACATTTGGCGGAATTTTAATTAAAATCTTGTGTTTTCATTCCCGAGTCAAAAAATTTCACAACGACATCTATTTCATTTGCAACTGCGTCAATTCCGTAAATCGTGACGACATGTAAACAAACACAGCACTTTTTTCAAGCGTGTCCAGATTATTAGATAAAAACCTTTCTAGTTACGGATTAGTAAAAGATAATTATAGAATAAATTTAACTTAGTTTTGAACTACAATATTTTCAGAAAATATCAAATTTATTTTTTGGACCATTTGCAGCCGATGTAGAAAAACTCGCCTTGGTGTGTTTTAGTTTTGTTTTATTTTTTGCAGAATCTACGCGGGTGGTCTAAATATTTACTCGGATCAATCAAAACTTTGATTAATACAACACTGGCGTACTGAAAGGACTTTATGTTAACATGGACTATCAGGTTAAGGACAACAACTGTTCATTTTTTTATCATTGTGAATGACTCTTAAGACAACACGAATCTGGTCATTTTTTGACGTATGGACATTTCATGTCACGCCCAACTGCATTGCACTGTCGAACTCCAGATTTATAGTGACATTTCGTTACTGTATATATGACTTACCAGTTTAAAAGAAATCCAAACACAATTCCTGTCTCCAAGATTATTTGTACATGTACCACAATATTCCTAAAGTTCTACAATAAATGCGTAAATAAAAACGAATCTGGCCACCATTCATCGTCATATTTTACGTTGCAACAAGTAAAGGTCAGCATTGAAATCGTATTTGGGTCACAACTGACACGCAAAGATGACAATGTCAACAATATTTTTTAATACGCATCTATAGTACACGTACAATAACTAGGAGGAGATCACAGGGACCTGCTCCCGGCCTTTCGTTATCAATAATTTTAACCCTACTATCAATGTGCGGTACTAAAATATCACAAGGGATGACACTCGTTCATATTTATACTTAATTCCTACCTTTCGTACGGTTTAGTTGTGTTGAATAATGGTAATCCCAAATAAATATCACAAAAATCCTAAAGTATACTAAAAATCCAGCTTTTTAAAATTTTGCCAAAAGGGGGGAGGGGGAGGGGGGAGAGAGAGAGGGCATGTGCCCCTTGCCACCGGCTCATATGTCTCTGATAAGAAAAGATAGTGGTGAACATTAACATTTTTCATTTTTATACAATTTTTGCATTTATTATTTCTTTGGCTAAGTAACAAACATTTTCTAACCATGATGTGCTTGCAAGGAACAAGGAACGCATGACTTTTTCCTTATTTCTGTTAGTGTTAATTATTTCTATCAGTACCCATTTGTTTATTCATCTTAAATTTTCCGTCAGTCTGATCCTACAAAATATTTGAATACTACCAACATCTGGCGACAATGGTTTAGAATAGTAAGACACAATGAATTTTATTTATTTAACTATTAATTATGCCGTTCATACTATATGTATATCTGTTATTATTTATTAAACTCAGTCTTTCTAAAATAAATGCTATAAAATTATTAACCAGCTTGTTGTTGAAACTTTAAAAGGTAATAACATTACACAAGAAGGAATATATGTCTGTATAATCTTGTCACAGATAATTTTAAAGAGTATGATTTCGATACTGAATATTGCCTTAATATATATATCACGCCTCTACTGTGCTTTTTCCATTAAAAAAATATTGAATATTGATAAATATTTTGTATGTGAAAGCAGAGACATGTCTGATGAAAGCGGTACCTTTATAATTCTTTTCAAATTAAAAATTATTTTGTTCACCTGGAGATAACATAATATTGGCCCAAATACACATACTTTAAAATGTCGAAATGAACATTATCAGTATTAAACTAACCGTACGCAGTGCGGTCTTATGTATGGGCACAATGGACAGTTGCCCGGTGGTCCCAAAAGCAAATGAACCCCATGCTAATCTATGTATGTTGTATACGGCATAATTTTTTATTTTTAAACACTGATTTTGTTGGAAGTATCAATACAAGAAATATATGTTTAATTTTATCGACCATTTATAATTTTATTTCTGTGAGTGTTTGTATAGATATGGGCCTCAGTGCACTGCTTTGACTGGGGCCTATATTGCTGACAAGACGGCCCTGACCCTACGTCATTCATCATTTACACTTCATGAATATATATCGGCTGTACATAGCATGGTATTGGCCAATATTGCTTATGTATGTTGGTTGCATTAATTGATATTTTCGTAATAAAACTCTTTTCTTATGACTTAAAATACCATACTTTCATTTTACAGACACCGGCGTCTACTACCCCTTTAGGCTTTATAATGGTTGATACCACCCGCGTACTAGTACTAGTTAGTCTTCAATGTTTGCACTGTCCCTAGTGCAACAATAAAAGATTCCATACTTTTTTCTCATACTTTTCTATTCTACTTCATTTAACTTTCCAATGGATGTCATAGGGGATATCATTTAATTTCAAATACTAATGTCCTCTCTATAGGCCATGCCTACTCATATTATGCTGTGATATTCAACTGTCACTCAAATATATACACACTGGCCAGACAGAAATGCTGTGCTCGCATCTAGGCAATGCCTACTCCATATTACAGAAAGTATTGTAACGTGTATGAAAAATAGGAACAAGGAAACCCATATATTCTTCTGCTTTCAGATGTCTATGGGTGATTCGAGGTTTTAAAGATGGTAATAAGAAGCAAAAAAAAATATGATAAATTGTATTTTTGGAGATATTTGTTGTTCGTTTGACGTTGTTTTTCGATCCGTCAACACTCAGATCACACTATGTATGCAATCAGCAGTATTTTACCCTTCCGGAGCACATGAGTTCACCCCCGGATTTAGTGAGGTCCGTGATACTCGATCTTTAGTTGTATATGTATGTTTTGTAGATCGTTGTTTGTCCTTTTGTGCTTTTTCTTTTGGTCATTGTGTTGTCTGTCCTTCTTTGATTTACGGAATCTGATTACCCCTTTAGCATCTTCAAATTGTTCTTACTACACATTTCTATCACTAGTCATGTATTTACCATATGTATTGACATTATATTTTCTTGTGAAATAGTATTAAGGAAAATGTGCTACTACGTCTTAAATTAACATGTCTACGCTATAGTTTGTCAACCGGTATCATTGATTCCATCAAAGAAGATTATGTTGTCAATGGCGCCTCTGACGTTTATTAAAGATTACTTTTCATTATTCTGTTGTTCTATGTAAATTTTCAGTTTAAATTTAAATATTATTAGAACATTTCGTTCTTTTATGCTTGGTTTTTTTTTCGGGTCTGTATATGAACATAAAGATTTTTCCTATTATATGCAAACACCCAATTAACGCTGATTTCCAATAGAATAAACACACGAACGACCTTGTATGACTAATTAAAATAGAATAATAAGCTAACAACGACGGGGACCATACGGAAATTCGGTCAGAGTAATAATATGGAAACGTGAAAAACAAATAAAACTTACAAATAATAGAGCAGACTACCCATGTTAGTCAAAGTCCCTCTCCTCGTGCGATAGCATTAAAACTTTTGACTTCTCTACCCTCTAAACAACAATTCCCCACTCAAAATTAAAAGACAGATTAAACGAATTAGTCCGACTGTGTTTCATAAAAAAGAATGTCCAACGTAGATACAAATACCTTGTCTTAGGATGGGAAAAATCTTATTTCTAAAACAAATACTCTTGATTCTACCAAGCAGTTCTCTGAAACTGATATCGCCATAATACTTCGGTTTTTTATTAACAATATATTTGCTATGTTTGGTGGGGGTGTTTTTCAACAGGCAACCGGTATTCCTATGGGCACTATTTGTGCTACATATCTCGCTGATTTCTTGTTTGTTTCGTTCGAGGCGTTATACAGGGGCTTCTGAGGAAGAGCGAAAAGAAGCTAGCCCGATCGTTAACTTCCCATTCCGCTATATAGATGATGTCCTTTCACTAAATTATTGAAAGTTTGGTGATTTTGTTGATCGCATCTTTTCCATTGAGCTTGAAATAAAGGATACCACAGGTACAGCTAGGTCTGCTTCATACCTTGAGCTACACTTCGAAATTGACAGTGAAGGCTGGTTAAGAACGAAACTTTTCGACAACAGATATCATTTCAATTTTCCAACTGTGCACTTTCCATTTATATGTAGCAACATTCCAACACCACCTACATATTGAGTATCTAGCGATATTCCAAGATTCCTAGTGGTTAAGTTGAAGTCATTGGTTTACCGTTACATAGTATATGTGTCACAAATGACAACGGATATGTTCTGTTTGTCGTAATCACAATCCGGCCCTTTCCTCCGTCATGTCTTATCACCGGGCTGTGTAGCAAGAGTAACAAGACGGGTACCACACGAGGAGCTGGAACTGCTTACTGCCCTTTCTTATGTAAAAGTATGCAAGCTAGATATTTATATTTTCCTTGCTGTTACTGTGCACAGCCTTTTCTTCTTTATTCTTTACTACCTTTAGACAAAGAAATGCTTCTGCGTGAGATTCTTAGAAATAATAGCAACCCTACATAAAAAGAATAGTTTTCGATAAATTTTATTAAAAAAAAAAAACCTTCAGAGGAAATATTTTCTGCAATATATCTTCAACTCCAGCAAAAAAGCAACAGTTACGATGTTGTACCTTTCATGCTTTACTTTTAATGAGTCAATAGATGAGTACACAGATACAATTTAGCGCGGGCTATCAGAAAATCATTAAACACAGTTGAAGTAATTGTTCAAAACAGTAATCTTTATACCGGATATTTGAAAAACAAACACAAACAAGCAAACAAACAGAACAAAACAAAAACTAACGAGAAAGAAAGACAAAACAAGAACAAACAAACAAAAACTAAATGTTCGTGTTACCCGATCTTTAGTTTTATGTGTATGTTTTGTAGATCGTTGTTTGTCCTTTCGTCTTTTTTCTTTTGGCCATTGTGTTGTCTGTTCTTCGATATACGGATTCTGATTACCCCTTCTAAGACAACTCAAGAATGGTCTCTTGTTATTAAGGTATCTACATGTACCAGACTAATTGGGAGTTTAAAGAAATTTGAAACGGGAATTAATTAAAATTTATGACCGGGGATATAAATTTAGAATTCTAATATGATGTGCTGTTTTGGCTTTGTGAGCAAAAGGGTATAAAAATCCCCGATTTATTATGACTTAAACGCGCTGATGATTATGACGTATTTGGCTGTTATATTATACCCTTTTGTTTGCAAAGCCAAAACAGCACGTCATAGAAATAATTTATGGAAGGGGTAAGTTTGTTGGAGATTTTAATATGGGTACACTATAAAGGAATATGGATTAAAAATTTACCGTATATGTAATATTAGAATAGAAATAATTTATGGAAAGGGTAAGTTTGTTGGAGATTTTAATATGGGTAACATTATCTGCGCAAATCTTACCCCTCGCTATCGCTCGGCGTAAAATTGTTCATATAATGTTACCCATATTAAAATCTCCAACAAACTTACCCCTTCCATCAATTATTTCTTAAATTCAATGTATGTAATTTGCAAGGATTTCAGGTAACGTGATACATTGGGGTGGACACATTATTATTTTAATTAATCGTATCGAATTTCGTGTATGTTCAATCTAATTTAAACTTTGTTTTGTATATATTTTAATTATTTTTTTTATCGAGAGATCCACTTACCCCATTCCATACCAGATCATGTACATTCTCATATTTCAAACGAGCAATCAGCTAGGGACTTATACAATATTCAGTTAATGTACAGGGTGCTTGTTTTATGAAGTAGTAGATGTTAGTAGATCGACTGATGACAAAAAGGATTCAACAAACATTTGATTTCAATTAGACTGACGTATGTTTTGACCAGGAATATCATTGAGCAACAAGAGTTACAAGAGTGACACGACGGGTGCCAATAGTGGAGCAGTAACTGCACACTCTTCCGGAGCATCTGATTTCACCACAACTCCCCCTCAATTTTTGTGAGGTTCGTGTTGCTCGATTCTTCAATCTACGGCTTCTGATTACCCCTTAAATATCTTCAAACCTTTTATTGAGGTGTTAGAGATAAGGGTTAATCAATCTTTAATGCTACTTTTACCAAGAATATTTCTGTTTAACCGTGACGGTTCTCTTTATTGAAGGCTGAAACCAGAATAATTGGCTAAAACCACTGACAAATTTTCTCAGCTATGGGTATTAATGTGCCGGACAACCTTACCTTTGGCGTTTGCTGATGCTAGGTGTAAAAAGCTCAGTTTTCCTTATATATCAACGTTAAATGTAGCACTTGCTTACTACATGTAAACAAATGAACAAAACTCGGTTAGAACATGTTTTGTATGTTTCATTGGTTTTAGGGTAGACTGTTTGATGAGTGCAAAGTCCAATGTATGTCACATGATCACAATATGGATTACCGTTAATGAGGCGAATGATTATCGTCACTTTTAATAATACAACCAAACCTGCCTATGTGATCACCTTTGTTAAGCAGTCACATGTATTAGAAGGTCACATTTGTCTTGTCCTGTCATAGAAAATGTCATATGAATTGAACCTCTTTTAAGAGGTCACCTGTCTTATAAGTCCATTTTGTCTTTGTCCCAAAGGTGCTCTCTTAATACAGGTTTAGTTGTATTTCAGTTATATCATGACGTTCAGTTTCATTGCTGGAGATAACCGGCGTATCTTGAAGAAACCACCGACGACCTGTCCTAAGTCACTGACAAATGTTATCACATTCCACCTACGGATGCCGACTCTGGCTAATTTAATGCGATAGGTAATTCGCCATTGATGCAAATTTGTTGAATTCAAATAGTAAGTGTTCATTTACATTTATATCCTTTATTACTAACGCATTACATGCATTGAATTACGTACTTTGCTCCGTATTGTGATGTACGTTACGATTTCCAAATAAGAACGATGTTTGGTTCGTCTTTACCTCCAGTTGTTTGTAGGAGGACCCATGTCTTATTTACGTTATTTCTGTTTCATTGTGTAAAGTGGTGTCCAACACATATTGTGTTGTGATTTGTGTTTTGTTGTCCTCGCCGTGTGTACCTAATGTTGCCAGTGTCTCTGAATTGTTCATTCTTGATTGACCGTTGGGTCTTCGTCGTGTTTACCTAATGTTGTCAGTGTCTCTGGATTGTTCATTCTTGATTAACCATTGGGTCTTCGTCGTGTGTACCTAATGTTGTCAGTGTCTCTGGATTGTTCATTCTTGATTGACCCTTGGGTCTTCGTCCTGTGTACCTAATGTTGCCAGTGTCTCTGGCTTGTTCATTCTTGATTGCACCTTGTGGTTTCTCTAACGTTTAATTACAACATGTACATGTGATTTAATTTATTTATCTTTTTTTTTCAGTTAACTCGAATGAACGCCTCGTGCTGTCTATGGGACTGAGCTTTATTGCACTTGTTATGTTTGCTAATCTAACAAAAGGTGAGTATAAACTTTATAAATTAGACAATTATATGAGTGAAATACATTTAGAGATACATACTTTTGTAATACACCAACACATTAAGCTTGGTTTTATAGTATTAGCTCATTAAGGCAATGCGTGAATGAGTTACTTCTGGATGATACTCTTTTTTAATAGACGCTGTTTGCCTGATTTTATAGTGATTATCACTAAACAATGTGTAATCTTAAATGATATTGGCTGTCCCTTGTATGTCTTCTTGTTTTATTACTCCCAAAGACTTTTGAAGTTATTTAGCTGTTCAATCGTTTGACTGTGATGAAGGTCATTCTTGAAGCGCGTCGTGTGCAATAAATGATATATCGACATGTTTATTTGTTTCAATTTGAACTTTTAACATAATAGATGTATATATAGTATTAATATTGCAAACTGCTAACAGAAACATCATTAAAATGGCTATATCCCAAAAACACGTGTGTAAAACATGTTTGTTTTTCATCACTTACGTTATTTCAGTATTCGTCATAGAAAGAAATATTACTTGTAGCTTTATATAGAACAAAGCTGAGAGATCCTTTTTTTGTGATGTCTATTGCAAATTAAAATTAAAGTATGCCATAAATTTCAAAATTAAATTGTTGATCCTGAATGTAATGACCTTGAACAAGCTGATTCAACCGTCATAGTTACTATTAAGTTAACTACTAGTATGACATTGTTCTTGATACTGTACTATTCATGTCTATGCCTTCCTTACTACTGGGAAAAGTACAGTTTAAACAGGGATGGTCCACAATTCCACTAATATCAACAAAACGAACAATCACCTGTCACCTCTAATCATTGAACATAACAAAGACCACGACATATTAGTGTTCATTGTCCTGTTCTGTCCATGTTGATGTCCTCGTCACTATCTTAACAGTATGTGGTCCTTGCTAACTAAAATGAGATGAAATAGTCCGGGAAATGTATTGTCAATCTATACATTTTTGACCACTGGAGATCTACAATAAAGTCATCCAAAGGAAAAGTTTGGATCCAATTAACCGCTTTAACAGCACACCATGTATATGTCTATCCAGGTTAAAAGTTAGATTTCACAGCCTTCTGTCTTTTCTTTTTCTAATTATTCAGATTGATAATTGCCGAAGGAGTGCTTCGTGTTGTTATCGTTGGTTATATTATCGACTATCAGTTTTACTTCTTAATTGTATCACGCAACTCCTTTTATTTACTATATCCCCAACAGTTCTCTCGGATGATATTTGTACGTAAGTTTAAGTTGGATTTTCTGAATGAATATTCACTAATAAATAGCAGGTTAATACAATGTATATATGTTTTAATTTATAGCTCATAGCTTTTGCTGTCACCCAACTTCGCTTGATATATTAAGCAATCAGTCACGGAATCATAGTGGTGAACATTTAATCTGAACGTGCACATTTTTGTTTGCACTTGTTCTATTTGAGCAGTCAAATTGTATTGATTGGATAACGTTTAGTTTTATACTGTCACTGACCGAAATATGGCTTTTCTGGTACCCCTATCACATATTACCTATTGAGCATTGGGGAACTAGTTGTAAATCAATCCAGTTCACTTCCTGTTGATAGAAAATATGAAAACGGGCAATCAAGATATAATTGAATATATCAATGTAGATTTATTCCTGGAAGTCGTCGCCTGTACCCAGTAAAGATCAAACACTCAGCAATTACGTAATAGTAATTAAACCTGTGGAATATGGAAGTAAAAATAAAAATTACCCATGATTCATTTGTTTCTAAAATATTTATGATATCTTTTGACTGATAAAGATTATCCAGAAACGCATCGTGTGCAATAAAGTAGATATCTATATATTGTTTTATCTCTCTAATAGTCATAGCGATGGATCTTTAGATATGTTTATGTTAAATGAGAATTCTGATTATGGTAGCAGATATTTATTTCCGGTTTGACTTTCTAAAATATCTGATAACTCTGATTCATGTTGCATTTACTCTTTTAAACCTTTAATACGTTTTTAAATTAATATCGGACTCTATAATATGTAATCTAAATGGCTTTACAACAGAAATATGCAATATAATGTACATTTGTATACGACATTAAACTACAATGTGGATTTCAAATGCCATACATTGATCCATATTTCAATAACAACGTTATTCGGGTGTTTTTGTTTTTCTTGTCACGTGATACGAAAAGATTTTAGAAACGTGTTTTTGTTGACGTTTTTCCATATAACCTAATTACAAGATTTAAAAATTTTCCGAAAAATCGATTTTTTTCAAGTATGTAAACTAATTAATTCATATGATGGAAATAAACATGTAATAAATTATGTCCAATACAAACATATATCAATTAAAAATTAAACCTATCACCAGTTTCATGAGAGAATATAGTCTGTTTAATATTAGCTTTATTGAATTGTAATATTTATCTATAGGTTAGAGAAAGGGTTGTAGCTTTATAATGAATCTGATAGTGTTTCAATAAAGACCATTATTTTAATAACTAAATATATCCCTTTCTAAGATGTTTATGTGTATGATATTGTCAATGAACGTTAGAGAACCGAAAGGGCAATCAAGAATGGACAATCCAAACACACGGGCAACACTGAGCGCAAGCAAACAAAAAACGCAACACAGAAAATTAAAATGATGAGCAACACGGACACCACCAAACAAATGGGGGTGAACCCAGATTCCCGAGAAGGGTAAGCGGTTCCTGTTTCTTATAAGACAGCCGTCATGTTACTCAATAATTATATTAATAAAAAAAGGAGATATCTAATTGAGTGCGCACAACGCGTTTCTGGAATAACCTTCGTCAGAGACCATCATACTCAAAAGTGTGGAAATCCAAATAATAAAAAAAAAATCGTTGGGAGCAACAAAACCAAAAGGTCTAAACAAAACCAAAAGGTCTAAACAAAACCAAAAAGGTCTAACCAAAACCGAAAGGTCTAAGCAAAACCAAAAGGTCTAAACAAAACCAAAAAATCTAAGCAAAACCAAAAGGTTTAAAACGATAGCCAAATTTAACTAATGGAGAGTGACATTCATTGTAATAATATCTACATTATTCAGGAAATGTAAATTTAAAAAACATATATTCATATTTTGAAGGTGACAGACATCTCCATAAATTGTCATTTGGCTCAAAGTGCCATGAACTATTTGTTATATTATAAACAAAGTACCAAACCTACATCAATCAGAACACAACTGGATGCATTATATGAACATTTTTAATACAAATACTAAAATAATCACTAAAATAACAGATACATGTACATATAAACAAATGGAAATCTAAGTATCTCCATTGAAGCTTATTTCAAGCAGACACATCTTTAAAGGATTAAAGAAAGAACCAAAATACACAATATATGGAGACGAACTCCGAAACAACAAGATTAAGAGCACATTTAATTGTCAATAGTTTTAACATTGGTCATTAAGTGTTTTTGAGCGTGTTGTCTGTCTGTCATGTCTATTTAACAACAGGTATTACATAATATCCAAAGGTAATGTAAAACTGGAGACCAATGATGGTCAATTTCCGGGTTTCCTATTATATTGGACCGGGACCGTTCTAATATACTATATATCGGACCGCCTTGCTTACAAAGACAAATAATGTAAATAAAAACGGAAAGTATAATATTAGTAAATAAAGAGTCTGATAATATGAACACACTGTAACAGTAACTGTGGGTGGATTGATAATATGAACACACTTAGACAGTAACTATGGATGGTTTGATAATATGAACACACTGTAACAGTAATTGTGGGTGGATTGATAATATGAAACACTGTGACAGTAGCTGTGGGTGGTTGGATAATATGAACACACTGTAACAGTAACTGTGGGTGGATTGATAATATGAACACACTTAGACAGTAACAATGGATGGTTTGATAATATGAACACACTGTAACAGTAATCGTGGGTGGATTGATAATATGAACACACTGTGACAGTAGCTGTGGGTGGTTGGATAATATGAACAAAGTGTAACAGTAACTGTGGATGGTTTGATAATATGAACACACTGTAACAGTATATGTGGGTGGTTTGATAATATGAACACACTGTAACAGTAACTGTGGATGGTTTGATAATATGAACACACTGTGACAGTAACTGTGGGTGGTTTGATAATATGAACACACTATGACAGTAGTTGTGGGTGGTTTGATAATATGAACACACTGTGACAGTAGCTGTGGGTGGTTTGATAATATGAACACACTGTAACAGTATATGTGGGTGGTTTGATAATATGAACACACTATGACAGTAGCTGTGGGTGGTTTGATAATATGAACACACTATGACAGTAGCTGTTGGTGGTTTGATAATATGAACACACTGTGACAGTAACTGTGGGTGGTTTGATAATATGAACACACTATGACAGTAGCTGTGGGTGGTTTGATAATATGAACACACTGTGACAGTAGCTGTGGGTGGTTTGATAATATGAACACACTGTGACAGTAGCTGTGGGTGGTTTGATAATATGAACACACTGTAACAGTATATGTGGGTGGTTTGATAATATGAACACACTGTGACAGTAACTGTGGGCGGTTTGATAATATGAACACACTATGACAGTAGCTGTGGGTGGTTTGATAATATGAACACACTGTTACAGTAACTGTGGGTGGTTTGATAATGTGAACACACTGTAACAGTAACTGTGGGTGATTTGATAATATGCACACACTGTAACAGTATATGTGGGTGGTTTGATAATATGAACACACTGTAACAGTATATGTGGGTGGTTTGATAATATGAACACACTATGACAGTAGCTGTGGGTGGTTTGATAATATGCACACACTGTAACAGTAACTGTGGATGGTCTGATAATATGAACACACTGTAACAGTATATGTGGGTGGTTTGATAATATGAACACACTGTGACAGTAACTGTGGGCGGTTTGATAATATGAACACACTGTAACAGTATATGTGGGTGGTTTGATAATATGAACACACTGTTACAGTATCTGTGGGTGGTTTGATAATGTGAACACACTGTAACAGTAACTGTGGGTGATTTGATAATATGCACACACTGTAACAGTATATGTGGGTGGTTTGATAATATGAACACACTGTAACAGTATATGTGGGTGGTTTGATAATATGAACACACTATGACAGTAGCTGTGGGTGGTTTGATAATATGCACACACTGTAACAGTAACTGTGGATGGTCTGATAATATGAACACACTGTAACAGTAAATGTGGATGGTTTGATAATATGAATACACTGAAACAGTCACTGTAGGTGGTTTAATATTTATGGTGGTGATTGGAAGTTTAGTTGATGAAAACAAATAAGATATTATTTCTCCTTTTTAATCTTTTTGTTTTAATTTTTATATTGAATTTCGGATATAACTAATATATTTACTCTTGAACTGAAAAACGAGTGTCACTAGTGGAGCAGGAACTGCTTACCCTTCCGAAGCGCCTGAGTTCACCCCCCGTGATTAGTGGGGTTGGTGTTACTCGAGCTTTAGTTTTAAATGTAATGTTGTGTAGATCGTTGATGCCCTTTTCCTTTTTGCCATTGTGTTGTCTATTCTTTTTTGATTTACGGATTCTGATGTCCGCTTTGGTTTCTTCAAACTATTCTTAAATTCAATCGTGACTGAAATGTCGGTACCTAGTACAGATATAAGACAAATTACCCCAAGTGTTTACTTTCTATAACATAGTTCAACGGGCACAGACTGATATTGATTTTAAAAAAATCATTTGAAACTCTGATATAATTCATGTCTTTTTTTCAAATGTTTATACATTATCGATTTCATTATTTTTTTGTATTACTGGCAAACACGTCTGATATTTTCAATGGCTAGAACAAATTTACAACTCTTATCAGCATTCTGCTTGTGTGCGCATAGCAAATATTGAACAGAAATGTAGTTATGAAAATCTATTAAAAATTAGATGTCTATGGCATCTTTGTTCTACTTTTTTTCTAAGGAACATTCCTTACATCTGAAAACATTCGGTATCGGGTCATGTCAGTTGTCTTTCCATTATCAATTGGATTACGCTAGACTTCATGGGATTATATATAAGCTCGGGTGTTTTCACTAAAAGATATATTAGAGGTAGTTAGTAGGCTTTGTCAACTACTGTTGACAACAATCACCATAGCAACAGACAGCAGTCTTAGTTATGTATTATAGACAATCTTCAATGATGAAAGTAATTTTAACATTGAAAATAAACAAGAAAATAGCTTCAAATCAGATTATTATAAATATTTAGAAATGCAATGGAGTATTTTGACGTTTCACAAGGTCGGTTGCTGGGTAACTTATCTGACCGCACCAATTTAACTTCAATTTGAGACTCTTTACCGTCTTAATTAACTTCTAAAAGTTACATGCAACTTTTTAACGTGAGAATGACACATTTGCCATTCAACGAATGTTTTAGGAATTATCTCTAGGGTTGTACAATTCACTTTATTCTTACAGCATGTACAATATGTTTAACTCTGCCACATTGTTGTGCCTGTCCCAAACACTGGATTTCAAACGTAATATGTCGTGGTTGTGTCAGTATTCAGTGAGTGAAGGAGAGAGGAAATTGTTCATTTTGTTGATATTGGTGGAATTGTTGACTGTTAAACGTTATATTCATAACAGGTCCCAGTTACACAAATAATTGTGTAAATCAAGTTCCTGGCTAAATCGTAGGCATAAGGTTTAAACTAATGGCGCCATTAATAGGCCAGGGGGTGTTACCACTTCCGGATCATTTTGCCTAAATTTCGATTTTTGTTATTCGAGCTTTTCTTCTTTTTGCATTTCAGTTTCCAATATTATTACCCTTCCATTCGGATTATCGATTTTGTTTTTTTACTTCTGATCTTTATAATATTATTGGTTTGCGTACAATGAATAAAGTTGCATCGCCCACTGAACAGCCAGTCTCTAATACACATTTTAATGTAAATAAATATATACAGAAATTAGATTGCAATATCTTGAAGTTTATCAATAAAAAAGAGATTGTAATTGAAATATTTTTAATCAAATGTGTATAAATTATACAGTAACGAAGTGCTATTAGGTGTTATGCGCCTTACATAACATGTATACCAAGTGCAATGTCATTGATTTTCCTGTTGATTTATACAAATAAATTCTGTTTTTTTAATCCACTATTAACCTGTTTTCAAATGTAGCATTGAATAATTTGTAAGGATTTTTTCTGACCTAAAAGGAAGCGATGTTCATTGATTTCCAAATGTGCTATCAAAGATGTATATAAGAAATAAAAACCTATGTGTGTGCTATAAAAGTAGAAAGTAAACGTTAGAGAATACCGAAAGGGCAATCAGAGCTGGACAATCTAGAGAAACTGGCAACATAGGGTACAGGGTTAGGGTTAGTTTTATGGTGTTTAATCCGGAGAAAACCACCGACCTACCGCAAGTCTCTGACAAACAACATAGGGGACAATATGACCATTGTTTGTCCTCTCGTCCTTTTTCCTATGACCATTGTTTGTCCTCTCGTCCTTTTTCCTATGACCATTGTTTGTCCTCTCATCCTTTTTCCTATGACCATTGTTTGTCCTCTCGTCCTTTTTCCTATGACCATTGTTTGTCCTCTCGTCCTTTTTCCTATGACCATTGTTTGTCCTCTCATCCTTTTTCCTATGACCATTGTTTGTCCTCTCGTCCTTTTTCCTATGACCATTGTTTGTCCTCTCGTCCTTTTTCCTATGACCATTGTTTGTCCTCTCGTCCTTTTTCCTATGACCATTGTTTGTCCTCTCGTCCTTTTTCCTATGACCATTGTTTGTCCTCTCGTCCTTTTTCCTATGACCATTGTTTGTCCTCTCGTCCTTTTTCCTATGACCATTGTTTGTCCTCTCGTCCTTTTTCCTATGACCATTGTATTGACTGTCCTTCGATTTACCCTTTTAGTATCTTCAACCAATTCATATGAATATCACTAAAGAATTTATTATATAGTTATCAATAATCCACAACAGTATTTTATTTTCAAAAGAAATAAAATATGACTAGTAGTGAAGAAAATCAAACATTACAATTATTTGATAGTTGTGTGCATTGTATTACTTTTTTATTAGCGTGCTACCTGCTAGAAATTTATAGTCAATCAGGCCACAGAGGAATAATTGAAAAATTTCGAAACATTTTATAAACACTCTTTAAATTCTAATTAGTCAATCACGACCTTCCAAGTTTTATTTCTACGACTTCTTGGATATTTTGAGACAAACACAAAATACCCAAAGTGTGACAAAAGGCCGAAGTAGACAATGGATGATAGCAAAAAAAAAACTAACAATAAAAAAATAACATATGTCGGAACAATACAAATAAACACGAAAATTAAGCGTTCTTGAAATGTGTGACGATCCTGTTTATGTACCGTGGTTTACTTGTTCCCAAAAACCATTAAATTATTTGGATTTCCAATATTTTGCATTTGAAAGTATTTGGTAAAATATGAATCCAGAAGCGCATCGCGCGCACTAAATTAGTTATCTACGTTTTTATTAGATGATGTTGTCTATACTCTTTAGACCGTTTGGTCTTCTTGCGCCAAAAGTCCTTTCAATTATTTGATTTTACAATATTTTACCTATTAGCGTTTCTGATAAATGTCATTCCATTCCAGAAACGCACCGTGCGCCCTAAATTAAATATCCAGGATTTATTTATTACAATATCTTACTCTATTAATGATATCTTAACATCATTTTTACTTGTAAGAGATATCCTTCTCTGACATGCTTCAAACAATTTCAAAGAATGCATGTTGTACTAATCCTTTTCCTATCAATTTCATTATAAAATGGTTATTGAAGAACAGAACAAATACTACGTCTGTTGAAATCTCTTAGAAACCGCCGGGTTGAAAGTTATTAGCACTTTTGTGCACAAAGGTTTCTTATTTTCAATTTAGATAATTGAAATTTTAATCAATACGAGATTTTTTTTTGGCAAGTTGGAATTGAAATGCATACATTAGACTTAAGGTAATTTTCTTCTAGATATAAATGAACATCAATCTGATCTGATAAGAATTAAAATAAATCCTTTATTCTTAAATTAGAATTTGAGGATTTGGAAATTTAAAGTGCATCTTAAGTAGTTCATTTTATTATGCAAGGACATTAATGTTATATATATATTTATTGTTCTCGGAAAATAAATTGCCCAACTTTGCAGAAACAACGGTGGATGTCTAGAATAACTGATATTATTTAAAAATTAATTACCAATTACGAAACTAACACCACCAATAAATGATTATTTTCCACGTCTAGCACTTGGGTGTCAGCTACACCAACCTCAAAACCACGTGATCTTGATCTCCGACAAGTTATTTTCACGAATATGAGAAAAAAAAAAAATTCATGATAATCCTTATTCGAATGTTAACCCGGGTATTTTGCTAATTCAAACTAAAATAACAGGTATCTTTAATCTTAAGATGTGATAAAGTGTCAGTTTCTTGCGGCAGCTCAATGGTTTTACCATGATAGTCACTAAAACAGACCGCCAATATAAAACTAATATACTGTTGGTAGAAGTGTTTAAACAACACTTGTAGATAACGTTTATCCTGCTGTGTGAACGTCAAACGTCAAATTTAACCATTAAACAGACGGAAAAAATGACAGCAAATAATCCAACGGAATGAAACGGGATCGAAAAACGCCTGAGGGAGATTATACAGTATTCAGGAACTTTACATTTCAAACATAAATACATCTACAAAGTATGTCAGTGCCGAAGCACTGTCGACTGGACGGATGATACCCTCGATGACTAATAGTCCATCAGCAGAGGTATCGTTAAAGTGATAGTATTAAAAATTAAATATAAAATTAGATTAATTTTACTTCATTTTAACTTTTTTCCTTGTTAACCCACGTTTTATTTGAGGATAACACTTCTAAATGCACATATATGTTGTTCGTATTGATCGGTTCATTAGACAAAAATTTTCCATATATACAAGAGTCAACAAATTGTTACCGTGGTTACCGATCAATAATAACATATTTGACTTTTAGATTATGATTTAGTGATGTAAGATTTGTTTTGATTGATGTGTTAAAACAGTTTCAAGAAACAATAACATTGCCATATAATACATTCTGTTTTGTTTTGCACATCATCACATTTTATACAATTTCCAGATATTGTTAAAACACTTACATTCGAAAGTTACATTTCACGGATTGCTGATAAAAGCCAGTGGCGGATAAGAGAAGCCCTCTCGTTGGAGGTTGTCAGGCTATGATACATGTACCAATAGTAGGTCACGTGTTTGGAGAGTGCCACCCGTCCTGCACATTAAAACCGATTTCGAAAAAGAGTAGCCGCTACAACAGATTAAATATTTTATTTCTACCCAAACCTCCATATGTTTCGGTTTGCCCATCCCTCCCTCTTTCCTATATGGTTTGTGTATATTGTTGAACATAGTTGAATATATACATTTATATAAAATGTAGTGTGCACTACACGCCTAAGGAACAACCCTCACCAGGTACGCTCGAAATCGAAAGATTGGAAAGTTAAATAATTAAAAAAAAAAAAAAAAAAATAGTCATATAAATATATATATATATTTAAACGTTTCATTTCTTAGTGTTGTTTCCGAAATAAAGCTATATAATATAAATGTACTTCGCTTGAGCTTTAAATTCGTGGATTAATGGAGTCGAAATCCCCAAAAATTGGTTCCCGCGCAAAAAAAAGGTTTTCACAGTAGGGAATTTTTAGCACGGAAGAAAACATGGTTCTATATTACTAATTTAATTGCGTTTTACTTATCTAATATAGCTGTGAAGAGGTAATATTCGCGATTTATTTGCCATAGTCTGTGATTGCTGTTTAACGCTAAGTTTTAGATGTTTTAAGTTTATCATCGCGAGAAAATGATACATTTTTATGGTGAAAATGTTCACTGTGCGCCAGACCAAAATGATGAGTTGAATTTTAATGGTGCTAGCTTACTGAAAAACCAGTCGACGGAAAGACATATCGCTTCATACGGACACATCGTGATTCCATGCAAGCCTTACAGTCTATGGTTTGACTACTTAATGTTACATTCCTAGCGAAGAAGTATCAAATACAAACACTACAGTCCTTGGTTTGATCCGACTTAAACTCCAATCAACGATCTAACAAGTACTTGAGGCGAGTACGTTAACGATTACACCATCGATGAGGTTGTTTTTCGACTTCTAGACATACAGCCTGTTGTGTCATTAAAATGCCATCAATTAAAATTTAGAGGTGACGTTTATGTATTTGTTTTAAGAGAATGTTGTCTCAAATCTTATTTACTTAAACGATTTTCTCGTTGTTTCTAATGTTTGTCTGGATAAGATTCTAAAATTAATTATTCTGTTGCCAATTTATAGCATATTGTCATTTAATTATATTAGCTTTCGTCAATGTTAAAATGAGATAGGCAGGGGACACAACTCTTTTTCACATTTTTTAATTATGTTATCTTTCGTCTATGCTTAAATGAGACATGGGACACAACTCTTTTTTGCATTGTTTCGGCTGTGTTTAAAGAAAACAGACAGGGGACACAACTCCTTTTCACATTTTTAATTATATTAGCTTTCGGTTATGCTGAAATGGAACAGGTAGGGGACATGACTTCTTTTCACATTTTATTGTATGCACCATTGAACGGAGCGAGTGAAACAACTTGTGAAACTAGATATTAAGATAGAAAATGTATTACATATTTATAGATACATGTATAATGTTTTCTATATAACACCATGGTAAGTCATTGACCTCAATATCCAACCGATTACTAGGTGCTAGCTTAATAACTATATTGCATTGCTTAATTTGATATTCCGTATTGTGGCGTCATGGGAAGGTATTATACATGTTTATGTATAAAATATTATGCTATACAACCGAGGGCCTCGGTGGTCGGGTGATTAAAAAGTCGTGGACTTTTGACCACTGGCATTAAAATGTTGTAAATGTTCAATTGTATAGGTTAAGTTGAAGACATCACATCTAAAGGTTTACGTCCACGGATATGTTCCACTTGTCATAAGTACGCCCCGGTCCTTTCCTCATTCGTGACTTATCACCCAGTTTGTAACTAGAGTACCATGACGGGCGCCACTATTGGAGCAGGAGCTGCTTACTCTTCCAGAGCACTTGGGTTCACTCCCGGTTTTTATTACGAATCGTGTTGCTCGAACTTTAGTTTTATGTGTAATATTTTGTAGATCATTGTTTTCTTTTGGTCATTGTGTTGTCCTGTCTTTCTTCGGTTCACTAATTCTGATTACCCCTGTGATACCTTCAAGCTCTTCTTAGCACCTTACATGTTAGCTTAAATTAGATTTACACTTACGACAGTCTTAGATGCAGCAAATATCAGCATACAATTTGTTGGAGTAATGAAAAGACTGTCATCAAATTAATATGATATTCTTTTGTTTAAAGCAAAGTAGAAGAAAAGTGTTCATGCCTAATCACCATGGCAACGACAATCAAAGTTTCGCCATTTGTTTTGTCTACGTGAACTCGTCTACCAAGTGCGACATAACAATTTGCACGATTAAACAATTTAAGTACAGTATTTTGATTTGGAACACTTCTTGTTGATAATTTAATAAGACATATAAGCGTAAAATAATGGCAGTCATTTGGGTCTAGAAAACCATTAAATTGTTAGAAGCCTATTACCTCATCACAAATCCCCGCCGGTATTCAGCAAATTGAATTGATTCTATAAGAAGCAAATCTATAGAATGACAGCGTTAGCGTAAAAAAAAAAATTAACGGAATTAAAGCAGTGTAAAATTGGAAACACAACATTATCAGAATTTTTGCCATTGTGGAATATTTTAACAATTATTCTAAATGAAAAAAAAAATCATTTTGTACTCATGCGAGAGAGTTTGCAAACTAAAGAATTTGAAATTGCAGACTGAAAAATATTTATATATCCAGTGTAAAATAGAATATTACTTATGAATGGTTGTATGTTTATAATTCAAATCGTCACAATCGTAGTGTAGATTGTAAATATTGCATTAATAAAAACGTAAATATCAAATCCAATGCGCACGACGCGTTTCTGAAATAATCTCCACCAGGTACGCTTAGAATCGAAAGATTGAAAAGCTTTGGGAGAAATAAAATTAAAGGGCATAAAATGGATAGCCAAAATCGGCTAAGGTCAAATATGCCCGAGGGAGGGGAATCTTAGTTACTTTTTATTTAAACTGTTTCTATGGTTTTAGCAGGGTTTGTATGTTTTTATAAAACTGTTTCTATGGTTTTAGCAGGGTTTGTATGATTTTATAAAACCGTTTCTATGGTTTTAGCATGGTTTGTATGATTTTATAAAACTGTTTCTGTGGTTTTAGCAGGGTTTGTATGTTTTTATAAAACTGTTTCTATGGTTTTAGTAGGGTTTGTATGATTTTATAAAACTGTTTCTATGGTTTTAGCAGGGTTTGTATGATTTAATAAAACTGTTTCTATGGTTTTAGCAGGGTTTGTATGATTTTATAAAACTGTTTCTTTGGTTTTAGCAGGGTTTGTATGATTTTATAAAACTGTTTCTATGGTTTTAGCAGGGTTTGTATGATTTTATAAAACTGTTTCTATGGTTTTAGCAGGGTTTGTATGATTTTATAAAACTGTCTCTATGGTTTTAGAAGGATTTGTATGATCTTATAAAACTGTTTCTATGGTTTTAACAGGGTTTGTATGATTTTGTAGAACTGTTTCTATGGTTTTAGCAGGGTTTGTATGATTTTTTTTAACTGTTTCTATGGTTTTAGCAGGGTTTGTATGATTTTTTAAAACTGTTTCTATGGTTTTAGCAGGGTTTGTATGATTTTTTAAAACTGTTTCTATGGTTTTAGCAGGGTTTGTATGATTTTTTTAAAACTATTTCTATGGTTTTAGCAGGGTTTGTATGATTTTTAAAAACTGTTTCTATGGTTTTAGCAGGGTTTGTATTTTTTTTTAAAACTGTTTCTATGGTTTAAGCAGGGTTTGTATGATTTTATAAAACTGTTTCTATGGTTTTAGCAGGGTTTGTATGATTTTATAAAACTGTTTATATGCTTTTAGCAGGGTTTGTATGATTTTATAAAACTGTTTCTATGGTTTTGGCAGGGCTTGTATGATTTTATATAACTGTTTCTATGATTTTAGAAGGATTTGTATGATCTTATAAAACTGTTTCTATGGTTTTGGCAGGGCTTGTATGATTTTATATAACTGTTTCTATGATTTTAGCAGGGTTTGTATGATTTTATAAAACTGTTTCTATAGCAAGGTTTGTATGATTTGTTTCAGCTGTTTCTATGGTTTTAGCAGGGTTTGTATGATTTTATAAAACTGTTTCTATGGTTTTAGCAGGGTTTGTATGATTTTATAAAACTGTTTCTATGGTTTTAGCAAGGTTTGTATGATTTTTCAGAACTGTTTCTATGGTTTTAGCAGGGTTGGTATGATTTTTTAAAACTGTTTCTATGGTTTTAGCAGGGTTTGTATGATTTCATAAAACTGTTTCTATGGTTTTAGAAAGGTTTGTATGATTTTATAAAACTGATTCTATGGTTTTAGCAGGGTTTGTATGATTTTTTTAAACTGTTTCTATGGTTTTAGCAGGGTTTGTATGATTTTTTTTAGACTGTTTCTATGGTTTTAGCAGGGTCTGTATGATTCTGTATCTATGGTTTTAGCAAGGTTTGTATGAATTTTTTAAAACTGTTTCTATGGTTTTAGCAGGGAATGATCTTTTTAAAAACTCTTTATATGGTTTTAGCAGGGTTTGTATGATTTCTTAAAACTGTTTCTATGGTTTTAGCAGGGTTTATATGATTTTTAGTATCTTTTTAGCATTACCTGCAGTTTAACTCCACCTATCCCAAACCAGAGTCTCGAAGTTCCATTTCATGATCTTTTTTAATGTTTAATGAGTTGAGGTGGTAGTAGTTGAATTGCTTACCTTCACTGTTTAAAGTTTCTAACAGTTTATGTTAAGACAAACAACTCATATTTGAAACATCACGAAAGTATTATTTTTAAAAGATATACTGTTTGTTTGATTGGTCGTTTGACTTGCACTTGACATTTTCGGCTATTTCGCGACAGCCACGCTAGATCAAAATGTATACCTCTTTTGTGATAGGCATGCGGTCACACATGAAGTATCGAATTAAATAGATTATAATATTAAATTAAGGGATAGACAATAATAATAATCGGCACTACATGTGTATTGGTCTACATACACGTATGTATTGATAAACTGATTGTTGCTTACATGTATCATCAAGTGCGCAATCTCATAATGAACACAAGGATGTCCTTAAAGGCGGAAATTTAGATTGCAACATAAAGCAGATGGATAATTTCACGAGACATGGGTTCACTCCCTTTTTTGTGTGGTCTGTGTCGCTCATGTGTTTTAGTTTTCTGTGTTGTGTTTATTATTTTGTTGTTTTTGACACAACCAGGTACATTAATTTGTCACGAATATAGCTGAAATACTTCTTTCTAAAATTATTTTTATTTTTGGTCGCATTTAAGTTGTTTTTGTTTCTCTTTTCAAAAGAATATATGGAAGGAAAATGTGTTGGTTTTCTTTGTCTTCAGATTTTCAACAAACAAAAAAATAAATAGGAAATCGAAGTACATTTGTGATTTTTTTTACAGCGATTTTAAAGTCTTTTTTTTCGTTGAAATTCTATGCATCCATTATTGTGCTAATTCAATTTTAAAAACAAAACTATCTTTTTTTCAGGTCAAAGTAGCACTGTGAATGCAGAATATATTTTCCCCATATATACAGCAAGTAGCGAAGATTGTGATATTGTACTTGAATTCAACGCGATGTCTTTCACAAGAAAAGCTTTACAAGTTACCATGACAACTAATTACAACGAAACCTATAATAGTGTTTTAGATGAAATACCATTTGATAAGCCTTTGAAACAGTATCTTAGTCTGAACGCTTCAAAAGGTTTGTAGCAAAGTAGATTGTTTTAGATTATATTAATTGTAAACTTGAATCTTATATTAATCAACTTTATAAGCTTTGTAAATTAATATTCCTTATATTGTTGTTGCTATAGATACAAGGTTGCGATTTCAGTATTAGTATTAAATTATATTATTTAGTGAGCTTGACTCTTTAGGCGATGCTGTATACTCCACAAGACACAACCCTGGACAAGTAAATTGATCAGTAGCTCATGATAAGGACCGTTGTTTTTTTTTCTGGTGAGGAGGGGGGCACTTTAGGAATAGTTGGGTACTGCGCTGCAGTTGAGGTTTGAATCTCAAAAACACCCCCAATGCATACATGTATGAAGGCTCGCCATGGAAAACCCGACCTGTTTATATATTAGCAGTTCGAAAACCATTGATGTACATGAACTGTGCAGGTATTGGTGACACATGCATATATAGAGTGGATGTGGTCGAGTGGTCTAGGGCGCTGGACGTAAGGCTAAGCGAATGGTGCTGCAGTGTATCAATGGTGTGGGTTCAAATCCCGTCGAGGGAAGAACAACAATTTGACAGTTCTAAAATCTAATTCTAACACTGTTTGGTTTAATTTTCAGACGTATATATATATATCACTTGCTTCTAGACGTTTGTATAATATACTTTATTTCCTGTGACTGTATAATGAATTCTTCATTATCCTATGCAATATATTAAAAATTGCTGAGTTAGATTGCTGTAAAATTATAATATTAAGTATATATGTACCATCTACACACCCTTATACACATGTCTTACGTTTATCCCTAGATTTGCCTTACGAGAAAAGGTAACACTACGATTATTGAAGCTCCTTTTTTAGGGAGTGGATGTGGTCGAGTGGTCTAGGGCGCTGGACGTAATGCTAAGCGAATGGTGCTGCAGTGTATCAATGGTGTGGGTTCAAACCCGTCGAGGGAAGAACAAAAATTTGACAGCTCTCAAATCTAATTCTAACACTGTTTGGTTTAATTTTCAGACGTATATAGGATTTAAAAAAATATTAAATAAACACACAAAGACAGTCAGATATAAATTTTGTGGTCACGATCGGATGGTAGTTAGATTTACAACTGCCTATGCACTGGCTACCTATCACCACTGAAGCTGTGAGTTTGAATCCTTCTCAAGCGAAGTGTACCGGATACAACATTATGTGATGAAGTTTGTCACTGATTTTCGACAGCCTTCCGCCAACAATTAAACTGACCGCCACGATATAACTGAAATATTGTTGAAAGTGGCGTTAAGCACAATAAATTAAATCAAATCAATCTTCACTTTATCTGCTTACAAATACTCACCTATTGATGCATTGACTTGTCATGACTGCAATAATGATGAAAGCCACAATCTTAATCCGGATAAAGATTTTTTTTTATATACATGAAACAGTTTGTAAACTAATTAATACTGCGGTTAATGACAGATATTAGTGATATTACTGCATATTAAAACCTTAAAGGGGAAACCCAATATAAGACGTGTGTTTATTTCAAACAACAAACGTAGCAAAACAGCTTAAGCGTTTCTATCGTTAGAGAATACCGGAGGAGAGATCAAAATTGACAATAGGGCACACAAAGCGAAGAAAAACAAAACAAAAACACAATACAATATGGCTTGGACACCACTTAGTCAATAGTATCGTCGCACAGAAGGCTAAACAAATATGATTTTCATTATTTTGTGGAACTCTTTTGGTATTGAAGAGCACAGCATTTGCATTATTCTAAATCACACCGTTTGCCCCGGTTTCCTTGTGCATGTACCAAGCATTCGCTAACAACACAGATTATAAATAGCCAAATCAAAGCAAAATTATCGAACCATAAAATGTTTTTGAAGAAAGTGAATGCAATATCTTAGATGAGTTGTTACCGTTCTAAAAAAAGATTGGAGAAGTACAGAAAAAGGAGACAATTACGCTATTGTTTCGGCGTTTAAATGTTGACGACTTTTAATTTCGTCTACCGAATATTCAGAATTAAAATTATAAGGAACTAAAATCCATATTGTCTGATTCCCTCTTCAGTGAAACTCTGTAAATGTTAATTTTCGTGATTATTTGATAATGTGTATTGCGTTGATAACTGATGTTCGAATAAACCGAAACAGACGTAGTGACGTCACTACTTTTGTCAATATGACCGCTGCCTTGCGGGCTCGAAATTTATAATATTTAATGTTAGCATTCTTTTTATTGTAATCTATTGCTTTTCTAATAAATCATTACGTTTTCATAACATACATTTTATGATTTGGTTTCTTTCCCCTGTAATAAATGTAAAGAAAACTGTCATTTGCATAAACGGAACCACAATGACATGTGTTTGTTAAAGACATGTCATGTTAAACACGACATGTTCTGGTTATCGGCATGTAGATATAATACTGTTTTCATGAGGTTAAATTTAGAATTGATGACTTCCCCTTTCAATATTGTACAAGCTAATTTAATAGTACATCGATTAGTTTTATAAGGGTTTTTTTTACCAGAAACATTTTACTGTTTCACAGCCAATGGTTAACCAGTGTTACTATATATAGGCTATTAACGACAGGAAGTTGACATTTTTTTCTCGAAATGAAAAAGTTGCAAAAGCTTAGTAAATCTTATATTAACCAACGGGAAATGTCATATTTGTCGGAACGTGAACACTAATAGGAAAAATGTAAGGTAATCAGGTCTGTCGACAACTGTTTCATCGATTGGCTATTAATTTCAGATTTACGGGGGCTAAATATATCATAATAGAATAAATATGTTATGAATCTATAAATTCATCCAGTATAATATTTCCTTCATATTTGCGATTCAATACGAAAGCAGTGAAAAAATAAAAAAATAAAAAAAAACGAACAAGCAAACAAAAACCAATTAAGGCCATAAATATTATATGAATTCATCATAAATTCATCTAGTATCATATTCTATTCATATTTGCGATTCAATAAACAAGCAGCACATTTCTTTTATTAAAATAAAAACAAAAAACAAGAACAAAAGAAAAAACAACAAAAGGCAATCCAAAGAGACATGTAGTATTGATATACATTCATTTATATATTGAAATAATGATTGAGGCCATCGACTCTCTTTCATAGAACTAATATTTTACATATTAAATATAGTATTGTAATGTTCAAGAGTATAGCGTTCTTTTATAGCAATGCTGTTCGCCCGGTGATATGTGAGGGTTGGCGTTTTGCTCGCATGTGGAAAGAACTTGCATGACCACATCATTTCATTGATAGGGGAAGTTTGGACCAATGAAACTAGTTTAATCCCACCACGTGTTATGTGTTGTTGAAGTGTCTGCATCAAGCCAGGAAATTGAGCGGTGCTGGATGTATCGATCTTGCCTGTTTCTAAGATTTCTTTTTTTCAATGCATTTTAAAATGTTACGACAGTGTAGTATTTCTTGTTTTTCATTGCATTATTTATTCCGTCTGCTCTGTGGTTTTTGTTAGGTGTATATTTCTGTCTAGTTTCTATTCCATATATTTTAAAAGACTAACAGGAATCAATATTTAATAGAAAAAATTAACAAACAATTTAACAGGTACTTAATACTATATTCATGTGTATGTGAAAAGATGTAATTTTCTCTATATTAATAGTCTATATTTATTACGTTTTAAATATACATCGAATCGTAAATTTTTTTAAGCATTTTTCTTTATTCAAGCAAACCCAAATATTGCTTTCAGAAATAATAAAGTTGCATTCATTGATTGATTGATCAAGGCAGATGTGTCACGATTGACCCGATTCCAGTAATATATTCCACGAAAGCTTTTGAAATTAGAACTTCATGACCATGCTACTTAAGGATTGATCGCAATTTTTGGTCGGTTCATGAAGAAATAACCTCAATCAGGTTTTACACACCGTGTAACCCGCGAATGAACCGAACAAATAATTTCAATCAATCCTTGTAAATTAATTCAAACTTTTTTTGTTATGATATTGAAAAATATATTTATTTTTTCAAAATAAGGCAAATAATCGGAAATAAATTTAAATAACCCCAAATGTGCCTCATTTAAAGAAAATCACTTGATGACAACGGCACGCGACGCCTTGAGAACAATCCTATTTTTAGATTCCGTTCATTGACAAATAACCTCAACTTTTTAAACCAATCAAAACACGTATAAAATGACATGCGACTAAAATTAATTTATTCTGTGATGACCGAAACTGTGTTTTATTTTACTCGCCACGCTTTATTGAAGTGCATATACCAAGCTAAGATAGTGAACGATCCTATATTCGTGTGCTAGGGGTAATGCATTTGTTGTCTCTTCCTACGATTTGTTTTTGATTTTGATTGTTTTGCCCTTAATCTGTTCTAGGTTAAGTACTCTTTTAATCATATTGCTATGTGCTCATTTGAACTGTATTAATCTACACTGTAAATGAGAAAAATAACCGACTTTCAAAGGATACATTGATCCAGTCATTAGCAGGTATAATGATTTCTTGTCATTATATCGTTAGTACCTAAACATATATAATTACCAGGTAATTATGCACACCAGGCCAGGCCAAGGTGAACAAGTAGGATATCAAAAGTCATTTGATGTCGACAACATCATTGCCCAGCAAACAGCGTGTATCTGGATTGCATGTTTCAATATACTTCTGTTGATGTTTAAAACATATAAAACGGACCAGGAACAAAGCGTATCCGATTGTTTTGTATAATAAATCACCAAGAACAAATACAACAATAAAAGGTAGAAAAGGTGCCAAGGGAACAAGAACAACAAATACAACAATGAAAGGAAGAAAATGTACCACAATAAACCGAAACCACAGATACAACAAAATCAAAAACAAAAACTAAACAAAAACAAGAACAACAGCTGTCACAATGAACAAGAACAACGAATACAACAATAAAACAAGAACAACAGTACCATAATAAACGAGAACAACGAATACAACAATAAAACCAGAACAACAGGTGTCACAATGAACACGAACAACGAATGCAACAATAAAACAAGAACAACAGTACCACAATCAACGAGAACAACGAATACAACAATAAAACAAGAACAACAGGTGTCACAATGAACAGGAACAACGAATACAACAATAAAACAAGAACAACAGTACCACAATAAACGAGAACAACGAATACAACAATAAAACCAGAACAACAGGTGTCACAATGAACAGGAACAACGAATACAACAATAAAACAAGAACAACAGTACCATAATAAACGAGAACAACGAATACAACAATAAAACAAGAACAACAGGTGTCACAATGAACACGAATAACGAATACAACAATAAAACAAGAACAACAGTTACACAATGAACGAGAACAACGAATACAACAATAAAAGGAAGAAAATGTGCCGCAATGAATGAGAACAGCGAATACAACAATAAAACAAGAACAACAGGTATCACAATGAACGAGAACAACGAATCCAACAATAAAACAAGAACAGCAGGTGTCACAATGAACACAAACAACGAATACAACAATAAAACAAGAACAACAGTACCACAATGAACGAGAACAACGAATACAACAATAAAACAAGAAAAGCAGGTGTCACAATGAACACGAATAACGAATACAACAATAAAACAAGAACAACAGGTGTCACAATGAACACGAATAACGAATACAACAATAAAACAAGAACAACAGGTGTCACAATGAACACGAATAACGAATACAACAATAAAACAAGAACAACAGGTGTCACAATGAACAAGAACAACGAATACAACAATAAAACAAGGACAACAGTACCACAATAAACACGAACAACGAATACAACAATAAAACAAGAACAACAGTACCACAATGAACGAGAACAACGAATACAACAATAAAACAAGAACAACAGGTGTCACAATGAACACGAATAACGAATACAACAATAAAACAAGAACAACAGTTACACAATGAACGAGAACAACGAATACAACAATAAAAGGAAGAAAATGTGCCGCAATGAATGAGAACAGCGAATACAACAATAAAACAAGAACAACAGGTATCACAATGAACGAGAACAACGAATCCAACAATAAAACAAGAACAGCAGGTGTCACAATGAACACGAACAACGAATACAACAATAAAACAAGAACAACAGTACCACAATGAACGAGAACAACGAATACAACAATAAAACAAGAAAAGCAGGTGTCACAATGAACACGAATAACGAATGCAAGAATAAAACAAGAACAACAGGTGTCACAATGAACACGAATAACGAATACAACAATAAAACAAGAACAACAGGTGTCACAATGAACACGAATAACGAATACAACAATAAAACAAGAACAACAGGTGTCACAATGAACAAGAACAACGAATACAACAATAAAACAAGGACAACAGTACCACAATAAACACGAACAACGAATACAACAATAAAACAAGAACAACAGTACCACAATGAACGAGAACAACGAATACAACAATAAAACAAGAACAACAGGTGTCACAATGAACACGAATAACGAATACAACAATAAAACAAGAACAACAGTTACACAATGAACGAGAACAACGAATACAACAATAAAAGGAAGAAAATGTGCCGCAATGAATGAGAACAGCGAATACAACAATAAAACAAGAACAACAGGTATCACAATGAACGAGAACAACGAATCCAACAATAAAACAAGAACAGCAGGTGTCACAATGAACACGAACAACGAATACAACAATAAAACAAGAACAACAGTACCACAATGAACGAGAACAACGAATACAACAATAAAACAAGAAAAGCAGGTGTCACAATGAACACGAATAACGAATGCAACAATAAAACAAGAACAACATTACTACAATGAACGAGAACAACGAATACAACAATAAAGCAAGAACAACGGTACCACAATAAACGAGAACAACGAATACAACAATAAAACAAGAACAATAGTACCACAATGAACGAGAACAACGAATACAGCAATAAAACAAGAACAACAGGTACCACAATGAACGAGAACAACGAATACAACAATAAAAGGAAGACAGTGTGCCACAATGAACAGAAACCACAGATGCAACAATAAAACAAGAACAACAGTACCACAATAAACGAGAACAACGAATACAACAATAAAACAAGAACAACGGTACCACAATAAACGAGAACAACGAATACAACAATAAAACAAGAACAACAGTACCACAATAAACGAGAACAACGAATACAACAATAAAACAAGAACAACAGGTACCACAATGAACGAGAACAACGAATACAACAATAAAAGGAAGAACGTGTGCCACAATGAACAGAAACCACAGATGCAACAATAAAACAAGAACAACATGTACCACAATGAACAAGAACAACGAATACAACAATAAAACAAGAAAAACAGGTGTCAAAATGATCACGAACAACGAATACAACAATAAAAGGAAGAAATTGTGCCACAATGAACAGAAACCACAGATGCAACAATAATAACAAGAACTAAAGGTACCACAATGAACAAGAACAACAAATACAACAATAAAACAAGAACAACAGTACCACAATAAACGAGACCAACGAATACAACAATACAACAAGAACAACAGTACCACAATGAACAAGAACAACAAATACAACAATAAAACAAGAACAACAGTACCACAATAAACGAGAACAACGAATACAACAATAAAACAAGAACAACGGTACCACAATGAACGAGAACAACGAATACAACAATAAAACAAGAACAACAGTACCACAATGAACGAGAACAACGAATACAACAATAAAAGGAAGAAAGTGTGCCACAATGAACAGAAACCACAGATGCAACAATAAAAAAAAACAAAAGGTACCACAATGAATAAGAACAACGAATACAACAATAAAACAAGAACAACAGGTGTCACAATGAACACGAACAACGAATACAACAATAAAAGGAAGAAAGTGTGCCACAATGAACAAAAACCACAGATGCAACAATAATAACAAGAACTAAAGGTACCACAATGAACAAGACCAACAAATACAACAATAAAACAAGAACAACAGTACCACAATGAACAAGACCAACAAATACAACAATAAAACAAGAACAACAGTACCACAATGAACGAGAACAACGAATACAACAATAAAACAAGAACAGGTACCACAATAAACGAGAACAACGAATACAACAATAAAACAAGAACAACAGTACCACAATGAACGCGAACAACGAATACAACAATAAAACAAGAATAACAGTACCACATTGAACGAGAACAACGAATACAACAATAAAACAAGAACAACAGTACCACAATGAACGAGAACAACGAATACAACAATAAAACAAGAACAACGGTACCACAATAAACGAGAACAACGAATACAACAATAAAACAAGAACAACAGTACCACAATGAACGAGAGCAACGAATACAACAATAAAACAAGAACAATAGTACCACAATGAACGAGGACAACGAATACAACAATAAAACAAGAACAACAGTACCACAATGAACGAGAACAACAAATACAACAATAAAACAAGAACAACAGTACCACAATAAGCGAGAACAACGAATACAACAATAAAACAAGAACAACAGTACCACAATAAACGAGAACAACGAATACAACAATAAAGCAAGAACAACATTACCACAATGAACGAGAACAACGAATATAACAATAAAACAAGAACAATAGTACCACAATGAACGAGGACAACGAATACAACAATAAAACAAGAACAACAGTACCACAATGAACGAGAACAACAAATACAACAATAAAACAAGAACAACAGTACCACAATAAGCGAGAACAACGAATACAACAATAAAACAAGAACAACAGTACCACAATAAACGAGAACAACGAATACAACAATAAAGCAAGAACAACATTACCACAATGAACGAGAACAACGAATATAACAATAAAAGGAAGAAAATGTGCCACAATGAACAGAAACCACAGATGCAACAATAATAACAAGAACTAAAGGTGCCACTATGAACAATTTAGGAAACAAGAAAAGCATTTATCGCTATTTTGCGGTATTTTCCTTTGATCTTGCCATCTGAGAATTGTCCATCTCACGCTAGTAGAGTGAGATGGAAAATTATCGTTAATCGCTAAACGTTGTCAAGGACGCACGTAGTATTATCACTGTTTTCTAATATGACGTTATAATGACGTCACATTACCAAATCGTTTATAATAAGTGATTTACGATATAAAATATTAATTGTGTTTAAAAAAATGTCAGTATCTCAACAAGAATTATTTAATTATGAATACAAAATAGCGATAAAATAATTAAAGATTTGAAACATCAATTGTCCATTAATGAAAAACCAGAATTAGCAGTTCGTTTCGGAAGCTAATTGAATTTTAGCAAAACCTAACGAAAGACAAGACATTGTGTGGTATTGTCTCTTAACTTAATTATCGGTTAAAACATCCGTAATTTACAACATTTAGCTAAATCAATCTGATGAAAAAACATCATTTCCCCACTCAGTTTTTGTCTAATAGCTCCCCTTAAGATTACTGCCTGTGATCAATGATTGGTTGTTTGATTGTTGTTTCTATGAAGGAAGGAATATCACTATACAATTAAATCAACTTCAACGAACAAGACAAAAACTATGCGTCAATCCCGACACTATAAAACAATAAAATACATCAATAAATACAGAGAGAGATATTGATGAGTTTTTATTGTTGTATTTATTAGTTTCTATTAGATAGAACACCTCATTCATGTTGCTAAAATAGAACACATTTTTTTCAACCATTCATTAAACATTTTAAGATTCGATTTTTTGGTGTTTTCACTTTCAGCAATATTTCAGCTATATTATGGCGGCCAACTTTATCACTTGCGGTTGCGAGTCGAGTGTTATTTACAAAGTCGGGCGCGAACCCACGCCGTATTGGTGATAGGCTTTGTATGAGTTGTTAGGTAATCCAACTACCTAACTCATTGAGCCACCCGGGCCCAACATTTTAAGACAATTTTGCGAAATCGTGAAAAGTATATATATATATATATTGTCTGAAAATCATTGAAACACATTGTCTATTGGAATGTGTAGCTCGCTAGAAGCATAACTATTTTAAGTAAACGAAAATAAATATTTAATCATTTTAGTCTGGGATTTAGAATTAACAATGGCAAGTTGCTATGATAATACTTGACATTTATAAGTGGGGAACATATTCCTTTTAATAAATGACACTAAATAAAAATCACATTTAATTTAATATTTTCCATGCACTTTTTTAATTTGATGAGAATTTCGGATTACCTAAAAAGGGTATTTGTGTAATTGTATCAAATGAAATAACGTCGACTTTTCATTAAAAATTTGTTTTTGGCGTATTTTGGTTCTCATAAAAAACTGAAACGTTGCTTGTTTGGTACCCATTCGTTAGTTAATTCAGTCATCCAATAAGCTTGATGGTTCTCTTGAATTGGTTCATCATTATTGGATAAATAAACGTTAGACTATGACGAAAAAACAATAAATAATGGACAATCCAGAGAAACTTGCAGCATAGGGTACACAAGACGAAGAAAATGTGACTGTTTCCAATGACAGTTTTTTTTTCATTCAAGGCTATGACTTTGTGGTCATTGTAAGTTGTCAATACTCAGATAATTAGGTATTAGTATCTATAACACTTACCAGATCCACATATCACATGTCTATATCTTTTAGACGATGATCCCTATTAAAAAAAATGCTAATAACAAGTCTATAAATGCGTGCTATTTTTTTCCTTTTCCGAGTAGAAATTTTCTTGCATTAATGCGTTGCCATGTCTGCAGGAAAAGTTTGAAAATATCAAAGGGCAATCAGAAGCCATGAATCGAAGACAAAACATTGTTTTCCTTTTCCGAGTAGATATTTTATTGCATTAATGCGTTGCCATGTCTGCAAGAAAGGTTTGAGGATACTAAATTGTAATCAGAAGCCATAAATCTAAGACAAAAACATACAATAAAATGGACAAATGAAATGGAGCGATGATTAGAAAACACTGAACAGAAAATCAAAGAATGAGCAACAGGCAACACGAATTTCCTGTTTGTGCAAAAGATATTTTTTTCGAGAAATTTACGTTTAATTTTACTCTTGTTATTATTTCAGTGTTCACCTTGACAACAAACGACACAATGACGTTATTACTACGTCATAAAGAAGGTGACGTGCTACAACTGTTGAATACAGAAACATTAGGAACAAAATACGTTGTTAGTATTGAAAAGTATTCATTCATTACGATATATGGGACAGAAAAAGTCACAAACGTGACTATTGTTGCTGTTCACAATTCGCTTAATAACACACACAAACTGGATTTTGGTGAAACTGTGTCCTTCTCACCAGTGATATCAGGGATATATCACGTTGAAGGCTCCGGAAAAATAGGAATCATATATAGCAACATGGATTTAACTTATATGTGTGATAATACAGTCAACATCGTTTGGGAAATGATTCCTCCCTTGGAGTACGCCGGAAGTGAGTTCATGCTGTACATTCCTGATGTTCAAAGTGCCTATCTGGAAGTTTTAGGTATGTATGAGATGAGCTATATGTAAATATTTTTACTTTCTTAAAGGAGAGCGACATTCTATGAAAAGGAGAGTGACATCCCCCAAACAGGAGAGTGACATTCCCCAAACAGGAGAGTGACATTCCCCAAACAGGAGAGTGACATTCTTCAAACGGGAGAGTGACATTCTCTAAATAGGAGAGTGACATCCCCAAACAGAAGAGCGACATCCCCCAAACAGGAGAGTGACATTCCCCAAGCAAGAGAGTGACATTCCCCAAACAGGAGAGTGACATTCTCCAAGCAGGAAAGGGACATTCCCTAAACAGGAGAGGGACATTCCCCAAACAAGAGAGTGACATTCTTCAAACAGGGGAGAGTTGCATTCTCTAAATAGGAGAATGACATCCCCTAACAGGAGAGCGACATCCCCCAAGCAGAAAAGTGACATTCATTCCCCAAACAGGAGAGTGACATTCTCCAAACAGGAGAGTGACATTCCCCAAACAGGAGAGTGAAATTCCCCAAACAGGAGAGGGACATTCTCTAAACAGGAGGGTGACATTCCTCAAACAGGAGAGTAACATTCTCTAAACAGGAGAGTGACATTCTCTAAATAATAGAGTGACATTCTCTAAACAGGAGAGTGACATTCTCTAAACAGGAGAGTGACATTCCCCAAACAGGAGAATGACATTCCCCAAACAGGAGAATGACATTCCTCAAACAGGAGAGTGACATTCCCCAAACAAAAGAGTGACATTCTTCAAACAGAGGAGAGCTACATTCTCTAAATAGGAGAGCGACATCCCCCAAACAGGAGAGTGACATTCCCCAAACAGGAGAGTGACATTCTCCAAACAGGAGAGTGACATTCCCCAAACAGGAGCGTGACATTTCCCAAACAGGAGAGGGACATTCTCTAAACAGGAGAGTGACATTCTCTAAACAGGAGAGATACATTCTCTAATCAAGAGAGGTTTGGTTTAGGTTTATGGTGTTTAGCACCACTTTCAACACTATTTCAGTAGCGGTTAGTTTTATTGTTGGAGTACCAAGAGAAAACCACCGACCTCCCTCAAGTCACTGAGAAACTTTATCACATTATTATAGAAAACCACCGACCTCCCTCAAGTCACTGAGAAACTTTATCACATAATGTTGTATCGAGCACACATCGCCATAATTGGGATTCGAACTTACAACGTTAATTGTAATTGGTACTGATTGCATAGGTAGTTGTAAATCCAACTATCATACGATCATGACCACGACAGCCCTGACGAAAGGTCGTATTTCATCCATTATAGAGGCATGTAAAACCGTTTTCTGTGTGAATCACATCCATAGCCATGAAGACAATGTAACACATTGTAAAATCATGTGTTTTTCAAAGTACTACTGCTTCAATTGAACTCAAACTGGTAATTGGATATCCCTTTACCATGTTTATATGTAGTGCAGATCACATTACATGGATACCCACCATGCAAGACGTATTTAGCTTTCTGAAACAAATTAATTTGAATTTTCGTTTGATCATTGAATGTTTTTTCTTTAATGTTTATTTGTAATCTAACATCATTAACAAGCTAAAAAAAACATATTGCACGGAAATAGCATCGTTTATTATTGTCTAATGAAGGCCTTCAAGGGAAAAACAATATTGATAGATTGTCATTTAACATAAATTTATCAGTATATCAGCTATAATCGTGACAAGAACAATTTTAAAAGCAATAAATCATTCAACGCAGAAGGTTGCACTAAGATGGACCTATGGGAAATATATCTATGAAGCATAAACTATTGTTAATGTTTGACAGTAAATTGGACATGAATGTTCATTCTATTATACTTCCAAACACTGCTTGTCATGCTGATTGAAAGGATAGCTGTTATCTTTGAACATAATGAGTCAATGGATTCAAAAACATAAAAGTACAACCAGATCGTATCAAATGATTGTATTAGAACATGGAAATGTACTAGGGCTAATTTACACATAGAAATGTACTGCGGCTAAGTTACACATAGAAAATATACTACGGCTAATTTACACATACAAATGTAGTACGGATAATTTTCACAGAAATGTACTACGGATAATTTACACATGGAAATTACTATGGTTAATTTACACATAGAAATGTACTACGGCTAATTTACACATGGAAATATACTTCTGCTAATTTACACATAGAAATGTACTACAGCTAATTTACACATAGTTATATACTACGGCTAATTTACACATAGAAATGTACTATGGCTAATTTACACATATGAATGTACTACGGCTAATTTACACATGGAAATGTACTACGGCTAATTTACACATGGAAATGTATTACGGCTAATTTACACATATAAATGTATTACAGCTAATTTACACATAGAAATGTGCTACGGCTAATTTACACATAGAAATGTATTACAGCTAATTTACACATATAAATGTACTACAGCTAATTTACACATAGAAATGTACTACGGCTAATTTACACATAGAAATGTACTACGCCTAATGTACACATAGAAATGTACTACGGCTAATTTACACAGAAATGTACTACGGCTAATTTACACATAGATATGTACTACGGCTAATATACACATAGAAATGTACTACGGCTAATATACACATAGAAATGTACTACGGCTAATTTACACAGAAATGTACTACAGCTAATTTACACAGAAATATACTGCGGCTAATTTACACATAGAAATGTACTACGGCTAATATACATATAGAAATGTACTACAGCTAATTTACACATAGAAATGTACTACGGCTAATTTACACAGAAATGTACTACGGCTAATTTACACATAGAAATGTACTACGGCTAATATACACATAAAAATGTACTACGGCTAATTTACACAGAAATGTACTACAGCTAATTTACACAGAAATGTACTACGGCTAATATACACATAGAAATGTACTACGGCTAATATACACATAGAAATGTACTACGGCTAATTTACACATGGAAATATACTTCTGCTAATTTACACATAGAAATGTACTACAGCTAATTTACACATAGTTATATACTACGGCTAATTTACACATAGAAATGTACTATGGCTAATTTACACATATGAATGTACTACGGCTAATTTACACATGGAAATGTACTACGGATAATTTATATATGGAAATGTACTACGGCTAATTTACACACGGAAATGTATTACGGTTAATTTACACATATAAATGCACTACAGCTAATTTACACATAGAAATGTACTACGGCTAATTTACACATAGAAATGTACTACGCCTAATGTGCACATAGAAATGTACTACGGCTAATTTACACAGAAATGTACTACGGCTAATTTACACATAGATATGTACTACGGCTAATATACACATAGAAATGTACTACGGCTAATATACACATAGACATGTACTACGGCTAATTTACACAGAAATGTACTACAGCTAATTTACACAGAAATGTACTGCGGCTAATTTACACATAGAAATGTACTACGGCTAATATACACATAGAAATGTACTACAGCTAATTTACACATAGAAATGTACTACGGCTAATTTACACAGAAATGTACTACGGCTAATTTACACATAGAAATGTACTACGGCTAATATACACATAAAAATGTACTACGGCTAATTTACACAGAAATGTACTACAGCTAATTTACACAGAAATGTACTACGGCTAATTTACACATAGAAATGTACTACGGCTAATATACACATAGAAATGTACTACGGCTAATTTACACATGGAAATATACTTCTGCTAATTTACACATAGAAATGTACTACGGCTAATTTACACATAGTTAAATACTACGGCTAATTTACACATGGAAATATACTTCTGCTAATTTACACATAGAAATGTACTATGGCTAATTTAGACATATGAATGTACTACGGCTAATTTACACATGTAAATGTACTACGGATAATTTACATATGGAAATGTACTACGGCTAATTTACACATGGAAATGTATTACGGCTAATTTACACATAGAAATGTACTACAGCTAATTTACACATAGAAATGTACTACAGTTAACTTACACATAGAAATGTACTACAGCTTATTTACACATAGAAATGTATTACAGCTAATTTACACATAGAAATGTACTACAGCTAATCTACACATGGAAATGTACTACGGCTAATTTACACATAGAAATGTAATACGGCTAATATACACATAGAAATGTACTACGACTAATTTACACATAGAAATTTACTACAGCTAATTTACACATAGAAATGTACCACAGCTAATTTACACATGGAAATGTACTACGGCTAATTTACGAATTTCTTCAGTCAATAAATACTGCAAAACAATTTCTTTAATTTTAAAATTAGCTAATTGGCGGTTTAATATCTGATTCAACCCACCATTTCTTTAGAAATGCCTGTACCAAGTCAGGATCATTACGGTTTTCACAGTTTTCCAGTTGTTGGCTGATTTTGTCTGTTTGTATACTTATGAGTTTTGACTTTCCCTTTGTAAGATTGTTCGGAGTTCGGTAATTTTGTTATTACCCTTATTTACACACGGAAATGTACTACGGATAATTTACACATAGAAATGTGCTACGGTTAATTTGCACATAGAAATGTACTACGGTTAATTTACACATAGAAATGTACTACGGCTAATTTACACATAGAAATGTACTACTGCTAATTTACACATAGAAATGTACTACGGCTAATTTACACGTGGAAATGTACTACGGCTAATTTACGAATTTCTTCAGTCAATAAATACTGCAAAACAATTTCGTTAATTTTAAAATTAGTTTTAAAGTGTTGATACACAAAATTTGAAATAAAAACGTAGATATCAAATTTATTGCGCACGACTCGTTTCTGGAATAATCATTGTATTGTGTCTGTTCTTCTTAGATATACGGATTGTGATGGCCCCTTTAATATCTTCAAACTCTTCTTCCTCATCAGGCACTCTCAAAATCGAAAGGTTGGAAAACGAAATAATTTAAAGTTTTGGGAGCAATAAAACAATAACCTCAACTCTAAAGCTTCTGTATTCCTCAATGCTCTGCAATATGTTAAATTTTTCATTTATGGATATAACCTCCCACAACAAAGGGCGCTAGTTATGCATCAATGAGTCTCGTTCACCACACACATTGGACTAAAGCAAAAATTTGCCGGAGATGTTAATGAGGAAGAAAACTTTGAAGATACTAAAAGGGTAATCAGAAACTGTAAATCGAAGGACTGTCAATAAAATAGCTAAAAGAAATGAAACAAAGGACAAACAATGATCTATAAAACACTAAGCAGAAAACTAAAGATGAACCCCACTAAAAACCGGAGGTGAGCTCGAGTGTTCTGGAAGTGTACATATTTGTCCTGCTCCACTAATCGTGACCGTCGTGTTACTCTTTTTGCAAACCCGGTGAAAAGTTATAAATGAGGAGAGGACCGGATTGTGATTATGACGAACGGAACATATTCCTGGTCATTTGTGACACAGATATTGATTACGTTACCGACAACCAAATCATTGTGGCGACCATAAAGCTTTCGATGTGATGACCTCAACTTAACCACTCGGAACTCATGGTTCAGTAGTTTTCTTGTTTGTAATATCCCTCTATCAAAGAAATCATCATATGAACCACAAGCTCTGAAATATCGTACCAACTGAAATATATAAAATATTCCATATACAGATGTTGCTACATAGAAATGGAAAGTAAACAATTGGAAAATTAAAATCATCTCGTTTGTTCCTGTTATATCTACAGTGCGAACTTACATGAGAGCAATTGGTTTTATTGTTCCCAAAACTTTAAAATTATTTGACCTTTCAATGTTTCGATGTTGAGCGTACCTGATGACGGTTATTCCAGAAACGCGTCGTGCGCACTAAATTTGATATCTACGTTTGCATTGCTTCTGATGGTTGGTGGTTTTCTAAGGGAATGTCGGCTTACTACATCCCATTAATCTAGACCTATGCATAACGATATACAAACGGGCTGCAAATGGTGATAGATGTGTTTAATAAAGTTTCATATTATCATTCAATTAACAGTAGAGGTACATAAATAGACAATATACGTACATCGTTGGATATTATCAAATTATTTGTGCAAATTTTAGAAACAGTCAGAAAAGTGAGTTTGGCGAGCTTTTATGGTCTGTTTCGCAGCGAGTGCAAATTAATTTATTTTTTCCGACAATGTAGATATGCTGTGTTTATCATGCAATGTCAACAAAATGCATAAAAAGAGCAGTAATAAGCGTCGTTCTAATCGTATTTAATAGCGTCCTCTGTGAAGTCCGAGCTTATCATGTTACCGTTTCGTACCGTCGCTCAACATGAATCAAGTAACTGAAAAAACACCAATGTATCTAGTCAATACAATTTGACTGATCAAGTAAAACCAGTGCATGTTGAATTAAAAGAGCTAATATAAGACAGCCTAACGTGTGGTATTATTTCTAGCAACCATTTAAAAAAATATTTTATACATTTGATGAAGATATCATTAATTATTCCTTGAATAAATTGGAATGTCAACCTACTCAGGAGTGACTAGAAATTGAACATCTTGCATGTATGACAACGTATCTGTCGTTCATGTTTATAGCTAATGCTTGATCACAAAGCATTAATAAAGAATATATTGCTTCCTTTCTCGGAAAACTTTTTCAGTCATGATGGTCATTAAAATGCAATTAAAAACCAATACGTGGCGTCAAAAAATGAAATTCTATATACAGAACTGACTATAAGTCAAACTACTTAAAATTAGTACCACTTAATTTAAAGATGTTCTATTTTCTTTTTCTTTCAGGGTATCAAGATAGTCAATTAACGCTGCATATATCGGAAGATGCGACGTCAATACGTCTAAAAGCTTTTGAACGAACAATAATTAATGTTACCCAGGCACGTCATGTACGTTTAATTTCCTCAACCGCAGTGACAGTAATGTGCATCGTAAATATAACAATAGGTATTGATAATAATACTGTATCGAACATGCTTAACGTTTTCCCTGTTGAAAAGAGTGCACGATGTTCCTATTTTACAGCGTTCAATTGCACGAATACAACATGTGGATATTTCGTCACAAGGAACATAACAGAAGATTTCCTATTACTAGACAAGGAAGGCGTAGTAATACGAAGATTTAATTCATCGCATAAGCAAACAAATGGTGTAATTACTGGTTGGGAAATCAGCAATATTTCCGACGGAATTTATGTGTTGCAATCAGAGAGTACAAATGTACCATTAGCTGTTTTCTATGTGGACGTACACAATGGACGTTATTACCAGAATGTAATAACAGACAATACTATAACTTGTGATATAACTTCAATTCCACTTTCGACAGACATTGCCGATGAGGCTAACCTTACAAATAACACCTTCACTTCTAACGAAACGTCCGTGCCAAACGTTCTCTTATTGAATAGTACTATTAATTCTTCAGACATTACTTCTACTGGTGCTTACAGTGACAACAATACTATATCAACACATGTTGGTGCCGTAAACCAATCAGCTCAATCAGTGCCAAAAACGGGATTGTTGTCGTACTTAACGTCAAATACAACGACCGAAAACGGTACAAGCGTCGTTGAACAGTCGATTAACAATCGTTTGATCTTTCCTTTCATGTATGAAGAAATTCCAGATGACGATAGTGTTCTTAACGAATACTTAATTGCTGTTATTGTTTCCCTTTGCACCGCCATTTTTGCCGTTATTGCAGTAATATCAACGTTTTTATTGCTAGAATTTATAAAACGACGACGACAAATTCGCAATACTAAAATTAGACCATTTGTTACTTAATTCTTGTTTTTATTTTAGTGTGATCCTAGCTCGCCAAACACTACATTATCTTGATATGTCTTGTCCTCTAACATTTATTTTTTAAGAGGCATTATCACTAAGATTTGTAAAACATTAATTCTTCTAATAATCCGATTGCATTTAATATTATTGCAATTATTATCTAAAAAATAACATTAATCCACACCTGCTGCAAAACAGGCCAGAACATATCGCCAAAGGCTCGCTTTAACTACCTGTTTGTAAAGCTCGTACAAATAAATTTGATATTGCCGACAATATACATATATTGTATATTCATTTTAAGATGATATTTTCACATTGAATATTGTTAAAGTCTCTCTTTTCTATTTGATTGCAAAGCTCGTACAAATAAATTTGATATTGCCGATAATATATATATATTGAATATTCATTTTAATTTGATTGTTTTCACGCTTAGCATTCAGAAAGATTCCCAAAAACCTAAATTTTGGCATTTTAGAAAAGAAAATGATGTTTCTGTGTCATGAGACACATCAATATCATGATTGCCTTGTTTCAGAAGAATAATAAAAATTACTATCTCGAATATTTTATTGCATATACACATGAAATATATAAACAATAAAAATGTGTGATACATCGAATATTTCATTTTGTTATATTCAAAAATGTGTTAAAATGTTCCCTTTTGTTTTTAATGTTTTTTAAATAAACGTTAGAGAATACCCAAGGGAGCAATCAAAAATGGACAATTCAAAGAAACTGACTACACAAGACACAAGATGCAGACAAACAAAACAGAAACACAACACAATATAAATCAAGTTTCTGATATTAACTGCTTTCCAAAAAATCTGGTACCTTTCTATTCGTGGTAAGAAAATGATATTTCAAGGGAAGTAACTCCACTGAATAGAAATATTTAAATTCATGACATCTATCATCAGTTGTAAAGTGACGAAGTCCTCTTTTAAATTTCGATTCTCGTATCAACAATATGGATGCATATATTGTGCTATAATTGTTTACTATGAAAACGTATTATATATCTTATTTGGTGCACACAACGCGATTTAGTGCGCTCATTGTCAAAAGATGGGAAAGCCAAATAATTTAAGGGTCTTCGATAGAGGTAAATACAGAATATATCATTTTATAATTATAACACCTCAAACAAAACAAAAACATATCACCATGACGACGAAAATGCTCAATTTGGTCTCTTATTTGTATCTGCAACTATATCATCGGTGACGATTCCAATTTCTCTCAGTGTTCTGAAATTAACGTCTGTCAGCCCACTTTGTTAAAGTAATCAAGTTGTCCGTAGTTGTTTCTCCCACGGGTTGTGATAGCTTCATATTTAATCTGATTCACATTTTACATATTTTGACAAATAAATGCTATTTACATCTCATTTTTCTTAATTCTACTTCACAAGTCGCACGCTTTTGATAGTTGGTAGCGAAAAAAAATTGTAATCAACTTGAAGGAGAAGTCAAATTAAGAAATAATTGATGGAAGGAGTAAGTTTGTTGGATATTTTAATATGTGTAACATTATCTGCGTAAACATTTTGGTAAAAATCTGCGCCGATAATGTTACCCATATTAAAATCTCCAACAAACTTACCCCTTCCATAGATTATTTCTATTCTAATAGGACATATACGGTAAATTTTTATTCCACATTCCTTTATAGTGTACTCATATTAAAATCTCCAACAAACTTACCCCTTCCATAAATTATTTCTAGATTCAAGATTTTTTTGTATTTTCTTAAACACCATAGTAAGTACAGTGGTACAAAGAATTTGTTCAATATGATAACATAATTAATAATAACACACATGACACGATGAAATAAGTAAAATAATTAACAAATACAGTACAGCAACAACAGAGGATTAACCTGGAAGAACAACTTTAGAATTTATAACCCTTATAAATTTGCAAAGATTTTTTAGTTTACTTTTTTGTTTAGATTGGAACAATTTTCCGAACTTTAATATATTAATTCTGTGTATAAAATAAGGATTTAAAAATTGTTTTCTGATATCTACTAGAGATCGACACTGAAGAATATAATGAAATTCGTCACCAAGTTCTTGGTATTGACATAAATTACAGTGTCTATTTTATCGTTCAATTCTATGCCATCTGCCAGTTTCTATTGGTAACCTATGATTTCCAGTTCTAAATCTACAATATGTAATTCTATCTTTATCTGGTAAAATATCTAAATAATGCTCAAATTCGAAATTTTCTTTAAATAATCTGTAAGACAGCCCTTTTGCCGAGTTTTCAATATCAGATCTCCATTTTTGTTGGAATTGGTCAAATATGTTTTGCTTTAAGCTAACACTTAACCATTTTGGATTTACATTTCCTTGAGATATCCATACATTACTATAACCACATCTATCTAATATATTCTTAATACATTTCAACCAATCAGACTTATATTGATTTTGCGAATTTTTCAAAAACATGTATATATACAAAATGTTTGCAATTTTACTATCCTTTCCATTTACCATTTTTGACCAAAAATTAATCATGCGTAGTTCTATATAGACTGATATAGGATAAATGCCAAGTTCTCCATATATCATAAAATTCGGAGTTGACTTCTTCAAATTCAATATTAATTTGCAAAATTTTAAGTGCACTCTTTCAATAATATCTATGTTGCCGAACCCCCATATTTCGCACCCATATAACAGGATTGGCTTAACAATTTTATCAAAAAGATCGTATTAAGATTTAATTGACAAGTTGTGTAACCTCCCCTTCTTTAATACCTCGTACATAGCCTTATATGCTTTATTAATTAAAACCTTCTTCGCATTTGTAAAACTACCCGTTCTTGAGAAATTCAGGCCTAGATATGTGAATTCATTGACAATTTCTATTGCATTCCCATCATATAAAAAGTTAATATTTTGGGGCAATTGACCACTAGAAAAATTTTTAATTATGACGTGCTGTTTTGGCTTTGTAAACAAAAGGGTATAATAGAACAGCCAAATACGTCATGATCATCAGCGCGTGTAAGTCATAATAAATCGAGGATTTGTATACCCTTTTGTTTACAAAGCCAAAACAGCACGTTATATTAGAATTGTGAATTTGTGGAAACACTGGGTGTGCAATATATGTAAAACTAATTAATTTGAATGAGGTACATATTTTGTGATTAAGATTTTAAGAATTATAAAGTGATAACGCCTCTTTTAAACATGTGCATACATTATATCTGTATAACTATCGTTCTTTATTAAAGATTTTGTTATAGTGAATATTTATATTTGTATTTAATAACGATGTGGGTATATCGTCTGTACAAACCATACTGTGTTGGATAGTATGTCTAATGACCAATCAGCGATGTGCTTACAAAATATCATGTGCTTCAAATACTGTATTGTGTCATCGGTGATGTAATGGTTAGCGTGCTCGCCTCGAGTACGGTAGATGGTGTGTTCAAGCCACGGTCGGATCAATTCAAAGACTCTAATATTGGTATGTGTTGCTTCTTTGGTACCGACGCAGCTTTAAAGAGAAAGAACAATAAGTGGTTGGCTCGGATCAGGATACTGTGTCCCAGTGTTATTTCTACACACGGACTGTTGTTTCAGTGAGTTAGCACTGTAAACATCCAAGTAAGCATGATGGCCTAGTACAAAGAGGACAGCATTATCATCTCGTCGAATGTAACTTGTTATCTCCACGATATAGCTGACAAATTGATCATTTGGCATCAAGCAACAATCACTCCTTTTACTGGGGCAAATTTCTAATGACCAATCAGCGATGTGCATACTGGACAGCACATTTTGATATTGAACAGTATGTTTTCTGATTGAATAGAGAACTTTCGAATAGGAACGACATTTAATGTGGCGTGAACGTTAGATGTTTATGGATCGTCGGAGAGGAAAGCATATCCATTATCATCTAATTTTTTATTTGATTGATACTTAATCATGTTATAACAAGCGTAACATAACAGGTGCCACATGTGGAGCAGGAACTGCCTACCCCTCCGGAACACCTAAGTTCACACAAGGTTTTTAGTGGGGTTCGTGTTGCTCTATATTTAGTTTTCTGTGTATTGTTTTGTAGATCACTACTTGTCTGTTGTCCGTTTTCCTTTGGCCATTGTATTATCTGTTTGTCGATTTACAGCTTCTGGTTACCCCTTTGGTATCTTAAACACTTTTATATGACTCAATTACTTTGCTAGAATCAAATAATGTTAGAACTGAAAGTAAAAATAAATGTAAGGAAAATACATAGATTACTACCCTTCCATATTACTTTTATCGTCAGTATTTTAAAAGTCGTTCACCAAGAACATAAACATGGAATTAATTGCTTCCGATTTCATAATGTTTTATGGTATCGTCAATAACATGTTCATTTAAACCCACACTTTCCTTATTTTATACAATCTTCAGAGCTTGATAAATTACATGTTAACTATGTCATCAATGAATATTCCAGTTAATGAGAAACATGGTGGCATACATACTTTATATTGAATACTAATATTTCACAAGAATCTATAAAGGGAAATTTATATTGCCTGTTTTTCTACCTGTTCAACATGCAGAATGTCTATAGCAACATGTGTATGACACTGATATTTGTCTGCAGTCAGAGAAGAAATACAGTCGTACTATGACAAAGTCTATTCACGTAGTAGCATCAGTCAATCGAACGTGGATACTGAAAATCTCTAAAGACCCGGATCATTTTATTTTGCTTCCTTCTTTTTCGAAAATGTAATATATCCAAACATTTGACTTTTTTACACTTTATACTACCATTCATCCTGAGAAAAAGAAAAAAACAACGTTAAAAGAATAACAGTTAGAGTATACCAAAGCGGCAATCAAAAATAAAAAATCCAGAGAAAAGAGCAACATAGGGTACACAAGACGAAGAAAAACAGAACAAAAACATTATCAAAGTATCTTGCCGTTAAAATAGTAAGCAACGTTACAGGTTTATAGCTTTTGGTTACCAGCTAACGAATTGTGTAAAGCACAAGGCCAACGCTTGTACAAACAACAGAAATTCATCAGTATGTTTGAGTTTTTTATAGATAATTCGGTGGGCACATCTGTTTCTACAAATCCTCAGCATCCCAATGAGAACAGATTCTACCCCTCTCCTTCCAGATCTTATCTTTTACTTAACTCTTATATATCATCCAGATTTTATCATGCAATAATACTAAAACATTTGAATACTATCTACACCACTATTCCCCACTCAAAGCGAAAGACAGATTAAAAGAATTAGTCCAACTATGTTCATAAAAAAGAATGACCAACAAATGCCTTGTCTTAGCAAGGATTAAATTTTATTTTCTAAAAAAAACCTACTCTGATTCTACCCAAATGTTCTCTGAAACTGATATCTTCGAAATGCTCGAGTTTGGGGGCGTGTGTTTCAACTGACGGTCTGCATTCAACTGTACTTCCCTTCTCGCCGACTTGTTCCTTTATTCGTACGAGACATACTTCTTACAGAGGCTTCTCGTGACAAACGAAAAGAAGCTATCCCGAGCCTTCACATTCCGCTACATGAATGATGTCCTTCACGACATAATTATGTCATTTTGTTGATCGCATCTATCCCATTGAGCATGAAATAAAGGATAGAACAGATACAGATAGGTATGCTTCATACCTCGACATGCATCTTGAAATTGAGGGCCAGTTAAGAACGAAACCTTACGACAAAATAGATAATTTCAATTTTCCCATTGTGAACATTCCATTTTTATGTAGCAATATTTCATCAGCACAAACATCTACCAGTTCATCCGATATTCCCGTGATTGTGGTTTCTATCATCATTTCTTTGATGGAAATCATGACTTCGAAAGTTTTACGGTTACCACCATGATATAGTTAACGGTTATAGCATATCTGTGTCACAAATGACCAGGGATATGTTACATTTGTCGTAATCACAATCCATTCGATGCTTTCCTCATTGATAACTTATCACATGGTTTGAAACGAGATTAATACGACGGGTGCCACTAGTAGAACAGGAAGTGCTTAACCTTCACCCCCAGCTTTTAGTCGAGTACATGTACGTGTTGCTCGATCTATAGCTTTCTGTGTAGTGTTTTGTAGATTATTGCTTGTCCTTTTTATTATTTTTTTGCTTGTATTGTCTGTCCTTCGATTTACCGAATCTGGTTTCCCCTTTGGGATCGTCAAACATGCCCTGCATGACCTGACATCATCATGTCATTAAGAAAGGAGATTTTGGTTCTTAAAACTTGTTTAACCTCGACACACTTTATTGAACTTCTTGTACCAAGATAGAAGAGTGGATGATCAAGTATATGTCTTAGGGGTATTACTTTTACCTCTGTTTCTACGATTACCCTAAGATTGTTATGATGGTATGGTGTTTCTGTTTTGTTTTTTTTATAATTTTTTTTTTGGGGGGGTGAGGGTTTCATTTTATTTATATCACACTAGACTGACGACTAGTGTGCTTAAATCGGTACAAGTGCGCACTTCTACAAGTTTTTCTTAATGAACTATTTCGAAAACGCGTGCACAACCAAAAGCAAACTATTTACATACTAAATATATTATGCTCAACATATCTGTCATACACAGGCAGGTGAGAGTGAGTGTGGTCCATTGGTGTTTAACGGCACTTTCAACAATATCTCAATAACATCCATGGCCATCTGTTTTATTTGTGGAAGGAACTCGAGTTAGCAGATAAATTCGCCGACCTGACTCATGTCACGTACACCATTTATTAACAAAGATTCTATAGTACATCTACAAGCCATCAATACGTGCAGATGCGAGTCCAATTACCATACAATCGCGGCAATAATGACCCTCAAGCACATATGAGTCCCATGTAGCTCACTTCTGATTCATCTACAGTCAAACCTGCCTTAAAGGGCACGTCGATATAAACAATCACTATAAAGGGAAGTCTTATTTTTCCATTAATGAATAGTGCGTATAATTTTAACCTGTATATAAAGGGCGACTGTTCATAAAGGCCACATTTTTAGATTCCCTTAAGTGCCCTTTATATACAGGTTTGACTGAATATGGTTCCCCTATATTAATTATTTGTGACTCAAATAGGACAAACATGTATATGTACAGTATTTCAGAGAATGAGTGAGTGATTGTTTTAGTAGTTTAATCGTGTTGAGAAAAACGTACATTTATGATGACGATACTTGTCTTGTGTTAGACTAACACGCTGAGATGGGCTTATATAGTGTTAAATCATGTTTATCGAATAAAACATTCCGCAAATAGAAATAACGCTCTATTCAGATACAATTTTGTTTTACTTTGAACGTACCTGATGATCTAGGTTTTTATTCCATACATGGCTTTAAAAAAGTATTCTTTTGTTCCAGTTTTCCTCTAGTTGGTTTGTTTATATATTGTATCCGAATTATCGCTTTGTGATAATCGATCTTGAATTTTGCAATATACATTTTTGTATTTCTTTTCATCGTATACTTTTACAATACAATTAACAACTATTCAATCATTGTGGCTCTGAAAAAATGTTTTGAAGATAAGATAGGGTGCTCAGTAAGGGATACAAAATCCTGCTCCACATATGACACACGTCGTGTTACTGCTAAACGACACGAACATTATATTATATGGACACCACTCTACGTAAATATTATAAATAAAAATAACATACATAAAACATGAACCTTCCCTACAACACAAATGAGGATCAAGACAAACAGAACATCGTTTTACGCGGAAATCGTAATCGTAGCGGACATCACGACACTTAACTCAAACGTGACTGACGACATGTCATTTGACAACATGTTCTATGGCGTTTTCTTACGAGAAGCTTAAGACACGGATCATGTGAAATCAATGTTACATGGTTAAATCAAATACAAATCAGTAGCTTTGAGAATACAATTTCAAATAAATTGGAGGTTCATGTATTAAAAAATAGGGGAGGATTGTTATCCCATTAACTGGTTCTGCCTGTCCCAACCCAGGACCTGAATTTCCAACGTCACATGTCGTTGTCTTTTTGTGTTAAGTGAGAAGATGAGAGCTGATTGTTCATTTTGTTAATATTGAAGGGTTCCACTAGGTTAAGTTGAAGTCATCACTTCGAAAGCTTTACGGTGGCCACCATGACATTCACCACTACAGAATATCTGTAGAACAAATGACCACGGATGTGTTCTACTTGTCGTAAGTACTTCCCGGTCCTTTACTCACTCATGATTTATCACCGGGTTTGTAACTAGATTAACCCGACGGGTGCCACTACTGGAACAGGAACTGGTTAGCCTTCCGGAGCACCTGAATTCACCACCGGTTTTTAGTGGGGTTCATGTTACTCGATCTTTAGTTGTATGTGTATGTTTTGTAGATCGTTGTTTGTCCTTATTTCCTTTTTCTTTTGGCCATTGTGTTGTCTGTTCTTCTTCTTTTGTCCATTGTGTTGTCTATTCTTCTTCTTTTGGCCATTGTGTTGTCTGTTCTTCTTCTTTTGGCTATTGTGTTGTCTGTTCTTCTTCTTTTGGCCATTGTGTTGTCTGTTCTTCTTCGATATACGAATTCTGATTACCCCTTTGGTATCTTAAAACTCTTCTTGTTAACCATCACTATTTAAACTTTCTTTTCATCTTCAGTAATACTTAAAAAATTAGCGAGTCCAAAAGGACTTTGACAAACTATATAATTTAATATAGATTATCATCGCCTGTTCTAACATAAAAATGCAATAAGTTTCAAATATTTTTGCCTTTTCGGTAATTCGTTAAACCAGATATTATTGATTAGTGTAAATGCCTTTAGTCATATTATATTTGTAGGATAAATAAGGTTACTTAATTAATCTTATGTACCTTTGATCAATAACTTAAATGTCATCGTCCTGAATAAACTTTAGAAAAATATGATTTTTTTTCATTAATACTTGAAAATATAATCAAAACTAAAGAAGTAACTATATTATCATCTAGAATATATTGAAATTCGATTTTGCTTTCATTACCTCCATAATTTTTTTAGGTTTTGCGTCAAAGGCTGATTCATTCTTTCAAACTCGAACCTTGTATATATATATTGAGTAGACAAAAACAGATATAAAACAACGATATCAACTGTAAAATAGGTCACGCGTACATTTGTACTTTCAAAGACAGTATGACCTCTACAGCAGCAACGGTCAAATACATAGCTAAGTTACGTTTGCATTTTTGTATGCACTTTCCAACACCATCTTATGGCCTCTACATCATCAACGGTCACAAATACGTCTCTCATACATTTGTGTTTCCAATTACCTTATGGCCTCTACAGACAGTACATGAAAGTCTAGGTATGAATACGATCACAAGTTTTGGTGTCGAATTGTACATGTAGACAAGATGTAAATTCAACACCATACGACCACGGGAACGACACTTATTGATTTGATTGATTGATTGTTGTTTAAAGTCACTTGTATTTCAACAGGTTGTCAACATCATTTATTGTATGAAGCTTGTTCTCGTCATGAATATAGCGTTAAACAACAACAAATTAATCAATATAGCGCAGCAGTACAAAAAGGTGTTTTCGGAAATTTATTGCAATAAGATACTCCTGGTATAATAAGGAAAAGTTATCTTATTCCTGATGATTGTTATTCCAGAAACGCGTCGTGCGCACTAAATTTGATATCTACGTTTTTATTACAATCACTGGGTCGATGCCTCTGCTGGTGGACTATTAGTTCCCGAGAGTATCATCCACCCACTAGTCAGTGCTTCGGCACTGACATGGTCTATTAGATGTATTTATTACTGAAATTTACAGTTCCTAAATAATATAATTATTGATAAAACTAAGGCTCTCCTCCCTCAGGCATAGATGACCATTGTCAATTTTGGCTTTCCAATATTTCAATTTTGAGCGTACCTGATGAAGGTTATTCCAGGAACACGTCATGCGCACTACATTTGATATTTACGTTTTTATTTTTATACAAGATGTGTGTGTACATATTTGTATATCAATACTAATAAATGTCCAGTGTCGATTCATTAATTACTTCCTCCGTTAGCCTAAGAACTGGATTACTTTGTAAGTTATATTTCAAAAGAGAATTAATATGCTGCTGTCTGAAATGCGTCATATTTCAATTTCCTTTGTTCACAAAGTATCAATATTCTTACTGTTTAATCGGTATTTGACCAATCGTATTTATTCCGATCCGATTTGTTATTCAGATTTGTGTACAAGGATAGGTGACGCTGAAGGGTGACCTATGGTAACTTGATAGAATAGGAAATCCAATTGGTCGACCTTTGACCTACGGGAAGGAAGCTTATGCTTAAGTGATATTTTCGCTCCGTCTTTTGACAGTAAAATAAACAATCAATCAATCAACTGTATCTGTGGATACACATCTCTTTATACGAAGAGGTTGTCTGGCCATTGTGCAGGGAGAATCAGATACCACATACTGACGGGAAGCAAATGAGTCATCCTCCTTACATGTAAGCCGGGAAGAAAATGAGTCATCCTCCTTACATTTAAGCACCAATTTGGTATGAGTTGTTAGATATCTCCTCTTTAACATGTGGTAATCAAAACACCCTTCCAGATTACATTGAGAACAGGTATAGGAGATCCTAGCCGATTTTGACTATCATATTTAGGCATTGTGGTTTTATTGTATTGCTTCCACAGACGTTTGCATTATTTGATTTTCCTATCATTTGACTTTGGGTGACCCGGATGAAGGCTATTCCAGAAACGCATTTAGATATATCTACGTTTTTATTGTTTTACCTACGTGCTGGATTGATGTTGTAAATCATGTTCATATATCAATACAAACGATGCGCAATTGACGTTAAACAGCAACAAAATCCATCAATCAATCAACAATCCATAGAAGCTAGGAGTTCTATTTTTATACTTCTACCTCCATGAAAATGTTGACTGTTAAGATTCTGCTATTGACATTTAACACGTGTTCTAACAGAACCTACCAAAACATCTGTCATTCAGAAAAATCCCATTACAGTAATGGATCTTAATCTTAACAGAGTATTTACACATGTAATGAAACGTAATTGGCGTGTTATAATTTAAAATTGTCACAGGCCATAGGCTTAATTATCACAAAGTTAATAAGATTTAAATACGAAACTTTTAAAAGGATCTTGATGTTTAAGTTGAATAATGGTAACATATTTTATCATTAGTGACACTGGGGACATTTCACTGCAGTTTGCAATTTAATTATTGACGAGGTGATTGATTGAAAAATCTTAGCGATCTACGAAAGTATTCAGAATGTAGAAAATGTGAAAAATCTTAGCGATCTACGAAAGTATTCAGAATGTAGAAAATGTGAACAATCTTAGCGATCTACGAAAGTATTCAGAATGTAGAAAATGTGAAAAATCTTAGCGATCTACGAAAGTATTCAGAATGTAGGAAATGTGAAAAATCTTAGCGATCTACGAAAGTATTCAGAATGTAGAAAATGTGAAAAATCTTAGCGATCTACGAAAGTATTCAGAATGTAGAAAATGTGAAAAATCTTAGCGATCTACGAAAGTATTCAGAATGTAGAAAATGTGAAAAATCTTAGCGATCTACGAAAGTATTCAGAATGTAGAAAATGTGAAAAATCTTAGCGATCTACGAAAGTATTCAGAATGTAGAAAATGTGAAAAATCTTAGCGATCTACGAAAGTATTCAGAATGTAGAAAATGTGAAAAATCTTAGCGATCTACGAAAGTATTCAGAATGTAGAAAATGTGAAAAATCTTAGCGATCTACGAAAGTATTCAGAATGTAGGAAATGTGAAAAATCTTAGCAATCTACGCAAGTCTTCAGAATGTAGGAAACTATATATCAATTCGCCCCCTTCGGCACTATAGTGAATCTTGGGTAAGGTATATGGTGTTTAACGCCACTTTCAACGATATCTCAGTTATATCGTGGCGGTCAGTTTTATTCATGGAGGAAATCGGAGAAAATCACAGACCTGTTGCAAGTCATTAATAAACTATCACATAATGTTGTATCGATTATACCTCGCCTGAGCGGAATTCGAACTCACAATTCAGTAGTAATAGGCACTGATGTGCAAAGGTAGTTGTAAATCCAACTATCATACGACGGTCCCTCACTATAATGAAGATTGCACTCACCCATTACTCTATAATATTTATTGCACTATAGCTATTTATTGTACAATGCATCTCTTCGTTTCCTTGTGACAATCAAAATATATATCCTTAGATACTTGCATAAAAATATCTGTCCTTGGACCAATCCACCAAAGGTTGCTTAAGTAAATTATTAGCCTAAAACAACAATTTTGTATTATGAGGGAAGGCTTGGACCCACATAACACTTTTAACCCTGCCACATTTTATTGAAGATTCTGTATCAAAGCCAAGAGAATGAGCAGTTGTTTTATATGTGTGCTAGGGATAACGATTTTACCTCTTTCAACGATTTTGCGATTGTATTTTGGAACTGTTCCGACATTGTTGTAGTTTGTGCTTTGTACTTTATTTATATCACACTGTTGTGTTTAAATTTGGTATACACCTCTTCAAACTCTTTAACAATATATATGTAAAACAACAAACGATAGCTAAACGTCAGGGCCCGTGTGGCTCAATGAGTTAGGTAGTTGGATTACCATTATATCACCAATACGGCGTGGGTTCACGCCCGGCTTTGTAAATTGCAAAAAGGGTGCACTCGACTGGCAGCGGCAAGTGATAAAGTTTACTAGTTGCTTGCCCATGGTTGGTGGTTCTCTCCAGGTACTCCGGCTTCTTCCACCACTAAAACTGGTCGGCATGACATAGCTGAAATATTGTTGAAAGTGACGTTAAGCACAATAAATCAAATCAAAACATATATAATATGCTTAACACATCATTGATATAATAGGACGTGAGAGTTGTGGTATTGTTTGTGTTTTATTTTATTCCCTAACATTATCAATAGGCATTGCTCAAATGTATAGTTGGGGCTGTCGTGGTCGTATGTTAATTGGATTTATAACTGCCTGTGCAGTGCCTATCACCATTAAAGTTGTGAGTTCAAACCTCGTTCATGCCGAGGTGTACTCGATTATGTGATAAAGTTTGTCAGTGACTTGAGATAGGTCGGTGGTTTTCTGCGGGTACTCCGGTTTCCTCCACCAATAAAACTGACCGCCACGATATACCTGAAATATTGTTGAAAATGTCGTTAAACAACATAAGCCAAACCAAACCATTATATGTACATTCTACCATAGACAAAGCAACAATATGTCCTTCACCTACGTTGTTAATATGCGTTGTTGAAATGCACTTTTCACCTTTCCACAAATAGCTACAGAAACTATATGGCGTTTGTGATTAACTCAATACAGAAAGGCCAATAAGGGATGTATGTGTTATAAATTGTATTAACATATCATGAATATGTAATCTCAAAACAACCGTAATATAACAATCAATAAAGAGAAGGGGTCGTCGTGGTCGTTATCGTATGGTAGTTAGATTTATAACTACCTTACCAACCAGTGCCTATCACCACTAAAGTTGTGAGTTCGAAACCCGCTCATGGCGAGGTGTACTCGATACAACATTATGTGATAAAGTTTGTAAGTGACTTAAGAGAGATCTGTGGTTTCCTCCGGATACCCCCGGTTTGCTCCACCAATAAATCTAATCGCCACGATATGACTGAAATATTGATGGAAGTAGCGTTAAACACTATAAGCCTAAACCTTATCAATAAAGAGAACACCAAAAAGCCATATATTATTTATATAACATGCTACTCAGTGTTAGAATTACATTTTTAAGTGAAACAATGTTTTGTTCTTTCCTCGCGGGATTCACACCCCACACCGTTGGTACCAATTCAGTTAGAATGATGACGAACATTTATTCTCCTCGGCCAAATTACAGTTTGTTTGACCGATGTGATACCTTGTCATTTTGGAGAAGATTTGTTTGTTTGACCGATGTGATACCTTGTCATTTTGGAGAAGATTTGTTTGTTTGACCGATGTGATACCTTGTCATGTTGGAGAAGACTTCATAAGATTGTATTACTTGTATCTAATCCATTTTGTCTATTTAATTGGCAAATACAATATGTTTAAACTACCTTGACATGTAAGGTTAAGCTAAATGCCGTCATTGTACATGTGTTGAAACATGTGGCGATGGTACATGTATCTGCACATGTATGCCTATGCAAAGGCTCATTTTACGCTAGTGCCATCATAAAATTATTACAATCGTTTCTATGTTTCTATATATACCCCACAAAATACCGATGTGAAAGATGCCAGTGTTTAATAGCATATAAAAAAGTTTCAAGATACTAAAGGAGTAACCCGAGGCAAAGGAGTAACCCGAAGCAAAGGAGTAACCCGAAGCAAAGGAGTAACCCGAAGCAAAGGAGTAACCCGAAGCCGTGTATCGAAGAAGAGCAGACAATAAGATGTCAAAAGATAAAAGATAGTTGGACAAGCAATAGTCTACAAAACACTATGCAGAAAACTAATGATAGATCAACACGAACTCCACTAAGACATACGGGGGTGACCTCAAGTGCTCCGGAAAGTAGGCAATTCCTGCTCCACTAGTGACACTCGTCGTATTACTCTTGTTCCAAACCCGATGATAAGTCAAAACATTCGTGCTTTAAGTGAACAATAACAAAAATATACTCAATTTACATGACTTGACAAAGTTGTTACAAAAGCAATTTGTTATGTAGCTTTACAATGGTCACTGCACTTTGACTTACTTATCAAAATTAAACGTTAGAGACAAGTCAGAGAAACTGGCAACATAGGGTACACAAGATGAAGAAAAACAAAGCAAAAACACAACACAATATGTGTTGAACACTACTATGGCAAACAAATACAAATAAGATAAATAAGATATGATCCCTCCAACAAATTAGAAAATAATTAAATATAGTTACAATTTCTTTGGACTTTAGTTCATCTAAGGATTTTAATTAAGGTTTTATATTACATTGGCTCTCTGATTATTAGTGACACTTGTAATTTTTACTGCAGTTGTAATTTAATTATTCTTACAAATGATTGAGTTCATCTTCACAATTAAGACAATAATTCAGATTCTTGACATGTGAGATTACGCTATCTTAAGGCTTCAGGCTACATATATATCGAAATCCCCAGTGTGAACCATCCTCTTAATTTAATTACACCAAATGTCTCTGTAGATGAGAAGACATGGATATATCACATTTACAGTACATTCACAAGGGGGGGGGGGGGGGGAAACATTACAGCTACGCGATGTGCATTACTGTAATACACCTCTTTTGTTATATTTTATACCATATAGTTGTAGAGCAGCAATTACATACCCTTTCGGAATAACTGGGTAAAACCCCGAATTATATGGGGTTCTCGTTGTTTTAGTTTTATCTTAGTGCTTTCTAGATCATTGTTTGTCCAATGTACTGTTTGTTCGTCGATTGACAGCTTCTGACTACCCTTTTGGTATCTTCAAAATTTCTTTGGGGAAAAGAAAAATTAAAAATCATACTTCGAAATACAGATAGATTCATTGGGTGTTGGTTAGATATTAAGTGAGCAGTATCTTGGCTACACTCATAACGAGAACAAATATACAAACAATAAATCGTATAGGTAAAGCTGTGGCACCGAGATATGCACATGGGTAGAACTCTAGATTGTCAAAGTAAAACGAAGATATCATAGATGGGGTTTGACAATTTTACATAGCAACTGGCCACTACAATTCCTAACAAGATCTAACTCATTAGCAGATGTTCTAAGATGTCATTTACGTGCAAGGATTATGACATTCTCCACAAAAGAGGCTCTCATTAATAGATCGTTTTAAGAGCGATTTGTGTGTTTCATTCATCCTGCACAACTAGCGGATATCCCTTTCAGAGGACTTGTACCCCGCAATGGGGATCGAAGACAAACAAATGCCTGAATCTACCTACATCCAATACCAAATAGGACTATGCAACATTTTTTAAAATTTAATATCATTCTGTAAATTAGTATCCAATAGCTTTATGTCAGCAAACATGTGCTTACTACACAACCGTGCTGGCATAACGATGGAAATATTAAATTCAACGAAAAATTGCTGAGTTGGCGTTAAACAACAATGACTCACTCACTCACTTAAATTCCACAAGCAGTGGTATCGACCCAGTGGTATTAATAAACATCCCAAAGGTTGAGTGACACCAGTGGAGCCTCTGGATTAAATATTTATATTATTAATATCACAGTTATCTTATCTTTGTAAAGTACTGAGTAATGGAAATACCTTAGATGTATATTCGATTTGCCTATGTCTTTAAAATATCCTAAATTGTTCGCATTCCTTTAATGATAGACGGGCCCATAAAACTAGTTTAACTCCGCCCCTTTGTATAGAAATTTCATGTACCACGAACGGTAAGTGGGTGGTTATAATTATGGGTGTGCTAGAGGTATCGATTTGACCTCTATTTCTATGATTTTTCTATTATATTTTAGAAATGTGTAAATGTTTTGTTTGCTTTGTTCATATTATTAAAACAATGCAATATTAGTTTGACCTATCCCAGTGCCGCCTGCTTATGACAATCCATGTATCACCTGTTTAGACCCATCCCTGTGACATCCTATTACCTAATTGTCTTGTTTGTTTAACTTCTCGAAATAATTATCTCAAATCTCCGCCTTTAAATAACTATAAATCCATAAGGCAGTCTTATAGAAAAAACATAAGTCAAGCGGTATCTTCATTGGACACATGTTTTTACAAAAATAATAGATGACTTGCATTCTTATATCTATCGATAATGATAAGATGACGTACTATCATGCTTTTTTGTGGGTTTTTTTTTGTAATTGTTTATTTTTGAAATAGACAAAATAGAAAAAGTATTACCTACAAATGAATTTCAATACATACAATACACGAAAAAATGTATATGTAAATGATATTTTGTTTTCGTACTATCATGTTTTGTAGATGTGACATTGGACCACTTATCAACATGACAAAGTGAATGTAAGACACGAGATAAAAACCGGGAGTCCTTCCAATTCATCACTTCAATGAACTTTGGTCCTATTAAGTTGCACCCTATATAATCCTACAAATTAAAAAAGAGTTCATGAATAACCCCTACTCAAATAAATAATGTATGTCCTCACGAAACAATAAAACAGTCAGAAATTAATTGTTACTCTGTTGTACATGTACATTATCCCGTTCTACATCTGTTGGTCCGATATGCTAAGAGGACATCTGTTCGGAGTTCGGTAATTTTGTTATTACCCTTATTTATTTGAATATTGATATATTACTGTTACAAATCGTGTGTGTTTCGTCCGAAGCTGTAAATGAAGGCATGAGTTCTGGTCAAGCTTACTTTCAGTTATATGTTTTTGTCGTTAAAATATTCAAAAAGTTGCATAATGGATTAGGGTTATGATGTTTAACGCCACTTTCAACATTATTTCAGCTATATCGTGGCGGTCAGTTTATTGGTCGAAGAAACCACCGACTTGCCGCAAGTCCCTGACAAACTTTATCACATAATGTGGTATCGAGTACACCTCGCATGAGCGGTCGTCACACTCACAAAGGTGATAGGCACTGATTGCATATGTAGTTGTAAATCTAACTACCATACTATCATGACCACGACGGCACCAGTTGCATAATGCGTTATATGAAAGTACAAGAAAGTTCAAACTAGTGTATTTTTGTTATCCGGAAACATACCTTTGTTGCACCTGAAAAAAACTAATTGTATAATTTGTTTCTCTTCCCGATTGTCATAGTTACATTAACTAATTTTTAAGCTTTTCCTCCTTTAACATTTACGGTAGAAATTTAAAGCCATTTTCGCAGTGTAATTATTTGATGTAGTTAATTAAACACGTTGTATTTTTCATATAAAGGGTTTTGCACTTCCGGTTCCTGACTACATCAAGCAAAGATGTTTTGTTGCCGGATTTGTATCTGTTGTTCTGAATCATTTCTTAACTATTTGTGTCATAAGAAGCTTTAAAAGATGTTAAGATGTTCTTTCTATATTATGTAGATGGCATAGATATTGGGATTACAATTAAAGATTTAATGTAAATTTTACATGATGTGTTGTGTACGTTAGAAGTTCTTAATGTCATTTAACAATATTTCCGTCATGTCATGGTAGCTAATCTTTATAAGTAGAAGTTAAGAAACCGAGGGAAATCATCGACTTGCATGTAACTGGCGCATTTATGCACATCGAAGGAATCGAAAATATAAACTTTATTGATGAAGGCACTGATTGCACTGATAGCTGTACTGGGTATTAGTGACGGTTCCTATCACTCGACACACAGAGTTGCCTGACGTGTCCATGGATAGGGGGTGACCTATCGATAAGGGTTGTATAATTGAAACACAGAAAGCTGGAATGTGGACCATAGTAAGTAACGCGTTCGAGAGTTCCAGTTCCGTTCACATTAAATACAGTCAAACCTGCCCATGAAGTCACCTCTATTAAGCAGTCACCTGTATTAAGGGGTCACCTTTTTCTTGTCCAGTCATAGAAAATTTCATATGAATTGAACCTCTTTTAAGAGGTCATCTGTCTTATATGGCCACTTTTTCTTTGTCCCAGATGTGACCTCTTAATACAGGTTCGACAGTGCATCTTTTGCAAATTTCAAAAAGAGAAGGCGCCTTGTATCTGCTACAGAAAGCTACATGTTTCTTCCGAACCCAGCTATCCATACTTTTATTTTTACATTTGTGAATATTGTTTTGATATTGTTGATCTTGTTCTCTGCCTTAGGATACACGACCTATTTACAGCTGCATGTCAAACAATCTTCCATAGGATACATGACCTATTTACAGTTGCATGTCAAACAATCTTCCTTAGGATACACGACCTATTTACAGCTGCATGTCAAACAATCAAGCATAGATGACTATCCTCTTAATTCATGTACGGTTGAACCTTGAACTCGGCTAAGTTGCTAAGTTGTTGAATACCTCGAAGTATACCTATTGTCTTTCGTAGTAGCTATTAGTTCAATTCACGACGAATAACTTGAAGTAATATCGACGGTCATATCGTTTTCTGCATAAAGAGAGGTTCGAAAGTATACAATGTAAAAAGTATGGAAACGACACTGAAGTGAAAATGAGCTAACAGGTCATTCATCACTAATACAACAGATACTCAACACCGAGGCATATACTTTTCCAACCCTTTCTAATTAGAATTTGATTAACAACGTTCAGTCACCTTTAAAAACCTCAAGGTTTCGGTTATGGAAAGATTCCTCTCCTGTCACATTATTCAGATATAAAACATTAACGGTTCACATCATAGACTCTTCACCACTAAAACACAAACCTAATATACTTTATACAGCAATAAATTTAGGTTCTTTTATAATTGACAGAAGGTTTGAAAATAAACTCGTTTAAGGAAAGAAACTGGTACTAAAAAAATCAATCAAACAATTCTTTGAAACACTTTAAATTGATATGAGTTTACGAATTTTATTTCTTTTTAAGTTCGTTTTGCAAGTCTCGAAAGCATCGTGAAATGCATCAATAGCCATTTCATTACACGTGTCATCTGCCAATAGTCTTCTACGGGCACGTTTGATACCAATCCTTGAAAATTAAATCGATGTAGCATGATAAAGTGGTGATATTAAATTAAGTATTTAACACGACGAATACAATGAAAATATATAGACATAAGAAGTGAAACTGTTTTTTATACGACAAGTAGACACCTTAACACAATAAAGATCGTTTTCATTTCATTTCATTTGTAATTATGCTTTTGTTTTGAGAAAACAAATTGCTACGGACGGTGAGATTAAGACCAAAAGCAGTACTACAATGGATGACCTTTTATGTTCAGATTTTTCAAAGTGCTTAATAGGAGTTCTTATAGGTTAAATTATCCTCATGCGCCTTTTAGAAAAATGTTTTCCTTTAGCACCATAGATAGCATCTAACAAAATCCAGAACCGGCTCATTTCAAAAGACTAAGCAGTAATATTCTACATCATCATCGATTTTTTGAAGGAGAATCTGCAAAGCTAATTTGTTCATTTTATGAAGGAGAACCTACAAAGCTAATTTGTTCATTTTATGAAGGAGAACCTACAAAGCTAATTTGTTCATTTTATGAAGGAGAACCTACAAAGCTAATTTGTTCATTTTATGAAGGAGGACCTACAAAGCTAATTTGCTCATTTTATGAAGGAGGATCTACAAAGCTAATTTGTTCATTTTATGAAGGAGAACCTACAAAGCTAATTTGTTCATTTTATGAAGGAGAACCTACAAAGCTAATTTGTTCATTTTATGAAGGAGAACCTACAAAGCTAATTTGTTCATTTTATGAAGGAGAACCTACAAAGCTAATTTGTTCATTTTATGAAGGAGAACCTACAAAGCTAATTTGTTCATTTTATGAAGGAGAACCTACAAAGCTAATTTGTTCATTTTATGAAGGAGAACCTACAAAGCTAATTTGTTCATTTTATGAAGGAGAACCTACAAAGCTAATTTGTTCATTTTATGAAGGAGAACCTACAAAGCTAATTTGTTCATTTTATGAAGGAGAACCTACAAAGCTAATTTGTTCATTTTATGAAGGAGAACCTACAAAGCTAATTTGTTCATTTTATGAAGGAGAACCTACAAAGCTAATTTGTTCATTTTATGAAGGAGAACCTACAAAGCTAATTTGTTCATTTTATGACGGAGAACCTACAAAGCTAATTTGTTCATTTTATGAAGGAGAACCTACAAAGCTAATTTGTTCATTAAAAACTAAAAGGAAACGCAAGACTTAATTTTAAATTGAAAACTTGTAAAAATACACTGTATCTTTTCCTTAGAAGAATTTAAAGCAATTTGAATAAGTTTCATGAAAGTTTGAAGAAGTCAAATGGGTAATTAGAATCCGTCAATCGAGGAAGGAAGGGCAATACCATGGTAAACAAGGATAAAAGGACAAACAACGATCTACAAAACAATACACAGAAACATAAAGATCGAGCAACATGTTACTCGATCTTTAGTTTTATGTGTATGTTTTGTTGATCGTTGTTTGTCCTTTTGTACTTTTTCATTTGGCCATTGTGTTTTCTGTTCTTCTTCGATTTACGGATTCTGATTGCCCCTTTGGTATCTTCATGAAACCCTCTAAAATTCGGGTGTGGACTCAGGTGCTCCGGTAGGGTAAGCAGTATCTGCTCCACACGCGACAATAGTAGCATCCGTTACGGCGGGTGGTCGTGACGACTTTCACAATCAACTTCTAATACAACTTCCAGAACCAATGTTATACACTCCTTTAGTTAACAGTGTGGTATTGCTTAATTAAAACTATTGAATCACAACAGGGAAACCTGAAACTTTCTTGGTTTCTTGCATGCAATGAGCTTCTTTTTAGCAAACAAGGTCGATGTTTATAACATCTTGTTCGAAAACGCCTTAACACAATCAAAATATAACATAGAAATACAATTAATTCTTTTTCCTATCCAGAACTTATTTTATGCAGTTCACCAATCAAAACAGTAGAAGAAACTAAATTTCTTGGATTAATGTTTGACAATAGAATCACCTTGAAAACCAAGCGTCGATATTTAAACAGTTATGACAAGTATTAAAGGCTTTTACAATGTAAATGCCTTATTTACTTTATATAGATACATTTCAAACGTCATATGTTGTGGAAAGTTTATTATGTTCAATGAATTTAGATGAGATGTGATTGTTCGTTGTGTTGGTATTTGAGGAATCATTGACCATTACTGTCTAATCTTTCTTTTCATCGTTAATTCGGTCGAAAGTCCATTATTGTTGTACGAGTAATGGGACCTAACGTAAATATATTTTTTTATTGCGGCTCTCGCTTCGAGCATTTAGAATCTATCCAGTTGGTGGTTGTATGTTGAGACGAACAAACCCTCACTGCATCACAGACGAATCAAGCATTGACTACAACCAAACTCAAAGCATGCCTTCCACATCCTGCTAACGATTATATTTCAATCCCATATGTAAGAAAATTTTAATGAGAAATAACCAAACGAAGTTCAACCTTTGACACACGAATCCTGTCACACATGGGAAATTATAATATTAATTTGGACGAACTACCTGATGAAGCTCTGAAGTGTGATACAAATCCTTCAATAGTTTAGTAACACTTTACTTTAATCAGATCAAGCAAATCATAATGCATTGCTCTATGTACAGATGGTTCTAGGAATGATTATATTGTTGAATCCACTGCTGTCCTCGGGCAAGAATTTGATTTTCCTCTCCTGCCATCTGCCTGCTCGCAAATATATTTCTTCATCTGATTAATCTAAATTTACGATATAACAACGGGGGTCCTCGTGGCCGTGATCGTGTGGTAGTTGGATTTATCTATGTAATTAGTGCCTATAACCACTGATGTTGTGAGTTCAAATCTCGATCAGGACGAGGTGTACAACATTATGTGATAAAATTTGTCACGCAATAATCGAAATAGTGGTGTAAATGGCGTTAAGCGCCATCACACAAACAAAACAAACAATTTTCTAGCAACAGAAAGTGGAAAGTCAAAATCAGTTTCCTTATAAAAGCATTGAAATTGGCAAAAGACTTGTGACGGTGGGAACAGAGAGTACTTACCCCTGAAGTCCCACTCACAGATACGTCCACGGCAACACAGTCGTGGATCGGGAGATGAGGGATGTCTTGAATAAATTAAAATGTTCTATACGTATACTGATCTTAAACCATGAAAAATTTATATATTTTTTTAAAAGTTTGAAATGATAATTAAGACATACAACACAATAATAAAATGCATGGAATTCATTCTTAGATTGGCAAAATCCCTTCCTCCTGTTCGGCAGCGAGTGCAACGAAATTTTACTTTAATCGACGATGTAGGTATAATTGTATTTATCCTACAATGTCAGCAAATCCAAAACAACTGCTAAATTTGCTGAAAAGATCAGAAGCAAAGAGTCGCTTCAATTGTTCTCTATGGAGTTCTCGTTCACGTCCTTGCTTTACTGTAACCGTTTCTAACCGTTCGCTTACCACGAATCAAGCTCCAGGAGACTGTTGTAGTCAAGGCGAATTGAACATAACTTTAGTCGTTTAAATGTGCATTTGGCGCCGTAAAATCTGATTCAACCCACCATTTCTTTGGAAATTCCTGTACCAAGTCAGGGTCATTGCGGTTTTCCCAGTTTTCCGGTTGTTAACTGATTTTGTCTGTTTGTTAACTTATGAGTTTTGCCTTTACCTTTGGAAGATTGCTCTGTGTTCGGTAATTTTGTTGTTACCCTGATTCAGTAATGATTGATCTATGATATTTTGGAAACATTGGAGAGCAGAAAAAAATGTAACCTGCAACGAAACCTCGCTAAAGCTACCCATTGATTAATATTATAATAATCATAATAATAATTTCTTTTCTTTAATTTTATATATTATATTATTGATTCTGGAAATAAGCCATACAGTCAATTTCACTACAATATCAAATATTTAAACAATATACATTTCTTATATTGTTTAACCTTCTAGTGCACCTGAGTTGATCCTCGGGTTTTATTGGGATCTTAAATTTTCTGTGTAGCGCTTTGTAGACCGATGTTTGTCCTTTTTCGCTTAGTCATTGTGTGCTGTCTGTCCTACGATTTGCGGATTTTGAAAACCTCTTTGGTGTCTTCAAACTCTTCTTATGAACTGAGGGACACTAAAGTTATAATTTTTTTAAATAGAATAACGAAAAATCCAAATATCTTTTAAACTATAGATTTTTGAATAGCAAACTAAACGAGAGTTTTATTTAGAATTAGGAGTGCTAACTAAAAATGTTACAGTAATGCCTCTTATTGTTTTAGCTGAGGCTGCACACAGATGAAATTGTGTATTCTGGTCCTATTTTGTTGTCATTTTTCGGGTGGGCGTAGATGTACTTTATAGAAGAGCCATCCGTACGTCAGGTATCTTACCTGTAAAATCTTTCTCTTAGCCATGTGTACTTTGATTCGCTATGCAAGGGCCAGTAGCAATTATTCTGATTTCCTGAAACGTCATCTTCATCTGAGAAACAGACTACTGGACCAGAGTAATAAAAAGATTCGCCTTATTCGATCTCTTAAAAAGTTTATATTCCGATACCAATATCTTGTCGAAATATATTCCGTCTCGGCAGAAAAAATTATAAGCGATGCATTTTCATATAGTGAAAATGTATAAATATAAAGAAGTCAAAAAATGTCAAGGATAATTTTTTTTGTCAATGTGTGACGTAAAAATATCTTTGACATTTACGTCACCGAACATGGTACTGCTTTGACAACTATTTTACCTATTTTGTTCCTGTATTTAAATACTGTTACAGTGACAGCCGGAACCTTTGAACCGTAATGAGAGCGGGAGGTTTGGCGCCTTAAAATCTGATTCAACCCACCATTTCTTTAGAAATGCCTGTGCCAAGTCAGGGTCATTACGGTTTTCACAGTTTTCCGGTTATTGACTGATTTTGTCTGTTTATATAATTATGAGTTTTGACTTTCCCTTTGTAAGATTGTTCGGAGTTCGGTAATTTTGTTATTACCCTTATTCGGAATGCCAAAGTTTGTAAAACAGTTGTTTGCCTTTTTTAGTAAGGAAAAGGCAACGAAGAAGCCAATTGTCTCATTTGATGGGGTATGTTAAAGGACATCTAAAGCTTTGGGTGTGTCTTACACTTCAGTGCACCGTATTATGAATGGTAAGAGGCCTTGTAAGTCAAATAGACCCAAAGAAAGAGCTAAAATTTTGGACGACTTTGATCATTGTGTTATTAAAAGAACAATCCACGGTTTATATTCACTTAAAATTGCTCCGACCGTCTCAATAATGCATAAGGAAATAAAAGATTCTATTAAAATATCAAAGTCTAAACTTACTCCAACTCTCATTGATCTTGGATATACTTATACAAAAATAGGTTCTGTACGATCAAGTGTCTATTATCAATGATAGGTGTAATTATCTGAGAAAGATCAAATCTTTTAGGGAAGCAGGGTATGATATCGTGTACATGGATGAAACATGGGTTAACCAAAATCACTGCACAGATCATATGTGGCTTCCGAATGATGGGTCTGATGTCCCAAAAATACCCTCGGGTAAAGGCAAACGTTTGATTGTTTTGCATGCAGGTACGTGAAGTGAGGGTTTGATTGACGGCTGCGATTTAGTGTTTCTGGCCAAATCAAAGGATGGTGACTATCACCAGGAGATGAATAGTGTTGTCTTTCTTGAGTGGTTTGAAAATCCATTGATGCCTGCTCTGAAAAATCCTAGCTTGGTTGTGTTAGATAATGCAAGTTATCACAATGTTAAAACAGAAGATACGGTGTGCCCAAATGTTAGTCAGAAAAAAGCTGTTCTCCAAAACTATCTTACACAACACAACATTCCTTTTTCTGCTACTGATACCAAAAAAGTATTATATATAAATGTAAGGATACATTTTATGAAAAGAAATTTAACTGGATATCAATTTGGTATATACTGAACAAGATTGAATGTAAACAAAGCATTATCCAGTTCCAATGGAAATGTTTGCATAACATTGTCTATTCAGAATATAGATTACAAAAAATGGGAAAATCAGATGGTCAATGTCATTTTTGTAAAAATAAAATAGAGTCCCTTATGTATTTGTTTTACATGTGTCATAAAATTAAACATGTCTTAGATGAATTAAAACACATTTTTAATAGCATTTTTGAAAAGAATATAGTACTTGTTGAGGAAAACTTAATCATTGGGGTGTATGAGGGAGAAATAACTGACAATCTACTTTTAATGAATTTAGTAATTTATATATTAAAATGGGTAATTTGGAAAACAAGAAATTATATAAAATATAATAAAAGCATTTACAGGGAAGCAATAGTTATCACAAATCTCAAAAATGAACTCAGAAGTAATACACAAATGATGATTACAAACCCAGAAGTTCGAAACTTACATAATATTAGGAAATTACAGTTATTATTGAATACATTATGAATTTAGTTGTATTAATAATTTATTTCATTGTTTACTGTGTAAAAATGTATGTTTATAAATTGAATATGAGAGATAAAATATGATTTATTTGCTTATGGTATTGTATTCTTACTACAACTGTACCAGTATTTATTTATTTAATTATATTGTTCATTGTAAATATTTGTAAACCTTTGAGGTTTCCTGGCACCCAGAGGTAACTTGTTCACAGGTGTAATATAGATATAATTTTTAAAAAAAAGTATTATATGAAAAAATAAAACAAAAAAGACCCCAGTAGTTTATAAAACAGATACAATTGCTCATTTACACTGTGAACTTAACCAGATAGAATTAATATGGGCTCAAGTCAAAGGTTTCGTGGCTAAAAACAATACCACCTTCCGATTAAAAGATGTTAAAGAACTCACGTACGCCGCTTTCGGGAAAATTACAAAAGTTGTGTGGACAAAAGCAGAAGAACATGAGGTCAAAATTGAAAAAGAATACTGCAAAGAAAACTGTATAGATAGAAGTCACTGTCGTCAAAGAGCTCCTATCGAAAATGTTTGGTCAACATCCGGGATATTTTAAAGCGGTATTTTTAAGGCAGACACGGATAATTATCGTAAGTATTTATAAATATACTATGTATATAATGTTTTGAATTATGATGCTTTATGATTGTTATTATTATTAATTTCATTTTTTGTCCAAATATCATTTATTTTTGCAGTGTAAAATTAGATTTTTCTATAAGTTATAAGGAATCCGGCTTCAAAATCATTACAATCAACTGAAATATCGCTATATCTTGCATTTACGAATGAATTAAATGTTGCCCAAAAAGAAAAAAATATTGATGAATGATTGATTTTACTTAAAAATACTATTTTGTTGATGAAAAGTCAAATAGTAACTATTTATACCCTAAAACATGATGTCAACAGATGTTTTTGAAATCCGGCTTGGTCAAAATGTAAACATGTATACAAACCGGTTGGGTCATTTATGAATAACCGGGTTTGTCAGTATGTAAATACCACTGATCTTATTGTAATTGAGCATTATATTGCAATTTAACAATAGTTATGATTAGGAAATATCTCAAAAGCGATAAGTACTGATCCATAATATGAATATTCACCATGGCTGCTAATTTCAGCTACTTTGAACAATAAAAAAATCGTTATTTCTATGTTAAATTGCTACTGTCGCGAACACTTGATTTTTTTAATGCTTTTTGTGGCACTGACATCACGATTGGTGCTCAATACGCTGCACTCACTTTAAGTAGTTGTTCAGGGGCATCAATTGAGTAGTGGGAGATTCTTTTTATAACGCAATATTTTAATTTTATACTCGTTGATAACGAAGTAAGTCACTCTGTGGAAATAACTTCATGAATACGATATTTAAGTTTCTTCACAGTATAATGTTTACATTAACATTACAGATAAGCAAATAAACAAAGGCTGTAGTATTTAATTCCTTTCCGCACGGACGATTTTGGCAGTTTGTATACAAAGAAAATGTTAGATGTACTCGATTAATGTAACGTTCGTTACAAGTTGTAATACGACAAATGTTCGTGCTTTGCTCACTGAAAATAGAGGCTCAGTGGTCTGAGCCTATGTCGTTCACCTTTCATTCTGCTTTGAGGAAACTTAATACAGACAGAGCCTTCTATAGGTGCTTCCCACCAAAATTCGGCTCATTTGGCTAAGTAGTTTCAGAGAAGAAGATTGTTAAAAATCGGCCAATCAGAAACAAGAATTGTCTGTGGCGACCATGTTTGTCAACGGATCGGGATGAAATGTGCAATCTTTATAGAAGACCTTCCATAGTTGCTTCCTACCAAGTTTCGGTTCATTTGGCTAAGCAGTTTGAGAAGAGAAGATTTTTTTTAAATCGGCCGATTAGAAACAAGAATTATCTGTGGAGACCATGTTTGTCAACGGATCGGGATGAAATGAGCAATCTTTATAGAAGACCTTCCATAGTTGCTTCATACCAAGTTTCGGTTCATTTGGTTAAGAACTTTTAGAGGAGACGATTTTTGTTTTTAATCTGCCAATCAGAAACAAGAATAGCCAATCGTAACTACTCGGCCATTCTCGCTACCCTACAAATAACTTTGTATGCATTAGGCGTATAAATCGCACTACTTTTCACATGTCAGTTACATGAAAGTTTGATAAAGTTATATTTGAAACAATTTTCTATATTTCAATTATTTTCATGGATAAAAGTTAAAGTTTTAATTAGTTTTGCATGATTAGATTTTATTTAGTATGTCTTCCATATTGGATTTTCGTGGACTATATTTTTGTGCGGCTTAACTTAACTTAACTTCCGGCAAACAATTTAAGAAGAATTTCTACTATCTACGTACGAGGTTATTTGTAGGGTAGCGAGAATGGCTGAGTAGTTAAGATTGCAAGAATCGCTTGTGGCGACCATGTTTGTTAAGGGCAGTTTAAAAAAAAATGGCTCCTACTGCAATAGCTGTCTAATTTACTCATTTTTATGATTTTATTGGATCTAAATAGTTCAAAAGATCTGTAATGATTTGATGTTTGTTACTGCAAAAAATCTTTAAGATATCTAGAATAACAAAAAAAATATGTCCAAAAAACATGTCAAAATTGTCAGGAGTGCAACCCTTTTCTGTGACACTTTAAAAAATCCTTTATTTTCATCAACCTACCACAGTGCTAAATCAAACAATATGTTATCAAAATCTATTTCATCACAAACTTTGATATGTTGACATACTTTAAGATAGCAATAGATCATGCTTTACATTTATTATTGCATAAAAATATGGCTTTGTAAAAAAGATGTACCTAGTCAGGAGTGCAACAAACATTTATGCAAGTTTTCCTAAATTACATTGTAGAAATGTTGTCTTTTAGTTTTCAAAGATAAGGGGTATAAATAAATCTTAATACATCATTGCTGCTTCAAGATCATAATTAAAGGATACACTAAAATCAGTAGTAAGGCCAAGAATGTCACATTAAAGGCAGCACCCTCAAATGTCAGGAGTGCAACATTTGATATTTTCTTAGACATATTTTATTTTCTTTTAAATGTAACTAAAATCACATTTGTCTTTCTATTTTAACAGAGACTGAAGAAGAGAACAGATAAAACCCATTTACCTGTTTGAGATACATAAAATATCTCTCACAGAAGCATTTGATTCATGTCAGGAGTGCTACTAGTTTTAAGTGATCTTCTACACAGTCTAAATTATAGCTTTTTATATGGATGATTTAAATAAAATGAGATTCTGTCAAGCTTAGAATAATGTTTGAAAAAATTAAAAGTGCCAATAGCATTTTATGTGCTTTTAATTTTATGTAATAAAGCATTTTTGTTCATTTTAAATGGTCTCATGCTTTAATATATATTAGGTATTAATACTAGAGACTTCTCTGACAAGGGAATATGTTTTCTAGGTTCATTAGCTATTGGAGATTAATTGACTTGATAAAGTTTATGATAAATGCATTTATCTAATTTCTTAGATAATTTATGGTTAATCATGTAAATGTTGCACTCCTGACATAAATATTTAAAAATCATTGAAATTTGAAATTTGATATAATTAATTTTCTAAGTATCCAAAAAATACTTGTAATTGTACATTAAACATCTATTTTCATATTAATTTAGATTAATACATGTTTTAAATGTTTTTGTATAGTATATTTCAAAAATAAGTTGGAATTTTCTAGAAGTATGGCTGTAAACAAGTTATAAATAACTAGAAAAATATTACTTTAAGAAACAATTATCATTAAAACTTGGTAAAACTAATGCTTGAAAGAACACCAACTGATTTTTTCCCCTGTGAATTGTTTTTAAGTTAATAACTCTTCTTTTTCTTGATGGCAATATAATGTCAGGAGTGCAACATATCCTGATAAAATAGTACCATTGATAAAATAATGATAATTTATAATAAATTGCCTTTTCTAGCCTATAAGAATATTCTAATTATTTATTTATGATTTATCTAATATATTAGAGTGGTATAATACAAATTTTCAAATGTACATAGTTAAAAATATTGCTGCTAAAACTGGGTATTAAAGAAGTGGTATGGCAAAAAATTGTTACAATTTTCCAAATACTGTCATTTCTGTACAAATATTTCATTGAAAACAGGTAAAAATTATTGTATGAGTTAACAGTAACATCACTGTTCAATGTTCGCATTTTAAAATGTATTATTTTCTTCTTTTGTTTTCTTTATTATAAAGTTATAAAATGTCAGGAGTGCAACACAAATAGACAAAATGTTTTTTCTACAACCGATTATTTTGCGATGTTCAAAGAATCAATGTTATTATTTTTTACAAATGGCTACTTATCTTTAAAGTTTGAAAAGTTTGCTGTCTTAAGTAAAAATATTCATTATTATTTTGATAATAAAAACGTTATCAGGTAGATTGGACAAAAATATTGAGAATTTTTCATAAAAAATAGCTTTCACCAATAACCCAATATTTTGCACAAAAAGTCATTTATATCAGTTGCATTGTTTGAGAAACCATTATACAAAATAATTGAGACTAAAGATTGTTTAACTGATATAGAATAAGTATGTGTTTTACATGTTTTTCATGCCAATTTGTGTTCAATAAAAGGTTCTTAAGAGTTTATTGCTTATCTGTTCATAGTTTCTTTCTTGTTTCATTTACTTCAATGTATAAAACATTGAAAATTATCAGCAGAAAGTTCTTAGGAGCGAGTTTAATTTGGACATTTTTTTCACATGTTGGAGCCATTTTTTATGAAACAGCCCTTAACGGATCGGGACGAAATGAGTAATCGTTACAGAGGACCTTCCATAGATGCTTCCTACTAAGTTTCACTTCATTTGGTTGAGGCGTTTCAGAGGAGAAGATTAAAATGTGAATAGTTAATGGACGACAGACGACGAACGAAAGACGACGGAGTGATGATATAAAAGCTCACATTGCCTTTGGCAAGGTGAACTAACAACAGTCATTGGGTAGATATGTCGCTCCACTCGGACACATTATTCTGATTCCGAGCCAACCAGTCTTTGCTCTTTCTCCTTAATGCTGCGTTCTTAGCGGAGAAGCAACAAATACCAATTTTATATTCTTTTGTTTGATAAAACCGCAGTTTGTACCCACAATCTATCACACTCGAGGCGAGCACGCTAACCATTACGCTACCGATGTAGTTCCCTATTTTTATTTTCTTTTTATTATTTTTTTTAATCAAAATTTCTTATTGTCCTTCAATATATTATTTGAAAACAAAAATTAATCCAAAACAATAAGAGTTACTTGATATCTATATAAACATTGAGAGTTCCTACTTTTGTTCAAACACTCTTTGAATATTGCAATAATCCAACTGCATAGCAAATAAAGAAAACGAATTATAAGTTCTATACAAAATCATGACCATTCTGTCGAAGGTGACTTGGCGAATGCCATTTCTGCACAAACCGTTTGGTATTTCTTTCTTTTAATGTTATACAAAACATCCACATGTAAAATATTTTGAATATGTGCTGTTGGTTTTTAACAACTTTTATTCATTGAAGACAATTTTTTGTTTTTTCTTTTTATCAATTTGCAAGTCGAACATATCCTTGACAAATGTTATAATGAACTTTAAATAAATTACCAAAAGGAAACATAATTGTGATATTGAGCTGTTTTCGCTATTCTTTCAATTTTTTACATAGACAAAACCGGTTCTACTGAAAAAAAAATGTTGGGACCCAACCGGAAAGTAGTGGCTAACAGAGCCGGAACGAATCTACGTAAATAAGCATCGTGTTTTTTACTGTAGCAAGTCTAAAACTATTCATGGTGGCACGCCAGTGCAAACTATCATCTATATAAACATTACAAAGGGTTTTTGTACTTTAATTATACATATAGACTACTTTTTATAGCTTTATTTGATGATTTCAATCTCATTATTAGCATTTTTCATTGTTTATGTCCATCATTTTATCTATATCTGAGTAATCTATTAAGTTAACCACAGAAACATATAGGTAAAAACAAGCAAAAATAATCGACCGATAACGACATCTTCTGGATTCAAGATATAATAAAACTATATGATCATAATACTTACATTTTGTCGTCGCCTGTATGTCAAACATGCCTAATTGACTTGTACCGGAAGATGACAGAACAATTCCGACCGGAGCTCTTTGACGACAGTGGAAGTGTCATATAACCTATTATCATTGATTTTGTGATGATGATTCGGATGACGGCACGGGTTGACGTATAATCATATTAAGTATAATAGACAGAGAAAAAATGTAAGAATCGAATAAATGTCACGTTAAAGCCAATGCCGAAAATATTTGGAACATGTGTCTGCCAATTCATTGAGGTTTAAGAACAGTTGTAACTGTTGAAACTATCTGGGGTCAGATGAATTATTTAACTTATATTTATTATAACACATAAATAATACACAAAACAACTTCACACAAAAAAATAAAAAAAAAAAGTTAAACAGGGACAGTTTATAATCCAACCGAAAACCAAACACAAAACGGACCTCGTATTCATAAAAAGTCAAAACAAACAAACACAAAGGTCGAAACTTCGGATTCCTGTTTTGGATAAGCATTTAGAAGTGGAATAGGTTAAATATATATTTCCAAGCTTTTAGCTCACGTTTGAGTTGAAAGATATAACTTGGTTTAGTAGAACAGTTACGTAAAACAATTGCAAGTATCAATGATTCATCAATAACGTTTGCAGTTTTTAGGTATTTTTTACCAATCTTAAGTTTAAGGTTTGGTAAAAAATGACAGTTCTCAATGTCATAATCTACCCCTCCCCTTCAGAATCGAACAAAACGACAATGATATATTCTTCATATTATGTGATATATAAAGACTTCATGTTTTCACTATTTAAGACAGAAGTGCTATATATTTAGTGAAAAAATTTAAATAATGAAAAATGTCCCAGTCCAAGCAATTTTTACAGGTAAAATATTTTACAGGTAAAAATCAATGAACTCAATAGTGTGTGTAGGAGATGGTGACGGGCTTTACGGAGAACAATGGAATCTTTCGGGTGACCGTCGAGTGTCTATTGTCCTCAGGGACTAAAACCCACGGCCGCAGGCTGTTCTCTTTTATAGACTTATTCCCTCCGTATTTCATAAAACTTTGTCAAAATATACACCCAAAAACTCCTTTAAAATGCGATTTTTCTATATGAGCAGGGCCAAATACGTTCACTTTCTGATCCACAAACTTCCAAATTAAATTAGCACCCTTGATTCTCTACACAACTCTCGCTTACACTTCTACTTTAAAATCTACAGTTTAAAAGATATTTCAAATTTTCGTTATTCTAATCAAAAAATTATTACTTTAATTAGAATGTCCATGAAATTTACATGTTAATATTAATAATCTATTGTTGATTTTTTTTTTCTACATCAAATATTTTTTTATCTGCTAATTGACATTATTTGTAGCCATCGTATCATTTTTTCAAATCGATTTTATTAATCATTTGGGATTCATCAATTTACCTTTCAAAGAAAGTTTATCTTTAAAATAGTAGTTCGTCTTTATACTTATGTAGATAACAAAAAGCTTATCGTTAACGTTATCGAACGACTTCTTATCAATGATCAATTGCTGGACGAGTCTAATAAAAATCATTGGGTGTTATTGATGGACAGTCCGATACAAACTTAAGGGTGCTATGCTGGACGGGTCTAATAAATACATAAGGGTGCTGTTGCTTGACGAGTTTAAAAAAAATAAAAGGGTGTTATTGCTGGACTGGTCTAATAAATACATATGGGTGATGTTGCTGGATGAGTTAAAAAACATAAAGGTGTTATTGCTGGACGAGTCTAATAAAAACATAATAGTGTTATAGCTGATTTTTGATTTTGGGGAAACATCAGGGAGAGAATATTGCCCTCAAACAAATACAAAGATTGTAATGCTTTGAGATAAAAGACAAACTAGCAACAACAGGGAACAGTGCAAAATATAGCAATCCCGATGGATAAATAAAAAAGGAAAGAAAATACACATATAACATGTCAAAAGATCGTAGAACAGGGTGCCGTTTTTAAAGACCAGTGTATTGGGTTATCTGCTCCTTAATTATCCACAGCAGCAACCATGAATTCCTTATTTACAATTGGTGCGTAGTACAAATTGTGTGAGAGAAGGTTCAAATATAAACAGTAGATACATGTCTACAAGCATGCGTGACATTTGGTGACAGTTCCCATAGATCAACCTATTGAGTTGCCTATCACATCCATAGATTGGGGGTTCATGTTATAATAGTATGTGGAGAGGACCAAGCCTCTCGCATGTTACAGGCCCTTTACGTGGATTCGATAAACAAACATTTAGGCTCATCGTAGCAGCTACAAAAGACTCAATTATGCCATCTCTACCAACTTTCCATACACACCAGTGGTAGACAAAAGTCGTTACCCCGCCTGTTGCATTCGTCTCTCTTCTATTTTTGAATGGTTTTACGGTGTTGAGATAGTTCTGGTCTTGACGTTTCTAAACAGGAAATAAATCATACACGACTTCGAAAGGTATAAAAGGACAGAACAAGTAGAATGACTTTTATAGCCTTGTATGATATTAAATATGAAATTCTACGCGTAAAACAGCAATATTCAAGCTTTGATACAGAGACAAAACTGAAATGAATACAAATGCCGCCTACGATAGATATATCAATAACGCGTTTTAATAGTAATAAGTTAAAATCCCAAGGCTTTGATAGGTGCAATAACTAAAATAATCATGGCATGTTTGATACTTATAAAGACTTATACTGACATGATACATGTAAAGTCTTCGACGACTAAGAGGAAATTGAAAGAAAATATATTTTCCATGCAAAAAAGATGAAGAAAAAGATAGGTAATTGAATTGTCTATCTGTACTCCTCTGCTACATCCGTCTATGGTTCGAAATATAAGAATCGCGAGTACAGTACCATACTTTTCGGTTACAACACGCGTTTCGTATTCGGGTTACGTGTGGTGCTAAGCGCCATTTTCAACAATATTTCAGTTATATCATGGCGGGAAAGATGTTTTGGTGGAGGAAACCGGAGTGCTCAGAAGACCACCGACTTGTCGCAACTCACTGATAAACTTGATCACATAATGTTATATCGAGTACACCTCGCCATGAGAGGGATTCGAACTCACAACTTTAGTGGTTTCATATTGAATAGTGTTACGAGTACAATTGCAAAAAATTACTGGAAAGTTACATGAGCTAAAGGCCTTTTATAACTTCCTGTTTTGTAGATATGTGTAGTGTTCGAAGTTTTTGGTGTGTAACATAAAGTCTGTGTTAATACGCCAACGCTTGATGAATGGAAGAATTCTTTAATCAAAGCACTCTGACTTAAATGTTCTCTCCGTTTACCTAGAAAATGTCAATGTTTGGTGTGCTATGTTGACATTAGACATATTATTTGGGTATTATATATTCTGTCGTTGTACGATATTTAATAAAACATGAAAAAAAAAGATAATGACAATCACATTCCATACAAAGAACCATTTGAAACATTCCTTTATCCACAAATTAAATCAAGGAGACATCGCATTTCGTGATGTTCTATATTTCATCATCACAGTAACATCTTCACCCATGAGAATAAGTCCTACCCTCAAATGTGTGTAAAATTGCCCCTTGTTAGTGGTGATTTTAGGTGGCCATTTAATTGTACATTGGAACCTGTCTAATCCGACACACTTTTGGGACCAGTGAAATGTGTCGAATTGTAAAGGATGTCGGAATACTCAGGTTTTATTTTAGTTAACAGAAATACCTTGGGGCCATAAATTTCTGTCGGATGTCACAGGATGTCAGAAAACGCAGGCGTCGGATTGCACAAGTTCCGATTCTGTCCATCATCGTCTCTTTGACACGTATGTGGCAATTATAATCAAAACGTTTATACAATGTTTACATGCGGATTCCGTTTTTGTCTTTGTCATGAATACGGCTGTAATACTGCTTACTTGACGTCAAACAGCAATTGTTATTGGCAGGTCGTAGCATAACATAAGTTTGAAATAGAATTCCCACAAAAGACGACAAATGTTATGATCAAAGAATGATATTGATAAATTCCCTTGCCGTTCCAGCAATGACCCACATCTATGATCAAAACAAATGATTCTATGGGAAAAAATCCATACTTAATATATATCTGCTATGAAAAAGATCAGTCAAATAGAAATTCTTTTGTATTTGTTTGTTATAATCAATCAATAATATTTTCAAAATGTTGACATCTAGCATTCTTCTTCTTTATACTTCAGCACTCCTTCAAAGTATTCACTGATATCACTATGCCGCGCGTGCATGGGATCTAATTAAATATATAAAGCCAAATATATATATATCTTTATTGTCATAAAGCCAATGAATAACAATGGTACAGAGATATAACAATAAAATCAAAATAACAACAACTATTTACAACATATATATAAATTAGGAGAGAGATTACAAAGGAATAAGAGCCTGGAGGACAAACACCGGTATTGATAGCACTTATAAAATGACAGAGTTTCTTCAGTATTGGTTTTCTTTTACTTGACATAAGTTCAGAAAATTTGATAATATTATGTCTATATATGAAATAATTTAACAATGACTGCTTACGTTTTTGGTTAAAATAAATACATTCAAAAATATAATGGTATTCATCTCCAATTTGGGATCTATTACATAATATACATTTACGATTTTTTCTTGGAATGTTCTGCCATCGCCCTGTTTCGATGGGGAGTTTATTATTTGTTGTTCTAAATCTGCAAAGCAAAATTGCATCTTTTATTTCTAAAATATTTAAATATTCTTCATATTTAAACTCTGTTTTAAATGTTTTATAATTGATGGCTTTAGGTGAATTTTGTACTAAAGAATTCCAATTTTGAAGAACCTGATCCTCTAATCGCTGTTTAATTACACATTTCAAATAATCTACATTGTCAAACAGTTCTGTTTCCCATATATTTGAGAAGCCACACTCATTAAATATTTGTTTTACAAACAATATCCAACTAAACTGCATATTATGATTTTCATTCAATTGACGACATAGTCTATACAATATATTAGAATACTTTGTTTGTTTACCAACTATAAGTCTTGCCCAGTAACATACGGTTCTGATCTTAATATCAATATATATATAGGGTATCGCCCTAGTTCACCATACACCATATAGCTAGGCGTTGATGTTTTTAAATTTAAAAGAATCTTACAAAATTTTAGATGTATTTTTTCCAGAATATCATTGTTACTAAAGCTTCACAGCCATATAACAGGATGGGTTTAATCATTTTGTCAAATAGATCAAGTAGACATTTTATTGATAGTTTATACATTCTTCCCATTTTCAAAACTTCATACATAGCTTTTAGTGCTTTATCAGCTAGATGTTTTTTTGTCAAACTAAAATTTCCTGTTCTAGTAAAAATAATCCCAAGATAGTTGAAATTTTTAACTATCTCAAGATTCAGATAATCATAGCTGAAGCTCAAGTTTTGTGGTAATCTCCCATTTCCAAACACCATCACTTTGGTTTTATCTGCATTTACTTTTAATTTCCACAAATTACAATATTCATAAAAAGCATCCAGTTGAGTTTGGAGATCATTTGCTGTCTCAGCTAACAATGCAGTGTCATCAGCATATAACAGAATAAAAAGTTTAAGGTAAATGTCTAAATTGTTTTCTATTTCATCTGAGATAGTTTGTAGTCCTGTAATATTTTTATTTAACTAAAAAAGTGTCAATGTCATTTAAAAACAATGAAAAAAGAAAAGGGTCAGGTTTTCCCCTTGTCTGCTCCATTTGCAGAATCAAAGTATTCTGATATACGATTATTATATGAGATACAAGATTTTATACTATCATACATTTTAATAATAACATTATACATTTTGCCATTGATATTATTTAACATCATTTCGTAGAAAAGCCCTTCCCTCCATACCTTATCAAAGGCCTTTTCGAAATCTATAAAGGCACAAAATAATTTCCTTTTTTTAAGTTTTAATATTTGGAAAAACGAAAAGAGAGTGAAAATGTTATCAATAGTTTAATAATTTTGGCGAAATCCGAATTGGTTCTCTTTTATAAGTCTGTATTCCTCAGAAAAGTTATTGAGTCTTGTATTCAGAATTGATGTAAATAATTTTCTCAAGCAACTTACAATTGTGATAGGCCTATAGTTCTTGGGTTCATAAATATCGCCTTTATTCTTATAAATAGGCTTGATTGTACCAATCAACCAAATATGAGGAACAAAACCCTTATCAAAGATAATGTTAAATAACTTCTCATAAATATTTATAAATTGATTTGATGTCGACTTGATGTATTCGTTTATAATTTCATCCTCACCACAAGCTTTTTCGTTATTTAATTTTTGTTTACATTTTAAAATTTCTTCCTTTGAGATATAGGCGTTTATGTGTTCATTGATTGGTTCATTCTGTAGAATATTAACCTCTGGTAAGCCGTTGTTACCATCACAAATGTCTCTTGTATTCAAATTTTGAAAAAAATCATAAAGTTTATCAATTTCAATATTCGGTTGCTTCTTTCTTTTACCTTTGTTCAAAAGTTTCCAAAATTCTTTAGGATTGTTTTTACTGAAATTTTGTATATATTCTGAAAATTTCTTTCGATAATTTTTATATTTTCTGTCCAAGGTATGTTTGTAATGTTTTTCAGCGTCAATCATAGCTAAGCGATTTTGTGGAGAAGTTGAACGTTTAAATCGTTTCTTAAGTTTTCTGTAGTTTTGACGTGCAAATCTACAGTCTAAATCAAACCAGGGTTTATTTTCTTTTTTGAAAGTATTATTCTTGTTTTTTTCCTTAACATTATAAGTTCCAAAAGTTTTTTGGCCAGATGAGACAAATATATTACATACATTTTCTATCAATATGTCAACAGTATCTTGAGTAATCATATCTTTTTCTGTACTACATAAACATATGTCGTAATTCTAACATTTTTTCAATATCAATATTGTTCTGAAAATGAATTTCTTTTTGGGGGTCCCATCTTTTAGTTTTTATTATATTTTCAACAGTATGGTTCAGAGAATCCACATATTCGTCTTGGCTGCTTTGTGAAAAATTATCAGAAGAAAAACATATCGTAATAGGCGAGTGAACATCTGAATATAGCTTACTAGAATCAAGGATGTCAAAATCTTTGAATGATTTCAGCAAATATGGACTACTAATACAGTAATCTACTACACTGGCGTTTCTACAAGTAAATCTTCCAATATTTTTATCCTTACCTACTCTACCATTCACTATAAATAGGCTATTACCTTTACAAAATTCTAACAACATATTTCCAGACCTATTTCTTATCATATCCATACTACTTCGTTCAACAGGGAGAGAAACAATGATTCTAATACTTCAGTACAGTTATCGACATACTCTGAAATATTATTATTATTATGATCGTTGTCATCTAGAATAATAAAATCATCACAATTACTTGTTCTTGCATTAAAATCTCCGACAAGGCAAATATATTTCGAAATATTTAAAAGTGATAAGTATTCTTGTTGAATTTCATTAAATGCTTCGTCTGATGAGTACTTTGTGTATTCAGGAGGTATATAAACTACACCAAAAATTACCGGTTGGTCTAGTTTGAATAACCCCCCCTTACACTTAAACCACAGAACATATTTACAACTAGTTTCTTTTATTTCAATCATGTTCACTAAAGTGTCTCTATATCCGACCATAATCCCATCTGACCGACGATAAGCTATATTCTTTCGGTTTTTCATTATCAACTTAAAACCAAGAAAATTAATAACATCCAAGTCGTCAGTTTTTGTCTCGACAAAACATAAGATATCATGATTTCTAATCATGTTTTGAAATTCCGAATACTGCAACCTTGACTTGATCCCACAACAATTCAAACTTAACAAATTAATACAATTATTATTAGAATCATTGACTGACCTATTGATAGTTATATCAGAAGTATGACTAGTATTTACAGTTATACATGTATCATTATAATCACTGATTGACCTATTGACAGTTATATCATTAGAATCACTGACTGACCTATTGACAGTTATATCATTAGAATCACTGACTGACCTATTGACAGTTATATCATTAGAATCACTGACTGACCTATTGACAGTTATATCATTAGAATCACTGACTGACCTATTGACAGTTATATCACTAGAATAACTGACTGACCTATTGACAGTTATATCATTAGAATCACTGACTGACCTATTGACAGTTATATCATCAGAATCACTGACTGACCTATTGACAGTTATATCACTAGAATCACTGACTGACCTATTGACAGTTATATCATTATAATCACTGACTGACCTATTGACAGTTATATCATTAGAATCACTGACTGACCTATTGACAGTTATATCACTAGAATAACTGACTGACCTATTGACAGTTATATCATTAGAATCACTGACTGACCTATTGACAGTTATATCATTAGAATCACTGACTGACCTATTGACAGTTATATCATTAGAATCACTGACTGACCTATTGACAGTTATATCACTAGAATAACTGACTGACCTATTGACAGTTATATCATTAGAATCACTGACTGACCTATTGACAGTTATATCATCAGAATCACTGACTGACCTATTGACAGTTATATCACTAGAATCACTGACTGACCTATTGACAGTTATATCATTATAATCACTGACTGACCTATTGACAGTTTTATCATTATAATCACTGACTGACCTATTGACAGTTATATCATTAGAATCACTGATTGACCTATTGACAGTTATATCATTAGAATCACTGATTGACCTATTGACAGTTATATCAGAACTATGACTAGTATTTACAGTTATACATGTATGACAAGACTCATCACTACAATCAACAATATAATTATTACAATTACTTACATTTTGTTTATAATCAATAACAACAGATATATCATTAATTTCATAAAAAAATATATATATTGTTAGAATATTCTTCTTCTACTTCAACTGTAAGTTCATAATCATTACCGTCTATTAAATTATGTAATATTTCTTTAGATTCATATTGAGTAACAACATAATTAATATTATTTATATTGTCAGTGTTATTTTCACTGTAAACTGTACATATATTATTATAAATAACTTTGTTATCACGGCATTTAACACAATTACAATTTTTTCGTAAATTACATAAGTTCATTGGTTAATTGTTCTCCATGGCTGTGCTAATAATGATTACTATCATTCAATAACGGGGGGGGGGGGGGTATCTGATGGGCGTGGACGCTTGTATGGTCTGTTGGCCTCCTTCGGTGTTGTCAAGAGCGAGTCACGGTATCCGTACTTCTTTGCTGATGTAGCATTTGTATTTTCGTTGTCATTTTCGTCTTCACAGTATAGCATTCCGTCGATAAATAGTTTGTCCCTTACTAGCACGACATGTTTTCCCCGTTTCCTAGCCTCTTTTTGAATTGGATACAGCTTCTTTCGTCTTTCCTCTATTGCATTTGGAAACTGCTCGTGAATACCGAAAGGGGTGTATTTAAGCCATTTTGCTCGGTCGAGAACTAGTCTCAGATCTTTGTGGTACAAGAATCTCGCCACGATTGGTTTCGGTCTGTCATTTGAGCGTTTTCCGAATCGGTGCACGTTACCAAATTCAATATGATGTTCTATCCCGAGTTTCTCGTAAGTAAAAGCCCTTAGTTTTTCCTCAACGTTCTCAGTTCTCTGCTCGAATAGATTTGTGAAAATAAGGTTATTTTTCATCAAGCGACATTGCAAGTCAAGAACAGTGTTTTGTAGTTTACGTACTTCATCTTGATCACTATGCTGTGATTTCGTATCCGCTATTTGTTTTTTCAATTCATCAAGGTTTGTTGACATTTTTTTTATTTGGTCAGATTGCTTACTGATGTCTTGTGAATGTTTTACAAACTGTTCAGTATGTTTATTTATGAGATCATCTCGCTTGTCACTTTTATTTTTAACATCATCGAACCATATCACTAAGAACCTGGCAATTGGTTTCTACGTGTTTTTGTTTTTTACTGTTTCTGAAACTTTAAATTCAAGTTCTCTCATCTTAGCTGACATAAGAAGTAATTCCCTGTTTATGTCTTTAATAGAATCGACTGCCGTTTCTATAGATTTTAATCTTCCGTCAATAGATGATACTAGCTGCAATAACATATTCAAAATTACAGGTGTATTGGTATTGAGGTCTTCACTAGAGTCAAAGATCTTCTGACTTTCCAATAACAATGTTGATGTTTCTCCAAGTGACATTTCTATTTGGTATTGTTTGGCAATCAGTGTCTAATAAGATCAATAAGTGGTCACTCAACAAATGGTACGATGTTTTCACTGTTACACTTTTTATAATACTAAGAACAGTTCACGTCTTAGCTTAAATTGTACACATACTGTTTACTTGTAAACTGCTTGAAGATTTCTGGGATCAAAGGTCAATTTCAGAATTTTTCGCGATGAATCCTCTACAACATTCAATCTGTACTGATATTGGACATCAGGTTTGGAGCTACCCGGGCTGAGGGTTCATATATAATGCATAACCATTTTCAAAACTAATTAACCGATAAAAGATGGTTAATTTGAAAGTTTTTACTACAACAAAGTTTCACCAACCTCCATCTTGACTATCCACGTGATAAAATTTCAGGATTTTTTTTTCTTCTTCTTTTTTTTGTATTGCTTTTATATACTATACATTTTAGGTTAAACTTATATACAAGTGTGGTGTTTAGATGTTGAAGTGTTGTTCTAAGACAGATATTGGGATCTGCTCTCGGAAACTGTCTAGTGTAGTGCATTGTACTGCAGCTATAGGTAGGAGGTTCCATTGTTCTATTGTTCTTGAGAAAATTAGTACTTGTTTGAATCTTTAGTTGTTTGTTTTAGTCAAATGGGATCGAATATTTTGGCGTATGAGTACTTATGAAATCGGCAACTTCGTCAGAGAAAAGTGATATTTTGAGTAGATATATGTAAAACAAAATCTCGGAGTTTGTGATGCTGAGTGGGGGTAGGATAGAAACAAAGATGTGTTCGTCGGTACGTCATACCACAAAATAGAATGTCCGACGAACTGGAAAATTAAGTTTCCTTATCCGAAATCCGGAAAATAACAGAATTCGAATTAAATTTTTGATAAGCACCTAAGATTGTTTATCTATACCTATAGTGTTAAATTATAGATAAAGCATTGTATGAACTATTTATATTAGTACCTTCAAGTACATATGTATAGTTTCTGGCATGTTAAAACACACGACAAACAAACTTGTCATTGTACAACTGTTCTTGCTGTGTATGCACCAACAATTCATTTTACCGAAAACTCATCATGAAAAAGGCAAGTCAAATTTATACGCTTTTTTCTTAAATAAGTTTCATTTTGTCACATCCATTGGTATTGAAGGCTGTTGGTAGATGATAAGCCCGGCGAAGTTGTTTGAAAGGACCAAAAGAAATGAACTTCTATCTTTGTATACATCAAGGTTACCAAAAGGGTAATCGAATGCCCTAAGTCAAAGAACAGACAACATAATGGCCCAAAGAAAATCTACAAACAATGATCTACAAAGCACTACACAGAAAACTAAAATTGAGCAACAGGAACCGCACAAGACACCGGGAATGGGCACGGGTACTCATAAGAGGTAATTAGTTGTTGCTCCACTAATGATATACCCCTGGGTTGCATCTGATATTTTGCATAGTTGAACCACAAGCTCTGGAATATCGTCTCAACTGAGGGATATATACTCCATATGTAGGTGCCGCTGGAATGTTATTACATATAAATGGAAAGTTCACAATGGGAAAATTGAAATCATCTCTTTTGTCGTAAAATTTCGTTCTTAACCGTAAATAAGTTGTTGCTCCACTTATACTATATCCCTGGGCTATCTCTGGCGTTTTGCATCGTTAAACGACGGTTCATTGTCCTCTTTAATTATAATCTTAACGTGTCAAACACCTCATAACGGCCATTACTAGATTGATTATTGTTTTCTGAGATAGCGTGATAGTTGTATGAAAATACAAATAAAATATATTATTGTATGGCCAAAAATGTGATAACATTAACAAAAGAACACATTATTGAAATGTGCAAGTTCCAATAAAATTCTTAATTGATGAAAGATGAATATTTTCCCATGAATTGTGTCTCTACTGTTTGGAGGTTCGTTTCCCAATGTTCACAAAATGCTTCTATTTCAGCGTAAGTATTTTACTTAATGAAATGTTTCAAATCAATGGCAAATGGATGTTCATTGAAACATTTTGAAGATCCGATGCTTTATGACAAAAACAACTTATCTTAATTCAGTCATTTAATTTCATCATTTTAATTTGGAAAATATTTTTGTTCTTTTTTAATTTGGAAATTATGTTTACTCCTTTTTGCAGATAGACTTTTAAATTCAGCAACTTTAGTGACAGCTCTCTATGATATTGGTAGGGGTGACTGGCATAACTATCAGCGTTCTTTTCACAGCTACATCCATTATGTTACGAATGTATTAAAGCTTAACATACCATTGGTGGTATATTGTGAGGAGTCTACATCTGATCATCTGAAAATTAAGTACAGAAGCTTGTTACATTCCAATGTACATATTGTTACAAAACCGTTTCGTGAAATAGAATATGAAAAACATCGTCAAGTTGTCCAAGAAATTATGAAATCTAAGCAATTTCGTAAGGATAATCAGATGCTTAATAATCCAGAAGGATTTTCAGTAGACTACATTCTCTTGATGAACAACAAATTGTCTTTCGTTAAAAACTCAATAAAAATCAACAAGTTCAATAGCACTCATTATTTCTGGATAGATGCGGGTTATGGTCATGGCGATCGTGACGTGTTTCCGGCTGATGAAGGGTGGTCACCGACAAAACTGATGACGATGAACACAACTGTGACGTTTACGGTATTAAATGATCCGAATTTGCACAAAGATATCATTTTGAGACTGCATAAAAAGAATGTAGACCCTGTCATTGCTGGTGGATTTTTTGGTGGACATAAAAAGGCAGTTTTAGAGTTTTATCATCTTTACAATAAAATCTTCAATAGTATGGTCTTAGAAAATATTGTCGATGACGATCAAAACATTGCTCTGATGTGTAATTACGAACTTCCAAGATTATTCAATTTAGTACCGGGAGATTGGTTTGACGCATTTAAATTATACGGTTGATGAAATACATCCATAACCTTGATGTTCAATGCATTGTTTGATCTCATAAAGTTTATTATAGTGTTTCTTTTGTATTAGTTTTCAAATGCTTGTTTTCGCATTTGGATTATCAATGCTACTACTGGGTGCTGGTGTCGATTCCCAGCAGTCAACGCATATAGGTACGTCACCATGTTGTGGATAGAGGCTGGCCTCAAGAATGGGTTTGTCAGGTTACAATTCGGAAATCTTGACCGTGAACCATTGTGGGTACCTACCACGTTTGGAGAGTGCCACGCTCCTTCCACATTAAAGACCCTTTTAGTAGCTGCTAAGAAATGTGTCATGTGTTCTATTCCTCCTTCATTTCTTTATAATGGTCTTATTTATCTGTGTTTGTGTACTTATAGTGGTGTTATACGCATATTGCTTTGTGTTTTTATTTTGTTTTTCTTCGTCTTGTGTACCCTATCTTGTCAGTTTCTCCGTATTGTCCATTTTTGATTTCCCCTTCGGTATTCTCTTAATGTTTATTGCCGTTAGACGTTAAGCAACCAACCAATCAATCAATCCATCTGATATAATAAAGATGACCATTTTACTCATAATTCTCCTATTACTTGTGATCATCCTATGAACATTTTATTTCTATTTCTGTATTTATCTAAAGTTAAAGTTGACCCCTGAACCTATTATCAAACATTGACACCCCTAATGGAAAATTAAATGCTGTGCAGTCGAGTGCCATCTTGTGACATCTTTTGCTATGAAAAGTTTGAGGATATCAAAAACGTAATCGGAAGCCGTAAATCGAAGGACAGACAATGCAATGGTCAAAAGAAAGCGGGAAAAAGGGCAAACAACGATCAACAACATTAACCAGATAACTAAAGATCGAGCACCACGAACCCCCGCGAAGAAGCGGTGATGAAATGAGGTGCTTCGGAAGGGTAGCTAAGTTCCAACTCTTCTTAAAGAAAATACTTACGAGTTGTTACTTTAACTCTTACATGCAGCAGTAATTATATTTGTTTTATATTTGGTAAGTGATAAACGTCAGGTGAGAAATAGGTCAACTATATTCATGACGAGAAAAAGATTACTACCAATAAATCATGTTGGTAAAGCTGTCACATTTGGTATTGGATATGAGCGAAAAATATATTGCCACAGCAAAAACGAGGAGATAATGGGTCCGATAATTTAGCATTGCCACGGGCCACCAACGACAACACCTAACAATGTGTGTCTTAACTACAATGACGTGACCATTCAGAAAACACGGGATACTCATTTGAATCCCGTCATTAGGGGCACAACCCTTCAAAATGTGTGCCCGTATGTTGTGGCATAGAATAATTCAGCGGTCCGGGTTTTCTTCCATAATAATTCTGATGGTTATGATACAGCTGTCACAAGTATGAGAGTGCTGATAAGCAGATATAAACCAAACCCATACAAATCAGCTATGTATGTTTATTGTGTTATTGTATAAGTTCATGAGTTCGCGTAATAAATACGTGGATATCTAGTTTAGCACACACACACACACACACACACACACACACACGTCGCGCTTCTAGAACAACCTTCATCAGGTACGCATCACGTAGTCAGAAGATTGGATATAACATACTGTTACGTTTACTTATTAAACCTTGTATGTAATGGTTCATGTTAAGTTACTAATTGACATCTAGATAGAATCTTATTAACAAGATCAGATTAAATATATAAAGAAGGCATTTTCTTGACAATAAACACTTCAGGTTGATTTAGATATCGAATGTAATGAGAGTTCATCACCTTTCTAATGCTTGATTCTTTTAATGTTACGCCTTACTTGAAGCACTTCTGAATCGTAAGACGTTAATATAAAAAAAAACATCCAATTATCGATGGAAGGAAAATCAATGGCTATATCTTGAACTAACATCAAGATACATCGACAGGTCTACGAACAAAGAACAATTAATTCGCGGTAGAATTACGTCATATTTATATTTGTTTTTTAATTATAGACTCGGCGTTAAGCCTCGAATTTGTTTTCACTTTTAAAATTTTAATTGACGTAAAATTTTAGCAAACAACAATATCGTATCATTTACGTCATTGTGTTTCGATGCCTACATTGATATATTGGAGGCTAATCCAAAATGGCTTATGTATGTTTACTAAGGTAGGCTAATTACAGTGTATTCTGAAAGACAGGAGACGTCGTGGACGTGATAATATGTTAGCTGTTCAATCAGTACAATTTACCACTAACGTTCTGAGTATGATTTCCGTTCAGAGCTAATTGTACCCGATCCATAATGCGATAAGTTTGTCAGTCACCTTTAGGTCGATGATTTTCTCCCAGTATTATCAGGGCCAGTTATTATTTTGATTGTATCCTTTTCAGTGGATAAATTAGGTCATATTATTATACCTGGGTATTCCTCCATCGGAGCCATACCCATGGGAATATTATGTGTCTTAAATGTTTACATGACAATGAAAATAAATACGGTTCACATTTGTTCAGCTGCAAATGTGAATATATGAATATATCATCATCTCATTGAAAATTAACTTGTTCTCGCCATGATATAGCTGAACAATTGCTGAATTGGCGTTAAACAACAATCACTCACTCACTCTTTTGGTCACTGTATTGTCTGTCCTTCGATTTACAGCTGATGATTGCCCCTTTGGCACCATTGACCTTTTCTTGCAAACAATAAAACATATATGTAAAAAAGTGGAACTGCTCCGATGGACAATTGCCACAAGGCAAATGTGAGATAATAGAGGGGGGTCTACAAAGTATGCTATTATTTGGAAACTTTGTCGCGAATCTGAGATACTATGATAAATTGATATTCCCCTGTATTCATGTGGGAGATATACACTTTTCTACAATCGTCATAGATACCAAAACATTATAAAAGGTCGAGATATATCATGGTCAGTGAATATTCAGGAACATGTATTTCTAGCAATATAAGCGGCATTGAAAACCCAGGAGAGGCAAGTTCATGTATTGTTTATAGAACTTATTGAAACAATTCAATTACATATTATTGATATTGGAGACACATTTCCTTGCATATTATATGGTGAACAATGACGTTTATTTGTCATTTTGTTTATTTCGGATTGTAATATGAATATATCAACACGTTGTTGACAAGTGTTATGTCGAATGCCAACAGATGACGAAAGATGGTATTGACAATTAGATTTTGGTTCAAAGTTGACTATAGTTTCAATTGTATTTCTTGCAATGGCGTGCATACTATCTATTGCTTAAATAATGGTTGAGGCCATCGACTGTCTTTAATATAACTAATATTATACATACGACAACTTCTGGGTCACGAAGATTAAATATATTATATATAGTGTTCCAAAATTATATAGAGTACGTTTTACTAAAGTGTATGTACCAAGCCAGGGGACCTATATTTGTGTGTTAGTCGTATCCATTTTGCCTCTTTCAACGATTTTTTTATTGGATTTAGGAATGTTCAGTGTGCTATTTTTTTTATTTTTATTTTTTATTTTTGTGTTTCATTTTATTGTCAATTACTTCTTAATACGAATATTGAGCACTATATATGGACCGTCATGGTCCTGATTTTATGGTAGGTGGATTTATGACTATCTATGCAATCAGTGCCTATTGCCACTAACGTTGTGAGTTCGAATCCCGTTCAGGCTATGTGTACTCGATACGACATTACGTAATAAAGTTGTTCAGCAACAGGTCGGTGGTTTTCACCGAATACTGCGGTTTCCTCCACCAATAAAACTGACCGCCACGATATAGCTGACATATTGTTGAAAGTGGCGTTAAACACCATCAAACAATAATAAGCATTATATACATGTAGAAATAAAAACGTAGATATCAAATTCAGTGTACGACACGTTTCATTATGTACGCTCATAATCTAAAGATTGCAAATCCAAATAATTTTAAGTTTTTTGGGAGCAGGAAAACCAAGGGGTTTAATCAGAGCCAACATCGGTTAGGTTAACTCATGCCTGAAGGAGTTTAGCCTTAGTTGAAACAAATTATAATATTAATCATATGTACACTCATCAGGAATCACAGAATTGCAAAGTTTTTCTTTGGCAGAATTGTTGCTTCAATTACATTAATTATATAACAATTATTTATAACACATTTGTTGATATCATTTACTAATGATGCTTTGTGGGAATATACATCCTGTGAGATCTTTCTCACCACTTTCCAGTCCACTTACAAAGCTTGACCCCCACGTTCACGTCCTCCCGCTTTCCAATCCACTCGGACGCCTCTGATGTCAACTATCAACTGCAGATATTTTATTTCCTCCAAACGATATCTATGCAGTTTGGTGGTGCATTGTTTCAAGGATTTCAATACATGTGTATGGTTTATGAGAGAATCATAAATGATAATATATTTTCGATCGAACAAACGATCTATATAAATATAATTAAAAAGCTCCCTTTAGCATCCAAGATATACTCGACTGAAATCTTTAAATAATACACTTAGTGTGGATCATTTTCATATAAGGATATCGAATGTTTATCAAATGATTTTGGTTTTTTTCTAACTTTGTTTAAAGTAAAGTTGTATAAAATGAGTCCCGGAAGGATCTCGTTGACGGGGATCTATATATGCCTGCATGGGAGGATTTCAATGCCTAGGGGACTATCTTTGTGGGGGAGATTACGTATGGCTGGGGTATGTCTATGTATAGAAAGTTATCTATTACTAGCAGGTCATCTGTATACAGGAGGCTATCTAAGTCTGGAGATATAAAACTTGGAAATATCTTAAAAATTACTTAGCATTTCATCTAAACACTGGCATCCTGACTACCTAGTGTATGATGCCATCGAAGATAGAGTTACAAGGTGACGAACACTCCAACACAGATCATTGTATAAGTTACAGGATGCTTTGTATGTCGACGAAAATAGAACAAAAATAATATAAACCGTATTCATCAGTATGACAAAATTTCCTACAAGATTCAATAGATTTTGCATGACTTAATCCCTTGTAGACTTACAAATGCAAATGGCAACATTTGCATCACACAAATCCAAAGATTCAATTAAAGTTGCGAATAAGGTTATATTTTATAAACGTTTTTAGACTAAGATTCCCAAAAGATTGCTATAACCCTTGAGCGCTATCAGGAATATCTAAACGACATAATATTTTAGACATGAAAGAAATTAATCATAAAAAAAAGGCAATGGCAAAACTATAATCAGTATTTATTCTCTAGGGTAAATTATTAGCGAGGAAAACCATTTACGCATTAAATGGTAAAATGTATCATTAAGTCACGTAGTTGATGAAATCTACACTAGAGACAATATCTACAGTATTGGCAACGTTCAGTCTAGTTTACGCGGGGGGCTTCCATATTGCTTTGTTTTAAATGTATATTTTACCATATGCATTATACATGAGACAAAAATGATGATGAGAAATTATTGCAACGCAACAACATCGCGTTTTAGGTATTGCTAGTACTTATCAGAAAACACCGCATCGATGGTGTAATGGTGAATGTGATCGAATCGAGGGTAGTACATCGTGAATTCGAGCACTCTATTGTAGCATTCGGTAGAAAATGTATACTGCACAAACGTAAAATACCACAAAGGAGTACACAAGTTTTCTGAAGGCAATGCGAAGAGTTTGGAGATACCAAAGGGACAATCAGAATCCGTACATCAAAAATGGCCACAGGAAAAAGGACAAAAGGAGACAAATGATCTACTAAGTACTACACAGAAACCTATAGATTGAGTTACACGAACCCCACTAAAAGCCCGGGTGTATACTCAGGTGTTCCGGACGGGTAGACAGTTCCTGTTTCACTAGTAATACCATGTCGTGTTACCCTATATACAAATCCGGTGATAAGTCATCTAAGAGGAACATATACTTAAGCAATATGACTTAACAAAAAATATCACAGGGTCGGAATAGTTTCTAAATCCAATAGAAAAAAATCGTAGAAAGAGACAAATCGATACCCCCAGATACACAAATACATGTACATTACCCCAGATACACAAATACATGTACGTTACCCCAGATACACAAATACATGTACGTTACCCCAGATACACAAATACATGTACGCTACCCCAGATACACAAATACATGTACGTTACCCCAGATACACAAATACATGTACGTTACCCCAGATACACAAATACATGTACGTTACCCCAGATACACAAATACATGTACGCTACCTAAGATACACAAATACATGTACGTTACCCCAGATACACAAATACATGTACGTTACCCCAGATACACAAATACATGTACGCTACCCCAGATACACAAATACATGTACGTTACCCCAGATACACAAATACATGTACGTTACCCCAGATACACAAATACATGTACGTTACCCCAGATACACAAATACATGTACGCTACCTCAGATACACAAATACATGTACGTTACCCCAGATACACAAATGCATGTACGTTACCCCAGATACACAAATACATGTACGCTACCCCAGATACACAAATACATGTACGTTACCCCAGATACACAAATACATGTACGTTACCCCAGATACACAAATACATGTACGTTACCGCTCACTTTCCTGGCTTGGTACGGGTATTTAATAACAAAGTTAAGCTAATTTTGTGTACCCAAATCTCTCCTAAGTGACATGATGAGGTCATGCAAGTGCTTTCCACATGTCAGTAAAATGTCAATACTTAGATTAAAATTATACATCATTGGTGATTTTAAATACCATATTATACCAATCAAGGCCACTAAGTTATGTAAAGGATAAATTAGCCTTCACTTTCCGCGATAATTATAGAACTAATTTGAACAGGATGACAGATAATGGTTTCCAGTATTATGGTTTGTTCGTGTACTATTCTTAGATATCACGCCATCGGTGTAATGGTCAATGCGCTCGCCACAGCAGTAAGTGATCGCGAATAAGACCAACGGTTGGTGTCGAATCAGACCATACAATATTCCATCAGAAGATGATATATATTAACAAGATTTTGTTGTCAACATAATATCTGTTAATCAAAGAAGAGTTTGAAGATACCAAATGTGTAATTAGAATCATTTAATCGAAGAACAGACAACACAATGGCCAAAAGAAAAAGTACAAAAGGAAAAACAACGATCTAATAAGCATACACATATATACAGAATATTAGGCATTTTGTTTTTGGGACTGACTTTATCACGGGGTATATCAGGTGAACCGGAACAGCGAACCTGATATACCCCGTGATAAAGTCAGTCCCAAAATCAAAATGCCTAATATTCTGTTTATCGGTAATTTATAATGAATTTTCAAAAAAATAATAAGATGAATTCTTTAAAACGATATTTTGATGGGATTATTTTTTTGCGGATGGATCTGGTTTTGTAAATGTGATTCGGTTCTGGCGCGCGAGATTCATTCAAAAACTAGTTAACGAGGCGGCAAGATGTGTTTTTTATTATTTGACGTATGTTATACATTATCATGGTTTTGGTGGATTTAAATGTGTTTTGGAAATTATAATGTTCGAATATGATACCGGTAAGTAATTTTTGTCTTAAAAACTTGTGCTAAAACCGTATCGAATACGTTTCACTGAAATATTCTGAATGTAGGTCAAATCAATTGACATCCATAATATAAATCCCACTGGGAAGGCATTTAAGATTTTATGTTATTAATTTTAGAAAGTTAATTATAGACACCGACACAAAGTCTTTATTTTTACTAAGAATGGCGGATATATATATGATTTGTTTTGGGGGGTGGGGAGTATGTACAACAAATGTATATATATTTGCATATCCAGAATACAGAAGTTTTATTTGAGTCTTCCCTGTTACTGCTCAGTGCTATGTTGTATTAAATTTTAGCTCTTTTCTGTAATTGGATTGATTTCAATTTTAAATCATCATTAGATATTGCAGTGTATATATGCAATGTAAGCCTAAATAATGATGTTCAATCTTTACAAAGTAATTATTTCTTGGTTTTCTATCATTTTAGTTTTAAGGGATGCTGATTATTGAAATAATATGGTCAAACGCTAAATGCTTTGCTTACGATAGTAACGTAAATGACATTGACCTTTTCCCGTATTATTGATTTTGATGACGCAACCAATCTTTTTTTTAAAACACGTATATTCATGCGCGGTAGTTGACGCATGCCTAATATGGACTGACCTAATAATTTTGATATCACGACCAGTACGTTGAGATAAGCTTTATCAATCGACACACTTCAAAGGAAAACTACACAAATAACCGATAAAATTAAAGATAGAGTAACACAAACCCCAAGATTTCTTTTATTGAAGATCATGGAACCGAATAATTTCCATGCGATGCTTTTCATTCTATAGAGCATGTCTGTATTATAGTATGCGGCCGTCGTGGTCGTGATAGTATGGTAGTTGGATTTTCAACTACCTGTGCAATCAGTGCCTGTAACCACTTTCGTTGTGAATTCGAACTCCGTTCATGGCGAAGTGCACTCGATGCAATGTTATGTGATAAAGTTTTTCTATGACTTGGTCGGTGGCTTTCTCTGTGTACTCCGGTGTCATATACCAGTAAAATTGACCTCCACGATATAACTGATATATTGAAAGTGGCGTTGAATACCATTAACCCAAACCCATCCTATAGAACATGGTTATTTTAGTTGATTGTATGTCAACCGAGAGAGGGCTGAATACTTGCTAGTTGTCCACGGACAAATCAAATAAAGGATGGGATGTAAATGAAAGCTTTATGCAGGTAGAATATCACGCTCCTTGCACGTGAACGACATCTTGCAGAGCGAGTGTGTTATTTAACGCCAAATAAGTAATTTTCAGCTACATCTTGGCGAAAACAGATTACATTTCAATGAGATGATGAGGGTTTCAGCTTTATACTAGATCAAAACACGTAGTTTTATTTTTTAGTGCTAGCACACTGAAACAACAATCTGCGAGTGGACATGTCGCTCTACTTGGACACATTATCATGATTCCGAGCCAACTAGTCATTGCTCTTACTCCTTAATACTGGATGCTTAGCGGAAAAGCAGCAAATATCAATTTCACAGTCATTGGATTGACCCAACCAGGTCTCGAACCCACCATCTACCGCATTCGAGACGGACACGTCAATCATTGCATCACCGATACGGTCTACACCACAAGAAAGCCAAACCAAAATAATTTATATAGTATATAATGTATATCCGTAGATGATACTTAATGTATGTAATAAGGAAAGTGATCATTAATTTTCCATTAACATGAATACTTAATACCAGCAGAAAGACAAATTTCAATCTATGACACCGATAAAAAGGAAGCTATAAACAGTCCTGTGGTATTAATATGAGACAAATTAATGTTTTGTGAATGACATAAGCTATTGTGGATATCCGTCTCTAATTTGCTTTGAATAAGATCATCAGAGGTTTTTAAAAGATCATACTTGTCTTGATATTGGACCGTGAGGTTGTACCGTTTTAGCTCATCAGACATACAAGGGTCTGGTTTTTAAATGGCTCAAACCTTAATATTATTTTCCTTTCAAAGTGCAATGCGAAATGTTTTGTAAATTAGCACAAATAAAAATGAAAAACAGCAAAATACCACACTGTCCGAATAGCTCATAAATCTGAAATAAAAATCAAAGAAAGAGGCAATAGCAATGCCCCTACCACACCAACACATGACTGCTCACTTTCCTGGCTTGGTACAGGCACTTCAATAAAAAAAAAGTGGCAGGGTTAAACTAGTTTATGGATACAAATCTCACCTTTCAGTGAAATAATGCGGTCATGCAAATGCTGGTTTTGAGATCCTCTGGCAATCGTCCTCATTTAATCTCGTACCGTCAAAAACGTGGCCACAATTTCCAATTCTGTTTTCGTATATATTGAAAATTTAAAAGTCTAATTCATTTTTCGCATAGAACAAATGATGTATGTGAAGTCCTCTACAAATATCCCCATTTCGTCTTGATCTTCAAGTAAAAACAAATATGGTTGCCATGGCAATATTTTTTTCTGATTGGCTAAAACTTGTAAAAGGCAAATCTGAAACTACAAAATCGAATGATTTGTTAGTTAGAACAAATAATGTACAGTTGGTGGCCAAAGATATTCGTCAAATATGGCTGCCATTTTATTGGACAGCTGATTGCATCGTCACAATAAAATCATATATGGCCAATTAAAAAAGATAAAAAGAAATAAAATCTTACCTTTGATATTTAGTTAAATGTCCCTTCAGTCTAATAACATTAAGAATTCTCCTTGAAATTGAATCGTAAAGATTTCCAATGTAAGTCGATGGAATGGTCTGCCAGATAAGGAAAATTTCTTGGAACAGGTAACTGTTGGAATTTATTTTGTGTATGTGTACCTCAAGTTTTCTTTTAATATATAACCATATATTTTCAATAACATTTATGTCCGGAGATTGTGCGGGTCAGCTCAATTTTTTTTTTATAGAAGTGTCCTTATTTGTCACATACTCCTTGGTCGAACGAGCTCTATGTACGGGCGCGTTGTCATCCTGAAATAGGTAGTCATTTTCTGGAAAGTGTCTAACAATAACCGGTCAGATATTGTCCTCCAGAAAGCTGATGTATTTGTCAGCACCTTCGTAAGTGTTCCTACGCCGTTGTAGCAGATGCATCCCCACACCATGACACTGAATTTGCATTTCATATTCCCCTTCACCAAGTCCGGTCTCCACCCTTCTCCACGTTTCCTCCATACATATGTACACGCTTGTTCTCCCCAATACAAACTTGTCCCTGAATATAACTTTTCTCCATTGATACTGAGCTGTCCACCACCTTTTCTCCCTACACCATGCCAATCGTTTTTTTTTCTGTTTTCAAACTTGACCACAACCTTCTTTCTGCATACTCTCCTAGGAAATCCATGATCTCTTAAATGTCGCATTACCGTCCGTTTAGACACACTAACATTCCTTTCTTCATTAAGCTTAGCAGGTTTTTTTAACTAACGGGGCTATTCTCTCAGTTTTCACAATTTTCTCCAACTGTCGATAGTCCCTGTCGTCCATGGCGCGGGGGTCTTCCTGATCTCGGACGATTCTCTATACTACCAGCTTCTCTAAATCTTCTGATAATGGATGATATTGTAGATCTTGGCTGCTGCAATACTCTTGCAATGCCTGATATTTGTTCTCCGTTCTTAAACAGATCTACGGAAACCTTTTTCAAGTCCGGTGACATCTCTTTCTCTTTCCGCCCCATGATATTTGGCATACAAAAACATACACAAACACGCGGCAGACATCACTGTTACGTGTGTAGTGACGTGACTACACATTATTTTATTTATAGAAATCATGTTTTCCCCATGACGTTGAAACATGTAAGCAAAATCGGCGTTTCTTTGAAGGTGATTTTAATATCCTATATTACCGACGCCATATTTGACGAATAATTTTGGCCACTCACTGTATGTGAAGTCATCTATGGATATCACCCCACCATTTTATCATATTCCGCTGTAAAACATAGCAGTGATGGGACTATAAGCATAAACGCAATCAGTGCATGAATAATCAGGTTATCTTCTAGTGGTCTATGCTTTGACACCAACAAATAATTGCTTCAAAATTCGTATGCTGTAAAATAACTTATATTCGGGGATCCCAATTCTCGTGTGATGCGAAAAAGACTTTTTCTTTGGTTCAAAAATATTAAAATATTTTACAACGTATGTTAATTATTAGTACTGCTGTACAACTATTGGTTCACAATCAATAAAAAGTAGTTCGCAAAGATCAAGGTTATGACTTATTTTCGTCGTTCTCAATTTTCGTGTACTGCGAAAAGACTTTTTCGTGGGTTCTTAAATAGCAAAAAAAATTATTTTATGAGTGCTTCTGTACGACAATTTAATCTCCTACCAATAAAACGTATTTCACAAGATAACAATGTCCTTTGATAATTAACAATATAGTCTAGGAGTATTTAAAACTGATCAAAGTCTATTTACCATCAACTGTGTTGTCATAACAATTGATTTCCTCTAAGTTCATGTGGATTGATTTAAATCATCACCAGAGAGCTATAAATAGTCTAGTCTTTTGTAATTATTTTACTTGTCTGTTATTCTTCATGAAATAGATTTTCACTGGCAAGTTAAATAATCAAGAATAGCGTACATTTTATATTTAAATTTTTTGTAAATATAAATACTGAAATTGTTATGACAAGTAACAGCAAAACCTCCATATGGTCAACAAGGAATGGGCCTTTGAAGTTTCCCCTATTATTTGTATTATGGCAATCTAAATGCCACACATAAGACCATTCCATCGCTACATGTTAGCACGCAAAAACTGAAGTTAAAAAATGGCATAGAAGAACATCTACAGGATCAAAAATCCAGCCATGTCGTTCATGTGTTAATAAAATCTTTGCCTGAAAGAAACGTTTGAAGATACCAAAGGCATAATCAGAAGTCGTAAGGTGAGGAAGGTAAGGCAGTGCAATGAATGGCCAACCGAGAGAAGGTAAGGCAGTACAATGGCCAACCGAGAGAAGGTAAGGCAGTACAATGGCCAACCGAGAGAAGAAAACAAATAATGATTCACAAAACACTACACAGAAATTAAAGCCTGAACAACACGAGAACCCCATTAAAAACTGGGGATTATAGAAGGCCATCTACGAAGCACCTGAATTAAGTTTAAAGTGTTTGTTGGATCTTTTTGTATCCTTTGGATCTGTAAATCCACGCTACATTTGTGTATTGTACTGATTACGTACAATTAGCATAGGATCAGACATTTTATCTTAAGTAATCTGTAATAATGCCTTACCATTACAGCGAATAGATCAGAAGATAAGACAAAACCATCAAAAGGTTAAATTAGAATATTTATATATTACTTGTTATTCCAAGCATCAAACAGTATGATGTATTCAACATTCTTTTATGTCATTGTCTTGTAGCTCTCACGTTTCTCTGCTACGTGCAGTTTGAATGGAGGTAGTGGTATTATGGACGTTAGAGGACAGATATAGACCGGCTTGTATTACATCTTCCATATCTTTGTCTTGTAGCTATCACGTTTCTCTGCTACGTGCACCTTGAATGGAGGTAGTGGTATAATGGACGTTAGAGGACAGATATAGACCGGCTTGTATTATATCTTCCATGTCTTTGTCTTGTAGCTATCAGTTTCTCTGCTATGTGCAGCTTAAATGGAGGTAGTGGTATACTGGACTTTAGAGGACAGATATAGACCGGCTTGTATTACATCTTCCATGTCTTTGTCTTGTAGCTATCACGTTTCTCTGCTACGTGTAGTTTGAATGGAGGTAGTGGTATAATGGACGTTAGAGGACAGATATAGACCGGCTTGTATTACATCTTCCATGTCTTTGTCTTGTAGCTATCAGTTTCTCTGCTATGTGCAGCTTAAATGGAGGTAGTGGTATACTGGACTTTAGAGGACAGATATAGACCGGCTTGTATTACATCTTCCATGTCTTTGTCTTGTAGCTATCACGTTTCTCTGCTACGTGCAGTTTGAATGGAGGTAGTGGTATAATGGACGTTAGAGGACAGATATAGACCGGCTTGTATTACATCTTCCATGTCTTTGTCTTGTAGCTAACAGTTTCCCTGCTACGTGCAGTTTGAATGGAGGTAGTGGTATAATGGACGTTAGAGGACAGATATAGACCGGCTTGTATTACATCTTCCATGTCTTTGTCTTGTAGCTAACAGTTTCCCTGCTACATGCAGTTTGAATTGAGGTAGTGGTATAATGGACTTTAGAGGACAGATATAGACCGGCTTGTATTACATTTTCCATGTCTTTGTCTTGTAGCTATCACGTTTCTCTGCTACGTGCAGCTTGAATGGAGGTAGTGGTATACTGGACTTTAGAGGACAGATATAGACCGGCTTGTATTACATTTTCCATATCTTTGTCTTGTAGCTATCACGTTTCTCTGCTACGTGTAGTTTGAATGGAGGTAGTGGTATAATAGACTTTAGAGGACAGATATAGACCGGCTTGTATTACATCTTCCATGTCTTTGTCTTGTAGCTATCACGTTTCTCTGCTACGTGCAGTTTGAATGGAGGTAGTGGTATAATGGACGTTAGAGGACAGATATAGACCGGCTTGTATTACATCTTCCATGTCTTTGTCTTGTAGCTAACAGTTTCCCTGCTACGTGCAGTTTGAATTGAGGTAGTGGTATAATGGACTTTAGAGGACAGATATAGACCGGCTTGTATTACATTTTCCATGTCTTTGTCTTGTAGCTATCACGTTTCTCTGCTACGTGCAGTTTGAATGGAGGTAGTGGTATACTGGACTTTAGAGGACAGATATAGACCGGCTTGTATTACATTTTCCATGTCTTTGTCTTGTAGCTATCACGTTTCTCTGCTACGTGTAGTTTGAATGGAGGTAGTGGTATAATAGACTTTAGAGGACAGATATAGACCGGCTTGTATTACATCTTCCATGTCTTTGTCTTGTAACTATCACGTTTCTCTGCTACGTGCAGTTTGAATGGAGGTAGTGGTATAATGGACGTTAGAGGACAGATATAGACCGGCTTGTATTACATCTTCCATGTCTTTGTCTTGTAGCTATCACGTTTCTCTGCTACGTGCAGTTTGAATGGAGGTAGTGGTATAATGGACGTTAGAGGACAGATATAGACCGGCTTGTATTATATCTTCCATGTCTTTGTCTTGTAGCTATCACGTTTCTCTGCTACGTGCAGCTTGAATGGAGGTAGTGGTATAATGGATTTTAGGGGACACATTTACAACAGTTTAAATGGAGGTAGTGGCATAATGGACATTAGGGGACACATTTACAACAGTTTGAATGGAGGTAGTGGTATAATGGACTTTAGGGGACACATTTACAACAGTTTAAATGGAGGTAGTGGTATAATGGACATTAGGGGACACATTTACAACAGTTTGTATGGAGGTAGTGGTATAATGGACATTAGGGGACACATTTACAACAGTTTGTATGGAGATAGTGGTATAATGGACATTAGGGGACACATTTACACAACAGTTTGAATAGAGGTAGTGGTATAATGGACTTTAGGGGACACATTTACAACACTTTGAATGGAGGTAGTGGTATAATGGACTTTAGGGAACACATTTACAACAGTTTGAATGGAGGTAGTGGTATAATGGACATTAGGGGACACATTTACAACAGTTTAAATGGAGGTAGTGATATAATGGACTTTAGGGGACACATTTACAACAGTTTGTATGGAGGTAGTGGTATAATGGACTTTAGGGGACACATTTACAAGTTTAAATGGAGGTAGTGGTATAATGGACATTAGGGGACACATTTACAACAGTTTAAATGGAGGTAGTGGTAAAATGGACTTTAGGGAACATATTTACAACAGTTTGTATGGAGGTAGTGGTATAATGGACTTTAGGGGACACATTTACAACAGTTTGTATGGAGGTAGTGGTATAATGGACTTTAGGGGACACATTTACAACAGCTTGTATTACTTATTAGGATATTTTGCATTACTAAGCAATTTAAAACAATGCACTTTGATTCTAGATAAAATTTTATTTTATGAAAATAAGGGTAATAACAAAATTACCGAACTCCGAACAATCTTACAAAGGGAAAGTCAAAACTCATAAGTATATAAACAGACAAAATTAGTCAACAACCGGAAAACTGTGAAAACGTAATGACCCTGACTTGGTACAGGCATTTCTAAAGAAATGGTGGGTTGAAACAGATTTTAAAGCGCCAAACCTCCCGCTTTCATTACGGCTCAAAGTCTCCGGCTGTCACTATAACAGTATTTATAACAATACTTGAACAAAACAGGTTAAACAGTTGTCAAAGCAGCGCCAAACTCAGTGAAGTAAACGTCAAAGACACTTTTACGTCACACATTGATAAACAAATATTTTTAACATTTTTGTTGACACCTTATCTTTATACATTTTCACTATATGAAAATCCATTGTTTATAATTTTTCTGCAGAGACGGAATATATTTCGACAAGATCTTGGTATCGGAATATAAACTTTATAAGAGATCGAATAAGGCGAATCTTTTGATAGCCTTGGTCCAGTAGCCTGTTTCTCAGATGAAGATGACGTTTCAGGAAATCAGAGTAATTGCTACTGGCCCTTGCATAACGAATCAATTGCGAGATGTAAACACCATATGCAGGAGAAGCTGGTATATTGCTGCACATATTTGGAAAATTTATGATTTTAAAATTGAAGTCGTCCCGTTTGTCATAAATTTTAGTACTGATTTGATCCCTGTCGTCAAATTCGAGGTATAAGTCCAAAAATGATGCGGACGAAGCGGTATCTGTAGTCTCTTTAACTTCCAGCTCTGGAGGATATATCAATGGAAGAAATTCTGCAAATCTAGAATTATTGATAGATAAAACGTCATCAATATACCTGTATGTGAAATTAAAGGCTCTAGCCTCATGAATCTTCTAATCTTTTACAAGCTTTTGAAGAAATTCCGACTCATATGAGTATAAAAATAAATCGGCTAGAAGAGGGGCACAATTCGTACCTATTGGTATGCCGACGACCTGCTGAAACAGTATCCCTCCAAAGGAGACAAATATGTTATCGATGAGGAACTCCAGCATACTGATCACTTGTTCCTCGGAGTAGCATGTTTTACCTTTATGAATTTTGTTTGAAAAATATGTGGAATTGTAGCCTAACACAACAAATTTTGAGCCATAGTTTCTATGACTGAAAGCTTTGTGAATTGTTTCTTTTAAGCGGGTTTTTAATTTGTCATGCGGTAGGGTGGTATATAGAGTTGAAAAATCAAAAGTTTTGATGGAGGATACCTGAGAGAAAGATCTTGATTTAAGATTATCCAAAAGATCTTTAGAGTTTTTCAAAATCCACATGTGATTTATGCCACTACGCGAGTAAACAGTTTCACAATATTTCTGTTGTCCCTCTTTTACTGCAGACAGAATCTTTGTCAGGTGAATAGACAATTCTTTCGTCGAACAAGTTGATGATCCCGCTATGTACCTTTCTTTGAATGGTGTCTTATGGAGTTTAGGTATCCAATATAAATAGGGTAAATCCTCAGACTCTTTACCAGAGGGAATGTTTAAAGAGGTCATGAATGATCTGTGGTTAGCTAGGATTTCATCTTTGTCGAACGAAGTAGGTTTGTATGTGGTATTACTAGAGGTGTTGTTATTTATGCCTAATTTCTTGATTAAGCATTCAAAGTAATAAGATTTACATACAAACACGATATTGTTGGAAGCCTTGTCCGCAGGAACGATAACATATTTGTCATGAAGAGAGGAAAGACACTTAACAGCTTCTTGGTCTTTAAATACAGACTTAGGTCGACTATTAACACAATTTTTGAGTTTGTGAATCCGACCTTGTACTAGAGACCTAATTGTTCTAACCCATTCTGACAAGGACTCTAACTCAGGATCTTGGTCTGCTTCTCTCTTTATCCACCTTCTGGCATAATCTTCAACAGCATCCATAATTATCTTAAAATGTTTCCAATTGATGTGTTGAAGTTCTCTGAATGTAGGACCATGAGAAATCACCTTTCGGAGACTCTCATGTTGAATGATATTCAGATCACCAGTGATTATATGTCCAGATGGGTTGTATTGAAAAGGAGAGTGGGAGCTTATGGCCAATGCTGTTAGTGTAGCGATAGGAGACAATGGGAACAGACTGATTTTTTTAAATATGGTGGAATTTCTTTTACGACCTCTTTTCTATTAAGAATGTTGTTGATGTTAATAGCATCGATTCCTTTGTTAGCAAACGGAATATGGAGGAATTTTCTGTTGTTATCATGAAGAGGTTCAGATCGAACTGGTTTGAAAAGACGAAAGGACGCCACGTCACATATAATGCTAGACAATCTGTACTTAGGAGAAAAAGGATCTACGCTTCCTTTGTTAAGTCCAAAATGCCTAAGTTTAGTAAGCATTATATTCCAGCTTTTGTTTGGTTTGTTTTGATTAACTATTATTAGCTTTTTGCATTGTTTGGTATCATTTATTTTTGTGAGAGTTTTTTAGATACTCAATAATTAATTTATGATTCTCGATTTTAAATATTGATTTGTTGTTGTTTATCGTCATCTTTAGCAGTATTTCAGCTATATCGTGTTCCATTTTAATTATGATAATTAATCGATTCTCCTCTTTGTAAAATAGTGATTTATTATTGGTTGCTTAACGCCTAGCAGAAAATATCTCATGTATATTCAGGACTGGAACACTTTGAACGATATACAAAGACATACTATGAAATGAGGGGTGATTGAGACAATAGGGACAATACCTTGTGGCTGTCGCTGGATAAGTGTGAAATGTTTGGCATGAACGAAAATATTATACTTTTGTAACGGCTACACCCCGCCTCCTTTTTTCCAATTTCACAAAAGGGGCCTTTAAGGTGCAAGGGACGACGCAGTGTTCATGCACGGCGTCCACTATAGTCCACGATAAGGTTTTCGGTAATATAACATGGCACGCCCTTCCAATCGAGAAGACATTCCCTATCCATGCTGGGCAAACTTTTCACGAAAACTAAAACATCAATTAGAGCATTAAGATATACAAAATTACAATTTATTATTTTATTATAATATTGCTATTTGATAATCAATATTGATTATATAGTTTATAAGCCTTACAAAAGCTCCGGCTGTTACAGGATAGTTACCGAAAATCTGCAAGAGAAATAATTAAATATTTCATCAATATTTAATCCTAATGGGCATTCCTTATCAAACAATAGACCATTTGCACAATCTTTATATGATTCTAAAAGTATACGTTTTATGACGTTTTTTTTAAAATCAAGTCGTAAATGTGCAAATGCTCTATTCCTTGTTATCAGTGTCATTCCTCTTATTCTTCTTTATATTTCAGCACTCCATCAACATACTGATGATAACGTGCCGGGCACAAATATCACTATGCGAGCGTGCATGTCATCTAATTTCTATATACAGCAAAATATATACAAAGAGATAAAATTTCAAAAGTTATTTCTTTTTCTTCCAATAAAGTTCATCCCTTACTGGTCCTGATTATTATCGAACGTGACAGGGATAACTAAATAGTTATATTTTGTGACATTTTAATGTGGTATTTTTTATTTTTTATTACAAATGTACTTGGTTGAACCCTGTATATGTAATATTTACATAATTATTCTTACTGAATTGCATGTTATTAACTTTGTTTACATTTATTACCATGATTATCAGATAAAATCATGTGTACATGACAAATTTTATTTTCAATTAAATCCCTAATGAGATATTATTAGTTAATTGTGTCTAGTTTTTGCTCAATAAAATGCACTCCTTGGAAATCATAGTTTTAATATACACGAAAGAAATGAGTCATTGTGTAACCATTTTGAACATTGCTTCTTGGAAAACGTAAAAGAAATACATCGAAAGATAACTCAAGTAACGTCATTGGTGAATGTTCCACGTGTCAGACGATAGCTAAAACTTGCCATGACCAAACTTCATTAAATTTTAACAGGACCTTTTGAGTGATAAAGATATTTTATCTGTCGATTTTGAACATTTTCCCTTATGCTGTTTATAGAGACGTCGTGGTCGTGATTGTATGGTAATTGGATTTACAACTACCTATGCCTATCACCACTAAAGTTGCGAGTTCGAATCCTGCTCGTGACAATGTGTATTCGATACAACATTTTGGGATAAAGTTTGTCAGTGACTTTCGACAGAACGGTGGTCTTTGTCCGGGTACTCTGGTTAACTAACCATCACGATATAACAGAAATGTTGTTGAAAGTGGCGCTAAGCATCATAAACCAAAACCCCCTTATGTCCTTCTAGAGTAATGAGACCTGATGTATTTAAGTTATTTATAATAACTTTGGTTTGTTTTTATCGATTGTCATGAAATTTGTATAAAGTGAAACGATTGGTCAAAGTAAGCACACACACACTCTCTCTCTCTCTCTCTCTCTCTCTCTCTCTGCTGGCCATGGGTGGGGTGTGTATCATGCGGTCATGGCACACCTCTTTATTTTCTGTTGGGGGAATGAAAGGTGATGATTACTTTACAGTCAGAAGATAAAATATTTTAAAAGGAACGACGCATACAAAACATGTATATATTTGAAATTTGAAATGTCTTTCTGTTCGAAAACTCAAAAAATGTAAATAATATATCATGGTCAACAAAATTACATAATAAAGATGTTAAAACTTTATATTAAAATAGGAACTCTTTGAAAGTAACAAATTTAGTAATTTTCGCTTTAATTTAATTTAATTTAATTTAATTTAAAGTTTTAAAACAATACATTGAGAAGTGTGGTCGGTCCATGTGTGGAAGTTAAGATTATCATAGGAAACCAAGTATGTAATGGATAGAGTCGGGATATTTTGTTTTGCAATGGGTCATCAAAGACCACTCCCAACAATATATTGTTCAGTATGCTCTGCTGCAAGTTGTGTTTTACGTGCAAGTAGTGTGCCGTTCTTAATACAAGGGGAACTCATTTACGTCACATCCTTGCGTGTTGTTATTTATTACGTCCCAAGCAAGTATATTTTTTGAAGAAGCAGTACCCGGTCTTATGTTATATTTTTATAACTCTAGACTCCAATACATCAAAATGCAGCCAAACTCAATTAGTTTTATTATTGGTATATACACTTAATGTCTTATTTATATAGCCATGTGTTCTCTTGAGGGCTAATCTATTCGATGAAAAAACACCCTGGTAATAAACATTTCTCATATTACACTGGGAGAGCGTGAGAGATCTCTCCACGCGAAAAGACAATCATTTTATTTAATATCAATCATTCTTCCATAAAACTATAACGAGTAGAATCCAGTACAAAGTCCATTCGGAATAATCGTAACGAAGACAATTCTTACAAGGGCAAAAGAACTCGTTTGTTACAAATTTGTCGAATTCTTAGGGATCCGTTCTATCTATTGGGTAATCTAGCGTTATGGTTGCTTAATGTGCGAAAACAGATATAAGAATTTTTCGATACGTCTTATTAGTGATAGACGTAAAACTTTCCTTGATCAATAGAACTTAATATTTAATGATGTTATAGAAAACATTATTATATAGAAGGGAGAATTAATTAGTTTAATATACATGTAATGGAAAAGAGAATCATACCCTGATTAGTATGACATCAATATAGAAAATAATAAGATACAAAACAAATTCAGTTTATTAGTGCATCGGCACCGTTTACACATGCATGATCTTATAAAAAGAACCGCTTAGTCCTTGTGATTCTTCAATATAAATATTTTCATTATTAAACTGATTTTAGGTTTGTTTTCAATCGGACACTATGGTAGTTTCCCATCGGTGGTCGCCATATTGTTTACACTGGTTACAAAAAAAATAATTCCTGCACGCAAAAGTTCGTCGAGTTATATAAGAATTACGTTTTTGTAATTTCCAATTATTTGACAAAGACATGAAAATATCAGGAATACGCTATACTGTTAGTAACTACATGTAACAGAATTAGTTGAACATTTGGGATTTTTGAAAATATGGTATATTCATTGTTTTGAGAAAGCACAATTTATTAAACAAATCTGAATCATCCATCCTTAGAAGTATTACACCGTAATTTGCCTATGGATGGGTGTTTTGATTTCCAAAAGGAAAAAAAGGGGGATCAAGAATAGGGTCTGAATATGTTCCAGTCCAATGACCACTTGTTGTCCGATAGGAGCTATATTACAATTTATCAGTTTATGATATTCTCGAAAGACGCGAAACTCGTTTGCATCTCTGATTATGGACTAGTTGTATATTTGACCCGCATAAACACGTTTAGTGTTGTTCCCCGCAGTGGAGAAACAATGTTGTATATCTATTCCCCGGGGTTGTATCAGAGGCGCTGAGAATTTTAAGCAAACTTTTTCAAAATAACACTCATAGCTTCTCTGTGTGGTTTTGTTGAGCTATGTGTGTTTGATGCCACATTCCAACAATATTTCAGTCATATCGTGTGGCAGTTATTTTTGTTTGTGTAGAAGAAACCATAGAAAACTACCGCCCTACATCAAGTCCCTCTAATCTTGATTGCATAATGTTGTATCGAACACACCTGGTCGACACTCAAATTGCTCAATGTGAATTAAAAGTACTGCAATGAATTTACATGATTTAAATATTATTACGATCGATAAAATATATAATATCTCTACAAAGCATGCTCTTCATTATAAACGAAGAACAACATTTACAGCAATAAAAAGCCTTTTCCGTAAAATAATTACTGCTGTAGTTATTTGCATACCTCGTTATAAGTAAAACGATATTCTTGCTTGCCAAGCCAATTATTGGGAATTCAATATGCTTATGACAAGACATAAAACCACCAAAACGTTATAGAATATCGTGGTCACAAATGACAACAAATGTGTGGCATGATTGGTTCCACTGGTGGAACAGGGGATGCTCGCTTTTCCGAGGCACCTGAATTCACATCCACGTTTTGTTCAATCTTTTCCATTAGTTTTCTGTGTGGTGTTTTGTGGATCACTGTCCTTATTGATCATTGTATCGTCTTGTCTTCGATGTGAAGCTTCTGATTTGCACTTATGTATCTTAAAATGCTTTTGCGTTGTTATATTATTCGATGAGCAATCTTGAATTCTTATTTGGCAGCTCAGCGCGCTAATATCGTTGTTTGTCCTATTGTCGTTTCTCATTTGGCCATTTTGTTGTCTTTCCTTCTTCGATTTATGGCTTCTGATTACCTCTTTGGTATCTTCAAGCTTTTCTTGAAAGAGTTAAACTGTTCACTGCCTCCAGATACTCGAAGTAGAAAGGTCCATATTATTGTGACCTCCGACGAGACCGAATGTATACTGATCGCCAGATTAAAAGAGAGTATGTTTGAAAGGGACAGGATATTGTGCATCACAACGCGTCCCCAACGACAAATCATAACAAATTTGCTCATTATGATCCGAAGCAAGTTGTCTTATATATACAATGAACGTGCTAAGGGCGTGTTGTGTATTTGATTAGTCTGGCACAACCTGCACACGCCCGTCCCTTTTCTGTTTGTTCCCCGCAACAAGATTATATCGATATACCAACACGGAAAGCAGCAGGAAAAACGTGGCGTGGTTAAACCTTTAAACGACTCCTGAGATATTATTAAAATTTGAAAACAAAACAGGCTTAAAGGTGCAAATTACGGTACTTTGACGTCTCCAAACATCTGACTTAGAAAAAGCAATTCTGTAATGGGAATTTTTGTTTTGACGAAAACATCATTCTTCAATAATAGTATCATGGCGACAATTTAATCAAGAAATGTCACTCTTTGAAATTTCTAAATTAGTTTCAAATAAAAACTGATAGTGTGACCTATGGATTGTTAGAGTTAATAATGAATTAATCAAAACTTACAAATAAGTATCATTAAAGTTTGAATAAGGCCATAGGGCCATTGTTTTCATTTATTCATCAGAGGTTGCCGTAAATTCAAAACAAACAATTAATGTTGATGGCATTCTTTTGATAGGATCAAGGTTGATGAGAAATTAATTTTATCAATCACTCATATGTCTTTTTCAAGATTGCCTCGAGTGCGGTAGGTCATGTGGTCGATACTATGCCAGGCCAAAACAAAGGCTGTACAATTTGTATTTGCTCAGGATCAGGATGATATGTCAAGAGTTAGGGATTATGAACAAATCCGAGGACATCCAATTGAATGCTCTCAAGTTTCACTTCCGGTACAAACAATTCTATCTATGACACGCGAATAAAACGCCTGCATTCTAATCAGATCAAATGAAGGAACAATGCATGTCATTGTTGAATTCAAGTTGCACAAAATTGCGTCTTTAATATACATTTATGTTTTACGCAACGGGGTAAGTAGTTTTCGCTTCCGACCATTTCAACCGTTCTTTCGAATTGCCACACCGATGTTCGAAATAAAATAAATTTCCTTTTCTATGAAGACTTACAATAAACTTAACTTTTTTGTTAAATTGTATTTTATTTAGCACATTTTTATTTTGTGATTTGGGGTTTCCGGTAAATATGCTCTTCTTCACGATCCCCCAATAAAAGAAATCAGCAGAATTCAAGAGAATAAGCCCCCTCTTTTGTTAGTTGGGATATAATATATACCCCGGGTCCCTGCAGTGGTATACAACATTCTAACGTTTATATAATATATACCCCGGGTCCCTGCAGTGGTATCCAACACTCTAACGTTTATATAATATATACCCCGGGTCCCTGCAGTGGTATGCAACACTTTAACTTTTATATAATATATACCCCGGGTCCCTGCAGTGGTATCCAACACTCTAACGTTTATATAACATATACCCCGGGTCCCTGCAGGGATCCTATAATGTTATTGTAGTACTAGTAAAAAAAATAGATTTTCAGCGATGTTACCTTCTGTCGTCGTTGTGTTGGAAAATCCTGAGTTGCTTTTATCTCTTTTTTTTCTGTGTTTCTGACTAATTAAGGATCAAAATTTTATTATGCATTTCTGTGTGTAATTGATTATCAAAACTTGATTCCCATTGATTCTACCCGGTCGTATTCGTCCTGTCGGGAAATCCTGAGTTGTTATTGTCTGGTGTGCTCTCTGTAATTATGGATTATTAGTGCTATTAAAAAAAATATGTTGCATCTATCAACAATTTGCAACGTTTCCTTTTTCAGCGTTACCAATGAATGTGTTCTGTCTACAATATGTAGATATCCATTAATAAAAAAACACTTTAATTTTAGAATGATTGACATTCACATGTCACAAAGTTCTTTCTAACCAATTTGACGTGTCTTTCTATAGTGCACAAGGTGAATAAATGATTACATTGCCAGTGGTGCAATTACAGTTGACAGTTAGTTTAATTTCGTGATGGAATTTCGAGAAAAAATTCAATTTAATTTTCTTTTCTTCTGTACTTTTAATTAAGGGAAATTTCACTAACATACCAAAATACAATATATTGTTGAATTGTTCTTTGTCATGGAATTTAATTATATACATGTATTATATATACATTGCTACTTACAGATATTTGCAAATACTTCTAATTGTCATGTCTTAGCTCTAATGATGAACATATTAAAAAAATTATATACATATATGTGTTAATGTGGAGGTTACCATCAAGGAATGCTCGACTTATACCTTTAGTATAGCACATTTTTCAGGTACTTGTCGATGATCGGCGGTATACTCAAGGAAATCTGGCTTTTCGAAACCGGAAATAGACAGAAAAACCGCCAACTTGTTGGACGTGTTTGAAACACCAGGATCTTACCTGCATCATGTTGCTAATAAAAGACAAATTGCAGCAGCTCCTGATTAACATAGTTTTCCTAGGCGTGTTCGTTAGTTCTCCATTGCAAATCAAAATTGTCCGACTCACCTGATCCTTGAGCAATCACATCATTCATCATCTTTAGTTATGTATTATGCCAATCAAAATATAGGTTCATAGGTCCAAATCACTGTAATCACAATCTGGTACGTTCCTCATTCATGACTTATCACCGCGTTTGTAACAGGAGTAACACGCCGGGTGCCAAATGTAGAGCAGGAAATGCATCCCCTTCCGGTGCACCTGGAGTTACCCCTTGTTTATAATGGAGTTCCTGTTGCCTTGTCTTTCGTTTTCTGTGCAATGATTTGTGGATCGTTGTTTGTCCGCCAGGGGCAGGATTCGAATCTACAACCTTAGTGGTGATAGGCACTGAATGCTTAGGTAGTTGTAAATCCAATTAACATACGACCACGATGGTCCCTCCAAATGATAATAGATATGTTTCAAACCATACATTCATTAATCTTTTTATTCAATTTATTTATTAAAACAATAACATTTTCATCGCCATGTGAAAAGTGCATCTTCATTTAACAAACATGATCAAAATAATATGTGGAATTATAGTCCAATAATATTACCAAGTTCTGATGGAAGAGCTGAGTACAAATACCGTTTTAATCACGTTCTTGTATGTTGATTTTTTGCATGCATATTAGTCTGCCTATTCTGGAAGAAAATAATTTTAGTATATAATACATCATCTTCAACGACGTTTGTCAATGAATAAGATAAAGGTTTATCCCATTTCTGAACGCTTATGTATTGGTTTCTTCGTGATCAGCTGTTATAGAAAAGTCATATCACGGCCACTGTTCCAGTCGTGCTATCTGAGTGCGTGATCCGAAGTGACCAATACTTTGACCTGTACTTGTCAATCACAACATTTTATTTATTGCTCCTGGCTGGAGATATTAAATCGACGATTTTTGTTTACATCATAATACAGTTTATTCATCAATCTCCTCTTTACAATAACCTGAATATCCTAGGATTGCACATTAAGGATCCCTGTTTTACATCAATCTCACTTGTCCAGGGGTAGCAAGTGAAAAAAAAATCGATGATTTAATGATATTGAAAAAAGGTTCATTAGAAAAAAAAATAATACTTAATATGGCTTCCATTCAGCTGGATTTGGTCAAATATGAGTCCCGATACTCGGTCGGTCAACACCTGTTCTTTTGCTGTCTTGATTCATCCATACATTTTGTAATGACGTCTTGTACTCCATAGACTAGTTCGGACTACGGTACATCTCTCTTCATGAATCATCTATACCAACTTGTATGATTCGTAGATTTCATGGTTACAGTTAACGTAGATTTCATGGTTACAGTACACGTAGATTTCATGGTTACAGTACACGTAGATTTCATAATTACAGTACATGTAGATTTCATAATTACAGTACATGTAGATTTCATGGTTACATTTAACGTAGATTTCGTGGTTACAGTACACATAGATTTCATGGTTATAGTACACGTAGATCTCATGGTTATATTACACGTAGATTTTATGGTTACAGTTAACGTAGATTTCGTGGTTACAGCTAACGTAGATTTCATGGTTACAGTACACGTCCATGTCATGATTACAGTACACGTAGATTTCATAGTTACAGTACACGTGAATTTCATTGTTACAGTACACGTGGATTTCATGGTTACAGTACACGTGGATTTCATGGTTGCAGTACACGTAGATTTCATGGTTACAATACACATGGATTTTATTATTACAGTGCACTTAGAGTCCATTGTTACAGTACACGGTTACAGTACACGTAGATTTTGTGGTTACAGTACACATAGATTTCAAGGTTGCCATACACGTAGATTCCATGGTTGCCATACACGTAGATTTCATGGTTACAGTTCACGCAGATTTCATGGTTACAGTACACGTAGAATTCATGGTTACAGTACACGTATATGTCATGGTTACCATACACGTAGATTTCATGCTTACAGTACACGTGGATTCATGATTACAGTACACGTATATTTCAAGGTTATATTACACGTAGATTTCATGGGTGCCATACACGTAGATTTCATGGTTACAGTTAACGTAGATTACATGGTTACAGTACACGTAGAATTCATGGTTACAGTACACATAGATTTCAAGGTTATTGTACACGCATATATTTGATAGTTACAGTACACGTGATTTTCATGCTTACAGTACACGTGGATTTCATGGTTACAGTACACGTAGATTTCGTGGTTACAGTACACGTAGATCCCATGGTTATAGTACACGTAGATCTCGTGGTTATATTACACGTATATTTTATGGTTACAGTGCACGTAGATCTCATGGTTACAGTTAACGTAGATTTCATGGTTACAGTACACGTGGATTTCGTGGTTACAGTACACGTCCATGTCATGATTACAGTACACGTGGATTTCATGGTTACAGTACACGTGGACTTCATGGTTGCAGTACACGTAGATTTCATGGTTACAATACACGTGGATTTTATTATTACAGTGCACTTAGAGTCCATTGTTACAGTATACGTGAATTTCATGGTTACTTTACACGTAGATTTCATGGTTACAGTACACATAGATTCCATGGTTGCAATACACGTAGATTTCATGGTTACAGTACAAGTAGATTTCATGGTTACAGTACACGTAGATTTCATGGTTAGAGTACACGTAGATTTCATGGTTACAGTACACGTGGATTCATGATTACAGAACACGTAGATTTCAAGGTTATATGACACGTAGAATTCATGGTTGCCATACACGTAGATTTCATGGTTATAGTTAACGTAGATTCCATGGTTACAGTACACGTAGAATTCATGGTTACAGTACACGTAGATTTCAAGGTTATTGTACACGCATATATTTCATAGTTACAGTACACGTGAATTTCATGTTTACAGTACATGTGGATTTCATGGTTACAGTACACGTAGATTTCAAGGTTATAGTACACGTAGATTTCATGGTTACAGTACACGTAGATTTCATGTTTGCCATACACGTAGATTACATGGTTACAGTACACGTAAATTTCATGGTTACAGTACACATAGATTTCAAGGTTACAGTACTCGTAGATTTCATGATTACTGTACACGTAGATTTCAAGGTACAGTACACGTATATTTCATGATTACAGTACACGTATATTTCATGGCTACAGTACACGTATATTTCATGGTTACAGTACACGTAGATTTCATGGTTACAGTACACATATATTCCATGGTTACAGTACACGTAGATTTCATGGTTACATTACATGTAGATTCCATGGTTACAGTACACGTAGATTTCAAGGTTACCATACACGTAGATTACATGGTTGCCATGCAAGTATATTTCATGCTAACAGTACACGTAGATTCCATGGTTATAGTACACGTAGATCTCATGGCTATATTACTCGTAGATTTCATGGTTACATTACACGTAGATCTCATGGTTATAGTACACGTGGATTTCGTGGTTACAGTACATATGGAGTTCGTGATTACATTACACATAGATTTCATAGTTACAGTACACGTGAATTTCATGGTTACAGTACACGTGGATTGCATGGTTACAGTACACGTAGATTTCATGATTGCAGTACACGTAGATCCCATGGTTAGAGTACACGTAGATTTCATGGTTACAGTACACGTGGATTCATGATTACAGTACACGTAGATTTCAAGGTTATATTACACGTAGAATTCATGGTTGCCATACACGTAGATTTCATGGTTATAGTTAACGTAGATTCCATGATTACAGTACACGTAGAATTCATGGTTACAGTACACGTAGATTTCAAGGTTATTGTACACGCATATATTTCATAGTTACAGTACACGTGAATTTCATGTTTACAGTACATGTGGATTTCATGGTTACAGTACGCGTAGATTTCATGGTTACAGTACACGTAGATTTCAAGGTTATAGTACACGTAGATTTCATGGTTACAGTACACGTAGATTTCATGTTTGCCATACACGTAGATTACATGGTTACAGTACACGTAAATTTCATGGTTACAGTACACATAGATTTCAAGGTTACAGTACTCGTAGATTTCATGATTACTGTACACGTAGATTTCAAGGTACAGTACACGTATATTTCATGATTACAGTACACGTATATTTCATGGCTACAGTACACGTATATTTCATGGTTACAGTACACGTAGATTTCATGGTTACAGTACACATATATTCCATGATTACAGTACACGTAGATTTCATGGTTACATTACACGTAGATTCCATGGTTACAGTACACGTATATTTCAAGGTTACCATACACGTAGATTACATGGTTGCCATGCAAGTATATTTCATGCTAACAGTACACGTAGATTCCATGGTCATAGTACACGTAGATCTCATGGCTATATTACTCGTAGATTTCATGGTTACATTACACGTAGATCTCATGGTTACAGTACACGTGGATTTCGTGGTTACAGTACATATGGAGTTCGTGATTACATTACACATAGATTTCATAGTTACAGTACACGTGAATTTCATGGTTACAGTACACGTGGATTTCATGGTTACAGTACACGTAGATTTCATGATTGCAGTACACGTAGATTCCATGGTTATAGTACACGTAGATCTCATGGCTATATTGCTCGTAGATTTCATGGTTACATTACACGTAGATCTCATGGTTACAGTACACGTGGATTTCGTGGTTACAGTACATATGGAGTTCGTGATTACAGTACACATAGATTTCATAGTTACAGTACACGTGAATTTCATGGTTACAGTACACGTGGATTTCATGGTTACAGTACACGTAGATTTCATGATTGCAGTACACGTAGATTTCATGGTTATATTACACGTAGATTTCATGGTTACAATACACGTGGATTTTATGATTACAGTACACGTAGATTCCATGGTTACAATACACGCGAATTTCATGGTTATAGTACACGTAGATTTCATGGTTACAGTACACGTAGATTTCATGGTTACAGTACACGTAGATTTCACGGTTGCCATACACGTAGATTTCATGGTTACAGTACACGCAGATTTCAAGGTTATATTACACGTAGATTTCATTGTTGCCATGCACGTAGATTTCATGGTTACAGTTAACGTTGATTCCATGGTTTACAGTACACGTAGATTTCATGGTTACAGTACATGTAGATTTCAAGGCTATAGTACACGTAGATTTCATGGTTACAGTACAGGTGAATTTCATGATTACAGTACACGTAGATTTCATGGTTACAGTGCACGTGATTTTCATGTTTACAGTACACGTAGATTCCATGGATATAATACACGTAGATTTCATGGTAACAAAACCACAAAGTTCAAAGTAATACTGCAAAGATTAATCCCTACTGATAGTAGATATGCACACTGATGATATCGATATAGAAAGTAAACGTTGGAGAAAACCGAAGGGGCAATCAAGATTGAACAATTCAGAAACACTGGCAGCATTGGGTACACAAGACATAGGACGAAGACAAACAAGACAAAACAAAAAACACAACACAGAAAACTAAAAAGGATGAGCACAGGGACCCCACCAATAACCGGTGTGAACCCAGGTGATAGCGAAGGCTAAGCAGTTCCTGCCTCTGATAAGACGCGCACCGTGTTACATGAGCTCTCCTACGGGCGTATGGTCTTATGATGCGGCTAGCTTTCAAAATATGAAAATACTACCTCTCTTCTTTGGCAACCATACAAAAAAAATCGTTATATTTGGTGTAGTATTACCAGAGCGTAGATAAATAGGATAGTTCAGGTTTTTGAGATTTCATCTTTTATTTCAATTGTCATCGCAAGTTCCAGCATAATAATATATATAGCAACAATATAGAATTCGAGTTCAATAACAATGGAATATTGAAAACGCTTAACTTGGTTTCATCTGTAGGCGCCTAAAATCGACTCCAGACAATCTGCGACTGATGAAACAGAGCCATTGAACATATATCATATTTCAGTATCTAAAGTCAAAACTAGAAATTTCTTAGATGTTTTCTGATGTTTCTTATAACAAAGTATAGATCAGAGAAATATTTCAGTCAACAAGTCTCCTTTATAGTATACTTTCTTGTAGATCTATCGAAAGTGATAATGGAACCACGTTCAAATAAATCTGAACATCGCTCGAAACAAACACATAAGACTGTTGATTAACAAATCCATAACAAATATCAAACATTATTTCAAAGTAAAATATAGTAGTATTAAGATCGTATACTTCTGTGAAAATCTCCAAACGAGAGACAAAATAGCAGAAAAACCAATAATTGTTCACTCAACTTCCCATCAGGGATAGGCAATATATACAATTACGGACCTGATAGAAAACATATATAAACATTTCAAAGAATGTAACATTTACTACTTGAAAACCAATCTTTGTTGTAAATACACTTGATTGATTGATTGATTATTTGTTGTTCAATGTTAAGTGAACAGTATTTGAGCTATATTTATGACAGGAAAAGGATTTTAAAAATTAGTAGATGTTAGAGAAATCGAAGGGAACTCCATAATGGCCAATCATGAGACACAAACAAGCAAATAAAAAGTTAAAAGTGAAAAGTTGTTACTGTGATAGCCCTATGGGCGGATGTTCAGACTGCCACCGACAAAATATAAGACATTACACACTGCACAAATATTATATCGACCATTCCTTCTATATAAGCATTACAACGAGTCGCCCTCCATCTGAGGAATACGAGCAATCTGACATCAATTAAAGATTTGAAAAATCTGATTACTGGTTTCCTTATAGCGACATATTGGCATCTTGTCACTTCGACGATGAATTAAAGGGACATTTGAGATGCAGGTGCCTTGTCAAACAGACAATAGAGAACTAAGAATTATAAACGATCGATCGCTATTTTACTATAGAAAGCATGACAGCTAATTGTATTAGTCTCACAATTTCTTATGCGAAAACCAGAAATAGATCAACGACTGACATGAATATTAGTATCATAGAACAGTACTAGGAAGTATACTCTGGTTTCCTCCACCAATAAAACTTACCTCCACGATATAACTGAAATATTGTGGAAAGTGGCGTTAAACAACATAATCCTAACACTAACTTTCAAGCAACAGAAACAGTATTCCGACATGTCGTTTCACTCGCGGATTTTAGCGATCAAATGAAACTTATAAACATCATATTATAAAATATGAACTACCTGATGAAGGTTATTCCAGAAACGCGTTGTACCCCCAAAATTAGATTTTTACGTTTATATTGTTATCACTGCTGTTGGATTATTACTTCGCGAGCGTATCACCGCCGATAATCAGTGCTTCGGACTGACAAGGCTTATTAGATATATTTATGTTAAACATTAACAGTTTCTAAATAATGAAATTATTAAAATTCAAATTGTCCTCCCTCAGGTATAAGTGACCTTAGCTGAGTTTCCTAATATGGTTAGGTCCTATAGTGTTCTTACTCCCAAATACCTTTTAATTATTTGGCTTTCTAACCTTTCTAACCTTTCTAACCTTTCTAACCTTTAGCCTGTGAACGTACATGTTGAAGGTACTATTAGATCATTTGGCTTTCATATATTTTGACCTTGAGCATACCTGATGAAGGTTATTCCAGAAGTGTGTCGTGCGCACTAAATTTGATATCTACTTTTTTAGTATTCCAGAAACGCGACTTGGCACTAAATTTCACTCCCGCGGTTTTTAGTGGGGTCCGTGTTACTCGATCTGTAGTTTTATATGTATGTTTTTCAGATCGTTGTTTGTCCTTTTATACTTTTTCTTTTGGCCATTGCGTTGTATGTTCTTCTTCGATATACGGATTCTGATTACCCTTTTGGTATCTTTAAGCTCTTCTTAGATATCTCCGTATGTATTGATACATTGTGTTTTTACAACATACCATCTGTTTGTTACAGTTGAATGATAATAACATTTATATAATCTAGGAGTAAGCCTATTTTTTAATATCTTGCAAGGACGTATTGAGATTGTAGATATATGTCACAATAACAAGAATATTAAAACAAGAAAATTAATTAAAAAAACAATATTGCAAATATTATATCGACTTCCATCTCGAACTAATAGTATCCGATTAACTGATTTACTAAGCAACAACAAAGACTTGACAAATAAACAAAAACACAGAGCAAAACTACGTCTGGTAGAAGAACGGAGTTATCGTATGAGGGGCTATGATTATGGATTATTGTGTTTAGCGCCACTTTCAAGGATATTGCAGCCAAGCTATATCGTGGCAGTCAGCTTATTTGTGGAGGAAAGCCACGAACATGTCGAAAGTCACTGACAAATTTTATCAAATAATGTTGTATCGAGTACACCTAGCCATGAGCGGGATTCGAACTCAGACCATTAGTAGTGATAGGCACTGATTGCATGGGTACATATAGTTGTAAATCCAGCTACCACACGACCACAACGGTCCCTTTGATCGTATAATACCTCGATGCAAATATGCCACATTACAAGAGCAATATGCTAGAAAGTTGTTATATATGGAAAAATAATCTTCCAAATTTTCATTAAACAGTATACATTTTATGAAAAGTTAACTTGTCCAAGTGAAATTCAGAACTCTTAATTCGAAGGACAAGGACATAACATGGGCCAAAAGAAAAAGGTGCAAATAATAGACCACGAAACACTATACAGAAAACAAAACAAACCCCACTGCTTTGTGGACTCCTTCGTGAGACGCGTGTGCACAATCCGGTGATAAATCATGAACGAGGAAACAATCACGAAATTGTGACAACAACGTGGACATATGTGTTCTGTTAAATACCGTTTGTTTGTCAATATGCTATGGTTAATATCCTGTGTTTTAACAGAACACAGAACGTTCGTTAACATTGAACTGACTATTACCTTTTGTTAATGCCTGATAAGGACTTATTGATGTTTTGGTCTTAATGTACAATAACGAGAATATTAAAACGTGGACATTAATTAATAGAACAACATTTGAAGCAATCTATTTACGTCTATCTTAGAAGAAATTTTGGTGGATGTATCTAATACTAACAAAAACATGACTGATTAAAAAAACATATTATTTAAGAAAAGTTTGAAGATATCAAAGGGGTAATCAGAAGTCGTGAATGACAAATGATACAATGGCCAAAATAAAAAGGACAAAAGGACAATACATTATCTACGAAACAAGGACAATACATTATCTACAAAACAAGGACAAAACATTATCTACAAAACAAGGACAATACATTATCTACAAAACAAGGACAATACATTATCTACAAAACAAGGACAATACATTATCTACAAAACAAGGACAATACATTATCTACAAAACAAGGACGATACATTATCTACAAAACAAGGACAATACATTATCTACAAAACAAGGACAATACATTATCTACAAAACAAGGACAATACATTATCTACAAAACAAGGACAATACATTATCTACAAAACAAGGTCAATACATTATCTACGAAACAAGGACAATACATTATCTACAAAACAAGGACAATACATTATCTACGAAACAAGGACAATACATTATCTACAAAACAAGGACAATACATTATCTACAAAACAAGGACAATACATTATCTACAAAACAAGGTCAATACATTATCTACGAAACAAGGACAATACATTATCTACAAAACAAGGACAATACATTATCTACGAAACAAGGACAATACATTATCTACAAAACAAGGACAATACATTATCTACAAAACAAGGTCAATACATTATCTACGAAACAAGGACAATACATTATCTACAAAACAAGGACAATACATTATCTACGAAACAAGGACAATACATTATCTACAAAACAAGGACAATACATTATCTACAAAACAAGGACAATACATTATCTACAAAACAAGGACAATACATTATCTACAAAACAAGGTCAATACATTATCTACGAAACAAGGACAATACATTATCTACAAAACAAGGACAATACATTATCTACAAAACAAGGACAATACATTATCTACGAAACAAGGACAATACATTATCTACGAAACAAGGACAATACATTATCTACAAAACAAGGACAATACATTATCTACAAAACAAGGACGATACATTATCTACAAAACAAGGACAATACATTATCTACAAAACAAGGACAATACATTATCTACAAAACAAGGACAATACATTATCTACAAAACAAGGACAATACATTATCTACAAAACAAGGACAATACATTATCTACAAAACAAGTACAATACATTATCTACAAAACAAGGACAATACATTATCTACAAAACAAGGACAATACATTATCTACAAAAAAGAACAATACATTATCTACAAAACAAGGACAATACATTATCTACAAAACAAGGACAATACATTATCTACAAAACAAGGACAATACATTATCTACAAAACAAGGACAATACATTATCTACAAAACAAGGACGATACATTATCTACAAAACAAGGACGATACATTATCTACAAAACAAGGACAATACATTATCTACAAAACAAGGACAATACATTATCTACAAAACAAGGACAATACATTATCTACAAAACAAGGTCAATACATTATCTACGAAACAAGGACAATACATTATCTACAAAACAAGGACGATACATTATCTACAAAAAAGGACGATACATTATCTACAAAACAAGGACAATACATTATCTACAAAACAAGGACAATACATTATCTACAAAACAAGGACAATACATTATCTACAAAACAAGGACAATACATTATCTACAAAACAAGGGCAATACATTATCTACAAAACAAGGGCAATACATTATCTACAAAACAAGGGCAATACATTATCTACAAAACAAGGACAATACATTATCTACAAAACAAGGACAATACATTATCTACAAAACAAGGACAATACATTATCTACAAAACAAGGACAATACATTATCTACAAAACAAGGACAATACATTATCTACAAAACAAGGACAATACATTATCTACAAAACAAGGACAATACATTATCTACAAAACAAGGACAATACATTATCTACAAAACAAGGACAATACATTATCTACAAAACAAGGACAATACATTATCTACAAAACAAGGACGATACATTATCTACAAAACAAGGACAATACATTATCTACAAAACAAGGACAATACATTATCTACAAAACAAGGACGATACATTATCTACAAAACAAGGACGATACATTATCTACAAAACAAGGACAATACATTATCTACAAAACAAGGACAATACATTATCTACAAAACAAGGACAATACATTATCTACAAAACAAGGACAATACATTATCTACAAAACAAGGACAATACATTATCTACAAAACAAGGACGATACATTATCTACAAAACAAGGACAATACATTATCTACAAAACAAGGGCAATACATTATCTACAAAACAAGGACAATACATTATCTACAAAACATTATACAGAAAACAAATGAACGAGCAACGCAAATCAGGGGTAAACGCAGGTGCTCCCGAAGGGTCGACATTTCATGTTCCACAATAAATTTAAAATGATCCAAGGCTTTCTTTGGTTTTGTTTCAGATTTTAGATAATAAACATCTTAGTTTTAAGATAAATGTTCATTATTTTTATAGTAAAGTACTATACATCTATTTGTTAAAATACGAGAACAGTATTCCTACATATTGTCGGTTGAACTTGTTCTCGACCTGAATATGCATAAAATATTTACCACTGCTGCTTCCGCAACAAGCAAAGAATAGTCAGTTTGCATTGGGAGTGTCTTGGCCATGATGGTACGATAGTTGAAGTTTTGTCTACATTAACAATCAAATCCTATCACCATTTATGTCGTCATTTCCAGTTTCCGTCAATGGAGAGGTCGACTCTATACAACTGTTTTGGAATAGTATATGATGTTTATCGTCAATTGCAGTAATATCACGTGACTACCAGACTGACTTAACGGAGGATGGAACCATGGTAATTGATAACGAACTGACCCGTAAAACTCCAAGACAAGGGTATGGGTCTGCTAAGCATTACATTTTGTACACCTATATTCACCCCTCCACTTTAAGCTTCTGGTCACAAGTCAATACCTTTTACCACTCGGACATCCCCCTCCCCCCCCCCCTCCCCCCACACCCACCATAATGTATAAAAATCGTCAGACATGCAATCAAAAGCGAAAAACCTCATTTCCAATTCATCATATTATTAATTGACAGCTAATAAAATAAATGGTTAACCAAGAATAATGTTTGTGACATCAAACATCGTTCATACGACTTTGATCCCTCCAATTAAAAACCTACATATTATGTAAAATCTATAATGATATACACTATGTATTTAATATATTGATATATTGTATAACTGCTAGTAGTTGGCATCCGAACTATTTTATCTACTAATCCAAATAAAAACGTAGATATCAAATTTAGTCTGCACGAGGCGTTTCTGTAATAACCTTTATAACGTACGCTCAAGATCGAAAGATTGGAAAGCCACATAATTATTTTTTTTGGGAGAAATAAAACCAAAGGCCCAAGCTTTCACTTCCTTGGAATACCATCATTCCCCAAAGGGCAACAAAGACCTAGATTTTCCGCTGAAGGAAATATTCGTCCGCTAGTTATGCGGGGGCTTCAAATTCGCAACTGGACCATAAAATGGGATGAAAATGATTGCCTTGGCATGAAGAATATCATGCTATTGATGCAAATAATTTGCAGCAATTCTTAATGAGAAATACCTGGTTAGGAATGGTCGTTAGTGTTGCAAGGCAGTTTTCACCCCTATCAATAATGTTCCATTTTACTTATGACAATCAAATTCTCCGTCCATTGGTCGATCCAAGTGCTGCCTTATCATCTACATGCTTTATTATTTACAACTTGTTACTCTTTGCGAGCACTTGGATTCAGTCTGGTTTTATTTTATTGTTTTAGGTGAGGGTCGAGTTCCAGCAGCAGCTGAATATGGAGTATATCTCTCTCAGTTGATACGATATTATAGAGCAGGTGGTTCCTATCAGGATTTCCTTGATAGAGGGTTGATGTTAACAAGGGTTCCTCTTGGTTAAGTTAAAGTCTTCATTTCGAAAATTTTACGGTTGCCACCATGACTTGATTGACTTATTATGGAATATCTGTGTCACTTGTCGAAAACACTTCCCAGTCCTTTCCTCATTCATGACTTATTACCGGGCTTGTAACTAAATTAACATGACGGGTGCCACTAATGGAGCAGAAACTGCTTATCCAGCCGGAGCACCTGAGTTCACCCCCGTTTTTAGTGGGGTTCGTCTTACTCGATCTTTAGTTTATGTGTATGATTAATAGATCGTTGTTTGTCCTTTTGTACTTTTTCTTTTGGCCATTGCGTTGTATGTTCTTCTTCGATATACGGATTCTGATTACCCCTTTTGTATCTTCAAACTCTTCTCGCAAATCATTATATTTTTCTCTGTTGTGTTTTCGTATGTTTCCCCTCGTTCTATACGTGTCTTGTGTGCAATGCTGCCTGTGTCCCTGCGTTTTCCATTCCTCGTTGTTCCATCAGTTTTCACTAACTTGCATTGTTCTTGGCAGGGATATATCTGAAATACTGTCCAGTCGACGCTAAGCAACAATCAGTCAATAAATCATTAGTTTGAATATATTGAAGAGTATAGAAAATAGGTTGATAATGCACTGAAACAGCAGTCCGTAGGTAGACATGTCGCTCCACTCGGACACATTTTCCTGATTCCGAGCCAACCGGTCACTGCTTTTACTCCTTAAAGATGCTTGCTAAGCGGAGAAGCAGCAGATGCCAATACTATAGTCTTCGGTTTCATCGAACAGTCGGTTGAACCCAACATCTACTCCGCTCGAGGCGAGCACGCCACCCATTCCACTACCGATGCAGTTCGAGTTGGAATATTCGTTGAACTCTCGTAAATCAATCGTAGCTAAACAACGATGGTAATTTACTCATGCGTAACGCACGTTCGTGAATTACAGTGTTGTTCTGTTAGTCGTGAATTACAGTGTTGTTCGGTTAGTCGTGAATTACAGTGTTGTTCGGTTAGTCGTGAATTACAGTGTTGTTCGGTTAGTCGTGAATTACAGTGTTGTTCGGTTAGTCGTGAATTACAGTGTTGCTCGGTTAGTCGTGAATAACAGTGTTGCTCGGTTAGTCGTGAATTACAGTGTTGTTCGGTTAGTCGTGAATTACAGTGTTGCTCGGTTAGTCGTGAATTACAGTGTTGTTCGCTTAGTCGTGAATTACAGTGTTGCTCGGTTAGTCGTGAATTACAGTGTTGCTCGGTTAGTCGTGAATTACAGTGTTGTTCGGTTAGTCGTGAATTACAGTGTTGCTCGGTTAGTCGTGAATTACAGTGTTGCTCGGTTAGTCGTGAATTACAGTGTTGCTCGGTTAGTCGTGAATTACAGTGTTGCTCGGTTAGTCGTGAATTACTGTGTTGCTCGGTTAGTCGTGAATTACAGTGTTGCTCGGTTAGTCGTGAATTACAGTGTTGTTCGGTTAGTCGTGAATTACAGTGTTGCTCGGTTAGTCGTGATTTACAGTGTTGTTCGGTTAGTCGTGAATTACAGTGTTGTTCGGTTAGTCGTGAATTACAGTGTTGCTCGGTTAGTCGTGAATTACAGTGTTGCTCGGTTAGTCGTGAATTACAGTGTTGCTCGGTTAGTCGTGAATTACAGTGTTGTTCGGTTAGTCGTGAATTCCAGTGTTGCTCGGTTAGTCGTGAATTACAGTGTTGTTCGGTTAGTCGTGAATTACAGTGTTGCTCGGTTAGTCGTGAATTACAGTGTTGTTCGGTTAGTCGTGAATTACAGTGTTGTTCGGTTAGTCGTGAATTACAGTGTTGTTCGGTTAGTCGTGAATTACAGTGTTGCTCAGTTAGTCGTGAATTACAGTGTTGCTAGGTTAGTCGTGAATTACAGTGTTGTTCGGTTAGTCGTGAATTACAGTGTTGCTCGGTTAGTCGTGAATTACAGTGTTGTTCGGTTAGTCGTGAATTACAGTCTTGCTCGGTTAGTCGTGAATTACAGTGTTGTTCGGTTAGTCGTGAATTACAGTGTTGCTCGGTTAGTCGTGAATTACAGTGTTGCTCGGTTAGTCGTGAATTACAGTGTTGCTCGGTTAGTCGTGAATTACAGTGTTGTTCGGTTAGTCGTGAATTACAGTGTTGCTCGGTTAGTCGTGAATTACAGTGTTGTTCGGTTAGTCGTGAATTACAGTGTTGCTCGGTTAGTCGTGAATTACAGTGTTGCTCGGTTAGTCGTGAATTACAGTGTTGTTCGGTTAGTCGTGAATTACAGTGTTGCTCGGTTAGTCGTGAATTACATTGTTGTTCGGTTAGTCGTGAATTACAGTGTTGCTCGGTTAGTCGTGAATTACAGTGTTGTTCGGTTAGTCGTGAATTACAGTGTTGCTCGGTTAGTCGTGAATTACAGTGTTGTTCGGTTAGTCGTGAATTACAGTGTTGCTCGGTTAGTCGTGAATTACAGTGTTGTTCGGTTAGTCGTGAATTACAGTGTTGCTCGGTTAGTCGTGAATTACAGTGTTGCTCGGTTAGTCGTGAATTACAGTGTTGCCCGGTTAGTCGTGAATTACAGTGTTGCTCGGTTAGTCGTGAATTACAGTGTTGCTCGGTTAGTCGTGAATTACAGTGTTGCTCGGTTATTCCTGAATTACAGTGTTCCTCGGTTAGTCGTGAATTACAGTGTTGTTCGGTTAGTCGTGAATTACAGTGTTGCTCGGTTAGTCGTGAATTACAGTGTTGTTCGGTTAGTCGTGAATTACAGTGTTGCTCGGTTAGTCGTGAATTACAGTGTTGTTCGGTTAGTCGTGAATTACAGTGTTGCTCGGTTAGTCGTGAATTACAGTGTTGTTCGGTTAGTCGTGAATTACAGTGTTGCTCGGTTAGTCGTGAATTACAGTGTTGCTCGGTTAGTCGTCAATTACAGTGTTGTTCGCTTAGTCGTGAATTACAGTGTTGCTCGGTTAGTCGTGAATTACAGTGTTGCTCGGTTAGTCGTGAATTACAGTGTTGTTCGGTTAGTCGTGAATTACAGTGTTGCTCGGTTAGTCGTGAATTACAGTGTTGCTCGGTTAGTCGTGAATTACAGTGTTGCTCGGTTAGTCGTGAATTACAGTGTTGCTCGGTTAGTCGTGAATTACTGTGTTGCTCGGTTAGTCGTGAATTACAGTGTTGCTCGGTTAGTCGTGAATTACAGTGTTGTTTGGTTAGTCGTGAATTACAGTGTTGCTCGGTTAGTCGTGATTTACAGTGTTGTTCGGTTAGTCGTGAATTACAGTGTTGTTCGGTTAGTCGTGAATTACAGTGTTGCTCGGTTAGTCGTGAATTACAGTGTTGCTCGGTTAGTCGTGAATTACAGTGTTGCTCGGTTAGTCGTGAATTACAGTGTTGTTCGGTTAGTCGTGAATTACAGTGTTGCTCGGTTAGTCGTCAATTACAGTGTTGTTCGGTTAGTCGTGAATTACAGTGTTGCTCGGTTAATCGTGAATTACAGTGTTGTTCGGTTAGTCGTGAATTACAGTGTTGTTCAGTTAGTCGTGAATTACAGTGTTGTTCGGTTAGTCGTGAATCACAGTGCTGCTCAGTTAGTCGTGAATTACAGTGTTGCTAGGTTAGTCGTGAATTACAGTGTTGTTCGGTTAGTCGTGAATTACAGTCTTGCTCGGTTAGTCGTGAATAACAGTGTTGTTCGGTTAGTCGTGAATTACAGTCTTGCTCGGTTAGTCGTGAATTACAGTGTTGTTCGGTTAGTCGTGAATTACAGTGTTGCTCGGTTAGTCGTGAATTACAGTGTTGCTCGGTTAGTCGTGAATTACAGTGTTGCTCGGTTAGTCGTGAATTACAGTGTTGTTCGGTTAGTCGTGAATTACAGTGTTGCTCGGTTAGTCGTGAATTACAGTGTTGTTCGGTTAGTCGTGAATTACAGTGTTGCTCGGATAGTCGTGAATTACAGTGTTGTTCGGTTAGTCGTGAATTACAGTGTTGTTCGGTTAGTCGTGAATTACAGTGTTGCTCGGTTAGTCGTGAATTACAGTGTTGTTCGGTTAGTCGTGAATTACAGTGTTGCTCGTTAGTCGTGAATTACAGTGTTGTTCGGTTAGTCGTGAATTACAGTGTTGCTCGGTTAGTCGTGAATTACAGTGTTGTTCGGTTAGTCGTGAATTACAGTGTTGCTCGGTTAGTCGTGAATTACAGTGTTGTTCGGTTAGTCGTGAATTACAGTGTTGCTCGGTTAGTCGTGAATTACAGTGTTGTTCGGTTAGTCGTGAATTACAGTGTTGCTCGGTTAGTCGTGAATTACAGTGTTGCTCAGTTAGTCGTGAATTACAGTGTTGCCCGGTTAGTCGTGAATTACAGTGTTGCTCGGTTAGTCGTGAATTACAGTGTTGCTCGGTTAGTCGTGAATTACAGTGTTGCTCGGTTATTCCTGAATTACAGTGTTCCTCGGTTAGTCGTGAATTACAGTGTTGTTCGGTTAGTCGTGAATTACAGTGTTGCTCGGTTAGTTGTGAATTACAGTGTTGTTCGGTTAGTCGTGAATTACAGTGTTGCTCGGTTAGTCGTCAATTACAGTGTTGTTCGGTTAGTCGTGAATTACTGCGTTGCTCGGTTAGTCGTGAATTACAGTGTTGCTCGGTTAGTCGTGAATTACAGTGTTGTTCGGTTAGTCGTGAATTACAGTGTTGCTCGGTTAGTCGTGATTTACAGTGTTGTTCGGTTAATCGTGAATTACAGTGTTGTTCGGTTAGTCGTGAATTACAGTGTTGCTCGGTTAGTCGTGAATTACAGTGTTGCTCGGTTAGTCGTGAATTACAGTGTTGCTCGGTTAGTCGTGAATTACAGTGTTGTTCGGTTAGTCGTGAATTACAGTGTTGCTAGGTTAGTCGTGAATTACAGCGTTGTTCGGTTAGTCGTGAATTACAGTGTTGCTCGGTTAGTCGTGAATTACAGTGTTGTTCGGTTAGTCGTGAATTACAGTGTTGTTCGGTTAGTCGTGAATTACAGTGTTGTTCGGTTAGTCGTGAATTACAGTGTTGCTCGGTTAGTCGTGAATTACAGTGTTGCTAGGTTAGTCGTGAATTACAGTGTTGTTCGGTTAGTCGTGAATTACAGTGTTGCTCGGTTAGTCGTGAATTACAGTGTTGTTCGGTTAGTCGTGAATTACAGTCTTGCTCGGTTAGTCGTGAATTACAGTGTTGTTCGGTTAGTCGTGAATTACAGTGTTGCTCGGTTAGTCGTGAATTACAGTGTTGCTCGGTTAGTCGTGAATTACAGTGTTGCTCGGTTAGTCGTGAATTCCAGTGTTGTTCGGTTAGTCGTGAATTACAGTGTTGCTCGGTTAGTCGTGAATTACAGTGTTGTTCGGTTAGTCGTGAATTACAGTGTTGTTCGGTTAGTCGTGAATTACAGTGTTGCTCGGTTAGTCGTGAATTACAGTGTTGCTCGGTTAGTCGTGAATTACAGTGTTGCTCGGTTAGTCGTGAATTCCAGTGTTGCTCGGTTAGTCGTGAATTACAGTGTTGCTCGGTTAGTCGTGAATTACAGTGTTGCCCGGTTAGTCGTGAATTACAGTGTTGCTCGGTTAGTCGTGAATTACAGTGTTGCTCGGTTAGTCGTGAATTACAGTGTTGTTCGGTTAGTCGTGAATTACAGTGTTGCTCGGTTAGTCGTGAATTACAGTGTTGTTCGGTTAGTCGTGAATTACAGTGTTGCTCGGTTAGTCGTGAATTACAGTGTTGTTCGGTTAGTCGTGAATAACAGTGTTGTTCGGTTAGTCGTGAATTACAGTGTTGCTCGGTTAGTCGTGAATTACAGTGTTGTTCGGTTAGTCGTGAATTACAGTGTTGCTCGGTTAGTCGTGAATTACAGTGTTGCTCGGTTAGTCGTGAATTACAGTGTTGCTCGGTTAGTCGTGAATTCCAGTGTTGCTCGGTTAGTCGTGAATTACAGTGTTGCTCGGTTAGTCGTGAATTACAGTGTTGCCCGGTTAGTCGTGAATTACAGTGTTGCTCGGTTAGTCGTGAATTACAGTGTTGCTCGGTTAGTCGTCAATTACAGTGTTGTTCGCTTAGTCGTGAATTACAGTGTTGCTCGGTTAGTCGTGAATTACAGTGTTGTTCGGTTAGTCGTGAATTACAGTGTTGCTCGGTTAGTCGTGAATTACAGTGTTGTTCGGTTAGTCGTGAATAACAGTGTTGTTCGGTTAGTCGTGAATTACAGTGTTGCTCGGTTAGTCGTGAATTACAGTGTTGTTCGGTTAGTCGTGAATTACAGTGTTGCTCGGATAGTCGTGAATTACAGTGTTGTTCGGTTAGTCGTGAATTACAGTGTTGTTCGGTTAGTCGTGAATTACAGTGTTGCTCGGTTAGTCGTGAATTACAGTGTTGTTCGGTTAGTCGTGAATTACAGTGTTGCTCGTTAGTCGTGAATTACAGTGTTGTTCGGTTAGTCGTGAATTACAGTGTTGCTCGGTTAGTCGTGAATTACAGTGTTGTTCGGTTAGTCGTGAATTACAGTGTTGCTCGGTTAGTCGTGAATTACAGTGTTGTTCGGTTAGTCGTGAATTACAGTGTTGCTCGGTTAGTCGTGAATTACAGTGTTGTTCGGTTAGTCGTGAATTACAGTGTTGCTCGGTTAGTCGTGAATTACAGTGTTGCTCGGTTAGTCGTGAATTACAGTGTTGCCCGGTTAGTCGTGAATTACAGTGTTGCTCGGTTAGTCGTGAATTACAGTGTTGCTCGGTTAGTCGTGAATTACAGTGTTGCTCGGTTATTCCTGAATTACAGTGTTCCTCGGTTAGTCGTGAATTACAGTGTTGTTCGGTTAGTCGTGAATTACAGTGTTGCTCGGTTAGTTGTGAATTACAGTGTTGTTCGGGTAGTCGTGAATTACAGTGTTGCTCGGTTAGTCGTGAATTACAGTGTTGTTCGGTTAGTCGTGAATTACTGTGTTGCTCGGTTAGTCGTGAATTACAGTGTTGCTCGGTTAGTCGTGAATTACAGTGTTGTTCGGTTAGTCGTGAATTACAGTGTTGCTCGGTTAGTCGTGATTTACAGTGTTGCTCGTTAGTCGTGAATTACAGTGTTGTTCGGTTAGTCGTGAATTACAGTGTTGCTCGGTTAGTCGTGAATTACAGTGTTGTTCGGTTAGTCGTGAATTACAGTGTTGCTCGGTTAGTCGTGAATTACAGTGTTGTTCGGTTAGTCGTGAATAACAGTGTTGCTCGGTTAGTCGTGAATTACAGTGTTGTTCGGTTAGTCGTGAATTACAGTGTTGCTCGGTTAGTCGTGAATTACAGTGTTGCTCGGTTAGTCGTGAATTACAGTGTTGCCCGGTTAGTCGTGAATTACAGTGTTGCTCGGTTAGTCGTGAATTACAGTGTTGCTCGGTTAGTCGTGAATTACAGTGTTGTTCGGTTAGTCGTGAATTACAGTGTTGCTCGGTTAGTCGTGAATTACAGTGTTGCTCGGTTAGTCGTGAATTACAGTGTTGTTCGGTTAGTCGTGAATAACAGTGTTGTTCGGTGAGTCGTGAATTACAGTGTTGCTCGGTTAGTCGTGAATTACAGTGTTGTTCGGTTAGTCGTGAATTACAGTGTTGCTCGGATAGTCGTGAATTACAGTGTTGTTCGGTTAGTCGTGAATTACAGTGTTGTTCGGTTAATCGTGAATTACAGTCTTGCTCGGTTAGTCGTGAATTACAGTGTTGTTCGGTTAGTCGTGAATTACAGTGTTGCTCGTTAGTCGTGAATTACAGTGTTGTTCGGTTATTCGTGAATTACAGTGTTGCTCGGTTAGTCGTGAATTACAGTGTTGTTCGGTTTAATCGTGAATTACAGTGTTGCTCGGTTAGTCGTGAATTACAGTGTTGTTCGGTTAGTCGTGAATTACAGTGTTGCTCGGTTAGTCGTGATTTACAGTGTTGTTCGGTTAGTCGTGAATTACAGTGTTGTTCGGTTAGTCGTGAATTACAGTGTTGCTCGGTTAGTCGTGAATTACAGTGTTTCTCGGTTAGTCGTGAATTACAGTGTTGCTCGGTTAGTCGTGAATTACAGTGTTGTTTGGTTAGTCGTGAATTACAGTGTTGCTCGGTTAGTCGTGAATTACAGTGTTGTTCGGTTAGTCGTGAATTACAGTGTTGCTCGGTTAGTCGTGAATTACAGTGTTGTTCGGTTAGTCGTGAATTACAGTGTTGTTCGGTTTGTCGTGAATTACAGTGTTGTTCGGTTAGTCGTGAATTACAGTGTTGCTCGGTTAGTCGTGAATTACAGTGTTGCTAGGTTAGTCGTGAATTACAGTGTTGTTCGGTTAGTCGTGAATTACAGTGTTGCTCGGTTAGTCGTGAATTACAGTGTTGTTCGGTTAGTCGTGAATTACAGCCTTGCTCGGTTAGTCGTGAATTACAGTGTTGTTCGGTTAGTTGTGAATTACAGTGTTGCTCGGTTAGTCGTGAATTACAGTGTTGCTCGGTTAGCCGTGAATTACAGTGTTGCTCGGTTAGTCGTGAATTACAGTGTTGTTCGGTTAGTCGTGAATTACAGTGTTGCTCGGTTAGTCGTGAATTACAGTGTTGTTCCGTTAGTCGTGAATTACAGTGTTGTTCGGTTAGTCGTGAATTACAGTGTTGCTCGGTTAGTCGTGAATTACAGTGTTGCTCGGTTAGTCGTGAATTACAGTGTTGCTCGGTTAGTCGTGAATTCCAGTGTTGCTCGGTTAGTCGTGAATTACAGTGTTGCTCGGTTAGTCATGAATTACAGTGTTGCCCGGTTAGTCGTGAATTACAGTGTTGCTCGGTTAGTCGTGAATTACAGTGTTGCTCGGTTAGTCGTGAATTACAGTGTTGTTCGGTTTAAGTCGTGAATTACAGTGTTGCTCGGTTAGTCGTGAATTACAGTGTTGTTCGGTTAGTCGTGAATTACAGTGTTGCTCGGTTAGTCGTGAATTACAGTGTTGTTCGGTTAGTCGTGAATAACAGTGTTGTTCGGTTAGTCGTGAATTACAGTGTTGCTCGGTTAGTCGTGAATTACAGTGTTGTTCGGTTAGTCGTGAATTACAGTGTTGCTCGGATAGTCGTGAATTACAGTGTTGTTCGGTTAGTCGTGAATTACAGTGTTGTTCGGTTAGTCGTGAATTACAGTGTTGCTCGGTTAGTCGTGAATTACAGTGTTGTTCGGTTAGTCGTGAATTACAGTCTTGCTCGTTAGTCGTGAATTACAGTGTTGTTCGGTTAGTCGTGAATTACAGTGTTGCTCGGTTAGTCGTGAATTACAGTGTTGTTCGGTTAGTCGTGAATTACAGTGTTGCTCGGTTAGTCGTGAATTACAGTGTTGTTCGGTTAGTCGTGAATTACAGTGTTGCTCGGTTAGTCGTGAATTACAGTGTTGTTCGGTTAGTCGTGAATTACAGTGTTGCTCGGTTAGTCGTGAATTACAGTGTTGCTCAGTTAGTCGTGAATTACAGCGTTGCCCGGTTAGTCGTGAATTACAGTGTTGCTCGGTTAGTCGTGAATTACAGTGTTGCTCGGTTAGTCGTGAATTACAGTGTTGCTCGGTTATTCCTGAATTACAGTGTTCCTCGGTTAGTCGTGAATTACAGTGTTGTTCGGTTAGTCGTGAATTACAGTGTTGCTCGGTTAGTGGTGAATTACAGTGTTGTTCGGTTAGTCGTGAATTACAGTGTTGCTCGGTTAGTCGTGAATTACAGTGTTGTTCGGTTAGTCGTGAATTACTGTGTTGCTCGGTTAGTCGTGAATTACAGTGTTGCTCGGTTAGTCGTGAATTACAGTGTTGTTCGGTTAGTCGTGAATTACAGTGTTGCTCGGTTAGTCGTGATTTACAGTGTTGTTCGGTTAGTCGTGAATTACAGTGTTGTTCGGTTAGTTGTGAATTACAGTGTTGCTCGGTTAGTCGTGAATTACAGTGTTGCTCGGTTAGTCGTGAATTACAGTGTTGTTCGGTTAGTCGTGAATTACAGTGTTGCTCGTTAGTCGTGAATTACAGTGTTGTTCGGTTAGTCGTGAATTACAGTCTTGCTCGGTTAGTCGTGAATTACAGTGTTGTTCGGTTAGTCGTGAATTACAGTCTTGCTCGGTTAGTCGTGAATTACAGTGTTGTTCGGTTAGTCGTGAATTACAGTGTTGCTCGGTTAGTCGTGAATTACAGTGTTGCTCGGTTAGTCGTGAATTACAGTGTTGCTCGGTTAGTCGTGAATTACAGTGTTGTTCGGTTAGTTGTGAATTACAGTGTTGCTCGGTTAGTCGTGAATTACAGTGTTGTTCGGTTAGTCGTGAATTACTGCGTTGCTCGGTTAGTCGTGAATTACAGTGTTGCTCGGTTAGTCGTGAATTACAGTGTTGTTCGGTTAGTCGTGAATTACAGTGTTGCTCGGTTAGTCGTGATTTACAGTGTTGTTCGGTTAGTCGTGAATTACAGTGTTGTTCGGTTAGTCGTGAATTACAGTGTTGCTCGGTTAGTCGTGAATTACAGTGTTGCTCGGTTAGTCGTGAATTACAGTGTTGCTCGGTTAGTCGTGAATTACAGTGTTGTTCGGTTAGTCGTGAATTACAGTGTTGCTCGGTTAGTCGTGAATTACAGTGTTGTTCGGTTAGTCGTGAATTACAGTGTTGCTCGGTTAGTCGTGAATTACAGTGTTGTTCGGTTAGTCGTGAATTACAGTGTTGTTCGGTTAGTCGTGAATTACAGTGTTGCTCAGTTAGTCGTGAATTACAGTGTTGCTAGGTTAGTCGTGAATTACAGTGTTGTTCGGTTAGTCGTGAATTACAGTGTTGCTCGGTTAGTCGTGAATTACAGTGTTGTTCGGTTAGTCGTGAATTACAGTCTTGCTTGGTTAGTCGTGAATTACAGTGTTGTTCGGTTAGTCGTGAATTACAGTGTTGCTCGGTTAGTCGTGAATTACAGTGTTGCTCGGTTAGTCGTGAATTACAGTGTTGCTCGGTTAGTCGTGAATTACAGTGTTGTTCGGTTAGTCGTGAATTACAGTGTTGCTCGGTTAGTTGTGAATTACAGTGTTGTTCGGTTAGTCGTGAATTACAGTGTTGTTCGGTTAGTCGTGAATTACAGTGTTGCTCGGTTAGTCGTGAATTACAGTGTTGCTCGGTTAGTCGTGAATTACAGTGTTGCTCGGTTAGTCGTGAATTCCAGTGTTGCTCGGTTAGTCGTGAATTACAGTGTTGCTCGGTTAGTCGTGAATTCCAGTGTTGCCCGGTTAGTCGTGAATTACAGTGTTGCTCGGTTAGTCGTGAATTACAGTGTTGCTCGGTTAGTCGTGAATTACAGTGTTGTTCGGTTAGTCGTGAATTACAGTGTTGCTCGGTTAGTCGTGAATTACAGTGTTGTTCGGTTAGTCGTGAATTACAGTGTTGCTCGGTTAGTCGTGAATTACAGTGTTGTTCGGTTAGTCGTGAATAACAGTGTTGTTCGGTTAGTCGTGAATTACAGTGTTGCTCGGTTAGTCGTGAATTACAGTGTTGTTCGGTTAGTCGTGAATTACAGTGTTGCTCGGATAGTCGTGAATTACAGTGTTGTTCGGTTAGTCGTGAATTACAGTGTTGTTCGGTTAGTCGTGAATTACAGTGTTGCTCGGTTAGTCGTGAATTACAGTGTTGTTCGGTTAGTCGTGAATTACAGTGTTTCTCGTTAGTCGTGAATTACAGTGTTGTTCGGTTAGTCGTGAATTACAGTGTTGCTCGGTTAGTCGTGAATTACAGTGTTGTTCGGTTAGTCGTGAATTACAGTGTTGCTCGGTTAGTTGTGAATTACAGTGTTGTTCGGTTAGTCGTGAATTACAGTGTTGCTCGGTTAGTCGTGAATTACAGTGTTGTTCGGTTAGTCGTGAATTACTGTGTTGCTCGGTTAGTCGTGAATTACAGTGTTGCTCGGTTAGTCGTGAATTACAGTGTTGTTCGGTTAGTCGTGAATTACAGTGTTGCTCGGTTAGTCGTGATTTACAGTGTTGCTCGTTAGTCGTGAATTACAGTGTTGTTCGGTTAGTCGTGAATTACAGTGTTGCTCGGTTAGTCGTGAATTACAGTGTTGTTCGGTTAGTCGTGAATTACAGTGTTGCTCGGTTAGTCGTGAATTACAGTGTTGTTCGGTTAGTCGTGAATTACAGTGTTGCTCGGTTAGTCGTGAATTACAGTGTTGTTCGGTTAGTCGTGAATTACAGTGTTGCTCGGTTAGTCGTGAATTACAGTGTTGCTCGTTTAGTCGTGAATTACAGTGTTGCCCGGTTAGTCGTGAATTACAGTGTTGCTCGGTTAGTCGTGAATTACAGTGTTGCTCGGTTAGTCGTGAATTACAGTGTTGTTCGGTTAGTCGTGAATTACAGTGTTGCTCGGTTAGTCGTGAATTACAGTGTTGTTCGGTTAGTCGTGAATTACAGTGTTGCTCGGTTAGTCGTGAATTACAGTGTTGTTCGGTTAGTCGTGAATAACAGTGTTGTTCGGTTAGTCGTGAATTACAGTGTTGCTCGGTTAGTCGTGAATTACAGTGTTGTTCGGTTAGTCGTGAATTACAGTGTTGCTCGGATAGTCGTGAATTACAGTGTTGTTCGGTTAGTCGTGAATTACAGTGTTGTTCGGTTAGTCGTGAATTACAGTGTTGCTCGGTTAGTCGTGAATTACAATGTTGTTCGGTTAGTCGTGAATTACAGTGTTGCTCGTTAGTCGTGAATTACAGTGTTGTTCGGTTAGTCGTGAATTACAGTGTTCCTCGGTTAGTCGTGAATTACAGTGTTGTTCGGTTAGTCGTGAATTACAGTGTTGCTCGGTTAGTCGTGAATTACAGTGTTGTTCGGTTAGTCGTGAATTACAGTGTTGCTCGGTTAGTCGTGATTTACAGTGTTGTTCGGTTAGTCGTGAATTACAGTGTTGTTCGGTTAGTCGTGAATTACAGTGTTGCTCGGTTAGTCGTGAATTACAGTGTTGCTCGGTTAGTCGTGAATTACAGTGTTGTTCGGTTAGTCGTGAATTACAGTGTTGCTCGGTTAGTCGTGAATTACAGTGTTGTTCGGTTAGTCGTGAATTACAGTGTTGCTCGGTTAGTCGTGAATTACAGTGTTGTTCGGTTAGTCGTGAATTACAGTGTTGTTTGGTTAGTCGTGAATTACAGTGTTGTTCGGTTAGTCGTGAATTACAGTGTTGCTCAGTGAGTCGTGAATTACAGTGTTGCTAGGTTAGTCGTGAATTACAGTGTTGTTCGGTTAGTCGTGAATTACAGTGTTGCTCGGTTAGTCGTGAATTACAGTGTTGTTCGGTTAGTCGTGAATTACAGTCTTGCTCGGTTAGTCGTGAATTACAGTGTTGTTCGGTTAGTCGTGAATTACAGTGTTGCTCGGTTAGTCGTGAATTACAGTGTTGCTCGGTTAGCCGTGAATTACAGTGTTGCTCGGTTAGTTGTGAATTACAGTGTTGTTCGGTTAGTCGTGAATTACAGTGTTGCTCGGTTAGTCGTGAATTACAGTGTTGTTCGGTTAGTCGTGAATTACAGTGTTGTTCGGTTAGTCGTGAATTACAGTGTTGCTCGGTTAGTCGTGAATTACAGTGTTGCTCGGTTAGTCGTGAATTACAGTGTTGCTCGGTTAGTCGTGAATTCCAGTGTTGCTCGGTTAGTCGTGAATTACAGTGTTGCTCGGTTAGTCGTGAATTACAGTGTTGTCCGGTTAGTCGTGAATTACAGTGTTGCTCGGTTAGTCGTGAATTACAGTGTTGCTCGGTTAGTCGTGAATTACAGTGTTGTTCGGTTAGTCGTGAATTACAGTGTTGCTCGGTTAGTCGTGAATTACAGTGTTGTTCGGTTAGTCGTGAATTACAGTGTTGCTCGGTTAATCGTGAATTACAGTGTTGTTCGGTTAGTCGTGAATAACAGTGTTGTTCGGTTAGTCGTGAATTACAGTGTTGCCCGGTTAGTCGTGAATTACAGTGTTGCTCGGTTAGTCGTGAATTACAGTGTTGCTCGGTTAGTCGTGAATTACAGTGTTGCTCGGTTATTCCTGAATTACAGTGTTCCTCGGTTAGTCGTGAATTACAGTGTTGTTCGGTTAGTCGTGAATTACTGTGTTGCTCGGTTAGTTGTGAATTACAGTGTTGTTCGGTTAGTCGTGAATTACAGTGTTGCTCGGTTAGTCGTGAATTACAGTGTTGTTCGGTTAGTCGTGAATTACTGTGTTGCTCGGTTAGTCGTGAATTACAGTGTTGCTCGGTTAGTCGTGAATTACAGTGTTGTTCGGTTAGTCGTGAATTACAGTGTTGCTCGGTTAGTCGTGAATTACAGTGTTGCTCGGTTAGTCGTGAATTACAGTGTTGCTCGGTTAGTCGTGAATTACAGTGTTGTTCGGTTAGTCGTGAATTACAGTGTTGCTCGGTTAGTCGTGAATTACAGTGTTGTTCGGTTAGTCGTGAATTACAGTGTTGCTCGGTTAGTCGTGAATTACAGTGTTGTTCGGTTAGTCGTGAATTACAGTGTTGTTCGGTTAGTCGTGAATTACAGTGTTGTTCGGTTAGTCGTGAATTACAGTGTTGCTCGGTTAGCCGTGAATTACAGTGTTGCTCGGTTAGTTGTGAATTACAGTGTTGTTCGGTTAGTCGTGAATTACAGTGTTGCTCGGTTAGTCGTGAATTACAGTGTTGCTCGGTTAGCCGTGAATTACAGTGTTGCTCGGTTAGTTGTGAATTACAGTGTTGTTCGGTTAGTCGTGAATTACAGTGTTGCTCGGTTAGTCGTGAATTACAGTGTTGTTCGGTTAGTCGTGAATTACAGTGTTGTTCGGTTAGTCGTGAATTACAGTGTTGCTCGGTTAGTCGTGAATTACAGTGTTGCTCGGTTAGTCGTGAATTACAGTGTTGCTCGGTTAGTCGTGAATTCCAGTGTTGCTCGGTTAGTCGTGAATTACAGTGTTGCTCGGTTAGTCGTGAATTACAGTGTTGTCCGGTTAGTCGTGAATTACAGTGTTGCTCGGTTAGTCGTGAATTACAGTGTTGCTCGGTTAGTCGTGAATTACAGTGTTGTTCGGTTAGTCGTGAATTACAGTGTTGCTCGGTTAGTCGTGAATTACAGTGTTGTTCGGTTAGTCGTGAATTACAGTGTTGCTCGGTTAATCGTGAATTACAGTGTTGTTCGGTTAGTCGTGAATAACAGTGTTGTTCGGTTAGTCGTGAATTACAGTGTTGCCCGGTTAGTCGTGAATTACAGTGTTGCTCGGTTAGTCGTGAATTACAGTGTTGCTCGGTTAGTCGTGAATTACAGTGTTGCTCGGTTATTCCTGAATTACAGTGTTCCTCGGTTAGTCGTGAATTACAGTGTTGTTCGGTTAGTCGTGAATTACTGTGTTGCTCGGTTAGTTGTGAATTACAGTGTTGTTCGGTTAGTCGTGAATTACAGTGTTGCTCGGTTAGTCGTGAATTACAGTGTTGTTCGGTTAGTCGTGAATTACTGTGTTGCTCGGTTAGTCGTGAATTACAGTGTTGCTCGGTTAGTCGTGAATTACAGTGTTGTTCGGTTAGTCGTGAATTACAGTGTTGCTCGGTTAGTCGTGAATTACAGTGTTGCTCGGTTAGTCGTGAATTACAGTGTTGCTCGGTTAGTCGTGAATTACAGTGTTGTTCGGTTAGTCGTGAATTACAGTGTTGCTCGGTTAGTCGTGAATTACAGTGTTGTTCGGTTAGTCGTGAATTACAGTGTTGCTCGGTTAGTCGTGAATTACAGTGTTGTTCGGTTAGTCGTGAATTACAGTGTTGTTCGGTTAGTCGTGAATTACAGTGTTGTTCGGTTAGTCGTGAATTACAGTGTTGCTCAGTTAGTCGTGAATTACAGTGTTGCTAGGTTAGTCGTGAATTACAGTGTTGTTCGGTTAGTCGTGAATTACAGTGTTGGTCGGTTAGTCGTGAATTACAGTGTTGTTCGGTTAGTCGTGAATTACAGTCTTGCTCGGTTAGTCGTGAATTACAGTGTTGTTCGGTTAGTCGTGAATTACAGTGTTGTTCGGTTAGTCGTGAATTACAGTCTTGCTCGGTTAGTCGTGAATTACAGTGTTGCTCGGTTAGTCGTGAATTACAGTGTTGTTCGGTTAGTCGTGAATTACAGTCTTGCTCGGTTAGTCGTGAATTACAGTGTTGCTCGGTTAGTCGTGAATAACAGTGTTGCTCGGTTAGTCGTGAATTACAGTGTTGCTCGGTTAGTCGTGAATTACAGTGTTGTTCGGTTAGTCGTGAATTACAGTGTTGCTCGGTTAGTCGTGAATTACAGTGTTGTTCGGTTAGTCGTGAATTACAGTGTTGTTCGGTTAGTCGTGAATTACAGTGTTGCTCGGTTAGTCGTGAATTACAGTGTTGCTCGGTTAGTCGTGAATTACAGTGTTGCTCGGTTAGTCGTGAATTACAGTGTTGTTCGGTTAGTCGTGAATTACAGTGTTGCTCGGTTAGTCGTGATTTACAGTGTTGTTCGGTTAGTCGTGAATTACAGTGTTGTTCGGTTAGTCGTGAATTACAGTGTTGCTCGGTTAGTCGTGAATTACAGTGTTGCTCGGTTAGTCGTGAATTACAGTGTTGCTCGGTTAGTCGTGAATTACAGTGTTGTTCGGTTAGTCGTGAATTACAGTGTTGCTCGGTTAGTCGTGAATTACAGTGTTGTTCGGTTAGTCGTGAATTACAGTGTTGCTCGGTTAGTCGTGAATTACAGTGTTGTTCGGTTAGTCGTGAATTACAGTGTTGTTCGGTTAGTCGTGAATTACAGTGTTGTTCGGTTAGTCGTGAATTACAGTGTTGCTCAGTTAGTCGTGAATTACAGTGTTGCTAGGTTAGTCGTGAATTACAGTGTTGTTCGGTTAGTCGTGAATTACAGTGTTGCTCGGTTAGTCGTGAATTACAGTGTTGTTCGGTTAGTCGTGAATTACAGTCTTGCTCGGTTAGTCATGAATTACAGTGTTGTTCGGTTAGTCGTGAATTACAGTGTTGTTCGGTTAGTCGTGAATTACAGTCTTGCTCGGTTAGTCGTGAATTACAGTGTTGCTCGGTTAGTCGTGAATTACAGTGTTGTTCGGTTAGTCGTGAATTACAGTCTTGCTCGGTTAGGCGTGAATTACAGTGTTGCTCGGTTAGTCGTGAATAACAGTGTTGCTCGGTTAGTCGTGAATTACAGTGTTGCTCGGTTAGTCGTGAATTACAGTGTTGTTCGGTTAGTCGTGAATTACAGTGTTGCTCGGTTAGTCGTGAATTACAGTGTTGTTCGGTTAGTCGTGAATTACAGTGTTGTTCGGTTAGTCGTGAATTACAGTGTTGCTCGGTTAGTCGTGAATTACAGTGTTGCTCGGTTAGTCGTGAATTACAGTGTTGCTCGGTTAGTCGTGAATTCCAGTGTTGCTCGGTTAGTTGTGAATTACAGTGTTGCTCGGTTAGTCGTGAATTACAGTGTTGCCCGGTTAGTCGTGAATTACAGTGTTGCTCGGTTAGTCGTGAATTACAGTGTTGCTCGGTTAGTCGTGAATTACAGTGTTGTTCGGTTAGTCGTGAATAACAGTGTTGCTCGGTTAGTCGTGAATTACAGTGTTGCTCGGTTAGTCGTGAATTACAGTGTTGTTCGGTTAGTCGTGAATTACAGTGTTGCTCGGTTAGTCGTGAATTACAGTGTTGTTCGGTTAGTCGTGAATTACAGTCTTGCTCGGTTAGTCGTGAATTACAGTGTTGTTCGGTTAGTCGTGAATTACAGTGTTGTTCGGTTAGTCGTGAATTACAGTCTTGCTCGGTTAGTCGTGAATTACAGTGTTGCTCGGTTAGTCGTGAATTACAGTGTTGTTCGGTTAGTCGTGAATTACAGTCTTGCTCGGTTAGTCGTGAATTACAGTGTTGCTCGGTTAGTCGTGAATAACAGTGTTGCTCGGTTAGTCGTGAATTACAGTGTTGCTCGGTTAGTCGTGAATTACAGTGTTGTTCGGTTAGTCGTGAATTACAGTGTTGCTCGGTTAGTCGTGAATTACAGTGTTGTTCGGTTAGTCGTGAATTACAGTGTTGTTCGGTTAGTCGTGAATTACAGTGTTGCTCGGTTAGTCGTGAATTACAGTGTTGCTCGGTTAGTCGTGAATTACAGTGTTGCTCGGTTAGTCGTGAATTACAGTGTTGTTCGGTTAGTCGTGAATTACAGTGTTGCTCGGTTAGTCGTGATTTACAGTGTTGTTCGGTTAGTCGTGAATTACAGTGTTGTTCGGTTAGTCGTGAATTACAGTGTTGCTCGGTTAGTCGTGAATTACAGTGTTGCTCGGTTAGTCGTGAATTACAGTGTTGCTCGGTTAGTCGTGAATTACAGTGTTGTTCGGTTAGTCGTGAATTACAGTGTTGCTCGGTTAGTCGTGAATTACAGTGTTGTTCGGTTAGTCGTGAATTACAGTGTTGCTCGGTTAGTCGTGAATTACAGTGTTGTTCGGTTAGTCGTGAATTACAGTGTTGTTCGGTTAGTCGTGAATTACAGTGTTGTTCGGTTAGTCGTGAATTACAGTGTTGCTCAGTTAGTCGTGAATTACAGTGTTGCTAGGTTAGTCGTGAATTACAGTGTTGTTCGGTTAGTCGTGAATTACAGTGTTGCTCGGTTAGTCGTGAATTACAGTGTTGTTCGGTTAGTCGTGAATTACAGTCTTGCTCGGTTAGTCATGAATTACAGTGTTGTTCGGTTAGTCGTGAATTACAGTGTTGTTCGGTTAGTCGTGAATTACAGTCTTGCTCGGTTAGTCGTGAATTACAGTGTTGCTCGGTTAGTCGTGAATTACAGTGTTGTTCGGTTAGTCGTGAATTACAGTCTTGCTCGGTTAGGCGTGAATTACAGTGTTGCTCGGTTAGTCGTGAATAACAGTGTTGCTCGGTTAGTCGTGAATTACAGTGTTGCTCGGTTAGTCGTGAATTACAGTGTTGTTCGGTTAGTCGTGAATTACAGTGTTGCTCGGTTAGTCGTGAATTACAGTGTTGTTCGGTTAGTCGTGAATTACAGTGTTGTTCGGTTAGTCGTGAATTACAGTGTTGCTCGGTTAGTCGTGAATTACAGTGTTGCTCGGTTAGTCGTGAATTACAGTGTTGCTCGGTTAGTCGTGAATTCCAGTGTTGCTCGGTTAGTTGTGAATTACAGTGTTGCTCGGTTAGTCGTGAATTACAGTGTTGCCCGGTTAGTCGTGAATTACAGTGTTGCTCGGTTAGTCGTGAATTACAGTGTTGCTCGGTTAGTCGTGAATTACAGTGTTGTTCGGTTAGTCGTGAATAACAGTGTTGCTCGGTTAGTCGTGAATTACAGTGTTGCTCGGTTAGTCGTGAATTACAGTGTTGTTCGGTTAGTCGTGAATTACAGTGTTGCTCGGTTAGTCGTGAATTACAGTGTTGTTCGGTTAGTCGTGAATTACAGTGTTGCTCGGTTAGTCGTGAATTACAGTGTTGTTCGGTTAGTCGTGAATTACAGTGTTGTTCGGTTAGTCGTGAATTACAGTGTTGTTCGGTTAGTCGTGAATTACAGTGTTGCTCAGTTAGTCGTGAATTACAGTGTTGCTAGGTTAGTCGTGAATTACAGTGTTGTTCGGTTAGTCGTGAATTACAGTGTTGCTCGGTTAGTCGTGAATTACAGTGTTGTTCGGTTAGTCGTGAATTACAGTCTTGCTCGGTTAGTCGTGAATTACAGTGTTGTTCGGTTAGTCGTGAATTACAGTGTTGTTCGGTTAGTCGTGAATTACAGTCTTGCTCGGTTAGTCGTGAATTACAGTGTTGCTCGGTTAGTCGTGAATTACAGTGTTGTTCGGTTAGTCGTGAATTACAGTCTTGCTCAGTTAGTCGTGAATTACAGTGTTGCTCGGTTAGTCGTGAATAACAGTGTTGCTCGGTTAGTCGTGAATTACAGTGTTGCTCGGTTAGTCGTGAATTACAGTGTTGTTCGGTTAGTCGTGAATTACAGTGTTGCTCGGTTAGTCGTGAATTACAGTGTTGTTCGGTTAGTCGTGAATTACAGTGTTGTTCGGTTAGTCGTGAATTACAGTGTTGCTCGGTTAGTCGTGAATTACAGTGTTGCTCGGTTAGTCGTGAATTACAGTGTTGCTCGGTTAGTCGTGAATTACAGTGTTGTTCGGTTAGTCGTGAATTACAGTGTTGCTCGGTTAGTCGTGATTTACAGTGTTGTTCGGTTAGTCGTGAATTACAGTGTTGTTCGGTTAGTCGTGAATTACAGTGTTGCTCGGTTAGTCGTGAATTACAGTGTTGCTCGGTTAGTCGTGAATTACAGTGTTGCTCGGTTAGTCGTGAATTACAGTGTTGTTCGGTTAGTCGTGAATTACAGTGTTGCTCGGTTAGTCGTGAATTACAGTGTTGTTCGGTTAGTCGTGAATTACAGTGTTGCTCGGTTAGTCGTGAATTACAGTGTTGTTCGGTTAGTCGTGAATTACAGTGTTGTTCGGTTAGTCGTGAATTACAGTGTTGTTCGGTTAGTCGTGAATTACAGTGTTGCTCAGTTAGTCGTGAATTACAGTGTTGCTAGGTTAGTCGTGAATTACAGTGTTGTTCGGTTAGTCGTGAATTACAGTGTTCCTCGGTTAGTCGTGAATTACAGTGTTGTTCGGTTAGTCGTGAATTACAGTCTTGCTCGGTTAGTCGTGAATTACAGTGTTGTTCGGTTAGTCGTGAATTACAGTGTTGTTCGGTTAGTCGTGAATTACAGTCTTGCTCGGTTAGTCGTGAATTACAGTGTTGCTCGGTTAGTCGTGAATTACAGTGTTGTTCGGTTAGTCGTGAATTACAGTCTTGCTCGGTTAGTCGTGAATTACAGTGTTGCTCGGTTAGTCGTGAATAACAGTGTTGCTCGGTTAGTCGTGAATTACAGTGTTGCTCGGTTAGTCGTGAATTACAGTGTTGTTCGGTTAGTCGTGAATTACAGTCTTGCTCGGTTAGTCGTGAATTACAGTGTTGTTCGGTTAGTCGTGAATTACAGTGTTGTTCGGTTAGTCGTGAATTACAGTGTTGCTCGGTTAGTCGTGAATTACAGTGTTGCTCGGTTAGTCGTGAATTACAGTGTTGCTCGGTTAGTCGTGAATTACAGTGTTGCTCGGTTAGTTGTGAATTCCAGTGTTGCTCGGTTAGTCGTGAATTACAGTGTTGCTCGGTTAGTCGTGAATTACAGTGTTGCCCGGTTAGTCGTGAATTACAGTGTTGCTCGGTTAGTCGTGAATTACAGTGTTGCTCGGTTAGTCGTGAATTACAGTGTTGTTCGGTTAGTCGTGAATTACAGTGTTGCTCGGTTAGTCGTGAATTACAGTGTTGTTCGGTTAGTCGTGAATTACAGTGTTGCTCGGTTAGTCGTGAATTACAGTGTTGTTCGGTTAGTCGTGAATAACAGTGTTGTTCGGTTAGTCGTGAATTACAGTGTTGCTCGGTTAGTCGTGAATTACAGTGTTGCTCGGTTAGTCGTGAATAACAGTGTTGCTCAGTTAGTCGTGAATTACAGTGTTGCTAGGTTAGTCGTGAATTCCAGTGTTGTTCGGTTAGTCGTGAATTACAGTGTTGCTCGGTTAGTCGTGAATTACAGTGTTGTTCGGTTAGTCGTGAATTACAGTCTTGCTCGGTTAGTCATGAATTACAGTGTTGTTCGGTTAGTCGTGAATTACAGTGTTGCTCGGTTAGTCGTGAATTACAGTGCTGCTCGGTTAGTCGTGAATTACAGTGTTGCTCGGTTAGTCGTGAATTACAGTGTTGTTCGGTTAGTCGTGAATTACAGTGTTGCTCGGTTAGTCGTGAATTACAGTGTTGTTCGGTTAGTCGTGAATTACAGTGTTGTTCGGTTAGTCGTGAATTACAGTGTTGCTCGGTTAGTCGTGAATTACAGTGTTGTTCGGTTAGTCGTGAATTACAGTGTTGCTCGGTTAGTCGTGAATTACAGTGTTGTTCGGTTAGTCGTGAATTACAGTGTTGCTCGGTTAGTCGTGAATTACAGTGTTGTTCGGTTAGTCGTGAATTACAGTGTTGCTCGGTTAGTCGTGAATTACAGTGTTGTTCGGTTAGTCGTGAATTACAGTGTTGCTCGGTTAGTCGTGAATTACAGTGTTGCTCCGTTAGTCGTGAATTACAGTGTTGCCCGGTTAGTCGTGAATTACAGTGTTGCTCGGTTAGTCGTGAATTACAGTGTTGCTCGGTTAGTCGTGAATTACAGTGTTGTTCGGTTATTCCTGAATTACAGTGTTCCTCGGTTAGTCGTGAATTACAGTGTTGTTCGGTTAGTCGTGAATTACAGTGTTGCTCGGTTAGTTGTGAATTACAGTGTTGTTCAGTTAGTCGTGAATTACAGTGTTGCTCGGTTAGTCGTGAATTACAGTGTTGTTCGGTTAGTCGTGAATTACTGTGTTGCTCGGTTAGTCGTGAATTACAGTGTTGCTCGGTTAGTCGTGAATTCCAGTGTTGTTCGGTTAGTCGTGAATTACAGTGTTGCTCGGTTAGTCGTGATTTACAGTGTTGTTCGGTTAGTCGTGAATTACAGTGTTGTTCGGTTAGTCGTGAATTACAGTGTTGCTCGGTTAGTCGTGAATTACAGTGTTGCTCGGTTAGTCGTGAATTACAGTGTTGCTCGGTTAGTCGTGAATTACAGTGTTGTTCGGTTAGTCGTGAATTACAGTGTTGCTCGGTTAGTCGTGAATTACAGTGTTGTTCGGTTAGTCGTGAATTACAGTGTTGCTCGGTTAGTCGTGAATTACAGTGTTGTTCGGTTAGTCGTGAATTACAGTGTTGTTCGGTTAGTCGTGAATTACAGTGTTGCTCAGTTAGTTGTGAATTACAGTGTTGCTAGGTTAGTCGTGAATTACAGTGTTGTTCGGTTAGTCGTGAATTACAGTGTTGCTCGGTTAGTCGTGAATTACAGTGTTGTTCGGTTAGTCGTGAATTACAGTCTTGCTCGGTTAGTCGTGAATTACAGTGTTGTTCAGTTAGTCGTGAATTACAGTGTTGCTCGGTTAGTCGTGAATTACAGTGTTGCTCGGTTAGTCGTGAATTACAGTGTTGCTCGGTTAGTCGTGAATTACAGTGTTGTTCGGTTAGTCGTGAATTACAGTGTTGCTCGGTTAGTCGTGAATTACAGTGTTGTTCGGTTAGTCGTGAATTACAGTGTTGTTCGGTTAGTCGTGAATTACAGTGTTGCTCGGTTAGTCGTGAATTACAGTGTTGCTCGGTTAGTCGTGAATTACAGTGTTGCTCGGTTAGTCGTGAATTCCAGTGTTGCTCGGTTAGTCGTGAATTACAGTGTTGCTCGGTTAGTCGTGAATTACAGTGTTGCCCGGTTAGTCGTGAATTACAGTGTTGCTCGGTTAGTCGTGAATTACAGTGTTGCTCGGTTAGTCGTGAATTACAGTGTTGTTCGGTTAGTCGTGAATTACAGTGTTGTTCGGTTAGTCGTGAATTACAGTGTTGCTCGGTTAGTCGTGAATTACAGTGTTGTTCGGTTAGTCGTGAATTACAGTGTTGTTCGGTTAGTCGTGAATTACAGTGTTGTTCGGTTAGTCGTGAATTACAGTGTTGCTCGGTTAGTCGTGAATTACAGTGTTGCTCGGTTAGTCGTGAATTACAGTGTTGTTCGGTTAGTCGTGAATTACAGTCTTGTTCGGTTAGTCGTGAATTACAGTGTTGTTCGGTTAGTCGTAAATTACAGTGTTGCTCGGTTAGTCGTGAATTACAGTGTTGTTCGGTTAGTCGTGAATTAGAGTGTTGTTCGGTTAGTCGTGAATTACAGTGTTGCTCGGTTAGTCATGAATTACAGTGTTGCTCGGTTAGTCGTGAATTACAGTGTTGTTCGGTTAGTCGTGAATTACAGTGTTGTTCGGTTAGTCGTGAATTACAGTGTTGCTCGGTTAGTCGTGAATTACATTGTTGTTCGGTTAGTCGTGAATTACAGTGTTGCTCGGTTAGTCGTGAATTCCAGTGTTGCTCGGTTAGTCGTGAATTACAGTGTTGCTCGGTTAGTCGTGAATTACAGTGTTGCTCGGTTAGTCGTGAATTACAGTGTTGTTCGGTTAGTCGTGAATTACAGTGTTGCTCGGTTAGTCGTGAATTACAGTGTTGTTCGGTTAGTCGTGAATTACAGTGTTGCTCGGTTAGTCGTGAATTACAGTGTTGCTCGGTTAGTCGTGAATTACAGTGTTGCTCGGTTAGTCGTGAATTACAGTGTTGCTCGGTTAGTCGTGAATTACAGTGTTGCTCGGTTAGTCGTGAATTACAGTGTTGCTCGGTTAGTCGTGAATTACAGTGTTGTTCGGTTAGTCGTGAATTACAGTGTTGCTCGGTTAGTCATGAATTACAGTGTTGCTCGGTTAGTCGTGAATTACAGTGTTGCTCGGTTAGTCGTGAATTACAGTGTTGCTCGGTTAGTCGTGAATTACAGTGTTGCTCGGTTAGTCGTGAATTACAGTGTTGCTCGGTTAGTCGTGAATTACAGTGTTGCTCGGTTAGTCGTGAATTACAGTGTTGTTCGGTTAGTCGTGAATTACAGTGTTGTTCGGTTAGTCGTGAATTACAGTGTTTTTCGATGAGTCGTGAATTACAGTGTTGCTCGGTCAGTCGTGAATTACAGTGTTGCTCGGTTAGTCGTGAATTACAGTGTTGTTCGGTTAGTCGTGAATTACAGTGTTGCCCGGTTAGTCGTGAATTACAGTGTTGTTCGGTTAGTCGTGAATTACAGTGTTGTTCGGTTAGTCGTGAATTACAGTGTTGCTCGGTTAGTCGTGATATATTTTCACTATTCGGAATGCAGGAATAGTTATGCTATTCTGACTTGAAAAAAAAACTTGATTAAATTCTAAATCGATCGTCGTTATATCGATCTATGATATAAATCGTTTTCATGGTTACATCGAAGTGAAGATATAGCCCATTCGTATAAGTAGTAAAACCACGAAAACTCGGATAAATCGAAGTAAAGATTTCGACCAACAAGGTTCTATTATAAATTTTGCAATTTAATTTAGCACACGTGAATTTTTAAAGAATGACATTTCAACACATTGATCTTTAGTTTTATGAATAATGTTTTGAACATCATTGTTTGTCCTTTTGTACTTTTTTCTTTTGGCCATTGTGTTGTCTGTGCTTCTTCGACTTACGGACTCTCATTTTCCCTTTGGTATCTTCAAACTCTCCTTTTTTATAGATATTTTCTCATGTAACACATAATGTGTCATTTATTATTTTGGTAATGGTATTTGGCTATTGGAGTATTAGATAATTGATTAAGAAACGGTTATTGAACCCACAATTTCTTCATTTTGAAAATTCACAAAACTAACACAAAGAACTAGTAATTGATAACTTCCTTAATTTATCTTTAAAATCAATGTCTTGTATGTAAACATCAAGCAATAAATTAGTTTCTTTAATAGAACAGATAACACTTATTAAACATCTGATGAAGAGAAATAACTCTGTTGCAAAATTCGTCGTGGCTGCTATTTTTTTTATCGAATCTGTCTCTTTAATTAGATTCCGGTGGAATCAAAAAACATATCGTGCGCTTTGTACATTCAGAAACAAATCAAAAGATTGTATGATTGTATGATTGTATGATTGTACGATTGTATGATTGTATGATTGCTACAAGTGAAATATTAGATACTGAGTGGAGATACAAATCTTTACCTTATTTACTTGTGGAAAAAAACTAACACTTACATGACCGCATCATTCTACTAAGAGGGGAGGTTTGGGCACATATATATAGTTTAACCCCGCCACTTTTTATTGAAGTGTCTGTACCAAGCCAGAAAAGTGAGCTGTCATGTATTTGTGTTAGGGGTATCGATTTTGCCCTTTTCTACAATTTTGATCTTTGATTTTGGACTGTTACTAGGATACTAAAGAAAAATGATTTAAGAAATGTATAGAAAAAAAGTAGTGGTTCCTCGTCGTTAAGTTGAAGTCATGACGTTGAAAGTTTTCCGGTCGCCATCATGGCGGATATTTTCTACGTAAAATGTGTGTAGCAGATTACCACGTATATAATGTTCTGTGTGTAGATTACCACGTATATAATGTTATGTGTGTAGCAGATTACCACGTATATAATGTTCTGTGTGTAGCAGATTACCACATATATAATGTTCTATGTGTAGATTACCACGTATATAATGTTCTGTGTGTAGATTACCACGTATATAATGTTCTGTGTGTAGCAGATTACCACATATATAATGTTATGTGTGTAGATTACCACGTATATAATGTTCTGTGTGTAGATTACCACGTATATAATGTTCTGTGTGTAGCAGATTACCACGTATATAATGTTGTGTGTAGCAGATTACCACGTATATAATGTTCTGTGTGTAGATTACCACGTATATAATGCTCTGTGTGTAGATTACCATGTATATAATGTTATGTGTAGCAGATTACCACGTATATAATGTTCTGTGTGTAGATTACCACGTATATAATGTTATGTGTGTAGCAGATTACCACGTATATAATGTTCTGTGTGTAGCAGATTACCACGTATATAATGTTGTGTGTAGCAGATTACCACATATATAATGTTCTATGTGTAGATTACCACGTATATAATGCTCTGTGTGTAGATTACCACGTATATAATGTTCTGTGTGTAGATTACCACGTATATAATGTTATGTGTGTAGCAGATTACCACGTATATAATGTTCTGTGTGTAGCAGATTACCACATATATAATGTTCTATGTGTAGATTACCACGTATATAATGTTCTGTGTGTAGATTACCACGTATATAATGTTCTGTGTGTAGCAGATTACCACGTATATAATGTTATGTGTGTAGATTACCACGTATATAATGTTCTGTGTGTAGATTACCACGTATATAATGTTCTGTGTGTAGCAGATTACCACGTATATTAGGTTCTGTGTGTAGCAGATTACCACGTATTTAATGTTATGTGTGTAGATTACCATGCATATAATGTTCTGTGTGTAGATTACCACGTATATAATGTTCTGTGTGTAGATTACCACGTATATAATGTTCTGTGTGTAGATTACCACGTATATAATGTTCTGCGTGTAGATTACCACGTATATAATGTTCTGTGTGTAGATTACCACGTATATAATGTTCTGTATGTTGTGGTCACCATATACCGTGCGTCTTTGCTCTGTTATGATATATCACTGGATTTTTACCAAGAGTGGCACGACGGATGCCACTACTGGAGGAAGAAAGGCTTACCTTACCGGGGCAACTGAGTGCACACCGAGGTCTTAGGTCTTGTTGCTCGGTCTTTAGTTTTTTGTGTAGCGATCTGTAGGCCATGTGTTTCTCTTTTTAAATCGTTTTCGCTTTGCCATTGTATTTTCTCTCTGTTTTTCGAATTAAGGCTTCTGACTACCCTCTGGTATCCTCATGCCTTCTTATCAAAAAATCTAATTTTGCTATGAGTTATTTTTCAAAGAGTAACATTTAGCAGACACGTAATATACACGACTGGTGAAGGTTGACATCATAAAGACGACAGAATGCTTGCAAAATACAAATTAAGATTGGCACTAAACATTAATAACATTGAACAAACCATAACAATCCGCGATGTTAGTAATTAAAGTTGATAGTTGTCTCTGAATTGTATTTTCAGTTAATATAAGGCTCATCATCATATGTCAGCGAGTGACTTAAAAGTTTCAAGACGCTGACAACGATTCCGGTTTTCAGTCAACGCAATGTTTTTATTCTTTAATAAACATATTGATGTGATAAATAATATAGCGTGCGTGGTTTACTTAGCTAGCTGTTTAAAACGAATGGATAGACAAATGGGCTGGAACACATCGTTTGAAATTATGCACTGGAGCAAGGACCATGAAAGTTTCATTTTTAAATTTTTAACACTTTTCCGTTCTGGAGTTATGCCCCTCAATTTGCCGAAAATTAAATGTCTCAGGTTTCCATTCAATGGCTTAAGTTCCCCTTCAGCAAATAGGCCTAACTTTTATACACAAGGTCAAGAAACATCAACGGCAGGCAAATTTACATTATACCCCTTAATGAATTAAAAACAAATTCTAGGATGAATTCGAGTTACATCCCACGAACATACCGGTGTCTGGTGTATGGAGATTGTAATTCGGCTCGGTATGTAGGTCGTCGGCATTTAAAATGCGAGAAATGCTTTAAAATGATTAACAAAAAACAAACAAAATAATTCCAATATTGTCTAGATATTTTCCGATTTTCCTAAATATGTAGGTGTTAGTCAAATTTGTCAAGAAGTTGATTGGCACGAGAACATGATATTGCTAATGCATTCTTCCTTAAAGCGGAAGTCAATTCCTAGTTACGTATTCAAATGTTATTTTTAGTTACGTAATTTAACAAATGGGACAATTATCAAAGCCATATATTGTAATATCTATGCACTAATGACACACTAGGTAATCTTGTGAAAGAGTGTTGAAACACACTGTTCTAGTGTTAAGTACGAAAGTCTATTGGGTACACCAACATCATTAGAAGTGTTGAAATGATATATTTTGTACGTTGGAAAGACATACCTTAACGGTGCTTTATATAATTATATCTAGTAAAATGTGATTCTGTTATTACCAGTGCTTGGAACGTGATATTTGTCTGTAGTCAGTTAACATCCACACAGCAAGTAATGAGACAGGTTGTCTTCGTTAAATGTTTGCCTTGTAAAAGACCGCAAACAACGATTGTTGCTCATTAAGTTATGGAACCAGTGCCGTATTAACGCATGGGCACATGGGGCAGTTGCCCGGGGGACCCACCACCATAGGGGCCCCATGCTAGTCTATGTATGTTGTATGCATAGCATGTTTTTTCAATGTCTAAACACTGATGAAGTACCAATACAATAAATATATGTTTAATTTTATCGACATTTACATTTTTATTCCTGCGAGTGGTTGTCTAGGTAGAGCCCGAGTGCACTGCTTTGCCCGTGACCTATGATACTGTTAAGGCGGCCTTGTATGGTACAAGTTATTTTTAGCGTGCTATTATCAAAACTAGAGATGGTCATAAAGTCCTGGGTAAGGGTAATTTGTGCTATTGGTTCGCTCAACAGATCTAGCGGTCCATAGTCCACTATTGGACTCCAAATGACCACATTGTTTTTACGTTTTGGGCTTTCAAACAAACATTTTAAATTAGTCGGCTTTCCAAGCGAGCGAGCGAGTGAGTGAGTGAGTGAGTGAGTGAGTGAGTGAGTGAGTGAGTGAGTGAGTGAGTGAGTGAGTGAGTGAGTGAGTGAGTGAGTGAGTGAGTGAGTGAGTGAGTGAGTGAGTGAGTGAGTGAGTGAGTGAGTCTTCTTTAACGCCACCTCAGCAATTTATCAGCTATATCTTTGCGAAAACAAGTTAATTTTCAATGAAATGATAATGAGGTTCGCTTTGTACCAGACAAACACGCTTAGTTGGATTTATATCGTGCTAGCTCACTGAAACAACAGTCCGCGGATAGACATTTTTTATTAAGTGCAATATCAACGAACGCATAGACGTACTCTCAGTAACCTAGATACATAGACTCATAGTAATGGTTGTTAAGATAACGAAAGTCAATTAGAAATCTTTCTTCTATAAATGTATAATAAATAATTTATATTTAATTCTAATGTAGATCAAAGAAAAAAAAATCGCGTAACATATTATTACAATTATGTCTATAATTATTATCAATTATTCATTTGACCTGTTTCATGACGGGTAAAAATGTAATTGTACCAAGATCAATGCCGGATTTACCTATAGGCTCGATAGGCTACATCCTAAGGCCTCAAGATTTAGGGGGCCTCTGGCCAAGGTGTATAATATTTTTAACACTGTTATTGGACTTTCATCCTTATGCTGTCATAACGTACTGTACTTTCTGAACAATCCTTCAGTAATCTTCCTTACACAGTTGCACTCAATTTCAGAATATTGCAGAATTTTAAAAACTCATCATCATCTTCGCTTTTCTTGAAATTGATTAAGCACACTTCCATCTTCCTCCAGTCGTGAAGGTGGGGAATTGGGAGGGGCCTCACAAGTGGAATAGCCTAGGGTCTCTCTTTATCTAAATCCGGCACTAACCAAAATAGTTAGAAAATTCGACATGTTACAAAAACAAAACTTAAACTCTAATGATTAACAATATAACCACCCATATTTATTATGAACTCCTTCTCTGATAAACATCAAAGTATATCTGTATTGCAAAATTGCACTCGTTTAAAAACAACTCGCTATGGACATCCTACGCAATAGTTCCGACCATATCCATCATATTCCTCTTTCTTACGTGTAATCAACAATCATAGAATGCCCAATTTCATTGCCAACTTTTACCTAATACAATGTACTTTATTTTTTATTTTATGTATGTAAATTGTTTTCATCTCATGAATCTAATTGATATACTGCAAATTTGGGGCTTAACAACAAGATTGAGGCTCATAAGACCAGTTTAAGCACACCACTTTTTCAATGAAGTGCATGGACCAAGCCAAGATAGTAAAAAGTCATGCCTTCGTCTTCACTTTAGTTTCTACAGAAGGTCTCCAGAGTGGTACAATCTAAATGCCTACGGGCGGACATGTAGAAAATCCATAACATCGTTTATATCTGAGTTTGGTACGTATCTTGACCACATTTCTGAAATGTTGGTAATCCATACAAAAATCCCATTAACAGGTTTAAACCCGCCACAATTTTGTGCTTGTCCCAAACTAGGTCCTGGATTTCCAACGTCATATGCCGTGGTTTTTCTTGTATTCAGGTGAGAGGTGATTGTTCTTTTTCTTGATATTGGTTGAATTGTTGATCACCATAAATAATCAACTAGAACACTTGTGTGAGCATGAGGTTAAAATCCAATATATTTTATTGGGTAAAGCAATCAGTTAAATGAATAATCCAAATTAGACAACAAGAACGCCACAAATTATAAACAACTTTTATATTTCTGTAAGAGTGACACATGATCAAAATACTAGTACTCTACATATTAACAATGGTGTATACAAGGTCGGTTAGCTATGAGTTTTGAAGTAAAGCTATCCTGTTTAGGTCCTTTGGTTTTATTGCACATACAGATTTACAATGATTCGACTTTCTAGTCTTTCGATTTTGAGCGTACAAATCTGTACCTGTTGATGGTTATTCCAGAAACGCGTCGCGCGCACTAGATTATCAACATTTGTATTTTAACAGAAACGCGTCGTGCGCAATAGATTATCAACATTTGTATTTCAACAGAAGTGCGTCGTGCGCACTAGATTATCAACATTTGTATTTTAACAGGAACGCGTCGTGCGCACTAGATTATCAACATTTGTATTTTAACAGGAACGCGTCGTGCGCACTAGATTATCAATATTTGTATTTTAACAGAAACGCGTCGTGCGCACTAGATTATCAACATTTGTATTTTAACAGAAACACTGAAGATAGTCGTAAAGTACAAATTATTTTACACGTATTAGAGGTAAATTAGTAATAACACCGCGGAATATTAGAAGATCGAAACGATAATGCAAAGCAAAAAATATCCAATAGCTGTTCCAGTACGACTTTGATATGCAACTACTTCCGGTGTAATATTAAAGGACGAAGTCCTTTTATCTGTAGGCTGTACGATTTTTCCTCCTATGTATCTATTCATAGCCAAATATATTTTCACTGGAAGTTTTAAAAATAGATCAATTGATATTTAGAAACGCAAAAAATATATATTTCAATGAAAAATTCCCATTTCTTTAATTATTTACTCTATGCAAAATCGAAATAAACTTGAAATAAAATTCTAATTAAAAAATCTCTTTCTATGAGATTCTCGGCGGAAGAGCGGCGTAGGTAAAATGAACGGAACAGCCATAAGTCAAAGAGAGATAACTCCAGCCAAATAATAAAAAGAAACTTTAAAAAATACTGGAAAAAAAATAATGCATTCCCTTTTCACGCCTCCCTCTTAAAATTATAGGACTTCGTCCTTCAAATAGCTTGTGCCTGTCTCATATTTACCACATTGTATATTGAAAAAAAATTAATCGTATGCATATTAAAATGAAATTTGAGTAAACAGAGTAACACTATAGCTAAGCAAAATTGGTAATGACGTAATGAACGCTAATCAATTAAATTTATATTAATAATTAATAAATAGATGCTCCCTACAGAATAAATATGTGTTTGTCTATTACATTTGTTTTCTCGAGTTACATGTTTCTTTCATAAATAATTCACGTTGCAATAATACAAAATATTTTACATTGATAACGACATATTAGATTATTATATATATCTCCGATATATGATATATTTGAACAAATTAATATGTCGTTGATTATTTTTTATTGATATTCATTTGAGTGTCGTATGGGGGATCACATGAACATAAACTACATGAAATGAATATTGAAAATACGAAGCACAGTCACTGTGGTTCGTTGCAAGGAAAACTGTAAAATTGAGTCGCCATTAGAGTTAAACAGTCTAATCGTTTACCGTCGTGATAAAAACGTAGATATCTTATATAGTGCGCACGACGCGTATCTGGAATAAACAATCATCATGTACGCTCAAAGTCAAAGATCGAAAAGCCACATAATTTCAAAGTCTTTGGGAGCAAGAAAACCAATTAAAGAGCCTAACCAGGATAGCTAAAGTTTTCTCATCCTGTCCATCGTCTCCCCTTTTCCCGTGGTAATGCAAAACATCCGTCCATTAGTTTAAAACCAGTTGTGTATGCCGATTTAAAAAGGGTATTACTCCGCAGCGCAGAAATTATGTGATATTTCTCTATTCCATAATCTATTAAGTGGTTGTTGTTCTTTATTCCTACAATTATATGGACCGTCGTGATCGTATGGTAGTTGGATTTACAATAACATGTGTAATGTGTGCCTATCACCACTAATGTTGTGAGTTCGAGTCCCGCTTATGACGAGGTGTACTCGATAAAACAAAAGTTTGTCAGTGACTTGCGGCAGGTTGGTGGTTTTCTCCGGTTTCCTCCACCAATAAAACTGACCACCACGATATAACTGAAATATTGTTGAAAGTGGCGTTGAACACTATACTCTAACCCTAACCCTCAAATATTGTTCGACATTGAATCACCTAAGCTCTTCATTTATTCTCTACTCATCTAATATAAAGAATAACATTTGAATAAATCTCAACTGTCCACTATATAATATAATAGGCCAGCGGCGAAATCTAAAAAGTCGCTTATTTAAGGAGTTAAATCAACCCATCGGCTACACACCTAAATATACTTTCAAACGCTAGATTATGCTTTTAACTAATAAATATAACATGCCGTAAGAAAATCGTATGGTCACGTTATCACGAAAACTACATTTTTCTAGGATTACTGCGTTTTTGGAGAAAGTCCGATCATACTCGGCAAATTGTTGCACTTGTAGTTTTTAAATTTAACTTAAATAAATAAAATAAGCCAAAATATCTGATTAAAATAACTTTTATTTCATTAGTTTGGCTTCTTTGAAACCAGCAGATGTGGTAAATATTTTAAAGGTCAGTTTTAAAATTATGTCAAAAGAAATATTTTCATTAAATCGATCTCAAACTTTTTTAAAAACAAAAGTATAAACATAGTTTACATAAAACATTATCATTATAGCGCCCATTTCTACTAGTTTAAGAGGTGTGGACCGTTTTTAAATGCACATCAACATATCGAAAGTAGAAAATGATTCCGGATAGTTTGCCCGTGACTTTTTAGAATTGTAATCCTCAGTCCGATCAAATCTTATTGCATCGAGACCAAAGTTGTTTTCGCATATGTTCTTAATAATTACTTATATTCTTGTGTTATCTGTATTTAATTGTTGTTACCCTTCATTGTTAACATTTGCTGTTGTTAATTGTAACGTTTTAGTTACAAAAGGTGGCTTGAAATATTGTTTGTAGAGAATTTAATTAGTGTTTACAAGTTGTTAGAAAATCATTTGTCGGAACTGTTGTGAGTGTTTTCCGTAAAATGGCACAGTTTGGTAGCCCACTTAAACTTCTTCCATCTAGTGCTAAGAGGAGTAAACCTTCAATAGATTGGAACCAATGTATCATTTGTCCGATTCCAACATCATTGTTTCACGACGATGGCACAATGCGCAAAACCAGCAAGGCAGATCTTGCACATCAACTGGAACAGGACGTTTCTATAATACAAACACTGGCATAGCTTTGTTGCAGTCAATAAATGCAAAAAGTTTAGAACCTTTGGTGAGATGGCACTTGATTTTGTAAAAAATCAGATCTCTTGCTTTCAGTTTGCATCCGTTGTCGTCGATATCTTTGATAGATATGACATTCAAAACTATCAAAAAGGCATAACGGGACCGTCGATCCAAGTCTGTGTTCACTGCAAAAATTTATGAGGTGATTGAAGGTAGGGTTATTCCTGACTGGAAAAAGTTTATTAGTTCTGGTGAAAATAAACAGTCGCTTATTAGATTTCTCGGCGATTACATTGTCAAACATATTAATCAGAACAGTTCTCTCCAAGAAGGGCAATCACTTTACCTGGCCGGTTTATTTTCTAATCCTGAAACAGTTAAAATGTTGAATCAGAATGGTATGTTGGATTGCAGTTGTTTGGCAAGCACACAAGAAGAGGCGGACACCCGCATAATTTTGCATGCACTGTATTCTGACAAACTGTATCAAGAGAATAACATTCAAGGTTGCATTGTTATGAAATCCCCAGAAGTTCTTGTCCTTTATGTACATTATTTTCCAAAAATGAAAAACACAAGTGAGCCTTGGTTTCAAACAAGACTTATTACGAGCACTAAGGATTGTAAACGTTATATCCCTGTACACGATTTATGCAAGTCATTGAGCTCTGAAAGAGACAACCAATCAGTTTAGTGATTTGTCTCGAATAAAATGCTGACATAGATGATTCAGTCGATCTATGCCGAAAACTAATATCAAGGCTGTATGATCCGAAGGGAAAGTCAAAACGATGCCATAACGATCTGAACAAATTGCGGGTAAAATTGGCAACTGTCAAAGATTCTACTTCCTCCGATCGCGAGTGAAGACACATTTAAACACCATGTTCTTAGATCTTCGTACCAAACAAAGATATTGTTAATTGCACATATTCCAAAGCCAGCAGTTGGGTAACCTCTTGAGCATGGTTGGAAAGATGGAAAATTTGGTCTTGAACCAATATTGTTTGAAGGTCAAATGTCATCTGACTTTTTGCAGGACCTCGTATGCACATGCAAAGGAAGATCCGTTTGTAGTAAAGGTTGTGTTTGTTTTGAACAGAATTTGCCCTGCACAGAACTTTGTCCTTGCCAAGCATTAGACCTCTGTCACAATGTGATTACACACAGGACAGATATTGAAGATGACGATGCGCAAGCACGCAAGAGTTCTTTTTTTAAACAAATCACAAAAACAACTATATTTGTTTGATTCCCTGAATATCCCATATGCGATTGACCAGATCAAATGCATTATCCAAACACCCAATCTGATAATAATTGGGTTTCGGATTACGATGGTGAATGAAACATGTATATTTTGTGGTTTTAGACGTTCAAAATGTCTAAAAGGGTGTTTTTATTTATGAATCACTTTAATAAAAAAAAAACTACAAGGGTTCACATGAGATGTACATTGCTCGTAGCTATATAGGGACTGACAAAATACAGACTTACAAAACTACCTGTGTTGGGCGAATCGGGTATGTTTTGATTTACTTCCGTTGTATCGAACAGTATATATACAAAATATAATGAAACATAAATAAACGTCATTATTACGTAAATAGGGATGACCTTGGGTCAAGGTCATTGTTTTAATGAAGCAAATACGAGTCACTTACATTGAAAAATCCCATTCCCATCCAAAAACGGTCATTTCGACGTCAATTGACGTCATTCATTTCTGAATTTTGGTTCAATAATCTAATTTAATATGTGATTCGTCAAATAAAAACCATCAAACTTGTCTAATTGAATTTCATTCTTAAGGAAAATGCACTTTTCGAATGAAAGTCGAAAGCGAAAAACAAATTGTTCTTGACCTTTGACCTTAATTATGCAAAAACGTGACCACTTCTGACTTTTACGGCATCATTATTCTGAGAATCCCGTCATTTCTATTTCCAATGACATGATATAGGTGTGTAGCCCATGGGTTCATTACATTTTATTTTTTGATTTTCTACCGCTGGTCTATAATATAATAAACGATATAATAATAGCGAGACCAAACCGCACGTTCATACAATTTTCTCGCGTGCGATTTTTGTACTCGGGACTTCAAAATCGTCCAATCAGAACATACTATATACTGATTAATGTTTTAATTAACAGTTTCGCTCTCAAGGGTTTTATGATCGTATGTCCAGACCAGCATTCCAAAGATAATTAGGATATTCAAAAGAGTCACTCGGGGGCGGATCCAGGTGGGGCGCATGTGCTTTGTCATGTTCATTTATTACCAAGGAGTATATTGTTTGATCCTTTCGAACTTGAATATGTCAATATAGTTAAGCGAGAATCGAAGAGACTATTAAGAATGTACAACCAAAATACACAGAACACAGACAAACAATGTTTATGTCTTGCCATATATATATTTTTTTATTAAACGTAGATATCTATTTCGGTGTGTACAACGCCTCTCTGGAATAACCATCATCAGGTACGCTCAAAATCGGAAATTTGGAAAGGGAGCTGATTTAACGTTTTGGGAGCAATAAAACAAAAGGGGTCTAAACATGGTAGAAAAATCAGGTAAGGTCACATATACATGAGGGAGGAGAACCTTAGTTGTATGTGTCTTGCTATAAATGATATTATTACAGATAACTACAGGTATTTTTCATCTGTTTTAAAATCCCGCTTTCTAATCCTTAAAAAATTCAAATTTTCTCATTTCTATTCTACAAATTGATAGTTTTTTTTTGTTTTAGCAAAATCACATTTATCTAGAAATGCAATAGCATAATGTATTAAGACGTGTTAAATATCTTTAATAGTGAAAACGATATACAGTCAAGCCTGTATATAAAGGGCACTCAGTGATGAGACGCCGAAAATGTTCCCTTTATGAGCAGTTGTCTGTTGTGTATAGGTTAAAATAATATGCATTATTCATAAATGGGAACAATGACACTGTCCTTTATATACAGTGATTTGTTATATACAGGTGCCCTCTAAGGCAGGGTTGATTTAATCTTAATTTAATCTTTAAATTGGTTCTAGTTGGTTTATTCTACACAGCTTCAAATCCAAACAGAGGGGCCGTCGTTGGTCGTGATCGTATGGTAGTTGGATTTACAACTACCTGTACAATCAGTGCCTATCACCCAGGGCCGGATTTAGGTGGCGATAGGCCCTAGGCTATTCTACTTGCGAGGCCCTCCAAACCTCACCATTGCGGCTAGAGGAAGATGGACGAGTTTTTTAAACAAAATTCAGTGAAACCAAGGATGATGACGGGTGTTTTAAATTCAGCAATTCACTATTACTCCTCTAAAGGATATATTAAGACACCACATTGAAACAAATGTGATGTCTGACAACACCTACTGTTTGATCTATCTCACTGCTCTTATGGAAGGACAACATTAATACTGAACTCAATGCTAGTGTCGAGTTATATACTTAAGCCAGTATTATTCTGAAATAGAATGCAAGGACAATTACAGCAGGGTTATGGCAGCATGTGTAAGAAAGGTCTATGACAATGTCAAAAATATGATACATCTTGGTCAAATGCCCCCTTAGATTTTGAGGCCCTAGGCGTCAGCCTGCCAAGCCTATAGGGAAATCCGGCACTGTTATCACCAGTAAAGTTGTGAGCTCGAATCCCGCTCACGAAGGGTGTACTCTATACAACATTATGTGATCAAGTTTAGCAGTGACTTGCAGCAAATCGGTAGCTATCTCCGGTTTCCTCCACCAATAAAACTGACCGCCACGATATAGCTGAAATATTGTTGAAAGTGGCCATCAAACAAACAAATCCAAACAACTGTCTCAAAATATTTCTTTTACGTTATTTGCTGTTAATAATTATAAAATCATACTTCACCTTATATTTTGATCTTGAACACTAATTATGAATAATTAATAGATACGCAATACCATTGAGCGATTTTTTATCATATTACAAAAAAAAATATTGTTATATTTTTATATCAATAAGAAGGATACGTCATTTCCATGTTCATGATGTTGTCACTTTGATAAATATTCTAATATATACATAATAATTGATAATTCAAAGACATCTCATTCTTTTGAAGTTTGAATAATTAATTTTCCACAGGAAAAATATATCTGTTGTCAAAGAAATATTATTCAATTGAGTAGTCACTTTCAAATATCCATTTTAAAACAAGTATCGTAACAAAAAAGAAAAAAGAAAATAATATTGCTGAATACAATACGTAAACAGACCCGAATGTCAATTAATACGGGAAGCTATTGTCATCTCTGCTTCATTAAAATAATTCAGTTTTTCATCGATGTGATTAGAATACGCCCTTTGTTTGTTGTATCTTTATTTGAGAAATAATGACAATTTTTTTTTTTAATTTAAACATATTTTATTGTCTAAATAGTGACAATAGGATCAGACATAAGTTTTTCAACTTAGTATTGTCTTCTCCATATACATACAATATACAATATGATATGCATTATTATTACATAATTTCTCTAAAAATTTTAACATGACTTTCAGACATGAAACAATAAATGTAGCAATAAAGCAGAATGTGACAATGGAATATCATTAAAAGTAACCAATCAAACAGACCCGAGTATAAAAAAAACTGGGACATAGACAGTAGCACGTGTTGTTAGTTATTGGATTAATAATACATTATTTCGCTAAATGTAAGTAATCGTGTATCATAATATGGTATTAAATATGAGTTATTCATTGTCGCATACTGTTGTAAACAAAACAACAACAAAAGAAGAAGAAAAAAAGAACAATAAAAATCATCTTTCGAGGTCAGTCACGAACGGTAAACAATATAAACATCAAAACACCTTATCACTAATACAGTAGTCACTTTATGGTGAAACGACCTGTGTCTTGAATGAATTTTTGAACTTGCAAGAAAATTTGTGTATTTTTTTCATCGTTGAGAATTTCATTGCCAAATAATAAAGTAAGCTCATTTATTGGTAAATCATTGTTAATTTCTGGAATTCCTGTAAGAAAAATATTTCTTTGTACAATATAATTTTCACAATGTAATAAAAAAATGTTTTGCTGTTTCATCCGATTTTCCACATGAGCATTTGCTTTCGGAATCAAATTAGCACGATATAGATCACTATTTAATGCACTGCATCTATTTCTTAACCTACTTTGCAAAACATTAAAGTATCTGTCTCCTGACGAAAAGTAACATGGTATTTTCTTATTTCTAAAATATTTAAATTAGAGCTTTTTTTTTTTAATATGAAAAAGGTTGGAGCTTCTCGAATATCTAAATCAAGGGTATTCCATGTCTTTATAGTCGACGGAAAGAATGAGTTTTGGTATGATGATAGTCTGTTTGCTGCAGAGAAATCTTCTATTGTTTTTATTACCAGCAAATTCAAAGTAACAAAACTTTTTGTAGCCATAGATACCAGAAAAGGTTGGAGAAATTAAAGGGGTATTTCAGAAGTATTTAATCGTAGATGAAAAGACAATACAATGACCAAAAGAGACAAAAACGAAAGACTAACAATGATCCATTAAACATTCCAAACATAGCTAAACAAAAACAGGGATGAACTCAGGTTCTCCAGATGAATAAGTGGTTCCTGTTAATCTGTGACACTTATCATGTTATGTAATCGTGAGAAAACTCAGATGAACGAGGAAAAGATTTCACTTGACTACGACAAACGAAACAAAATAGTAGCCTAATACTATGCTTCTCAGGGACCACAGTGTTCCAATAATTACTATACTTCTCCAGAGACTACAGTGTTCCAATAATTACTATGCTTCTCCAGAGACCACAGTGTTCCAATAATTACTATGCTTCTCCAGAGACCACAGTGTTCCAATAATTACTATGATTCTCCAGAGACCACAGTGTTCCAATAATTACTATGCTTCTCCAAAGACCACAGTGTTCCAATAATTACTATGCTTCTCTAGAGACCACAGTGTTCCAATAATTACTATGCTTCTCCAAAGACCACAGTGTTCCAATAATTACTATGCTTCTCCAGAGACCACAGTGTTCCAATAATTACTATGCTTCTCCAGAGACCACAGTGTTCCAATAATTACTATGCTTCTTCAGAGACCACAGTGTTCCAATAATTACTATGCTTCTCCAAAGACCACAGTGTTCCAATAATTACTATGCTTCTCCAGAGACCACAGTGTTCCAATAATTACTATGCTTCTCCAGAGACCACAGTGTTCCAGTAATTACTATGCTTCTCCAGAGACCACAGTGTTCCAATAATTACTATGCTTCTCCAGAAACCACAGTGTTCCAGTAATTACTATGCTTCTCCAGAGACCACAGTGTTCCAAAAATTACTATGCTTCTCCAAAGACCACAGTGTTCCAATAATTACTATGTTTCTCCAGAGACCACAGTGTTCCAATAATTACTATGATTCTCCAGAGACCACAGTGTTCCAATAATTACTATGCTTCTCCAGAGACCACAGTGTTCCAATAATTACTATGCTTCGCCAGAGACCACAGTGTTCCAATAATTACTATGCTTCTCCAGAGGGGTGATACTATTTCGTCAATCGTAACTACTCGGCCATTCTCGCTACCCTGCAAATAACCTCGTACGTACATAGTAGAAATTCTTCTTAAATTGTTTACCGGAAGTTAAGTTAAGTTAAGCCGCACAAAAAAATAGTCCACGAAAATCCAATATGGAAGACATATTAAGTAAAATCTAATCATGCAAAACTAATTAAAACTTTAATTGAAATATAGAAAATTGTTTAAAATATAACTTTATCAAACTTTCATGTAACTGACATGTGAAAAGTAGTGCGATTTATACGCCTAATGCATACGAGGTTATTTGCAGGGTAGCGAGAATGGCCGAGTAGTTACGATTGACTATTCCGTGTAACGGAACGGAACGAAACGAAACGAAACGGAATGATTTCGTTTCTTGTTTTAGTAGTTACCATAGGGATATCACTATTTTAAGAAACGAAATTATTCCGTTTCGTTTCGTTCCGTTTCATTTCTGAATTTTTGCGTTTCGTTTCGTGTTTTAGTAATTTCCTATAGGTGTACTGTACTTAGTTACTTTGTTCCGACCGAGACACGACCGACCTACATTTGTACACGGTGTAGTCGCGCTATTTGAGCATTCGGCGGATGAGTTGTTTATTGTACTCACGGCAGATTTTCTGCTTGCTTTCACCTAAAATTTGCAATATACTTTCTAATTAAAGCTGAAATTATAGATAATTGATATGGGAATCCAACAAGCCATGTAAAAACTTTCAGTAGTTCTCATAAAAAAATCATCATAGTATAGCACCTCTTTTGTCGAAAATTGTGTGACGAAACATTTGTGACCCAGAGTCATGCCAGTTTTCATCTGTTTGTCTTCAAACTTGTAAATACGATCCAGCGTATCAAAATTTGTAAAAAAAAAATCGTTTGAAGAGCAGTACTTAGTTTGAACGAAATCCTCCAGAAACTTTGCATATTATGAAACTACATACTGCAAGGTGTTACGACACTGTGGTACAACATTCACCTGTAATCGTATGCCGTATCATTTAATAATTGTCTGAAGAATATAGCTAACATTTTTGCTCATTTGACGACAAAATTGCAAAATTTTTGTAGAGTATGATACGCTGGGTCGACAATACTCAATATCTGCATTTATGAATACAAGACAATATTACAGAAATGCATATTTACGTGAAATATGAAATTGTTTCTTTCATGCGCAGGCAATTTTCCAGTCTCAAAGTTTATATAAAAATTGTCCAAAATCGAAAAAAAACAAAAAACAAAGCAAAAGTAGGGGATTTGCACAAAGACTGTGTGTCATTTCTAAAACTCGGTGTTAACTTGTAAATCTCCAATTTACAACATTTGCAATAACTTTCAGACTTTTTTGTTTGTTGAAAATATCTTGATCTTTGTGTGAGAATTATTTTTTTTATAAACATTGATAAAAGCTGTTGAGCCGAAAGTTCCTTCCAGTAAGGCAGAATGTATCTCTCCGAAATTTTTATGACCGAATTGCGACTTTGTAAACCATTAATACATTTCCTTGGTCTTGATTTCGATCCTTTCTCTGGTCGAAACTTTTAATCTAGTAACACGACGGGTGCCACATGTGGAGCAGGAACTGTTTATCCTTCCGGAACATCCTAATTTTTGGACAATTAAGAAACTATGTAGTTTCTCATGGACTTTTCCTGAAAATTCAAGGCGGCCAGGCGGTTTTTATTTTTATATGATGTTCATGATACCTGAAGTTTTGGTAAATTTTGCGATGAAACATTTGCTGAAGATGTTTTGACAAAGGCGGTCAAAATCAATAAAATATATTAATTCATTGATCTTAAAACGTCGAAAAATTTGAGGCGGAAGGCAATTTTGGGGCGAGATGAGAAACTAAAGTATTTTGATGGGTCTTATAAGTGGTTTGCTCATATTTTTTTTCAGTTTTCAGTGCATTTGGATTGTGTACATGGCGTATGGTTCTTTTGGGAATGATATTGACTACCTTTCCTCTTGAATTATCGGTATATGTCTGTGTTGGCATAATAGAGCAAAGTATGTAGGAAATGATAATGATCGGTATTTTCTAGTCTTGATATTATAAAAGAATCGCAGCCACATGGGTTTGTCTTTAGGATATACACAAACTTTATTTAAAAATACCACCAATCCCTGTATACACTTAGGGGGTAGTATTTTTAAATAAAAGTTATATAATATCATAAAGACAAGTCCCTGTGATCGCAGCCTAGGTCTAATGTGAACTAATGGTAAAATAAATATAGAAAGTAGTGTGTGTATTTTTACTAATTAAAGAAACGAAACGGAACCGGAACGAAACGAAACAGTTCCTTAAATTAGTAATTACACGCAGATAAATACTAAAACAAGAAACGAAAACAATTTCGTTTCGTTTCGTTTCGTTTCGATTCGTTTCGTTTCGTTCCGTTTCGTTTCGTTTCGTTTCTATTTGGTTTCGTTTCGTTCCGTTGCACGTTTTAGATTTGCACTCTCCAGAGACCACAGTGTTCCAATAATTATTATAATTCCAGTGAACATTAAACTTAATATAAGTAGAAATAAAATTAAAGTAATTTATGATATATTTTCTTCCGATGGTGCAGTTGAAAAATGGTTCATTTCATTTTAAAACAGTGGTCATCCCTCCACCGCTATAGGTTTATGGTGTTGTAACACCACTTTCAACAATATTTCAGTTATATCGTGGATGTCAGTTTTATTGGTGGAAACCAGAGAAACCGGAGAAAACCACCGACCTGCCGAAAGTCACTGACAAACTTTATCACATGATGTTGTATAGAATACACCTCGCAATGAACGGGCTTCGAACTCACAACTTTAGTGGTGATATGCACCGAGTGCACAGGTAGATGTAAATCCAACTGCCATACGATCACAACCAATACGGTCCTCCACCTGTATATAAATCACACAATTAACCAAATAAATAACAACACTTCATGAGGAACTAGTATTAATGAATGTAAAGGAAATGTTTACAAAACAGAAATATAGCAAAAACAACACAGCGTATCCAAGTATTTTTTAATCGAAAATAGAAATTCCAAATAAGAAAATCAGTGGTACAACGCGAATGGCTAAACATCAAAACAGAGGTATAACAGTGATATATGTTCCATCCATGGTAACGGCCGCCATGATGGTCTGATATTAAGACAGTTTGTTAGAATTTTCGCTGGTGTCAAGGCAAAGTTTTCCGGTCCTATCCATATGCCCTCCTTTCCTGTGGAGGTCAGTCCTTACACCGATCTAAGTGCCCACCATTTTTGCCTACATAACTTTTTGTTAGCTTGTTCTCGTCGTGTATTTGGGTTGAAAACTAATCACTAGACGTTAAACAACAATCAATCAACAGTCACATTTTAGATGATGTGTGGAAGTTAAGATTGCAACTGGAAATGAGGATAAAATGGTTCGAGTCGAAAACGCGAGCAGCAACCATTACTCCTAACAAATGGCTCATTATGGGCCACTGCAAGTTGTATTTTATATGGAAGGAGCGTGATATTTCTCCATTCACGGTGCACTCGTTTACGTATGGCCCTAGCTTCCTAAGTGATTCGTGTCTCGCACACAACTGACGCCGTTTTCGTAGGGATTTAACCAGAGGATGTCCTATTTCAGTGCGCTGGGTTCTATCTTAAGATGGACATTAAAAGTTGCCTTCCTACGTGTATTGGAAAGTGAGGCAATATATTCTCCACAACTCCTCTCATTTAAAACACAGATCACATAATTTCAAAATTGACTGTTATGCACTGTATGCTTGTAGCTTGGAATCCTCTAATTTCCTTATAATTCTAATATTCCAATGTATGTACACTTTATACGTGAATTAAAGAAAATGTGAAAGGCATGGCAACAATTTTAAATAGTTATCAATATGATCAACTACTGGTTGGAACTGAAGTACACTTAAACATGACGTGCAGACGTTTTATTTTCTCATAATTCTACATTTTAAGTCAATATTCAAGATTACGTACTTGTACCCCCTCCTAAAATAACGAAAAGGAAATTAACAAATTGTTTATTTCGAATTGCAGATTTGAGTCTATTTTATTTTTCTTGAAATTCTACTTTTCTATATTTATGGTTTTGTATCCACGCGTTTAAAACAATATACGAGGAAAGATAATATTTCCACCATACATAGCTTTCCGTACAACAGTGCTAAAAGACGACCACGTAGTCACAGTTCACAGAGGTAAGCCATTGTACATTTGAGAAGGGTAACTCATTATAAACCATTGAATGTAATACGGATTCGACTTTTTGTATTACACTTGTTAGAATATGTAGATTATGGCCGCCTTTTTAACATTCTACGAGAATTTAAATAGAATCACAATTATGTTGTTGGGAGAAAAGTTTGAAGATACCAAAGGGATAATCAGAATCCGTATATCGAAGAAGAACAGACAACACAATGGCCAAAAGAAAAAGTACAAACAACGATCAACAAAACATTACACTTAAAACGAAAGATCGAGTAACACGAACCCCACTAAAAACCGGGAGTGAACTCAAGTGCTCAGGAAGAGTGGGCAGTTCCTGCTTCACTAGTGGCACCTATGCATTGTCTTTGTTTTTCTCAGAAATTCATTGTCTTCTGATATTAAATTACACTAGTAAGAAATACATTATTTTAAAGCATTTCAGATAATTACCTCGTTAATCATATGTATGGATGTGTACTTCCTGAAAATAAAAAAAAATAATAGACATGTCACCCCAAACTCGGATACATTATCCAGATTCCGAGCCAACCAATATTTCCTCTTTCTCCTTAATGTCGCGTGCTTAGCGGAGAAGCAACAAATACCAATTTTATCGTCTTTGGCTTGACACGATCGGGGCTCGAACCCACAATCTACCGCACTCGAGGCGAGCAGGCTAACCATTACTGTCACTTGTGTTAAAAGGTCACCTTTATTGCCCTGTCACAGAAAATTTCATATGAATTGAACCTCTTTTAAGATGTCACCTGTCTTATAAGACCACTCTTTCTTTGTCCCAAAGGTGACCTCTTAATACAGAATTGACTGTATTTACACACAACTCGACATTATTGTAGAAACTATCGCCACCCTCTGCATTTTTGTTTTACCTCATACTGTTTTCATTTAAAGTCCTGGTGGTTATAAAATCGAGTTATCCCGTAATGTAATCGGAACGTTAAATGCTCTTAACCTTGTTTCTAATGCTTTAATAGCTTCCGATGTTAGATATCACGTATACGTTAATTTCTAGAATTGATTGACAGTCTTGCACATGCCTGTCCATTTTATTTAACATCGTCACGGGACAGATAATTCTTGATTCCATTCCATTAAGGAATCTTTAGAGATATTAAGTGTAATAGCGAGCATCGCAAGATGCGAGCTAAACAGCAACATGTGTGTAAGGAGATGAATTAATATATATGATCAATACCAACCGGAAATGGATTCTAAGTTTCGGCATAGAATGGACAATCGGAGTGAAGTACAGGAAATAGCCTTTTAATTTGAATAAAAAATAACTATCCAGTTTAAAAATAACCCCAAAAAAATTAGAAAGGAAACCGTACAGCTTCTTTACATGAAACGATTAATTTATTTAAAAGATGGACAATCGTTAGACCTCCTTGTTTCGCCCCTAAAGAACGATCGGTCCTAAAAAAAAGTCGTCCCCGATATATCTCGGCCCAAAAAATCTCCTTTGCAATAGATTTAACCGGGTAAGTCGAATTGAAGAACAAAGAAAAATAATCAAGAATAATGAAGAAAAGAACCCAAAACTACTGTGCCTAATCTATATTAAAAGCCTAGAACACTTAAGATAAGACGCTCCAAACACTTAAAATATTAGAACGTGATACATGTAATACTATTAATACTGAAGTTAAAAGACAAAATACAAACAAGAAATACTATTAATACTGAAGTTAAAAGACAAAATACAAACAAGAAATACTATTAATACTGAAGTTAAAAGACAAAATACAAACAAGAAATACTATTAATACTGAAGTTAAAAGACAAAATACAAACAAGAAATACTATTAATACTGAAGTTAAAAGACAAAATACAAACAAGAAATACTATTAATACTGAAGTTAAAAGAAAAAATACAAACAAGAAATACTATTAATACTGAAGTTAAAAGACAAAATACAAACAAGAAATACTATTAATACTGAAGTTAAAAGACAAAATACAAACAAGAAATACTATCAATACTGAAGTTAAAAGACAAAATACAAACAAGAAATACTATTAATACTGAAGTTAAAAGAAAAAATACAAACAAGAAATACTATTAATACTGAAGCTAAAAGACAAAATACAAACAAGAAATACTATCAATACTGAAGTTAAAAGACAAAATACAAACAAGAAATACTATTAATACTGAAGTTAAAAGAAAAAATACAAACAAGAAATACTATTAATACTGAAGTTAAAAGACAAAATACAAACAAGAAATACTATTAATACTGAAGTTAAAAGACAAAATACAAACAAGAAATACTATTAATACTGAAGTTAAAAGACAAAATACAAACAAGAAATACTATTAATACTGAAGTTAAAAGAAAAAATACAAACAAGAAATACTATTAATACTGAAGTTAAAAGACAAAATACAAACAAGAAATACTATTAATACTGAAGTTAAAAGACAAAATACAAACAAGAAATACTATCAATACTGAAGTTAAAAGACAAAATACAAACAAGAAATACTATTAATACTGAAGTTAAAAGAAAAAATACAAACAAGAAATACTATTAATACTGAAGCTAAAAGACAAAATACAAACAAGAAATACTATCAATACTGAAGTTAAAAGACAAAATACAAACAAGAAATACTATCAATACTGAAGTTAAAAGACAAAATACAAACAAGAAATACTATCAATACTGAAGTTAAAAGACAAAATACAAACAAGAAATACTATCAATACTGAAGTTAAAAGACAAAATACAAACAAGAAATACTATCAATACTGAAGTTAAAAGACAAAATACAAACAAGAAATACTATCAATACTGAAGTTAAAAGAAAAAATACAAACAAGAAATACTATTAATACTGAAGTTAAAAGACAAAATACAAACAAGAAATACTATTAATACTGAAGTTAAAAGACAAAATACAAACAAGAAATACTATCAATACTGAAGTTAAAAGACAAAATACAAACAAGAAATACTATTAATACTGAAGTTAAAAGACAAAATACAAACAAGAAATACTATTAATGCTGAAGTTAAAAGACAAAATACAAACAAGAAATACTATTAATGCTGAAGTTAAAAGACAAAATACAAACAAGAAATACTATTAATGCTGAAGTTAAAAGACAAAATACAAACAAGAAATACTATTAATGCTGAAGTTAAAAGACAAAATACAAACAAGAAATACTATTAATGCTGAAGTTAAAAGACAAAATACAAACAAGAAATGCTATTAATGCTGAAGTTAAAAGACAAAATACAAACAAGAAATGCTATTAATGCTGAAGTTAAAAGACAAAATACAAACAAGAAATACTATCAATACTGAAGTTAAAAGAAAAAATACAAACAAGAAATACTATTAATACTGAAGTTAAAAGACAAAATACAAACAAGAAATACTATTAATACTGAAGTTAAAAGAAAAAATACAAACAAGAAATACTATTAATACTGAAGTTAAAAGACAAAATACAAACAAGAAATACTATTAATACTGAAGTTAAAAGACAAAATACAAACAAGAAATACTATTAATACTGAAGTTAAAAGACAAAATACAAACAAGAAATACTATTAATACTGAAGTTAAAAGACAAAATACAAACAAGAAAGGCTATTAATACTGAAGTTAAAAGACAAAATACAAACAAGAAAGGCTATTAATACTGAAGTTAAAAGACAAAATACAAACAAGAAATACTATTAATACTGAAGTTAAAAGACAAAATACAAACAAGAAATACTATTAATACTGAAGTTAAAAGACAAAATACAAACAAGAAAGGCTATTAATACTGAAGTTAAAAGACAAAATACAAACAAGAAAGGCTATTAATACTGAAGTTAAAAGACAAAATACAAACAAGAAATACGATTAATACTGAAGTTAAAAGACAAAATACAAACAAGAAATACGATTAATACTGAAGTTAAAAGACAAAATACAAACAAGAAATACGATTAATACTGAAGTTAAAAGACAAAATACAAACAAGAAATACGATTAATACTGAAGTTAAAAGACAAAATACAAACAAGAAATACGATTAATACTGAAGTTAAAAGAAAAAATACAAACAAGAAATACGATTAATACTGAAGTTAAAAGACAAAATACAAACAAGAAATACGATTAATACTGAAGTTAAAAGACAAAATACAAACAAGAAATACTATTAATACACCTAAATGTTAGGAAATAAAATTCCTCAAGACGAACTTTTACCAACACAAATAAAACCCATTAAATTCAGGGTACCATTTGCCCGAAAATAACCAATCGAAGCACTGTATACAGTATTAGATATATAACACACATTTATTTTTTAGTAGAAAGATGTCCTCCGATTGAATCGTCGAGTTATTGAAATCGATTCTTGGTTCTGCGATCAGGGCATACCTCTCCGAAAGAGGCGTCCGCTGTTTTTGCGGAACGTATCAAATGCACAAGGACAACCTCTTGTATGAACAATGCCGACCGTTTTACACGTAGCTCCTAATGACCCGTTAGTTATGAATGGTCGTTGATGGCACATTATAAGGTAATATTTTCAGATTCTATCGATTATCTTCTTGTGGAAATCAAGACACCTTCCCATAAGCTCATCGCCAATGCCACCTTATGTATTGTTTGTTTCATGAATATATGTATTATCCTATTATGTGTTTTTACGTTCTTAAATTCTGTGTTGTGATGTTCGTTATGATTTCCCCATTAAAACGGATGTTCACATCGTCTTTAATTCTAGTTGTTTGTTGGAGGGCTTATGTCTTATTTGCGTTATTTGTGTTTGTTTGCGAATAGTGGTGTCCAAAGCATATTGTGTTGTGTTTTTGTTTTGTTTTTCGTAGTCTTGTGTGCCCTATGTTGCCAGTTTCTCTGGATTGTCCATGCTTAATTGCTCCTTCAGTATTCTCTATCGTTTATATACTGCTAATTGGACGTCAACCGGCAATCCGCCAATATGAAGAGGGATTCTTATCGCTGCACTTATCTGGTACATACAAGACAACTTATTGAATCTACTTCTTGGCAAAAGTTTGATAGTTGTTGTGGCTTGTACCAAGGCATATCATCACTGTATATTGTCTCTACATTTTTCTGTAGCAATCAAAATGTCCATCCAGCCAGTGCATCATTTTTTAAACCTATACACTTGTTTATTGTTTAAAACAATAACCCAGCTAGCACACTACGTATTCACAACGTTGCAGTTTGGTTGCTGTTTGGTCAGGTCCCTTTCTTACGTGAAAATTACGTTGCCACAACGTATTTTAGATACGTGATATGCAAGTCGTTGTGACAACGTATTTTCCAACGTTTTTGTTACGTACGGATATGGTCTTGATGCTAACGTAAAAGCTCAAACGTAATTTGTACGTCCTGGTAGCGTATTCAGAATACGTTATATGCAAGACGTTGTGACATCGTACTTTCCAACGTTTTTGTTACGTACGGATATGGTCTTGATGCTAACGTAAAAACTCAAACGTAATTATTACGTCCTGGTAACGTATTCAGAATACGTTATATGCAAGTCGTTGTGACACTGTAGTGTGAACGTTCTTGTTACGTACGGATATGGTCTTGATGCTAACGTAAAAGCTCAAACTTATTTTTTACGTCCTGGTAACGTATTCAGAATACGTTATATGCAAGACGTTGTGACAACGTACTTTCCAACGTTTTTGTTACGCACGGATATGGTTTTGATGCTAACGTAAAAACTCAAATGTAATTATTACGTCCTGGTAACGTATTCAGAATACGCTATATGCAAGTCGTTGTGACACTGTAGTTTGAACGTTTTTGTTACGTACGGATATGGTCTTGATGTTAACGTAAAAGCTCAAACGTAATTTTTACGTCCTGGTAACGTATTTCAGGATATATTTTATATGCAAGTCGTTGTCAGACAACCGTATTTTAATATAAAGATAAATCATTAAGGTATTTCACTGGAAAAGGGAAAGGATCTTAATTAAAAAGTGAATTGTTCAAATTGGAAGGTATTCCCTAGATATGACTTTGAATTTGATAGTAGTTGATCTCCTGATTCCAAAAATGCATGGTTGATAGGGACTTTTTGCTTTACCAGGTTCATCAGTAAAAATGTGACTAAGTTGTGTTGTTATTTAGCTACATTCAAAGTTTGCGTTAAGATGATACAACTGGCTATAGTTGTATATCAATAGCAATAAAAAAAAAACATAATAAAAACGCCATGTACGAGGATCGAATCGGTGGCAAAGACAAAGACAAAGGTGGCCTCTTGATCGTTAATCGTTCTTCTTTCCACTGAACTTAGTAGAACGTGATGTATAAGGCAATATATACAAATGTACAGACAATGGACAAAGGTATTCGCATGCTTCCAATTTTCCCTATATATTTCATATAAAACTACAATTTTTCAGAAGCTTATCCTGAAGTCAATTCACACCCGATTTCGATAGTTTTTATATCAATAAAAACAGAATTGTATGTAGTTTTACTGTATAATTTCAAAATAATTTTCTATGATAAACATTTTTAGAATATACAAGCTAAACACACAACTGAATTAATTTCTTCCGAAATACAATGCTTTAATAGATAGTACCTTTGTAGAAAAATTATTTACGTTTGTGTTTAAATCATGGCGATTTGAAAAACATGCTTCAAAAAGTTATTTCAAAATTACTACTATAAACTACATATCTTTCTGCTTTCCTTGATGAAATAATGATTAAAATCGGACGTGAATTGATTTCAAGATAATATTTTGAAAAACTGTAGTTTTATATGAAATATATAGGGTAAATTGGAAGCGTGTGCATACTTTTGTCCATTGTCTGTATCTCCAAGATTTAATTAATTGCAATAAAACTACCATATCCAAAAATTAGAAGTACTTTTCCTACAATGCGGAAATTCAGTGTATGTCTCCGTCAACGATTCGATAATAGAAAGTTATCGCTATTTCCGGAGTTTGAATTTGCTACCAAAATTCAAATCATTTTGATGTTTTGTGACAATTTTAACAATTTCTTTGATGTCCCGAACATACAACAGCCTCGAGTTTAGAAGCTAGAAATATAAGGTTAGTCAATAGAATTACATCTATGAATGAGCAATCCAAATTGATTTAAGAAAATACTGTGTTGACGCCAAATGTCATTCAGAATTTCAATCATTGTTAAATTTTGTGTCGAGCCTCATTGCAGACATGGGGTAATCGGTTGTAATCGATTACATTTTTCATGTAATCGAATGTAATCTGTAATCGGACATTTTTTAGATTACATGTAATCGTAATGTAATTGATTACATTCATTTTAACCCTGTAATCATGGTTACTTTCTGATTACATTTAGATTACTTTTCATCATTTTGACTTATTTTGTCTTAACTGAAACATATATGTCTTTAGATATTTAATGTATGATTTATGTAAATGAATTTTCTTCATGAAATTTATTAAGCAAATAATGTAGATATTATTATATGCTTAATTGCAATCAAAACTATCACAGCTACAAAAAATATTAAGTATAAATTATGACTTGATTAAAACTTGATATCCAAACAAATAATACCTCAATTTCAATTTCTTTAGGGTTTCAAAAATTCAGTGAAAACAGTTTGTCGGCTTGTGTAAAACACAACAAGCTCTAAAAATTTAAATTATCTGACTCAACTTTCAAGATTTCATATATGAAATTGCTTCTATGAAAGACTATCACCATGTCCTCATGATTCGCATAAGACAAAGACATGTTTTATTTAAACCAAAACAGGTATCTCATGAAAATTTCTTAGTTTAAAAATGTACATAATTTCTCAGTCTAAATATGAAAACTAAATCCTTAATTTATGTAAATAGGTTTAATAAAATATCCATTACAAGTTATATAAATTAAGGATTTAGTTTTCATATTTCTTAGTTTAAAAAGAGATTTAAATTTCAATAAAGATATTATATAAAAATGTAAATTATAATTTTCAGAAACATTTATTTATGATGCTCGTACATACATGTATATTACAAATTAACTGATAAATAACAAGTTGTAATATTTGTAAAATTTTTGATTTTTTTTTTAAAAATATTCTAATGGGGCTTGTATCTGATATTCAGATATATGTGATAATATATGTGATATTTCTGCATTTTATTTTGGTGCTGATTTTCCTTTTAATATTGGATTATATGATAATTTGTTCATTACTTGTGGGTTATTATGCAACTTGTAATGGATATTTTATTAAACCTATTTACATAAATTAAGGATTTAGTTTTCATATTTACTAGACTGAGAAATTATGTACATTTTTAAGCAAGTTTTTAGAATCAGAATGATTTTTGTTTTATTATCTTCTGATTTATATATCAAGGACAAACATTCAAATGGGGTGAAATTTAGTAATGGTGATTGTTACATAATTTGGTGTCATAAATAATACCTTAATTACAAATTTTATCAGGTAATTAACTGCTAGTTTATTATCCCCAATAGACTTTCACAGGATGTTTGAAATTATTTGATATATATTATTAAAATGTGCAAATGTATGTTATAATATTTACTAATAGTATAAGATGGAATCAATATTGGTCATATATAGTAATAAGAGAAGACATATTTTACGAAAAATAGGAAAATGAGAATTGCTGTTATTAATTTACAATGTACTGTTTGTTATTGCATGTAATGATCACATTACAACTGAATTGTAATTCATAGTTCTGATTAAGAAATACATTAAAAAAAAGAAGAGATATTAGACAGATGCACACGAGACAAAATAACAGAAAACACTAATATATTGGTTGTCATGACATTAAATGTAATCAGTAATGTAATCGATTACATTCAAAAATTGATGTAATCGTAATGTAATGTAATCATGAAAATTACAAAGTAATTGTAATGTAATCGATTACATTTGAAAGTAATTGAATCCAAGTCTGCCTCATTGGCCTCAATTGCATGTATTACAGACATTTTTACAAAGACTCTTAAGATCAGATGAAGGTTAGAGGCATCCGATTTTCATTTTGTCCAGGAACCTCGAACATTTAATTTATATTTCATTTATTTTATTAATTCAGCTTGATTTAACTTAATTTTTATTTTAAGCCAAAGGTATCATTTTCAAGTTCAGAAAATAACATGCATGCAATTAGAAATTATATCTTTAATGTAGATCATATGAAAATTGCAGACTTCCTTATGATGTCCCCATCTTAGATATGCAAATTATCAAATGGCACCTCATTTCTGGCTATACTACATTTGTATTAGGAGACGGGGGGCAGTAGCCTCTTTTTTTTTTTTTATTATTGTTGAGACAGTATGATGATATATATAAATGAGACTGAATAAAATAACTTAAATTTCTTCTTTATAATTTCAGAGCTGGTTCATTTCTGTAAAAGTGGTAGACAAGTACAATTGGATTTGAGGTTATAAGCTGTTATAGGCACATACATGTACAAATGTAACTGATCATGACCATGTGACTTTTCAACATAGCAAACCAGTCGAAATAATTCCTGCCCCCATGTAATATTGGAAACCACAGATGTCACCTGCTTCATGTCCTGTAATGTCAGACCGATCAACACATAGCTATAGCTAGACAACAGCAAATTTCACCATCATCTAATCAGAGGTAATCAATTTCATGTTCTTCTAGCCAGACATCAACATTATATTTTACTATCAAATAATCTAGTCCTGAGGCAATTTTATAGGGATTAAACTCTATCGGATCACGAAAGCTACCATGATGAACCAGAAATTAGATTTCATGCACAAAGGACATATTGATATATATAAAACTAATGAAAGTAAGTTAATGATACATTATTTGTACATGCATACACTTATACCAATAGAGCTCCTCCCATATTTACAGTGTGTGGCTATTACAGAAACAAAGGGTTCTTTAGATGAACTTGTTACATTTAATTACATGTACACAATCTACTTCAAATACAGAACATTTCTTAAGAAGAGATTTACATGTATATTAGATATCATGAGTTACAGTTGACTATAAAATCAAAATAAACAAATTTTAAAAAGGTCAACCTACAAAAAATGTATCTGATAGAGATCCCACCTCAAAAACAAATTAACTACAGTACCTGTAATGAAATTTTGAGAAATCAATTAATAAGGAATATAGTTATGTAAAAAAAGACTGCAGAAAAAATGCCTAACATTCCCAAGAGTAAATAATTATATTAAATATGATCCTTTGTCAGAGCTTTGTAACATGGACTTATTTTTTTGGTTCTTTTCTTTTTAAAGTTTTCTATATTAAGTGTAGAAATAATAAAAGTATAATAAATGAAGATACATTTTTTTTGTAATATTGGTCAGTAGAGAGGTACTGGGCGTGGGTGATTATGCAGCTTAATTGCTATTTAATTAGATCACACCACTGATTGATCTATATAAATTTCCTCCCCACTGATTGCTTATATGTGCTTTTGTAATTTTCGTAATTTCTTGTTAATGAAATGAGATCATGAAAAACATTTTACATGATATGTTTTTATCAACAACAAATATAAAAAACTGCAAGATAAGTGCTGTCTTAAATCAATTTTTAATATAGAGATATTTAGTTTGTTGCATATTAAGTGTAAGTTCCTTTCCGAGTCTAATGTTTTACATACTGTAATGCTTCTTATAAAATTAGGTTTTAATTTTGATAATATTGTAGTCTTGCAATAGATCTAAATGTTTGAACTGCACTTTTTTTGTACTATTTATCTTCTAATTCTCCTCTGTTCCCATGGTGTTTTTTTTACATAAATGGAGATGTATCTTTTCTAGATTTGTCCTATCAATAAAATTTAACATAACTATATGTTTGGTCACTGTTTTTGGATTTCTTTCTTTAGCTCTGTGATATATATCCATGCAATATATTTCCGAGTTATAATCAATTAATTATAGGTTTTACAATGTGTCTTCACTTACAGTCGCAAATATCTGTTTACCTAACTACGCTATGCGTCGGTAGGTAAACACATTTTGCGACCGTAAAACCGACGATTTACATCCACAAAGCTTAAAATACAATACAGTTATGATCTCCTAAATATAATAATTTCAAGCTTCTGATCATGATCAAAATAGTTACTAAAAATACTTTCACCCCTAAAGTTGTTCGATTTAGCTGAAAATATTAATATCATATTATTTTTTTCAGAACCAATCCACCAATGAGGAGAGCTTTCCAGATGCTTGATGGAGAAAAAAAACTTTATAGTTTAAGGAAACCTTTCATTGTTCATTTAACTTTATTGTTTTTTATATCTAACATTTTTTTGCTGACCAAATGTTAGAATTTTTATGTGTTTTTTATTTGTATGCAAGTTTTGTGATTTATATCAGTATCAGTATGGTTGAGATAATGTGGGTTAGAGTTAATTATAAGGTTATGTTTATAATGGTAGACAGGTAGAGGAAACCGGAGTACCCAGGATAGTATGATATAATATAATGTTGAATGAAAATTGATTGGTTGAATGAGAATCATGATTTGTATGCCAGTATATAAATTGAAATTTAACATTTAAAGTACAAATGTATTTGATTTGTTTTCAGATTTATATGATTGTGTGTATTTATACAAGTTTCATGTTTTTCTTATTGGATTTATCATGTTAAACGGATAATTAATAGATAGAGTTAGGGTTATGCCATATGGTATTTAACACCACTTTCGATGATATTTAATTTATATCATGGCGGTCAGTTTTATTGGTTGAAAAACCGGAGTACCCAGAGAAAATCACTGACCTGCCGTAAGTCACTGACAAACTTTATCACATAATGTTGTATCAAGTACACCTCGCCTAAGCGGATTCGAACTCACAACATTAGTGGTGATGTGCACTGATTGCATAGGTAGTTATAAATCCCACAACCATACAATCATGACTGCCCCCATATTTAATAATATATATATTCATCTCCCCGCGATAGCGGTGGGGGATATAGAAATAGCCACTGTCCGCCGTCATACTTTCTTGTTTATGCGATAACTTAGTACACATGGATGGATTTGAATAATTTTTTGCATGTGGCTTGTAATTATCATTATCTTGGATGGGTTCTTACATGGTAATATTTGAAGCAAGGGTTTTGGAGGGAAATCATAGTTTTTGGTTGAAAAATCACCAATTTTGAGAATTGTGTCTTGTTTATGCGATAACTTTAGTAAACATGGATAGATTTGAATAATATTTTGCATGTGGCTTGTAACTATCATTATCTTGGATGGGTTCTTACATGGAAATATTTGAAGCAAGGGTTTTGGGAGAAAATCTATATTTACATCAGAGGTTTACACAGTGTTCAAAGTGGAGTACTTCCTGTATATTATTCAGGTCATGCTGCAATTTACTCCATCCTTCAATAAAGTATGTTATACATTAAGACTGCAAGGCTGTTTTCTATAAATATATAAAACTAAATATTATGCAAGTGCGGGGGATACGTCGTGCATTTATGCGCTAGGCAGTTCTTTTATTTCTTTAAGAAAGAAAGAAAAATTAGGGTTATATTTTTTTCTCTGTACTGTGTAGGGGATGTGATATATTGGTTTTGATATTTTTATTTTGAATTGCTAAGCATAAAAGATTATTGTTCTTTGTTATATTTTTATATACAATTAACAAGAATATTTTGTGGTTACAGCTTTTTCAGGATTGGGATGTGTACACTGGTAGATCTTACTATGAAGCTTACGCTTCAGGGCCCCTTATATCCTGGAAACAACTTTTTTAATGAACTAACTTTTCAACAAAATTAATGGAGTTTTTTTAAGTCTTTGTTATTAAAATAAGGCTATTTTAGTAATAGAATCATAAGTCAATGGGTTAAAGTACTTAATATTGACCTTAGAATATGCTCCAATTCCAATTTCATATGGCCTCAAAATGTCCCTGTAATTAGTAAAATTTCCAAACTTGAATCCCAAGCTATATGGGCTCCTTGACTTAGCCAGAATCTATTCATAGCCTACATTTTGGCAGTTGGATCCTCGAATCCTTCGTTGGTGCACAGCTTAATAGTTTGACAGCTCAGTCCTTATGTTAGAACCAATCAGAACCACAAACAGACATATGAATTCTTAATTCAGGCTGCACTCCTCTGGCTTGTGCATTCAAACACCAAAAATCAAGACTATCACCTCTTTATCCAAACGATCCCCCTCTAATGACCTTCATCTCTAGTAATTTAAAGAATGAACAAATTCTTTTTTCTGTGTATTGATGTTGGGTGGTGTGATCTTGGTTCCTACAAATTTTTCTTCGTTTTTGGTAATTTTCTATTATATCTTTTTTAGTGTTTAATGTTAAACTAAAGAATAGATGTATAAGTCAAGTTGTTCTTATAAGTTTGGTCCATAGTTAGCAGGCCTAAGCAGGGTGATATTTTTATATGTATACATGTATTTCTGCTGTTTCCTTAGCCAGCAACTAGTGCTTCAGTTCCCATATTTATTGAGATATTTCTGTTTTCTAGCATAAAATGCTTATAACCCAGTACAGCAATTTTAATAAAAATCTGAGATATAGTGGTTAAATTTAAAAAAAAACAATTATCAGGATCTCCCATGGAACAACACCATTGAAGAAGATACCTTCCGTTACCCAGACCTCTTTGCTGGTGGGAAAGGGATGTTTGGCCCATTGTCAAGGACTCCACCCCAACACCCTGTTCATGGCCCTTTTGACCTTGTTGGTTATTCTTGCTGGCTGCATAAGGGCCCACATAATAGTTCAGGGAGCTTAAAATGTATGTCCTCCACTGGATGTGTACCTATTCATTACTTCTAGAGATGTTATCTATATACATCTAAAATTTTGTCAAATGCAACATTCACAAGATAAAGATTTTTAGTACATTTATTATACATGTTTTTTAATCTGATATATTTATATTTGTATAATAATTACATCTAAACATTTTGGCATCTTTAAAATAGATTATGATAGGAGTCCGAGAGTAGAAAGAGTGTTTCATGATCTGTAAAAGTTGCAATAATTTGGATTAATAAATGTTTAGAACTTTATATTTTATTAGTTAACTCAAACAAATTAAGAACATGGGATGGAAATAAGAACATCACAAAAGGTCCTTAAATACACAAAAAATAATGTAGTTGGTAGTTGCATGGTGTAACGATCTTAATGTGATTATAGTTACCCTACTATCCAAATTAGGTTGTCACAATGCTTTGACAACATAATTTGGCTATAAAAGTTCTTTTAGGGTTGTATATTGTAGTTGTATAACTATAAAGAGATGGTTGTAGTTGCGTCGTCTAAAGGTCTTTAGGTCGTCGTAGTTACATTGTGTAAAGATCCCTAGGTGGTCGTAGTTACGTTGTGTAAAGATCCCTAGGTGGTCGTAGTTACGTTGTGTAAAGATCCCTAGGTGGGCGTAGTTACGTTGTGTAAAGATCCCTAGGTGGGCGTAGTTGCGTTGTGTAAAGATCCCTAGGTGGGCGTAGTTGCGTTGTGTAAAGGTCCCTAGGTGGTTGTAGTTACATTGTCGAAAGGTCCCTATGTGGTTGTAATTACGTCATGTAAAGGTCCTTTGGTGGTTGTAATTACCTCGTATAAAGGTCTTATGATGGTTGGTAGTTACGTTGTGTAAACGTCCTTAATTAGTTGTAATTACCTCGTATTAAGGTCTTGTGATGGTTGGTGGTTACGTTGTGTAAACGTCCTTACATGGTCATGGTTGCCGTTTGGTTGTAGAAAGGTCTTTTACTACGTAGTACCACAAGGTGGTATTTACGTCTAGGGGAGTCTACAAATCGGCGTAGTTGAAACGTAAAATTATTACGTTGTAACAACGAAAAAGTTACGTTGTCACAACGTTTTGACAACGTAATTTGGCTAGTAGGGAAGTCATGGAAGCCATAATAAAAACTTTCATATGTAAAATAAACTTTTATGTGCACGACGCGTTTTTGGAAGCACTTTCATCGGGTACTTTCATAGTCATGATTGGAAAATATAAGGTTTATGGATAACTCGAATACCAAGATAATTGTTGGTCCGTTCCGCTCTTGCTTGTTGTGTACATAAATTCAACACAATGAATTATAAATGTATGGGCGTAAATATTCCGGTACAAGACTACATCCTCAGTGACACACGTAGGAAAGACGTCACGTCTCTGTTTCATCAGAGGTACTTGTACTTGATTTTTATTTCTGAACATTTATTTTTATTTGCGTAGTAGTCGTTGGAGAAGTTACTATTCAAAGCGAAGTAACTCAGAGCTATGACAAATAACTGAATAACGTGATAAAAAATATATATGGTGAGCAAAAACGCCCGTTGCTTGCACAAGATCAGCCGCAAATTCAGACGGCACGCATCCATTCAAGAAGAGTTTGAAGATACCAATGTGGTAATCGGAATCCGTAAATCGGAGAACAGACAACACAATGGCCAAAAGAAAAAGTACAAAAGGACAAACAACGATCTACAAAACATACATATAAAACTAAAGAGTGAGTAACACGAACCCCACTAAGACCCGGGGGTGAACTGAGCTGCCCCAAAAATGTATCACAATTAGTAAGATGGGACATGGATGTAATTGAACATGCAAGACTATGCAATTTTTCACTTTGATGCAAACATAGGTAAGCATAAGGAACGTCTCTTTTATCATTTCACTTTTAGAGTAAAGTCTTCAATAATTAGCATAACTCAAATCCTAAACTGAGTGTGAAATTGTCCCAGCTTACATTTGAGCAATACTCCTTAGTTCTAACGACAAGCTTTAGTATATAGCAGGACTGTGTGCATTGTAAAATACCACTGATACTACAAATCGACACGACATATATGTGTTTAATTCCACAGAGAAGAGGACATTGTAGATTCTTCATTAAATAATTACAGTCTAATTATTCTTAGAAATCAAAATAGTATCTTTTATTAGTATGTTCATCATATTAACAAATTTACAAATACAAACACAAAACGTGTATTATACTAAAGGAATTGTTAATCATTCTTACACATGTAATGTAACGGACTTAAAACAATGGGGGCTTCTGTGGACGAGTGTTTAATATGGTTGACTTCTAAGCACAAGCTTAGTACCACTGATGTCACATTGGTTCGTCCGCCCCCCACCCCCACACATACCCCGCTACATTTGCATGTGTTGTCCTAAGCCAGGAACTGGATTTCCAACGTCATATGTCGTGGTCTTTTTATTTGTGTTTAGTGAGTTAAAGTGAGAAATCATTGTTCGTTTTTTTTTATATTGGTGGAAATGTTGACCATCTCTGTTTAAGCTTTCTTTTCGTTATAAATCAAGTTTAATGTTCCTAGAAATCTACTAAAGACAGGGTGTTAAGCCAACCAGTTCGTAATAGCTCCCACCACTTCATCCCGGGTTCCCATCCATAAAGTCCGGTAGTCACGACATATCATCAGACTTTTGGAAATGACAGTAAACAAACAAAAATCTCCCAATGCAACACAGTGTGATTAGTACAAAAAATAATCAGCATAATATATCATAGTTTTCTTTTTATTAAAAATATTTAAAGTGTCAAGAGTCAGTATAAATATGGTGACTGGTTCTCTTCACGGTTGCCACTACTGTAACAATGGCTGCAACTATTGACAGAATCGCTGAAAGTATGCACAATCCAAGTCCTGGACCAATGGACCGTGGTCCGTTTTTATCATCCACGTTGTTGGTGGTCAGGTCTTTATGCATAGAAGCAAAAATTAAATCTCCAGCTATTATGAACAGACCTACATTGTATAATAATATAGAATAGTTACTGCTTAAATCGGTGTCTGTGAGATATGCATTTATGATTGATCGTGCTTTTTTATTTATTTGTTTTTGTTTGTCTTCGTCCTGTCTTGTATGCCCAATATAGGGGTCGCCGTGGTCGTGATCACATGGTTGTTGAATTTACAACTACCTATGCAATCAGTGTCTATCACCACTAACGTTGCGAGTTCGAATCCCGCTCATGGCGAGGTGTACTCGATGCAACATTATGTGATGAAGTTTGTCAGACAGATTTGCGGCAGGTCGGTGATTTTCTCCGAGTACACTGGTTTCCTCCACCAATAATATACAATGTCGTATAAAAAACCGGGTACCTGTAAAGTGCGAAACGAAATAGAAACGAAACGAGATCAAACAAAACGAAACGAAACCGATCGAAACGAAACGAAACGAAATGTAACGAAACAAAACGAAATGTAAATCCAAATTTAGAAGACTTAAAGGGTTCGGATGATTATCCAAATTTATTATACCTCACCATTTTTTTTCTATATGAAATTTTAAACAACTGATAGAATTATTACTTTCGCAAACTTGATAATAATACTTAGATGACTGTTGTCGGGTCAATAGATTCCGAACTGTTGCTGTCTGAAAAACTCGCGGACTTTTTGTAAAGTACTCCTTTCGATTGAAGGGCTACTGCTATTAAAGTTTTGGTGAATGAAGAGTACGTGTAAATTTCTAGCCAATGACTTATTATAAAAAGGACGGATATGTGGTAGATGCCAAAGAGACAATCACCTACTCTTCACCAATAATTTAGAAAGACCAAAATAAAATTACTATTAAAGAACACTGTAAAAACTTCAATGAATGATGAGTATACTCATTCTACGCAGTCACCTCTAGAAGGCCCCAAATATATAAAAAAAATATGTACAAAATCAAAACAAAAAAACGGCAGAACATCTTATTAACAAATACAATAAATGAAACTAAAAGATGAAAATCAGACGGGTAAAATCACTGGCCATCATTCACCTGACTTGGGACAAGCACATGAAATGTGACGGGGTTACATCAGTTACATGAGCACTCAACCCTCCCCCTCAATGCATACCAGTGATAAAAAATAAGAACAAATAAGACACAGTAGAAATCAGAACGAACCAGTGTCTAATACGAGACAAAACAAGAAACATACAAGATCAACAACAGATTGAAGAAGTTTAAACAAATTGAAAACGAGTAGGGTCTCACAACTGAATAATCGAAGTTAACTGACAACTACATGTAGCTTAAGACAAAAAGGTCCTCTGACAAAAAGTCATACTTTTTACACACACATTAGTCGTGCTGTCTCTAAAAAAAGCTTTAATAGCACGAAATCACAAACCGTGAGCGAAAAAAATACATGACTGTTCGATGCCTTGCATCTTAACAACAATTTATGTTTTAACCTTTTAAAAACCAAGTACAATGTATAGGCCAAGGTGCTCCGAAATGTTAAGCGGCCTCTGCTCCGCATTTGGGACCTGCTGGGTTGTCCAATGTCACCCCAGTATAGAGTCTAATCCGAGAATTTCAACCACCGAACATGTCCATGCTCTATTCTTTCTGTCTCATATCGGCTGTACAGTAACAATAAATCGTGTAAAAAAGTCCCCGAAAAGATGTCACTCCATTGGCTGAAAGCGATCTTGTGATAATCAAACATTCAATCGAAAGGAGTACTTTACAAAAAGTCCGCGAGTTTTTCAGACGGCAACAGTTCGGAATATATTGACCCGACAACAGTCATCTAAGCATTATTATCAAGTATGCGAAAGTAGTAATTCTATCGATTGTTTAAAATTTCATATAGAAAAAAAATGCTGAGGTATAATAAATTTGGATAATAATTATAGTATAAAACCGGGAACCCTTTAAGTCTTCTAAATTTGGATAATCAATATATTATAAACCCTCTTAGTCTTCATGCCATATTGAATTTTTCATTTTTTTTCCGTTACATTTCGCTTCGTTTCGTTTCGATCGGTTTCGTTTCGAAACGAAACGAAACCGATCGAAACGATATGGCACGGTTTCATTTCGTTTTGTTTGATTTCGTTTCAGTTTTTTTTCATTACATTTCGTTTCGTTTCATTACATTTCGCTTCGTTTCGTTTCGTTCGGTTTCGTTTCGTTTTGTTTGATTTCGTTTCGTTTCGTTCGGTTTTGTTTCGTTTCGTTTCATTTCTGTTTCGTTTCGCACTTTACAGGTACCCTAAAAAAACACATTAATATAGAATGTCGTATAAAAAAGACACGTTCAAATACAATGTCGCATCAAAATTCATGTGAAATAGTGGATTATATTTGGAATTGCTCAGCATGTGTTTTTCCCTTCATGTGGTCCTTGCCAAAGATAGTGTGTGTCTGCGATAAAAAATGTTTTTTTATACTTTTGCTATGAAAACTATCTTGATCAGGAGAGAAGATCACAATTCCTTACATTTTGGAGTTAAATTGTTGTCTTTTAAAGTTAGAAAATTGAGAAAACATTGTGTGTGTGTGTGTGATATTGCTGCCTACACAACAAAGACCTGAACTAGATACAAAATAGTCGTCCTCAATTTACCACCAAAGAAATTAAAATGCAGGGCCTAATACATTCTAATTATTGAATTAACTTACCGGCTGCTACTAGGGCGTAGATAGCAACAGAACGGATTTTGATGTTTCTAGTTGGAAGGAAACATATCTGCACTGTAGTTGCAACCAAGCAGAATATCACACCAAACAACTCAAATATTCTCGTCATGAAAAGCCATTCTGGAAAATAATATATATGTGTAGTGCGAATCTGTGCAGTATTATCTAGAATTATTGGGATGACGAGACAGTTAGTTATCTCCCCCTTTCCGTGTCATAGGTTGTGTTGTAGAGATAAAGCTATCATTATATTATATATATATAATCTACAACCGGGTCGGGAAGAATGGAAGCACAATTAGGACCTATTAGAAAACCGACTGTCTTATCAAACCCGCCGCCACAAAAACAAAGCATTCTTATTCGATTAAATTTCTTATGCATTACCGGGCCTAATTTAAAGTAAACGCTTTGTCTATAATGACGATACATTTTCACCTGGAATTAAATATAAATAATAAAGAAAACTGATCGACTGTGAATTGTCTGATAGTATGTCATGTTTACCATGACGCAATTTACTTCCTTATTTGCAAAAACTGCTTTATTTCATTGGGATATCCCATTTGTCTTACTGTATGTTAATTAATTTTTTCGTGGCATGTTAACTCTCTCTTGTCCGGTGATTCGATATGGTGGGCTCTAGTATGTTTTTTCTGTGACATGGATTTCCCATAATAACAACTGAACATCGTTTTATGGACATCAAATGTGAGGGTTTTTAAGTACGCAGTCAAAGTACACTTGACTTTATGTTCTACATGAAAATATGAGTGCACTTCACTGATGTTTGACTAATCGAATATAATCATTTTATGAAGTAGTATGCACCAATATTTGGGATCAAAGGTTATTAAAAAGAGTTTGAAGATACCAAAGGAGTAGTCAGAATCCGTAAATCGAAGAAGGACAGACAACACAATGGCCAAATGAAAAAGGACAAAAGGACAAGCAACGATCTACAAAACATACACATAAAAGTGAAGATCGAGTAAAACGAACCCTACTTAAAATCGGGGATGAACTCAGGTGCTCCGGAAGGGTAAGCAGTTCCTACTCCACTAGTTGCACCCGTTGTGTTAAACTAGTTACAAATATTAGATATGAAAAAAAGATAAATATATTTAATACGAGATTTAATTCACGAGTTTGCATTTGTCACATCATTCTGATAAAAACAATTGTTAAATATCTTGTCTATATCGATAAACTTTCAAACAACAGACTCAATTATCATTTAACGCAATATATTTCTTAATAACTTCTATAATATGTATAGGAAAAATTGAATGTATGAATGCTAAATGTATTCTATGATAAATTGTGATAATCAAAATTAGAATTGTAATGCAAAATTTTAAAAAAGATTAATGGCACTGGATGTTCAGCCGCAATGTTAGGGTTAGGGGTTATGGTGTTTAAGTCCACTTTCAACAATATTTAAATTAGTTTTATTGGTGGCGGAAACCGTAGAATCCGGAGAAAACCACCGACCTGATGCAAGTCATGCACTGACAAACTTTATCACATAGTGTTGTATCGAGTACACCTCGCCTAAGCGGGAATCGAACCCACAACGTTAATGCTGATAGGCACTGATTGCAATGGTAGTTATTAATTGAACTACCATACAATTACGACGGCCCCAATATAGTGTGTGTTAATAAAGGCAGTACACCGAAAACGCGAAAAGATATTTCATAGACGACAACCTATACATAGTTGTGGTATATAACTTTTGGTTTGCAAAATCTCTTTGAAAAGAGGTCATACCTTTTCCGCCATCAATGTTGACTATATTTCTATCACATCTCTTAGACCTATCACATCCTGTTGTTTTTATCATTCCAATTACAACATGTTCTCCATTGAATGATTCATAAGTATACCAGTTTGGTATAAAACATCCTATTATTTGCACAATAGCCGCTAATATAGTTAACACTAAGGCTGAAACATCTAAAATTGTTAACTTTGGCTTCACCATTATTTCTGTTTATGCAATCAGAATGTTAGTCGACTGCGATGACATGTGATTTACATGAAATAAAAAAAAAATCTAAAAAACTTCCTGAATTTATAAAAGAGGCATACTTGGGATAATATCGTTCTAGTGTTTTATTTTTTTATGTCAAAAATCAATATTGATAGAATATTATGTGACTAGCCCCGATAATACGGAAATTGTTGATTATTTATTTGACATAAATATTTTAACAATGGATATTTTAAAAAAATAACAAAAAAACTAAATAGACCGTTTTGAAAACATTAAGTCAACATTTTCTTGATTTATCTCCGTCACTACAATATATATGATAACATTCATGTGACGCTTGATTTATCACTGAGAAGACATAAAGTTGTCATTGATTTAGATAAAGTTTGTCAGTGAGTTGCGACAGGTCAGTGGTTTCCTCCGGGTACTCCGGTTTCCTCCACCAATAACACTGACCGCCACGATAGAATTGAAATATTGTTGAAAGTGCGTTAATAAACACCATGAACACCATAACACTAACCCTAACTCCCTTGATTTAGAAAATGGGAAAATGTCTAGGGTTTTTAATGAACTGCTTTATAGATCGCGCGAGAATTTTAACGGATGCTAGAAAAAAGGCATAAAGCAATGCCGCAAATTTGTTTGAATAGTTCGGAAAATGTTTACTAAGCCAACAAATTATCTTATTACTAAGAAATGCAGTGTACAGTTTGCTAAAAGCACTCTGATTATTCATTTTACCATGTGCCAATCTTTCTTAGGTGTGTTGCCATCAAGAAGAAGGGAAATATAGATTACTGTCTTGAAAACTTCCACCTTCTTGCAAATGTTCATGTACAATAGTTGTCTGTTTCTGTGTTCCATGTAGCATAGCAATAGTCTCTAGTGCTTCTGATATGTATTCATCTAGTGAAGACGAATTTACAGTTGAAGGTTCTACAATATTTTGCTGTCCTCTTTCTTAGATCTCAGTTTAATGTTTGAATTGTTGGGGTGCGTGTTGCTTATCTTTTTTTACTTTTTGTGGGGTTTTTTTTGTTGTTTTTTTTTTGGCTTAGTCCTGTGTTTATGTGCCCAATATTATCGGTTTCTCTAGATTGTCCATTTTTGGTTGTCCCTTCGATTTCCTCTAACTTTTATTTGTCGGTGTCTCTGGGTTGTCCATTCTTGGTTGACCCTTCGATTTTCTCTAACTTTTATTTGTCGGTGTCTCTGGGTTGTCCATTTTTGGTTGTCCCTTCGATTTTCTCTAACTTTTATTTGTCGGTGTCTCTGGGTTGTCCATTCTTGGTTGACCCTTCGATTTTCTCTAACTTATATTTGTCGGTGTCTCTGGGTTGTCCATTCTTAGATGATCCTTCGATTTTCTCTAACTTTTATTTTTGTCGGTGTCTCTGGGTTATCCATTCTTGGTTGATCCTTTGGCTTTTCTTTCAAATTATAAAACTGTTTATCAGTTTACTTACTGAAGGGTCTCAAAGATTCCCTTTTAGTTTTACTGTGATATCAGTAAATTCGTGTGTGTATTTCATGTCTGTTAAGCATTCACCGTCTTTCTTACGTAAATATTACTACTGTGCAGGTGTTGCATCAAACAGATGTTGTATTTCACTAAATACAATATTCTGTTTTAATTGGTTGAATATTGCTAAAATGTCCAGTAATCAGTATTTCAGCTATATAGAACGATTCTGATCTTGAAGCTGACAATTTAGTTTAACAAGGTCATTGTGAACATCTGTAATAAAACCTACAACAATTGTTGCTTTATGCATTGCAAAATATTTGTGCAAACCAATGGATATGGAGATCTTGTCAGCTGCCAATGCAGATATGTAACCAACACAGAAAGCAATGATAAACTACTTGAATAGCATTCTTTAATTTCATCCATTTTACTACATATTATGGTTCCTTAACAGTTATCTCAGGGTTGTCATACACAAGCTGCATTTGCTTTAGTTTTTCAGGGTTAGAGTTATAGTGTTTAATGCCACAATATTTCAATCATATCGTGGCGGTCAGTTTTATTGGTGGAAGGAACCACCAGCAAGTCCAAGTCACTGATAAACTTTATCACATATTTTTACAATAAGGTTTGTCAGTGACTTGCGACAGGTCGGTGGTTTTCTCCAGGTACTCCGGTTTCCTCCACCAATAAAACTGACCACCACGATACACCGTAACTGAAATATTGTTGAAAGTGGCGTTAAATACAATAACCCTTTAATTGATTAGATTTCGGAACTATTCAGACAGTGTATTGTTTATTATTATTTTTTTAATTTATTTAATATACACAAGATACACTAAATAAAAGTGTTTAATTTAAAATTCATTTACATATTTTATTTTAAAATTCATTTACATAGAGACTAAGAAAGACTCGTATGGTTAAATGTTTAGGTATAATCACCAAATAAAACGTTTGTACATGTACAAGGCATAAGACAATTAGATTCCAGATTTTTGTCAAATATACTTATTTACTTTCAGCAACATATTTCATCTTTAATCCAACGAACATTTTATCTCTGTTGATAGCATTTGTAGGAATATTGTATCATAGAAATTATAAAAGTTATATTTTCATCAAAGGCACATTTGTGAATAGAAAATTAAAACATTACGGTCGATGTTTTCATTCATAATAGTCATCACCCTTCTTTACGGTGGCGACACCTGTTACGACAGATGCAACTAAAGTGAGAATTCCGGAAACGATACATATCCCAAATCCTGGTCCTGCTGTTCCTTTGGCGTTTATTGGTAGATTGGTACCGAGATCGTTGTACATTGCTATAAATAGGAAGGAACCAGCCAAAATAAACAAACCTGGAAAATAAAATATTAGTTAATTAAAATATTAACAAATGTGAATATATTTTTCTCTCTTTTTTTTCAATTTACCCCATCAACATATTCATATCTGATGGTCATTTAGTAACGTATAAATCATGTTTTGTGGTTGTTCTATTTCATTACGTATCTGTGGTATGACTTATTGAAATTGAATTTAAGCTTTGTATTGTCTAATTAAAAAATTAATGCAAAAATCGATAAAACTACAGTATGTCCTTTTCGTTCTAAATCGGGCATGAGAAACTGATCTTTTATATGTGTATTTACGTTCATAGTTCCGTGTTGTGATGTCCGTTACGATTACAACATTAAAACGATGTTCGGTTCGTCTTTACCTCCAGTTGTTCATGTCTTATTTACGTTATTTGTGGTTGCGCATATAGTGGTGTCCAACACATATTGTGTTGTGTTTTTGCTTTGTTTGTCTTCGTCTTGTGTACCCTATGTTATCAGTTTCTCTGGATTGTCCAAATTTGATTGCGTCTTCGTTATTCTCTCAGTGACGTTTATCTATAACATCTCCTGGTATTTATCATATTTATATTTAATTAGAAAAAAACAAATATGCACAATAGAATTTTATTAAGAGGGCATCTTTGGGAAAAAAGAAAAACGTTTTCTTTTAAGACAGATGACCTTTTCAAAGAGGTTAAATTCATATGAACTTTTCTATGACAAGAAAATGTGACCTTCAAGTACAGGTGATATTGCTTAATAGAGATGACAGCATGAGTAGGTTTGACTGTATTCTGTTAGAGATGACAGCATGAGTAGGTTTGACTGTACTCTGTTAGAGATGACAGCATGAGTAGGTTTGACTGTACTCTGCTAGAGATGACAGCATGAGTAGGTTTGACTGTACTCTGTTAGAGATGACAGCATGAGTAGGTTTAACTGTATTCTGTTAGAGATGACAGCATGGGTAGGTTTGACTGTACTCTGTTAGAGATGACAGCATGAGTAGGTTTGACTGTACTCTGTTAGAGATGACAGCATGGGTAGGTTTGACTGTACTGTTAGAGATGACAGCATGGGTAGGTTTGACTGTACTCTGTTAGAGATGACAGCATGGGTAGGTTTGACTGTACTCTGTTAGAGATGACAGCATGGGTAGGTTTGACTGTACTCTGTTAGAGATGACAGCATGAGTAGGTTTGACTGTACTCTGTTAGAGATGACAGCATGGGTAGGTTTGACTGTACTCTGTTAGAGATGACAGCATGGGTAGGTTTGACCGTACTCTGTTAGAGATGACAGCATGGGTAGGTTTGACTGTACTCTGTTAGAGATGACAGCATGGGTAGGTTTGACTGTACTCTGTTAGAAATGACAGCATGGGTAGGTTTGACTGTATTCTGTTAGAGATGACAGCATGAGTAGGTTTGACTGTACTCTGTTAGAGATGACAGCATGGGTAGGTTTGACTGTACTCTTGCTAGAGATGACAGCATGAGTAGGTTTGACTGTACTCTGTTAGAGATGACAGCATGGGTAGGTTTGACTGTACTCTGTTAGAGATGACAGCATGGGTAGGTTTGACTGTATTCTTGCTAGAGATGACAGCATGAGTAGGTTTGACTACTCTGTTAGAGATGACAGCATGGGTAGGTTTGACTGTACTCTGTTAGAGATGACAGCATGGGTAGGTTTGACTGTACTCTGTTAGAGATGACAGCATGAGTAGGTTTGACTGTACTCTGTTAGAGATGACAGCATGGGTAGGTTTGACTGTATTCTGTTAGAGATGACAGCATGGGTAGGTTTGATGGTACTCTGTTAGAGATGACAGCATGGGTAGGTTTGACTGTACTCTGTTAGAGATGACAGCATGGGTAGGTTTGACTGTACTCTGTTAGAGATGACAGCATGGGTAGGTTTAACTGTATTCTGTTAGAGATGACAGCATGGGTAGGTTTGACTGTACTCTGTTAGAGATGACAGCATGGGTAGGTTTGACTGTATTCTGTTAGAGATGACAGCATGAGTAGGTTTGACTGTACTCTGTTAGAGATGACAGCATGAGTAGGTTTGACTGTACTCTGTTAGAGATGACAGCATGAGTAGGTTTGACTGTACTCTGTTAGAGATGACAGCATGGGTAGGTTTGACTGTATTCTGTTAGAGTTGACAGCATGGGTAGGTTTGACTGTACTCTTGCTAGAGATGACAGCATGAGTAGGTGTGACTGTACTCTGTTAGAGATGACAGCATGGGTAGGTTTGACTGTACTCTAGTAGAGATGACAGCATGGGTAGGTTTGACTGTACTCTGTTAGAGATGACAGCATGAGTAGGTTTGACTGTACTCTGTTAGAGATGACAGCATGGGTAGGTTTGACTGTATTCTGTTAGAGATGACAGCATGGGTATGTTTGACGGTACTCTGTTAGAGATGACAGCATGGGTAGGTTTGACTGTATTCTGTTAGAGATGACAGCATGGGTAGGTTTGACTGTATTCTGTTAGAGATGACAGCATGGGTAGGTTTGACTGTACTCTGTTAGAGATGACAGCATGGGTAGGTTTGACTGTACTCTGTTAGAGATGACAGCATGGGTAGGTTTGACTGTACTCTGGCTAGAGATGACAGCATGAGTAGGTTTGACTGTACTCTGTTAGAGATGACAGCATGAGTAGGTTTGACTGTACTCTGTTAGAGATGACAGCATGGGTAGGTTTGACTGTATTCTGTTAGAGATGACAGCATGAGTAGATTTGACTGTACTCTGTTAGAGATGACAGCATGGGTAGGTTTGACTGTACTCTGTTAGAGATGACAGCATGGGTAGGTTTGACTGTACTCTGTTTTTGCTAAGTTCACACAAAACTTTTAGCAATATTAGTTTTATTTACAGATGAAACATGGGTAAGCAAAGAAAGCAACGACCAGCAGTGAATCACTGACACACTTTAATACAAATACAAATGTTTAATCTTGAGCAGCAAAAACAAAAATCTGAAATGTTACAGTTAAAATGAACATTTACTTTAAGTCCAGATTATTGGATACCTAAGGCTACAGTTTTCAGACGGTCTTTTAAATGGGACACCCATATGTCTACTATGGATGAAAAAGCAAACTTTCCATTCGGCTACCTACGACCAAATCTGCGATATTGTTCGCAAGAATGTAAGAAAAGAGCATATATTTTGGTATTATGGTCACCGAAAACACATGATGAAAACATATCCTCCCGGATAAGATTAAGCAATTCCCTTTTTACTCGTGACACCCATCGTATTACTAATTAATAATACGGTGATTAGTCATATTCGTTTACAAGTCATGAATGACGAAAGAAGGATAGGAGTGTTACTATGACATACAGAATATATAAATGGTCACCTGTTACACAGATACTCCGTGACGGTTAACACGACGGGAGTCACTAGTGGAGCAGGAACTGCGCACCCTTCCGGAGCACCTGAGTTCACTCCCGGTGTTACTCGATCTTCAGTTTTATGTGTATGTTTTGTAGATCGTTGTTTGTCTTTTTTTCTTTTGGCCATTGTGTTGTCGTTGATTTACGGATTATTATCCCTTAGGTTTCTTCAAACTCTTCTTAGCAAAGTCATGATGGGGCCCATAAAAAGTGATTAGTTCAGCTTAAGTAGGAACATTTGGTTCAGTAGCTCCCTTTGTTAGCCATAAATATTATTTTAGTTCTACGTACCGGCTGCTCCTAACGTATAAATGGCGGCAGATCGGACTGTGTAGTTTCTTGTTGGTAAATACACAACGTGTACTATTGTTGCCACTAATGTTAAGATAATACCAAAGGTTTCAAATATTCTTGTTAAAAAAAGCCATTCTACAAAAGAAAAAAATTATTATAACTAATTACTTTAATTATGTCTGTGTTATCTTTAAATTTCAGGTATATTAGAATAGCATAGTGGTGGCCAACATTTTGTCCTATCATGTTTTTTTATTACATGACTGTAATTTAGCTTGCATATGATTGGCTTAAAACTGATCATGAGATTTTGATTACTTGCGATATCACCCTCTCGCATAAAAATATATCCCGGTTTTTTGTTAGGTCCGTGTTGCTCATCTTTTTAGTTTGTGTTGCGTGTGTTTTATTTTTATTTTGTTTGTCTTCATCTTGTGTCTTGTGTACCCAATGTTGCCAATGTCTGGATTGAAATTTGTCTATTCTTGATTGCCCCTTAGTTTTTTCAAACGTTTATTTAACGAGATTTGTTTTCTAGAAGGGGTCGTCGTGGTCGTGATCATGTGGTAGTTGGGTTTACAACTACCTATGCAATCAGTGCCTATAACCAATAAAACTGAACGCCACAATATAACTGAATTGTTGTTGAAAGTGGCATTAAACCCCATAAACCAACCAACCAACCAACCTATTTTGCAGAAGATTGGTACCTATATCACAGTGGACTAAAATACTGTTTTCATAGCTTTTAATATTTATATGATTGAACAGTGAGATTTATTTTTGTGCACGGTAGAATATTGATTATGGTTGCGCTAGGCTATTGTTGTTTACCGTTACTTTCAGCAATTTGTCAGCTATATCGTGACAAGTAGTCTTCAATTTAGGGTGACAGCACGGACAAGTATAACGGAGTAACGGGTGAGACCCTCGGACTTTGATATGGGTCTGTAAACATTAATGATTGAGGTAGGTATCATGTTCGAATCCACGTCAGTAACGTTGAGTCTTGTTCAGAAGTATATCCACCTTAGTCAGCTGAGTATCCATGACAACAATAAGCATTATGATATTATTATTTACGATTAACACCACTTCAATTATATCATTCAATCAATCATACCGTTAAGTTTTGTTATTTGTGCAGGAAAATCATTCGCCTTCCACAAGTAATTGACGACATTTATCACACATATTTGCATCGTGAACACCCCGTTATTTGGGGGAGTATGGTTATGGTGCTGAACTCACAATGTCAGTGGTGATAGGCACTGATTGCATAGGTAGTTGTAAATCTAATTTCCATACGATTACGACCACGACTGTCCCTCGCCTCGTAATAGGCACGATCGAATGCAAAACCGTGCACATAGTGATATGCACAACATGCATAGCAAGATAGATCTATCAAAAATATGACCCCCCCCCCCCCCCCAATACAAGATGTTTTCTGCCCTCTGAGACTTTTACAATAATTTTATTTTAATTACGTAAAATAACTTCGACCCAAGTTGACATTTAAAGAATCTAAAACTTGTATATGCCCTGGTATGATGCCATATTATTACCGGAAGTTATTAAGTGGCTTTGAAGTGGTGTAATTAATGAGTATTTTCCAGAGAATGCTTATACTTCCTTTTTCAAATTATCACAATCTACACAATACTAAAACTGCGCACAGAATATAAGAATGGATTTCAATTAAATTTCAAATTATTCGATACAGCTTTGAAATACGGTGATTTATTTTCTTATTAACCTGCTCTGTCTTGTAATGGCCATTTCCATGATTAAATAATACGGTGAAAAATGCGCTAATTGTTATAGTGACATTATCATGTGTGTGCAGGTTTGTTATAGTGACATATGTGTGTGCAGGTTTGTTATATTGACATATGTATGTGCAGGTTTGTTATAGTGACGTATGTATGTGCAGGTTTGTTATAGTGACATGTGTGTGCAGGTTTGTTATAATGACATATGTGTGTGCAGGTTTATTATAATGACATATGTGTGTGCAGGTTTGTTATAGTGACGTATGTATGTGAAGGTTTATAGTGACATATGTATGTGCAGGTTTGTTATAGTGACATATGTGTGTGCAGGTTTGTTATAGTGACATATGTATGTGCAGATTTGTTATAGTGACGTATGTATGTGCAGGTTTGTTATAATGACATATGTGTGTGCAGGTTTGTTATGGTGACATGTGTGTGCAGGTTTGTTATAGTGACATATGTGTGTGCAGGTTTGTCATTGTGACATATGTATGTGCAGGTTTGTTATAGTGACATATGTGTGTGCAGGTTTGTTAGTGACATATGTATGTGCAGGTTTGTTATAGTGACGTATGTATGTGCAGGCTTATAGTGACATATGTATGTGCAGGTTTGTTATAGTGACATGTGTGTGCAGGTTTGTTATAGTGACATATGTATGTGCAGATTTGTTATAGTGACATGTGTGTGCAGGTTTGTTATAGTGACATATGTGTGTGCAGGTTTGTTATAATGACATATGTATGTGCAGGTTTGTTATAGTGACATAAGTGTGTGCAGGTTTGTTATAATGACATATGTGTGTGCAGGTTTGTTATAGTGACATATGTGTGTGCAGGTTTGTTATAGTGGCATATGTGTGTGCAGGTGTTATAGTGACATATGTGTGTGCAGGTTTGTTATATTGACATATGTATGTGCAGGTTTGTTATAGTGACGTATGTATGTGCAGGTTTGTTATAGTGACATGTGTGTGCAGGTTTGTTATAATGACATATGTGTGTGCAGGTTTATTATAATGACATATGTGTGTGCAGGTTTGTTATAGTGACGTATGTATGTGAAGGTTTATAGTGACATATGTATGTGCAGGTTTGTTATAGTGACATATGTGTGTGCAGGTTTGTTATAGTGACATATGTATGTGCAGATTTGTTATAGTGACGTATGTATGTGCAGGTTTGTTATAGTGACATATGTGTGTGCAGGTTTGTTATGGTGACATGTGTGTGCAGGTTTGTTATAGTGACATATGTGTGTGCAGGTTTGTCATTGTGACATATGTATGTGCAGGTTTGTTATAGTGACATATGTATGTGCAGGTTTGTTATAGTGACGTATGTATGTGCAGGCTTATAGTGACATATGTATGTGCAGGTTTGTTATAGTGACATGTGTGTGCAGGTTTGTTATAGTGACATATGTATGTGCAGATTTGTTATAGTGACATGTGTGTGCAGGTTTGTTATAGTGACATATGTGTGTGCAGGTTTGTTATAATGACATATGTATGTGCAGGTTTGTTATAGTGACATAAGTGTGTGCAGGTTTGTTATAATGACATATGTGTGTGCAGGTTTGTTATAGTGACATATGTGTGTGCAGGTTTGTTATAGTGGCATATGTGTGTGCAGGTGTTATAGTGACATATGTGTGTGCAGGTTTGTTATAGTGACATATGTGTGTGCAGGTTTGTTATAGTGACATGTGTGTGTAGGTTTGTTATAGTGACATATGTGTGTGCAGGTTTGATATAGTGACATATGTGTGTGCAGGTTTGTTATAGTGACATATGTATGTGCAGATTTGTTATAGTGACATATGTGTGTGCAGGTTTGTTATAGTGACATATGTGTGTGCAGGTTTGTTATAGTGACATATGTGTGTGCAGGTTTGTTATAGTGACATATGTGTGTACAGGTTTGTTATAGTGACATATGTGTGTGCAGGTTTGTTATAGTGACATGTGTGTGCAGGTTTGTTATAGTGACATATGTGTGTGCAGGTTTGTCATTGTGACATATGTATGTGCAGGTTTGTTATAGTGACATATGTGTGTGCAGGTTTGTTATAGTGACATATGTATGTGCGGGTTTGTTATAGTGACGTATGTATGTGCAGGCTTATAGTGACATATGTATGTGCAGGTTTGTTATAGTGACATGTGTGTGCAGGTTTGCTATAGTGACATATGTATGTGCAGGTTTGTGATAGTGACATATGTGTGTCCAGGTTTGTTATAGTGACATATGTGTGTGCAGGTTTGTTATGACATATGTATGTGCAGGTTTGTTATAGTGACATATGTATGTGCAGGTTTGTTATAGTGACATATGTGTGTGCAGGTTTGTTATAGTGACATATGTGTGTGCAGGTTTGTTAGTGACATATGTGTGTGCAAGTTTGTTATAGTGACATATGTGTGTGCAGGTTTGTTATAGTGACATATGTGTGTGCAGGTTTGTTATAGTGACATGTGTGTGCAGGTTTGTTATAGTGACATATGTATGTGCAGGTTTATAGTGACATATGTGTGTGCAGGTTTGTTATAGTGACGTATGTGTGTGCAGGTTTGTTATAGTGACATATGTGTGTGCAGGTTTGTTATTGTGACATGTGTGTGCAGGTTTGTTATAGTGACATATGTGTGTGCAGGTTTGTTATAGCGACATATGTATGTGCAGGTTTATAGTGACATGTGTGTGTGCAGGTTTGGTATAGTGACGTATGTGTGTGCAGGTTTGTTATAGTGACATGTATGTGCAGGTTTGTTATAGTGACATGTATGTGCAGGTTTGTTATAGTGACATATGTGTGTGCAGGTTTGTTATAGTGACGTATGTGTGTGCAGGTTTGCTATAGTGACGTATGTGTGTGCAGGTTTGTTATAGTGACATATGTGTGTGCAGGTTTGTTATAGTGACATATGTGTGTGCAGGTTTGTTATAGTGACATATGTGTGTACAGGTTTGTTATAGTGACATATGTGTGTGCAGGTTTGTCAGTGACATATGTGTGTGCAGGTTTGTTATAGTGACATATGTGTGTGCTGGTTTGTTATAGTGACATGAGTGTACAGGTTTGTTATAGTGACATGTGTGTGCAGGTTTGCTATAGTGACATATGTGTGTGCAGGTTTGTTATAGTGACATATGTGTGTGCAGGTTTGCTATAGTGACATATGTGTGTGCAGGTTTGTTATAGTGACATACGTGTGTGCAGGTTTGTTATAGTGACATATGTGTGTGCAGGTTTGTTATAGTGACATATGTGTGTGCAGGTTTGTTATAGTGACATATGTGTGTGCAGGTTTGTTATAGTGACATATGTGTGTGCAGGTTTGTTATAGTGACATATGTGTGTGCAGGTTTGTTATAGTGACATATGTGTGTGCAGGTTTGTTTTGCATAGAGGGTTAGGGCTTAGGTTATGGTGTTTGATGCCACTTTCAACAATATTTCAGTTATATCGTGGCGGTCAGTTTTATTGGTGGAGGAAACCGGAGAAAACCACCTGAAACATTAATTAGACTTCTACTGAGAGCTATTCTCCTTGATCGTGATCGCATAGTAAAGCTTTGTGGATTTCATACTTCTATATACGGTCATACGTTGTCGCAATCGTAAATTTATAAATACAATGTTTATATCCAAGACCTGTCACCACTGTAGTTTGTGGGATTGACTTCCGGTTAGGACGAGGAGTACTCGATACACGATTGCCAATGATGTGAAGAAGGCCGGTGGTTTTCTCCAAAACAAAACCAAACCGTCACGACAGAACATAAATGAAATTATTGTTTTTAAGTGACATAAAACGTCCATATCAATCAAAACAAAACAGCTACTGATGAAATCTCACACAGATTAAGATTTATGAGCTCCCGATCGTGGGTAGGCGTACTCGATACAACATTATAATACAATAGCCCCAAAATAAAACCACCGCCCAATATAGGCGCTATGCAGTATTGTAAGTGACAATATACTATGATAAATACTCATTATAATCTGAACCCAAATCTACAATAATTTAAAATATTTGCTATATACATAGGATTTAGTTTCTTTCTCTGCTATGAAATGTAATCCTTCCGAATGGGATGAAATATTTGTTTTAAAAATAGGATTATATATATTTCTCGATTGTTAAATATAATCCTTCCGAATTAAGGATATGATTTATTAAATAAACAAATCGCCCATAGAACGATGCGTTAAGGACTTGCTCGAGTTTAGAGAATACCGGCACGCTTCTTTCAAATAAAACACAACTTGCAGCAACTACTAATCAGAAGTGTGACCTTTTAAAGACAAAACTTCCAGTACTTATCCATTATCCCCCCTTTTTACTTTTGTTACGTCTAGGTGGCACTCATCACAGCAACGGATTTACCCGAGATTTACCGATTGCATAAACAGAGCCCATTGGTGTCTTTTACGTACATTTATTTATATAAAATTGTTTGTAAACTTATTCTCATTATGACTATGACTAAATACAGCTCTTTTAGCCAATCAGATAATAGGCATCGACTAAACACAGCTCTTTTAGCCAATCAGATAATAGGCATCTTAAACGCCACTTTTAACAGTTTTAGTTATGTCACAGATATATGAGAATCCATAGAATCGGGAGGTGGTAATGAATACCCATCCCCCCCAAAAAAACATAAACAAAGAAAAAAAGTACACCGATTATATGAAACGTACACAAATCGAAAGTTATATCTTTTCGAATAAAAAAGTATGTAATTTTAATCTCGACAACAAATTCCATATAAGATATTATATTATGGGAAATAGTATATACAACTTGTAAACAATAATAAGCTTATATCCGTATAGTAGTCCCTTCGGATAACTTGTTCCCACAAGCTTGTTATTATTTGACTTGCCAATCTTTTGACTATTGGCATACCTGAGGTTATTCCAGAAATGCATTGTGCACACCTAATTGGATGTCTACGTTTTTATTAATAGTAATATCAATAGTTAAATATATAGTCACCGTAGAAGTTTACATTCTTGTAAGGCTGTCACTGAAATATGTCCTTAGGGAATTATACAAGTCAGAGTCGATTCATTGAATTATTCAAGTATCTCTTTTCTTATGAGTCGGTATAAAATTCTGAAAATAAATGTAGGCGACCCCTCCCCCTTTTTTTTTGTTGAATGTCCCTTAATCTTTCGCAGATCGAGATGAAGCTAAAGTTAATGTCAAGGAGAGATTTTTGTTATTCATTTTTTTATTTTATTTTTTGACTTAACGGATTCTTTTTCCTAATACATTTTTTGCTAAAAACATAGTTTTTACTATTTAAGAGCGCCTTTTATGCTCAGTCTGAAAAGTACAAACATATTTTATTTTCTTATCATTGTTTAAGTATAAGTCGATTTGATGAACAAAATATTGTGTGATGAAGTGACCATTGACAGTCCTTATTTTATTTATTGGGAAAATAGTAAATGTCAAGTCGAGGGTGTGTAGCTTAGTGAACCTTAGTTCGCAATTTCCTTAAAAATGTATATACAAATAAGAGTAGACCCCTTCCTTGTTAGGAAGCTTTAAGTAACCCTTTCATCGACAAAGATTAGTATTAATATATAGTATATCGGAAGAATATATTTTTTAATGATTGAAATCATTATGATAATATAAAATTTTGTTTTATTTATTCACACAGAGAATATACGACATAATGATAAATATTTTTAAGAAAATCCTAATTCATGTATAAACTATACTTTTCAAACACTTAATAATTAATTTTGTATCAGCTGAAATATGCAAAACTTATTATAAAAATATTTATATCTTCCCCAAATTTGAAAGGTCTCAATAACGGTTAACGAAACAAAAGCTTAAAATCTAAAAGAAAACTTTGGCACTTTTGTGAACATATAACTTATAAGTAATATCTGATATTATGAGAGAATTATTCATTTATATTAAAAAAAAAACATTGGATTGGAGACGGATTGACATAAGCTTTAAGCTCGTATCCGATTCCACATTCAGAAAGCATTGTATATTATGTATTATTTATGATTTCTTTTTTTCGAATAAACATTGTTTAAATTAAAAAAAACCATACACACACCTTTTCCACCTTCAATGACAATGGCCGTCTTATCAAGACAATTTCCATTAATATCACATCTTGTTGATTTAATCATTCCCACTTCTTCTTTCTCTCCACTGGTTGCCGACTGGTATGTCCACCAATTCGGAATAAAAAATCCAGCAAGATGGACAACTGTCGCTAAAATTGTCAACACAAAGGCTGCAATATCTAAAATTCGTAATTTTGGTTTCGACATTACTTATCACATTTCACGAATCGATCCCCAAAAATGTTGTTTTTTTCCGTAGCAAAGATAGTCCTATTATATTTTTTATCAGATTTTTAAAGAAATAATTCACTCATATAGGTATCCTTGTTTCAAAAGTAATCTTTTACTATACACTACATCCTTCACGGAAATGACTTAAACTTTCTCTTATTACATGTATGAGAGATTTCCGTAAGTGTGTTAATCACGAAACTGATTCATTATAAACAAACAAATACATACATACATGTACATGTACTTATCTTACTGAAAAGGGAAGTCGAAAATGTACACGAAAAAAAATTATTCATAGCAAAAGGAAATACATGCATGTGTTTAAAAAAAATGTTTGTATGCCCTTGGCACTTTTCTTGAAATATTACCAAACATTACACTTGTAAATTAAAAAATATATAAATAACTCATTTTAACAAAATTTTACATACACTGACTCTATCTATTGGGCATAATATGATTTTAGCCAAATAAAAAAAACACTCGTGACAATATACTCCAAGTCTTAACAGAGTAGTGATATCGCATTGTAATTTCCCGCTGAAATAAGTCTTGTTGGTAGCATGTTAATTATTCAAGATGAGTTTTCATAACATATACCTTTGAAAATATGTCATGGTAAGCAAAAATATAAACTATTCTTTGCGGAACAAAAAACCTAGCTTTACTATGCACTAACATTGTGTTGGTTCAATAAGTACGAGTTATCTTTCTTCGTTCAGCGTTTCCATTTAATTCATAGATGAACGACCAGTGATTTGTTTTTCTATGTAAACCAAGTATGTAAATAGACAAAAATTGATCCTACTAATTTTCAGTGAGACATAAAGAGAAATGTGGAATTTACAACAACACAACAATCACTCTTATCTGTCAATCTGATTTGCAAATACTATAGCTCCAAAAATGCTTATTTGGAAACTTATTTTTGCCTGATCATGATGACAAAACATGATGAGGAATCTTTGTAAAAGAATTGACAAACATAACTGAAATATTGTTGAAAGTGGCATTAAACACCATAATCCTAACTCTTCACATACATCATTTGTACTATGTAGCATATCATTTGCAGCTGTAGTTCCAGAATCCAGCAATGGCGAACATGTTTTAATGCATACATAATATACCATTTGTACAAACTAACAAATCGTTTCAGAGGAGATAATTTTTAAAGTTTCGTCAAATCAGGAACAAGAACTGCCCATGGCGGCCATATTTTTGCCAGATCGAAACGAAATGAGATATTATTGTAGATTCTAACATAACCTCATTCTTTCGCTTTGTTAACAAACGAGTTATCCATTCGGTATAATCTCATTAGCACATGCGCAGGTGAATGTCACTGACTTTTCCATTGGCAGTATAAATTGTAACCCGAATAATGCCGATAGAGGGCGCAGTATTATTCGAGTTACATAAATTGTGTGCGACATTTTCCGCAAGCGTAAATATAAATTACCGTATTTGTACTCTTAGACATATCAGAATCGAAATAAATCATGGAAGCCAAAATGTGTTTTGTGTTTTAACATGGATTGGCGGATATTAGTAAATTTTATCCCTCGCTTCTGGCTCGGGATAAAATATTAATATCTGCCAATCCATGTTAAAATTCCCAACACATTCTGGCTTCCATGATATATTTCTTAAGTACCTCACAAACATCACTTCAGAAGATCTCAGCTCTAATTGGTCCCGTAGTTGATCAAAATGTGAAATCTGAAAGATATAATGTCTGGATGTAAAACTGATGACAATAGCTCACATGGCCCTTTGGGTGATCATCTGGGCTAAAAACTATAGATATTTGCATAAAGATTCTTCATCCAGGTTTTTTTTCAATTTTTTGTTTGACCTAATCGGGAATTGATTTCCTCCATTTATAAAACTGACAACCATGATTTAACTGAAATATTGATGAAAGTGACATTCAACATGTAACATATAGCAACAGGTGATGTGAAAATGAGCGTTGGTCAAAAAAGTTAAACCGAGGACAAAATTCAATTGATGATAAATTATGTGTTACATAATTCCCAATCAGTGCTTATCAACCCTGTGCTGAGTGTTCATGGAGAGGTGTTTGTTCTGTAATTCTCTTTTATTTAACTTCTTTAGATTGTAATGCTGCCATAATAAATAGAGGACCAGACAAGTTATAGTGTACACCGAATTTGGTTAGGAATGGACCAGTGGTTTGTGAAAAACAGATTAAATAAAAATTTACAGACGGATGACAAGTGATGGCAATTGCTCCACATGACCCTTCGGCCTTGGGGCACATTGTAGCCATTATAAAAGACTAAATGTTAATCCCTACCCAACTCTGCATACTTCTTCAGTGGCAGTCAAAAGTTGTTGTCCCCATTAACCCCTCATTTCTATATACATGTAGTTTTGATATATTATTGAACTTGTACTTGTTTTCCTCCTCACTATATAACTGAAATACTGCTGATGAACCTTACACAACAATCAATCAATCAAACTTAAAAAAGACAATCCTTTCTATTCATAACTTTATTAATAAAAATTAATGTTTAACTAAACTAAAGCTTAATTCCTTTTAAAATTTAACATCTTTCAAAACCAACAACATTAGATTAAAAGCAATAAATTTTATCCAAAATATATAAGGCAAGATTAAGTTCACGTCAGTACCCTCTCCCACGTTTGAGGTTGTAAGTCACTTTTATACATTAGAGAGGTTGCAAGTCATTTTTATACATTAGAGAGGTTGCTATTTAAAGTCACTTACACATCAATGTTTCGTGAGATTGAAGAGGTTAAACAATTTTTTCTGGCACAACTAGGCAGATATGATTGTGTTAAATGAACACCTTTAATTTAAGTTTTGGGTTAAGGTTATGGTGTTTAATGCCATTTTCAACAATATTTTAGCTATATCCTGGCGGTCAGTTTTATTAGTGGAGAACACCGGAGTACCTGGAGAAAACCACTGACCTACAACAAGTCACTGACAAACTTTATTACATTATGTTGTATCGAGTACACCACGACATGAACGTGATTCAAATTCACAACTTTAGTGGTGATATGCACTGATTGCATAGGTAGTTATAAATCCAACTACCAGACGATCATGACGACGATGGTCCCTTTAAATTTTGGCAGGGTCAATTTTCAAGAAAGTTTGTTTCAATATATACTCATGGCAAAATTCATTCGAATGACCCACAAATGAAATTGTCATTTATGAAATGGAATCTAACTTTATTCTTAAAGGCATACAGGCTGTCAGAATTGATTTTTTTTGTTTATATATATAAATATTAAAAGTTGCCAATATTCGATGTTTTATACTAATAAAATGTTCTGAACAAGAAGCCAGGTTTAAAAAATTTCCTATAATGTCGTAATTAGTGAAAATAATTTGAATGTCTGTTGGTAAAATCGCCATTAACACGACCTAATTATAAGTCAGCTGCTTTTCCGAAGTTTGCCGAATACTGATAACTGCTATAAATAACCAGGAAGCATGCTGCATGTAAAGTCGCTAGAATTAATATAATTTAAGAAATATATCTATGACATTGGATCCCTGGGTAATCAGTTAATATTTTATAATGGTATTTAGTAAGAATGACACTTTAAAATCGGAAATACGTGATGAAATCAATAAAAACAAACCCAAACTCTGCAAAGGGGCCCGATAAAGGGAAAATTGTAAACAAATTGTATTCCATATTATTGACAACACTTCAGTTGGCTTGATTATATTTTTTTTCTTAAAAAACAGACATGAAGTTCATTATTTTAGTCTCTAATTTAAAAGAGATATCACCTAGCGTTTTCTCCTGAAAAAAAGACTAGATAAAAAACTAGGATGCAATTCTACTGTCAAAATACGATTCAGCCGAAAAAAAATACTAAATTATGCTGAAGTGTTGAAAAATGGAGTAGGTCAGTATAACATCTTTTTTTAATTTTTACACAAAGCTTGCTGAATCCTCCTGTTTTGGGTCGTTTTCGTATAGAATCCATCAATGTGTTTGTTCTTCCACGATTCGATTTGTGCCATGTGCTTTCTTCATCAACAAACAATTTCGCACATGCGCAAACGCTTTCCCGTATGCATATTGCACAGGTAAACATTGGATTCTTTACTGGATTCAAGAAAATAAAACAGCGACGTATTTCCTTCGTTCTAGGCTATTGTTCTAGGCTATTTACGTATGATATTATGAAAAATTTCAACTGCAATTAGTATAAAACATCGAATATTGGCAACTTTTAATAATAAAAAAATTCAATTCTGACTGCCTGTATTCCTTTAAGTGATCACTTTCAACTAAACACCTGAATTTAAAAAAAATATATAAAGCCAATGCTCTTGTGTAATAACTTGTCTTTTCAGATCTCACCAAGGTTTCATCAATGAATTATCTTGGACTAGTATTTGATTGGATGATTCTCCATATAAGGGAACCAATCAAAAATGCATACTATTGTAAAAATGAAACAGAAACCTTGAGAAATGGGGTCATCATCAAATAATATTTTCTGTTGTAATTAATTTCAAATTTTTATTTAGATGTTCATATTAGATAAAGACAGATTGTTGTGAATAATGTTTAATATATGATTAAAAAGAGAAAACAAATATTTTTGACCAATCAACTTTAGTAAAGGCCCACAACTCTGGAGGGATAAAAACTCAAAATATTAAAATTCAAACTTTACATTTTTGAGATTCTAGATAATGTGTAAAATTTTCAAACTGACTATAGTTAAGATTGATAGAAATCCAAACAGAAAATATTTAACCTGATTTAAACAGATCATACACTGAATATTGTTAGACAAGTTAAAATTTTGCAAAGACTATGGAAATTAGGACTAAATTTTATGCTTGATATATACAGATCTGGTTTAATCAGGGTTTGGTTTATTGTTAAATAAACTAAACAGTGAGTGCTTAGACTGGTCTTTTAGAGTTAAGTCATCAATTGAGATTCATAGCAGTATCAAAAACAAATCAGCAAAGAGAGGAGCACAATTCGTTCCCATTGGAATCTAGCTTAGTCAGGGTTTGATTTAGACAATGTCTAACTGTATAATACTTATTTCGTTGTTGTCTCAAGCTGACTTGTTTAGATACAGTACATGTAAACTTAATATTTAGACTCCAATTACAATAGCGGTTAAAAAACATCAAAATACAAATGTAAAACAATTCTAAAAAAATTAAACTAATACTTAAAAAATTAAAGCACAACCATACAAGTTATAAAAAAAGGTATTGTTACATGCAATTCACTGCTTCATACCAAGAGGTTACAATTTGTTTTTGCATTTTATAAACAATTCATGATCAGAAATGCTTATGATATTTACAAACAACAAATTAATATTTGACAATAAAGGCATCATTATGATTACCCTCTGTTTAGATGTTTTGATCACCACAGATCCTAATTACGGTAGGAAACTTTTGGCTAATAACTAGCTAAGTACCAACAACTGCACCTAACCCTCCTAAAGGGAGATAACTCGCTTAATTTTTCCATTAGCATTTTGCAAAATGGACAAAAATAAATTTAATTATTTTAGTTTTAAATTGAACAAAATGAAGTGCTGTTTTATTTCAGCATGCTATTATTACTATGATGTCAAGTGAACACAATAACTCAAGGTAAATACAGGTAAATCTAAAAATAATAATAATAAAAAAAATAATAAAAAATAAAAACAAACTTTTAAAGTCATCTTTGACTGAACACAATTAATCATTGCACAATAGTACATTAAAGCATAAAAATTGTTGATTCTGGAAATTATATAGTGACAATTTTTTTCTGTACCCATTCAATATTGATGTTATAAATACGAAATACTTTATTAAAGAAAGCTCAATCATTGAACATTAAGGCTGACAAAGATTATGAGATAGTACATGAAAGAAGAATGACATAATAAAATAACAAATAAATTATATATTACAGTTTGCATTATAGTTTGCATTGGGAGGCAATGAAAGGGAGATAACTGTCCTTTTGTTTATACAGCAGTCTCTCTCTTATAAGACCACTCCCACCAAAGGCCACCTCTCTTATAAGACCACTCCCACCAAAGGCCACCTCTCTTATAAGACCACTCCCACCAAAGGCCATCTCTCTTATAAGGCCAGGTTTCAGATGCACTGGAGATAGTTCAATGCTATGTCCCCTCAAGAGAGGCCATCCCTCTTATAAGGTCATATTTCAGATGCACTGAGATAGTTAAATGCTACTACACTGTCCCCCTCAAAACAGGCCACTTTTTCATTGCAGAAGGGGTGGCCTTATAAGAGAGGGATTACTGTATCAACTTTTCATGGTCAAAATGAGGCTTTGGAATAGTTTGTTATTATTAATTTCTTGTAATTCACCATTTTTGGTAATATTTCAGCCTTATCAATATGTTGAAGTGGCTTGGTCTTTAATATTATTTCAAATTATGCATGCTACGAGAAAAGTAAAGGTAAAATATTCCGAAAAAAGAAAATCCAGTATGATAAATTATAAGATGAATATAACAAATTGAATGTGTACTCAATAATAATTTTTTCCTTGAATTTCAGTTTATTTAATATGAGACAGGCACAACCTGTTTGAAGGACGAAGTCCTATAATTTTAAGAGGGTGGCATGAGATGGGAATGTATTTTTTTTTTCAAGTACTTTTTAAATTATTTTTTTTATTATTTGGCTGGAGTTATCTCTCTTTGACGTATGGCTGTTCCGTTCATTTTACCTATGCCGCTCTTCCGCCGAGAATCTTGTAGAAAGAGATTTTTTCATTAGAATTTTATTTCAAGTTTATTTCGATTTTGCATAGAGTAAATAATTAAAGAAATGGGAATTTTTCATTGAAATATATTTTTTTTGCATTTCTAAATATCAATTGATCTATTTTTAAAATTTCCAGTGAAAAGATATTTGGCTATGAATAGATACATAGGAAAAATCGTACAGCCTACAGTTAAAAAGACTGTCCTTTATTAATAAAAGATTTTCAAGAAAATCTAAAAATGGCCCTTTTTATTACAAAAAGTGATAAAAAGGGCCATTTTTAAATTCCCTCCATGTTAATCCTTAAAATTATGATAATTAAGTTCTTCATATATAATACATTTGTATACTGTTTGTAAATAAAATAAATTATCCTCTTTATGGACTATTCTGTAGAGAGATTTTCATGATCAATATCTCATCACATCTATGAAAATGATAATTACCAGAAACACATTTTTGTTTACTTGCCTGATTTGTACAAAACATATTTACACTTTTTTTCAAAATAAACAACCAACAAACATAAAATTAATCAAATTGAAATCATCACTGGTGAAATTACAATGTTATTTATTTATCTGTAATTTTGAGTTTTTCTTTGATCTCAATGAATGATACATGTATTGTTAATATCAACTAAATGACTTTGGACCCAAATGTGATACAAAAATGTACTAGTGATAATGTCAACTTCGACCTTCAACACTGCAGTTATACTACAAATGGGGGGGGGGGGGGGGGGGGGGGGGGGGGGGGGGACCAGATTAACATCACATGACAGCTTGTATGAAGAAACAAAATGGGAGAAACTAAAAGATAGAAGAAATAATCACAAGCTTGTTCTCTTTCATAAAATGAATTACAATAAAACACCCCAATATTTAGCTGAATTAATTCCAAAAACTGTAGGTACCCGACATACCCATAATACTAGACAAATAAACAATATTGTTAATATAAACTGTCGAACTAGTCTTTATTCTGAATACTTTCTGCTCTCAACTGTAAAAGCATGGAATGATTTACCACTTCCCACCCGTAATTTGGAATCGCTAAATTCATTTAAATCTCTTATGAACACTAAATAATAAAGTCCCAGCCCATTATTATGTTAGATGTACAAATGTAGGTTAGGTCAGATATTACATGCGAGACTACGTATGAATTGTAGTGCCTTAAATGCACACCTCTTTATTAGAAACCTTGTTGAATCGCCAAATTGTATCTGTGGAATAATTGAAACTGTATCTCATTTCTTATTAGATTGTCCGTGTCACACGACTCTAAGACAACAACTTTTCTTCTCACTTTTGGACATTCCTGAAACAATTTCACTGAATCTACTTATTTTTGGCTCAGTTAATCTAAATGACAAAGAAAACAAGGCAGTATTTAAATCAGTCCAAACTTTTATCATAAAAAGTAAAAGATTTACACTCTGATATGCCCACATAATATTTTTCACCTTTTCAATTTTATTCAATCTCTTTGTATTATTATTTTTAAGTAAATTGTGTAGCTTTCAACTACATGCTTACATACGTTTTTTTTTTCTCCCTCAATGTATAAATAATTCTCACAAGTTTAAAATTTAAATCAGCATGCATATATATTTGTATGTTTTTCATAGGAAACAGATTTAAAAAAAGCATTTGCTTGTTTCTGAATCCTATTGTAGAATTGCTATTGTTCTGTTTATATACACGGTATGTCAGTTATACCAATAAAATATCCTTATACCAGAGCTACTTTTCTGTATGTTTTACAGTTATGTCCCTTTGACCATTTCATATATGGTTTCATTGGTTTTTTTTTAAGCAATACACTTTATAGTATATCCCTATGCTACACAAATAATGTAGTGCAATTAAATTAATTTTATATTAAATTTGAATTCGCATATTCCTGAGTTACTGCATTATTTGGTCATTCGTGACATATTTTTGAAAATGAACCTCGTCAATTAGTTATTGTATAACTAAACATGAATGTATACTAGTGGCATATGCATGCATGTTAGGTAAAACTTGTATTAATCAAAGTAAAACAATTACTAGTAAAAATACATTGTATCATATAATATGCATTTTAACTTACAGTAACTAGCAAATCATTTACATTCAAATTCTATTATAACCAAAACTCCTAGTGAAATCATAATTACATTAGTAGTCTACAATTTAATGAAGTAAAAAATTATTCAATCATGTATACATAACATATTACATATTTATCATGTCTATAATCCCTGATTGTATTTTCAAATGAACACATAAGCTGAGCACCAATAACAAATACTGCTATTGTGCACCAATTAACGATAACTGCAGCCCTGCACTGAATATATTAACTATATACATGTACAATAAAATTTGGTTAAATCTTCTACATGCCTTTGGCTATCAAGCAGCAGACACAATACATGTATATTCTCATTTCATAAATTGATATGTATAAAAACACATTTTAAAACTGCATTGATCAAAGGTACAGGGGGTTTAACAGGACTATGATGTTTAACACCACTTTCAACAGTATTTCAGTTATATCATAGAGGTTCTACAGTACAGTTAAAAACATAGGGTGATAAATCACTGTGATAGATCTTGATATGAATAAACATGTATCTTTTGTTTAATATAATATATCTTCATATTTCCTTTGTGTTTCAAGCACTGTTTGTTATCATCCAAAATGCATGAGTAAGTGAATATATATAACAGCGCAGGGGCGGATCCAGGATTTCAAGTTAGGGGGGGTGCACTTAGAAAAATTGCGCCGAGCGAAGGGAGGCGCAAAAATTTTTGGGGTATTTCGTGTGAAAAATCACGATGTTATGCCAAAAAATCATATTTTTTCCAATTTTAGGGGGGGAACCCCCCCCTGGATCCGCCTCTGCAGTGCAAAAGATATATCATTATCACCAAGACGAGTGAAACATCTATCACTGTACTTTATCACCCTATATCTGTGACTGTACCAGTAACATCAAACTCCTAAATGATTAGTTTAATTTATGGTGCTTAACACCACTTTCAACAAACTTCAGATATATCGTGGCTGTCAGATTTATTGGTGGAGGAAACCAGAGTACCCAGAGAAAACCACTGATCTGTCGGAAGTCACTGATAAACTTTATCACATAATACCAAATTCTTAAATGTCACAACATTGCTAGAAAAATATAGCCAGAAAAAATATATACAGCATGACCACAATTTTCTGAAGATCCTATATACTAGTAAGTAAAACAAACAATATGACATAAAGTTGTCAAACTCTAAATAAATTTTTAATTAACCTCATTTTGTCAAAATGGAAGGGACCAGTACAGGTTAACTATGCATCCAATGGGTGTTATCCTATAGTATAAAGCTACTTATTATTACAATGGGACAATGTTATTTCTGAGTTAAATCAACTTATTAATGGATAGTAGAAGATTTTACAATTAATGTTACATTTGCAAGGAAAAAGAAGGTACAGTAGGTTAACTGTACATGTAATCTCCATATCCAACCTCCTTCATCCTTAGATTAACTGGAACCAATTATAGTGCTCCAGTAACGGAGCATCCTACAGTCAGTACAATGGTAGAGGAAACCAGAGTATCCTGAAAAACTACCTACAGTACAGGTAGTCAATAAATGTCCCAATCGGACAGTATATCCGACTTGTCAGACACCTGTCTGAATTCAATTATCTAATCAGAACACCTATTTATTGGGGGGGCAATAAAACACCAGGTATCTTGTAATCAAGTGTGTCGTTTTACAGGTAAAACTAGTCAGATAAGATGTACAGGTGAAATTACGTTTTTATATCGCCTATTTTTTTTTTTTAGGTACTGTCTCAGATTCTCCTCAGAATTAAAAAAAAAACATTTTTATTTCTTTCCTCAAAACGTTAAACATCCTTGAACGTAATCCCGGGAATGAAATCCAGAGATCGAGAAAATAGCACCAGAACGGAGAGTTCATTTGAATTGATGAATAAAATGTAAACAATAAATGATTATTCTACTTCAATTCAGTGAAATCATGGATTTTTAGCCTTGGCTGTGTATTGCGTATCTATACCTAGTATTTTATTGACACGTGCACACAACGTGACCTGGCTTGTGCACAAATGAAGTTTCATAAACACTTGCATGATATGTACGTTTTAAAGCGTATTTCCAGTTCAATGTTACATTTTAGTTCAATAATATTTTTCATACGTTCAGTAATTTTTTTTATTTTAATCTTCATAGAAAACCCCGTTAAAATCCTTTTCGTTGTAGAAGCCAAGGCTACTATATAAATCCTTGTAGAAGCATATTTTCAGTATGATGTAAGTAAATAGCATATAATAGTGATACATACTAATTAATTTGTATACGGTCATTGAAGAATTTGATTAAAAAAACGAAACAAATATTTATAAACACAAACAGATCGTTCAAAGAAGTACTACATGTCCAAGTCACTAAATTTACAGATATATTTTGGAAATTAGCAGTATATAGGCTAATCCTCAGAAAGTTTAGTAATGAAATATATATGTACTTTCACGTATATACAAATGAAAGAGTAAAGTTATTCAAGATATTAAGTTTGTTTCTACAGCATGTTACTGACAAACTTTATCACACAAGTTTCTTTCAAGCACACCTTCCAATGGGTGGGAATCAGACTAACAACTTTCATGGTGATAGGAACTGATTTACAACCCACCTTTCCCAACGGTATCTAAAATGCATACAAAAATAATAAAGGTAATATATACTGCACATCAATTATTGACATTAAAATAGAATATGGCTAAATAATGAGGACTACTTTTCAACGTGCTTGGCATGTTAACAAGTGCTCAAGTTAAATATCTAGTTCTAATATTGCATTTTAACTTTCAAAAACTGAAAGTAAACATATGGCAAAGCAGGACTAGAAATTAAAAAAAGGAGCAATATTTCAAATAATGTATACAATTTTATATTCAATATGTTTAAAATCATTCAGTAACCATGGTTACAATTTATAGTTTACTGTAACCCAATTACCTACCAACCAAAACCACCCCTATCCAAAAACTCTCATCTGTATAAAACAGAAAAAAAACATTTTTTTTTTGCATTAAAGCAGTGTACCAGGGAGCTTTTTTCAGATAAGACCCCCAAAATACCTGTTTCTACTAACCCTAACGACTACTTTAGTGCTTACCTTGAAGTTTATATTCACATTATTGAAAAAGGACTGTAAAACAATAGTGCCAGTGATTTCTGAGAAAAGGATTGAAATATGTAAAGCTATTTATAGCAGACACAAACGACAATGATGACAACAGATGTAAAGTGATGACAATATAAAATATAGACTGTCGCTCCAGATGAGCAACAAACTTGATTACTGAATGTCTTAATATTAAACCTTATTTACAAATAAAGCAATACAGAGGAACACAATTTTACTCAACATACAACATGTATCTGCCTTAGATCCTACAGTTCAATCTACCGTGTCCACGGTTTCTTTCAATTTAACATAGCTTCCAAAGTCTTCATTTTTAAAAAATTTTATGTTAACTTTCACCTGACTGTGTTTTCTTCATCTTTTGAAACAGAAGTTTTGTTCAAAGATTCTTGAGATTCGTTTTTATTGCTGCAAGTGTTACTAAAACTGGTACCCTTGTGTAAATCTTCTGAACTTTGAATACAGACTGTGCTGGATTTTTTACACTGCTTTTCGGTACTCCCCAACTGTCCAGTGCTAGTACCTTTTTCAGCATTAAGGACATCATCAATGTCACTATCAGATCTTTCAGGAATCGTATGCAGCCGCAACATGCGGGATCCTCCACTGTCTTCCGATTCAAAAACATCATCTACGCCCTCAGGTAATAATCGTCGCTGAGGTTTATAAAGTCTCTTCCTGTGGTAGCGTGAGTATTTTCTCACATTTACGTCTATAACACGACAACCTCGTATGGTGGGTCTTGGTAGGAGACAACTGACATCTTCTTCATCATATGATGTATGTGGCGGTACTCTACGTTGAAATACTACATATTCATTTCCAAGTTCTGTGTCACCCCCTGAAATATCAACTAAATATATAGGTTGTTTCAATTATCAGGCCTATAAAATAACATTTAATCTAAATCTAATTAAAATCATATCTTGATATAAATACATGCACATGTAATATATAATCATATTATGATAATTATATAAATAATTAAAATAAATTTTGATTTTTAGTTATTTTAATCGACCTAATCAAAAAACGTAACATTTTTCAAATAAAAAATTTACAAAGTAGCTGGACAATGCAAATTACTAAAAATAACATGCCATACAATGTATGTATTATTCGTAAAGTGTACATGTACAGTAAGTGAGGCTTATCAGAACAGGCCTTATGGTGACTATGGTCTTTAAAATTTTGAGTACAATTTGGTATAACTCATACTCCAAAACTGTCCAATCAGAACAAAGTATTCATTAATTCAGTGTTCTGATTGGCTGTTTTTTTGGAGTAGTAGTACAAACCTGTGCTCAAATGTTTAATGGGTTAGGGTTATGGTGCTCAATGCCACTTTCAACAATATTTCAGTTATATCTTGGCTGCGAATGTGTTATGAATGGAAGGCCTGGACTCCAATAATGGACAAATACAAGAAACATCTTTCATTTACAATGATGCACATGTAGATATAGACATCAGGACGGATTCATTAATTTTCAAAAGGAGAGGGGAGGTAATGGTGTTTAACACCACTTTTAACAATATTTCAGTTATATCATGGCAATTGGTGAAGGAAACCAGAGAGGGTTCCGTGCAATATTTCAGTTATATCATGGCAATTGGTGAAGGAAACCAGAGAGGGTTCCGTGCAATATTTCAGTTATATCATGGCAATTGGTGAAGGAAACCAGAGAGGGTTCCGTGCAATATTTCAGCATTTATATCATTTAATATTTTTGAATAATTTAAAAATTATAAATTGTCAGAAAAAAGTGGGGGATCGGCCACTTGACAAACTTGTCTATCTTGACCTTCAGAACTGCCATTATTCTATATATTGACAGTCTGTTTTATTTGTGAAGGAAACCAGAGCACCCAGTGAAAACCATCAACCTGTCACAACAATCTGACAAGTTTATATCATAAAGTTGTATCAAGTCCACAGGCAGAAATTCAAAACTTCACAAATATTAGCAATGTTAAGTAACTGAATACATGTGTCATGTAGATTGATTGAAATCCAATTACAATATGATCATGCCCACGACAGAGTACCGATTTTTACCTTGTCTATTCCGTAGATTGTCAAACTGCTTCATAGTCAATTGTCTTCTCCTCCAAATATACATGTACAATAAAATCAGTGAAGCCAACACTCCCACAAAACCTAATACACCGCTCAAAGAATAGGACAACGTCCTCCAGTTAGATATGTTTACTTTTGTATCAGGAACGTGCATGACTTCATCGCTTGTCTTTACTTTCGTCTTTTTGTCAGACGATTTATCAAACCAAAAATTAATTCCCGATAACTGTGTGATGATATCTTTTTCTGAAAGTCGACTGATATTTGTAAGACTCATACAAACAGAATTGTTATACTCTGAACATTCTGAAAATATAACTTCAAATTGTCTACAGGATTTACATTTAGTACACTGAGATGTTTCAAGATTGAAAAAGTGATAGTCCTCACACACTGTACAGCCAGAATGAGGCAGGAAGAGCACTATGGTCAAAAGCACTATGGAATACATGTTCAAGTCTGAAAAAGAAATTCAAAAATTTAAATACCAGCATTTGTGCATGTTCTTTACATAAAAATGAAGACAAAAGTCAAGCAATATACATTTCAATAAATAGCTGCAGGGGCGGATCCAGAGGGGGGCACACCCTGTGCACACCCCCCCTAAAATTGGAAAAAACATGATTTTTTGGTGTAAAATCGTGATTTTTCACACGAAATACCCCACAAATTTTCGCGCCTCCCTCCGCAATTGCAAAAAATATGATTTGTTTGCGTAAAATCATGATTTTTCACACGAAATACCCCAAAAATTTTAGCGCCTTCCTCCACTCGGCGCAATTTTTTTTAAATGCACCCCTCCCTCCCCTAATTTGAAAACCTGGATCCGCTGCTGAGCTGTGTAGGTAATTCATGATGAACAGCTATATGTACATACATTATATATAGGTTTTGGATTATGGTTTTTAACGTCACTTTCAACAATATTTCAGTTATATCATGGCGGTCAGTTTTATTGGTAGCGGAAACCGGAGAAAACCACCGACTTGTTGCAAGTCACTGACAAACTTTATCACATAATGTTGTATCAAGTACACCTTGCCACAACTTTAGTGGTGATAGGCACTGATTGCACAGGTAGTTGTAAATCAAACTACCATCGATACGATCACAGTCATATATATCGTGACGTGGCATCTGCTCGGTCATGCAATAATGTCGGTCATTTGTTTTGATTTACAATTCTCGCGCAGCACGAGACCAATGATGTCATTCTGTATATTCATAGCGTACATAAACACAGAGGGAATACTTTTCAACGTCAAAATTACAAGATGAGATTAAAACAGAGAAGTTTGAATTTAATAAATTCCATGCAAGTAAAAAAGATCCTTTTTACTGATGTCTTTTTTTCCTGATCATTATGTTTGTTAAATATGTTTCCATCGATGGTATTCCCCAAACATTTGTATTTTTCCGGTTTGTTGACATAATCGACATCACAGTTCATGACCGTTTCTGGAATGTAGGCCAAGCAAATTGTATTTTAAAATACTTTGAAAATATGATGATTGATCATTCAGATTCCACCATTTTCTAGAAAATGGCCGATTTTACTGGGAAAATACATGCAAGTGCTCTCCATTAGTCACAAAATTGCAGATTATTTTGCATTTCCACTGCTACTTTAATAACAAATATACCCCTTACTTTTTGGGGTAATGAAATGAAATTCACAGAGAAGATAGAAAAAGAATTAATTTAACAGCAATAATCAAAATTTATAGCATAAAATGAACAGAGAATTAAATTAAACCAGACAGAAAAATGAGATTGTCTGGGTAAAAAAAAACCTGTCATTATTACAAATAGCATCAACAAAACTGTATTGTTACCATTCTGTGATAATAAATGTGATTAAAATAAATTGAAATCAGTCATTAATTATTTTACCAAAATATGTCGGTCTAATAAGATTGTATTGACAAAAGCAAAAACACCAAATTCACTGGATTAAATACTTTTTATGTGGGTAAGCAAGTTTAATATTTGCATCAAATAATTAATTTTTAATACTTCAATTTCAAACTATTTAAAAAAACATCTTTTGAAATTTTTCAGACAAATCAATTACACTGAAATAGCTAAAATACTGTACTTTCTTAATCTGGTTTACTTTTTAAGTTTGGTTGGCCTATGACAAAATCATGTGCTTTATTGAACTTTGACCGAATTTATGTGACGTCATACGATGCCATTTGGAAAAGGGAGGGTAAACAAATATGGGTCAGTATGTAATTATTATCGATCTTTTTTCCATGGAACTTTACACATGTGAGCAAGAATAGACGAGGAACATAATTAAAAAGAAAAAAATGTTTACTTTTCAAACATGAACAAAATAATCAAACATTATCCAATGACTGACCGACTTATTGTCAGACGAGGATACCATATATATGCAAGACTCAAATCCATGTACAGCCTCAGATCTGTGTCCTCTCCTCAAATCTGTGTCTTCCAACAAATCTATGTCCTTTTACCGCACAGATCTGTGTCCTTTGGAATCGCTTCTCACTCAAATCTGTATCCTACCAAATCGATTTTCCCTCAGATCTGTGTCCTTCACTTTGGCAGAAGAATGATGTCATAATAATTGACAGTTGATAACGTCATTTGAGGCTGGCATTTGGAAAGATGGCGGAACCGGACAGTATACAAGATACCAGATACAAGATATCAGTTGATATCAAATGGGAATTAATCAGTGGGTATCCCAGATGTGAATCTGGCCGTTAATCGCAATAAGTTTTTTCCTCTCTGTCCAAAATGTGGAGGACACAGATCTGTGGGGATATTTCTTTTGACATATTACCTTGATCTGTGTATTATGTCAGAGGACACAGATCTGAGGGAACATATATTTTGGAGGACACAGATCTGGGTGTGACACCAGAGGACACAGATTTGAGGAGACAAGGCTTTGGAAGGACATGGATCTGAAGCCGTACATGGATCCGAATCTTACATATATACAGTAGAACCTGTCTAATTCGACACACCAATGCAAGGGACCAGGTAAATGTGTCGGAATACTGAATTTAGGGTTTATTTTAGTTAACAGAAATACTTTGGGACTATAAATTATTGTCGGATGTCACAGGATGTCGGAAAACTCAGGTGTCAGATTGCACAAGTTCCACTGTATATATATTTAAATGCATATTTTCTTTAAAAATCATAAAAACAAAAGTTAAACTTGACAAGATAATGGATTTGGTATGTTGACTTGTAGCTTTAGAAATTATCTTAAAACGTTTCAAGGGGACCATAGAGTGGTCGTGATTGTATGGTAGTTGGTTTTACAACTACCTCTGAAATCAGCGACTATCACCACTAACATCGTGAGTTTGAATCCCGCTCAGGTGAGGTGTACTCGATACAACATTAAGTGATAAGTGTCAGTGACTTGAGACAGGTCAGTGGTTTTCTCCAGTTTCCTGGCATTCTAAAGCTATCTTATCATTGCGAGATGTATCATGGCGTTCAGTTTTATTGATGGAGGAAACCACTAGAAAAACCACCGACCTGTCGCAAGTCACTAACAAATTTAATCACATGAATATGATGATGCTGTATCAAGTACACCTCATAAGGATAAGATATCTTTAGAGTGGCAGTCAGAAAATTTAGCGGAAAACGTCATTCTAGATGTTATCTTTGTATGAAAGGTGTCAAGTTTCCGAAAGTCGGAAAGACCACATGATTTCACAGCAAGATTCAACTTTTGCTGCACAACCCAGCATAGTGAACTTTCCGATGTTTGGATGTGCATTAAGGTGTCCAAAGGATAAATTATATGTGACAAATCATTGCAAAAGGGATTATTTAAAAGATCCGTACAAGCGATAAGGTGGGAAATTGAAAAGAAATAAAAATAGAAGGGGTTGAAGCAAGGAAGGGTTAGTAATGGAGTACTCCCTTGTGATTTTTAAGTTGGTAATATATTAACAGTAAAAAAAAATCAGTGCCAGTGGGGGCAAATTTAGAGGCCACGAGCAATCCTGTGGCGGTGTATGCAATGTATTTTGGTCTTCATGAAAGTCTTACAATGCACAGGCACTCGGGTACACTCTGTGATTTTCCTTATTTTCATTAAAATTAAATATTTTCCCTTTTAGTGCCTCTATTCTAACCTTCTCTATGCAGAATCACCTAATTTTAACGTATTTTACACATTTTGATACAACCCATTTTTTCTATAAATACTATAGTATCAACAAGGCCAGCAACTCGCCGACATTTTTTTGGTTACTGACTACTGTACATCATAAAATTTCACCTACCTCGGTTCAATAGTAGATTTCTCCGTGGAATGTCACTTTCTCACTGTAGCAGCCGCGGGCATCATTTTCTAGTATATTGTTCCATTTATTCAACACTATAGAAGTCCATCGGATCACAATTTATTATTAAAGTCACATTTTGCACTGTTCAGTTGTGCTTTTAAATTTACGGTGCCAGAAGTCTCTTCAATTGTTTTAGGGGAGGGAATTTTTTCCCGAACTTTCTTCAAAGGGACGTAATACTTTCCCGAATAATCCAGTCGTAATTTTACTTGTTTCTTGTCTAAAATTAAAAATGATTTCTTTGATGTCTTCCTGTAAATTGTTGGGTAGTGAATACACTTTGGGAAAAAGGGGGGAGGGATACAATAATTCGAGCGAACATTGTCTGATTTGAATAATTTGTGTTATGTAGTTTTTAATTAACAACATCTAAACTTTCTTTGTTGATCTGTTGTGTCGATCTCCTCTTTTTTCTCCAAACTTTCCATTTTATTGGAGCAAATTCCTTCTCTCGGTTTATATTTTGCACCTTTTCTGATCCTTTGTGATGCCCTTGATTTCTTCGTATGTTTCAGGGAAAGAAGCCGAGGTCATCCGGAAAAGTATTACGTCCCTTTGAACAAAGTTCGGGGAAAAATTATCTCCCCTAAAACAATTGAAGAGACTTCCGGCACAGTAAATTTAAAAACAACTGAACAGTGCAAAATGTGACTATTTAATAATAAATTGTGATCCGATGGACTTCTAACGTGTTGAATAAACGGTACAATATACTAGAAAACGACGACCGCGGCTGTTACAGCGAGAAAGTGACATTCCACGGAGAAATCTACTATTGAACCGAGGTAGGTGAAATTTCATGACGTACAGTAACCAAAAAAATGGTGGCGAGTTGCCGGCCTTGTTGATATTATAGTATTCATAGAAAAAATGGCACAAGTATCAAAATGTGTAAAATACGTCAACATTTTGTGATTCTGCGTAGAGAAGGTTAGAATAGAGGCACTAAAAGGGAAAATATTTAATTTTAATGAAAATAAGGAAAATCACTGAGTGTGCCCGAGTGCCTGTGTTACAATGTTATGACGTTATGACTAGCTATATATCGCTCCATTCTCGAGTAACACTTGCTCTTAATAATACATTCAGTGACTTTTCTTCAACAACGCTATCTGAAAACACATTAGTTGTCATTACCGACATTAAAGTAATAATTTTTTGATTAGAATAACGAAAATTTGAAATATCTTTTAAACTGTAGATTTTAAAGTAGAAGTGTAAACGAGAGTTGTGTAGAGAATCAAGGGTGCTAATTTAATTTGGAAGTTTGCAGACCAGAAAGTGAACGGATTTGGCCCTGCTCATATAGAAAAATTGCATTTTAAAGGAATTTTTGGGTGTATATTTAGACAAAGTTTGATGAAATACGGAGGGAACAAGTCTACAAAAGAGAACAGCCTGCAGCTGTGGGTTTTAATCCCCGAGGACGATAGACACTCGACGGTCAGCCGAAAGATTCCATTGTTCTCCGTAGAGCCCATCACCATCTCCTACACGCACTATTGAGTTCATTGATTTTTACCTGTAAAAATTACTTGGACTTGGGACATTTTTCGTTATTTTTATTTTTTCACTAAATATATAGCACTTCTGTCTTTAATAGTGAACAAAAATGAAGTCTTCATATATAATATGAAGAATATATCATTGTCATTTTGTTCGATTCTGTACGACATTTTGAATTTATATACATGTAAGAAAACGGACCGAAAAATGAATTTTGAGATTGTGCAACTTCCAAATTAAGAAAAATGCTCGTAAAATTAGTACATTTTTATATTATAGAACCTCAGAAACCAATTGGAGGGTTGATTTTTTTGTCATTTTGTGAGCTATTTTTTACCAAACTTGCAACTTAACATTGGTAAAAAATACCTAAAAACTGCAATAATTATTGATGAATCATTGATACATGCAATTGTTTCACGTAACTATTCTATTAAACCAAGCTATATCTTTCAACTCAAACGTGAGCTAAAAGTTTGGAAATATATATTTAACCTATTCCACTTCAAAGTGCTTATCCAAAACAGGAATCCGAAGTTTCGATCTTTGTCTTTGCTTGTTTTGACTTTTCATGAATATAAGGCCCGTTTTGTGTTTGGTCTTCGGTTGGATTATAAACTGTCCCTGTTTATCTTTTTTTTGCTTTGCTTCAAGTTATTTTGTGTATTATTTATGTGTTATAATCAATATATAAGTTAATAAATTAATCTGACCCCAGATAGTTTCAACAGTTCTTAAACTTTAATGAATTGGCAGACACATGTTCCAAATATTTTTGGCATTGACTTAAACATGATATTTATTCGATTTTTACATTTTTTCTCTGTCTATTATACTTTAACCTGTGTCGTCATCCGAGTCATCATCACAAAAATCAATGATAATAGGTTCTATGACACTTCTATCTATACAGTTTTCTTTGCAGTCTTCTTTTTCAATTTTGACCACATGTTCTTCTGCTTTTGTCCACACATCTTTTGTAATTTTTCCGAAAGAAGCATACGTGAGTTCTTTAGCATCTTTTAATCAGAAGGTGGTATTGTTTTTAGCCACGAAACCTTTGACTTGCGCCCATATTAATTCTATCGGGTTAAGTTCACAGTGTCGAACGGGGGTTCTTCTTACTTCATGTAGGTGTAAATTAGCAATTTAATCTGTTTTATAAACTACTGGGGTCTTTTTTTGTTTTATTTTTTCATATAATACTTTTTTGGTATCAGTAGCAGAAAAAGGAATGTTGTGTTGTGTAAGATAGTTTTGGAGAACAGCTTTTTTCTGACTAAATTTGGGCACACCGTATCTTCTGTTTTAACATTGTGATAACTTGCATTATCTAACACAACCAAGCTAGGATTTTTCAGAGCAGGCATCAATTGATTTTCAAACCACTCAAGAAAGACAAAACTATTCATCTCCTGGTGATAGTCACCATCCTTTGATTTGGCCAGAAACACTAAATCGCAGCCGTCAATCAAACCCTCACTTCGCGTACCTGCATGCAAAACAATCAAACGTTTGCCTTTGACAGAGGGTATTTTTGGGGCATCAGACCCATCATTCGGAAGCCACATATAATCTGTGCAGTGATTTTGGTTAACCCATGTTTCATCCAGGTACACGATATCATACCCTGCTTCCCTAAAAGATTTGATCTTTCTCAGATAATTACACCTATAATTGATAATAGACACTTGGTCATACAGAATTCTTCGATTATCACCTAATTTTTAATAAGTATATCCAAGATCAATGAGAGTTAGAGTAAGTTTAGACTTTGATATTTTAATAGAATCTTTTATTTTCTTATGTATTATTGAGACGGTCGGAGCAATTTTCCATGAATATAAACCGGGGATTGTTCTTTTAATAACACAATGATCAGTCGTCCAAAATTTTAGCTCTTTCTTTGGGTCTATTTGACTTACAAGGCCTCTTATCATTCATAATAAGGTGCACTGAAGTGCAAGACACACCCAATGCTTTAGATGTCCTTTGATACACCCTATCAAATGAGACAATTGGCTTCTTCGTTGCCTTTTCCTTACGTACTAAAAAAGGCAAACAACTTTTGGCATTCTGGAGATAAGTCAGACTTTTTAACCATCTTACAAAAAATGCAAAATATAACAATAATTTATGAGAGAAATGCTTGTCAGTTTCGTCTAAAGTACATATGGCCAAGAGAAAGATTGTACAGGTAAGATACCTGACGTATGGATGGCTCTTCTATAAAGTACATCTACCCCCACGGTCCCATCCGAAAAATGACAACAAAATAGGACCAAAATGCAAAATTTCATCGGAGTGCAGCCTCAGCCAAAACAATAAGAAGCATTACAATAACATTTTTAGTTAGCACTCCTAATTCTAAATAAAACTCTCGTTTATTTTGCTGTTCAAAAATCTATAGCTTAAAAGATATTTGGATTTTTCGTTATTCTAATCAAAAAATTATTACTTATAGTATTACTATTAGGGAGTATTACTGTACACGAGCGCGACGTCATCCAACATGGCAGCATTGATTTTTCAGAGAGAAGAACATTTTTCATTTTCACTTATAACCCCAGCATGTTGAATTCGATTTATCTTAAATTTATCACAAATCATCATCAGTGAACATTTGTTGCAACACTGACATTTATTTACATAGAAAAGCGAATTTAAGCAATAACTTTGAACTGAGAAAATTCGCAAGCAGGTCATATATTTACATCACATGATCATTCTTAGTAACACTAAAATCCACATAGAAAGTGAAGAAGCTATAAAATTTGAAAACTATCCATATAATATCAACAGAAAATTTGGAGAGAAATAACATTTATATTATTTGATGATAAAGTTGAAGTTCGTGAGTTCAACGAGACTAGAAATATCAACTTCCGGTTGTCAAAATGTAAACATTGTACATGCAAACAGCTGATTACACATGGAACACTTATTGTGCTATTTTTCAGTCAGCACAGGCTCTACCGAGCTAAACTGAAAACGCATCAATGTAAGTTCTTTATATCACTACAAGGCAAACATGAAGTCCGAATGTGCTAAAATAGTTCTTGCACTTTCAGCTTTTATAATTGTCACATATGCAATCACGATCATATGTTTACCTAGAAAAAGCCACCATAAACTATTACCAACAGATGAGTGTAAAGTAACTTTCTATGTTGATGCTATGTCATGGAGGGACATCACATCCAGCCTTTGTCTACACATTCAAAAACTTGAATTAACAATTGACAAGAACAAATTACCAAAATTGTTTAGAACATTTGTGCTTCTTACCTTAATACTAGCAAATGATATTCATCCGAATCCTGGACCAATACAATATCCGTGCGGAATATGTGGTAGATCAGTCAATAGCAACCACAGGGCAATATCATGTGACAACTGTGAACACTGGGTTCACATCAAATGCGGCAACATCAGTGCAGTAGAATATAACAATATGTGCAAGTGTGATAACATTATATGGGCATGTCCAAAATGTAAACAGAAGGAAACTATGAACCAAACATTACATAACGGCCAGACGTGCCAGCCAACACCAATAATAAACAATCGGGTGGATGACATGAACACTTCCAACATATCAACAGGAAGCAATACATCAATTAGTTCAACTCAGGACAATCAAAAACTACTTACTATCCTTACAATGAACTGCCGTAGTCTCAGAAGTGAAGCTAAGAGAAACGAGCTCAATACAATTATTGAAACGCACCAACCACACATAATCCATCTACAGGAAACACATCTTGACAAATCTATACCCACATCAGAGATACTAGACCCAGAGCGATATGAGATAGTACGCAAAGACAGAACATGTAAGAAAGGCCACGAAGGAGGCGGGGTGATCAATGCAGTACGGAAAGACACTGTATGTAGTGGTGAAGACACCCTAGACACTGACTGTGAAATAACGTGGACTAGAATACAACTAAAGGGTTGCAAAGCACTATACACTGGTTGTTTTTATCGCAAACCGGACAACGAACCATCAGCACTAGAGAGCCTGAATAATTCACTAAGTAGACTGACCCACAACAGCACTTTACCTAATGTTATACTAACGGGAGACTTCAATTTGCCTGACATTGACTGGGATGAAGATGATATAAAAGGTGGCTATACTATCAAATCAAGCCATAACTATTCAACCGAAATAAACCAACTTGCAATAGATTTAGTAGAAGAACACTGTTTACAGCAATGTGTAACTGAACCGACGAGAGAAAAGAATATTTTAGATCTAGTTCTAACTACCAACGAAAATCTCGTACATAAAGTCGATGTTATGAATGGAATGAGTGACCATCAAATGATAATAACAACTATAAATGCAAGACCGAAGACTATCAGGAACAAGCCAAGAAAAGTTTATCTTTATAAGAAAGGAAACCTAGATGCTGTTAAGGAATATCTAGACAGTAAACTAGAAAGTTTCAAGGAAAAATATAAAGAAATGAACATCGAAGGATATTGGACCACTCTTAAATCACACCTTTTCAATGCAATGGATCAATACATACCATCAAAAACCCTAACATCAAGATGGAATATACCATGGATAAACCAAAACATCAAGAAAATGATACGTAAAAAGGAAAGACTATACAAAGCTGCCAAAAGGTACCAAACAGAAGATCACTGGAAAAAGTTCAAACAATATAGAGCACAAGTAAAGGCTGAAATTGACAAAGCACATAGAAAGTTCATCTTCGATATGTTAGAGGTAAATGGAACAACATCAAACAACACAACAACTAACCAACAAGATAACTATCGAATAGGGAAAAAATACTGGAAGTACGTAAAATCAAGAAAGAGAGAAACAGTAGGGGTATCAACACTGAAGGTAAATGGAGAAACGATTGAAAACAGTAAAGGAAAAGCAGAAGCATTGAATGAACGATTTAAATCAGTATTCACGAAAGAAGATCTTGACAACTTCCCACAAATAGACGACAGTGGAACACCAGATATACCCAACCTGAATATATCGACAGAAGGCCTTATAAAACTACTAAAAGCTGTCAATCCCAACAAAGCTAATGGCCCTGACAATATATCATGCAGGATATTAAAGGAAGCCGCAGAATCAATATCACCATATCTGCAATTAATCTTCACAAAATCCATCGAAGAGCATAATGTACCAAAGGATTGGCTAGTTGCAAATGTCACCGCACTATTTAAGAAAGGCGATAAAAGCCAACCTGTAAATTACCATCCAGTATCATTGACATCAGTACCTTGCAAGATCATGGAACATGTCATATTTAAACATATAATGAACCATCTTGACAAGCATAACATACTTGTGGACTTCCAACATGGCTTTAGAAACAAACGATCATGTGAGTCACAGCTAGTCATTACAACTGAAGACATAGCAAGAAATCTTGACAACAACCAACAAGTCGATATGCTCATATTGGATTTTAGTAAAGCCTTTGACACGGTACCACACAAGCGTCTACTGAAAAAGCTGGAATCATATGGCATAAATGGGAACATTCTATCATGGCTTGAAGCATGGCTCACGCAACGAAAACAACAAGTGACCATAGAAGGAGACAAATCTAGTACAGCCAAAGTAACATCTGGTGTACCACAGGGAACGGTACTAGGACCTTTGATGTTCCTTTTATATATCAAGGATATAGGCAATGACATCACATCCAAAATTCGCCTATTTGCAGATGATAGACTACTATACTTAGCAATATCCACCAAAGACGATTGCAAACGGCTACAACAAGATCTTGACAGAATGGTTAATTGGACTAAAACATGGCAGATGATTTTCAACCCTCTGAAATGCTATGTTCTAAAGATTACAAAAAAGAAGAAAACAGTAGACTTCGACTATAACATCAATGGACAAACCTTAGAAACAGTAGCATCAAATCCATACCTAGGAGCTGAACTCACGAACACCATGTCTTGGGACAAACAAGTTCAGAAAGTTGTAGCGAAAGGAAATAAAGCACTAGGCTTCATACGTAGAAATGTAGGATCATGTCCAGAGGAGGTAAAGAAACAAGCATACTTTGCGCTTGTCCGACCTCACCTTGAGTATGCCAGCTGCGCTTGGGACCCTCATCTCCAAAAACATATTCTACAGATTGAGATGGTCCAACGCCGAGCAGCAGGCTTCATCAAAAGCAACTACTCAAGAGACCCTGGTACAGTGACAACATTACTTGAACAACTGGAATTACAACCACTTTCAACAAGGAGAAAAATAGCCCGTATCACACTTTTACATAAAGCCATCCATGAAAAAGTAGCGATACCAATACCATCCTACATCATTAAACCAACGAGAACTTCGAGATTCCATCATCCGAAGAGATACATACAAATTAGACCGAAAAAAGATGTTTACAAATACAGTTTCTTCCCACGTACCATCAGGGATTGGAACCAACTATCAGATGAACTATTAGACATAGAGAGCAGTGAGGAATTTAAGAGCAGACTCACTAAGCTCTACTACGCCTACGGTGGCTGAACAACATGAACAAAAGATGATGATTTTATCCTGATTTTAATCACTTGTAAATACACACACTTTTAGGACTTTACTGTATATACTAATAATTTTGTCATGTTGGAGGACGTCACAAATACTTGAGTGATGGGTCAACGACCTTTTTCAAGTCAACACCATAGTCCATAGATAGATAGAGCATGACGAGGATTTTTGCAGACAATGCAGATATCCTGATGAAGAGGATATAAACTCAAACATGGTATACATATGTAAAATTTGACGTACTTTTGAACAAATATGTAAAATTTGTTATGATTTATCAAGAGTGAGGTGTTGAATATCACCATAAAATGGGAATGAAGTCATCTTTCATCAAATTTAGAGAGTATCTGGTACCCTATGCTTAGTAAGAATAGCTGGCTATACGAAAATAAGGATGACTGTACCAGTCAATATAGACCACGTGATTAGAATATAAACGCCTGCATGTATGACGGATTACAACGAACCAAATCAGACAAAAATTAGAATTGAGGCGATCGATTTTATATTGGTAATATAATTGACACGGTTAAGATATTTTTTATTGATTACAGGTTATTGCTTAATTAAAATAGCTTTGCAATATTTAATATTTACTCATCCTAAGTCATACATGCCAACCCTCGAGAGACTAAAAGCGGTAGGGTATCTAGAGTTTGACCCCCCCCCCCCCCCCCCCCCCCCACAAAAATTGTTTTTCAGAAGGACGCAAAATGGTGCATTCTGTTGCATTTTGGATATAAAATCTGTTCAGTCAAATCTTTAAATATAGTATGAAAAAACCATGAAAAAATGGAAATTAGCATTTAACATATATACAAGTCAAACCTCGGTCCCTCGAACTCGGATGGCTCGAACTTGTTTGAAAGTCCCACCAATTTTCCATATATTTTTAAGTTAAACAAAATCTTTCGCTCGAACACTGATACCTCGAACAGTCGAACTTAATAAATGGTCCCATCAATAATAGAATCACGAGTTTTATCATATCAAACTCGAACATCGCAATTCAATTGACAGATGTACGTTGAATGTGCTTACATACAAATCAGTGGCGGATTTAGAGGTTAACTCGTGACCTGTAGTAAAATATTCTTACACATTGTAGATACACGATGGATGTGTTCGCTGATTCATATATGTATTCGCCGTCAGTAGTTCAAAGATTATTTCATTCTGATTGGTTCCGAGGTACCAGACATCAACTATTTTCTCACGCCAATTAAACATTATTTCTGCAGTCAATTTTACAACTACATGTACACGTGCTATTTAGAAATTATAAAATGGACGAAAATTCTAGGCCAAGAAAACAAGCAAGATTGGATACATTTCTTATTCCTCGACAAGACGAGAAAAGTCAAAGGTAAACTAAAAAGTAAATTCAATCAATACTTCGAATAATTAATTTAACAATTGATCTCATTTATAAAACATACAACGAAAACCTATAACGAGAGAATCAGATGATGAAACTGAGACAGTGTGTAGAAACTTGATTGTCCCAAGAAAATGGTCACTTCTCTTTAAATAATGGTTCAAATAGTTCTTGAATTCGAAATTCTGCAATTTCATATGAGAAAAAAGTATATAAGTTTGATTTGTATACAAATACCCGAAAATATTGCCTTTTACTTTTCAAGTAAAGATCAGTAAAAAATACGCGTTGGTATATTGTACATTAAAATACAAAAGTAACATATTAATAAAAAAAAAAAAAAAAATTAGCGGCAATTTATTTGTAACAATCTCTGCATCTGCCCGAGGTATATGCACAAGAAAGTGTGAACAAATCGTTTGTCCGGGTATGTTTATATTATTTATATCTACCAATGGATGTCTGTACAATTTTTTTACACATCTTTAACAAAAAATTCTGACTACAATTTATTTGTAATAAATTAATATCTACAACTGCACATGAAAGTGTGAAAATAATCTCGACAAAATGGTTTATGCATATCTCACACCTGATTTCCGTAAACATATTTCTCGAGAACTTTGATACATTTTTGTTGTTTGATCTTTTAGTGTAATGAGGTTTTAACGCCCGTTGCTCAAACACTTGATGTCCGTCCGTCTGTAAGATTTCTGCAATCCGCAACTCCCCTGAGTGTAACCACGCAATTGATTGACTTAAACTATATAATGTACTTGAAATACATTGTAGTTGTGCACAATGGTTTTTAGATTTTTCATTGAAGGCCGGGTGAGGGGGTAGGAGGATGATTCTGCAACCCGCAACTCGTAAATAACCACTCAATGGATTGAAGTGAAACTTAAACTACAAATTTGACATACAATGTAGTTTGCTCACCACGATTTTATTTTTAGAATTGGAGGTTAGGGGTAGGAGGGAGATTCTGTAATCTCCTTTTTTGGCGTAAAATCGTGAATTTTCACACGAAATACCCCCAAAATTTTCGCGCCTCCCTCAGCTCGGCGCAATTTTTTTAAGTGCGCCCCCCCCCCCCCCCCCCCTAACTTAAAATCCTGGATCCGCCCCTGCAAATGTACATATATATATGATTAATCAATCTACTGGCGTGATATATACACTTCAATATAAAATAGAGGGGTTATGTTACTTAAAATCATTTAATCCATGTCATCTCTTGTGTGTGTTACAATAAGATATCATCAATTATCAGTGCCTATTGTCGAGTATGTTTTACTATTAAAGCGGAAAAAACATTTCCTGGTTTATTGTTGAAAACAAGGAAGATTTACTAATATATTTGAGACTTAAATAACTTATTTTTCACAATTTTTTCACATTCACAGCTAAGTTGATAAAAAAAAACATGCTAATATTCACATATGAAATTGTAAAGATGCGCTTTCCCCCTCCTAGAAACCCGGACAACCACTATCAATAGGACAGGCAAGCAAGAGAAGCGACATGAAAATGCCCCAAGGTCTAAAAAACAGAAACTTAATTTTTCAGAAATAAAATGTTTGTGGTATCAAGTCAAAACTTTTATTACCTGAATTTATACAGTTAATTACAACACATGATATACAGTATGTATTTTTATAGAGACAAAAACTGACAAATATGACATTTTAAATATCCCAGATGGTTTTAGCTTTGTTGCAAAAAATAGAAAAATATTTAAGCATAAATCTGGAGGTATTGTTGTTGTATATAGAAATAATCTTAAAAATCATATTAAATTTAAGTATTTAATAATGACCTTTTATTGGGATGTGTATACATCCCACCTGAAAACTCTCTATATTCGTCAATAAATGCATTTTTAGATATTGAAAATGAATTAGTAAATTTTATAGAAAAGGACATGAAATGTGCACTTGTTGGAGATTTTAATGCTAAAACAGCTGTTTTAGACGATTTTTCAGACCCAGATGAAACTTTTTTGAATGTGGCATATTTAAAAATGAATTTAATTTAGAGAAATACTAATTGAAATTATTACCACATGAGAGAAACATGATAACAAAGTTTAGATGCAATAACATTAAACTTCCAATAGAAACTGGAAGATGGTCGAATACTCCCAGAGAAGAAGGTATTTGTCATCTGTGTAATGTTGTTTTAGGTACTGAATTTCATTTTTTATTTGAATGTACCTCTGCTGATGTACAAAGGCTTAGATGTAGATTTATTCCAATTTATTATACTAGATATGCAAACATGTACAAAATGAAAGGCCTGTTATCTTTGTGTAATGTTAAGGTTCTGAAAAAATTGTCATTATTTATATCTAAATTGCACAATGTTTTATAATTATATTCTGAGGCTGTATTATTTTAGGTTAGTTATATCCGTCATTATGTAAAATATTTTGTATAATATTCCTCTTGTTACACTTGTATATGTGTCCCAGTGAATAAAGAACTTGAACTTGAACTTAAATGATTAAATATTTTTTACGAGAAAGGCCAGTTTTACTGTGCATCAGTTATCATAGGTAATGAAACTATCCCGGGTCAGAACAAGATTTTTTTCTATCTAAAATTACGGGACCTCGGTGGCTCGAACTTCCGATAGCTCGAACATATTTTGACAGTACCTTCGAGTTCGAGCGAGCGAAGTTCTACTGTATATATATGTGTAGTAGTCATAAGTTCAAAATGTAGTGCTTCAAAACTTTATTTTTAATAACAGTTTCTGATTGGCTTAATGATAAAGAATTGACCAATGGAAGTTTCCGGTACAAATTTAAGAGAGAAACGATTAAGGAAAGGGCCTAAATAATTTGGATTTGTACACATTTATACGTCGTAGAAATCAAGGATGATCAACATGTGAACAATTCACGATAAAAAAAAATTACATTTTTTTTTTAAATCGGTAGGAAAACATCTAAAATCGGTAGGCGGTAGAAGACTTAAAAATTCGGTAGACTACCGCTTAAATCGGTAGAGTTGGCATGTATGCTAAGTGAGAGTGACAGAATCCGGGTCGTTTCGCTCCGATTACCTGTTCGCCCCGGAAAGTCAGTCGATTCGCCTCACTTAATCGCTATTATATTATAATAGATGAAGTCTTTTTCGACAATTTTTTAGTAATTATTTATTTATTAGTATGCAAAAAAAAAAATCATTCATTTTGGTCTACTTTAAATATTTATTTATTAGTTGTACATACAAAAAAAAAATAATAATTCATTCATTTTGGTCTACTTTTGTTAAAGATCTCAAGCGAAACTTTTCTTGCAAAATTTGCAAAAAACCACACAAGAACAGTAAAAAGGTTGGGTTTTTTTTGTACCAACGCAAAAGTGCATGAAATGACTAAGATGTACAAGTGCGCAAATAACCTCTTTTTTAATGAATTACGCATCAAATGCTAAAATAGTATAAATTTAATCAGATGTCAAACAAAGAGTGAAGCAATACATAATATTAAACACGTCAAGAAAGCATGTTAATTATGAGGAAGACGGGAATAGGGGCGAACCGACCCGGGGCGAACGAGATTCGGGGCGAAACGACCCGGTACCGAGTGACATAGTATCGTGTTATCGGTTTTCGTGCTATTATCGATTTTCCGATATAGCGATTAACAGTGTTAACCCTTCATTCATATGACGATTGGAATTTTCAAAGAATGGCTAGTTAAATATTTCTTTGTACATAAGATTGTTTTTAAAGCCATTCTTGTATTTTAATATACTCTCGATTATCTGGCAACTTTTGTTGTCAGTAAAATGGCGTCATCTGTTTTCGTGTGAGGTAAAAACAAGGCCGATATACGGGATGGAAATGAATATATAATCCGGAAATGGCTGGTTTTAAAATTTCATGGTTCTGGCCATCTACCAAATCATACTACATCTAAATAAAATAACAGAATGTTTGAAAATTACCACTTTCAAAATTGTGTTTACTTTTGATGTTTTTTTTTAGTGCTGAAACCACAATGCACTGCAAAGTGACATGTATTTTATATAAGAAACAGGCACATTTCAGTCAGCTCTTTTGTTTACAAGTACGATCAATGACCCCATGACAGTTACATGACAGGAGGAGCCGGTGTCTGAGAGGCAGATGACATAGTTAAATTTTATATAGCCCTTCTGGATTTTTTTCCAGCTACTTTATAAATGAAGTAAATTTTTAGCATTACAAAAAGTATGGTTCAGTAGGTAGGTTCACTGTTCCTGTAGTCTTGTTTATGTTCCATAAGAGAAACCGGAAGACACGTCAAAAATAATGCGTGCGCTGTGGAAATCAAAATTAAATGGATAAAACGAAAACAGATGACGCAGGAAAACACATACCGTGACGATAATATTGCGGTCCCAAGGTTTTCCCCTGGCCCAGCTGGCTCTTGGAATGAATAAAATGATAAAATCCGCAAGTAACTTTAAACACAGGATAAAACACAGATTTCCTTCTGTGATATATTATACAATTACTGCACTTGAACGAGATCAATATGAGGTTTTATGGAGCAGAGTACAACAATATTGAATTCGGCTTCGCCTCGTTCAATATTGTTGTACTCTGCTCCATAAAAATTCATATTGATCAAGTTTAGTGTAGTAATTGTTTTATTACATAAGGCTCTATTTTACTCTAATTTTGAAATTATATGAAAACTTTAAAACTTTTTGAAAATTTTATCATTTTGAATTTTTTTGAAATCTTATGAAAGTTTTGAAATTTTTAAAAGAAATTGAAATTTTTAATTTTGAACTTTTTTTAATTTTATAATTTTGAAATTTTTTTAATTTTATAATTTTGAAATTTTGTTAAAAAACAAAAATTTTGAAATTTTATGAAATTTTCTAACATATTGATTAGCAAAAAGCAATTTCTGTGCAATAAATACAGATTAATACATGTGCATTTCTATATTGGCCTGGTTCTCATCCCGAGACCCCCATATTGGCCCGAGACGTAGTCGAGGGCCAATATGGATCGAGGGATGATAAACCAGGCCAATATGGAAATGCACATGTATTAAACTATTTATTACATACTTCCGACATCTAGAAAAGAGACACCCATATTGACCTGAGACGAAGTCGAGGCCCATATTGGCCCGGGCAATATGGGCCTCGATATGGAAATGATCTTGTAGTAATCCAATAACCGGTTATTTTCCCGGGGTGTGAAAATATGGACAGTTTACTTCCGGTCATATTGATCATACAAAAATGCCTTTATTTGAACTAAGTATGCAATATGATTTTTTATTGCACAGAAATTGTTTTTTGCTAATCAATATGTTAGAAAATGGAATGTCTCGTGTATTACTTCTGGCCAATAGAAAAACAATAAAATAGAGTCTTATGTAATAAATCAAATTATTGTTTATACCAAATATGTTTCACCAGCAAATATGTTTCTTCTTTTTCTTCTTCTTTCATGTCATGCTGTGCAAAGAAAGGTTTGATAATACCAAAGGAGTAACATAATCAGAAGCCGTAAATGGATGGACAGATAACACAATGGTCAAAAGAAAAAGGACAAAAGGACAAACAACAATCTACAACATATACACATAAAACTAAAGACCCGGACTTCAACATATGAGTAGCACGGCTGCAGTGATGACTTGTTTTAAGAAACTATAGGACATGTTTACCATTCGTGAGTACGTTGGTTCATTCCAGGTTTTTGGTGGGTTTCTGAAATTAATTGTTGCTTATTTTTTTTTCTTCTGTGTTGTGTTTTCAGTTTTGTTCTTGTTCATGTGCCCAATGTTGCATGTGTTTCTATGTGTATTGCCCCTTTGGGTTTCTTTAACGTTTATTTACAACTGAAATATCGTTGAAAATGGCATTAAAATATAAACAAACGAAACAAGTGAAGTGAGGCAAATGATTGCGATCCGAAGAAATGTTTGAAGATACCAAACGGGTAACCAGAAGCCGTAAATAGAAGAAGGACGGACAACACAATGACCAAAAAAGACAAAAGGACAAACAATTATCTACAAAAGGACAAACAATTATCTACAAAACATTACACAGATCGAGCAATACTTCGGAACCCAACTAAAAACCGGGGGTGATTTCAGGCGCCCCGGAAGGATAGGCAGTTCCTGCTCTACATGTTGCACCCGTCGTGATACTCCTGTTACAAGCCCGAAAATAAGCCGACCGTATTGCGATTGTGAAGTAATAATGTCTTTAGTCTTTATCCAAGTTAATTTTATAAGTTTTTATCACTTTAATATGACATCAATCTATTTTGCTTTGTGGTAAAACAACCAGTTTTTATTATTAAGAAGTACCATTGTTATAGTTATTGTAAGACTACCACAGTGATCGAATTCAGAATATTCCACACTCGAGGTAAATCTTCAAACAATTACAACACTAAGGTGGTATAAAAATGTTTACCATATAAATTTAATATACAATTCGCATTAGACTGACGAACAGCTAAAAGATCACAATTTTTAAAGATCAAAACTCCTACGAAATACACACTACCTCCTCAACAATGATATCCAAGGTGTTGACGGATTTGTTGATCTTTTTTTTGTCCGCCAGCCTCTAACAGAAATACGACCAACGTTGGCCTTATACATGTTCAGCTAGTTTTCTGTTTCAATTGTCATTTGTCGAGACCCGTTGCAAAACATTGCTCATACAGTAAGCGCCAGTACATCCCAAGGATCACAGCGACATCACCAACCAGCAGTCCAACCAACGAAGCTCAATTTACTCGGTAATAGCTTGACCAAGAATACATTTTAGTATCTAAGCAGTTCAAAATATATGTATTTACAAGCAGGATTCATAGTTATGTTTATATGCTATATCGCTGTGGTGGTTTGTGGTGCTTAACGCCACTTTCACCAATATTTCAGCTATATCATGGCGGTCAGTTTTATTGATGGAGTAAACCGGAATTCCCGGAGAAAACCACAGACCTGTCGTAAGTCACGGTACTGACAAACTTTATCACATAATGTTGTATCGAGTACACCTCGCCATGAACGGGATTCGAACTCACAACATTAGTTATATGATAGAAAATGTAAAGTATAATGCTTTGTGTAAAGTTGAACCATGTTAGTTAGTGTTCTGTATATTATGATATCAGAACTTATTCTAAACCATCCAAAAAACTTTTCCCGAAATTTTTGTAAACCAGCTGAACTCTGCGAGGATTTCGTGAGCCTCTTGTATAGTTTTAATAGATTTTCATCAAGAACGAAGTGAAAACATTTATTTTTTTATTTACTTTTTATTATGTCAATGTACTGGGATAATCCCGTCACAAAAATAATTTTAATAGATTTTCATCAAGAACGAAGTGAAAGCATTTATCTTTTTATTTACTTTTTAGTATGTCAATTATGTACTGCGATAACCCCGTCACAAAAATAACGAATGCAAACAATGATCAAGCATATAATACACGGCTGGTAATCAGCACAAGCAGAACAGTTGGTTCTGCAAAGAAATTCGTGAGGATAACTTCCGGTTTTGGTGGAGGAGAGTTCACGAAGACGCTTTGCAAGGTATGTACATGTCAAAAATTGAAATTTTCTTTTTTACTGCTCGAATATAGCAAAATCAGAGAATACTATGTTGTGGCGAATGCTTACACGATTAGAAACATGTATAGTTTATTCTTGTATATGAAGTGTAACTCTCGCAAAATCAATCGTCTCACGAAAAACATGACGAAAATTGTGAAACTCTTACATTTATAAGTTGTTCTTGACAAAGATGCAAGTTAAATTTTCAATATTTTTTCATCATGGGAGTCTAAATGTAATCGGGGATAAATTCCGATTCGTCAGAAGTAAATTGAAGTCTAGATAAATCTACAAACTGTCAATTTTCTCGTTTTCCTGCTTGAGGAGATCGGTTCTGATAGAGCACATTGCGAATGCATGAGGAGATTTGCTAGTTTTGGTACGACACATGTAATCCACTGTATAATCACAAATTGTGCATGTCTGTCTGGTAATGAATTCACGAACTGATGCCCTTCTTCCCATTGGGTTTTTAAAAGTATAAAAGTAATATTTCATTGTTCATGGGCTGTCCACCAAGAAAGAAACATTTCATTTAAGGAATCAATTCATAATTGTAACTGCGGTTTCCCATGATTTAACTTGTCATTATTGATCATTTGTTGTTTGTGACAACTTCCATTGTGTATTGGATACACAAGATTAACTTCCCTTACATTGGTAAAAATTGAAAATGCACTCGCTGTAAGATAATTTTATAATCAAGAATAATTAAACTTAATGTGAATCATATCTTTATAATTTCTAATACAAATGATACACTCTAAATTAAATATCATACAGTTGAGAATAATATTAATTTGTGGTTTGTTTTTCTATTATGTAGTGTGTTATGTGTACACACTTGTAAATGAAAAAGATCTCTGTTAGTAGTGGTTACAAGATGTAAAACGCTTTACCGATTTTAAGGATATGTCCACAGTTTAATTGACATCTTGTGTTTAATTTATTCATGACTACTAGCACTAAGTGACTGTTTATTTACGTTAGACCTATGTATGTGCTGAAATCATGTAATATTATAACTTGTGTAGATCTGCGGTGAAGTTTCCGTCATCTTTAGTAAAAAGATTGCGCCGAATAGATGTGGAAACCCGTTTGAAAGGATATAAATATTTTGAAATTGAAAGAGATTTTTTTAATAAACTTGGTGTCCTGATTGATGGGGATTTTAAATTTGGTGTACTGATACTTTGTTTCCTTGGCGGTGATACAGGCAATCTATATCGAAATGGTTTTTTGTAAAGAGTCAATGTCAGTCCCCTTTTCCTCTTTCCCTTGAATCCTGGCATCTCCTGAAAGTGGACAGAGAATAGTTTATTTTGATTAGAGTATTTATCAGTTTTGTGTTTAAAAGTGTCAATTTATCAATTTTGCAGAAAACAATTAACAAAACTAGCAAATCTCCTCATGCATTCGCAATGTGCTTTATCAGGACCGATCTCCTCAAGCAGGAAAACGAGAAAATTGACAGTTTGTAGATTTATCTAGACTTCAATTTACTTCTGACGAAACGGAATTTATCCCCGATTACATTTAGACTCCCATGATGAAAAAATATTGAAAATTTAACTTGCATCTTTGTCAAGAACAACTTATAAATGTAAGAGTTTCACAATTTTCGTCATGTTTTTCGTGGGACGATTGATTTTGCGAGAGTTACACTTCATATACAAGAATAAACTATACATGTTTCTAATCGTGAAAGCATTCGCCACAGCATAGCATTCTCTGATTTTGCAATATTCGAGCAGTAAAAAAGAAAATTTCAATTTATGACATGTACATACCTTGCGAAGCGTCTTCGTGAACTCTCCTCCACCAAAACCGGAAGTTATCCTCACGAATTTCTTTGCAGAACCAACTGTTCTGCTTGTGCCGATTACCAGTCGTGATAATATATATATATCCGGATGTGTTATGTAATCTGCAAATTTGATAAACAAAATTACATCGATTCCCACATGTTCCACTTAACCCGTTTACACTTAAATGAATTCCCAATTTAACAATACAAAACTATGTATCTAGAATGTCAAAAGCTTCTTGCAATTAATATGTCGACTTTAAAAGCTTTATACAAACACATAGTCTTTCTACTAGGCAAAGATTACATAACATCTGGAAAAAAAAACTATTTTTGTATATTATATAACCGTATATTGTCATATACTCGAGACTGTTGGATGGGTTGCTGGTTTGCAATATTAAGATACGGTTTTGTTAAAACAATAGCTATTTTGTCCTTCAGATAAATATAATTGAATAACTATTTTAAGTCACAAAGGAGAAGCAAATGTACGATCTAGGTACCTGATTGATTGATTGATTGATGTACTTCAACCCCAACTTTAGCAATATTTCAGCTATATCGTGGAGATTGGTGTGATCTGGATACAAAAATTAAAACTATTTGTCATAGAAACGTATAGATATCTAATTTAGTGTACACACGCGTTTCAGGAATAACCTTCATCAGGTATACTCAAAGTCAAAAGATAGGAAAGCCAAATAATTTTAAAATCTTAAATTTAAAAAATCAAAGTGCATAAAACAGTCACATATGTTTATAGCTGGAGAGCCTTAGTGTTAATAATAGTGTCCAAAAAGTCTCCCAAAGGGAACATATTTGAGCAAATTTTATATGGGGCACATTCATTAACATTAGATATTTGTTGGGTACATTCGTGCACATTCGGGAGCTCTCTACTCCTCCATAGACATGTATGCTGTTGTGTTAAAATCTACAGAATAGTTAAGCTCATTTCTGATTGGTCGTTCGAATTGAGACCTCTGACATGATGATATGGATGTTGTTAGATATTAGTCGGTAGATTTACATGGAATTATAAAGTAAACTTCACCCCTCTTTGGACCCCAACATTGAAACATTAAAGAACCTCAATGCATGCATAAAAGATTATAACACACACAGTATAACATCCATTGGAAGTTAAAGTTACTACGATTATACATTTTTGTTCAATGGACAGTAGTAATCAATTTCAAAGTTCGTCTGGGAACTTAATAATAATAAAAATTCGTCAAATAACAAACACGCGTCGTTCAATCTACATTAGATATACAACATGTATTCGATTGTTTTTGGTTTTTTTTTTTTTTTTTTTGCAATAGACATTAACCGGTAATACTACTAATACAATATTTGCATTTTTACATTTGTTAATTCCGAAAGGGCTGAAGGAACACACTTCAATTTTTACATCCGTTATTACTTAAAGTTGTCAAAGTATTTGGCCAAATATTTATACCCCCGCTCCCCGAAGGGGGAGGGAGGTATACTGTTTTACCTCTGTCCGTCTGTCCGTCCGTCTGTCCTTCCGTCCGTCCAATATATTTTTCGTCGAATTTTTCTCAGTAACTGTTGATGGCAGAAATCTGATATTTGGTCACAAGCATCATATAGGTATACCATATTGTGGGTAGCGTTTTTGGACCCGTCAGATTCCTACTTCCTGTTTGCCGACTTAGTTCCAGTGGTTTTTATACACATTGAAGATATATGGACATTTTTCGTCACATTATTCTCAGCAACTAATGATTGCAGAAATCTGATATTTGGTCACAAGCTTCATATAGGTACCCCATATCATGGGAAGCGTTTTTGGACCCATCAGATTCCTACTTCCTGTTTGCCGATTTTGTTGATTTTTATACACATTTAACATACATTTATATATGCACATTTTTCGTCGCATTTTTCTAAGCAACTATTGTGATATTTGGTCACAAGCTTCATATAGGTATGCCATATTGTGGGAAGCGTTTTTGGACCCGTCAGATTCCTACTTTCTGTTTGCCGACTTAGTTGGTTTTTATACACATTGAACATATATGCACATTTTTCGTCACATCTTTCTCAGCAACTATTGATGGCAGAGATCTGATATTTGGTCACAAGCTTCATATATGTACCCCATATCGTGGGAAGTGATTTTGGACCCATCAGATTCCTACTTCCTGTTTGCCGACTTTGTTGATTTTTATACACATTGAACATACATTTTGTATATGCCCATTTTTAGTCGCATTTTTCTCAGCAACTATTGATGGCAGAAATCTGATATTTGGTCACAAGCTTCATATAGGTACCCCATATCGTGGGAAGCGTGTTTTGACCCGTCAGATTCCTACTTCCTGTTTGCCGAAGAGCGGGGGTATCATAAGTGAGCATTAGCTCACAGTTCATCTTGTTGTATTTGAATATTAACGAATTTTTCACGACGATTATCCAGTTTTAGCGCTGTACATATCTCTATATAACCATCACAAAGATTTCACTTGAAACCAAAACAATAGAGAACAAAAGAGATCACTTCAATTTTCACATTGTGAACTTTCTATTTATGTGTAGCAGCGTATCTCTCAGCTTCTCCAATGTTCCTGAGCTTGTGTTTAACACTATAATGAAGAATTGTTCACCTATACAATGGCGAAAACAAGTCAACGAATCAATTGTCATATTGTGAACTTTAGATATATATGTAGCAACATTTCAGCAGCATCTGCATAAAGAGTATATATCTCTTAGTTTATCGAATATTCCTGTGTTTCCTATCATGATTTCCTTAATAGAGGGTTGCTGATATCAAGGAATCTACTGAACAAAGTGGTTAAGTTGAAGTCGTCACTTCGAAAGTTTTACCGTCACCACCATGACTTTGTTAACCGTTACGGAATGTATATGTAACAATTGACTACGGATATGTTACGTTTGTCGTAATCACATTCTGGTCCTGTCCTCGTTCATGACTTATCATCGGGTTTGTATCAGGAGTAAAACGACGGATGTCACATGTGGAACAGGAACTTCTAACCCTTCCTTCGGAGCACACGAGTGCACCTCCGGTTTTTAGTGTTGTTTGTGTTGCTCGATCTTATAGTCTTCTGTGTCATGTCTTTGTTAATTTGGCCATTGCATTGTCTGTCCTTCTTCGCTTTACGGCTTCTGATCATCACTTTGGTATCTTCAAACTTTTATTTCTTAATCCGTCGTTGAATAGCTTACCAAGTTCTATCGGAGAGCCATGAAAAAGCTAGCACGTTGACACTTCATTGATCACTCCGGAAAGAGAGTTGATTTCTTTAATATACGGAGTTAGATTTCACTGTTGCTTTGTGACTGCTCTTGCAACGGCAATGCGTATTTCTTTTATAAAAAGAAAGTTTTAACAGTGATGGTCATCAATTCAGTCAATACAAACAAAACTAACAACCACTTCTCACCTCAAATCATTGAACACAAAGACCGCTACACATGGCGTTGCAACTCCAGGTTCTGGCTTGGGACAGGAACAACAATGTGGCTGGTATCCCATCCCTCATCTTATTGATAATTGGATCTCCAACGACAATACAGATATAAACAAACGATAAAATACCTGCACAGATTTGCTTCAACTAAAAAATACTATAGTATTATTACGTGATGTTTTTCATATTGGCCTAGTTATAGGTCCGAGGCCTGCTGTATTGGCCTGAGGCGCAACCGAACGTCAATACAGCAGACCGAGGACCTATAACTAGGCCAATATGAAAAACATCACGTAATGATGCCTTTATTAATTAATCAGTCCAATATCTCTCGGGATTTTTCCTTGCAATTGTCGAAATGTCTAGCAGATTCCAATGCCGTATTGGCCCAATGAAAGTTTTTATATTGTATCGACAGATTTGATCATATAAAGGCTAATAAATCAAAGTTAATAAATAATACACACTATTGCCAAATGAATGACAACATAAACATGGACATTACTATAATAAGGTCTGTCGATTACTAGCTAAGAAGGTAAAATCTGTTGGTTAAAGGCCATTACTCTTAGGATAAAAATCGTTTACAGATTTAATATCAATTAGTATTAAACATCTAAAGAAAATAATGATCTTCGTGGAGACTAGAATAAATAGGTGTTGTCTCCAACAATATCAGAATGTTTTTACTCTTTAACAGTAACCCATCAATATTTGCCGATGTAATGTTATTGGCCAGTGTATCAAGAATGTGAGGACTCTCTTCATTAAAAGAAAATGGTATCATATTACCTTCTTTCTTGAAGTCAGCGTTACGTGTCAGCTTGTCCTGTAGTTCTGACACAATGGAGACATATATTGCCTTTCCAGTGTGATATCACGTTTTATGCTAAGCAAATATACATTATCAACTCCGTTACAAACATTGGAATCGAGACTTACATTTTCGTTATATAGCAACTGTTAAAATCGACTGTACATAAGGGGATGCAATCAATATAGCCTATTACAATGTAAAGAATATAATTAAAGTATCGTAATGGTTATCACAAAAAACCTCACGGCATTGTTGATTGCTGTCTTTTTTCAGATGGAGGTTATATAATGTTAGTCCATACTTTCTTTGTCTTGTGTTATTGAATATTTTTCATATGTTGTAATTGAAGGAAATGTTTCTGAGCTGATACTCATTCAATCTAATCTGGCTTAGACTGCCTAAATTAGTAATAATTGGTAATCATGACACTCGACAAAGAAAGTATGGGCTAAATTGATTATACAATATCTGGTCATTAGTATATGAAACAGAATGCATCTCGGCTTCGCCTCAAGGCATTCTTTTTCATATACTATAACCAGGTATTGAATAACCTATACGTAACTTCTATGTGATATCGAACTATAAGCCATTTGGCAATAAAAGGTTAAAGTGTCTGTAAACTGTTACCTGATAAAGCACTTTTCACTAGGGATATTGGTGTTTATCGCCACTTTCAGCTTCCTGTTGCTCAATCTATAGTTATCTACATAGTGTTTTGTAGAACAATGTTTATCGTTTTGTCCTTTTTTCATTTGGCCATTTTATTTTCTGTCCTTTACGGCTTCTGAATAACCCCACCCTCCCCCACCATGTGTAGACGTTTGAAATCGTAGCTGTGGGGTATATATCGCTGCTAGGATCCATTATCAGTGGTGTTATCCTTGTGATCAGATGTAAACAACCGTGACAATTCTACCAAACATATTGGAGCTAAATTTTAGGACATTACAATGTTTTATCTTTCATATTGTAGTATTTATAGATAACAGTAACGCGATTGATATCACTAGTGAAGCGGGAATTGCTAACCGTTCTGGAGCATCTGAGTTCACATACGAGTTTTAATCAAACAATATCAAATTTTACGGAATGTCAAGTGACAGCACGATAGACAATACAATTGTTTAAATAAAATCAATAATGATAATATGGTTTCATCATCGTATTTACATAAAACTAATATCCGCGTTCATCAAATAGTACACCAAAGCGCACATACACGGAAAGGCTAACAGTACACATGTTATCAATATGTTACCTGCTATCAATACATACGTGTTGATTGTAAGATGATTGCTAAATTGTCTGTGAGCCAAATATAATGGTAATTATTCTTGTGGTTTAATCTTAAGTAACTCTAAGTCACACTTTAATTCGGTATATGATATATATCTTGGAGCTAAATTATCAGAAAAGTACATTGTCATACATAGCCGTAGCCAAAATTTTGCAAGGGGTGTTCTATAAACTCACAATGCCATATGATCTTGCAGTCGGGATCAAAAGCCGGAGTTTAAAAGTTATAGTTCAACCAACATCCTGATTTTAAATTAATAGTCATAATTCAACCCGCAATCTTGACTTTAATGGTCATAATTCAACCAAAATCTATACTTTAATTTAGAGTCATAATTCATCGAAAATCTCGACATCAATAGTACTTCTTCTTGGTTTTCAAAGTGAGAGTTTTTACGAATCTTCCAACCATCCACCACTTGCCAACGGTTTTGTCATATACATACACATATATACAAGGAACGTAGAGTTTCCACATCTGAAGAGATCTAAGAGTACACGACTAAATCGGATGAACGAAAAGTACATTAAAAGTACAAATTACTTGACCTACCTATTAATAGACCATAAAAAAACACACCATGGTTTACAATACATTAAACCAGTTCAGAACAAATAAGGAGAAACAAATAATGATCAATACTATATATTAAAGTGTGTTTATAAACTTTATATTATATGATTAATTGATATTTAATGTCATTTTAACATTATTTCAGTACATTCATGACGTATACAAGTAAAAGGAGGCCTTGGGATACAATAATGTAGGTTTGCCGCCAGGAAAAAGGGGAATTGTGAATATAGGTTACAATGCTTTTCAGAGGATCACCAATCAGCGCTCCTAAAAAGCTTGCTCATTAGGAGCAACTTCAAATCGTCTTTCCCGTGCGAGTCACTCGTTTACTCACTAAGCAATGTTGATAGTTGGTGACTGCATAGACAGATAAAATGATAATGATCATATGATTGCTGCAAAGAAGACACATTGAAACAAGATTGAGAATAGCTGTTACAATTATGTAAGACTTATTTAATTAAAAGAAAATTTGTCGAGTTCGGAAAGAACATTTTTCAACAAATTATCGACATGCCTATCGGAACAAACTGTGCCCCCCTTACTTGCCAATCTTTTTCTGTATTCCTATGAGGCAGAATTTATGCAAAAACTGATCGAACACAAACAATTTTTTTTACCGAAGCTAAAGCCTTTAATCTCACTGTCAGGTATATTGATGTTTTTCAGTCAATTAATAATCCAATAAAAAATGTAGATATCAAATTTCTGGAGTAACCTTCATCAGATACGTTTCTGTAATAACCTTCATCAGATACGTTTCTGTAATAACCTTCATCAGATACGTTTCTGTAATAACCTTCTTCAGTTACGTTTCTGTAATAACCTTCATCAGATACGTTTCGGTAATAACCTTCATCAGTTACGTTTCTGTAATAACCTTCATCGGTTACGTTTCTGTAATAACCTTCATCAGATACGTTTCCGTAATAACCTTCATCAGATACGTTTCTGTAATAACCTTCATCAGCTACGTTTCTGTAATAACCTTCATCAGATACGTTTCTGTAATAACCTTCATCAGATACGTTTCTGTAATAACCTTCAGTTACGTTTCTGTAATAACCTTCATCAGATACGTTTCGGTAATAACCTTCATCAGATACGTTTCTGTAATAACCTTCATCGGTTACGTTTCTGTAATAACCTTCATCAGATACGTTTCTGTAATAACCTTCATCAGATACGTTTCTGTAATAACCTTCATCAGATACGTTTCTGGAATAGCCTTCATCAGCTACGTTTCTGTAATAACCTTCATCAGATAAGTTTCTGTAATAACCTTCATCAGATATGTTTCTGTAATAACCTTCATCAGATAAGTTTCTGGAATAACCTTCATCAGATACGTTTCTGTAATAATCTTCTTCAGTTACGTTTCTGTAATAACCTTCATCAGATACGTTTCGGTAATAACCTTCATCAGTTACGTTTCTGTAATAACCTTCATCGGTTACGTTTCTGTAATAACCTTCATCAGATACGTTTCTGTAATAACCTTCATCAGATACGTTTCTGTAATAACCTTCATCAGATACGTTTCTGGAATAGCCTTCATCAGCTACGTTTCTGTAATAACCTTCATCAGATATGTTTCTGTAATAACCTTCATCAGATACGTTTCTGTAATAACCTTCATCAGATAAGTTTCTGGAATAACCTTCATCAGATACGTTTCTGTAATAACCTTCATCAGTTACTTTCTGTAATAACCTTCATCAGATACGTTTCTGTAATAACCTTCATCAGATACTTTTCTGTAATAACCTTCATCGGTTAGGTTTCTGTAAAAACCTTCATCAGATACGTTTCTGTAATAACCTTCATCAGATACGTTTCTGGAATAGCCTTCATCAGCTACGTTTCTGTAATAACCTTCATCAGATATGTTTCTGTAATAACCTTCATCATACGTTTCTGTAATAACCTTCATCAGTTACGCTCAAAATCGAAAGATTGGAAAGCCAATTAATTTAAAGTTTTGGGAACATTAGAACCAAAGAGTCTAAACAGGATAGCCAAAATCGGCTCAGATCACTTAGAACTGAGGGATGGGAACCTTTAATTTTATTAATGATTACATTATTTAGGAACTGTAAATTTCAGTAATAAATATATCTAAATAACCATGTTACTGCCGAAGCACTGACTACTAGGTGAATGGTACCCTCTGGGACCAATAGTCTACCAGCACAGGTATCGACTCAGTGATGAAAACGTAGATATCTAATTTAGTGTGGACGACGCGTTGTTGGAATAACCATCATCAGGTATGCTGAAAATAGAAAGATTGGAAAGCCAAATAATTTAGAGTTTTGGGAGCAAATACACCAAACTTTGCTAACTAGATTCCATTAATATACCATAAACTTGAGACAAAAGAAACAGCAGAAACAACTTCATCTGTCTCATGTTTTACGCTTACCTCAAATTTGACAAAAATGGCCAACTTTATGACAAAAGAGACTACTTCAATTTTGCAATCATAAATTTTACACATCTTTAACATTGTAACATGCTACTTCGAGGAACAAGTGATCAGTATGCTGGAGTTCCTCATCGATAACATATTTGTCTCCTTTGGAGGGACACTGTTTCAGCAGGTCGTCGGCATACCAATGGGTACGAATTGTGCGCCTCTTCTAGCCGATTTATTTTTATACTCATATGAGTCGGAGTTTCTTCAAAAGCTTGTAAAAGATAAGAAGATTCATGAGGCTAGAACCTTTAATTTCACATACAGGTATATTGATGACGTTTTATCTATCAATAATTCTAGATTTGCAGAATTTCTTCCATTGATATATCCTCCAGAGCTGGAAGTTAAAGAGACCACAGATACAGCTTCGTCCGCATCATTTTTGGACTTATACCTCGAATCTGACGACAGTGGTCAACTCAGTACTAAAATTTATGATAAACGGGACGACTTCAATTTTAAAATCATAAATTTTCAAAATATGTGCAGCAATATACCAGCTTCTCCTGCATATGGTGTTTACATCTCGCAATTGACTCGTTATGCAAGGGCCAGTAGCAATTATTCTGATTTCCTGAAACGTCATCTTCATCTGAGAAACAGGCCACTGTACCAGGGCTATACAAAGATTCGCCTTATTCGATCTCTTAAAAAGTTTATATTCCGATACCAAGATCTTGTCGAAATATATTCCGTCTCTGCAGAGACGATAATAAACGATGCATTTTCATATAGTGAAAATGTATAAAGATAAAGAAGTCAACAAAAATGTCAAAAATATTTTTTTTATCAATGTGTGACGTAAGTGTTTTTGACATTTACTTCACTGAATTTGGTACTGTTTTGACAACTATTTTACCTATTTTGTTCATGTATTGTTATAAATACTGTTATAGTGACATCCGTAACCTTTGAGCCGTAATGAAAGCGGGAGGTTTGGCGCTTTAAAATCTTATTCAACCCACCATTTCTTTAGAAATGCCTGTACCAAGTCAGGGTCATTACGGTTTTCACAGTTTTCCGGTTGTTGACTGATTTTGTCTATTTATATACTTATGAGTTTTGACGTTCCCTTTGTAAGATTGTTCGGAGTTAGGTAATTTTGTTATTACCCTTATGGACTCTAGATTTCTCAAATCGAGCTTGTAGTTATCATTCAGACCTCTTAACAACGTCACCGTCTTCAGAGGTCTAAATTATTAAATCAACGTTTATTAAAGAATCGTCTAGACTTATCTTAAAACAAAAAATGAGAATATATCAACACCTTGTAGAAATATAGTAGTAATTTTTAATGGCTCGTGGAAGATAACAAGAAAATCTTATGTCGATCCTTTAATGTTACGTTTCAAGAGGATGTTTCATCTTATCTTTCAAAACGTTATTCGGAAGATATCAACACCTTGTTGAATGGTATTCTGTCGATTGCATGACGAAAGTATGCCAAAATATGACGAAAGTTGGTCAGATTGACAGTTGACTATCGTTTCACAATTATGTCTTACGATGATCTTATGTGCTATCTAATATTTAAATGATGGTTGAGAACAGAAGCACCTGTCGTTTTACTCTTGTTACAAACCCGATGAAAAGTCATGAAAGAGCCCGAAAGGACCGAATTGTAATTACGACAGATGGACCATATCCATTGTCACTTGTGAGGCAGATATTCCGTAGCGGTTATCAAAGTCATGGTGGCGACAATAAAACTTTCGAAGGAATGACTTCAACTTGACCACTAGGAATCCTTTGTTCAGTAGCTTCCTCGTTAGCAGCAATCCTCTATCAAGTAATCATGATAGGTACCACACGCTCTGAATTATCGGATCAACTGCTGGAATGTTGGTACATATAAATGGAACGTTCCCAATGAGAAAACAGAAATCATCTCTTTGGTCGTAAAGTTTCGTTCTTAACGGGCCTTTACTGTCATTCTAGAGGTGTAGGTCAAGGTATGAAGCAGACCTAGATGTATTTGCGGTATCCTTTATTTCAAGCTCAATGGGATATATACGATCAACATGATACATATGACAACTAATATGTGTCACGATTTCACAAAGATCAAATATATTATGTATAATATTCAAGATTAATTTATTTCTTTATAAGAAAAAAGGTTGTTCGCCCGGTTTTATGTGAGGATTAGCATTTCACTCGCATGTAGTGAACACGTGCATTACCACATCATGCCACTAAGAGGCGATATTTAGGCCAATAAATTTAGCTTAATTCCAACACTTTTTATTAGAATGCATGTTCCAATTTTTTCTATTGCTTGTTGGAACTGTTCCGAGAGTGTGATATGTTTGTTTTTCATTTTATTGATACGTTTGGTCTATGAACATGTTCAATTAATTGCAGAACATATCATCGACAGACTATATCCCATGTGCTTAAGAAGAGTTTGAAGATACCAAAGGGTTAATCAGAATCCGTATATCGAAGAAGAACAGACAACACAATGGCCAAAAGAAAAAGTACAAAAGGACAAACAACGATCTACAAAACATACATATAAAACTAAAGATCGAATAACACGAACCCCACTAAATACCGGGGGTGAACTCAGGTGCTCCGGAAGGTTAAACAGTTCCTGCTCCACTAGTGGCACCCATCGTGTTAATCTAGTTACAAACCCGGTAATAAGTCGTGAATGGGGAAAGGACCGGGTAGTGGTTTAAAGCTTTTGTTGCAATCACACTTTTCATAACGCGTTGGCTAGTAGAAGTCATCGAGATTTTCGAAAATAGTATTTGTCTCGCTAGTACACGTATATGGATCGACGACAATTGTCTACAGCGGACATGTTGAACGCCGTTGGCATGTTGCAAATGGATTAAGAAAAACAAGAATGACAAGACAAACGATAAAACATCACTCTGCAATCGATCATCAGATATATCGCTTGCGAGCAACGGGAACGGTTGATGGACATGCGCAATCTCGCATGCCAAGAAAACCACACACAGAGAAGGCATGTGCCAGAAGAAATCCATCATTGCTATATCATCTTGTTTTTGCACGGCAATATATTTTGGGGGACTGTCAATAAACGTCCCAGTATGCATTTTTTGTGAACAACGAGAGCCACAAAGCGTTAAAAGCAATCGTTACGCTATCTGGTGACTCGATTGGAATGGTAACTTGGGTGCCACCATTTGAATACTCACAAATATCCAATGTAACCAAAAAACAAACAAAACAAAACAAAAGACAACGACCGGTGGCAAAAGGTAGGAGTTTGAATTGAGTAATTTTTGTAAAATGGAGTTCTCTCTCTCTGTGGAATAAATACCAGAAATACCAAAGTCAATCACACGTGGGGTCGTGATGCCAAAAGTAGAAGATAGGTTCAATCTAAACACGACATAGTGTAATCGTGCATTGAGCATACAGTTCATGACATGAACATAGCTTAGATGTTCGTTAGACAGCCTACTGAGTGATATATATTAAAGACACACAGGACTAGCCAATTCTGAAATTACATTTTGGTTATATCAATTTATCAAAAATAAAAGTTAAACACAACTCAGCTATTTTTTTCATTTACAATTATTACGTGTAATGCCTGCTTATACCTTGGTGTTTGTACGCGTTGTGTTTTTACTTACGGAATGTCCAAATAACTCTCCATTCCTTAAAAATAATGGAGCCGAGGCCCATTGTTTTTTAAGGAATGGAGAGATACGAGGACATTCTCCAACTTGAAATCCACCCATTGTACTTTATTAATTTTATTAATTATTAATCTTGTAACAAAAAAAAGTCTGTGTATAGTATCTAAAGTACAAAGAGAACAAGAACTCTCCATTCCTTAAAAATAATGGAGAGTTTTGACAATAGATATACATCACAGGTGGATTTCAATAAAAGCAAAGGTTACCTTGTGTTTCTTTTAATGACCTAACTACACTTACTGATAAGTAGTTCCTAGTAATAAATGACGATACAGTCACTACTGCAAATTCACATAAAAACGCTTTATTGTACATAATATATAGGAGTTGTCCTCGCTCTCTTTACATATAATCCTACAGGCAATACTTAACTTCTTAGCAACCCAATAATTCTTGGCAACACGTCTGACATTTTCTACTGACAAATTAGCAAAGAAATAGTGTGTATGCTATCATGTGTTACATAATATGGAATATATGTTTTAGCCTCATTCTTAAAATAAATGGTATATAACATCAGAGGATGCTTTTTAAGTCCTCTTATTTTCTGGACCTGCAAAGGTTGGTGGTGTATATTTGAATTCTTTATTGTAGGTACATATACGGTAACGATGTAGGGTTATATACAATAATGTAAGCTTAACACCACTTTAAACAATAATTCACATCATCTATGTCGTGACGGTAAGCTTCATTGAAGCAGGAAACTGGTGAAAACTATCAACATTTTGCAAGTTACTGACAAACTTTCACATATTTGTGTATGAAATACACATTGCCATGTCTGAAGATGCAGATAAACAATGGTCTTAAGGAAATGTTGTACACGCAGGTATTTGTGAATACATTTTAAAGTAAAGATAACAAAATTTCAGACACTACGCCAAAGATGATAGTGTTATGATGCTAGACTCTCTTACTCACAACATATGTGTTGCGTTCGATGAGTTTTTCATCAGATTATCGGCATCGGAATTCCAATTGGTACCCTTAGTTGTTGATTTATTATTTTGTTTGTGTAAAGCGAAATTAATTTAATAACTCGTGGAAGACAACAAGAAAATCTCATGTCGATCCTTTAATTAGACGTTTCATAAAATATAGCCTTTTATAGGACGTTTCATCTTATTTTTCGAAAGATATCAACGTATTATATTTTATTATATTTTTTTGCTATGATTGATGAAGCATATCCAACTCTATAATTATTTTATAATAAGATATAACCTTTTTATTTTTATGACTAAAAAATACCGTACTGAAAGTACTTGATGTATTATTTATATATCAACTCGTGATTTTCTGAAAAGTACACATATTAAAATCCGGATTTTGATTTTATTTTTTGTATTTTATGTCATTTCTTAATTATTTTTTTTTATTATTCAACAAGCTATGACCTCAATGCCGTTTGACATCAGTACTTTAGTACTAAAGTGATGATAGGAATAAAACGTCTAATCTCATCCATTCCCGAGATAGAAGAACAATAAGGACGGATAGAATATGTGGGTGCAAATCTACCTACCATACGATCACGGTCACGAATTAAAATTTGATGTTTATTTGATATAACTATCAATACTGATGACAAATTGGTTGATATAATATACCAGTATCTTCTTCGATTCATTATCTCAACAAAATAAATTACCATGTACATGTAGTAAGAATTAAGGATTAGGGTTCTGACGACCGTTTCACTAAAGGTCGTAAGTCGTAAACGTAGACGTAAGTGTACTCTTAAGAGTTACGACCGTTTCACTAATAATTAGGATTTACGACTTACGATAAAAAGTGATCGCAAAGTTAAGAGTGGTGGAAGGTACTCGTAAGTCGTAAATCGTAAACCTATTTTTGAAGAGAAGAATTGCTATCTATATTTTTTTTTAATATGAACATTAATCAAATGAAGCAATCAATAAATATTAGATGCATGCAACATTTTTTATATTTCGAGAGCCATAAAAATCATTGAAACAGCTACACATTATTGTTTGTTTCAGTGTACTTTCTATCAGTTCTGCATTTACAATATCAACATATTTTATAAACGAGTGTATGTACCTAGATGAAATTTCAAGAAGACAATGATATCGGGTGCATGTACAAACAATGGTTCAAAAATAAAGTTAAGCACAAACAGAGGGCACATTACATTTCCGTGGATTTGAGGTTTAACAGGTATCACTTTTGCTCGGAGAAAGAGCATTACAATTGCCAGTAAAATATACCTGAGGCTTTTTTTTTTTTTACATTTGCGCGGATTACCTGTTATTTAGAATATATTTGAATTACTCATAACATTTTCTACATTTTGGAGCACGACTGACGATGCAATATGGATTATTCGACTCTTTGGTCAGCCTTTAAAATGAAAACAAAAAATATAAGAATAACATCTATACAAATATATGAAATATAATTTTTTTTTAAATAGTGGAACATACATGTATAAAAAAACCAACAATTTTGAAGGCAACAGATATTTTAGCAGTCCAAATGTTAATATTCATTGGTAGTTTTTATTGATTATATAGCATTAAAAATATAAACCAACAGTACATACATGTACATGTTAAGGTTTAATATTGGAAGATGTGTATTTTTGTTGTTTTATGTGTTGATGAAACATTATTTTATATGCGTGAATATAGTGATGCAATAAAACTACCCAAATCCTTTTTACAAAGCCGGGTGCGAACCCACTCCATATTGGGGATAGGCTTGTATGAGTTGCTAGATCCAACGACCTAACTCATTGAGCCACCCGGGCCCTTAATCAGCTTTTGAGCTGTTGGGTTTATTATATATATATATATATAAAATATATGATACAATATAATATCTTTTTACCTCCATTATAGGAGATGTTACTTGTCGCAAGTCGTAAGTCGTAACTCTTAAGCTTAGGACTAGTTTAGTGAAACGCACGTATACGTGCACGTAAGGAAATCTTAAGAGTGATCTTAGACTTACGATTTACGATCACTTTAGTGAAACGGTCGGCAGGTGTTTAACGCCGCTTTCAACAATATTTCAGTTATATCGTGACTGTCAGCTTTATTGGTGGAGAAAACCGGAGTACCCGGAGAAAACCACCGATCTGCGGCAAGTCACTGACAAAATCACATAATGTTGTATTGAATACACCTCGCCTGAGCGAGATTCGAACTCACAACGTTAATGACGACAGGCACTGATTGCATAGCTAGTTGTAATACTACCATACAATCAAGACCACGACCGTCCCCAGCAAGAAAAAAGCATGGGCGATTGGATCCACACACAAAAAAATAACTTTCAATGTTCCCTGCCTAAAATGAGTCCTTAATTAAATGGGTAATATATTCTGGTTCGACTAAGTTTCAACCGTATGCCGTTAAAAAATGTTGGAGAAAACCGAAGCGACAATCAAGAACGAACAATCCAGAGACACATACAACACATGACACAAGAAACAGAACGAAGATAAACAACAACAAAAAAACACTTAATGCATGGTGAGCTACCAAAATACCCAGCTGCTGCTGAAAGGTAATCAGTTCCTATTTTTTGCAAGACACAAAACGTATTACTCATAATCAAGTCCGCTAAATGTCCTAAGCTTGTCGGTGAAATATCCTGCACTTAAATATAAAAGTGCTTAGTAATTCTTTATCATAAATTATGACATCGTGTTATAGCATATTCTAAATGACTATCTTGTATGCAATCGTGCAAATTTTTTTTTTCAGTACATTTTAAGTCCTTTTCATGGAAAATTAAAATTAAAAAAAAAATGTATTTTTAGAAATGTCTTCATCGGAGGAGGTGTGGCTTAACTAGTATTTAAAAGCTTACAATGCAGGATTCATCACGTGGCTACTAGCTGAACAAAAGATTTTGCTAGAAAAGGTGTGGCTTTATTGGTATATATAAGCTTATCAATTTACTTCAGAATTCACCACTTGGCAACCAGCTGAACATTTAAGAAGTACTTTGCACCATGGCCACAGAGGTTAAGCGTATTGCGATCATTGGAGCTGGGTTAGCCGGTATTTCAGCTCTCAGAAGGTTGTCAGAAAACAAACTCTTCCAACTAACATGTTTTGAAAGAAATTTTGATATCGGAGGAACATGGATGTACACAGACCAGACGGTTAAGGACAGCTTTGGCCGACCAGTTACTACGGCCGTCTATCATAACCTGACGTAAGTTTCACGTTATAGATTGACTGTAGTTTTCTATTACTGTTTATACTTGTTTTGCAGTTGCCGCTTTTTTTTTTTTTTTTTATTTGTTTTATTTGATATTGTGTTAATTATTTGTATTTGTTTTGTTTTGATTTTGATTTTTTCTGGAGGAGGGGGGTGAATTGTTTGGTTGTTTTGTTTGTTTGTTTTGTTTTTGATTTTTCTGGGGTTCTTTGTGTTTGTTTTTTTAGTTTTTTATTTTGTTTGTTTGTTTGTTGCTATATTTTGCCTTTTATTTTTCTAATTTATTTTTAATTTGATTGATATTTTATAAAAAAAAAATTAAATGTGTACTACAAGCAAAATCAAAGACAAATATCGTAAGCTGGAATTTCATACCATCATTTTTAATACAATTGAAAAAAAAAGTTTGTTGTAGTGATATTAATAACAGAACGAGCTATCGAAGAAATTAAAAATAAAACATGTGACTGACCTTATGTTTATATTTATATAGGTGATGGTTAGGGTTATGGTGTTTAACGCCACTTTCAACAATATTTCAAATATATCGTTGCGGTCAGTTTTATTGGTGGAGGAAACCTGAGTACCCGGAGAACTTTATCACATAATGTTATATCGAGTACACCTCACTATGAGCGGGATTCAAACTTACAACGTTAGCGGTGATAGGCACTGATTGCATAGGTAGTTATAATTCCAACTACCATACGATCACGACGGCCCCAATATTCTTCTATTTGGATGTTAAAATGTTTGTAAAAATTAATAGCGGGCACAAATACCATATGCATTGGTTGGTTGAAGCCATGCTTCATGATAGTATATTATTATTTACAGAACTGTCAGTCCGAAACAGATAATGGAAATAGACGGATTTCCCTTGAACGGTTTCCCCACGTTTCCTGATCATCGTCAAGTTCTAGAATACCTTCACAGAGTGGCTGATGAATGCGACATTAAAAAATTTATCAAGGTAGATACATAGTCTAACTACATTAATGGTCTAACAACACGAACCCATTCTTCTTAATAAAAAAACCCCCACTAAATTCCTTAACATAAGAATGCCAATGACGGAAGCCAATCACAATCTGGTTTTGGACACACCCTTGTTCAAGATGTAGTTGTGTTAAGCCAGGTAATGTCACCACAATCTTCTCCTCTTGATAATTATATCGACGAGGTAAATATACCTCTAATATAACAACGTATCTACTTGTGCAAGAAATGCATATCGATAATTAGACAATCGCAAGAAACCCGAAAAGATTTTGCGAGTAAATGAACGACCAAGATTGCAAAAAATGCAACAATACAGGCATACTGGCAAACAAATTACGTGTCATTTAACAACAAGATATGTTCCACATGAGTTTACTCCCTGATTTTCAGTGAGGTTGATGTTGCTCAATCTTTAATTTTCTGTGCAGTGTTTTGTGGATCATTAATTGTCCTTTGGCCATTATTTGTCTATAGCCATCGTATTGTCTTTTCTTCTTCTATTGACGGCTTCTTATTTCCCCATTTAGTATCTTCAGACGTTTCTTAAGATCAACACTTTTGTTTTGTATGTTTATTTATAGCTAGTGTGTGGTTATTGCTTAAAGAAAGGTTAGCAAATTTTCAGCTATACACATGCTGAGAACAAATGACTTTTTGATGAGGCGATGATATCTGCTAGACCAACACTCTGATTTAGAACTTTAGTACTAACCCATTGAAACAACAATCCGCATGTAGACATATCAATGCACTCGGACGCACAATATCCCCAATTCCAAACTAATCCCGTTCATCCTGCTCATTGCGTCAAGAACCAATTTGTGGTCTTTAGTTTGACTCGACTGTGGCATGAATCGATGTTCTAAATTAGATCTATACAATGTATCTACGTTTTAATTCTAACGCACTCAGTGCGAGTACACTGACAATGACACCACCGATGCGGTGAATTTTTATGTATGCTTAATCAATATAAACCGCATGAACTATGACGGTACCTAGACTCCCTTTCTAATAGGAGTAACGAGCCTGTGTGGTCGTGTTCATATGGTAGTTAGATTTACAACTACCTATGCAATCCGTGCCTATCACCACTAAAGTTGTGAGTTCGAATCCCGCTGCTGACGAGGTGTACTCAACACAACTCTGTGTGATAAGATTTGTCATTGACTTGCGGCAGATAGGTTGTTTTCTCCGGGTACTCCTGTTTTCTCCACCAATAAAACTTACCTCCACGATATAACTGAAATATTGTTGAAAGTGGCGTTAAACATCATAACCCTAAATCCATCAACCTCAATAGTATTAAAACACAGGCACTAGTCGAGCGCCATATATTCCGATTATAGTTGTCACTTCTTTTCTTCATAAATTCCAACCAAAATAAATGTTTAAAAAAATAAACTCCTGTATGGAGGACCTATACAGTCACAGGGGAAGTACGTGAAGACCTGTCCACTAGCAAGTATCGGTGGTGTAATGGTTAGCGTGCTCGTCGCGAGTGTGGTTGGTCGTGGGTTCGAACCCCGGTCAGGTCAAGCTAAAAGCTATAACTACAGCATTAAGGAGAATGAGCAAAGAATGGTTGACTCAGAATCAGGATAATGTGTCCGAGTGGAGCGACATGTCTACCAGTAGTGAGATTGCAACATAAAAATGCCACTCAGTGTGTTGGTCTAGTACAAATCGGATATCATTATCATCTCATAACTTGTTCTCGCCATGATATTGCTGAAGAATTGCTTACTTGGCGTTAAACAACAATCACTCACTCACTATATTGAAATAGGACATTACTTCTCTGGATTGTAGATTAAAATCCCTTAAATAGACCATTGGAAGACGGGAGGCAAGTTTGAAGTACTTATTTTGTAGCAAGCAGTATTTGTTAAAATAACCAACAACAGCCATACAAAACCACCTCTCTGTCAAACCTCAATGTTTAAGAACAGACATTACGAGAGAACTCGATAATAATCTATGATCCGGCTTAGGACGGGCACAAAGACATGACGGGATCCCATCCCTCCTCTAGATATCTAGATCTTCAGTGGGCTAAACAGAAATGAACAATAAAAGACCTGCATAAATTCTCTTCATCTCGAAAGCCCACACATATTTGACATTGGTAACACGACGGGTGCCGTATGTGGAAAAGGAACGGCTTACTCTTTCGGAGCACCTTAGTTCACCCCCCGGTTATTAGAGTTGTTCGTGTTGCTCTATCTTTAGTTTTCTGTGTTGTTTTGCTGAGCATTGCTTGTCCTATTGTCTTTTTTCTATTGGCCATTGTGTTGTCTGTCCTTATCTTTCATTCCATTTTATGCACATAAAACAAGAACGCATGGTGTATTTTGTTATAATTTATTATTCTTTTTTCAATTCAATTTTTTTTCTGTGCACGTGGGCGTGGTACGGTCACATCCTTTGTGGTCATCGTTCCATTTTAGTCCACCTGGACACTTCCTGTCGTATGTATGCCCCCAGACGCATGTGACGTACCCCTCACACGAGTCACATGACTGATAATAACCAAGCCATTTCTTATCACACTTCATCATGCATCCTGAAATAGATTAATTATAACATTAACATTTTTAAGATATATTTATTGTTGAAATTTTCAGTTACTAAATAATGCAATTATTATCTAAATAAGGGAACGTTAGTCGATATTAGCGATCCTGTGTAGGCCTTTTGTTTTTGCATTATTTGGTGGAATTGTTGACCATCACTGTTTACACTTTCTTTTCATAAAATCATATAAATTCATGTCATCATACAATATACAAAATCCGTTACTATTCCAGGACTTTTTAAAGCAAAATTATTAACAGCGCCTTGTTACAAAGACCTAAGAAAATTTTGAACACGAATATATCTGAAACACAGCCCGGTTCATGTTAAACTACAATCAATCAATCAATCAGGCAACCAAGCGTATTGTGCTTAAATGTGACATTGGTTGTAATTCGGAAGCATTAAGTTCCGATGTTATCAAATTTTGCTCGCATTTTCAAATATTATGTTAGATCTCAGAACAGTAGATAAATTACATGTATATATGTACACATGCAAGTATGTACATGTATTTACCTTTCGTCGTTACCTTTGGCTTTGGCTTTGGTTTAGGGTCATTTCCTGAAAAGTGAAAAAGAGATATTTTCAAAATATACAATAGAAACACGAAACAAGATGAAACACATTAAGATAGTTATATTAAAAGGGGAGTCATCGTGAATATTCGTTTCAATTTGAAATAGTCCCGGTGTAATTTTTTATTATTGATTTTTTTTTTAGAATTTCGAAATAAATATCTATTAGTTGCACCTTTTTGTGTTATATTTTTTTACGAAACTTATAATACACGGGTGGTTTGCTACGTCAAATCACAGGCGCTTGTGTAGAGTCAAAAATATGCTCGCTATGTACCTAAAATACCCCAAGGCCGGACTCACTCCTACTACCCCTGTCACTTCAATCGCTATTTCCCGTCAAAATGTCGATAGGACGCAAATCGCTTACTAATTTGCGTAGTGAAATGATTTTTCTTGAAGGAAAACCCGTTTTTTATATCTTCCTACCATCTACACCCCCATACTGACAGATAATCCTCAGATTTTGTTGACAATGGACACCTAAGTGGCAGCAAAGCGAAAGTAAGTCACGTGCGACATATTTCCGCCTTTCGGTCGATCTCGGGTTTTATCATTACATAACGAAACATACCCGAGAAGTTCCGAAAGAAAAGTTCGGGAAACGTAATTATATATCAGTATTGTTACTGTATAATTATAATGTTTTTTAAATACAATTATTTCCTATGCCTTATTTTTAGTATTATTTGTATACCAAGAAGCACTGAAGTTTTCATTCATTTTGTCAGTCATATTTTGGCGCCTTGTAATGTTTCTAGTGTTTAGTAATTATATATGATAAAACCCGAGAACGACCGAAAGGCGGAAATATGTCGCACGTGACCTACTTTCGCTTTGCTGCCACTTAGGTGTCCATTGTCAACAAAATCTAAGGATTATCTGTCAGTATGGGGGTGTAGATGGAAGGAAGATATAAAAAACGGGTTTTCCTTCAAGAAAAATCATTTCACTACGCAAATTAGTAAGCGATTTGTGTCCTATCGACATTTTGACAGGGGAAATAGCGATTGAAGTGACAGGGGTAGTAGGAGTGAGTCCGGCCTTGTGGTATTTTAGGTACATAGCGAGCATATTTTTGACTCTACACAAGCGCCTGTGGTCAAACGCACGGATACTTGAACATCGCGAATGTCGCCTCAAGGTAGGTTTATACAGTTGTACAATTTAAAAAAAGGAAAACTAACAAAACCAAGTAGTTCACCGAAGGACCCACATATCAGACTTCATTGTTAGCATACATCCATTGCGTGGAAACCCGTCAGTTTTGCAAACACTTCTGTACAGTTAAAATTCTGAGCAAGGATACCGTTCACACAAAACCCATCCTACTGTACAGAAGTGTTTGCAAAACTGACGGGTTTCTACGCAATGAATATATGCTAACAATGAAGTCTGATATGTACGTGAGCCCTTCGGCGAACTACTTGGGTTTGTTAGTTTTCCTTTTTTTAAATTGTACAACTACATAAACCTACCTCGAGGCGATGTTCAAGTATCCGTGCGTGTGACGTAGTAAACCACCCGTGTAATACCGGTATAACATCATACGAGATTTTGATTCAAGGCTGGGTGTTACGCCTCAGGGTTCATATACCATACAATGTACATACAGTCAGACCTGTATATAGATGATGGTTTAGGACACCTGCATAAGTGTTCTTTATGAACAGGTATTCTAAGATTCATACTACATGTACCTGATTAATTCACACAAGATTAGAAGTGAGAGTGGTCGCTATAGACAGTTATTTGTTATACAGCAGGTTTTATTGTAAATCGACTCGCTGTTGTCTTTCTTTGTAATATTTTGTTTCACTCATTTTAGAATAAAGTGGAAAATTGCAACTTTTCATCATATATATTTTGTTTTTAAAATTGATCTTACCATTAGTCAGTGCCAGGATTCCAAAAAGTACAACACAGAATATTAAAATTTTCATTTTTTTTTCTCAGTATTGACAATCCACGTCTATGCTGTAACAAAGTTTGATTCTGTGAAACATTCCGTGACACCTGTTAGTGTACGTGCTATATAAATAATGATATGTATCGCTTACGAAAATGTAGTTTTAAAAATGTCAAACTTTCGATCATCAGAAATGTGCATATTTATTACTGAAACGTTTATTTTTAGATAAATCAATTTTGTACGAGAATGCGTTAATATTTGTTTGTTTGTTTATTTGCTTTGTTTTGTTTTTGTTTTTGTCTTTTTCAAAATCAATATTTGTACGTGAACAGTTCAGTAGAAAAAAATTGTGACCAGTATCCAAACACATTTTTATTTAAGAAATCAATTCTGCACGTGATTTATTTAATTGCAAATAATTTTATGGTTTGTATAATTACCCAGAAATCCTTTAGAAAACCGAGGTCTGCATGGTTAAACACATCGGAAAAATTATCAATAAAACACCTCAGTGGCTGTAAATTACTGTCCACGTATCTACTATCAATGCATATATAATAAAAGGACGGAGAGAATGCATCACCAAATTTCTATATTATTTATTACAGCACTTTTATGTATAACCCAAAACGGACGTTACCGTTCGATCATATTATGAATATTATCTTTATATAAAATAAGATGGTTATCGCTCACTTCTCACTTTTTAAATAAGAAAGATAGTTCTTTTTTCATCTTGAAGCTGACAACAGCTCTGAGCTAGACACTATGTAAAGGAAGATAATTATTTTTGTTCAGTTAACCAATTACAGTCTATGCTAAACTTTGGATCCCCAAGCTCCGGCCCCATAAACCATGATGCTTTCAGCCTGAATCTCCATTTCATTTTTGCAAGTCTTGATCCTAAATATGTGTATCAAAATAATAATTCATGTCATTTCTATTTGCAACTATATTCAACAATCAGATTAGAATCACATCTCCCACTTCTCCGCTTTTACTGACACGTCATGGGAGATCTGAAAAAACCAAATTACGGGTCACTTCCGGTAAATTTCTCGAACTAATCAGATTGCTTATTGCAACTGACAAGAATCGAAGGTCACAGGGTCACAGATGGAACTTATGTTTAATCCCTACTTTATAATGGTGCTTATCCGATTGCAAAATAAAATGAAAAACTATAATTAGTCATACCACACTGTCAGCTCAAATCGTAGAAATAGTGGCAAAATCGATACCCCTAAGGGAACGACCATTTAACTTGAAGGGGGGGGGGGGGGGGTATGTTTTTTTTTCTAAAAAAATATTCCGATTCCCAATGTTGCTGAAAAAAATATTCTGATTTTGGTGTGGAGGGATAAACAAAAATCTGATTCAGAGTTTTTGTCATATAATCTAATGTTAAATTCTGGAAAAAAAAATTCGCGACAAAAAAAATAAATATTCTAACTCTTGTGTTGTCCGAAAAAAAAATTTCTGAACGGAACAAAAAACCATAACCCCCCCTTTCAAGTTAAATGGTCGGTCCCTAACCAACAGATGCTCACTCTCAATCGATACCCCTAACACACAGATGCTCACTCTCTTGGCCTACTACACTAGTTTTGCGGCCGTTTATGATGTTGCTTTGTCTATTCGGATTTTGATTTGTACTTTTACTTGTGTTGCTTTGCTTATTCCTCTTTTGATTTGTTTTAATGTTCCTTCTAATAAATATTGTTCTTTGTTAGATATCTTGCTCGCTGAGAATTGCCCACAGTTTTCTGTCGATAACTAATTTATTCTGAGATTGGTTTCGAAGCAGAAGATTGGACACGAATGTCCACAAAAAAAATTGGTAGTGTGAAAAATCACATACTAGTTGATTCTTATCACATATTGTAATGGTATATGTATTTATTTTTCTACTCCAGTTTAACACTGAAGTGAAGGCGGTTAAACCAATTGATTCGACCTCTAGAGATACCAAATGGACTGTGACATATGGAGATATAAGGTATCACAACGAGGATCGCACAGAGGAATTTGATGCTGTTGTTGTTTGCAATGGGTACGTATTATTAATTTTAGTGTTTTCTAGTATATGTACTATTAGTAAGAAAAGATATAGATGGAGATAAATGAACGTGAGAGACTTGAATTTTACCCTTTAACACAAATTAAAGTAAAGGAAAAACACTTTCAGAATCACAGTACTTACGGTCTTGAATAAGGAGCATAACTCATACCCTAACGTGAATCTGAAACAACACCTAGCTTGAATTTGAGCGGTACTCATTACTTCTGTCGACATACCGATTTGCCAGTATCATTCCTTGTTCGACCAACGAATTAACCGTAGCATATAGAAATAGGACCTATAGTTTCTTCGTTGCGATGTACAATCAACCCGAAATGGTCGTAAACTGGTTATATACAGAAAAGTCTGAAGATACCAAACAGGTAATCAGAATCCGTAAATCGAAGAAGGTCAGACAACATAATGACTGAAAGAAAAAGGACAAAAGGACAAACAACGATCCACAAAACATACACATAAAACTAAAGATCCCTTTGTACTTAAAAGACTGCTACTCCTCATGAACAACAGTTTGCTCGAAAACATGATTGGTTGTCCGTTGCAAAGCAGAATTGTTCCACCATATCCACTGTTTCCCCTTTCTCCTGTGGTAATCAGAACATCAGTCCAAAATGTTTATCTCAGTACCACCTTTTACCTAAAAATAAAGCCGCATTGGTGGCGTAATGGTTAGCGTGCTCGCCTCGAGTGCGGTAAATCTTCGGTTCGAGCCCCGGTCGGATCAAACCAAAGACTTTAAAATTGGTATCTGTTGCTTCTCCGCAAAGCACGCAGCATTAAGGAGAAAGAGCAAAGTCTGGTTGTTTCGGAATCAGAATAATGTGTCCGAGTGGAGCGGCATGTCTACCCGCGGATTGTTGTTTCAGTGAGCTAGCACTATAAAAATCCAACTCAGCGTGTTGGTCTAGAATAAAGTGGACCTCATCATCATCTCATTGAAAATTATCTTGTTCTCGCCATGATATAGCTGAAAAATTGCTGAATTGGCGTTAAACAACAATCTCTCACTGATTCACTCCCCTAAAAATAAAATGTCTTCTTAGAAACTGTATCAAATCTGTTGATTAAATTATTCGTTGTGGTTCGGAATTGATGGATTCAATCGATTTTATTTTTTAACAGAAATTGTTCTACTCCAAAATATCCCGAAGTAGAAAACCAAGAACTATATCGGGGTTCACTGATACACAGTATGTGGTACAGACGACCAGAAAATTATCATGGAATGAATGTCGCCGTGCTTGGGGCTCGATTTTCTGGTGTAGATATTGCATTCGAGCTTTCGAAACAGGCTAACAAAGTGAGTACTATTTATTTTGTCAGATTTTTATCAATGGTGAATATGTCAAATATGGGACGCTTTCCATTATAATGTTTGAGCATAAGTCGGTTCCTCCATGGTTTACAGAAGTCTTATGATGAGCCTAGGCATCAAAGGGTACTCAATAATAAACGTTTGGGAAAACAGAAGGGGCAGATAAGAATGGACAATCCAGAGATACAATGAAGCAACAGTGGGCACAAGACAGAGACCGAAGGCAAGCAAAACACACAACACAAAAAATAAGGTGAACAACACGGATCCCACCAGGGTAAGCAGTTCCTGTTTTCTACAAGACACCTGTCGTGTTGTTGTCAAGTCCAGTGAAAGTATTCTTGGTGATGGAGAAAAGAAAAAACCAACGTAAAATTAAAGATACATTGCCATTTGATAAATGGATATTTCGTAACGCTCAATCAGATCGTGATGACCACCGTAGAATTTTTGTAGCGCGGGATCATGATTCAGCGTTACCATTGGGCGTTTGTACATAGTCCAAAATATTTTCATCATGCTGTTTTAAATTCATGTATGGCGTGTCGACATTGACAGCATCTCTATTTATTTCATGTGATTGATTGGCTTTTAACTAATCAAATTTAACATCTACCAAATATTAATTTGTGAAACATGTAAATAATTTTATACTTTTTCAATTTTCATGTGCAACCTCTGATATGACCTTTCAACTTGTTGAAAGTGGTCAGTATTTGGTAGAAGTAGAAGTCAAAATATTTATAGAAGAAAATTTTTTTATTACAGGTATACCTTTGTCATACCTGGAGCGTAAAAACAGAACTTCCTGAGAATGTAATAGAGAAGAAATCAAAGCTTAAGCGGTTGACGGAAACTTCTGTTATACTGTCAGACGGGGAAGAACTACCTGTCGATGCAGTGATCTATTGCACTGGTTATGAATACAATTTCAAATTTTTGCCCGATTGCTTATTTAAAATAGGGAACAACAACAATGTATGCAATCTGTACAAGTTTATCATACCAGAACAATGGCTGACTCTTTTATTCATAGGAATCCCACGACAAGTGTCCTTCTTCAAAATGGGCGACCATCAAGCCTTGTTTGTTCGCGCAGTTTTGGAAGGAACCGCAAAACTCCCAAGTCAAGAGAAAATGAGGGAAGTCATTGAACACGATGCTAAATACTTAACAATTACTTGTTCAAACCAGTGGGAATGGGATAAAGAACTTGCTGAAATTGCCAACAATTTTGAGCCATATCCGCCCGTTATGAAAAAACTGTGGGATTACCATTACGACACCTGGCGGAAAGACTTTAAGCTATGCAAAACGTTGAATTATGAAGTAACTGGACACGATTCGTTTCGTCTAATATAAATATGAACAAGACAAAATAGAAATAAAACACTCTGACGAAAAGCATAAATTAGCTTGATACACAATTTGTAATCATTTTGTCAGTTTTGAATAAATTGATATGTACGTTATCTATAATATTATATCAGTTGCTTTGGAAGCTCTCACTAAAGTTTGGTTTGGTTAATTGTGTTTAACGCCACTTTCTGCAATATTTCAGTTATATCGTGGAGGTTAGTTTTATTGGTGGAGGAAACCGGAGGACCCGGAGAAAACCACCGACCTCTCGCAAGTCACTGACAAACTGTATCACATAATGTTGTATCGAGTACACCTTGTCATGAACGGGGTTCGAACTCACAACTTCAGTGGTGATATGCACTGATTGCACAAGTAGTTGTAAATCCAACTACCATACGATCACGACCACGACAGCTCATAGCTCTCACTATGGAACAGTATAGTGCTCAGTTTTGATAGACAGTTAAAAACCTATTGTTTTTTTATTGGTGTCTATCGTGCATTTAATGTTTGCTAAAAAAATGTAGAATCGCTTTCGTGGCTGTGATAGTTTGATTCACATCTACATTTACTCTCACGACGTTGTACTAACATCGATGACAAGGAGTACACGATAAAGCTGACCCAATTATATGTTACACTGCCACATTTAAATATACCTACCGGGCCACCTGACGAATTGGACAATAATATTCAGCGAACGTCGCTTCGTCTACTTTTCAGTCATTGAAACGGATACAGCCACTTCCGGTTTGCGCAGGATTTTTCATATGCATTCGGAATTCTCTAGACCGGCTATGTGTAACAATGCCATCATGATCATCTCCTCTCAAATGTAAAGTAAGCCTTTAAAATACAGATAATTGTTCCTATGCAGATTATAAAAATATGCTCAACTCCAAATTACTGACATTTTATTTTTAAAGCACCTTTTTTTTATTTTCTAAATTAATTTAGACCGGACCGGAAGTGGCTGTATCCGTTTCAATGACTGAAAAGTAGACGAAGCGACGTTCGCTGAATATTCTTGTCCAATTCTTCTGAGGGGGGCCCGGTAGGTATTAGATACGATAACGTAACCCTCATACCGCTTGTGCTCCAGTTAAGGTTACGAATCAGTCCCATTCAACGTATGGGAGCAGCGCCCGGAGTGATTCACACCGGGCAGTTTTTTGTCCTAATTCCGTTCTTCTTCTTCTTCTTCCAGTAAGGGAACGACCATTTAACTTGAAGGGGGGGTTATGGTTTTTTTCTAAAAAAATATTCTGATTCCCAATGTTGCTGAACAAAATATTCTGATTTTGGTGTAGGAAAAAAATAATAATCTGATTCAGAGTTTTTGTCATATAACCTAATGTTAAATTCTGGAAAAAAATTAAATATTTTAACTCTTGTGTTGTCCGAAAAAAATGTTCTGAACGAAACAAAAAACCATAACCCCCCCCCCCCCCCCCTTTTCAAGTTAAATGGTCGGTCCCTAAAGTACAGGCCACTGTTGTGGATTATCGTACTGGCGCATGTGGTGCAAGGAAAACTATGTACAGGTGAAGTAATTTTATATACAAGGTGCGGTTAAAAACATCCAGTAGATCTAGTGTCTGATGGTGGTGGCCTGGATCTGGGACTTGAAGCAGTCGATAGAGGAAGCTTTGACTGCTTGTGATGGTAAAGAGTTCCAGATACGAATGCCATCCGGGAAGAAGGATTTCTGATAGATGAGGGTCCTTGCGTATGGCACCAGGAAAGTTATGTTATTGCCTCTGGGTGAGATGGTAGGTATCAGGATCTGAGATGGAATATCGATCAGCTGGTTCACAACACGGTACATCATACATGCTTTCACTTGGGCCCTGCGTTCTTGTAGAGTTGTCCATTGGAGTTGATTCAGCAAAGTTGAAACACCGCTGATTGTCTGGTAGTCAGCGTAGACCATCCGGGCAGCTCTACGTTGAATCATCTCCAGTTTTCTGATGTTCTCTGCTGTTTGAGGATCCCATATGACTGCTGAATACTCTGTTAGTGGTGGCATCAGTATCAGATAGCACAGTGACTTGGTTGGTCTCGGGCAATGATGGAAGTTGCGCCGCAAAAAGGCTAAGGTACTGTTTGCCTTTTTAGTCACCTGATTGATATGGTCGTTCCACTTCAGGCTCTTGTGTATGTTTAATCCTAAATATTTTGCCGAGTCTACCACTTCGAGGGTATGGCCATGGATGTTATACTTATGGCTGATGATGTTTCTCTTGCTTGTGATGTTAGTTACTTGGCACTTCTTGGGATGGAACTCCATGAGCCAGTTTCTTTCCCACTTCTGTAGTTGTTCCAGGTCATCTTGGAGCTTCTCTGGCATCTTCGGTGGTTTTAATATCCCTATACAAGGCACAGTCGTCAGCGAATAGTCGCATTGTTGATCCCTCTGAAACTGCATCAGGTAAGTCATTAATATAGAGCAGGAACAACAACGGACCCAGGACACTGCCTTGGGGCACACCAGAATGGACAAGAGCAGTGGTGGATTTCACTCCTTCCACAAGAACTTGCTGTGTGCGGCCTTCAAGGAAATTGGCTATCCACTGGTTAGTGCTATGTCTGACACCATAGTAGTTAATCTTGTATAGCAGACGCTTGTGCAGAACCTTGTCGAAAGTCTTGGAGAAGTCTAATAATATCAAGTCAGTTTGGCCTCGGTTGTCGATGTTCTTGGCTAAATCCTGGATGGTAAGGATAAGCTGACTTTCACAAGAGCGTCGCTTACGAAAGCCATGTTGAGCATCGTGTAGGATTTTATGTCTGTCAAGATGTTCCATAATGCTGCTGCAGATGATGTGTTCCATCATTTTACAGACCACTGATTTCAGGCTTACGGGGCGAGAGTTCTCTGTTTTGCTTTTGTCTCCCTTTTTAAATATTGGCACCACATTGGCAGTTTTCTAATCTGTCGGTAGTATGCCTTGGTTGATAGAGGCTTGGAAAAAGAGATGAAGGATGGGTGCTACTTCTGCGGCTATCTCCTTTAAAATACGGCAAGATATTTTGTCTGGCCCTGTGGCCTTGTGAATTTGAAGTCGGTTGAGTATCTTATAGACTCACTCCAATCCAATTTTGATGGCTGACATATCATTAAATGGACTGGGGCCTTTGTTTTGAATTGAGGCACATTGCTCGTCCTTGTTAAATACTGATGAAAATTGGCAATTCAAGATGTCCGCTTTCTTACTACCGTCTGATTGTGTCATTCCTGTGCTGTCCTTCAGGGGAGCAATTCCAGTGTTTTCAGTTCGTAGTCCCTTGATAAAACCCCAGAATCTTTTAGGTGTTGTAAGTGGTTGGAAAAATTAACGGGGGTGAAAGATAAATATATTTAGGTAAACCTTGAGGTGTTAAGTAAACGCTGCATCAATTCATGGTAGACTTATATCCATCTGAAAATTCGAATGCATGGAATCTTCTTTCTGTCCGACATTTTGTTTGCAAGTTGCTATTTCACGTGCACTTGCCTCGTTTTGGAGATATCCTTATTTGGATCGATTGCCGTAAAATCGTAGTAAAAGTTTTCCATATTTGGCATTGATTAATGAGATCCATATATGGATAGGCTCCGCCCATCGCGAGAGTCTACGTAAGGTGTCATGGCGGACAAGAAAGAATTTTCGAATACGAAATCGACCGTGAAGGTAAAAACATGTATTGTAACACTTATTTCGTATCACCATTACTTAAGAATTGTAGGGAATAATAAGTTATGACCAGATATGCAAAAAGAAAGTTGAAATATTCATGGAACGAAAATTTTAATTTGCTCCCATACGTTGAATGGGACCGATTCGTAACCCTAACTGGAACACAAGCGGAATGAGGGTTACGTTATCGTATCTAGGTAGGTATATTTAAATGTGGCGGTCGAAAAGAGAAATATCTCGGGAGTTTAACGATATAATTAGGTCAGCGAAAGGATCACAAATAAGCGAAACATATTGAGGCGAAGTGGGGAAGGGGAAAAGGGCAGATATTTACCTTGAAGTAAGGAAGAGGAGGGGGCATATATTTTTTGAATGAAACAAGTGCCTGTGACAGAAACAGTAATGACTAAGTTAAACGAAAATAATGTTACCCATGTTAAAACGTTATACAATCTATGGCTTTCATGAATTATTTCGATTCTAGTAGGAAAAATCTAACTTATATTTTGAATGGAAGTCAGTAATAATGGAGCAATGGTCATGAAAATGCATGTAATAACAAAATCCACTAACCTACATCTTTACAGTACTCAGTAGTTTTCCTACATTGATAACTATAGACGGTGATGTAATTAAGTTACTGATATTTCCCAATTTGATGGGATTTAGCTACTTCCACAAGTAAAATGCTCACAAAATCGTAAAATAAATCAGTAACTAACCAGCTTGTGGCGTTCATTGTAAACTACGTCACCGGAAGACGACAAATTACAAAAGTCAATGTCAATAGATGGTTGTCTTACGTATTTTTTTTGAAAAAAATTATATGTCAATTTTTATGTTTGTATGCACCACGATCCTGTATGTTGTTTGTAAACGGAGCAGACGATGACGCAACAACATGTGCTTTTTCAAGGGGATGTTGCGAAGTTAATGGAACATCCGAAAAAGCCGTTTGTGGAGGACTGCCCCATTTGAGAAAATATGACTTTTTAAACATAGTTAAGACACATATTCCATTCAGATTCAAAGAAAACATTATTAATTTCTATTTTTATTACTTTAATTGCTGGTTTACACGATCAGATACACACTGGAAAACACCGATAGGAATTCGCGCATGTCCTAAGAATAATTGTGCTATTTAAAGAATAGGTTTGTTTACACAAAGCGAAAGAAGCACGCCGTGTTAAAATTCCCATTTGATGTTTTTACAAGATTCCCCAATTCAAGGAACCATTCAAAATTGTTGTTCCCTTTGAGAATTCTAGAGCGAACAAGTTATCCGCCTGCTTGCACTGTTTTGACCGCGTATGAATATTGTATTGGTCGAATTTCAGTTTTTGAATTCTATGTTGAGTTTTGTAAATACAAATTCTCAAATTATTTTACAGTAGAAATATGAATATGCAAAGAACAAAATCCGTGTAAAACTAAGCAGATTACATTGGAACTTATTTATACAGCGTATTTTTCATTTGAAGCACATAACCGGAAACCATTACTTCGTCTGCTACTGACAGAATATTGAGTCAGAGTGTCAAAATGCCAAGAGCACTGAAAAGAAAAGCTGATGGAACTCAACAAATTGATCAAGGAAAGCAAACAAGTGACGATGAAATTCAAGGATCAGAGACAAGCCCATCTAGCAGTCCCATCAGAGGTACTTGCGATGAACGAAAACGATTTGCACTGACATTAAAAATGTTCATTAGACATTACACAGCGGGCACAGGCACTTGTTTCTGGTACAAAAAATATACCTAGATACTATATATACATAGTATCTAGGTATATTTTTATTTACCAAAAACAGTTGCCTGTGATTCATTCGCTCAACGGCACAAGCACTATCTACATAGTCTATACTTACTGGACCCTCTCCATTTTCTGTAGACTGTATGACCCCCTCCCCTTTTCTTTGTCAAAACACCATTAACCCACCCGAAATGTGCGGTTTTTCTTCAAACATATTAGCATTAAAAATGTTTCTGTTCCTAAATTTTCCTGAATTACTTTTTTTGTGGTTCGAAAACAAATTGTGTACCAAGATTTTGTCGAAATATATTCCGTCTCTGCAGAAAAGATTATAAACGATGGATTTTCATATAGTGAAAATGTAAAAGATAAGGTGTCAACAAAAATATCAAAAATATTTTTTTTATCAATGTGTGACGTAAAAGTGTTTTTGACATTTACTTCACTGAGTTTGGTGCTGATTTGACAACTGTTTAACCTGTTTTGTTCAAGTATTGTTATAAATACTGTTATAGTGACAGCCGGAAACTTTGAGCCGTAATGAAATGGGGGAGGTTTGGCACTTTAAAATCTGATTGAACCCACCATTTCTTTAGAAATGCCTGTACCAAGTCAGGGTCATTACGGTTTTCAGTTTTCCGGTTGTTGACTGATTTTGTCTGTTTATATACTTATTAAGTTATGAGTTTTTACTTTCCCTTTGTAAGATTGTTCGGAGTTCGGTAATTTTGTTATTACCCTTATTTAATATAACCTCTCGAATTTGTTTTGGATAGTTTATAACATTTTCAGTTTATATGTGGGTACCACTTTCTTTCATAACATATTTAACATCTAGTTGAGCAATTTCACAATTTCTGTTACTCACAGTGTTAGTTCACTTTTAAACCACAGTTAAATGACTAGTTTGCTGCAGTTCAGAACTTTAAAATATTAATTGTAAAATATAAGATTAAATAAAATGATATATAATTTGTTTATTGCTTCAGATGAAACACCTATGATTCCAAGAAAGAAGAATGGAGCAACAGATGATGATGTTGGGTATGGGAATTTATTGCACATTTATTAATGAATATTTATTGCAATAATATGAGAGAAAGCATTTTATAATATAAATTTTCTTGATATATTAAAATTTTCAAAATATTATTCACAAGATTTTAAAAATTCAGCCAATATTGCAATTACTAGCATGTCAACCTCTGCTTTTCAATTAACCCTTTTCTTTGTCTGCAGAATATTTTGTAATATGCAAATTGATGATATATAATATGCAATAAAAAAAAATTAAAGTTTTTTTTTATTCCGAAACATCAAGTGCAAACAACATTTTTGTTTCAAACATGTACACAAGTTTGCTTTTTCACTTTGATAGTTGATCTTAACTTACTGTAAATATGCATGTACATATATTAGTTATTACATATATGGTTTAGATCATACCAAATTATTAAAGGGAGACAAATGTTTTTTTCATATGGAAATAATTCCTATTGTACATTTTATTGACCTAGGGTTTTATTCATATATTAAAAATTATGCAGTTATTTCAAATTTATGCTGCATTTTTTTCAGCAATGAAATGCAGAAGATGCTGGAATGCTTTGGAGGTTTGTACTTAATATTGAATAATAGATTACCTTTGACAGGCAGACCAATTTGATAGAAATTATTTCAAACTTCCAAGCTGGATTATTTTTTAAACAAATATTAAATTTTCATACTGATCATTAGCTTAGCTATAAATTGCCTCCTGATGATTGAGATTTGAATCACAGTCTGTTAAGATAAGATGAGTTTTGTTTAGAGTTGGCATGTTAAAACAACAAATACTTTTATACCAAACTTGGAAGACTATGTAAACTTGGTACTTACTTCTTCTCCGTTAAGCACCAAACATTAAGGAATCAGAGCTTTTTGAACTTTGAATCAAAACATTCTGGTCTAATATCATGTAGATATATAGCCACATTAAATCATAATATAACAATAGATTCAATAAATTACAACTATCTATACCTTAAATGATCATTTTTATTTGTCAAGAATAATTGTTGAAATATAAAAAATATGAAATATTTAATACATACTATGGGAGATAACTCTATTCAAAATGTGAAACCCCCACCCCCAAAAGGCATATAATGTTTTTAACTTGTGTTCTTTATCTAATTTCTATACTGAAACAATCAATGGGCTACTTTATAAGGAACAAGCCATAAAAAAAAGTCAAAAATTGCCTCAAAGTTATTTTTGTCTTTAACATCTTCATCAAATACAGCACACTAACAAATTACCGGTATACCTAAAATTTAGTAAGGTACAAATAATGTGATGACCCACCAATTAAAGGTAGCAGCAAATTCAAATTCTTGATCCTGTCTCACTGTCTGTTGGATATGATGTAGTTTAAAGAATGTAAGTAATGTTTATTGTTAAATATTTGTCATTAAATAAATAATTTGTATTCATATTTGTGTCCAATTAGAACTGTTAATTATAGTAGTGTACAGGGCTTTCAATATTTTTCATGTGTACCAGTTCTTCACTATTTACAGTCGGTACTTTTTATTAAAATTTTAATAATTTAAACAACACTCTTTAAAATCAGGAGGTACCAAAGACCATTTTAGGAGGGTAAAAGTACCTGGTACCGCCTCTTATTGAAAGGCCTGAGTGTATGTTTTTTTCCTTTCAGAATTCTCAACACAATTTAGTGTGATTTTATTTATTTTATAGCGGACATTACTAAAACAATGTTGGCAAAACGAAAAAGACTAGAGCAGCTTACCCAAAATTCACTGAAAAGTACAAATAAAAAGGTGGAAGATATATGGACTATGCAAAAGAATGAGCGGTTTGTTTAATGTAGAAGTAGTGTGTTTAATCTTTTGTGTCATAAATTTCTGGGGGAAAGACATGATAATAATGAAAATAGATTCTTCCTGTATTTTAGCAATATATATATATATATACGTCTGAAAATTAAACCAAACAGTGTTAGAATTAGATTTTAGAGCTGTCAAATTTTTGTTCTTCCCTCGACGGGATTTGAACCCACACCATTGATACACTGCAGCACCATTCGCCAGGGAGTGGATGTGGTCGAGTGGTCTAGGGCGCTGGACGTAAGGCTAAGCGAATGGTGCTACAGTGTATCAATGGTGTGGGTTCAAATCCCGTCGAGGGAAAAACAAAATTTGACAGCTCTAAAATCTAATTCAAACACCGTTTGGTTTAATTTTCAGACATATATAATATTTAGTATTAACCTAGTATCCTTTAAAGTAACTTTGAGATCCAGTGGGACAGATATATTGTATGGTTGTCACTTGCTTCTAGACGTTTGTATGTATATATATATATATATATATATTAGCTGTTTGATATTATAACACTTTCTGCTCTTATTATGTTACTGCCCCAATCCTAATGTTTTCAGCCTGTCCTTTCGTCTGTTTGTTGTGGTTTGTACATGCAACTCCTATGCATTTTAAATGGGAATTCTTTCAAATTTTATACAATAGCTCCTTCAAAAATTGCACAATCAAACTATTTGAAAATCCTCATTTTTTCAGTTTAAATATTTTATCAAAAAGATTTTTTTGGTGGGGAGAGAGAGTAGGAGAAAACCATTTGTTTTTGTGTAAAAAATAACCTATAACCTTTGATTTTTTAAAACTTATATCGATGTACAAACTTAAAATTATTTTTTATAGGATAAAACTTCAGGATGAATACAACCGACAAGTCAATAATGTCCTTCAACAATGGGATTCTGATATTGAAAAAACAAAAGAACAGGAAGAAAAATTAACAGTGAGTATTCTTATCATCACTTGTAACAGTTAAAGCATATGGAGAAATTATAATATTAATCTTCAGCGTAAAGCTGTTGATAGTGCATGTAAATCTTTTAAATGAAAGATGATATATATTTACAATATAGTATGTATAATGTCAGAAAATACAAAATTTATTTGTACAAGCTTTAGAAACAGGTAGAAAAGAGCCCTTGGGAAGGCTTTCTAGTCTGTTTCACAGCAAGTTCAAATAAATAATATTTTTACCAACATTGTACATATTGTGTTTAGGGCATATGAACTATTTTCATGACACATTGCTGAGTTCTAACCTTTTTACATTGAAATAATCTGAGCAAAAATGTTACTTGGCCAGTTGGGTGGTCCTTAACAAGGTTTGTGTCAATTGAAAAACAATATGGATGTCTCCAAAAGTACATTAATCATTGTGTCCAAAAATTAGTCAGTTTACAACAGTGATAAGCAAGGCATCGATAAAGGCTCAGATGAGCCTCTACGGCTCAGCCTCTTGTTACTTCAAAAAACTTTTAAATTAAAAAAAAATTAAACCTATTAATAAGATCAATTAGACTTTTGGTCCAGAAAATACAAAATAATGTTTATTCAATTTGTACACACCTGACTTTCAAGTCATTTTATTTTAGTTACTTTTCAAGCAACAACAGAAACTCTTTCAACAAGCAAGAATTGTACAGAGTCAAAGACTCAAGACCATACAACAGCTACATGAGCAGTACTCTAAGGTAATTAATATATAAAAAAAGTAATTTTTAACTATGAATTACTCTGACTTTTACTTTTAGCTGGCATAATACTTGCCAATGATCAAAAGCTCTTCAGAATAGTTACGGTAATTCTGTAGAACGTTTGGTCATTTGGTATACATGACAGAGAAAAACAAAACAAAGACACACCACAATATGTGTTGGACACCACTATATGCAAATAACGTAAATAAGACATGTGCCCTCCTACAACTTACAAGGTATTCTCGAAGAGTGGTTTGAATTGTGGATGGTGATATAGTCTTCAGTTACTGTTTTCAAGGTTTTTGTAATAACAGCTTTATTTACTTGGTTATCAAGAATTGGCCACAAAAATGAAATCTTAAAATGCAGGGATGATTTTTTTTCACAGTTATTTAACTGATTTCAGATATTTTCCTCTGGAGAGAAATTGCTGAAAGACGCTGTACAAAATCTGAACAATTTGAAAAGGGGTGTAGATGGTTTCAGCTATTTTTTCCATTTATTTCCAGTTATTTTATTTTCTAACCAGAATCATCCCTATAATGGCATTAGTATGATTAGATCTAAAATCAAGCCAGGACAAAAATTGTTGTTTAAAAATTTGATTTAACAATAGAAACATTTTGCTTTCAGGGAATAAATGAATTAGATAAATGCCACCAAAGTCAGCATTCTACTGTACAGTCAGAAATGAAGAAAGAAATGTCTCTGTTACAGAAGAGAATACTGATGGACACAGTACGTTTAATTATAGTGATATTAAAATAAATATTTGTAGGAGGGGGGGGGGAGGGGTTTCTTTTGAAATTATTAAAATATGATCAAATATAAAATAATGTTTAGCTCATCTGCACAAAGAAGTTTGTCACTTTATGAACTTTTCATTTAATCTCTGGTGTCAGATTAAACACAGTAGACCTTCTTGAAAAATTGCATGATTTCTTATTATACCCCCAATCAACCAAGTTGCTGAGAGTATAATGCATTTGATCTGACCGTCCTTCACAACTCTTTGTTGCCTATTTAGAAAATTCATTTCTTATCTGTTTTTCTCAACAACAAAATATGAAAATTTTCATTTACCAATGCTCAAAATTTGAATAACAGTCATGATTTTCAAAAAGAATTTTTGAGGAAACAGTTTTTAATCTGAGAAATAAAGGTTTTTGAGAAATGGATCTAATCTCATCAATCTACACTGTACAGCATTTATTTGTTGTGAGAATTTTTACAAAGAAAATTATGGTAGCTTGTTAATTACCAAGTTCTGAGTGAGAGCAAGTGGAAACTTTGTTTTTATCTGTGAAATAAAGACTGGGAAATGGATTCATGTTTATTTTTTTTCCCCATTTTTTGGTACGTCTTACTGTCAAAACTTAGGTCATGTTCAACAAAAACAATTTGGAAAAAATCAATTGAGGAAAACACTAAAAAATCAACTTCAAACAATTTCATGTTGTTATCAGCATTATGGAATATGAAGATGAATAATGGGAACCCCTGACAAATATTTGGCAAAGAGGGTCCAGAAAGGGGCCAGAAGATGTTTTGATGTTCAAAAGTCTTTTAAATGTTTATAATCAAATGCATGTAACAATCTCTTATATACAGTGCTTATTATTTTTTAGGAACTTGTATACTATAATTCTAATTGTTCCATTATCCAACTAGAAGCATCATGGATCACTCTTTTCATTCCTTACCACTTGAAGATGTGCATTAAATTAGTATTATGCAGGTCTTTCAGTAAGGGGTGGTGCCAGGTACTTTTACCCACTTAAAATAGTAATTGGTACCTCCTAACTTTTAAGATTGTTGCACAAGATATTCATGAAAAATGTTCAAATCTTAAGAAAAAGTACTGCCTGTAAATAGTGAAGTACTGATTCACTTGAAAAATATTGAAAGCCCTGATTATGCTGTTGTCATTTAATCATTTTTGAAGGAGTTACTACCCATTATAATTTAGAATTTTTCATCAGTAATACAGAAGATTGCAAGTACAAATCCTCCTACATAAGAAATAGAGTTTTATTAAGACTTTGCATGCTTGCATATAAAAAGTGATGATGGTCAACAATTCCACCAATATTAACAAAACAATCACCTCTCACTGAACACGAACAAGCTCATGAGATGTGATGCTGGAAACCCAGCTCCTGGCTTGGGACTGGCACAAAAATGTGAATGGGATCTCACCCCTCCCTGATAGCAAACGATTAAAAACCTGCACAGATTTGCTTCCACACGTTTTATTCAGGGTTTGGTTTAGACAGGTTTCACTGTACCAATATTAGTGGTGTTCCAATGATCGATTATAACTGATAATCAGTTGGTTGGTGTCTTAATCCAAGCACTCGAGCCCAAAAATCTATTTCTGATTAATCGAACAATTCCACCTCTACTTTCATTTTTATTTTCTGGAAATCTTCTGATGTAATTAAGCAGAAAATAACGGTTTCATATTTCATCAAATCGTGTTAAATGGTTGTTTTTTTATATTTGCAAATGAAATTGTATTTCTAACGTCCATTAAAAGTATAACAAGTACAGTGAAAACTAAAAACAAAATCGTCAAATTTGTAGATTTCTGACCGAAAAGCAAATACGCATTTGCTGCTATGACATGTTGCTGCTTGGATTTATGCTAAATGTACTGACTTAACAATACTGTAGAGTGTAGTGACGGGAAAAAAATGCAGCCTTATATCCAAGATTAAGCATTTTAGCCAAAAAATATCTTGCCATTCCAGCATCGTATGTACCCTCAGAATGAGTACAGTATTTAGTCTTGCAGGTCATTTAGTGAACAAAAAGAGGGCTCACCTCAGTCCTTCAAATATTGGCAATATCATTTCATGAGTAAACATGGAATACTACTGGTAATAATACTGATAACTGTAGTACTATACACTATAAGAGAGTGCACATGGATGACAATGTTCTGTATCATTGATCAATCAAGTAATGAAACAATTCAGGCATCAATAATATAAAAATACATTAATGCATTCAGACAATAGTTTAACATGTTTAATTTAGTCAAACAAACTTAAAATAAACATGACAAAAAACATACACAACATTATATACAAGAGGTATAATGTAAAATTTGCATAAAATAGATTTTTCAGCAAAACATCCTTTTTTCCGATTAAAACCGATAATTAGTTATTCATGTGAAACCGATGATCGATTATGAAATTCCTTCAGATTCCCATCACTAACCAATATATTTAATTAAATTACTGTTACTAAACACAACATTTCTAAAATTAATTCATTTTCTTTCAGCAACAACAGGAGATGGCAAATGTTAGAAAATCCCTACAGACCATGTTGTTTTAAAAACATTAGATTGATGAATTCTACGATCAAACAAACTTTTAATTATCATGTTGTGCAAGATTTATTGTTATGCAATATACTTATTTATTGTTATCATTGAATAAAAATTCACTCTATCTTCACAAATGATTTAATTGTGCCTCTTAGATAAAAAAAAGTAGATGATACAGAATGGTTAAAAAACTTTCATTATCACTTTACATCTATTTTCAATTATCTATTGTTATAAAAAAATAGATATCTAATTTAGTGTGCACAACACATTTCTGGAATAAACTTTATAAGGTATGCTCAAAGTCATATATGATTGGAAAAACAAATAATTTAAAAGTACCTACATTCAAAATAGTGTCTGGGTATCCCTGACATCCATCCAAGATGGTTGTTGTTACTAAATATAGAAATTTCTTTAAATGGCAAAAACAGCTTTATTTTATGCTGGAATCAGTTGAAATTTAAGCTGTAATCAGTTGAAATTTAAGCTGTAGCTACATGCTAATGATATGTTTAACATATATTCTGGTTTTATTCTGTAAAATGTTTAATTTCGACAATTTTGCCTGAAATTAGGCTTTATTTTCTCAAAAATACTTTACAAATATGTCCAGCAGCCTTGGTATACGAGATCCAAAGCCTGTGTTATGCTATAAAAACCTAAGAAAAGTTTGATCATAAATATATCTGAAACACTGCTCGGTCGACATTAAACAACAATAAATCAATTAGTCAGCCAATCGTATTGCGTTCGAATGTGCCTTTGGTTGTAATACGGAAGCATTAAGGTCTGATGTCATCATCAAATTTTGCTCGTATTTTCAAATATTGTTTGATCTCAGAACAACAGATAAACTACATGTATAATATATGTGTGTACTGGTTAGGGTTATGGTGCTTAGCGCCACCTTCAACAATATTTCATTCATATTGTGGCTGTCAGTTATATTGGTGGAGGAGAAACAGGCGTTCCCAGAGAAAGCCACTGACCTGCCACAAGTCGCTGATAAACTTTTATCACATAAAGTTGTAGCCAGAACACCTTGCCATGAGCTGGATTTGAACTTACAACTTTAGTGGTGATATGCACAGGTAGTTGTAAATCCCAACTACCACACGCCAATTTTTGTCTTTTAATTTGCACAAATATATTGTGTATTTATTCTAAAAGGTAATCTGAAGAAGCAGTATGTAAAAGAAAGCTTATGTAAATTTGAATCAAGGGTAAGAATTCCAATGAAAATCATGGCAAATTTGACACAAAATTGTAAATTTAAAGTTTTAAAGTGTGTAGACATTAAATTGATCGTCTATGTGATCCTACAATCTTTTTGTTCTTGTGTTTGAACTCCTTAAGATATATTTTAGAGGTCCAAAAAGGGATGCAGTCTACTGCTGTAAAAGACAGTTCACTCTTTATGTTTATCAAATTTTTTATATGTTTTTAATTGTATGGTTGCTTTATGACACTTTCAACACTAGCTGTTCATGGGTGGACGAATCCCGAGTACCAGGAATGTAATAATGTACCTGGTTATGAAATTTTTTTTTAAACCGTGATGGCCAATAATTCCACCAATATCAACAAAAAAAACGACAAACAATTGAACACAAAAAGACCATGACATAGCATTGGAAATTCTGGTCCTGGTTTTGGACAAGCACTAAAAAATATGAAAAAGTACATGTAAAACGTTCTTGCTTCAAGTACAAGTTGTTCAAACTCAATGAATGGGCGTGAAGTATTATATAATTAGTGATAGGTTAGTACAAGTAGTCTGTACTGAACATCGCCTCAAGTGCGGTTGATCACATGTTCGAGCGAGTAAAATTTGGCAGCTATAAAATATGTATGCTATATACATTTTTTAGCATGCCTGCCCAAACAAAGTTATCTCTACAACTAAAAAAAAATCCAAGACCGTTTTTTCTTATTATTCATATCAATAATTATATAACTACAGGTATATTAGCTACTTGGCAGCCAACAGGCAGAATCGCTTGATAAATTCCCAATTTTCTAATTTATAGTTAGAACACAAACCTGTTCAATATTTAACGTATATAATGATGTTGTGCAGGGAAACAAACAAGGTAATCAATAATGAGCAAAATTGACACTGACAAAAACAAAACATACCCTCTTTTTAGTGTACAAATTAAGCTCATTGTTAAAGACCCTACTGTGAGTGTGAAATGTATTAACAGCAATTATAGTGCAGTTCCGTTACATTCATTTGTGTCTAAAGTGGTTGATGGTGTTTAGTGCCACTTTCAGCAATATTTCAGTTATATCGTGGTGGCCAGTTTTATTGGTGGAGGAAACCGGATTACCCGGAGAAAACCACCGACCTGCAGAAAGTCAGACAAACTTTATCACATAATGTCTAAGTGTAATGTTGGATACTTTCATGTTCATTAACATCCATATCATTTCTTACTAGTTACTAAATGACTGGCAAGTAAATAAAGGACAGATTTTATTCTTTTTTTAATTTTTTAATATTATTTCATCTATCGGTATTATACATTTGTAAATTGTCAAGAAAAATCCGTAAATAATCTTCATGCATATATATAAGAGCATATAAATAATGTTGTCATTAATTACTGGTACAGTTAATTAATAATCAACAAGTAATTTAATTTAATTAAAACATATTTTATTGTTCATAATAACAAATGGATAAGACACAAGTTTTTCAACTTAGAACATCTCCCAGTAATTACATAAAATTACATATAATCAGAACATTATTTAATACATAATAAGTAAACTTTTGTTTTAATATGAAAATGAAGAAAAGGGTATAAACAGAAAATTATTTTCATATGCCACTGAAATATACGATGATGTCCGCATTTCGAACACACCTTAATGTTATTCTATACAGCACGAGATTGACACATATTAATATACACATATTGGGATTTAAAGGTACATGTATAATTATGCTTAGTATATCAACAAGTAAAAAATAAAACATTCCTGAGAAATGATGCAGGTGTAAAAAATATTTAATGTAACAGTCGGAGAGCAGACTCGATAATGGCGTCGTTTCAATTAATTTGTCACGTACATTTTTTACCGGAATCGGACACGTTTTAGAATACATCGACCAAGTGTTGAAAATTCACTCGTTTTAATCGTTGCGAGCGTTAAATATAACCGAAGAAGCGAGAAAAACATAGAAAATTGTTTCTTTCATATAAATTTGAGGCCTGGTGCTTGAACTTCTTGTAACAAAGGAGTAATGCAGAAATTAACACGACACGGAAATGGCGGAAGTTGTTTAAAAAAACACGAAAAATTAAAAATTAAAATATTTGCTGAAAGGGTGATGGAAAATCATATATATAGTTCCATAGATTTCTAAATTAGTATTTCAAAGAAACATTTTCTGTAATTAAACATACAATAGAACTTTTTTCTGTCAGATGGATCGTGTCACATTTTGGTTGGATCAAGGGAGGTAACTAAATCATCACATACTCCGTAATTTTTAACGTTCTATTTATAGAACGAGTGTAAGTAAATGCATGTTTTCTCAATAAAACAAATATTATTTTGTATTAAAAATGTTGAAATTAGTCAGAATAATTGTTTATTATATCTACAGCTATTAAATTGATCAAATATAATTTAACAGATGAGTCCAAATTTGAGATTTTATGGAACCACAACAGTATTAAGTAAGGAGCAATTATATTACTGTAAAAGTAATCCTGTTAAGCTGACTTTTCGGTCGAAATACATGTAAAGTTGTTCCATGAAGGTATAACAAAACAAGAATCAACTGTAATGGTCTACTAAATTTATCGATTGAACTTGAGAAAAAAAAACCAGTCATATTTTCATATGCAATGGTAAATCATGGAATATTAAAAATTACTTTCAACTGTTTTTTAACATATAAGGCTATTCAAACACGTCCACCGGTTTTATTATACAAATCATGTATAGCGCCCCCTAGCGACCCACCACGAGCATGTTGATGTCAATGTACTTGATACAAGTGATACTTTTTTCAATGTAAATGACCTTATAAAAAACAAATGAAAGAAAATGATGATAATGAAAAAAATATAAAATTTTATCACATGCATAGTACATCCTTGTAATGACTCTTGAGCAGAACTCGTGTTAGCCAATATTTACTATTTTATAGATGTTTCTTTAAAAAAAAGGGGCGAGGGGTGTAATGTTTTTAACCTTTTTTTTTTTAAACAAAAGCAGTACTAAGATCCATTATTTAATAACTTTTTACAAAATAAAATTCACAAAAACTATAAAAATAATAAAACGTTTGAATAATAGGAGAAAACCGGATGGGGCTCTAATTTAAAATTCTAATTGAATATGCTGATGCCACTACCATAGAAAATTTGCATACACAAATGTATCAGAATTTAAAATTAACTTTATTCTTTCTAGAAGATCCTTTCCCTTAAATTAAATGGTCTTTCTTTGACTGTATATACTTTTGTCACAAAAGCAACATTCTAATTGGGGTTTGAAATTTCTATATTTCTTGTAGTGATCAATACAGAGAAAAAAATTGATTAGATGTACATGCTTTGTTGTTATTCTGATCTAGCTAAATCTGAAAGCACGACTGGAATAAGTCAACATTAACTGATGTCGAATGGTCACCATTTTTTTCACACATGTTCACGTGTTGCAAAAAGCATACAAGTTTGTTACTACAGTCATTATTTTCTGCATTAGCCGCAGTATGAAGTGTAAATTCACATGGGTCAAATGACACATTACCATAGCTGTCAAAGTTTGCTGTTGTTAAATTTAAATCATTTGTTTCAAATGCACAGCTTGTATCTATGACAACCATATTTTCTCAATTTTCTTTTGCTTGATGTTGCTTCTGTATCGTGGGACATTTTGAGTGATTTTCTAAATCAAGCCCCACACATTCTACAAATACAGTCATCATCTTTGAATGCATATGCATTTTTGACAAAAGTATAAACCAGTGGTTGATTTCGCCCCTGTGAGAGATGCCAGTAGCGCTTAGTCACATACTCTCGTTTACAGTTTATGCAAGGGCTTGGTGGTCTGGCTTCATGCATCCCGCAGGGCTTTCAAAATTTTCAAATGTACCAGTACTTCACTATTTACAGGCAGTACTTTTTCTTAAAAATTGAACATTTTTCATGAATATCTTATACAGTATGTGACCAAAAGTGTTGCCACATGTAAAAAAAATCCCTATATAATCAACCAAAACCATATTTTTTCAAAAATTTATTGTGAAGTCATTTCTGGATAGATTTTAACAAATTTTACACCAAAACATTCAGAATTGTCTATATTTTGACTGTTTATTTGCTCATTATGTTAATATGAGTGGTTTTTATTTGTACATAATTTAAATATAACAAATAAAAATTGACTTTGATTTTCCTATATATTTCAACTAAAATTAGTAAAAATAAATCCTAAAAATTAACAATCCTGTTTAAATTATCTACAAATAAAAACCACTCAGACATATAAACACAATGAGCAAATAAACATGCTGTACAACATTCTTTGAAATTAGGAGGTACCAATTACTATTTTAAGTGGGTACCTGGTACCGTCCCTTACTAACACTAAAAGGCCTGCACCCGTTGACAGTTTGACTTTGGTGGCATAATTCAGAAAAGGGGGGTGCATATAACCAAGTTCGGGTTGTAGTTGTGAACCCACGTGATTGACAGAATGGGATAAATGCTTCGAATTTCTAGACAATTTGCATTGTACATCAAAACAGTGTGTTTTACCTCACATGCCTACCGTTATTCCATTGTTTACATGTGTAAATATTGATTGTACGAGCAAAATGGGAGGAGCAAATTGTTCAACCTTGACTCGGTTTGGGTGACGTTGGAATATGGACTATTTTTCTTAAACTGTTACGAGTGATGTAAATTCCCTTTTACCCAATGAAGTGTAGATATTATTCTGTCCAAGGAACCAGTTATTTATTTTTTTCATACACAGGAACTTTATTCTGTCAGATGCAAAAAGTGTATACATACGCGACAAAAAAAAATTACGATTTTCCGAGGTAAAGAAAAAAAACGTTATTTTTACATTCATCGCAGACCGATTTTATACCAGACTGAAAATCATGACCATTAATAAATATAAATGTGATTTTTAATCATATTTCAATCATTTTCATTGGTTTAATAGAAGAAAAACGTAGTTTTCCAAGTACATATAATTGTTTGGGTTTGTGAAGCGCCATCTAGCGGAAAATATTTACGATTATCTCTCTTGGATTTTTAAATATTCCACGGACCAGAAAATTAGAATTTTTGCGAGTCTGCTCTTCAACTGTAATGCCACAAATATAATTGGTAATTGAAAACACAAATTTAGTAGAATATCTTAAAGAAATTAATCAGTGTTTTTACACTTACAGATATAAACATAATTTCAATATTCAGCTATTTTATCAGCTGTATAAACAATCAATAATTGGTTCCATTCCAGTGAAGATTCTTTTATTAGTGATTCTTAATCTAGAAGATGTGTTTCTGTTTGAAACCAATACACAATGAGGCTTCACGAGTAATTTTTCTACAAAGTATATTCCCTTTGGGTAAAAATATATTTAGAATAATGTCCAATTTGAAGGTTGAGACAGACATTACTACTAGTATTGCAGCGAGTATGGTAGGATGAGGTGCCATACTAGTGATAATGTATGTAGAGATCTTCACAACTAATGTTATTGTTTTCATAGGGAACGTCATAATGTGTTTGACGTCACATTGTTCAATAATATTCAGTATAAGAGTCAGTTCGTTAATACTAAAAATATCACTCGTCGAGATCAAAGGAAAAATGGCTAATTTACCGATAAATAAGAATAATGACATACTGTTTGTTGCTTTGTATGTATTTATATTATAAGTACACTCAAACATAATGTTCTTTATAGAAATCATGTCCTTCATTTTACATTAATTCAGCAGTTAACCTTCAAACCTTGTCAGACCCATAAATTTTGAAACTAATACATAGCTGGAATGGAACCAAACATCAATTCTGTACAAAATGGTTGCAACAAATTTATGATGACAAATGATTGCATTTCATGTGTAATTCCACCTTATATCAGAATGTTGATGAAAGGGGTATTTTTTTTTACCAATTCTTCGTTTTTTCAGCTTTTCAACCATTGCCGGGATATTTGCCTAAAAATATCCCGGTACTATAGGAAAATATCCCACTCGAGACGAAATTCCTTCTTTAAATAGTTTATGACGTCACGGATGTTATTCAAATTACTCGGGTTTCTTCTTTCAACCAACGCTAAAGTAAAGAAAATGACGACAGTGTCAGCCGTTATGTTTGAAATCGTTGAAATGTATATATTTCAAATTCATTTGCATTATTTTTCTTTAGCATGTTGTATGTTAAAGCAAAACCGTGATTTTTCCAGTTGAAAATCAAATGATCGAGGTGGTCTGAAGTTCTGAACCTGCTTGCATGCCACTGTTTTACTTGCTGTTAAATATTCGGCAGAATTAAACAAAAATATCCTGTTAGTGAGGGTTATTTGCGAAAAATACAGGTTTCGAGGACAGTCAAATGTCCCTCGCCGCATCGGGATATTTGCCTCTCCTCTCAATCGATATTTTTCACAAATAACCCTCACTAACAGGATATATTTGTATAAAATAAACAAAAATAATAAATTGGAAATAAAATAGAATTAAATTTCGTCAAATATGGCAAGTGATCTTACGTATGTGTAAAAATCAGTTGAGTATTATTTAAAAAAAATCATTTAACTATATGTGGATAAATTTCTCCAATTATCTCATGTGATGACTTATGCGTAAAAATTGAATGAAACAAATGCTCACACAATATCAATAGTAAAAAATACACCGGTATGTTTAAATTAAATTAAACAAAAATATAAAAAATATATGAGATGTTGCTTGGATTTTTTTTTTTGGCAAGGCAAATCTCAAAAAATAAAAAAATAAAGAAATACATCTAACAAACATTTCATTTACATTTTTCAATATAGATTGAGTAAAACTTTAAAAAAATCCATGATTAAATCACACCTGAAGCGATGGGTACCCATGGAACGAAATGATTACACAGATTTTCACAATATAACTGAAATATTGTTGGAATTGGCATGAAAATCACAAAATCTCCGTAAACAGTGGCAGTGGTCACAATTGTAATTAACTCATCATTGTCATTGAATGTATGCTCCTTTAGGTGGTATCGGGATTTTAAGAGGATCTAGACCACTCCGCTTCATTTCCACGGCAATTTCAAATAAATAGTCATAACATTCACACCTACAAATAAACAAATTGAGGAACATATTATTACAATAAATGATTTACCGCATCGGTGGTGTAATAATTAGCATGGTCGCCTAAAGTGCAATAGATTGTGGGTTCGGTTTAGTTGATTGGTTGGTTTATGATGTTTAACGCCACTTTCAACAATATTTCAGCTATATCGTTGCGGCAAGTTTTATTGGTGGAGGAAACCAGAGTACCAGGAGAAAATCACCGACCTGCCGCAAGTCACTGACAAACTTTATCACATAATGTTGTATCGAGTACACCTCGTCTGAGCAGTATTCGAACTCACAACGTTAGTGGTGATAGGCACTGATTGCATAGGTAGTTATGAATCCAACTACCATATGATCACGGCCACAACTGCCCCTATTGTGAGTTCAAGACCCAGTCGGGTAAAACCAAAGAAAATAAAATTGGCATCAGGATATTGTGTCCAGTCTGTATTTAATCTATAGCTATGTTCTTAATGTATTTATCAATATCTTACCTATGTCCAGAGTCTCCCTTTCAAAAGTCAGTTAAAATACATGAGAAATGGTTATTGGTTATTGTGTTTGATTCAATGTCTTTAGACAGATTGAATTTGGTGCAATTTAAATCAAATATCGTTTTTAAGTTTGTGTCCAGCATTTGAAAGAAAATCGAGTCAAGTGATCATGCTTACAGAGATTTAAAACTGTAAATTTCACCATTTTCCATTGCAAAGTAACTAAAGTAAAGGGTGTCGTTATAATCAGTAGTTCCTAAAATTATTTTGCTTTCCAATCATTGAACTAATGAGTGTACTGAATTAAGGTTAATCCAGAAATATTGTGTGTGCACTAAATTAGATACCTACGTTTTTATTGCATATGATTCTGTGCCATTTTGATAACAAGTTCATCAAACACATTTTGTTGATAATTTTGCTAAATAGGAACATGCTTTCAATATTTTACTTATAGTCAAAACAGGTAATTTAAGGCAATGATGCTGTTTTTAGAAATTGCATATGTATTTTCAAGAGCTCAATGTTAAATTTCTATAAATACACAAAAAAATCAATTGATCGACAAAATTATGATGGATAATCCATAACATTTACTTTTGGTATAACAAAATACCATTATAATTATTTTATTTTAAATTTTTTCAAAAATGGCTATGCATGACACAGACTAGAGCTCTGAGCTCTCCAAAATAACAATCTGGGTAAATGAACACATACCATATCCTCTATTTTTCGTAAAAATAATGTTGAATTTAAATGACAAGCAAGCATAATTACATCATTTTCTTTAATAAAAACTTGGTAAATATAAATATATATAACATACATTGTTTTTGCTTTCTCCCATGTTGGGCCCCACACATAAACTCCATGGCGACGAACAAGTACTGCACAGGCATCTGGGTAATCTTCCATAGCTATTGCCATTCTTTCCTAAAATTATAAAATATGTAAAGATGAAAACTAATATGCAAAATTAATATACACAAAAACCTGACGAAGCAAAGATTGAAGATTGATTGGTGTTTAATGCCAACTTTATTTCAGCTATATTGTGGTGTCAAAGGTGGAATATTAATTATCTAAATACATGAATCGACAACATATTTATTATGAATATATACTGACAGATCTTTTACTGTAGTCTATATACAGGGTGGACAACGTATGTCATACAATCAGGGTATTTTTTTATCGAAAACTTTATAATGGCAGAAATTTTTCAACCATCTGACAAAATAAAACTCATTTTTATACTATTTTAACAAGAACCTGTATGATAAAAGCCAGACCAAAGTACCCTACGGATTTGTATGGTACTATTTACAACGATAATATTTAAAAAGCTGTTGTCATTTGTCTAATCATTCCGACAATATTTCCTTTTGATGCTATATCCAGTATAAAAAAATACCCGGATGTATGATGTACGTTGTCCATCCTGGATCCAGCATCAAAATGCCGTGCTTCCTACCGAAAGGTCAACAACAGATGTCCACAGATGATGCAAATTCCAGCAGATTGGTAACAAAGGTGTTTTAATTTAATAATCTTTCTGTAATCTACTTAGAATTAAAAATTCAAGTGCCTGATATAAACAGTAATGAGTGTAATGCGGACATTTGTATTTTAGACTTGTTGATAAATTTTTTGCATGCACACGTATACAAAATTTTGGTTTTTTATCCAACACTCATAGGTGTGTGCATTTGTTTATATTTAGTCCTCTCTTTATGTAGATATTTGTTTATATACACTGTTGAGTTTTTTTCGCGTGCAGTATGCGAAAATTATTTTAGTTTTTATACGCCAGGATAGATTTTTTTGTCTTCAATTTTTAACATTATTTTATATGGTAAAAATCCTCTCGCAGATTATTTTTTTCTCAGCATCAAATTATTTATTTAAGGAAAATGTATTGCCAACCAACCAAGTTCCCTTTATAGGAGATTATACACGTATCGTGTGTGCCATATCAAACAAGTTTTTCCCTCCGCTCTCTCCAGGTACATACATTTTTTTTTTGTAAACCTTTCTTAATTGCTTACCACTTTGTAATTAATATCTCATGTATATGGTCAGTCTTGTCACTAATATTACACGTTTTTGTTTGGAAAATAGTATACAATTTATCTCAATAAAAAAAAAGGCTTTTCAGTACCAAAATTCTTTGATTTTTTTTAACTTAGTTTGAATATACCCTTGAAAAGAATTACTGTGGTATTGGTAATTTGCAGGTCGCTTTTTTACCCCCGCCCACAAACGCAGTTCAGGGGATATATAGGAATCACTTTGTGTCTGTCTGTAGAATTCGTGTCCGCTTCTGAATGCCTCGATGGTTCTTGATATCGTTGTTGTCCATCATTAGAAGGTGTGTCGCGAACAAGAACAGATTACGTAGGTAGAAGTTCAAGGTCACAAACTCAGTTAAACTTGAGGTACCCTATGGCGAAATATTCATATTTTGTGTAAATGGGAACGTGAGGGTATTCTTTGTGAGCAGTGCTCATAGTATCTCTAGTTAGAATTTAGTGTCCATACAATTTTTTTTAACTTTTAGGATGTGATGAGGACCAAGCAATAGCAGCAAAAATGTTACACCTTTCAAAGAAAGTTAATGAGCTGAAGCAACGAGTTGAAGCGGAAAACATGGAGAAATGGACAATAATTTGGAAAAATGCTGAAAATTCATTTAATGACTTTCCATTGCTTGATGAAAACGAAATGTGCAATATCACATGTGGGATTTACCAACTTAAACTTGCATCTAGCTATATGCAAGAGCACCTAGAAGGAAACTGTGATATTTTAGTTCATCAGAAAGATCACCATTTAATTAGGGTCAAAATACAGAGTAGGCATACATCAGCCAAAAAATATCAGCTATGGATTCAATATGATTCTAACCAAATAGTTGCATGGTATTGCAAATGTAAGGTAGGTGCAAGGGTTGTCGGGGTGTGTGTGCACATAGCTTCAGTATTATGGTACTTAGGTTATGCTAAGCATAATTCTGACAGAAGGTACAGTGTAAGAAATTGGGGTGATTTCGTAAAAGATGCCAATGTTGTACCACAACCTATTGACGAATCCGATAGTGAGGGAAGTGTTGTCGAAGAATAAATGTTTTGTATCTAACACTTTCAATCATATTGACTGTTATATATCGTCATAAAAGTATGTAACTGTACCTTAATATCACTTGAAAGGGATAAGTTATAAATCTTGATTCAAAATGTATAATATGCAAATATAAGCTTTCGTTGAGAATTAATTTCCAGAAATCGTCGATTTTTGCTAAAATTTTAACTTTTTTGTCCCAAAAAGCAAAAAAGAGAAAATTTTCAATAACAAAAGTGAATGAATATTATAGTTAATGTAGTTTATAATAATTCTGCACTACAAATGTATACTATACAAATATAATCAAGTGCCGAGAATTAATTTCCAGAAATCAGTGATTTTTGCTAAAAAAAAATACATTTTTTTCCCCAAAATGAAGAAATTGTTCAAATATTGCTTTCTGAAGCTGTTTCACATCGGCTATTTCCTTATCAAACTGATTGTCATGATTTAATAAAAATTTGAGAGTGGGCCGTTTTCTCCCCTTCATGGGTCTTCTCCTTTCCATTGCAAAATCATTTGTATATAGCTATAGACAATTTTAATTTCGACATTTTATAAACAAACTGCCAAAATTTGCACCAGCCATGAAAATAATTATAATATGATATTGGGAATGTTGTTCATTAAGCTATTATTGTTAATGTGTGTTAACATGGTCAATTTTTTCCTTCAAATTCACTTCAAACTTTACCAGTTTCAAACACAAATTGGACAGTCTGACAAAAGACATAACATCATATGTTAGCATCCAGAGTAAAATGTAAATGGCTCAGTGTTTTTAATTACCTTTATGCTTCAAAAACAAATATTGGTTATTGGTTATGGTGTTCAATGCCACTTTCAACATTATTTCAGTTATATCGTGGCTGTCAGTTTTATTGGTGAAGACAACCGGAGTACCTGGAGAAAACCACCGACCTGCTGCAAGTCACTGACAAACATTATCACATAATATTGTATCGAGTACACCTTGCCATGAACAGGGTTTGAACTCACAACGTTACAGCCAAAATCAGATAAATGGGACCACATAAATACGAAATCTTCAAAAAATCAATTTGCACTGATACCCGAATCTCCATTAAAACATTAAACCTTTATGTCTTGAGGGCTCATTGATAAATTAAGAGTGCCAAATATTGAAGTTTGACATATTTTTTAGGAAATCAAAGTAATCACATATTTTTATCCTGTGAATTACGTTACATACAACAACCTATGTTTTATATTACCAGAACTACAAAATAGAACAGTAAATCTTATGAAAAAAAACATTTTTAAAGAAATGTATGACTATATAAATCGAAATTCGTCATAAATTTCCAGACAAAATACTCTATATTGGTCTTCCTAGCTTTTATTTGACAAACTTTAAATAAGGTTCTGAAAATATTAGGTCATAAAAAAACCCAGATTAAACTGCATAACTGATGAATTGTAAAATAAGAATTTTTACAAAGACAATAACACTGAATTTTGAACTACAAAAAAACCCAATTGTTTTTATTTCCAGTGATCGATTTTGATATTTAAGCATAGAAAATTATTTCAGCTCTTGGAAAATTACTATAAAAAGTAACGTAATTCACATGAAATTTACGTTTCTGCAGTACATGTATATGAAATAGTAGTCAGAGAATAACACCTAACACTTTCTGATAGCAGGAAAATGTAGTTTCAAGGCTAGGAACATTAAACAACTGCCTTAAATAGATACTAAGTGTGTAAAATCGTAATTTAATTTGATTGAAAAAAATGATTTTCACTTGCATGTAAATTAAACTTTAATAATTTCAAAGTAAACCAACAAATAAACCAATATGTAATGCTAAATAAAAACTTGGAATGTTCAAGGTTATATTAATAGACATGTAGAAATTGCTGAATAAACACATAAAGATAGTTAATTTAGTCCACTCAAGACTCAAGTTGAATGGTAACGTATTTCACATAGATCACGTAGTTCATAAAAAGATAAGATTTCTATCGCCTCTTATAAAAGAATGATGAAGATTCAACATCAGAATAACCTTTTCGGTAAAAATTTAGTAAAATTTCATTACAATGTTCCTTACTTTTACGTTATTCTAACATATCATGTTAGAAATGAGAAACCATCTATAAAAAGCTATTGTATATATATATATATGTGTTCTTATAGAAGGATACTGTTAACATGATTGTGTATTCTTTCCTTTTCATAAATAAATAAATATATATATTGCAAAAGCATGTATGGAATTGAGTGTTATTCTTTTAATTGAACATTGCATAAAAGTTATAAAAAAAAAATATTCAGTGAAATACGTTACTGGTGTTAATTAAATAATCAACAGAATGTATAATCGGGACATAAACATCCTTATATCACAGGGATGATTTTATAATTCTTGTGATCTCAGTATCAGTAATAGTAGACACGTAGTTCGCGCTCTTAAAAAAATATTTTTCTAGCCCACATTACTTTGTTTGCCTATGTGAAATTGTACGTAATATTGCACTTGGTGGTGCATTTTTGTTTTAAGGGGTTTAATTTTTTTCCTTTAGACCTTTCGTCCTATATGCATACACCAACACTGGTTAGGAAAACCCATTTTCAATGAACGTAACATAAGTAATGGACACATTACAACACATAAAAAAATTCTTGACATAACAAAGACACATACATTGCCCTTTTTAACAAAAAAGGTCTTGAAACAGGAATAAAAAATACCCGAAAAATAACCGTTTTCATGCATCATCATGCAAAAAACATCCAATATTGTTGAACAATTGGCAAAAGGACACTGTATTTTTACTGTATCTCTGGTACAATTTCATAAAAAAAAATTATGTCCCCGAAGAATCGCACCAAATTTGGTAATTTAATTGTATACATACGGCTACTTTAATTATCAAAATTATCAACAGCTTCTCATCTAAAAATTATGTTTCGGGTGTAAAAACATGTTGGACATGTATTTGTCTGTTGGTTCCATTTAACTGATTTTGGCTGGTTAGTGGTGATAGGCACTGATTGCATAGGTAGTTGTAAATCCAATTACCATACGATCATGGCCAGGACAGCCCCCCAAATCTCATTAAAACTAATTCTTGAGGTTCTTATATTCTGTTATACATATTTATCAACATGTTATAGAATTTAAGAATTCAATATTGCAGCTTGCTCAAAGTAGAACCCTTAGTTACAATAATGTAGGTTCTGAATTTTACTCAAAACTTTTGCACAAAAATTGTATTAGAATATCAAATAAAATACAGTAGCTAATCAGTTGTGAACAAAACTCACTGTATATCCTGGGTAAGTATTATATGCAAGACTGGTACAAAAACCATTTAAACTTTGGTGGGAGGGAGGGCTATTGTTGTACACTCACTTACAGTACTGAATGGTCGAAATTGAATCTCCATAGAAATAATTACCTGCAGATCTTTTTCTTCTAGTGTGTTTTCAACAATGGGAACTACCAGTTCATCATCATATCTATAATAACCACCTGTAAATACAGAGAGTCAGTGACTCATATAAACACAAAATGATCAAATAGGTTGGTTGGTTGTGGTGGCTGTCAGTTTTCTTGGTGGAGAAACCGGAGTGCCCGGAGAAAATCACAGATCTGCCGCAAGTCACTGACAAACTTTATCACATAATGTTGTATCGAGTACACCCCGTCTGAGCAGGATTTGAACTACCAAACGATCACGACCACGATGACCCCTGATCAAATAGGAAAATATTAATCTATATTTCTTTAGGTTCAGTATGTTCAACTAGAAATGATGTTTAAAGTGATTTGTAGCAGCAGTTTTTTATTTTTATATAGTGGTTTTAAGGATTTTTGATATGCAAGCTATGTGAGATTGATTTATTGATTGGTGTTTAACACCAAATTTAGGAATATTTCTGATAAACCGTTGTAAATTGTCTGTACATACCAGTGTACTGTAGTGTATTTTTATACTTTTAATATTGTACGAGTTAATTATGTACTAATAATATAACTTTATGTCAAAGGTCATGTACATGATATCATTAAACCTGGTCATCATGATATGTATATTCTAGGAGAACTACATTTATCGCTATTTTATTTACTTTCCCTTTGATGTTTAAAACCAGTCTATTTCATATCACGTAAGCGCTGAGATGATTCCAATTATCGTTAATCCCTAAGCGTTGTCAAGGACGCACGTAGTAATATCGCTGTTTTCTAATATGACGTTATAATGACGTCACATTACCAAATCCTTGATAAACATACTATCATACCGATAAAATAATTAAAGATGTTTTTTAAAACTCGAGGACGTTTCTCAATCATCTCTCATCTCAGGGGCCTCGCCCTTCGATGAGAGATGACTGAGAAACGTCATCTCATTTAAAAAAAACCATCGTTAATCACTTATTACAAGGTTAAAAGCTTTCTGATATCAGTTATCTCATTAAGAACTCTGTGCTGGTGTAGGATGAGAATTGAAACATTGACACGTAACATACAATGTACATGCTTCTGAATTCCTCTAATTTTCAGTGTTTAAGAGGTTAGGCTTATGGGGTTTAACACCATTTTCAACAATATTTCAGGTATATCGTGGCAGTAAGTTTTATTGGTGGAGGATACAGAAGTATCTAAAGAAAACGACCGACCTGTTGCAAGTCACTCACAAACTTTATCACATATTGTTGTATCAAGTACACCTTGCCATGAGTGGGATTCGCACTTAAAACTTTAGTGGTGATAGGCATCGATTGCACAAGTAGTTGTAAATCCAACTATCATACGATGACGACCATGGCAGCAACTTAAAGATGACAGTTATATTATTATAGATATAAAGTACTGACAAAACGCTCATATGGTGTATATATATATATATATTAAATGCAGAATAAATAAAAATCATGCATTTGTATTTACCTGATTTATTTTTCTGTATGCCTTTTATCATTTCTTGGTGTGTTATTCTAAATTCTGTTCCTGGATACAAAAGTGTTGCCATGACAGCATGTTTTGAATGTGTGTGAATAACAGCACCAGCGTCTGAAATAGAGTAAGATAATAACACAATGTACATGGATTCCTTTAGGCATACATACCACGATTTAAGATTTTTCTATTTTTATGTCAGTGTCTGTACAATCTTTGACTACTTTCCTGTGTTATGCATATAAAGTCAAACTTGTTTTATTGACCACCTCTATTAAGCAATAACTTGTTTTATGCGACCTGACTTTTTATTTGCCTTCACAATGCATTTCAGATCAATTAAACCTGTATTAAGCGAACACCTGTCTAATGTGACCATATTTCACTGTTCGCTTGGAAGGTCACAAAAGACAGGTTTGACTGTACAGAGAAACCTGTCTAAACCAAACTCGTCTGGGACTAGCTTTCTATTCAGAATAGACAGGTGTTCTGATTATACAGGTTAAAATAACAAAGATTTCTTACATTGGTACATTCTTTAAAGTACAGTTTATACAAGATTCCGGTATATTTTGGGTTAGACTGGTTTCACTGTTATTTCATGTCTTTCATTTATTAGAAGGGACTTCTACTATTAATGCTTTTAAGCAACCATTCTAGGTTATCGTAAAACGACAAGTTTCAGAAACTTTTCAGTTTTCTCCCAGTACTGCGGTTTCCTCCACCAATAAAACTGACTGCCAGGATATAACTGAAATATTGTTGAAAGTGGCGTTAAACACCATAAACCTATAAACCGAGCATAAAGTTAGCATGAATACAAATTTCTTGTTGTTGATCACTTGATCAGCATCCCCTTACCATAATCAAAAGTGTTTACCTCTCATAGTATATGCATTCATAAACAGAGGTGTACATTGACTTTTCTTTAACTTCTTAACAGGAGGTGGATGGCTTATATCTTCATTATCTATAGTTTGTACAAACAGATCTTCTGGCTATAAAAAGAGTGACAATTCTGACAGAAGCATAAACAGTTTAAATCTATGAAATCAAACCTTACATATCTACACCAAATTATAAATTTAACCAATCAAAAATTAATCAAATTAATGCAACTTGTACACATGTTCTCATGAAACAGCTGAAATATCACTCATTTGGTGTTAAACAACAAACAACAAACTGGAGGACGAACTTCTTACCCTACCAGAGCTCCTGAATTCATTCCTAGTTTTTAGTTTGTGCTGCACAATCTTTAGTTTTCTGTGTAGTACTTTATCCACCATTGTTTTTGTCATTTTTCTTTTAGCCATTGTATTGTCTTTCCATCTGAGATTTATAGCTTATGATTATCCTTTTGGTATCTTCAAACTTTTCCTTAGAAAATTAATATGAAATTCTACCAAACTTCCTCCACCTATAAAACCGATTGCCATGATATGACTGAAATACTATTGAAAGTGGAGCGAAACACTCTTTATCCATCTATCTACAATCCAAAGACAGTTTTAAATCAAATACTTTTAACGCTTGAAAGTTACCACGATGTGTAAAAATAAAACATTCTTCCTTTTTTTTCTCGCTTAGAATAAACCGGTTGAATCAACTGATCGTGAAGCTGGCCTGCCTGATGCAACATCGATGGAAGTATCAAGCCAAAGATAGTGGATTTTTTTTTCCGCTAAACAACAAACGATTTTATGTTTTATATACAATGTACCTGTAACTGATTTATAGAATATTTTAAATGGCATCATAAATAGTTTTTTTTTTAATATAATAGTACTATACCTGAATCCTTTCCTTTTGTACACCAGAGGGTGCAATATATATTTCTTTCCTAAAATAAATATGACCAAATATTTCAGTAAGTATAATTCAACAATAAAGTTTATCAATATAATTTTAGTCATGCATCTTATCTACACTTGCAACTATCCATGTACGAATATTTCAGTTATATTGTGGAGGTCAATTTTATTGGTGGAGGAAACCACAGACCTGCCGCAAGTCACTGACAAACATTATCACATAATGCTGTATCGAGTACACCTCATCTGAGCGGTATTTGAACTCACAACATTAGTGGTGATAGGCACTGATTGCATAGGTAGTTAGAAACCCAACTACCATACAATCACGACCATGACGGCCCCTCTTAATTACAATTGGAAACATTTAATAATCATAATTTATTTCACTGAGCCTCTCATATTTAATTACTTTCGTTCCAAAATTGATGACTGTTGGCAGAAAATATCATAACTAGAGACTCTCAGGAGCCTGTAATCACTCACCTGGTTTTCAATTTGATTTCTAAATTGCACATAAAAATTTCAGGAGATTCTTTTTTCTTTTTTTCTTTGCAATTTGAAATTTCTGCCAATAGTAATGGCAGCCATCTTGGATCAAAGATAATTGCAGCTCAAGTTTCTATACAGAAGATTTTAAGACAGTTTTTTTTCTCAAAATATGCAAAATCGGTATTAATCGGTTGAAAGAAAAAGTTCACAGAAAAACTTGAAATATATGTTAAACTACTAATAGCCATGTAGCTGCTGTTATATTTTGAGCTCATTTTGACTTATAATAACACAACATAATTTCTTTTTTTAGTAACCACCTACCCTTTCTTTATGCTCATCCCTCCTCCTGTACCAGTAACCCATCCTAGATAATAAAACTGGCTACAAAGTGATGGAATCAAATTACGAGGATGATCCTTTAAAAAAATAAAAGACAATCATTAATTCATTCACCAACACAATCATCAGAATTGAAACATTGACACGTAACATACATGTTTCTCAATTCCTTAAAGAGGTTAGGCTTAAAATGTTTAATGCCACTTTCAACAATATTTCAGTTTTATTGATGGAGGAAACCAGAGTACCCTGAGAAAATCACTGACATGTCGCAAGTCAGTGACAACCTTTATCACTTAATGTTGTATCAAGTATAAACAACAAAACATCAAACTGGATAGGGGCATGGTTATCACACAGATTTCAAAGGGTGGTAATAGATGGCCACACATCAAATAGTTGTCCTGTATTGTCAGGCATCACCCAATGCTCTGTCCTTGGTCCATGTCGTTTCCTTATATACATAAATGACATGCCAGACACCCTTAGCAGATGACACAATAGTTTATCTTACAATATCAGCATTAACAGATTGTCACACACTCCAATCAGACCTACACAAACTCGAAAAGTGGGAGGAAGAATGGCTATGTCATTTAACTCAGACAAATGTGAAATCATCCACATATCCAGAAAACAAAAACCGATCATCTTCCAATATACACTACACAACCAGGTACTCAAGTCAACAAACAAAGCAAAATACCTAGGTGTCACTATTACTAATGACTTAACTTGGAATCACCATATAAATAATATCACAAATAAAGCAAATGCATCTTTGAGATTTATAAAAAGAAATGTAAAAACAAACAGCATAAAAACTAAAGAACTAGCTTATAAAATATATGTCAGACCAAAAGTAGAATATTGTAGTGTAGTCTGGGATCCCTGGCAGAAACAACAAATTAATAAAATTGAAATGATACAAAGAAGAGCAGCCAGGTACACATTAAATCAGTACAGTTATCATAGTAGTGCAAGTGCCATGCTACAACACCTTTGCTGGCCTACCCTTCAACAAAGAAGAAATCTAGCATCAGTCACCATGCTATACAAATTACAACACCAATTAGTTTCCATCTCAAATTTACACTACCTAGTTCCATCAAGAGATCACAAATGCATACAGCCATTCTCTCCCACAAATTATCATTTATACTCATTTTTCCCTAAAACAATCAGGTTGTGGAATTCACTACCAAACCAGGTAGCTAATAGCCCAGACTTGTATGCTTTCATTCCTCTATTGTTAATATATTATGTTGTTTTTATCCTATAAAAAAAAATGTTTATTCATAAATGTATATATGTTTATATTCAAATTTTAGTTTCCCTAGCATGCCTTCTAAAAAGTCTTCAACACATTGAAGTTTAGAAGTATCCTGTAGATGTAGATGTACACCTCGCCACGAACGGGATTCAAACTCACAACTTCAGTGGTGATATGTACTGGTTCAATAGGTAGTTGTAAATCAAACTACCATACGATCACAACAGCTAACGTGTTAAATATTAATACATTTTTTTTTGTATTGTCCTGATATACACATTTAATCATAAATAAACTAAAATGTACATACACTGATACAGAGGAAAACTTTTTATGCATTTTGTTCCTTTTCTGCTTAAATCACACAATTATCATGATAATGTGTCTTACGAGTTTCATATGTATACATAATAATAGTAATCACCTTTATGTATACACACCAGGAAGGCATGCAAGTCATGTTGACACAGAGATTATTTTTGCTTAATGAGACATGTCGGGTGAATGACCTATGTTTACCTTTTGTTGACTGTGTGTACAATAGCTTTTGTCTCTGATTGGATGGTTGACATTTAATTATGTTTTATCTCTTACTTAACTCAACCAGTAGATCAATTACTGAACTATCTGCACTAAGTTGTTTCTGTTTTACCAGGTTTTGCTACTAATTTATGACCTCACATACTTTGGGTTTGGATTGTTTTTAACGCCACTATCAAGTTCAACAATATTTCAGCTATATCGTGGCGGTCAGTTTTATTGCTGGAAGAAACTGGAGTCAACCACCGACCTGCCACACAAAACACTGACAAATTTTATCACATAATGTTGTATCGAGTAATCCCCTCCCCCCCCCCCAGAGTGGGGCTTGTCACAGTGAAATCATAAATAAATTGTAAATGTCATTATTATCTTGATCCTTACCAGAAAGCTTAAAATCTCTGTTCTAATCAGTTGATTTAATTATAGGTAGTACATTATTTGCTTTGATGAATTTTATTTTTAGAAGACAAACAATGTTATCTCTTTAATATCATACAGGTAAATGTCTATCTTATCAGAGGTTATTGAATTTTCTTCACTATATATATAGTGTCCTTGCGACAGGTCAGAGGTTTTCTCCAGTACTCTGGTTTCCTCCACCAGTAAAACTGAAATATTGTTGAAAGTGGTGTTAAACACCACAACCCTAACCCCCTAGTGTCCTTGTTTTATGGTGTTTACAGCTAATGTTTGACCTCAGATTGACAAGGTTATGGTGTTTAACTCCACTTTCAACAATATTTCAGTTATATCGTGGAGGTCAGTTTTGGATCTTTTACTTTTTACATAGATGTTTTCTTTCCTCTTTCAATGCCAAGACTTTCACCGGACTTGACTGTATATATGAGTAATATGGTGGGTGTCTTATAAGAAGCAGGAACTGCTTACCCTTCATGAGCACCCAAGTTCATCCCGGTTTTTGGTAGGGTCTGTGTTGCTCATTTTTTTGTGTCTTTACGTTCTGAGTTTCGCAACACACATTGTATTGTGTATTTGCTTTGTTTTTCTTCGTCTTGTGTTCATGTACCCTATGTGCCAGTTTTTCTGGATTGTCCATTTTCTATTGCCCCTTTGGTATTATATAATGTTTATTAGCAAAGAAATGAGGGCCACATAATTTATTTTTCTTATGATGTAGAACTGTCATGATCAACATTAGCTGTGGAACCGTAGCTCTTACGGTCCTTTGCCAGTTTTCTGATATTTGTGGACCTATGTGGTCCGCTAAATCAGAAAACTGGCAAAGGACCATAAGAGCTACGGTTCCGCAGCTAGATCAACATATGTTTATAAAGATCTACAAATCATTGATGGTAAAAACTATAAAATAGTGTTCTTTGATAGGTAAAACAATACATATATAAAGCATGACAGATAAGTTACAATGTAAGTGTACGGTAAAATTCAAATTTTCTACAACTCAATAATGAATAAATAAATGCCACCCGATTATTTTTTGGTAAACTCTTCTACTTGCCTGTGGACAAAGGATTTAGAGACAGATCGATACGTATATACCCTCTGATTATAGAGGGGTTAAATACAATTTTTACTTTAAAATGGGGGTGGGTGCAAAATTTGAACTGTAAGAAATCTCCATAATTTCATTTTTACTTTTCCAGATATCGGAGGGCCTCGATCCCATCACTTACGGTAACCATCTATGGTATTTAAATACTGGATTTCTTTTGCAAAATAAGGGGAAACATGTTCATGTGGGATCCTGTATGCTATATAAATAAGTAATAAAATTTTATTTAAAGTCGGCACATATTACATACATGTATAACAATTAATGTATATCTTATAGCTATATAAAGATAACAATGATTTAATTGGATATACTGTCGTGAAATGCTATGCCATACCTGTTAAGCTCTGGGAACTGCTAGGGGGGAGATCTCCCCCTACCAACCCTTCTAAGGGGGAGATTTTGTGCGTCACCTTTAAACGCACAAATTTGTACCTTGTAGTTGCATACATGTGATAGAGTTGCTATGCTACAACTGGAGATTTGTAAATTTTTGGCTGGAGATTTGGTCTCATAACTGGAGATTTTTTATCGATGTATTTGATGCATGTTTTTATTGTTAATTCATTGATGTTTTCTTTTTGTTTGTTTCAGTATTGAACCAACTGCATCCCATTTCAATATATATTGTTTACATTTCTGTCTTATTAGTAGTGTTTCATATGATGAATGAAGGATAAAAACTGTATTTATAATTTATTCATAATCATAAGGTTATAACAAAGCAATAACAATGAAGACAGAATGCTCTGAACAATAAAGTCATAGAGCACTAAAATTAAAAAGTCACTTTGCTGCTGGTGCGTTGGGTGATAGCATACGTTTTGGCATTTTTGTGGTTTATCAATTCCATCCTGGAACTTAGTCCTTAAATAATACTTTGATCGGCTTTGGTCCCAAACAAGCCATAACAACTCAATCCGAGATGAATTCATTGCACGTTTGATCGAAATAAGAAGTTTTCCTCGGCATCAAAGGTTGTCAGACCACAGGGGCTTGTTACGATTTTTTTTTTTATCGTAACAAGCCCCTGTGGTCAGACTCCTGTTTGCTCAACGGTTTATAACTATTTTTAATTGCCGCTATCACACTTCTAATCATCTAAGCGTGTGCCACAAACCCACTTCCTTATCCCCAATTAACTGTCAATCAGTGGATAATTGTTGTATAATCATCAACACCTTAATTAATCTCCATGACCCAATTTACCTGTAAAGGTGTCAAACAGATCAATAACCGGATATCATTTAAACACCTTTACCATTCGTATTTCTCCGCGTTTTTTATCAGCGCGGGAGTTCCAAAATGGGGAATTTCCAGAAATATTGATCGCAAAATGTAGGTCAAGATTTTATTTTACTTGATTTTTTTGTTGGGGGATATCTAACCCGAATAATCCAGTCGTTATATTACTCTCCCGCTAGTCGCTGCATTAACAAGATCATACAAATTGATGATAAATTTGATTGTCAAAAACTTAACATAAAATATTGTAAATTCATTCTAGGAGTACACAAGAATTCTTCAAATCAAGCAGTATTAAGGGAACTTGGTCGTTTCCCATTATTCATAGACATCATTATAAATCTTTTCAAATATTACAAAAGATTAAATGATGTGGAACAGGATTCCTTATTGAATCAAGCACAAGCTCTTCATCAGCCAGGAAAAATCTCCTGATATTCAAACCTAACCAATATATTAAAATTGTTTTAATATTGATAAAGATATAAGTGAGTTGTCTAATCTCAAATCAGAATTAAAAAAACAATATGAAGAATTTTGGAAAATAAACATAAAGATTAGACACTTATTCATCCTTTATACCTACATGTATTTACAATAAAAAATGAAAATTAAAGAAAAAGCCTATATATATATATATCTAACAAGGCTGAGAATAAGTGCACATACATGTACCCTAGAAATAGAAAGAGGGAGATATAAGAAACTTAAGAGAAGATTGGCTATGCCTGCCTGCCTGCCTTAAAATAGAAGATGAACCACATTTTCTCCTAGATTGTAACTTATTAAAAATAAATAATGATCAAATTAGATTATTCATGGAAAGGGAGGTTCCAAACTTTAACTTCATGGACATTAAACAACAATTTGTATTTTTGATGATAAATGAAGATATTAATATTATATCTTTTATAAGCGATATAGTATTTGAAAACTTTCAAATGCAAAAAAGATGGTTTGATATGTGGAGTCTCCCATTGTTCTCAGGTGCATATTGTTTGCACAGATTTAAATATATGCATTATGTTTCTTTTATTTGCAAAGCTCGGTAGGAATTCCAACGCTGTACAATCGGAGTCACGTGTATTGCTTCTGGCCAATAGAAAAACAGTAAAATAGAGCATTATGTAATAATATTGCCGGTTATTGTTTATTGCATTATTAACTTTATTTGATGTTTGATTGCTATGCTCATATGGGCCGATAATTCGAAAATAAAAGTCTTAGTCTGATCGAATGATGTGGTTGATTGTTATTATTTGAGATCTTACGTGAGAATACTTCGAATCCATTGTTGACAATATGAACTTCAGAATATCAATGATTCCGGAAAAGCATCCGTCAAAGTTCCAAAATTTAATCCTGGTCAGTGCAGCGTTTGTTTATAAATACAGTTTCTCAAACATTTCATAAACGCTGATAAAAAAATTATGTCTGCCTCTGGCCTTGCCAGATTTGGTAGACGACTTTCTGCTCGCATAGTAACACACTCTTTCAAAGATCCATTTAAATTGACAAGCAATCCACAAAATTCGTATAGAAACTTCTTTACAAAATGTTCAGACCAAGGTAAACTTGATATAATGACGTGAGATGTATATTGCTGTCGCCGGGTTGAAAGTTTTGTCCGACCTTGAACGACGTTCACGTTGAAAACCTTGAATGGGGCTTGCTGTCTCTGCAATACACCATGCATCAAACATTAAATAAACAGAAACGGGTGTTGGTGTAAAGCATGCATTAATGATTTATTCTACTAATGCATTTTTACTGAAATAGAAGGATCTCCTGTACTTGGCGATCACTAGTATCCTCGTGTATTGTAAAGTCGAGACGCTAAGACTATTTTGTCTCAAAACATTTCTAAAATAACTGCAACTATTCTATAAATAACATAATCAAGAATAAACATACATGTAGTCTCTTTTGGTACCGATTACATTATTTTTGCATCCTTAGCAAGTGATTAAAAATCCATCTGAAACTTGGAGGGTATTTCCACCATGTTTTGTAGAGTGTATTGTAAAGTCGAGACTCCATATTTGCATACGGTTGTGAATAAATTAAAGATGATACCAATTCAATTTTTTCAACTATAATTAAGATAACTATTTGTAATAACATGTACAATCACCGCTAAAAACATCTTTTTTCAGTGTCATATAATATAAAAAACCTGGCATAACACCAAAATTGTCTAATTTGTCTCAGCAGAAAAAATATTTTTCACATAAAGTTTGTTCAGCTGTTCATTTTAGTTCACTATTTTAAACAGCAAATAACAACAATGTGGGTCAATACAGTATAACTATATTAAACACAATATACATTCTTTTATCCATATGTTAAAGTCACATGACCAAGTGTTTTGAAAGACTACAAGTTGTTATTTTGTTTCACTCATTGTCAGACTTTTTACATTTTACAGGTTAGATAAATAAGAAATCACATGTTTTGCGAGACATTTTTCTCAATTGATTAAACCCACGAGTCCAAATTCAGTCATATAACCTTTAACCCAAGTGTGTAAGCAAAGCAGCCGACCGTGTCTTCCATGACCCTGGTGACCCAAGGCTCTTAAAATGGCACAGAAATTGTTTTTTAAAAATGAGCATTAGCAAAGATGGCGGAAATTGGCATCTTGAGGCTTTCTTATGTTATTTTACCTGTTTGAATCTCATTTTTGTTAAGATACTTGGTAATTTCCAACTAGGTCATCACTATTATTGTTTGACAGTCACAGGGCACGTGCTCGCTACGACGTCATCTAATGAATATGCAAAATAGCCGACCCTCGACTTTACAATACATGACGATATAAAAATTTGTTCCAGTATTGTGAATTTTTTTCAAAATTTTGTACAATACTGGTATACCAGTAATGTAATTCAATTATGAAAATAGGAAATTGCATGGATTTTTTATAGTGTATTGGATTGCTTCATATTAGAAGATTCATGTTATCAACTTGAAAAGCATACTAAAAAAGTACAAGTTCATTGTGTATCATGTTATTGGCATTTATAACATCGTATCAATAATACATCACAATACACAACAATCCGTTATGGATATACCAGTATTGTGATCGCTAAGTACAGGAGATCCAAATAGAACGACGGTTTCATAAATTACATAATGTATGAAGAAAAAAAAGGAATGCTAGACAAATCGGCACCTGGGTGAGACATTTCGGCAGCCGAACAATTCTGCACTTGTGTTTTTTTCTTTGATTTTACGTACAAAACTTCCAATAGCCTTGAACCAATTCCAAATTTTATTGTGATTTTGATGTTTTCTAATAGTTTTTTCTGTATTTTATCTTTTAATAATTGTGTTTAGGATTATATACCCTTTTTTCACTCCAACGCTATGGAAAATCCCTCGTTTAAAGCTGCACTGTTTATGGAATTTACGCCAGGTATGACATTTATATAAAAAGTAAGTCATAGGAGTGCATGCATAAACATTTCATATTTCTTGTTCTCAATTTTCGAAATGAAATTTGGAATAGTAAATCCTTGGGACTTTCTGAAAATATTCTATAGGTTTAACATTGGAATGAAAAAGGAATACAATCCTTAACAGTTTTTTTTTCTCTTAAATATGTGTAGATCTATTGTTGGGTTTCATGTTATTGTACTTTGAGTACTGTACCTCTTCTTTTATTTGTGATTCTGATGTTTTGATATCTTTTTTCTAGATTTCACTTCCATTGATTGTTATCGTATGTATTTTAATAGTCTTTTTTTGTATCTTAATGTCTTGTTTCGATCTTTTTGATAAGTCTGTTACTCTTTCATGTCAATTTTATGGTCTGGTGAGTATTATTCAGGACTATGTTGGATGGGTATCATTGTACATGCATTAATAAATATTAGGCAGTAATAATGAAACATAAATTTATTTTTATTCATTTTAATATATCAAGAGATCAACAATAACAATTTAACAGATATATGATAATGTGAGTGTTAGAAGCACTGGAAATGATGAAAAACACATAAAATATGTAACGAAAGCACTAGATAAAATATACATAATATATACATGGTGCCGTCTTGGTGCCGAACTGTCTTTTTCAAAGGGTGCCGAACTGTCTTGTTTCCAAAAAAAAGACATGTTCAGGTTTGGTTTGGTTTTATGGTGTTTATCGACCCTTTCAACAATATTTCAGGAGGAAAAGTGAGGATCCGGAGAAAAAAACAACTGACCTGTCGCAAGTCACTGACAAACTTTATCACATTGGACATTGTTGTACACCCCATCCTGATCGAGATTAAAACTCACAACAACAGTGGTGATGGGCACTGATTGCATAGGGAGTTGTAAATCAAACTACCATACGATCACGGCCACGATGGTCCCTTTACATCCATATCATTTCTTACTAAATGTAATAATGACTTGTGTATTCTTGGTACATGTATTTGTCGTTGATCTATGTACATTTTTGTAGTCTAACTAAGATGCATTTGCATGCTTTTCTTAACATGGCTTTTTTACATGATTAACTAAACAGAAATTTTGGAAAGAAAAGATAACTCTAAACGTAATTCTAAGGACACTATGATTAGCATTCTTTATTGGTCGATTCTCAGGTCGTACCTGCTCTTAATAATGACTTATGTGTTTCTGGTATATGTATTTGTCATTGATCTATGTACATGTAGCCTAAGATGCATTTGAATATTTTTCTCAACAGGTACTTGTTGCAAACATATACATGTACAGTATCAGAAGACAATACAACAAACCTATAAGCATTTTTGTCTTCTCTACGTAAAATTGTTTAAACATTTTAGACATACCATGGAATATCCAATGCCACCATTTTTATTCAGAAAAGTAATGAAAATAAATCTAACCAATTAATTATGCTTGTACAGAGATGATTTTAAATTTATCATTTATGCAATAGGCAAAAGTAAAAGGACAAACAGACAATGAATGACAAAATACTACACAAAAAACTAAAGATTTAACCACACGAACCCCACTAAAATCTAGGGTGATTTCGAGTGCTCCCAACCTGTAATTTTTACAATATACTGTAAAAACATGAAAGATTAAAATAGTAAACCAATATAATGATTTGTATTCATGGTATATTTTTGTTGTTTTAGCATCTACACCAGTGATGATGCCTGCTTTATCACCAACTATGACGGAGGGAACTATTGTCAAGTGGCACAAGAAAGAGGGTAATTATAAATTTAATCAAACATAAATGTATAAAACTGAAGTATACATTAGACAATTAAAAAATTCTTCTCATGGAAGGCTGCTTTAAACACGACTTTCAATTGTAATTCATTGTGTGTATTAACATGTATACATGTACTCCTGATAATTATTTTGTTTTGTACATTCTTGTTTGGAGGTATTTAGATTTAACAACGGCTTTCTCAATCATTTATTTCCAGTAGTTTGTAGGAGGACGAATTTATGTTATTTGTGTTTGTTTGCGTATGGTGGTGTCCAACACATATTGTGTTGTGTTATTGTTATGTTTGTCTTTGTCTTGTATATCCTGTGTTGCCAGTTTCTCTGGATTGTCCTTTTTTGAATGCTCCTTCGGTATTCTCTAATGTTCATTTCCACATTATCACACGTTTTATTTTATAAAATGAGTATAGAACAATGAAAAAAATACAAATGTTTCTGCGAACAATCTTCCTATTTAACTATATTTATAAAGAAAAAACATAGCTACATGGATACTAATAAAATCAATAAGAAAGGATATGCATATTCCGGTACCTGTCAGAAAATTCATCTAAGAATTGGCTAATTATATACATGTAAAATATTTCAGAGTGCAGTTTGAAATGGACTTGAGTTACATCATAAACTCATAAGATGATTCGTACATGTTATTTTTCAGGTGATACATTAAGTCCTGGAGATCTGTTGTGTGACATACAAACAGATAAAGCTGTTGTTAGTATGGATATTGAAGAAGAAGGAATACTGGCTAAAATTCTGGTATTTTATAATATATATAAAGCCACCCTTTACAAAATGTTAGTTTGTCCAAACCCAGCCAATAGAAGAAACATAACCCCACTCCCATTTTACTTAACTGTTTTCTTTTCTTTTTTTCTATATTAAAAATGCTTATTTACTTTTTATCTGTTACACTCTCTGCCAGACCTGGAGAGAACCTTATATAAGTTGTAAAATTCGTGTTCAATCTGTTGTATATATTTGACATTAAAATATGTTTATATCAACCCATGAGTAGGTAAGAAGTTAAGGATTTTTTTCTTTTAAAATGTGTTGAAATTTGGAATAAGATAGCAGGGCATTCCACTCATTTTCAAATAGGAGGTGATAATCCTAAAGTAGAAGGATAGGAATTTTTCCTGCCTTCCCCAGTATCTGGTAAAAGGACCCTTTTACCAATGAAAAATATTCTAAGATCATGGAAAATTCTACCATATATATGTTTCAAGCCTGAACATATAAATTAAGATGTAAAACTATTTATTTAATGTTTTTTTAGAAACCTGAAAATACGGCAGACATAAAAATAGGGACAATGATAGCTGTCATGGTAGAAGAGAGCGATGATTGGCAGTCAGCAGAAATTCCTCCTACTGCCTCATCTGAACAACCACCTCCAGATAGTGGAGCACCAATAGAAACACAGAAGGAACAACCTACTGCAACCATGGCAACACAGACTTCAACAGAACAATCACAGTAAATATGACATTAAATATAAATTTAGTTCGAACAATTCTTTTTAAAGTGGAAAATTAACACTATTTTTATTGTGAGAAGGAATGTGTGGCAATATACCACACACACTGAAAACCATATAAGTTATTTAAAGGCCAAAGGCCACCCCTTCTCCAATGAAAAAGTGGCATTATAATAGGGGCACATTTGAGCAGTATTTTACTATCTCAGTACATCTGAAATATGACCTTTGGCAGGAGTGGCCTTATAAGTGGAGGACCACTAGTGCTGTATTTTGTAGTTCTTTTAGCAACATACTCTAATCTTATGATTTGTCAGTAGATCACAAATATAATAATTTTTAATATAAGACCATATTTTTACGTTAACTATCCACATAATGTATCAAGGAAGTGTAAAAAAAATATTTTGGGTCCAGCAGCATGCAATATAATTGGACATGATTCCCATAATGAAAACATATTGGAACCAATCAGATTCTAGATGAATTATTCAGGAGTACGAGGATATTTCTGCCTAGTAGTATCTAATTGGTATCATCCGTTGGTCTCCCGAGGATGATGTTCAATTTTATAAGATTGTCATTGACCTGTGTCAAATCTGCCGTTTCCATGAGGTACTCCAGTTTACTCCACCAATAAAACTGAATGACACAATATGACTGAAAAATTGATAACAAAAAAAAACTCAATTTGTTTTCAAGTTATATAATGGTGAGGTAACTCTATTGTGCTATTTATATTTTGATGTCTTTGTTATATCTACACCAACATCATGTATTTATAGTGTTATCTCACTTAACAAGGGCAGTCTGCGATATACATCTCAACTCACCACAACATATTTCTGGTAAACTGACTCTTATGCCTAGTTCTTATTGAAGAACCATCAAGTACCTATTGCAGAGTATTTGGTTTGACCAATCAGACCAGGCTTTACTGTCATAAAACTTTTGAGTACAATTTTCGTATTCATACTCCAAAATTGTCCAATCATAGTAAAGTATTTATTTGATAAACGGTTGTGATTGGCTGTTTTATTTTTGAGTATTTTTATGACTGCAAGGCAAGGATTATTACCATAATCTCCAAATTATATTAACTATCTCCTTTTTTTTTTTTTTTTTTCAGAACATCATCACCAATAGGTCCCTCAGTAAGGAAACTTCTAGAGGAATACAATATAACTGCCGCCAATGTTCAATCATCAGGCCCTCATGGACGACTACTCAAAGGGTTTGTATTCATTTATTTAGTTTGGGGGATATAGTCCTCATGCGTCCATCATCATCCCATCATATCATATGAATAGCTCTTCACATAAGTAAATTTTCGTAGACACCTGCATTTTTTCATGTAAGTTTAAATTGATAACTTTTCTGCCTTAAGAAAATTAATTGGTCCATCTTGCTACATTTATTGACCTGTCTTACCTTTGTTTAAGAAAGGAGGTGACCTAATTAAAAAGTGCTTCCTCTATAAACTTGTATGTACTTTAGATCTGAGATATAATAATATTCTATCTGAAGGAATAATATTTTTATGTAGCTAAAATGTGTTTGATTTTTTTCGTTATATAAGAAATCTTGACAAATATAATGCCTACCCATGTTAAAATAAGCATAGAGCCCGGCATCCGAGAATTATTTTGATTCTAACAGGACATTTACGGTAATTTTATGCATTCAAGCGTACCTAGACAGAGGTTATTTTTGTTCCAATTACCTCCCGCTATTATTTACAAGAATATATAACGCTACAGAAGCTGTTCCAATTACCTCCCGTTATTATTTACAATAATATATAACGCTACAGAAGCTGTTCCAATTACCTCCCGCTATTATTTACAAGAATATATAATGCTACAGAAACGTTATAAAAATTGATAACGATCAAAAATTAGTTTCATCTGATTTTTTTTGTATATTTATTATTTTTATTCTTTTAATTTAACATACATAAAGTACAAATATGCAAAATACGCTGTCAATTAGATGTGCCTTCTGCACATGTGCTAGGGTGTTCTGTGCTATTTAGAACCCTCTATTGTTTTCAACACGAAAGTAGCACGCCATGTTAGAATTTAAGATTTGATGAATAAAGCCAAATTATGATGGTTACAAACTTTCATTACAATATCTCCTCTGTAAACATAAGAAAGTGAGATCTTGAATGACATTGGAAAAGGGCAATGATTTCCTCTGGATAAACCAGAGACATCCACTAATAAATCTGTCCAACATATTAAAACTGTATTGTATTGTTGAAATTAAATCAGTCTATGATTTTAGACTTCAGAAGTTACTGGTCCAAACATTAAATAATAGCAAATTTTAAGTACAATTATAATAAAAAAATCAATTAAGCTTACTGGCCCAATCAGATTTTCACTGTCCATGGGCAATTATTAGCTATAGGACCAGTGTTAAAGTCGCAGACTGTTGATTTAAGCTGTATTCCAATTCAGGACTTCAGTATTACTGGCATGTTAAATGCATTAAAAAAATCACCAGATCTGTTTTTAGAATTGTACTGCACTTTCTGTCATTCATTCAGAAAAACAAATACCTGTCTGCCTAATCTACTCTAAAAAGTAGGTAGGTGTGATTTGAAACAAACTTTTGTTTTAATTATTAATTAATTAGAATGAAATGAATTCATATTAATAGGAATGATTTGTTGTATTTTTTTCAGAGATATACTAAAATTTATAAAATCTAATAATTTAAAGAAACAAGATTTGCAAGCAGTTACCCCCAGTCCTTCAGTTAGTCAAAAAGATGTACAACCAAGTCTAGTAGCTCAGCCTCAACCAATGGTTATCCCAGGAGAGGAGGAAGAGTTTGTGGATATCCCCCTTTCTGGTATGAGGAGAACAATAGCCAAACGCCTTACTGAATCTAAGGTTTGTATCCCATTGAGATTTCCTGAAGGTTATACACAGGGAGGATTTTTTTCAGTTATTCAACTGATTTCAGCTATTTTCCTCTGAAATAAATTCCGAAAGTTGCAGGACATGATCTGAACAAGTCAAAAATGGACCTTTTGAAGGGTGGTGTAGGTAGTTTCAGCTATTTTTCATTGATTTTCAGTTATTTCATTTTCTAACCAGAATCACGCCTGTATACAGAAATACATGTCTACACATAAAAGTGCTGTTCACTTGAATTTCAGATGAATTTTATAGAAATATCTCATGTTTGTAAGGAATATTTGCAAAAAAAAAGAACAGTATAAAATCATGCAAAAAAAATTAGAACACCAATTTTAATAACTTAAAATAAAAAGACGAATGATCAGAAAAGATGGAAGACCAAAGGGATTGGATACACTTGTTTGTGACAGACACTTTACACTGAAGTTGTTGAGTTAAACCATTGAATTCATATAAACCACAACCGTCCATCTTAACACATCTTAGTGTCCACTATGTCAATGTGTAACTTAAAAGCTGACATTTATTTTCCTTCGTATTTTGTAGACAACTATACCACACTCATACATGTCTATAGACAGTAATATAGGAGCCGTTTCCAAACTTAGAAAACAGTTAATTGGTAAGTAATTGTAGAAAACAGTTAATTGTTAAGTGATTGTAGAAAACAGTTAATTGGTAAGTGATTGTAGAGAACAGTTAATTGATAAGTAATTGTATCTTTAATTTAATAATTTAAGTGAAAATAATCTTACTTCTGGTATTTATATATTTTAACCTTTATAAAGCCAACCCTCTTTTGAACACCATAGCTAGTTTTGTGGAATACTAATTCCCCTGAGAATTTGACCAACAATGGCCAGTATTATAGGGGTTAGGGTTATGGTGTTTTACGCCACTTTCAACAATATTTGAGTTATCGTGATGGTCAGTTTTATTGATGGAGGAAACCGGAGTACCCAGAGAAAACCACCGACCTGCTGCAAGTCATTGACAAACTTTATCACATAATGTTGAATCGAGTACACATCGTCTGAGCAGGATTCGAACTCACTACTGATTGCACAGGTAGATATAAATCCAACTACCATACGATCACGACGGCCCTGCAAGTATTATAAACAAGTAATCAGATTAAATTTATTGCAATTAATGACTGAAAAGACCAATGCATTGTACATCAATGTGATTTGTACCAGGCTTTTCAGTAAGGTACCAGGTACTTTGACCCACTTAAAATGGTGATTGGTACCTCCTAATTTTAAAGACTTCATGAAAAATGTTCAAATTTTAAGAATAAGTACAGCCTGTAAAGTACTGGTACACTTGAAAAATATTGGAAGCCCTTTTATACACAACCAGTCATGGTAAATTTAGGTTTAAACAGTGTAAAACTAGCAAAAGACTGGTTTGCTTCGAATAATGATAATATGTCCGAGGGGAGTGACATGTCTACCCACAGACTGTTGTTTCAGTGAGCTGGCAGTGTAAAAACCCAACTAAGCTTGTCCTGTCCTTGTCCTTGTGTAGACATGTCTTTCCTCTCATACACATTATCTTGATTCTGAGTTAATCAATCTTTGCTCTTACTACTTAATAGTACATGCTTAGCAAATCAGCAAATACTAATTGTAAAGTCTTTAATTTGATCCGACCTTGGTTCAAGGGTAAGGTCAGCACTCTAAACATTAGGTTCAAGGGTAAGGCCAGCACTCTAACCATTAGGTTCAAGGGTAAGGCCAGCACTCTAACCATTAGGTTCAAGGGTAAGGCCAGCACTCTAACCATTAGGTTTGAGGGTAAGGCCAGCACTCTAACCATTAGGTTTGAGGGTAAGGCCAGCACTCTAACCATTAGGTTCAAGGGTAAGGCCAGCACTCTAACCATTAGGTTCGAGGGTAAGGCCAGCACTCTAACCATTAGGTTCAAGGGTAAGGCCAGCACTCTAACCATTAGGTTCAAGGGTAAGGCCAGCACTCTAACCATTAGGTTTGAGGGTAAGGCCAGCACTCTAACCATTAGGTTTGAGGGTAAGGCCAGCACTCTAACCATTAGGTTTGAGGGTAAGGCCAGCACTCTAACCATTAGGTTAAAGGGTAAGGCCAGCACTCTAACCATTACACCATTGATGCAGTTTTTAATAGTATTGTTATATGAATGTAAATGTTATTAAAGGCCACTTCTTACCAAAGCATTTGACTATATCTGTTGTATTTTATACAAATTTTGCGATCTGATACTTTTTATTTATTTTATTATTATAGGTGAAGGTATTAAAGTATCGATGAATGATTTTATCATAAAATCTTCAGCAATAGCATTACAGGTGAGAAAAACATTGCATTGTGGGTATGAGTAACTTGATGGAATTAATTTCATGGTTTAACAAACTTTCAATGCTACAGTGGGATTTGCCATGGTCGTGATCGTATGGTAGTTGGATTTATAACTAGCCATGCAATCAGTACCTATCATCACCAAAGTTGTGAGTTCGAACCCTGTTCATGGCGAGGTGTACTCGATACAACATTATGTGATAAAGTTTGTCAGTGACTTGCGACAGGTCGATGGTTTTCTCCGGGTACTCCGGTTTCCTCCACCAATAAATACGATATTACTGAAATATTGTTGAAAGTGGCATTAAACACCATAACCATAACCCCTCAATGCGACAGTTGAACTATGTTTTCTCACATGATATTATACATGTTTTACAGGCATATTTGATGTGAGATACCAATGTGAGTTTCATGCATTGCACATCACATGACCCTTTTTGAGCACACAATGCAAAAAGAATTGCATCATTGCATCACAATGTGAGAACATTCCAAAAACAAACCATTTTCCATGAGCCTGAAAAATATTGAACTTGCGATAGTTTCAAACTAAAAAATACCATATTAATACTTTCAAGTTGCTTATTTACAGTTTTGTATTTTAAGATATAAAACTAAAACGGGTCCAGGACAAAAGCCCCCCCCTGAACATAAGCCCCCCTGACAAAAAGCCATCCAATAATAAAAATATAAGTTAATATTTTTTCTTACATATATATTTTTTTTCCTGTGTCTTTGTGTAACTGTATAGATATGTAAAATTTCCGTTAGATTTTATAACATGATTCAAGACCTTTTTTACCCCTGTATTTTAATTCATTTATTTTTGGAACATGAAGCTATCATAAACAATTGAAGAATTTGTTTAAGAATTATAATAACCCTCATCAAAGAAAGTAAAAACAAAAATAAAGTTGTTTTATCTTTAAAAAATCATAGTATATAAAGAAAAAACGAAGTGAGCAAATAACTCGCTCATTACTTTTAAGAACTTCAAAGGCTGAAAAGGTAATTATTGTTTATAAATAAAACAACTCTTGCTTAACTTTACCTGATTAATTTCAATTTAAGCCAAATTAAGGTAGTGTTATTTTTAATTTACCCTTTATAAATGAACATGTGGAAATTATGTTTTTAAAGTATTTTATTTTTTGTATTAATTCTTGAAGATATCTTTTAATATCACCATCAATATAAAACAAATGTAATAAGATTGTATGATTATTTCATTATTGGGGGCTTTTTGTCAGGGGGGCTTTTATCCTAGGGGGACTATTGTCCAGGGAGCTTTTGTCCTGTTCCCAACTAAAACGCATATGATAGTGTCAAATCAGTTTTTTCTTTCATTAAACCACATAGTGTAAAAGTAAAATATGTTTTTCTAGTGACGGCCATTTTAAAGTGGGACATCAGGCCTCGACATTAACGTTTGTCCGATTGTCCTGTACCAGTATCACGGTTGTCCGACTGGACAAGTGAAAAAATGACTGTCCTACCTTTTGATTATTATTTTCTATAATAAAAATGTGTTGCTTTGTCATTTTTACAGACTAAAACTTCGTAAATAATAATTTTAATGTGTGTAAAAATATCGGTTTCCATTGAAGTACACTATCGCCAATTACAACGGTGAACCAAGAGATATTCCGAACATATACTTGATCTGTATCTTTTCAGCGATTTGTTTATAAGACAACTGGCATTTATTAACAATGATGAAATATAAATAGATTTGTTTATAGTGTTTCCTTCCCCTACACAATAATTCCCTGGAAACGTAAATACCATGCACATCGGCATGGATCTATGATATCCCCTGATCTTAGAAAGTACCGATTTACAACAAGCAGCGGAGCTCAATTCAACCAGAAATGTTAAGGCGTCTGATATTAATTTCCATTGAGGGACATTCAGTAGCTGATTTTGATACAAAATCTGCATTCAATTTCAATAGATGGTGAACAACGACGTGATTCAATCCACATTATATGATTACCGCTTAGATGGACCTGCTATTCGAGAACCAATCTTACAAATTTATTATTAGACACTCATACCATGATGACATCGTTTGATACCAATGACTTTATGTCTAAGTGTATGTTAATTTGTCGATTAAAGATGTCATAATCATAATGTCTGTTAGTATTAATAATGACACGACGAGATAATGTTTGTGAGACAATAACCAAAACATTTTATACAAATTGTTGATAATTATTCTCTGGTTTTTATAATTTTTATTATTATTTTTTTGGACAACTAAAAGATTGAGTTGGACAAGTACTTTTTAGCTCACCTGGCCATAGGCCATGTGAGATTTTGTCATGAGTAATTGTCCGTCCGTCCATTAGCTTTTCACATTTAACTCTTCTCTGAAACCGCTGAACAGATTTCAACCAAACTTGCCATAAATGTTCATTGGATGGTCCTCTACCAGATTTTGGTGTAGATCGGAAATTCAACATGGCTGCCAGGGCCAACAACGTGTTCTGATTGGTTGAAACCTTGAAAATCTTCTTGTCAGAAACCACTAAACCAATTGAATTGTGACTTTGCAGGAATGATCATTGGGTGGTCATGTACTAAATTTGTGAATCGTTTGCCGATCGGAGATTCAAGATGGCCACCATGACTCGACTTAGTTTTAACATAGGACCCTATGGAAAAAATATTTAAAAGTCTTTAACTCTGAAACCAATAAGTAAATTTAAAACAAACATGGCATGAATCATCCTTAGGTGGTCAACTTTCAAAATTATGTGCAGTGACCCCGACCTCCATCCAAGATGGCTGCCATCAGCGAACATAGTTTTAACATAGGACCCTATGGGAAAAATGTTTAAATTTTTTTTCCTCTGAAACCAGTTAGCCAATTGAAAGCAAACATGGCATGAATGGTCCTTAAGTGGTCAACTTTCAAAATTATATCCAGTGACCCAGACCTCCATCCAAGATGACCGCCATCAGCGGTCATAGTTTTAACATAGGACCCTATGGGAAATATGTTTAAAAATCTTCTCCTCGGAAACCAGTAAGCCAATTTAAAGCAAACATGGCATGGATGGTCCTTAAGTGATCAATTTTCAAAATTGTGTCCGGTGACCCTGACCTCCATCCAAGATGGCCACTTTCAGCAGACATAATTTTAACATAGGACCCTATGGGGAAAAACTGTTTTAAAATCTTCTCCTCTGAAACCAATCAGCCAATATAGCAAACATATCATCGATGGTCCTTAGGTGGTCAACTGCCAAAATTATGTTCAGTGGCCCCGATCTCTGTCCAAAATGGCCACCGACAGCGGACATAGTTTTAACATAGGACCTATGGGAAAATTGTTTAAAAGTCTTCTCCTCTGAAACCAGTCAGCCAATTTAAAGCAAGCATGGCATGGATGGTCCCTGGGTAGTATACTTTCAAAATTGTGTCCGGTGACCACGACCTCCATCCAAGATGGCTGCCATGAGCAGACATAGTTTTAGCATACATTGTAGAACCCTACAGGATTTGAATAGTAAAACTTAGATGTATTCGGCATGCAGACATTCTTAAGAGGGCTTATTTATGTCAGGTGAGCGAGACAGGCTCACCTGAGCCTCTAGTTTTAGTTAGTTGTCCAAAGGGACAAGTTAAAAAAATGTTAATGTAGAGGCCTGGACATAAATATGTGATAATTTGGTGAATGATGTGAGGAAAATAATTAGTAATGGTCAATGATGTGAGATGAGACAAGTCAACCGTCGGGTTCACATTTCTTACATCAGAAACGAAGCAAGCCTCATCTTTGACTTGAAAATGTGAACCCTCGGGTGGCATTGTCCCATCTCATGGATTCTGATTACCCCTTTGGTATCTTCAAACTCTTCTAGACCATTGAAGTAAAAATATGGTCAGTCAGTAATACCTTTAACTAGTTAAATTTACCCCAAATAACCTAACTATTTATTTATTTTGAAGTAAAATCATAGGTTCTGTCTACACAACTAGGTTCAAATGTATTTAACCCTTACATGTCCAAAGAGCCTATTTTTAGGCTTTTTAAACCACCCTTCGAGTGCCAACGGCCTATTTGTAGGCTTTGCGTAAAACGTCATTCATCGATGACGTCACAGTAAACATGACGTCACAAGTTCAATGATAGTGCCGTTCTATAATATATATTTTTTTTAATTTTTTTTTTATTCAGAACCTACCCCTTTACAACGGTGGCAAGCATCAACGTACCAATGTGTGCGTCTAATAATAATAAATTATACAACTATATTAAAATGAGTATTAATCATACACGAACATTGAATATAACACATTTGAAATCATCAAAGAATAAAAAAATATCATTGTCATTGTCATAAAAGTCATAACATATTATCACAGAAACAATTGTGTCATTCTTCATTAAAACAAAATTATATACATTGTATATTTTTAATTACACTTAATTATAAATAAAATATAAGAATGACATATAAAATAAAAGAAACACAATATTAAGCGAGTTCCTGATCATCGTTCCTGATCATCGACACATGACTCAATTAAAATAGTTCGCTCTTTCATCATTTTACATAATTAGTCTTTTTACTGAACTGGTCGAGCAAGAAACCAAGCTCACTGTTAAAACTAAAACTAATACAAAAGTCACCGCAGCTTTTGAAAGGACGGTAGCTCTGAAAACGCAAGATCCGGATAAAATGTTTTTATTACTGTTTCTATTTCTTCGAATAGTTCTTGTCTGATAATGATTGGTATATGCACTGCGCATAATGATTGGTATATGCACTGCGCATCAAATTAACTGAACGGCGTAACAAATCATTTAAAGAGAGGTGTAAAGTAATCAAACATCTCTTCAATTCATTTACGGAGAAGTGCATTATTTCCAGTATTATAGTTAGATAGACATGTCACCCCACTCGGATACAATATCCTGATTCCGAGCCAACCAGTCATTGCTCTTTCTCCTTAATGCTACGTACTTAGTGGAGAAGCAACAAATACCAATTTTAACCCGATCGGGGATCGAACCCATGACCTACCGCATTCGACATTTTAATAACGATTATATGTATATATATAGGCTCTGTAGGGTACCCTCTGAAATTGCCCCAACTTTCCGTTCAGGATTAGGAGTTATAAACTAGTGTCTAATTTAAAGGTCTAGGCAGGGCCGCCAAGAGAATTTTTGGGCCCCAGGGAAAAAGGAAACTTGGCCCCCCTCCTACAATTCTCCAACTAAGTCCACCACAGTGTGTCATAAGGAAGGAATCAGTACAGCAAAAATGAATTGATGAATTGTGATTTAGAAAACAGCTTTCTACTTGTTTATTTGTCTGGAGCCTTAATTATGATGAGCTGGTACATTTATTAATAGATGTATTTTTATAAACTAAAAACAATAGTCAAATTATTTTATCGACAACCAAATATAAAACATATCTTCACTAATATAATGCCCTAGGCAGCTGAATAAGTACACGTTTTAGTCTAAGTCTATAACATTTTTATTTGAAAAAGCATAGGGCAAAACAATTTCAGCAGAAAATGTTATTCAGATAGGATTCCGAGGCTTTGGAAAAAATTACCAAGAGGAACCCTCGTGCCTCGTTTTACCCACTTGCCTTCATAAGAATATTAATCAGTTTAAAGTTAAACTGAAGTCAATATACCAAAATTTGGTAGAAACTACTTTTGATGCCAACAACTACTGTAGGCCTACTTTGGTCAGTTGACTTGTGCGTGTCCGAGATGTCATCCTTTTTTTTATTTCTCTCAGTCTCTCTCTCGACATCTTTTGTACCAACCCGCTCAGCATACCTTGATTATAATTTGTTTAATTTGTATGTTGCAATGTTTGACAATGACAATGTGGTGACTGACGAAGTGAAATTAATAAATAGATAAAAAATAAAGGGTCATCTAAACGGAATCAATTGAGTTTAACAAAAGTCGGATCATGTCTACTCACCATTATTGAGCTCCTCCCCCTGCAATCCTCGATCTGTCGATAATGTTATCAGGCGACGCCAGCTTGTTAATCAGGGCAACAGAAATAGACTTGTACGTTTTGGAAAGGGGAAACAGCGAAACTGTATTCTCTGTACTACACCAAACATAGCTCTAGAGCAATCACTATATGCTCGAGATGTAATAAAGTGGTTCATGCCATGTGCTTGTATCGGCATTGAACTTTAAGAAACATATTGAACATATTGACAATTCATAGCTTTTGTCAATATATATTTTTTAGATGGATAGATTAACGTGTTGAAAGAACAAAACTTAACGGGTGAAAAAAAAAACACAGATCACAGGCAATAATTATATCTTTGTTGAACTTTCTCATAGATAAGGTTAAAATCCAACACTCATTACTCGGAGCTGGACTAGAGAGATACTCATGTCATTTATGTTGATTCTTTCAACTTTACATGTGAATATTTACCATGCTTCCTCCATACTATTTGTTATTTAATGTTGATATATATAACAGAGAGTTATGGTATTTAACGTCACTTTCAACAATATTTAAGTTATATTGTGGTGGTCAGATTTTTTTTTAATGGAGGAAACCGGAGTACCCGGGGAAAACCATCAACCTACCGGAAGTCACAGAAAAACTTTATCACATAATGTTGTATCGAGTACACCTCGCCTGAGTGGGATTCGAACTCCCAGCGTTAGTAGTGATAGGCAGTGATTGCATAGCTAGTTGTAAAAAAAATATCCAACTAACATAATATCACGACCACGACGTATATTGGCATTGTTTTTTTTAGGGCAAAAGCGTATGTCAAATTTTACATTTATTTCATTATTTAAAGTGTGATAAACGTGCATGCAATTTTACATTATTAGATTCAATAAAGTGTGGGGAAAAAAAACAAGTGTACAATTTTACATTAGACACATTTTTTTTTTAAATACATCAGTAATTTTCTATTTTACCCATTAAAGTCTGAAAAAAGATTGTGCAATTTTACATTGTAAATTTATAACCCACAAAGTCAAAACACGTGTGTGTCATTTTACATTGTAAATTTACAACCCACAAAGTCTAAACACGTGTGTGTAATTTTACATTACAATTTACACCCCACAAAGTCAAAAAACGTGTGTGCAATTTTACATTAGGTCATGTACTGTGACGTTTTACACTGATAACGTCATGACTTCACAGTAAACAAATTTGACTAAAAATCCCTTGGCACTGATCAGTGAAAAGGGCTTGGCATCCAAAGGGTTAAAAAGATGGTATTTGAAAATCTTTAGTTATGTGACTAATGCATCATGGGAGCATCAGTTATAACTGTTGTATAATAATATGGTTATTTTGTTTATTCAGAGAGTTCCAGCAGTAAATTCAGTATGGCAAGGAGAGGAGGCCAAAATGTGTAGCAATGTTGATATTAGTGTAGCCGTAGCAACAGATCAAGGGCTGATAACTCCAATAGTAAAAAATACAGCACATTTAGCTGTTGATGATATTTCTAATACAGTAAAGGTAACATTATAAAAGCATTATATATTTTAAAATAACTCCACTCAGATTCTACATATATGATTCTTTTAGCCACATCTTTTGTGGACTGAGTGTTGCTCAATTTTTTGTTTTCTGTGTAATGTTTTGTAGATCATTGCTTGTTTTTTTTTGTTTTTTTGTGGTCTTTTTTCTTTAGTCATTGTATTGTATGTCCTTCTTTGACTTGCAGTTTTTGATTACCCCTTTGATATCTTCAAACTTTTCACTTTTCCATAAACAACCATCAATTACTTTTAATTCAATAAATGATTTATATATTTGTACTTGTTTTGTAAACAAGTGTGTAACAATAAAGTAATTATCATACTTTATTACATGTAACTCTAAATATCATTTTTTTACCTGTATGTAAAAATAACAAACAAATCTCAGACAGGTAAAATTATGTACAACTTTCCATTTTCAAGACAAAAAACTGTGTAAGAATACAGAAGACACTGACTCTAGAATGCAAAATTTTGTTTCAAAGTTTAAAGTTTTCTTGAGGATTATAAAATGATTGATGATCAGATTACAGTCAAATCTGCCATAGCGACCCACTGTATTAAGCGACTTCCTGTCTTATCCAACCTATTTCGAATCCTGTCAATTTTCTCTATATATTTTAACTACATTAAACGACTACCTGCTTAACGTGACCAACGACCGTCATTTTTTGTATATAATTTTCACTGTAGGTTTTCCCCTAAAGACATGGTAAAACTTGTTTTGGCACAGTAAAACATGATAAAACTACAGGTGTCTTTATCAAAATACTAATGACTCTGTAATAGAATTGATGACATAGTAAAACTACTAGTGACATAGTAAAACTACTAGTGACATGATAAAACTAACTGATGACATGGTAGTTCTATTGATGACAGTAGTAAAATTAGACAATTTAAAACTACTGATGACATGGTAGTTCTATTGATGACAGTAGTAAAATTAGACAATTTAAAACTAACTGATGACATGGTAGTTCTATTGATGACAGTAGTAAAATTAGACAATTTAAAACTAATTGATGACATGGTAGTTCTATTGATGACAGTAGTAAAATTAGACAATTTAAAACTAACTGATGACATGGTAGTTCTATTGATGACAGTAGTAAAATTAGACAATTTAAAACTAACTGATGACATGGTAGTTCTATTGATGACAGTAGTAAAATTAGACAATTTAAAACTAATTGATGACATGGTAGTTCTATTGATGACAGTAGTAAAATTAGACAATTTAAAACTAACTGATGACATGGTAGTTCTATTGATGACAGTAGTAAAATTAGACAATTTAAAACTAACTGATGACATGGTAGTTCTATTGATGACAGTAGTAAAATTAGACAATTTAAAACTAACTGATGACATGGTAGTTCTATTGATGACAGTAGTAAAATTAGAAAATTTAAAACTAACTGATGACATGGTAGTTCTATTGATGACAGTAGTAAAATTAGACAATTTAAAACTACTGATGACATGGTAGTTCTATTGATGACAGTAGTAAAATTAGACAATTTAAAACTAATTGATGACATGGTAGTTCTATTGATGACAGTAGTAAAATTAGACAATTTAAAACTAACTGATGACATGGTAGTTCTATTGATGACAGTAGTAAAATTAGACAATTTAAAACTACTGATGACATGGTAGTTCTATTGATGACAGTAGTAAAATTAGACAATTTAAAACTAACTGATGACATGGTAGTTCTATTGATGACAGTAGTAAAATTAGACAATTTAAAACTAACTGATGACATGGTAGTTCTATTGATGACAGTAGTAAAATTAGAAAATTTAAAACTAACTGATGACATGGTAGTTCTATTGATGACAGTAGTAAAATTAGACAATTTAAAACTACTGATGACATGGTAGTTCTATTGATGACAGTAGTAAAATTAGACAATTTAAAACTAATTGATGACATGGTAGTTCTATTGATGACAGTAGTAAAATTAGACAATTTAAAACTAACTGATGACATGGTAGTTCTATTGATGACAGTAGTAAAATTAGACAATTTAAAACTACTGATGACATGGTAGTTCTATTGATGACAGTAGTAAAATTAGACAATTTAAAACTAACTGATGACATGGTAGTTCTATTGATGACAGTAGTAAAATTAGACAATTTAAAACTAACTGATGACATGGTAGTTCTATTGATGACAGTAGTAAAATTAGAAAATTTAAAACTAACTGATGACATGGTAGTTCTATTGATGACAGTAGTAAAATTAGACAATTTAAAACTACTGATGACATGGTAGTTCTATTGATGACAGTAGTAAAATTAGACAATTTAAAACTAATTGATGACATGGTAGTTCTATTGATGACAGTAGTAAAATTAGACAATTTAAAACTAACTGATGACATGGTAGTTCTATTGATGACAGTAGTAAAATTAGACAATTTAAAACTACTGATGACATGGTAGTTCTATTGATGACAGTAGTAAAATTAGACAATTTAAAACTACTGATGACATGATAAAACTACAAGAGAGATGGTGACATTTTAATTTGGATAAATTAAATTTTCTTTTTATAGGATCTAGCAGTACGGGCAAGACAAAGTAAACTTCAACTGCACGAATTTCAAGGTGGAACTTTTACGTAAGTACAAATTGAATCAAATACTTTAATGTTTGTGTATTTCAACTAATGTAAACCCCTATTTTTAACTTACCTGGTAAATGACCTAGTGAGCTGTCAGTATCATTTGGTGTCCATTGTCTGTTTGGCATTCTTCGCCATTAATTTATTCCAGTTGAGTGATACAGAATCTTTTGAACCTCTAGTTTTTTTTATTTCAGGAGTGTTGGCAGATGTTGCTTTCTTCTTTCCTGACCTTTTATTTTAAGTATATAAAGCAGATAAATTTCAAACGAAGTCTTAATGGTTGTAATTTTGCCCCATTTTTTTCAGATTTTCCTACTAGAAAATAATTTGACATACTCTACATTTTGTGTAGTTTTTATCTCCCTGAACTTGTTGTTAATCAAGACAGCAATGCCATAAACTTAGTCAACATTTTTAAAGACTACCTCTGTGAGAAAATGGTTATTGTGTTCACCCTGAGTGCAGTAGATTGAGGTAATTATATAAAATTGGTATTTGTTGCTTTTCCTGCTTAGCAAGCAGAATTAAGGAGTAAGAACAAAGACTAGTTGGTTTGGAGTTATGATAATGTGTCCAAGTGGAGCAACATATCTACACGTGAATTGTTGTCTCAGTGAGGTAGCGTTATGAACATCCAATTGTGTTAATCTAGAATAAAACAGATATCATCATCATCTCGTCAAAAAGTAACTTGTTCTCACCATGATATAGCTGAAAAAAATGTGGTGTTGAACAACAATCAATCACTTACTCACTCGACATGTTTTACGCTACTGTATAATGAATATTCTACAATCTTTTTTGTTATTTAATAATCTCTAGTAACAATTTATTGGGTTTTCTTTTTCAGAATCTCAAATTTAGGAATGTTTGGAATTAGCGAATTTTCAGCCATTATTAATCCACCGCAGACAGCAATAATGGCAATCGGAACATCACGCCTTGTCGCTGGAGAAGACGGACACCCTCAAACAAATATGACAGTTACATTATGTTACGATAGTCGTGTTATTGATGAAACAAACGCTTCAGAATTTTTAGAAGTTTTTAGGGAATTATTAGAGAACCCTAGATTAATGATTGTAGGAAGTTCTTTGTCATCTAAACTTAAAGCTGTGAATTGATGTTAAATTTGTTAAAGTTATACATGGACAGTTTGCTTAAAGAAAGTCTTTTATATGTTGTCTGGTATATACACAATTCTATTACAGGAATTTTGCTGGTATGTCTTGTAGTCACGATATAGCTGAAAGTGACGATAAACACCATTATTGATTCATTTGACTTTGACACATCAAGGCTCATTGTTATTTTTTAGATTGAATTTTAATATCGATGAATTGTAGACTTGATAATATCTATTATCATTATTTTGTTTATTTTCCCTTTGATGTTTAAAACCAATACGTTTCATATCACGTTAGCACTGAGACGATTCAAATTATCGCTAATCGCTAAGCGTTGTCAAGGACGTTTAGTAATATCACTGTTTTCTAATATGACGTTATAATGAAGTCACATTACCAAATCCTTGATAAACATACTATCATAGCGATAAAATAATTAAAGATGTTTTTTAAAACTCGAGGACGTTTCTCAGTCATCTCTCATCTCGGGCTGCGCCCTTCGATGAGAGATGAGTGAGAAACGTCCTCTCGTTTTAAAAAACATTGTTAATCACTTATTATCAAGTGTGATATCTTTGATTTCTAATATGTAATTATGTGACATTATATTAATGTCACTGACATCACCTGAATTCTTGATAATTATACTATTGTTGATATGTTTTGCTTGAAATGGACCTCTCATCGCTTCTCACATCTCAGACTTTGCCTTCGATGTGATATTGTCTGAGATGTGATATTGCTATGAGAAATCCATTCTCACAAATCCAATCAACGATAGTATATGACATTTTATATTTATACATGTATTAGTAAAACTGAAAACAAAAGGCATTGATTGGTTCTGATTTAAAAGAAAATCATTAATTCTGAGTTACATATTCAAGAGATAGAATTGTGATTTAGTGAGATCTCCATAGAAGTGTATGCAAAGTGCTAAGTACGTTTCAGTCTTTGTGCTAATATTTTATGATATATTTTCTTTATTGATGTATTTGTTTAATAAAATACGAGTTTTATTTAGTTATTTTTTTTAAAACTGAAATTTTTTTTTTGTTGTTTTTGTTTTGCTGCTAGTATTTCTAGTAGGCTGTTCAAACCAATGCATTTACACTATTTTGTCTTAATCACAATCAAATCAGAGAAAAATGTTGGAAAATCAGAATTTCTAGGGGGTTAAATATATGTCCAACAAATTTAACCTTCCATTATTTTCAAAATAATTTGCAATACATTGAATAAATTATAGCTCATTGCAACTGAAAATTTATTAAATAAAAATTTGTTGGATTTCAAAATTATTATGCTTTTTCATGTGATAGTTTGTTATCATAAGAGACATCTTAGCGTCAGAGACAATTATGTATATGTCTTCTGGGATAGGATTTTTTTTACAAAAGGTTCCTTCAATGATGCAGTTAAAGAAATATTGTTAATAATTATGATAAAAAAATTATTAAATTATGTTAATGAGTTTATCATCTAATTATAGTTATTTATTATTGACTCTCCGATCAAGTAAATATGGAATTGAGATATTTTCTTATTTTTGTGCCCACACCGCTTGGCTTCGGTGGCAATGAGTTTTTTGTCCCCTGCCTTGTGCCTTGGGGGGGGGGGGGGGTAGTAGGGATATGGTGTTTAACGCCACTTTATACAATATTTCAGTAATATCGTGGCAGTCAGTTTTATTGGTGGAGGAAACCCGGAGTACCCTGAGAAAGCCACGTACCTGCCGCAAGTCACTGACAAACTTTATCACATAATGTTGTGCACCTCGCCCTGGTCGAGATTCGAACTCACAACATCAGTTGTGATAGGTGATCATGGCCAGGACGATCCCTCAACCAAGTTCGACCGCTTGAGATGTGACATAATATTATATCAAATACACCTCGCCTGAGCGGGATTCAAAACTACAATGTTAGTTGTGTGTGTATTGGGTGGCTATAATAATTCCTGGAATACAACAGGTCTGTTTTATTCTGACAAGTTATGTTCACTTCTGGTAAATTTTACCTTCAGAAGTCTTGAAAAATATTTGAATGTCCATGTATAAAGATTCTAGCTCATTTCTCTGCAGGCCATGGGATTATTAGTGTCCATCATCTGTTATCATTGTTAATGTTTTCACATTTGGAGAACTGTTCAACTTAATGGAACTGAACTTGACAGTGATAATTCAGATTATGAGATTTAGATACAGAAGTTGCCCCCTCTTATAAAAAAAAAAGGGTGGTATGGTGTTTAACGCTTTTTTCAACAATATTTCAGTTATATATCAAAATTTGAGGGTATGCTTTATTGGTGGAGGAAACCAGAGTCCCCAGAGAAATCCAGCGAACTGTCCCCAAGTCACTGATAAACTTTATCATATAATGTTGTATCGAGTACACCTTGCCATGAGCGGGATTTGAACTCACAACGTTAGTAGTGATAGGCACTGATTGCACAGGTAGTTGTAAATCCAACTACCATATGATCATGACCACGATGGCCCCTCGTATAAGGCCATCCCCTCTGGCATGAAAAAGTTGCATTATATAAGAGAGGTGACCTCTCTTAAATGGACAGTTTGGTAGTGTTTTACTATTTCATTGCATCTGAAATCTGGCTAGATAAAAGGGTGGCTTTTGGTGGGAGTGGCATTATAAAAGGGGGACTACTGTATGCAAATGAAGTTGATCCCCCATCTTGTATGGCTAGTAGGCTTTCATAATGAAGTAAATTTCCAGAAATAAAAATACTATATCATTTGCCATAACGTGTCTGTTATATTTAGATATAAGTTTATGCAAATGAAAAAAGGAATTGTTGTGCAAATTTCAGTCAGATTCTTTGACATATTGTTATACTACCCATCAACTTGTAGAATTGTATAATATAATTTTACTAGCTTTAGACAGTAAGCAATATACAAGTGTAATGTTTGCTGATATAAGCAAAGCTTTCGACACTGGATAAAAGGTGCTTTTGCTCAAACTGGAAAAATATGGTATGGGGACAATTTGCTTCCATGGTTAAATAGTTATTTATTGAACCCACACAAAGAGTTGTCATAAAAGATGCTCTATCAGTCATTGTCAGCTCAAAGCAGGGGTCCCTCAAGGTTCAATTTTAGGCCCATTATTTTCAGTATTTATCAATGACATTGCATATGGAATTACTACAAGTGTCATTACAAACAGCATTATATTGCTTGGTCTTCCAAAAGGTCCTCGAAACCCATTTACAAGTTATTAACATCTTTTCTAGCAGCGGACAAAACTAACATTTTTTCTATCAGCCCACAAAACGGGTTTCAGAGTTACTGTGACACTAGCCACTCAAAAAGGGGTGTGTGGTGAACTATACATAAGTAAAACGGCAGCTGGACCTAGAAACAAAAGTTAGTAGAACGAGAGAGTTGTAACACGAAATGTTGTAAAATATGGATAAATGGTTCAAAGATATACTTCCAGACAAAGATCCATACCATAATCGCAGGAGGGACCAAATGAGGAAAAAGGGGGGTCCAGAATTCGAGTGCCTGTGACCCTACCATGAGTCAAAGAGACGATCGGTGCTAACACGTATACTATTTAACAACTCACTCGAAATGGTAGATAGTCATGGAACAGACAATGCAAAATAATATCATTGTTTGCCTTATCACATTTTTAAACATGTAAAACTCTGAACTGTTGGAAATGACCGTCCATCAAATTTATCAGTCTGGAGCAATAATGAGGGATTAATGAACACGGCAATGTTGTTTTTACGCAAAATCTAGAGAAGTATCCGAAGGACATGGATTTCGAATGAATGAAATGGCTATATCAGAATAACTCGCATTACAATCAGACGGAAGAATTGGCCTACAGATTAGAATTAGATAAAAAACGGACGAGGAAAAGGGGCAATCAGAATCCACAGGATAGACAACACAATGACCAAAAGAAAAGGAACAAACAACGAGCTACAAACACTACACAGAAAACTAACATTAGCGACCAGCGGGAACATAATATAATGACTGGATTATTCGGGTTAGGTCATCCCCCCAGAAATTCAGTATGTATAGATCATGCATCAAATCTTCCATAGAGGTATTAAAATACAACTAAATCCATCAAATTTGGGCTCAAAATAATCCCTATATATTTAACTTCAATTATCAATTTTAATTATTCCATTCCATTCCATTCAGTAGTTTTCACAATACTACAAAGTGAAAGGAACTTTTTTCTTTAAAAGGGACTACTTTTGTATAATGTAGTAATTAAGCTCTGATTGGTAAATTAGTGGTTTGACTCATTATGTATCTATTTTGCCTTGTTTTCATGATTTTCTTATTGGGTTTTGGTACTGTTCTGACAGTGTGGAATTTTGTGTTTTTCATTTTATTGGATATTAAATCGGTATGTGTAGGTTTTTATTGTTGTGTTTATGGCCGGTGAGAATGTTGTGATCTATCCCTTCTATATTTGTGTGCCTGTCCCAAACCAGAACTTCGATAGTCCCCCTTTTCTGCCAGTAATTTCAGTATTTAGGAATTTGATATTTACCATACGATCACGACCACGAAAGCTCCTATTCGTATTCAGTATTTAAAATATTCTGCATAAATTATCCAACATATCTTCTATATGAGTAGCATGGGCATGGCGGGTGTACATATCTTATAAGATACAGGAACAACTTACCCTTCGCGAGCACCTGGAATGCCCACAATTTTTGGTGGGGATCCATGTTGCTCATCTTTTTAGTTTTCTGTATTGTTTTGTGTTTTGTTTGTCTTCGTCTTGTGTCTTGTGTGTCCAATGTTGCCAGTGATTGCCCTCTGTCTTGTGTGTCCATTGCTGCCAGTGTCTCTGGATTGTCCATTCTTAATTGCTGCTTCGGTTTTCTCTAATCTTTATTATAACGATATTATAAATAAAGTTTTTATTTTTTATCGAAAACTACAATATATATCTTCAAACAGATGTTATATAATGAATGATTCTACATAAAATTATACTACATACAACTATTTATCACAGATATTAATACATGATTATATAGACACAGTTACACATGATGTAAGACAGAACAGGATGGAAGAACTATATTGCCAATTTTAATGCCCAAAGCTTCAATAACCAGACAAAACATCAGACTTTTAAATGTTTCAGAACATTGGAAATAAATATGAAAAGGAAGATATATCTTGCACAAAAACCAGTTCAAAATTAGATTTACACATACTTATACATACAGTCTCAGTTTCAACAAATACAGCAATAATTAGTGTTATTCTGGCAAACAATCAAAGACTGGAACAAAGTGTGAGAAAATTTAGGTCATACCAACAAGCTAAACAGTTCAATATGTAGGTACGATTTATATTTCTGCATATTCTGGTATGAATGCACAAACTTGTAAAAGTGAACCAACCAAGAACTAGCTCAATCAAATTACAATTGCCCCATTGGTTTCTCAGCAAATTTTAATGAGAATTATATAAAGACTTAATTAATCAGACTGTTACAGAAAACATGCTAGAAGAAAACTTTGAGCTGGTGATCAGAAGCAGTAAATCAAAGAACAGATAATACAATGGTCAAAAGACGAAAAGATAAGCAATGTCATACAAAACAGTAACAAAGTGCTTAAATAAAGTTACTTTCTAAATTTCATTTTCTAATTACCAATGTAAATGTTGTATCCAGTAGGAGAAATTTCTATTTTTATTAATGGCAGCCATATTGGGTGTAAGGCAAGCTGCCAATTCATCATGATATGCAAAATTTGGGTTTAATTTGTTTGACAATTTCTGAGAAAGCTATTTTTAACACATCACTAATAGAAAGAATAATGTTGCCATCTTGAATTGGCAATTGATATGTAAAACACACATTTTTACAGCTCAACCTTTCACATACTATATGGAAAGATTATTAAATAAAATGTCATAAAAGTTCATTATAAGTCATGGCTGCCATTTTGAATTTCCAATTTAAAAGGAAAATAAAATCAGAGAATATAAAAATATAAAAATTAATGTATGACTCAGACATTGATGTGTGTGAAGCATTGACAACAGATTGTATAAACAAATAAATCAATTATATATAAATTTCATTACTTTAATTTTGAGTAATTAGAAGTATATTATAAAGTACAGAAAATAGAAAAATTATAATTCCTCATTTTCTTTTTTGCTTTGTTATTTTTTTTGTTTGGAAATTCAAACTACATTTTATACAAAAAAATAGTCAAATAATTTTAGTTTGCATAACCATGAAAAAAATCAATCAGAAAATTACATATTTCAAAGACATTTTGATCATACATGTATTTGACAAGCTAAATAAATGTAAAAAATACTAAAAACACATAATTAGGTTTGAATTCTCAAGGCACACAGGCCATAAATAAATCTTTTACTTTGATTCAAAATAATAATAACAATACAAAAAGAAGCAATTCTTATCCATACCCTAATATAGGCCAACGTTTTATCATCACAAAGTAGCATTTTAAGCTTTATTATAAAAACGTAGATGTTCCACGCTAAAACACTGTCAATATAATATCCCTATGTCGAGATATCACATACCAACATTCTAAAATTTATTATTCAATGTGAAAAATTGTAAAATTGTTATCATATACCAACATGAATTTATCACATACATGTAGGAACATCCTAAAGGCTTTATCACAGACCTATATATATTTGTTTTCTGAGTAACTATATAATACCATAAAATTATTAATTATACGTCAAACCTGTTTATAAAGGGCACTGCAGGAAACCAATAATTGTGCCCCTTATGAGCAGTTCCTTTATATACAGGTTATAATTATATGCACTATTCATTAAAGAAAAAGAATGAGACTGTACTTTATAGACAGTGATTTGTTATATTAGAGGGTGTCCTTTATAGACAGTGATTTGTTATATTAGAGGGTGCCCTTTATAGACAGTGATTTGTTATATTAGAGGTGCTCATTATAGACAATGATTTGTTATATTAGAGGTGCCCTTTATAGACAGTGATTTGTTATATTAGAGGTGCCCTTTATAGACAGTGATTTGTTATATTAGAGGTGCCCTTTATAGACAGCGATTTGCTATATTAGAGGTGCCCTTTATAGACAGTGATTTGCTATATTAGAGGGTGCCTTTAAAGGCAGGTTTGACAGTATTTATTGATCAGATTTAAATATTTTCATTTTCTTGCATAGTAAGATAAATTATTGGTGATGATATCCATATAAATTCATAAATCTCTGGAATCTTATATATTTCATAATGTAAATTTAAGACATGATGGTTTGGTTTGATTTATGGAGTTTAACGCCACTTTCAATAATATTTCAGTTATGTGGCAGTCAATTCTATTGGTGGAGGAAACCAGAGTACACGGAGAAAAATCCTGACCTGTCGCAAGTCATTTACAAACTTTATCACATGTTGTATCGAGTACACCCCACCATGAACAGGGTTCAAACTCACAACTTTAGTGGTTATAGGCACTGATTGCACAGGTAGTTGTAACTATAACTACCATACGATCACGACGGCCCCTTAACCATGAAGTTTGAGAACAATGTAAATTGGAAGTTTTATATATATACAGTGTATATTGTTAAGAAAAAACTGGTAGAACATGCTAAAGTGGGTCACAGGTCACTGTAATCGAGCGGCTGTATCGAGAAACAGATACGGTGTTGAAAAAACTGTCGATACTCATAAAATATTGATAAATGCAATAAAATTTTATGCTTGTCTTCAAGAAATATGATAGACAAAACCATGTGTGAAGTTTTATGACGAAATATCTCCGATTTCTATGTAAATTAGAAATTGCTAAAATCCGAAGATGAAATATCCAATAACAAAACTAATCTTTTTTCACTATCTTTAATTTGTGTTTCTGCAGTCGTGATCATATGCTAGTTAGATTTACAACTACATATGCAATCAGCTCCTATCACCACTAAAGTTGGAAGTTTGATCCCCGTTCATGGCAAGGTGTACTCGACACAACATTATAAAATAAAGTATGTCAATGAGTTGCGACAGGTCGGTGGTTTTCTCCGGGTACTCCGGTTTGCTCCACCAATAAAACTGACAGCTACAATATAACTGAAATATGGTTGAAAGTGGCATTAAACACCATTATCCTTATCCTATCTACACTTTTTCTTTTAAATGCACATACATGTGCAGCAAAACAATTTTTGCCAACTGCAGAACACAAAGAATTGTAAAAAATAAAAATATAAAAAAATTTGAAATTTCTAAAATCTAAAATCAACAGTTTTTTCAACACCGTATTTGTTTCTCGATACAGCCGCTCGATTACAGTGACCTGTGACCCACTTTAGCATGTTCTACCACTTTTTTCTTAACAATATACACTGTATATATATATATAGAACTTCCAATTTACATTGTTCTCAAACTTCTGATGACAAAACTAATCTTTTTTCATTATGTTTAATTTGAGTTGCTGCAATATTATATTCTCATTTTTGTATACAATAAAACTATTATCACAGGTTTTTTTCTCCATATCTCATGCAATATCAGCCTTGATAGATATATCTCCCAAGCAAAAGCTTTTGACTTGATTTCAAATGAAGGCATGTAAAAACTAGAGGCTCAGGTGAGCCTGTATTGCTCACCTGACATAAATAAGTCCTCTTAAGAATGTCTGCATACCGAATACATCTAAGTTACTATTCAAATCCCATACTGCCATAGGGTTCTATGTTAAAATTATGTCTGCTCAAGGCAGCTATCTTGGATGGAGGTCGTGGTCACCGGACACAATTTTGAAAGTATACTACCCAAGGACCATCCATGCCATGTTTGCTTTAAATTGGCTGACTGGTTTCAGAAGAGAAGACTTTTAAACAATTTTCCCATAGGGTCCAATGTTAAAACTATGTCCGCTGACGGTGGCCATTTTGAATCGAGACCGGGATCACTGAACACAATTTTGGAAGTTGACCACCTAAGGACCATCGATGACATGTTTGCTATATTGGCTTACTGGTTTCAGAGGAGAAGATTTTTAAAAAAAATTTCCCATAGGGTCCTATGTTAAAACTATGTCCGCTGATGGTGGCCATCTTGGATGGAGGTTTGGGTCACTGGATATAATTTTGAAAGTTGACCATTTAAGGACCATTCATGCCATGCTTGCTTTAAATTGGCTTACTGGTTTCAGAGGAGAAGACTTAAACATTTTTTCCATAGGGTCCCATGTTAAAATTAAGTCGAGTCATGGTGGCCATCTTGAATTTCCGATCAGCAAACGATTCAGAATTTTAGTACAGGACCACCCAATGATCATTCCTGCAAAGTCACAATTCAATTGGCTTGGCAGTTTCTGACAAGAAGATTTTTAAAATTTCAGCCAATGAGAACACATTATGGACCCTGGCAGCCATGTTGGATTTCAAATCAGCACCAAAAACACAAATCTGGTAGAGGACCATCCAATGAACATTTCTGGCAAGTTTGGTTGAAATCTGTTCAGCGGTTTCAGAGAAGAAGATTTAAATGTGAAAAGCTAACGGACGGACGGACGGACGCTTACCCATGACAAAAGCTCACATGGCCTATGGCCAGGTGAGCTAAAAACGTAGATATCTAATTTAGTATATACCATGTTTTTTCCGGAATAACTGTCAAGTACAAAAAAATAGATAAATAACACAAGAATACCAATAATAATAAACTAGAGGCTCACCTGAGCCTGTATCACTCACCTGATTATATATGTAATATTTGTGTTCTAAGCATGTTTAAAGTTTTTGAGAAAAACCTTTTTATTATTATTCCCATTTGTAAACAATGTTAATACTTATCCACATAAAAAATGAAAAGTACAATCCAAAAATTATTCATGAACAGTTTGGGATCAATCAAATTTATAGTGTCTTAGAAAATCTAGATTTTCGTTTTACCAAATGTATGTTAAAACTATGCCCTGCGGTGTGGTGACACAAAAAAATAATAAAAAAAACTTTGCAATGATTATTAATGTATAGTTTGGGTTGAAGCAAATTTCTATGTTAAAACTTTGTCTTGCTGTGGCAGTCATCTTGGAATACTGATCGAAGAAAAAACAAACTTTTTAGAGGGCCATATCAGGAATATTTCTAACAATTCTATCACACATGCGGTTTCAGATGAGATTTTAGAATGTTAAATACCCTAGCAAGCATATTGAATTTCTGAATGAAACGAAAATCATGTGTAATGTTGAGGACTACCACAGTAACATTTATAACAAGTTTGATTGCATGTGGGCTAGTGTTTCTGGGAAATAGATTGGAAAGTTAAAAGCTAACGGATGCAAACAACAAAAACAATGACGATGCATACGTGTGCAAAGTTATGACAATACCTCGCACAGACCTTTGGTCCAAGGGAGCTTAAAAGTGAAGACGAAATACACATAAAAACACAATACAAAATATTCAGATGGTTTTTAGAGTATATATGATTCATAAAACATCACAAAATATTTTTACAATTCCTTTCACGAGACAATGGAAACTGATTATCAGCACAACCAAAAATTAAACTACTCAATTGCATAAATCACATCTTGTCATCTTAGATATAAAACAAGAATTATCAATTAAGCCATCTTTAAAAATACTGTTTTACAGTAATCTGGTTTAATATAATTTACAAAAAATAAACAGAATGTACAGTCAAACCCGTATTAAGAGGTCACCATTGGGACCAAGAAAACATGACCTTATAAGACACTTACCTCTTAAAAAGAGGTTCAATTCAGATAAAATTTTCTATGACAGGACAAGAAAAAGGTGACCTTTTAATACAGGTTTGACTGTACATGTATACATAGGACACATATTACCTCTGTGTCTATCTAATAATAAACTACAAGCTTTGCTTGTTGCTGAAGAGAAACTAAGGTCAGAGTGCAAAACCACAAAAATTGCCATGAAAATATAAATATATAGAAAAAAATAAAAATTGCTAACAAAATTTAAAGGAGAATATTTGTAAATATGTAAAATATAATATTCATACTATAACTCATTGATGAGTTACATTATAAAAAATATAACACGAATGACCAAATAACGTAGTTTCTCATGAATGTGTGCAGCGCATGAGTGAGTTACAATGTTGTTTGGTCATGAGTGACATATTATTTAAAAAGAAACTTGTCAATTAGTTATAGTAATTATTATAAAGATAAAAAAAAATGTGTTTGGTCATGAGCGATATATTTTTATATAGATAAAAAATGTTTCGATTTGAATTAATTAATATAAAATGAATTTAATCGCACTATATTATGTGAGTATCGTAGGGATATACTATAATGTGTAGCACTTCAAAAAACTGTAAAACCATACAAAACGGTCAAAGGGGTGCAACTGTACATACAGAAAAGTACTTCTGACAATGGGTTGATAGGTTGGTTAGTTTATGGTGTTTAATGCCACTTTCAACAATATTTCAGCTATGTCGTGGCGGTCAGTTTTATTGGTGGATGACACAGGAGTACCCGGAGAAAACCACTGACCTGTCGCAAGGCACTGACAAACTTTATCACATTATGTTGTATCGAGTACACCTGGCCATGAACGGGGTTCAAACTCACAACTTTAGTGGTGATGGACAATGATTATACAACTTGAAAATTCTGTAATTCACAGCTATCTATATAATAATAAACATAAGATTTCATATTGCATGAACAATTACCACATATTTTACCTCATACATTTTACATTTAAGACAATACATCCAACATTTGCAATAACAATTACTATCTGCATTAGAATAGGCAGTATGCCACTTAACCCCCACACCCACCACCCCCACATCCCCCTCCCCCACAACCTCCTCCTCCACATCCCCCACCACCACCTCCATCTCCCCCACCACCACCTCCATCTCCCCCAGAATCACCACCCCAGCCCCCTCCCGAATCACCACCTGTATCTCCCCCGGATGCACCACCCCAGCCACCTCCTGAATCACCACCCCATCCACCACCACCACCACCAAAATCTCCACCCCCTAAATCCCCTCCTCCACCACATCCACCACAACCTCCACATCCAGCACCATCTCCATCCCCACCCCCATCAATATCAATACCTCCAATAGCATTACCTCCATCCCCACCCCCATCAAAATCAATACCTCCATCCCCACCACTATCGGTTGTTTCACTAAACCCATAACCACACCCATTTCCTGTCCCATCATAATCACACCCCCAATCAAATCCACTATCACTGTCTAGATACATAACAGTGGCACCGCCCATATAACAAGGATAGTATCTTTTCCCATATTTCTTTCTAATATGATGATTAGAGGGTGTGGCTATTGACATTCCCACGGCGGTAAACATAGCAACCTTCCCTACATCAAGAGTTTGTATCTTCCTTTGTCCTCTCATTGCAGCTTTCTCTTTTATCTGTCCTGGCTCCCAATCCATTGGATGGGGTTGGCATAAAACATGGAGAAGTGAAATGCTAAATGCCAATGCGATATATTCTGCTACTGTATGTTCATTAGGATGCGTCAGAATGGTACCATTTACCAAATCTATGTCAGTATCATCTACCATAAATTTGAAATTCGAAAGTGCATACGAACTTTTCAAATTGATGTCTGTCCATGATTTGTCGGCCATTTTGTACAACTTGACCTTGAGATGACCTGGATCCCCAGGACTACCAATGTCTGAATTAAAAAAGAAATGATTGAATCTAAGAATAATTCATTTTAATTGGCTTAAAATTAAAATTATTTTCATAATACAAATGTATATATATATGAATTTTCTTTTCTTTGAAACTTATAAAACCTTCTCCCAGAGACAAACAAGATTAAAATATTGTGGATGTATTAACACGAGGGATGCCACTTGTGGAGCAGCAACTTCCTACCCTTCCAGAGCACCTGAGTTCACCCTCGGTTCTTAGTGGAATCTACTTTACTCGATCTTTAGTTTTATGTGTATGTTTTGTAGATCATTGTTTGACCTTTTGGCCATTGTGTTGTCTGTCCTTCTTTTGTATGATGTTTACATATTTTAAATGCATATAATCATATTTAAGTTTAAAAATAAATATTTACATCAAATCGCTATATTGCATTTGTGGTTTCGTGGAAATTGTCACACTTAATTATAACACTTGTATTTGAGGTCTCTCATCAAGATGTGTATTTATTTCTAGGCTATATTTTAATGTTAATTTTATGTAATCCAATGACGGTATGTTAAAGCATATTCAACTCACCAAGATGTTGCTGTGGTTGTGATCATATGGTAGTTTTATTTACATCTACATATACAGTGGAACCTGTCTTATCCAACACACCAAGGAATCATGGAAATGTGTCTTATTGTACAGAATGTCGGAATACTCAGGTTTTATTTTAGTTAACAGAAATACTTTGGGACCATAAACTTTTGTCGAATGTCACATGATGTCGGAAAACTCAGGTGTTGGATTGCACAAGTTCCACTGTACCATCAGCGTCTATCACCACTAAATTTCAGAGTTCAAATATGGCCCATAACCACTAGCGAGATATAATCGATACATTACTATGTGATCAAGTTCGTCAGTTGCTTATTGGCAGCTAGATCTGTGGTTTTCTCAAGGTCACACCCATAAATCTGACTGCCATAATATACAAATGTACTGTAAAAGTACTTTTATTCATTGGCACCAATGTTCGTGGTTGCTACTAAATGCTGTGATCTTACAGTTCTTGAATTAATGGTTTCAAACATTACAAGCAAAAGGAAAATTGTATTTCGTTGGATTTTAATGTTCGTGGTTTTTCTGATCCACAAAATCCATGAAAATTAGAATCCCACGATTAATAATTATTTCACAGTATCTGAAATATTGTTGAAAGTGCCGATAAACACCAAATTAACTTAACATGTAACTCACTATTTAGACCATGAACTCTGGGGATTCCTCTTCTAAATCCTGTCCAGTGTGCTGTTACAATTCCCCAATCACCATAATTGTTCTTGATCAATACAGCTCTTTCAAATTTAATTGGATCAAAAGTTACACAATCGTCATGGTTACCTACCTAATGTAAAAAGTAAGAGTAAGAGTGTATTAATACATGTACTATGAATCTAATACAAATAATACAAAGTGAATTAAAAAACCAAAGTTTTTGACAAAGTACAATTTTTACTGGATTTGTACTGGTAGGCAATTGATGAATAGGCACCAGTACACCCTTGTTCAACATGTACTACCGGTAGTATATATATATATCAGTTCTATTGCTTCCAATAGTCATGCCAGTATATGTACTCCTTGCCAGTGCCGTCTTAACGCATGGGCATGCTGGGCATTTGCCCGGTGGCCCACGAGCATAGGGGCCCTATTATAATCTATGAATGTTGTGTACAGCATGTTTTTTAATGTTTAAACACTGATTTAGTTGGAAGTACCAATACAATAAAGTAAAACATGTTTAATTTATCGACATTTACAGCTTTATTCCTGTGAGTAGTTGTGTTGGTATGTGCCCCAGTGCACTGCTTTGCCAGGGGACCTATAATGTTGTTAAGATGGCCCTGCTCCTAGCATATTGATGTCTGGATTTAATTGTTACAAAATTTTGTTTTTGCTTTGCCTTCAATAAATCAGATTTTTTTTTTACAACTTTGCCAAAAGGACTTGCACATTCCTGTACAAAAGCTATATTGGAATTAAATTCGCCACAAGGACACAACATCTTAGTACTTTAATGTGTTCTGCACATTCGACTATGTAGACCATCATATTATATCTGACGTTCCAGTTCATTTCAAACTTGTCAAAAAATTGTCATAATGATCTATGAATGATGATGAATTATGGGTTCATACATATTCATACCTGTGATGAAACAGGCAATTGATCAGATCCAATCAGTTGGCAGACGACACTGAGTTTATCTTTACAGAAGACGTGGATGGCCGACATTAACAATGGTAAGCTGTGTATTACACGACATGTAAACACCTGTTCTCCTGCCATGGAGGTGATTCTGAAAAAATAAAATAAAATAAACAGTATTATAGACCTTTCCTTTAAATATAGGGAGCCGTTGTGGTCGCGATCATGGCCTATCACCACTAACATTATGAGTTCGCATCCTGCTCATGGCGATGTGTACTTTTGATACAACATTATGTGATCAAGTTTGTCAGTGACTTGCGGCAGGTCAGTGGTTTTCTCTGGGTACTCTGTTTAATCCACCAATAAAACTGACCGCAACAACATACTAGTAATTGAAATATTGTTGTCAAACTCACAACTTTAGTGGTGATTGACACTGATTTAGCATTTGAATATATAAAGGAATTTCTTTAGAATGCTTTATCACAAAAAGTTGTATCAAGTACATTTCACCATTGGATGGGAGTCAAACTAAAAACTTTAGTGGTGATAGGCACTGATGACATACATAGATGTAAATCATATGATCACGCCCACAACAGACACTGTGTACTAATTAATCAGAGTTGGTACATTTCAGATTAGCCCTAATAAATTTTACAATTCCTAAAGCAGGGATGATTCTGGTTAGAAAAATAAATAACAGAAAATCTATGAAAATAACTGAAACCATCTACACCCCCTTATCAAAACCTCCATTTTGACATTTTCAGACTGTGTCCTGCAACTATCGGGAATAAAATTCAGAAAAAAATAGATAAAATCAATTAAACAAGGGCAACGCAAAGCGTGGCATATCCCCTCGCCATTAAACCCCTACAAAATTCAAAGTTCAACTTACTGTGACCTTGACCTTTGACATATGACCTTGACAATCCATAGGGTGCCAGATCTTTGTTAGTATTATTTGAGTACCAAATTTGGTTGAAATCCATTGAACCATGTTGACTCTAGAGTGTTCACAAGAAATGCTACGGAAGGACGGACAGATGCACAGATGGATGGACAGACAGTAGTGTTACTATCCCCTTTGCAACTTTGTTAGCGAGGGGATAAATATGTATAAAGTTTGGTCAAAATCCATTGAAGGATGTTGATTCTAGAGTATTCACAAGGATGTTACAGGGTAAAAATTTTACCCTGTGACCTTGACCTTTAACCTTGCAAATTGATAGGGTTCCAGATTTTCTTAAGGACTAAGTATGTACCAAGTTTGGTCAAAATCCATTGAAAGATGTTGATTCTAGAGTGTTCACAAGGATGTTACAGGCAGGCAGGACTATCTGATACAATTCTAATCTTAAAGGGACACATACAATTAACATTCCATCAAAATTTGGTTCCAATAGAGCAGACAAGAAGATTTTTATGTGAATTTCCCATAGGGCCCTATGTTAAACCGAGATCGGCTGTGGTGGCCATCTTGGTGGGTGAGCGCGACTGCTGGACACAATTTTGGAAGAGGACCATCCAATGACTATTCCATCAAAGTTTGGTTCTAATTGAGCTACTGGTTCCAGACAAGATGGTTTTTATGTGAATTTCCCATAGGGTCCTATGTTAAACTAAGTTCAGCTGTGCAGCCATCTTGGTCAAAGGGCCAAACCGCGGGACACATTTTTGGAAGAGAACCATCCAATGACTATTTCATCAAAATTTAGTTCTTATTGAGCAAATGGTTTCAGACAAGAAGATTTTTATGGGAATTTCCCATAGGGCCCTATGTTAAACCGAGATCGGCTGTGGTGGTCATCTTGGTGGGTGAGCGCGACTGCTGGACACAATTTTGGAAGAGGACCATCCAATGACTATTCCATCAAAGTTTGGTTCTAATTGAGCTACTGGTTCCAGACAAGATGGTTTTTATGTGAATTTCCCATAGGGTCCTATGTTAAACTAAGTTCAGCTGTGCAGCCATCTTGGTCAAAGGGCCAAACCGCGGGACACATTTTTGGAAGAGAACCATCCAATGACTATTTCATCAAAATTTAGTTCTTATTGAGCAAATGGTTTCAGACAAGAAGATTTTTATGGGAATTTCCCATAGGGTCTTATGTTAAATTAAGTTCGGCTGTGGCGGCCATCTTGGTAGGAGGTCTGAAATGCCGGACACAATTTTGGAAGGGGACCACCTAAGGATCATTTCAGCAAAGGTTGGTTGAGATTGGCTCAGTAGTTTCAGAGGAGAAGATTTTTTTTTAATTTCATCCCCCCTTTTTTCTATTTTTAGCTTGGCGGCCATCTTGGTTGGAAGTCAGGATCACCAGACACATTTTTGGAAGGGGGCTATCCAACGACCATTCCACCAAAGTTTGGTTGCAATTGGCCCCGTGGTTTCTGAGGAGAGGATTAAAATGTGACATGTTGATGGACGGACGACAAACGAAAAGTGATGGCAATAGCTCACATGGCCTAAAGGTCAGGTGAGCTAAACATTAGACCCTGTGACCTTGACCTTTGACCTATGACCTTGAAAATCAATAGGGTTCCAGACTCTCCTAAGGACTAAGTATGTACCAAGTTTGGTCAAAATACATTGAAGGATGTTGATTCTAAAGTGTTCACAAGGATGTTACATGGTAAAATTTTGACCCGGTGACCTTGACCTTTGACCTTGAAAATCAATAGGGTTCCAGATTCTCTTTAGGACTAAGTATGTACCAAGCTTGGTCAAAATCCATTGAAAGATGTTGATTCTAGAGTGTTCACAAGGATGTTACAGGGTAATAATTAGACCATGTGACCTCGACCTATGACCTTGAAAATCAATAGGGTTCCAGACTCTCCTAAGGACTAAGCATGTACCAAGTTGTTTGGTCAAAATCCATTGAAGGATGTTGATTCTAGAGTGTTCACAAGGATGTTACAGGGTAATAATTAGACCATGTGACCTCGACCTATGACCTTGAAAATCAATAGGGTTCCAGACTCTCCTAAGGACTAAGCATGTACCAAGTTGTTTGGTCAAAATCCATTGAAGGATGTTGATTCTAGAGTGTTCACAAGGATGCTATGCAGTAAACATTTGACCTGGTGACCTTGACTTTTAACCTATGACCTTGAAAATCAATAGGGTTCCAGATTCTCTTAAGGACTAAGTATGTACCGAGTTTGGTCAAAATCCATTGAAGGATGTTGATTCTAGTGTTCACAAGGATGTTACACGGTAAAAATTTGATCCGGTGACCTTGACCTTTGACCTTGAAAATCAATAGGGTTCCAGATTCTCTTTAGGACTAAGTATGTACCAAGCTTGGTCAAAATCCATTGAAGGATGTTGATTCTAGAGTGTTCACAAGGATGTAACGGAAGGATGGAAGGACGGTAGTGTTACTAAATGTATATGATCCCTTCGCAACTTTGTTGGCGAGGGGATAATAACTGGAAAAAAATCATCCTTGCTAAAGAAAAGAACCTACATATGACAAACATTATATTTCAAACAAACATGATTTTTCAAAATGCAAGAAAATTTAAATTTCATTTGGTTCTGGAATAGAACTTGAGTAATGATAAAACCAGATGTCACATTCTTGCACCATATAATTATGACCTTTCAATTTTTAGTGGTTTAAAAAAAAAACATTTTTAATCCAATATGTGTTCAAAGGCCTTAATATGTACATCTATATTTAGTACTGTTTGATAAGTCAATAAGTAGGTTGTTTATATAAAACCAATGTAAGCTTACTTGTGTGAGGCAACAGAACACACATTATCCATTCCGTCTGGTAGGCGTGGCAAGTTGACAGGACCCCAAAGTTGTTCTATATACTCTGGCATAACACAAGATTCAAACTCTGACATATGTAATTTGAGAAGACATGTACTGAGGGATGTCACTTCTATCCCGTACTTCATCTGAAGTATCGATCCGTCAGAAAGACAAACAACAGTGTCTTCATAAATCTTTTCTCCAACAGTCTTACATTTTGCCAGTAATGGATTCATTTTCAATTCTGCCTTAGTACTTTCCTTAAAGATTCCGATTTTACCCGATTGCTTTAATTTAATTGTGATGACATCACAAAATCTGGAATCAATATCAAATTTCTGAATTTTATGAATATCCTTCAACCATTTGTTTTCCTTGTTCGGCTTTTTCAACTTCAACAAATTGATTCTAATTCCTGAAGTAAATTCTGTACAAATTTTAATGCTGTGGATTTTCTTTTTTAAGCTACTAGCCGATTCTCTTACAACGTCAATATTCTGTATTTCAATATTGGCAAGTTTATGACTACTTCTGAAGACAATGTCATTTGTAACAGGGTTCAACTTTCCATTTGGAGGCAAACCCCTATACATTGAGCCAACATTGCTAAATTTTTCGCTATACAGTTCTTGCCACATCGTCTGCGTTTCTGACATGGATTGGCTTAGCCTTGATCCCTCAGATCTATCATTAACAGAATCGTCATGGTTAAAATGCTCTCCGAGAATGCGTATTGTATCGAGTTTGTACGATAATGGATGCAATTGATGAGAATGCCATAAAAGATCTATATCGTAACATGGAACTATAAAGCTGTTCGGAGAAATCTTTCTCAAGAACAGGAACTTCTTGTAGCGCGTTAGACTACTTTCTAAAAACTTCCTGTCAATGTAATGCGGAAGAGAAACTTGATAATAAAACAATCTTTGACGAGAAACTGCTTCTTCTAAATCGTATGAAAGACCAGTAACATAATCGGAGGGAATTATAGATGTTGTAGGATCACAATGTTCAAATGGAATGTGTGGATATTTCTGGTGCCACAGTACTTCAGCTTTTCTTCTTTTTTCAGTTATTTGAGAGCCTACTAAAATTGTATGACTTAGAATTTCTCCATACAGCTTGTTGCAGTCTCTAGCATATGGCAATGCCAAATCCATGCTATGTCGAGTGGAGCTGCTATCTGTAGATGATCATGGTGGTTTTCTGCTAATAAAGGCAGCCATAATTTTTCATACCTAAAAATCAAAACAATACAGTGTAATTACTTAGTGCTAAATTATTATTGGTATTTATAGTAATTTTCAAGAATTTTTCAGCTGTACATTTCGTATCATGAGTCATGACTACCTGACTTGTTGGGGCGGAAAGCCCTCAACAGATATATCAAACTCAACGGTAACCTGTCCTTGAATATTTATGTCCTAAAAGCCTTGAGGAGTAACACAGGGGGGTTTACTTCCTATATATTATAACAGTATATACACACATGCAGCTTGAATGAATCAACAGATCAGCTTTCAAATATATGATAGGGTAGTAAATTTTCCACTTCATTATATCAATTCCTCACTTGGAAGTTAAACATAGATCATTTACTAGCTAATAGTAAATACTCAACTATTTTTGGCATGAGCTTGTGTTTTATTAACCTTCACACAGTGCCATCTTAACGCACGGGTCCACTGGCAGTTGCTTGCAGGGGGACCCACGAGCATAGGGGTCACATACTAATCTATGTATGATGTGTACAGCATGTTTTTAATGTTTAAACACTGATTTTGTTGAAAGTATCAATACAATAAATATATGTTAAATTTTATCAACAATTTACATTTTTATTCCTGTGAGTGGTTGTGCACAAAATTAATGTAGGTAGGGGCCCCATTGTATTGCTTTGTCCTGGGGCCTATAATGCTGTTAAGACAGCACTGCCTTCACATTATCAATAACTGGACATTGAAAAATAAATCCTACTTTACGGTATCAAAATTAAATGACCAGGCATGATCTTACATTTTAGGTCAAATTGAATTGACAAAACTTTATTAAAAGATAACAATGGATTAGATGACATTTATAAAATGCAGACCGTACAATTTGTTAAAGTACTTAAAAAGGACACTTGACTAAAGAATCTCCCACTGCACTATATCATCTTAGAGATAGGCTGATAGGCCACAAAGGTTGACGACATGTCACACCTGAACTCATATTTCTGAAATATTCAAAGTGACAAATAACATACATAAAAAAGACTCATAATAAAATATTTTCTAAGACAAATCTGTTTTTAAATTTTTTTATGAAGTTATTCCCTAGCTCTCATCATAAAAGTACAGTCAAACCTGTTTTTAATGACCACCTCTATTAAGCAATAATTTGTATTATATGCATGTGACATTCATTTTAGTGGCTCAATGAGTTAGGTAGTTGGATCACCTAACAACTTATACAAGCCTATCACCAATATGACATGGGTTCGCGCCCTGCTTTGTAAATTACAAAAAAGGGTGCACTCGACTCACAGCCGCAAGTGATAAAGTATACCAGTTGCTTGCCCATCCCGGTCGGTGGTTCTCTCCGGTTTCTTCCACCACTAAAACTGGTCGCCATGATATGGCTGAAATATTTCTGAAAGTGGCGTTAAACACCAAAAATCAAATCAAATCATTCATTTTATTTTCCCTTCACAGTGCATTTCATATTAATTAAACCTGCATTTAGTGACCATCTGTGTTCTGTGACCCTATTTCAAGGTTTCATTGAAAGGTCACATGTACATAAGATATGTTTGACTGTAAATAAGTGTTATCTTAAATCATTTACAACTTTAATACCTGAAAATTGCATGTTTTACCAGTGGACCTTCATAAAGATTTCCTTGTTTGTCCACAAGATGTAGAAATTCCACTTGTTTTCTTGCTGCATCAATTAAATCCACATCAAAATGGATGTCTTGATAGCTGTAGATTGTGGCCATGTTTTTTTTTTAATCAGGATTCACAACTGCTCACTCACTATCAGGAAATAAAATCTGAAAACATACCATACAAATAAGTACATATTTAATGTTTCAAATAATATTACAGTAGTCTTCCTCTTGCAATGCCATTTCCATCAAAGGCCACCCCTCTCATCAGGCCAGATTTTATATGCACTGAGGCTGTAAAATATTACGTAAATGTCCACCTAATTTATGGTGACAGAAACTGGAGTACCAGTAACAGATCACAAACCCACAGCAAACCACTGACAAACTATCACAAAGGTTATATCAACATTACATCGCCATTAGCGGGAATCAAACACACAACATTGGCGATAGGCACAGAGTAAATCCATATATATACCAGATGATCATGACCATGATGGCCCTGTAAGCATAATGTGTCAAGTCGTAAGGTCTGTTATTGAAATCTATTGAATATACATATACATCTACATTTCCTGATTTTCACAATTTAGATTCTCCTAATTGATTAATTATTGTAGACTTACCACATTGATCATTGAATATTTCTAAAGACATTGACATGCTTACTTTGATACATATCTATCAATAATCAAATGATAACTGTAGCAACCTGTGAATATTATATCAATAATATAATAAATAATGTCCCAATAGCTTCTGTTGACAATTAACTGGTTGTGGTTAGTGAATGGACATCCTTTTCAAATAATGGGTTCTTTTTCATGTAAAGGTATAGTGGTTAATCGATAGGACTTTGAGAAGAAGCCCCTTTTGTAAAGGTTAATATCATTTCTATACCCCAGGATTCATTTTGTGTGTGATATTATAGGACTGGGAATTGGACAGAGGCCGACCCAGGGAGAGGATATTGCACCCTAATTCCCTTTGAGTACAATTTTGAATGAATAGTGATGATACAGTTCAAATATTTATAGAGATGATATTGTTCAAATATTTATAGAGACGATATTGTTCAAACATTTATAGAGATGATATTGTACAAATATTTATAGATATCACTAATTGAATTGTGGAGCTCTTTTCTTCAATTAGAGAACTTTAAATTGATCAATTCAAATATATATTTATTTGAAGTTAAAATAGCACTGCAATTCATTAATTAATTTTATAATTGAATAAGAAAGTTTTTAACATGTAAAATTCAATGCGAGAACTCTTTAATTAATTTAAATAATTCTTTGAACTTAATTGTCATTTCATTTTAAAGAGAACTGCAATTATAATATAATTTATAATTATCAATTTTTACCTGTTAATAAAAAAAAATGTCATAAATATAAAGATTCTTGAGAAGTTGGAATAGGAATATAGGCATTTTGTTTTTGGCTTTCAAACTTCTGCATAAGGAATTGTAGAATGAGTGATTGTTGTTTAATGCCAAATGAGCAAATGTTCAGCTATATGGTGAGAACAAGTTACATTTGATGAGGTGATAATGATGTCTGCTTTATACTCTTGAGACTAACAGCTGGCTTACTTGGATTTTCATAGTGCTAGCTTACTGAAACATTGGCAGTCTACAGATATAGACATGTCGCTTCACTGTGACACATCCTGCATGATTCTGAGCCAACCAGTGTGCCTTTTCTCCTTTATTCTGCATTCTTAGTGGAGAAGCAACAAATATCAATTTCATAGTTTCTGGTTTGACCGCATTGGTGCTCCAACCAACGATTTACTGCACTTGTGGCAAAAAGAAGAGCTTGAAGATACCAAAGGAGCAATCACAATCCGTACATCGAAGAAGAACAGACAAAACAATGACCACAAGAAAAAGTACAAAAGGACAAACAACGATCTACAAAACATACACATAAAACTAAAGATCAAGCAACACGAACCCCATTAAAAACTGAGGGTGAACTCAGTTGCTCTGGAAGGGTAAGCAATTCCTGCTCCACTAGTGGCACCCGTCGTGTTAATCTAGTTACAAAGCTGGTGATAAGTCATGAATGAGGAAAGGACCAGGAAGTGATTACGACAAGTGGAACATATCCATGGTCATTTGTGACACACTAGCCATTACATCACCGATGCAGTTTATGGGCAGTTTCAAAATAAATGGCTCCTATTGCTATAGCTGTCTAATTTACTCATTTTTATGATTTTATTGGATCTAAATAGTTCAAAAAATATGTAATGATTTGATGTTTGTTACTGCAAAAAATCTTTAAGATATCTAGATTAGAATAACAACAAAAAAATATTTCCAAAAAACATGTCAAAATTGTCAGGAGTGCAACCCTTTTTTGTGACACTTTAAAAAATCCTTAATTTTCAACAACCTACCACAGTGCTAAATCAAACAATATGTTATTAAAATCTGTTTCATCACAAACTTTGATATGTTGACATACTTTAAGATAGCAATAGATCATGCTTCACATTTATTATTGCATAAAATTATGGCTTTGTAAAACAGATGTACCTTGTCAGGAGTGCAACAAACATTTATGCAAGTTTTCCTAAATTACATTGTAGAAATGTTGTCTTTTAGTTTTCAAAGATATGGGGTATAAATAAATCTTAATACATCATTGCTGCTTCAAAACCATAGTTAAAGGATACACTAAAATCAGTAGTAAGGCCAATAATGTCACATTAAAGGCAGCACCCTCAAATGTCAGGAGTGCAACATTTGATATTTTCTTAAGACATATTTTCTTTTAAATGTAACTAATATCACATTTGTCTTCCTATTGCAACAGAGACTGACCAAGAGAACAGATAAAACCCATTTACCTGTTTGAGATACATAAAATATCTCTCACAGAAGCATTTGATTCATGTCAGGAGTGATCTTCTACACAGTCTAAATTATAGCTTTTTATATGGATGATTTAAATAAAATGAGATTCTGTCAAGTATAGAATAATGTTTGAAAAAATTAAAAGTGCCAATAGCATTGTATGTGCTTTAATTTTATGTAATAAAGCATTTTTGTTCATTTTAAATGGTCTCGTGCTTTAATATCTATTAGGTATTAATACTAGAGACATTCTCTGACAAGGGAACATGTTTTCTAGGTTCATTAGCTATTGGAGATTAATTGACTTGATAAAGTTTATGATAAATGCATTTATCTATTTTCTTATAGATAATTTATGGTTGACCATGTAAATGTTTCACTCCTGACATAAATATTTAAAAATCATTGAAATTTGATATAATCAATTTTCTAAGTATCCAAAAAATACTTGTAATTGTACATTAAACATCTATTTTCAATATTAATTTAGATTAATACATGTTTTAAATGTTTTTGTATAGTATATTTCAAAAATAAGTTGGAATTTTCTAGAAGTATGGCTGTAAACAACTTACAAATAACTAGAAAAATATTACTTTAAGAAACAATTATCATTAAAACTTGGTAAAACTAATGCTTGAAAGAACACCAACTGATTGTTTTCCCTGTGAATTGTTTTTAAGTTAATAACTCTTCTTTTTCTTGATGGCAATATAATGTCAGGAGTGCAACATATCCTGATAAAATAGTACCATTGATAAAATAATGATAATTTATAAAAAAAAATTGCCTTTTCTAGCCTATAAAAATATTCTAATTATTTCTTTATGATTTATCTAATATATTAGAGTGGTATAATACAAATTTTCAAATGTAATTAAAAATATTGTTGCTAAAACTGGGTATTAAAGAAGTGGGTATGGCAAAAAATTGTTACAAATTTCCAAATACTGTCATTTCTGTACAAATATTGCATTGAAACAGGTAAAGATTATTGTATGAGTTAACAGTAACATCACTGTTCAATGTTGGCATTTTAAAATGTGATATTTTCTTCTTTTTTTTCTTTAATATAAAATGTCAGGAGTGCAACAAAAATAGACAAAATGTTTTTTCTACAACCAATTATTTTGCGATGTTCAAAGAATCAATGTGATTTTTTTTTACAAATGGCTACTTATCTTTAAAGTTTGAAAATTTTGCTGTCTTAAGTAAAAACATTCGTTATTATTTTGATAATAAAAACTTTATCAGGTAGATTGGACAAAAATATTGAGAATTTTTCATAAAAAATAGCTTTTAAGACAAACTACAACTACCAATAACCCAATATTTTGCACAAAAAGTCATTTATATCAGTTGCATTGCTTGAGAAACCATTATACAAAATAATTGAGACTAAAGATTGTTTAACTGATATAGAATAAGTATGTGTTTTACATGTTTTTCATGCTAATTTGTGTTTAATAAAAGGTTCTTAAAAATTTATTGCTTATCTGTTCATAGTTTCTTTCTTGTTTCATTTACTTCAATGTATACAACATTGAAAATTATCAGCAGAAAGTTTTTAGGAGTGAGTTTAATTTGGAAATTTTTTTCACATGTTGGAGCCATTTTTTTTTTAAACAGCCCTTATATGGAATCATAAAAATAAGCAGTTTCTAAAATATTTACATCAACACAGGATCAATTTTAATTTCCCAGACATTTTAATGTTAATTTTATATTATTTGATAGAACATGTATATGTTGAAGTTAGGATACTCATATCTGCAAATTTCTTTTCAACTGTTCACAGGTCTAGTAAAATTGGAAGAGATTCTAGTTCTCCAAAATGCATAAGGGAAATCTCTGATTAAAAAATAAAATTAAAAATTGATAAAGAATTAAACACTTTGTTGAATGACAAAACTTTGTCTCACCATAGACTTTTTCAATGTTTTGTCTCTCTCGGTGAGACGAAAATTTTGTCATTCAACAAAGTGTTTTATTCTTGATCATTTTGTTTTTTGTACTTGGTGTTGTTTTACAAATCATATTAGACATTTATATATATATCTAATGCACTGCAATTCACCATATCAGTTAAACTAGTTAAAGAGCTCTCCAGCAATTAATTGGAGATTTCTCTAAATATATGAGTTTATATCAAAACAACTTGTTCCATAGTTTACAACTTCAAATTTTTTAACAGTTGCACTGCATTTGTCAAATTATTTTTTGGAAACATTTACTCTTTAAATACACATGTGATAGACAATAGATAATAGATGTGATATATACAATTAATTGTGGATGCCACAGAGCAGGCACATGCACTATATTAGACACTGCAATGAATATAAAAAAAATCCATACTGTCAATGGTTTAAAAAAGGTCAATGTGACTCTATTTATATTAAACTTATCAATATACTCCTCTATATCAAGGACGTATATGAGACGTCCTTGTCTATATATGGTTGACTATCATCCTTTTAGCACCGTCACCTGGTGTCTCCTGCAGAAAGGTTATCATTGTGTTTGCCTCTCTGCTTCAGACACGGGTAGGATACAAATAGTCGGCTCTATCTATTTATTTATCATCGTACTTATATGATACATATATCATAGCTGGAGGTATTAAAACATATCAACCACACTGAGCATATAAATGACATGTTATAAGTATATGTTATTGTATCTTTGTCTTTGTTAAACATATGTTATGTTTTAAATAATTATATATGTGAATATTCATGCCCTTGGCAAATAAAGTATCTTCTTCTTCTTCTATAGTGCTTAGCCTTATGGTTGAATCATACCACAGTATCTTGACATTTTATCTAGCGAAATTATTTAACCATAAGGGCAAGGCTAAAATAATAGAGAAAAATCTGTATAAAATCTGTATAATATAAGACCTGTTTTTTTTATTCTCAAACTTGTTTATGGTTGAAAACAACCTGAAACATGTTTAAATCATGAACCATAAGCATGTTTAAGATAGATAAAAAATGCAATGGTTGAAGAACAATATTTAAGAGAAATTTTCTAGAACTTTCATTGATTATTTTTTAACAAAGTAAAATTAATTCTTCATTAATAAATAAAACAATTCAACTCTTAAACACACAAACATAACAAAAACAACACAAAAAACAACAAATAAAATAATTCAATTCTTTATAAACAAATACAACAATGCAGAATGTCAATAAACAACTTGGAAATGGGTCTATAATACACAGATGTTCCTATTACAAACATATACTGGTAATTAACAAGGTTCAAACATATTCAACCGTGCTTCGATCCCGGTTAAGATGTTCTTTAACCATTTAACCGCATGGTTAAAACCACACCGTAAAAAAACACTCAACCATAAAAAAGTTTAAAACCAGGTTAATGGTTAAGAATTAAAAAACAGGCCTATATATAAAAGACACTTTAAATATATATATATATATTATACAGATTTTATGTACAGATTTTTCTCTATTATTTCGCTAGATAAAACGTCAACTTTATATATATTATACAGATTTTTCTCTAGCGAAATATCTAGATAAAACGTCAAGATACTGTGAACATACAAACTGACATGTGTAACAAAGAATGGACGGTAAATCGAATGGACCACGCCCACTGCCCCAGGCTGTGGTTGAGACAACTACAATAAGTTTACATTTGTTGATACTTCAATACTCACAAAGTTTTGTATTCTGATACAACTCTGAACACAGTTTATCCCTGGAACAATATGCTTCTTTTTAATACGTTACTACAACCAAGGATTTAATCCTTGCTACAACTAAGCTCAGCTTACAAAAATCTGGAGTGATATACATGTATTGTTATTTCATAATTTTTCCTATAATTTGTAAATACCTACCACTATACTATCTACAAGATCAAGGTAAATATTCGAATAACCCTTCAGCCATATCAAACATAGTTATATATATCAAACGTACAGTATGTGGTTCAAGGCCAAATAAATATTTTGAAACAGTTTTGTTATGCGTATTATAATGGAGTCGTTCCGACTTGTATCCGTAAATTACTTACATTTGTTTAATTATCTCCCTTTGAGCCATTTTGGTAATTTTATTTTTGACACATGTGACTTGTTTTTGACCACAACAACAATATATTAAATACCACCCACGCTTAGTAAGTAAGGGTTGACCTAATGAGTGTACAGTGAGGTACCAGAATTGATGCAACTTTTTACTTTACGTCATTTATCAGTGGCTGAAATGAGGGCCAGGCCCGAAAAAAAAAAATTGGGCCAGTAAAAAATTAGTCACTGGTCCAAATGGCATAATGGTGGCCCAAACATTTTGTGACATTTATTTTATGAAGAAAAGACATCAGATATCAATATATAAACAGTTTTCAGATTAATTGTTTTTGATCAATAACATTAAAATTCATTCTTTCACTAGTCTCACGAGGGTTGGGGGGCTCTTCAATGTAATTTTGGTAGGTACAGATGTGCAGCTGAAATTGCGAAAACACCCCAATGCATATATTGCTACCAAATGAAACCTGAATTTACTTGTTATAACCTTTTTGACAATCTTGACGCCACTGGCTAGGGTGGTCTTAAGAAACGATGCTAGTCCATCGGATGGGGACAATAAAAGGCTGGTTTGTGTAAGGGGAGATCAATGACATGATCACATTAAAGACATCCGGAAAAGAGTAGACTAACGCCACCACAAAGACCGATCTTGCACTCCCCAGAGTGAAGAGTGGCATCACTTGTTTCAATCCACTATGAAGAAGTGATTTTTAAAGTAAAATAACTTCTCAGTTCGGGGTAATGTCAGTTGGTTATTCATTCCAAACAAGTATCTCACTTTGTTGAAATAACAAACGGTGCTGTAATTTTCTGTTATATAAACAACTGTTAACTTTTCCTGTTATTTTTTAATTTGTAAACAAAAGTTCTGGTTCCAAAAAAGAAAACTACTCCCAATTGTCATTAAAATGTAGCCGAGTACATGAACTATGAAAAGTTTAAAAGAAGTGACAGGCCAGATCGTTTCTGTAGTTTGACAATTACTGTCAACGATTTTCTCTCCGTTGTCGGGGGGAAAGTTTTTCAATGATTACCTAAGGATTGACACAAAAAGGTTTCCGATTTCTGTAAAATGAAATTCGTACATGTACATTTTGCAGCAGATTGAATGAATAAATTTCCGAACCGTGGAAGATACCAGGTCGCAAACATTATAAGTTGACAGAATTCTCTTTATTGTTCACAACTTTCCACTTCGTCTGTGATTTTTAATAATTAAATCATAAAGAAACAAAAAAGCACGTTTCTTTTCTAATATTTAGTGAATACTTGTGTATTACATGAAAACATGTAGGAAATGTGTATTGATTGGCTCGATAAAAATACATAATTGGGGAGAACAGTAAATTTCATTAGCTGTGTATTCATTGGCTACAAAAATGTATTTGAACCAATCGCTGTGCTCGTAGCAAACCGTTTTCGACTAGAACAGAAGAGTTATCCCGTTGAAATCTGGTTTCGGTAAAACAACAATTTTTAACGGTCTTTTAGGCAATCGCCCAAACGTTTTTTGTTGGGCCAGTGACTACCTAATTTAGAGCAGTTTTTGGTCGCCCGAATAAGATATTAGTCACATTTGGCGACTGGGCGACCGTCCATTTCAGGCACTTTATAAAAGTATAATATGAAACAGGCACGGCCATGAATCACAGGCAATACAATACAATACAATAAGCTTTATTTAAAGTTGGAAAACATCAAACATTACAACACAAGCTCTAATGAGCTTTTAAATCCGACATAAGAATATGCATATATAAACAATAAAACAAAAACATGCACACAATATTTGTTAAAAAACCCCAAAAAACATTGTCATATTAAAATTTTCTATGAAATTTCAAACCAAATTAAAATATGAAAGCAATTTAAAACACAGCAGTAGCAGAAGCATAATTTAAAAGCACATTATATATTGATGTGAATAAACAAAAAGCATGGATAAAATGAGACAAATAGAAATCAAAATTTTTAAAATCGCATGCATCTATATCTAAAAATATTAAAAAATAAAGCAAAAAAGTATGAAAATGATTTAAAATCATGCACAGGAAGCTGCATTGACATGAGCTGCCATTCCAAGAGTTTATTAAACTCTTAAATTGATTGAAAGATGTTTCTTTCTTGAAATGGTCTGGCAGCTCATTCCAAGTTTTTGAAGCATAGTATCTAAAAGAGTTCGATCCATACCGGGTAGTCTTGACTGTTGGTATATGTGCTGTATTGCTGTACCTAAAATTATATTTATTATTTTTTAAAGTTACAAGATCATGTAGATATTGAGAGGTTTCCTTATTTATAATTTTAAATGTTTCAATAGCTATTGTACGTATATGCCTAATATTTAGAGAAGGTAAATTTGATTTAGCCAGAAGTTCTTCATATGTGGAGTGGTTTTCATTATATATAAATTTTAGTGCTCTCTCTTGAATTTTTTCCATCTTTTTAGTATTGGCACTTGTTTCATTCAAAAAATATATATGCCCCCCTCCTCTTCCTTACTTCAAGGTAAACATTTGCCCTTTACCCCTTCCCCACTTCGCCTCAATATTTTTCGCTTATTTGTGATCCTTTCGCTGACCCAATTATATCGTTACACTCCCGAGATATTTCTTTTTTCGACTGCCACATTTAAATATAAATACCGGGCCCCCCTCAGACGAATTGGACAAGAATATTCAGCGAAAGTCGCATTTTCTATTTTTCAGTCACTGAAACGGATACAGTCACTTCCGGTCCGTTCTAAATTGATTTAGAAACTAAAAAAAAAGGTGTTTTAAAAATCAAATGTCAGTAATTTGGAGTTGAACATATTTTTATAATCTGCATTGGAACAATTATCTGTATTTTAAAGGCTTACTTTACATTTGAGAGGAGATGATCATGATGGCATTGTTACACATGGCCGGTCTAGAGAATTCCGAATGCATATGAAAAATCCAGCGAAAACCGGTAGTGGTTGTATCTGTTTCAGTGACTGAAAAATAGAAAATGCGACTATCGCTGAATATTCTTGTCCAATTCGTCAGAGGGGGGTCCGGTATTTATATTTAAATGTGGCAGTCGAAAAGAGAAATATCTCGGGAGTGTAACGATATTATTGGGTCAGCGAAAGGATCACAAATAAGCGAAAAATATTGAGGCGAAGTGGAGAAGGGGTAAAGGGCAGATGTTTACCTTGAAGTAAGGAAGAGGAGGGGGCATATATTTTTTGAATGAAACAAGTGCATGTGCCATGAATGCTCGCGAATCTGAAAATTATCTGGCAATTTCACACTCATCCAGTGCATCAAAAAGTGTCGAGATTTTTTGGGCAGAGATATATCGGGGATGACTTTTTTTTAGGGCCGAATCTAGTCTCATTCAATCGAACTGTCGTTCCTTACGACATCTCAAACGTTAACTTCCGTGTAGAAACAAAAATTCTTGTCAGTATGTCAGAAGAGATTCAATAAATTAGAAAATATCAGTATAAGTAAAACAAGCTAACAAAATTACTTTTATTACACACAGGTTCCGGGTTTCAGTGTTATCGGATGTACGAGAGAGAGTACAAGACTTAGGATCACCTTTGCGCTTTATGTTCAAAAGATTTTCATTAGTGGAGTGTGTTAGTGTGTTACACGGAACGTGTTTACAAAGCATCAAAATTTTTTCGCATATTAATAAAAAAAGGTTCTTGTTAAATAAATATAATTTGTACTTACACGAAATTTTCAGTACTTTCAGTTTGTAATATGACCTTTTGAAGCAATCACAGTCTGTAATCGTCGGGGAATAGTGTGGTAAAGATCTCTTACATATGGAACTGTTAGGGATTCCCAAATTCTCAAAACCTCCCTCACTAAATCATAGTGATTTCTAATTGTCTCTAAAGATCTCTTCAGTCTGATTTTTAAAATACGCCACACATTCTCAATTATGTTGATGTCTGGAGATTGTGATGGCCAGTCTAGACAATCTAAATTATTTTCTGTTTTCCATGTACAGCACCTGGCCATATTAAAGTTCCCAAAATGGCTACCGTCTTTTGTCCAAAAGAGTATTCCCCACATTTGATGAAGTTTACCTTTTGAAGGAGTAAAATAATTAATAAATTTCGGTGCCGGAGTTTTAAGTCAGATTCAGATTTTGATTTTAGAATTAGTATATATTGCTTGTATTTCCGATATTTTGTAAACAATCGTCTGCTAAAAAAATGGGTCGCTGTGGTAAAGATCTGACACCAGAGGTGAAAAAAATCATCCTAGATCTTTCAAATGAAAGCTATTCTGGTCATAAGATATCGCAAGTTGTTGGAGTAATACCCAGGACTGTTAGCAAATTTTTAAAATGTGTTCGTGAGAGAGGAAATGAGGAAAACCTCCCCAGACCAGGCAGACAGAGAAAAACGGACATACCGAAAACTTTTTCGGATAGTCAGGGAAAGCAGAAGGCAAGAGGATTTTTTGAATAAATTTAATAACACATCTGTGGATAATCTTTCCTCTAGGACTGTAAGGAGACGTTTATTTGAAAGTGGTTACAAAAGATGAGTTATTTCCAAGAAAATCACAATCAGAAAGGAGAATAGGGCCCGTAGATGTTCATTTTGTCGTCAAAAATTAACATGGACTGTTCGTAATAACTGGTGTAAAGTTATATTCAGTGACGAGACTAAAGTTGTGATAGGGGCAGACAAGAAAATTTATATTTGGCATCGATGCAATGAACATTTATACCCTGAATGCACAGGAATAATGTCCGACAGGGAGAAGTAAGGAACGATCTCGGCTATGTTCTGGGGCTGTATTACGTACAATAGTGTAGGAACAATCATTCCTATCAATGGTAATATGAACTCCGTTAAATATATTGAATCTTTAGATAATCATTTGTGGCCGGTTGTTGCTAAAAACTTTGGAAACAGCGCATGGATCTTTCAGGAGGATAACGCTCTGTGTCATGTGTCAAGACAATGTAACGCCTGGAAAGCTGACAATAATATTCCTATTTTGCCATGGCCTGCACAGAGTCCAGACATAAACGTTATAGAAAATGTTTGGAGAGTTCTGAAAATTCACATTAAGAGATGCATGAATTACATAAAAACCAAAGCAGATCTTGAACGGGTTGTCACTGAAGTGTAGACATCACTCCCTTTACATTATATTCAGAGTTTGTATCAGTCTTTCTAAACGAATCAAGGCTGTAATTAAGGAAAAAGGAAACATAACTAAATATTAAAAGTCAAATGTAAGTTTTGAGTTGTTTTTATAAAGATATTTGTACTTATGTTTGGGCTCTTGATAAAGAGAACTAAAAATCTTCCGCCATTTTGGGAACTTTAATATGGCCAGGTACTGTAGTTGTTCTCAAAGAAGCATGACATGGGGTGTTATCGTCTTGGAAAATAAAAGGTGAATTAATATATTATTTTATACAAATTGCAGGATTAATTGCCTGACATCAGTCAATGAATTAAGGAACTTAGCATGGCTACACCAATGCAGTTTAACTTGAGTGAGATGAACACAGATGATGTTCGACCTTATGTGTGTCAGATATGTAATAAAAGATTTACCCAGAAAGGTCATTTAATGACACACCGCAGAACACATACTGGAGAAAAACCTTATTCCTGTCACATATGTAATCAAAGGTTAGTACAAAAGGTCATAGGATCAATATGACATACATGTACACACTGCATAACACATACTGGAGAAAAACCTTATTCCTGTCACATATGTAATCAAAGGTTAGTACGAAAGGTCATAGGGTCAATATGACATACATGTACACATATATGTAGCAGAACACATACTGGAAAAAACCTTATTCCTGTCACATATGTAATCAAAGGTTAGTACAAAAGGTCATAGGGTCAATATGACATACATGTACACATAGCATAGCACATACTGGAGAAAAACTTATTCCTGTCACATATGTAATCAAAGGTTAGTACAAAAGGTCATAGGGTCAATAAACTACCTCTACAATCAGTGCCTATCACCACTAGCGTTGTGAGTTCGAATCCTGCTCATGGGGGGTGTACAACATTATGTGATAAAGTTTGTCAGTGACTTGTGACAGGTCAGTGGTTTTCTCAGTGCCCTCCGGTTTCCTCCACCAATAAAACTGACCGCCACAATATAATTGAAATATTGTTGAAAGTGGCGTTAAACACCATCAAACAAACAATCAAATATATGACATATATGTACACACAGGGATCCTTGTAGGATAAAATTTGATGAGTCTCAATCTAATAGCCACGAGTTGCATGAGTGGCACTAGCGCATGCTATGTTAATTTTTTTTAAATTGGGGAGTGTCAGTCCCAAACACAAGTGATCAGTCCAGGATTTGGCAAGACGAGTTGCAATTGTCTCTGTACACATGAGAAAAACTTTATGCATCCGCGTCACATGTTTAATAATTTTTTGGTATGAAAAAAGTCCCTTAATAATGACATAGTCAAGACAAAGACAAATCTCTGACACATATGGTAGCGAAACCAATCTAATTAGATCTCCTCTTTTGTCACTCCCTTTTCCTTTGTTGTTCCCTCCTATCGATAGAGAAAAATGGGAAAGTAAGTGACAAAATCTAATTGTAATTAGATTGGTATGAAAACGTTGCATACAACATTTGTAATAAAGATTTTGTATGATGGACACATGTCCAAGATAGCAATTATTATATGAAATGTTTTGTTGGTATATATGGGGGCTGTCGTGGTCGTGATAATATGGTAGTTGGATTTACCACTGACTGTGCAATCAGTACCTATCACTACTAAAGTTGTGAGTTTGAATCCCGATCATGGTGTTATGTACATGTACTCGATACAACTTTATGTGATAAAGTTTTCAGTGATTTGCGACAGGTTGGTGGTTTTCGCTGGCTACTCCGGTTTCCTCCACCAATAAAACTGACCACCACACAGTACGATATAACTGAAATATTGTTGTAAGTGGCATTAAGCACCATAACTCCATAATTCCTGGTATATATGTCTTATTTTGTAAAGTCACTATCAAGTACATAATAATCAGTACTAGTATAATGGACAAATGTTGTGAAACGTGTTGAAGGTTACTGTAGTTAAAAGGGAGTAAAGTGCAAAGGTCACAGAGACAAAAATCACATTCAAATTATTTGAATTACTCATAAAGATAATAAAGACATTTTTGTTTTTTTTATACTGATGTTTCAGTGTAAATTTTACACTTTTATCCTGAAAGGTACAGTTTTTTTTATAAAGCTACTGTTAGCAGCAAATTGAAAAGAAAATTTTGTTGTTACCATTATATTGTGAATCAGTTTACATGATATCCCATGATTCCCAGTATCATATAGAAGCCGTCATGATCGTATGGGTATGGTAGTAGGATTTACAACTAACTATGCAATCAGTGCCGATCACCACTAAAGTTGTGAGTTTTAATCCCACTCATGGTGAGGTGTACTTGATACAACTTTAAGTGTTATAGTTTTGTCAGTGACTTGCGACAGGTTGGTTGTTTTCTCTGGGTATTCCAGTTTCCTCCACCAATGAAACTGACCGCCACAATATTTGTAACTGAAAAATTGTTGAAAGTTGCATTAAACACCATATGACCCATAACCCTAACCCATAATGATATACCTGTAACTGGAAGACACAAAAAACAGTAGGTGTAGATGAAAATGTAGATTCATTGTAGGAGTTAAACCAGTACAAATGTGTATGGAAGCCCAACCCTTCGCTCTTGATAACTAGATATCCACTAGACCAAACAGATACAGGTACTGTAGTCCCCCACTTGTGTGGCCACTCCCACCAACCTTTCCCTCTTGATAACTAGATATCCACTAGACCAAACAGATACAGGTACTGTAGTCCCCCTCTTGTGTGGCCACACCCACCAACCCTTCCCTCTTGATAACTAGATATCCACTAGACCAAACAGATACAGGTACTGTAGTCCCCCACTTGTGTGGCCACTCCCACCAACCCTTCCCTCTTGATAACTAGATATCCACTAGACCAAACAGATACAGGTACTGTAGTCCCCCTCTTGTGTGGCCACACCCACCAACCCTTCCCTCTTGATAACGAGATATCCACTAGACCAAACAGATACAGGTACTGTAGCCCCCCACTTGTGTGGCCACTCCCACCAACCCTTCCCTCTTGATAACTAGATATCCACTAGACCAAACAGATACAGGTACTGTAGTCCCCCACTTGTGTGGCCACTCCCACCAACCCTTCCCTCTTGATAACTAGATATCCACTAGACCAAACAGATACAGGTACTGTAGTCCCCCTCTTGTGTGGCCACTCCCACCAACCCTTCCCTCTTAATAACTAGATATCCACTAGACCATACAGGTACTGTAGTCCCCTTCTTGTGTGGCCACTCCCACCAACCTTTCCCTCTTGATAACTAGATATCCACTAGACCAAACAGATACAGGTACTGTAGTCCCCCTCTTGTGTGGCCACTCCCACCAACCCTTCCCTCTTGATAACTAGATATCCACTAGATCAAACAGATACAGGTACTGTAGTCCCCCTCTTGTGTGGCCACTCCCACCAACCCTTCCCTCTTAATAACTAGATATCCACTAGACCAAACAGATACAGGTACTGTAGTCCCCCTCTTGTGTGGCCACTCCCACCAACCCTTCCCTCTTAATAACTAGATATCCACTAGACCAAACAGATACAAGTATTGTAGTCCCCCTCTTGTGTGGCCACTCCCACCAACCCTTCCCTCTTAATAACTAGATATCCACTAGACCAAACAGATACAGGTACTGTAATCCCCCTTTTGTGTGGCCACTCCCACCAACCCTTCCCTCTCGATAACTAGATATCCACTAGACCAAACAGATACAGGTACTGTAGTCCCCCTCTTGTGTGGCCACTCCCACCAACCCTTCCCTCTTAATAACTAGATATCCACTAGACCATACAGGTACTGTAGTCCCCCTCTTGTGTGGCCACTCCCACCAACCCTTCCCTCTTAATAACTAGATATCCACTAGACCAAACAGATACAGGTACTGTAGTCCCCCTCTTGTGTGGCCACACCCACCAACCCTTCCCTCTTGATAACGAGATATCCACTAGACCAAACAGATACAGGTACTGTAGTCCCCCTCTTGTGTGGCCACACCCACCAACCCTTCCCTCTTGATAACTAGATATCCACTAGACCAAACAGATACAGGTACTGTAGTCCCCCTTTTGTGTGGCCACTCCCACCAACCCTTCCCTCTTGATAACTAGATATCCACTAGACCAAACAGATACAGGTACTGTAGTCCCCCTTTTGTGTGGCCACTCCCACCAACCCTTCCCTCTTGATAACTAGATATCCACTAGACCAAACAGATACAGGTACTGTAGTCCCCCTTTTGTGTGGCCACTCCCACCAACCCTTCCCTCTTGATAACTAGATATCCACTAGATCAAACAGATACAGGTACTGTAGTCCCCCTCTTGTGTGGCCACTCCCACCAACCCTTCCCTCTTAATAACTAGATATCCACTAGACCAAACAGATACAGGTACTGTAGTCCCCCTCTTGTGTGGCCACTCCCACCAACCCTTCCCTCTTAATAACTAGATATCCACTAGACCAAACAGATACAAGTACTGTAGTCCCCCTCTTGTGTGGCCACTCCCACCAACCCTTCCCTCTTAATAACTAGATATCCACTAGACCAAACAGATACAGGTACTGTAATCCCCCTTTTGTGTGGCCACTCCCACCAACCCTTCCCTCTTGATAACTAGATATCCACTAGACCAAACAGATACAGGTACTGTAGTCCCCCTCTTGTGTGGCCACTCCCACCAACCCTTCCCTCTTAATAACTAGATATCCACTAGACCATACAGGTACTGTAGTCCCCCTCTTGTGTGGCCACTCCCACCAACCCTTCCCTCTTAATAACTAGATATCCACTAGACCAAACAGATACAGGTACTGTAGTCCCCCTCTTGTGTGGCCACTCCCACCAACCCTTCCCTCTTAATAACTAGATATCCACTAGACCAAACAGATACAGGTACTGTAGTCCCCCTCTTGTGTGGCCACTCCCACCAACCCTTCCCTCTTGATAATGATAACTAGATATCCACTAGACCAAACAGATACAGGTACTGTAGTCCCCCTCTTGTGTGGCCACTCCCACCAACCCTTCCCTCTTAATAGCTAGATATCTACTAGACCAAACAGATACAGGTACTGTAGTCCCCCTTTTGTGTGGCCACTCCCACCAACCCTTCCCTCTTGATAATGATAACTAGATATCCACTAGACCAAACAGATACAGGTGCTGTAGTCACACTCTTGTGTGGCCAATCCCACCAAATGAATGCTCTAAAATAGTAAAATACTACTAAATTGTCCCTCTCAAGAGATTCCCCATCCCTCTTATAAGGCCATGTTTTCATTGCAGAAGGGGTTGTATTATAAAATGGGGGGGGGGGGGGGGGGGGGGGCTACAGTATTCAATTACATTTGCACTCCAAGGATAAAAAAAAGTCCAGAATCAACCATATGTCACATTTTCTAATAGATTTACCATAGTGTCAATTGGTAATGAATTGATGAATTGTCTAATAAATCAAAATATTCAGTTATCAATGGGGGGACATGGTGGTCTAGTGGTTCAGACAATCAGTTGTATATTATTACAAGTATCATTTCACTATTGATGTTTAGGTTTACTCTCAGCTCATTCTATCCATATTTACTGTCATACGGGACTACTTTTACTGTCATACAGGACTATTTTTTGGCAAAAATTGAACATAAATATGCTAGTTGTATACTTTTTATTGATCTATTTTGCAGGTTTTCCCAGTCATCACATCTGAACACTCACAAGAGGACCCACACAGGAGAAAAACCTTATTATTGTACGGAATGTGGAATGGGATTTTGTCGTAAACGAAGACTTGAAAAACATCTTGTCTTGCACAATCAGTTTACAAATATAAATTCCAAAATTGAAAATTTACAGAGTCTTTTACATCCACCAGTATCACAAAATACAATGCAGTCTGTGTTCCCAAATACACAAGACCCCAATGAAAGTTTGCCGGATAATGAAAATTTACAATCACACAGACGGAAACCATCTCAAGTCCACAGAATAAACAATGACCAATCAGAAGACGATCCCAGTGTAAGGTCACAAGATAGAGTTGTTGTAAAATTAGAAGACAATGAAAACGAAAATTTGTTACAGATTACGAGTCCGCCTCCCGATGTTAGTGTTAGTAATGATGTACAGGATCGAAATATATCAGAAATAGATTTATCCCAGTTTGAACCTCAGGAAGAAGGAGACAACAGTGCTATTATTGGCGGAGATTTCAATAACACTGGTAGTCTATCTGGTGATGACTTAGACATAGATAGGATAAGTATTACCAGCGAAAGCAATTTATCAGGATCAGAGCATAGTCATCCCATATTACATCATATTCATCCGCAACATTGTATGGGATTTCGGGGATTTGGACGAGGGAGAGGAAGGTTTAATTTCAAGAAGAGAAAAATGTGGCAGGTAGAAAAAGGTTTGGATCAATTGTTGAACATGAACAATTTGCAACCAACTACATCGAACAATTTGTCGTCACAAGTTGGTTCCAATAATCGTGTTAATCTAGTCAATTTTACAAGTGCCGATTTATTAACTCATATGATGTCACGAGACGATGTTTATAAATGTGATTTTTGTTGCATGATATTTCAAGATGCGGCCATGTATCATCTTCACAAGAGCATGCACGACAAAATGGATGTGCGATGTTGTAATTTGTGTGGTAAAATGGCACAAGATAAATATGATTTTATAGCTCATTTTCTAGGTGAACACAAGTAGGCAAGGATTAAATATTTTAATGATAAACTTTTATCTGTTTTTTTGTATTTATAAAACTGTCGCTATAAATTATTAAAATACAAGGTTAAGAAAAGTCAGAAATTTATTTTAAATGTTGTCAACCGATGAATATACAATCGAACCTTGTTTTGACGAAGTTGAGGGGATTGTGCTCATCTCTCATGGGCTTTTCTTGATAAAAACAAGGTACATGTAGGAAGGTAGGAAAAACTTTTATTTTTTATATTTACCTAGCAAATATATAGGTTATACAGGAAAAAAACTGACTTTTAATAGTTCTTGTCAAAAATATGGGAGTAAAAAATATTTAGGTAGGAACTAAAAATTAGTCGGTAGAGCTGGTGGAAACACAGGTAATTCGTTTTGGCCTAAAGAACAGAGTATTTATCTAAATTTTATTATTTCTGCATTCTATACTACTGCCACAATATAGCTGAAATATTGTTGAAAGTGACATTAAACACCATGAAATATGAAAGCATACATTCTATGCTACAATGAGATATACTAAGTTATCTCCCTTTATATCATATAAACAGTTAGACAGGGGAGATAATAATATTATCTTGATATTAAACTAATATTTAAAATGATTGGATAGCAAGGAATGTATATTATATGTCAAAAGCTCACTAGAGCTTGTGTTGTATTTGATGTTTTGACATGCCGACTTTAAATAAAACTTATCTTATCTTGTCTATATGTGTATATTTATGTCTATGTCAGTAAAAAGCTCACAAGAGCTTATGTTTATTGTTTGTAACTTATCTGACTGTTATTAAAACTTTTTGTATTTGTAATTGTTGTAGTTTTATAAGGTTAACATGGGTCAAGATAACTCTATAAATATAAATAATATTATGTACAGTATTATAGGGGCCATCATGATTATTATCATATTATGGTAGCTGGATTTACAACTGCCTATGCAATCAGTGCCTATCACAATAAAGTTGTGAGTTCGAAACACACTCATGGCGAGGTGTACTCAATACAACATTATATGATAAAGTTTGTCAGTGACTTGTGGCAAGTCTCAGGGTACTCTGGTTTTCTCCACCAATAAAACTGACCATCACGATATAACTGAAATATTGTTGAAGGTGGCATTAAACACCATAACCATAACCCTATTATCAAAGCTCTCAAATCCCTAACACTACATTTACTGGCAAACTGGTACTTTAAATTAAGTATGTCTGTTACAGAGCAATAGGATGACTGGCCTTGAAATAAATTTCTTAACATGAGAGTTAAACCATGAATATAGAATTACTGTTGTAATTAGTTATTTCATAAGCTGAAAACCAATTGAGACATCAGTACAAAAGATGCAGCAAGAAAAACTTTTACAAACATTGTATTTATATATCTCCTTATATGGTGCAAATGACCAATTTCCATCTTGTTTTACCTGGTGTAGAGGTAATAAATTTGGGTTAGTTAGCCCCTGCGACCCTTCTTGATTGGTCATATCCATTTGTCACTTCCGGTTTGTATATATCTGGCCTGAATTTGATTTCGAGGTCTTTCCAATGCGAATTTAGCTGGTTTTTGAACCCATTTAATGTATTTGACTCTATTACTTTCGCGGCCAAACTATTCCAAGTGTCTACTATTTGTGAGAAACTGTATTTTCTAATATTAGTTCCACGATGCTTCTTGTAGATTTTATGTTTGTGGCCTCTGGTGGTGTTCTCATTTTTCGGAAAGATTTTATTGCTATTTACCTTATCTATATTGTTAATAATTCTAAACGTTTCTACCATGTCAGATCTTAATCTCCTGTATTGTAAAGATGGTAATCCTAGATATCTTGATCGGTCACTATAACTGAGATGTTGAATATTTTTTACCAGTTTTGTGGCTCGTCTTTGGACATTTCCAATTTGGATGGCTTCCTTTTTAGCTCACCTGGCCTTTAGGCCATGTGAGCTATTGCCATCACTTTTCGTCCATCGTTCGTCTGTCATTATTTCACATTTTAATCTTCTCCTCAGAAACCAGTGGGCCAATTGCAACCAAACTTTGGTGGAATGGTCCTTGGATGGCCCCCTTCCAAAATTGTGTCCGGTGATCCCGACTTCCAACCAAGATGGCCGCCAAGCTAAAAATAGAAAAAAGGGGGGATGAATTTTAAAAAATATCTTCTCCTCTGAAACTACTGAGCCAATCTCAACCAAACTTCGCTGAAATGATCCTTGGGTGGCCCCCTTCCAAAATTGTGTCCGGCATTTCAGACCTGCGACCAAGATGGCTGCCACAGCCGAACTTAATTTAACATAGGACTCTATGGGAAATTCCCATAAAAATATTCTTATCTGAAACCATTTGCTCAATTAGAACCAAACTTTGATGGAATAGTCATTGAATGGTCCTTTTCCAAAATTGTGTCCGGCAGTCACGCTCTCCCACCAAGATGGCCGCCAGAGTGCAGTTGCGTTGTTATTGGGAGCCTCTGGTTATACATAACTGACCATATATATTGCTTCCGTACTCTAGGTGTGGACGGACTATACTTTTATAGTGTGGTAAACATGTTCTTGTCCATGTATGTAAAGCTTTTATCATTCCTAGTCTTTGGTTGGCCTTTTTTGTTTGATTGTTGATGTGAATTTGAAATTTTTATTTTTCATCTATAGTGATACCAAGGTCTTTCTCTTCTGTGGATTGGGTGATGATATCCCCTCCCATTTGATATTTAGCATTATTGGGCGGACCGAAATGTACATGTTTGCATTTGGATTTGTTGAAAGTTAATAGCCAATCTTTTGACCACTGCATTAGTCTATCTATATCTCCTTGGTAGTTTTATTTCATCATTTGTATTATTTACTGTAGCATACCACTTTGTATCGTCTGCAAAGAGCTTAGCTACATTTTGTACTATGTCGGGCAAATCGTTAATGTATATTGTGAATAGTATGGGCCCACAAACGCTCCCTCGGGGTATTCCGCTAGTGACATCAGTCCATTTCGAGTTGGATCCATTAAGCACCACTTTTTTGTATTTAAGCTCCCCAGGTAATGACCATGTGATCTTTTATTTTTGTGTTAATAGGAATTATTTATAGTCAGGTAATGTTGGACATTGTTTTTTGTGGTGGTATTATGTTATATGTCATTTGTGATTGTCATTTCTTCAATTATTTTTTTAGGAAAATCCCTTTCAGAAAAATGCACAGGGTTATTACTGTTTTTTTTTATATAAAAGTGTGAATTTCAAAATCTGATTTCATTTGATTATTCATTTTAATGCAATATTTTACAAAATGATCATTTTTATGGAACTAGAAAAAAAATGTAGCTACATGTATTTTATTTCAAAAGGGACTTGCTCCCGGCCACTAAATTAGTCAACTGGAAACTTGTGGAGTTTTATATGGTATGACTTAAGAAAAAATGCAGAATGTCAATAAGCATAGGATAAACTTTCTCAGTTAAGAAACTGTGGAACACATCTCAAGCGGTCGAACTTGGTTGAGGGGTCGTCCTGGTCGTGATCACCTATCGCCACTGATGTTGTGAGTTCTAATCTTGATCAGGAGAGGTATACAACATTTTGTGATAAAGTTTGTCAGTGACTTGCGACAGGTTGGTGGTTTTCTCCGGGTACTCCGGTTTCCTCCACCAATAAAACTGACCACCACGATATAACTGAAATACTGTTGAAAGTGGCATTAAACACCATCAAACAAACGAACTTGGTTGAACTAGTGACCTACACATCATTGAGTACAAGGCTATTTATTATACAGGGGCACACAAATTTGGAAACAGCTGAAATTTGAGCATACATGCAGAAAATGTGCAGTAAAACACCAGATTTAAAGCTTAAATGAAAACTAAGGAGCCAAATGACCTTCTTTTATTTATTTTGTCAATTGTGAATGCTTGCCCGCCCCTCCCCCCCCCCTCCCCCCCCCCCCCCCTTTTCCGGTCGACTCAAAGAGCTACTCCCCCACTTTTCGTCAGGCCACGTCGACAGCTTGCCTACCACTTTTATGTCCACCCCTAAAACTTGTACCCCCCCCCCCCCCCACCTCTGTTATAGACCGTCCATCACATTGACTAATAACCAAGCCACAGTCGCTATAGCAGTATGACTTGTTTGATCGGTGCAGACAATGCCAATCGTGACCAAGTTTCTTGAATTCGCCGGCACCGACGCTGCCTTTGACGGGATGTGTTTGATACTGCGGAAAAATCATATCCTTAAACTTTAAGTTTGCCAGTTACTCGTGGAGAGTCCGAGTGGCGTTTTCATCCTGCAATAAAATAAACCACCCGATATAACTGGAATTTTGTTTGAAAATGGAATTTAAAACCAAATCGATTGTATTGCAGTCATCAAATTATTTCGTAGATTTTTGTTATGGTGACCATTCTGTATTTTGACCTCATGTTTTCACACTTCCGAACGGAAAAGCAGTCAACATTATTCTAAAAAAAATACAGGTGACTTAAAAATATAATGAATTAAATGCTGAAATTATTTTCATCAATTTTATTGTTATACTATATAGTTATAAAATGTTGATATGGTATATCTCTCCTACTACAAACAAATTACAATACATTGATTCGACCTTTTTTTTTTATTTACAATACAGTGATTTGACCTTTTTTTTATTTACAATACAGTGATTTGACCTTTTTCTCATCTACATATATTTACAATACAGTGATTTATATGAAAAGAGTATTTAATGGTACACCTCGTGAATTTTTTTCTCTCAGTTGTATGTAATTTACACCCGTTTAGTTAATGCCATTTGTAAGCAGATAAAAAATGTTAGATGGAAGCTACTTAAACTTCTTAACAGTCATTTTCTCTCCCTTTCGTCGTGTTCAAAATGTTTTATATACATGTACTTATAAAATCAAGCGTTCCTGGAATTCAAAGTCTTTACTCAGAATTAGTTCTAAGTTCCTCGATTCTCTTTTTTCTTTGTTTTTTTGATCCCGTCTTTGGCGTCTGATTTGCCACGATTTTAGCTGCATGCTTTGAAAACGACCGACGTCCATTGAAGACACTGATTTCCCTTTAGAATTCTCTTGTATTCCAGCGAAACGAACTTCTCGTTCAACAATAGAGTCTGCACTTGTCAGGTCATTTTCACTTTTGCTTCCCGCCAAAATTCTAAAGTCGCAAGAACTATAACAGGAGTCGCATTCGTTAGCACGCTTTCGTTTAACGTTTCTATGACGTTTTCGCATAAGTCTTAGCGAGTTTTCCTGAATGCTTGTCGTTCTAAACAGATTGTTCATCGAGTTATTTTCAAGAGACTCGTCAGCTTTTGTATCGCAAGTATCGTCACAATTACGTAATGTTTCTAAAAGATCATTGCACGATTTGCTCTGATACTTTTCACGAGCTTGAAATTTTGGGATAACGAAATCATCCGAAAGAAGAGAAATCCCGGAATCTCTGTAAACTGATTTTCGGAAGTCATTTTCTATATTGTCTGTTCCACACATCAGAGACATCCACGATTTTCGATTTTCTGTTTTTTGACATTTTTCTGGTGATTCTTCAAGCTTTGGTAGGATTTCACATTGATTTTCGAAATCTAGATTTTGAGTTCCACACATTAACGACATCAAAGACTTCCTGTTTTCGGATTTGTTTGACTTCGTTTGTTCTTTTACGGGTTTAATTAAATCGTCATCAGAACTTTGAGTTTTCTTAGGCTTAGTGGGTGCTTTTTCTGGCCTTCTTAATTCTTCATTTGAATTTTGATAGTCAAAGTTGTCCATACCGCACATGAACGACATCCACGATTTTCTGTTTTTGGACTTTCGCGATTTCTTTGGTGATGCTCGGAGTTTTGACGGAATTTCGCACTGATACTGGAAGTCTATGTCAAACGAATGGTACGACGAATCTAATCCTTCGATATTTCTAATAACATCTGCCACGTCCACAAAACTTGTCGGACGGGTCTCCTTCTGTGGTGTCTTTCTTTTCGGTTTCTTTCTTTTAGAAATTTTGAAAAATGACGCTAACGTTTCCCCGATTGGCATCCTGAAATTAAATATCACAGTTTTAATAATAATATTAATAAACAGTATAATAAAAAAAAATCATATTTTTTTTCTACATATATTTTGTAATTTCGAGTTGTCCGATCTCTGCTTATCTCATTTGAAAATCTAAATTTTCATATTAAATTTGACAAAAGTAGTGTTCTTCACCCTAGCTTGTCTACATGAAGCATGTAACTGCTTTCAGACGATTAAAAAATAAAGCTAAGTTAATTTAAAAACATTGAAAGAAAAATATTTGTTTATATAAATGTCTATATTTCTCTTTTTGTTTTATTTGAAATGCACAGTTTTTTTTACTATTAAAATCATTTATTAATTTTTAAACAATACACGTAAATATATTTTAAAAATTTGAAATAAAATGTTTAACTGTTTCTTACCTGAAAGAAATAGAAAAAAAAACCCAGCTGTTTACAACTGTAGTATATTTGAACCTGTGTTGTCAAACGCTTGAACCAGAATGAAATTTATGAATGGACTTCAAACGTTTTATATATAGTGACTGGGATTTCCCGCTCAAGCTCATCTATTCCATGTCAATATTTTCTCTCGTTTGTTATGATAATAAGATTGGTTTATTTATGGATAGTGTATACCCAGTGACCCAGGTTTTCTTGTCACACGACCCCCCTTAGTCATACCCATAATTAGGTTATTGAACGGGGTAGTCGAATTGTGGTCTGTAGAGTACTATAGTTTAAGCAAATACTTGCATAACCAAAATCTTTGATTAGATTAAATTTGACGTATTTTGGGGTTTTCGATGAACTATATTTATTTACATTGCTATGGGCTACTTGTAAAAATAAACAATGGGAAAAATCACCCGTTTTTACCCCATTTACCCATTCCAGCATCTAGCTGTAAACATGCACATTAAAAATAAGTGTAAACATTAAAACATATTTTTTATTTTCGAGAAGTAAAAAACACAACAAACTCTCCCCCTTTTTTACACCATAAAATTCTAGAGAGAAAAAAATGACAAAAGCGTATGTAAAATTTGTTTTGTTCCATAGCGCTGAAATTTATTAAACGTTAAAACGTATTTTTGTATTGGAATTTAGAAAAATTAGAAAAAAAACCAAACTCCCATTTTTACACCATAAAATTCTCGAGAAAAAAAATAACAAAAACGAATGTAATATAAATTTTGTTTTGTTCGCTGACATGGAAATATATGGACGCATCAAAAAATGTAATACTTTAACTTAAATATCATGTCGACATTGTTCTGCGTCAAAAATGCAGTTTAAATGTCATTTTTAGATTTTGGATAGGGTGAACACCTGAAAGGCATCCGTCTCTTATTTAAACCTTTTGAAAGAGGTAATTGAATCGAACAAAAAAATAGTACGATTTTTGGACCAGAAAATGATTTGAGGCATTTCCTGACAAATTCCAATGGCATTACTATTAGAGAATGATACCCCAAACTTGAGACAATATAATGTAAACATATATACATATATTTATGGTCAGTTAAGTCATAAAGGCAAATTAACGTGTCGATATGGGTCTGAAAACGGCACTTCATTGCCGACATTTCACAGAAAGCTAGAATTCGTTGTTGCGGATATATAATTATTAATTTCGGTCAGTTAGGAGACTGATTCATCTAAGCAGATTGCTTGTTTTCAAATCCGATTTTTGCAAAATTATTCATAATTATTTGATACTTGTGAAATGTACTACACATATATTCTTCAATAATAGAATAATGTTTACGCTAATTTCGATCAATTTCGATTATGAAAATTTACATATTAAAATATTTATTTATTTCATATTTTTACCAAAAGTAATAAAACACGTGTCTTGAGCAATCAACAAATAAAAAGTAACAATTTTCTTTCAGAGATATAAAATTGTGGTAAATCCAGAAAAGACGCAGCTTAAAGTGAATCATACAGGGCCATTCAGAGTTAAAAACTTCAAAAATACAATTTAATGAATTTCTTTTAAGTATGTTCAAACATTTATGACAATAAAACATATCATTGATCACATGTACATCATGTAGATAATGAGACCGAGACCCCTCCCTCACCAAAATCCTAACCATAAAAATTTTAATCTCGTAATAAACCAAATTTTCTCGAATTTGGCTACAAATACAAATTGGTCTATGAATGGCGGGAGTTTGGCTATTGTCGTCATATGTGGTTTATCATAGATACTAATTCACCTTTTCACAGACATTTAACAAATTTATCAATTTATTGTGGTCATTAAAATCAAGAGATCAAAGTTCGATTACCACATCAGAAGTTTAAACTTGCCGAAATCGTACCTACTTAAGTGTAATAATAATATATGCCCAAGTATATACAGCCTGTAATACGTAAACTACTTAAGCTTGACCCTCCCCCCCCCCCCTTTTCCCGTCAGGATAGGTTGGTTTTTGTTGAGGATAAAGTTAGCCTACAGATGTTGACTATATTTATAGAATAACTATCAAAGATTGATTTTCGAAATTCGGAATTCGGAATGCGAGTACTTAAGTTAGAAGTTATCAACATTAATGTACGAAATTTCAAGTTTCCCATAGGATTCTATAATAACCTCCACTCCCTTTGAACCCCCCAAAATATGGCTTTGACCCCCTTTATCACAAATCTGAAAACTTTAGGATCAACTAGAAACATATATCTATAACTCCACCAAGTTTCATGAAATTCTGTCCTGTAGTTCCTGAGATCTGCCGTGGACAAGTTCATGGTGCACGAAAGAAAGGAGAATAACAAGAACAAGAACAAGAATAATAATAACAAGATATGATTATAATCTAACGATTATGAAGTCTCCCAAACCGGCCACTGACACTATCTACCCACATATCAAATTTTGATGATATCGGACAATGTTGAATTTTTACCCCCCATTTTTATGCCGTGTTTTGGCAGCCATTTTGAAAATTTTGAAAACGCAGAATTGCTCCTCTAATGGTGACCTATCACTATGTCAAAATTTATGTCTCTATCATTATCCAGTTAGAAGTTATCAACATTAATGTACGAAATTTCAAGTTTCCCATAGGATTCTATAGTAACCTCCACTCCCTTTGAACCCCCCAAAATATGGCTTTGACCCCCTTTATCACAAATCTGAAAACTTTAGGATCAACTAGAAACATATATCTATAACTCCACCAAGTTTCATGAAATTCTGTCCTGTAGTTCCTGAGATCTGCCGTGGACAAGTTCATGGTGCACGAAAGAAAGGAGAATAACAAGAACAAGAACAAGAATAATAATAACAAGATATGATTATAATCTAACGATTATGAAGTCTCCCAAACCGGCCACTGACACTATCTACCCACATATCAAATTTTGATGATATCGGACAATGTTGAATTTTTACCCCCCATTTTTATGCCGTGTTTTGGCAGCCATTTTGAAAATTTTGAAAACGCAGAATTGCTCCTCTAATGGTGACCTATCACTATGTCAAAATTTATGTCTCTATCATTATCCAGTTAGAAGTTATCAACATTAATGTACGAAATTTCAAGTTTCCCATAGGATTCTATAGTAACCCCCACTCCCTTTGAACCCCCAAAATATGGCTTTGACCCCCTTTATCACAAATCTGAAAACTTTAGGATCAACTAGAAACATATATCTATAACTCCACCAAGTTTCATGAAATTCTGTCCTGTAGTTCCTGAGATCTGCCGTGGACAAGTTCATGGTGCACGGAAAGAAAGGAGAATAACAAGAACAAGAACAGGAATAATAATAACAAGATATGATTATAATCTAACGATTATGAAGTCTCCCAAACCGGCCACTGACACTATCTACCCACATATCAAATTTTGATGATATCGGACAATGTTGAATTTTTACCCCCCATTTTTATGCCGTGTTTTGGCAGCCATTTTGAAAATTTTGAAAACGCAGAATTGCTCCTCTAATGGTGACCTATCACTATGTCAAAATGTATGTCTCTATCATTATCCAGTTAGAAGTTATCAACATTAATGTACGAAATTTCAAGTTTCCCATATGATTCTATAGTAACCCCCACTCCCTTTGAACCTCCCAAAATATGGCTTTGACCCCCTTTATCACAAATCTGAAAACTTTAGGATCAACTAGAAACATATATCTATAACTCCACCAAGTTTCATGAAATTCTGTCGTGTAGTTCCTGAGATCTGCCGTGGACAAGTTCATGCTTCGCGGAAAGAAAGAATAAGAATAATAATAATAAAAATAAAAATAATAATAAGAAACGGAGCAAAAACAATAAGTCCCCCAAATTTTGTTTGGGAGACTTAATAATAATAAGAAACGGAGCAAAAACAATAAGTCTCCAAACGTTGTTTGGGAGACTTAAAAAGAAGAATATCTTCAAACTCATTGAAACGCCAGTCCTCAGATAGACATGTATGTTGGTCCGCTTGGACACATTATCATGTCTTTGCTCGTATTTTACTTAATGCAACGAAAAAAAGTAAATATGTGTGTACATACAAAGAGTATATAGTCTTTGATTTGATCCGACTGTGGATTGAACTAGCAAGCTTACGTACTCGAGGCGAGCATGCTAACTATTGCACCGCAGAGGAGGTTAGCACTAAAAATGGTCTCGTCGAAATTTATCTGACATTTTCTGTTCAAGATCTCGAAGGGATATCATATATGTAACTGCTTTTAAAGACGTAATTCTACACATACACTACAACGGAATACTTCGTATTATGAACGCCGCCACGATATAACTGAAATATTGTTGAAAGTGACGTTAAACACCATAAACGCATCGTAATTTATGAATGAGACCAGTTGTGGAATAACCATACAATCATATATGAAATGATACATTGTTATTATCAAGACACTTATTAGGTCCCTTAAGGTGTCATAACACTAATTTCTTTATAAGATCTTCGACGGAATTCGTGTTTTGTTGAGCCTACCTAACAATTTTGACCATTATATTTTCTGAAACGTACATGCATCTTTACGTTCTATCATTTTAAAATCTTACAGAAAAAATCCGAGTGCCGGGAAAATCCTCACTCTTAAAAATAGCACCGCCATCCCCAGATATTGCTTATTTTAACTGTTCGTGTCCACAGGCGCTCGTGGCACGGACTCACCACCCCCCTTTTTCTAACTTTCTGTTTACAAATTTATTTTCAATAAAATTTCTTTATTTCTTTATTATTTCATCTCTTTTTCCTTATTTTATCTTGTTCATGTCAATATTCATACAATCTTATGTTAACAAAAAATTGTATGTGTCGACCCTATGATACCGGCATCTTCGCTAGCCAAGGGTTACGATTCGCTCTATTCATCTCTGAAGATGAGTAGAGCGGATCGTAACCCTTGACTAGCGAAGATGATATACCGGTAGATACTAACAAGTTAAAATAAGGAAAAAGAGATGAAATAATTAAGAAATAAAGAAATTTTATTGAAAATAAATTTGTAAACAGAAAGTTAGAAAAAAGGGGGATGGTCGGTCCGTGCCACGAGCGCCTGTGTTCGTGTCCACATTCATACAATCTTATGTTAACAGCAACTTACATGTGTCGACCTATGGATAATAAATAAAGAAATTTTATTGAAAATAAATATGTAAACAGAAAGTTAAAAAAGGGGGATCGAGGTAATTCCGTGCCACGAGCGTCTGTGCATAAAACTAGATTTATATATACCCACTCTGTTTTAATGGTCCTGAAACGACCTTGACATTATAACTAAAATTTATTATCAGTGCGTAGATCTTACTACGGTCACAAATTCTCTACTACACCTGAAAATTTACGAGATAAAGTTGTGAGAGGTTAAATTAATTTTTACTAACTTTATAGTTGACTTGGTGTAAACGGTCATTTTGTGGTCGTATTTAAAACCATTGTGGTTTCTAAATCTTTTTATTTCGTTGGCTATTGTAGTACAAGAGTGAACGCCCACGTAAATATTGACCTTAGATTTAGTGGTTATGCAAAAATTTAAATGTTTATAAAATGGGTGTGCGCTGTACCTACTCCGGTGAAGCTGACCACTTTTTATCAGTATGATTAGGTTCGCACTAAAGGTATTAGAACTTGGTTAAATGTGGAAAAAAAGAAGTTTGAACTCGTACAACTTGTATTGTATCACACAGACCTAGTTTTCTTTATAAATATTAATCGGACCGTTTAAACAGTTCAAGCGAAAAATTAGGTCGCGTCGCCCTTGCACCACAGAGGCATGTACAAATTGTTGTATGATCAAAAGCTGTGATCTAGAATGACGGAGGTTTTCACGTCCCGATCCCTATAATTTCGAGGGAGAAAAAAAAACAAAATATATTGTACAATACTTCAGTACGGAAGTTGGGAAGGGCCACTGCAGTATTTGTATTTTGTAACATACAATCTGTTATATAAAAAATTAGCAATATGTAATATCAGGTTAGAAGTAACAAAATACTGGCTATAACATATTAACAATCTGTTATAACCGATTAGCGATCTGTAATAAAAGATTAGAAAAAAAATACTGGTTATAACATATTAACAATCTGTTATAACCGATTAGCGATCTGTAATAAAAGATTAGAAAAAAAATACTGGTTATAACATATTAACAATCTGTTATAACCGATTAGCGATCTGTAATAAAAGATTAGAAAAAAAATACTGGTTATAACGTATTAACAATCTGTTATAATAATACTTGATTCCAAAAGCAATACAGCTTATAGGTATAATAAATACAAATTACAAACAATACATGATACATTATACACAATATATAATTATATAATTATAATTACAGCGGAGCATGATATAAATTTAGGAATTACGAATTTTTTCAGCCACATATAAATACTTTCCAAGATTGTTAAGTTCTTTAATATTTAGAACAGAGAATAACTGTGTTAGTTTAAAAGCAGATGGATTGATACAATAATAGGGTTTTATATATTTTCTACGAATTTCCATATATTTACTACACTCTATAACCGATTAGCGATCTATACTAAAAAAATAGAAAAAAATGCTGGCTATAACATATTAATAATCCGTTATAACCGATTAGCGTTATAACCGATTAGCGATCTGTAATAACAGATTAGAAAAAAACCGCTGGTTTACATATTAACAATCTGTTATAACCGATTAGCGATCTGTAATAACAGATTTGAAAAAAAAACGCTGGTTTACATATTAACAATCTGTTATAACCGATTAGCGATTTGTAATAACAGATTAGCGAAAAAAACACTGGTTTACATATTAACAATCTGTTATATCTACAATATTACAATGTATTATAACAAGTAACAAGTTAGAAAACAATACTGGCGCAGTGACAGTTCCTAGGTACCGTACTTTAGCAATCTACATTCATATCGTTAACTTTTAAGCAACATTGTAAGAAAATAATAAAAGATAGATACATTTTGTGGTGAAAAAAAAATGCAAGTGTATACTCGAATGGTAAATTGAGATGTTACTTATTATTTAAATGTAATTTTGGGTTTGAAAATGATCTTAGTATTGTGAGAAGTTTTGAACACAGGAAAAATATTACCAAACTAAGAATATCAGCTCATAAGCTGCAAATTGAGGTGAACAGATACCAGGGTACCCTCCCACAGAATCGTGTCTGTCACAGGTGAAACACAGGGGAAATGGATGATGAAATTCATTATCTTTTTAAATGTGTAAAATTTACCCAAGAAAGAGCAGAACTTAATGATCAGATTACATTGATCTGTCAAAACATTAATAATTCAGATGATAACAATAGATTGTTATGGATATTGAATAATGAAAATTCTATAATAGTTAAGGCTCTTTGTCAGTATATGATTAAGACTGGGTTCAAATAAAAAAAAAAAAAAAATTCTCTTTCTTTTTTCCCATCTATAATATAAAAATTCAGACTCATTGGATGATTTTCTGTGGGCATAGGAAAACAATATTTTTGTGGCACCGTCCCCTGATGCCTATTGCAAATCTTCCAAATAAACTGAGTGTCTATTCTGCACCAAGCACAAGTTGGAATAAATCTCCATTTGGTACCATCCCTTGGTGCTTTCTGCAGATGTGACACTTGTATACATTTATCATTTATTATCATTTTAATGAGTATATATACTATATACTCAAACTGAATTATAAAACACTTGTTTACACTTATTATTTATAATTATTATATATATGACTATATATACATATACGTCTGAAAATTAAACCAAACAGTGTTAGAATTAGATTTTAGAGTTGTCAAATTTTTTGTTCTTCCCTCGACGGGATTTGAACCCACACCATTGATACACTGCAGCACCATTCGCTTAGCCTTACGTCCAGCGCCCTAGACCACTCGACCACATCCTATGACTATATATACTATATACTCAAACTGAATATAAAATTCTAAGACAATCTTGCTTGAATTACTTCCCTTTGCTCTAACCTGTGACACACATGGTTGATGGTAATAAAATAATTATTATATTTTTCTTTATTTATTGTGTATGTGCTAATTACAAATGTTGCATCATGCCCTCCAGGGGCCCTGATTTGGACAATAAAGTATCTAGTATCTAGTATCTTGTATAGTTCATTGATTTATTTATATTTTGGTGTAATCTGATACATGATAACACAGATATGACTCAGTTATTAAATCTTTTTCAACGAAAATAATTTAAAGAAATATATACTTACAGAAAATTTCTTTTCGTCTTTTCTACAGGAGTGTGGAAAGGGACAAGTGACCCCATCTAGGTCTTGTGTACTGCAATCAATTTGGACTTCGAGAACATGGTTTTATAATACATATGACTACTGACCAGCAGTTCTTAAAAATGGTCTTCAGTATTAACACACTGTACTTTGGAGACCACAAGTCTATATATATCTATTTAGATATATTCTCAATTGAAGTGTGATAGGAAAAGCTGCTCTTAAAAATAGTTATCACTGAATATATCCCTATATCCTAATAAACTCGATATTTTTTTTTTTGTTATTTGCTACCGTAAAATATAATACAGTAATTTATAAGAATAATGTTGTTGTTATATTATGGATCTCGTTGATTATTTTTAAGAATCTACAGTTGGGGTGTATTCCCCATTACTTATTTTAATGACAACTGAAAATATTATTGGCACAATGTGACAATTATCGAAAGATCTACAAAGATATTTTTTTTCAGTAAACACAAAAGACAAATTATTTTATTTTCAGAGTATGTTCAATTTATAAATGTTTATTTTTTGTTGTTTGTTGATGGTGAACTACCCATTCCACCCCACCACCTCAATAAATTTATATGAAGTTTAATGCATGTGATATTCGCCATTGTTATTAACAGGAATTGTTACTTTAGATATTTAGAGCAATTAGAAAACAAAATGCACCTAAATGTGTCAACATATAATAATAATAATAATAATAATAATATTAATAATAATAAAATAATTCACTATTTAAGAACATCAGCTCTCTCTCTCAAAAATATTTTTTTACTTTTAAGAAAGATATTTTATCATATTAATCAATCATAAATTGTAAGAACACATTTTTTTATATATTGTAATTGACTTGAGCATTTCCCATTTATTGGAATGCATCTAAAATATGTCTACTGCCAAGTAATAATTTGAAGTAAACAATATTGTCTATGTAGCAACACTAGACTATAAATATCTACTAGGATTTCTACTGTAAAAAAAATTGCTACAGTAAAATAGTGAGTGAGTGATTGTTGTTTAACGTCAATTCATCAATTTTTTTTCCGGCTATATCATGGCGAGAACAAGTTAATTTTCAGTGAGATGATGAACAGGTCCGCTTTGTACTAGACAAACACGCTAAGTTGGATTTTTATAGTGCTAGTTCGCTGAAACAACAGTCTGCGGGTAGACATGTCACTCCACTCGGACACATTATTCTGATTCCGAGCCAACCAGTCTTTGCTCTTACTCCTTAATGCTGCGTGCTTAGCGGAGAAGCAACAAATACCAATTTCATAGTCTTTGGTTTGACCCGAGCGGGGATCGAACCCACGATCTACCGCACTCGAGGCGAGCACGCTAACCATTCCACCACCGATGCAGTCTCTTTACTATTGACGTTTAGTTTACGTGGTAAAGATATATACATTTCGTGGATTTTAAAGTTTATGCCTGCTCTAGACCAATCAAGGCATTATCACAATCGAAACAATTTAGTTTTGTGATTCATCAGTGGCGAATTTTAAGTTGATGCCGGTTTTAGACCAATCAAGGCATTATCACAATTGAAACAATCTATGTTTGTGATTAATCAGTGGCGTAGCTTCAGTTGAGACAACAGAGGCAGTTTCCTCAGTAAAAGAATACAACGACAAAAATTTGGCATTTCATTCGTTTTCGTCAAGTATTAAACAAATTCCGTCATGCTCAGAGGTCATGTTAAATCAAATTTGTCCTATAATTTAATTCAATTATGCTATAACTGCTCGTTTCAAAACGAAAAAATGTGTTGCATTACTTAAAATGTCGGTGGCTTCCCAGACCCAACTTGCCTCGGTAATATTTGACCCCATGCTACGCCTGTGATGACCCAACGTATTAACTATTGTTCCCTGTCATGGCGAGGTGAACTCGATACAACCATAAGTGATAAAGTTTGTCAGTGACTTGTGAATTTGGTTGTTGTCTCCAGTTACTGTGACTTCCTCCACTGATAAAAATGGTCGACACGATATATCTCTGTAATGTCGTTGAAAGTGCTGTTAACATCATTAACCCTTTACAGAAATATGTACCACCCCCATTCACGAGATGTTCTTTTGTATATGAATACGGCATAGATTTGTTCACTGCTGAATACAACTCTCCAGTACAATCGTAACTACTCGGCCATTCTCGCTACCCTACAAATAACCCCGTATGCATTAGGTGTATAAATCGCACTACTTTTCACATGTCAGTTACATGAAAGTTTGATAAAGTTATATTTTAAACAATTTTCTATATTTCAATTATTTTCATGGATAAAAGTTAAAGTTTTAATTAGTTTTGCATGATTAGATTTTACTTAGTATGTCTTCCATATTGGATTTTCGTGGACTATATTTTTGTGCGGCTTAGCTTAACTTAACTTCCGGCAAACAATTTAAGAACAATTTCTACTATGTACGTACGAGGTTATTTGTAGGGTAGCGAGAATGGCCGAGTAGTTACGATTGGTCGTTGAAAGTGGTGTTAACATTCTTAACCCTTTACAGAAATATATACCTCCCCCATTTACGAGATGTCCTTTTTATATGAATAGGGCATATATTTGTTTACTGCTGAGTACACCTCTCCAGTAGGGACACTCAAAACGTTGGCGAGTTGTGCCAGATGAAACCAATACACAACACGTCCTGATGAGGACAAGGCATACATGACTCTCGTGTGTAGATTACTAAACGATAGAGAAAACCGAAGGGGCAACCAAGAACGGACAATCCAGAAACATTGGGTACACAAGACGAAGACATACAAACACAAAAACAAAACACAACACAGAATACTAAAAAGATGAACACAACGGATAGAAGAAAGACAAAACCTACGTAAAAAGGAAATGATCCATTGTTATTTGTAAGCCTGTTCTCTGTCATGAATATAAATCAAATATTTCTTATCCATTTCAGTATGATATGTGATACGTGAAAAATTCTTTCAGAAATTAACTGATATTGTACCTTTATTTTCAAATTTTTCGGATTTAGATAAATTCTTTTTTATATTTCGAAGTAATGATTATGACATAAACATGTGCTGTATTAAAGGCATAAGTGAAATGTATAAATACAGAAATTCATTAATGTAATTTGCTTAAGAGCAAGAAAAACTATAATATTTCTGGTATTCTGTTTCTGTATCAAACCTCAGTCGAAATATTATATAAAATATTTTATTATATAGATATCGATGAAATACCGTGATTTCCGAGTTAAATAAAAACGATAATTTCACTAGTGAAATTACCATTTTTATTTCACTCTCACTATATTTCGCGCCATTTCGTTGTCGACGTCATATGAAGACTTCCAGTTTGAAACGTAAAAATTAGACGTTATTTGACTTCGTGTACGCTTCAATTTGGATCAAATTTAACTAAAATAATATTTCAAGGTAAGCATTTTAATTATTTTATTGTCGTGGGTGGGTGACGCCATGTTTTTTGAAACGATACACATTATAGCATATCCCTACGCTACACACGTAATATAGTGCAATTAAACTCATTTTATATTAAATTCGATTCGAAACATTTTTTTTTATCTATACAAGTGTGGACACAGAAATGTGCTGTCCAAAAGGCAAGTGTGGATATCAATATTTCATATTATTAACTTTAAAAAAAAAAAAAATCATGGACACAGGATCCTGGATTTTTTTTTAATAAAAAACTAATCCTGGATTATTATTTTTGCTTACAGTCCGGTCCTGTGTTTTTATTTCAAATTTTCATCATAGCCCCCCTCCCCCTCCCAAGGGATATACAATTGTATCATTAATAATAAATTAATAAATAATAAATTCAGATTTTCTATTTGAAATAAATCTCATTTACAAAACCACTGATATTTGTTCCATTTTTAACGCTGATTTAAGCTTTAGTCGTAACAAATTTTTATTTTTCTCTTTAAACCGTCGAAACAACATTTATTTAACTGTAAAATTCACAGATCAAATTCACCTACGCCGCTCTTCCGTCGAGAGTTTCGTAGAAAGAGACATAGCCAGAAATGATAGGTGATTTGCTCATTTGCATATTCAAAATGGCGGCTCAAAACGATTTTCCGGCATATAAAATCAAACTATGCACCGGTTTTAACAATATCTCAAAATATTACAGCTGTAGCATGAAAACTCAAGATTCCCACCCAGTTTCAAATTTTGAAGCGTAAGCGCCATTCAAAAGCATTGAGAAGAAGTGAAAAAATGCATCCTGCACGGATTTTAAGACCTAAAAGCACTTTTCTTACAATCCCCATTCTAGTTGCCGGGACAAATTCGGTCCGTTCCGGTAACATTCTTGATGAATCTTTCTTCGATAAATATTTTGCTGAAAAATTAAAGGTTCCCACGATAATTTAAAAGAGGGTTTCACAAGTTGTTTTACCTTTCTAGTAGAGGTTCAATAGGGTTCACGCCAAAAATCTACTATTTCGTAAAACTGCTTCTGCTAGACATAGCATTATTTGAGTAAGCACCGAATTTGGTTCAACGTTTATTTGCTGACGTCATATATAACGCGATTTGGCTAATGAATATTCATGAGCAAAAGTACCTATGATTTCTGGCTATGATTTTTTTATTAGAATTTTATTTCTAGTTTATTTCGATTTTGCATAGAGTAAATAATTAAAGAATTGGAAATTTTTCATTGAAATATATTTCTTTTGAGTTTCTAAATATCGATTGATCTATTTTTTTAAACTTCCGGTGAACAAATATTTGGCTATCAATATAGAAAAGAAAAATCGGACAGCCTACCGTTAGAAGGACTTCGTCCTTTATTAAAAACAATAGTCAATAACATACTACTTACTCACTTGTTGTTAAACAACAACAAATAATCAACCCGTCATATGTACATGGCAGATAGGAATATTGAAATTGTGGTCTAACATAGTTTTTGTTTACATAAAAAGTCAGGTTCCAGAGAAATTCTCTCTATTTTGCACGCTGTAGGGAAAAAATATCAGTGCGACAGCATATTGTTGAATACATATCCGTCCATCTTGTTACATTTATTGAACAAAAAGGCGAGTGTATCGTCAGATATTTTGGTACGCCACGAGTCTGGCCTATCAAAATATCTGATGGTGCACGAGTAACTTTGTTCAATAAGGAACTTGTATCTTGCGACGTCAACCAAAGTTTTTTAATTTTGCTGTTTGAGTGAGAGTATGTAAGCTTTATAATGATATCTTGTATATTTTGTTATCGAAGATATTGTATGATGTGACGTCATCTAGCTCCATCTCCTCTCTGGGTATCATGAGATATTGTACGGCTGTTGACAATAGAAAAGACGAGAACGCATGATACAATTAATAGTTAAAGAATAGAAACGATTAACTATTAATTGTATCATGCTTTCTCGTCTTTTCTATTGTCAACAGCCGCACAATATCTCATGATACCCAGAGAGGAGGTGGAGCTAGATTACGTCACATCATACAATATCTTCGATAACAAAATATACAAGATATCATCATACAGCTTTAATACATACTCTCACTCAAACAGCAAAATTAAAAAAACTTTGATTGACGTTGCAAGATACAAGTCCCTTATTGAACAAAGTTACTCGTGCACCATCAGATATTTTGATAGGCCAGACTCGTTCTGCGAACTCGTCACATGGCCTACCAACATATCTGATGATACACTCGCCTTTTTGTTCAATAAATGTAACTTATATTACTTCATAAAAAATCACATTCGAAGAGAAATTCTATCTTTTTTTGCATTTTGAAGGGAAAATATCAACGTGACAGCGTTTTGTGGGATACATGGCCGTCCATTTTTTAATAGTTAATCGTTTCCATTCTTAAACTATAATTTATGTGACTTTATAAAAATTCATGTTCGAGAGCAATTCTCTCTTTTTGCATTTTGTAGGAGAAATATTAGTGTGATAGCATAAATTGTAGAATATATGCCCGTCCATCTTTTAAAAGTTCATCGTTTCCATTATTTAACTAAAATGTTGAACTTCATATAAAGATTCATTTACCGATACACAATTTAGGTTTGTTTTTGTAAACCATCCTTTCACGGAGTAAAAACTTTTTGAGTATAACTTCTGTACTCATACTCAAAAATTGAACATATCCTAACAGTGCATTAGAAACACAAGAGCCAAGGTCGAGTATGCCTATGTGTCTGTAGACATATACAGGGTCGGGTTAAGGCATGCTATCAATTTGTTAGGTTTTTTTTTAAATGCGTAGATAAAAACACAAAGGTGTGTTTTTGAGCAACAAACATAAAAAAAAATTCAATCACCACTACCTCTTAAAAAAGTAATAAATAATGAAATCGTGTTAAAATGTAAATAAAAAAAACCCAAACCATCCTCTTTTCAAATTTTCAGAAATTGAGAAGCTTCATTTAAAATGGACATGATATAGGTATATACTATTGATTGACGACTCATGTTACTATAATTTATTCAATGGGGTATGTCATTTGGGTCGTCAGAATGGAAATTACATCTTTAACCTACAACAGTACTTCAAAGAAAATAAAAACAGGTGTAAAAGTTAATTTAAATAAGTGTACTTAGTGTGGTGTTAGGGATCATATTAGTGAGATTCGGTCAACACGTACCCGCGCATATAGGTGGAAAAAAATAAACAAACAAAGAAAAGGGGCGGCGGGGGGGAATATTCAGTCGGTCGGTAGTTAGCCGTTTTCAAATTGTGTCATTATAGTCAGTGTTTCGGTGCTGGCAAAAATGTATAAAGATATATTTATTATTGAACTTTACAGTTTACAGATAATGTAATTATTATTAAAACCAATGTTTACCCCTTAGACATAGGTGGCATTAGCTGATTTTGGTTATCCTGTTTAGACACTTTGGTTCGTTTGTTCTCAAATATTTTAAAATTATTTGGCTTGACAATCTTTTGACTTTGAGTGTACCCGATTTATACGTCGTCGTCAATATTTGTTTAAAACATTTTAATCTTCTCATTCAAAACTGACCAACAAAACGTCATTGTATCTTGCGTTGTATATATACTTCCCTTTACTCTGCAAAAGTATAACAGTTTTTGATGTTTGAAGGACCGACTTTCCTCTTCAGTGACAGTGGCGTTCAGTAAGTTAAGGGAATCGAAGCTAGGCAATAAAGAAACCTTTTTTCCCTTTTAATTTATATAATTCGTGAGTTTTTTTTTTTTTACCATTAAATTTAAATATGCATCCAAATGAACGAAAAAGAAATACTTATTTTATTTCGGTATTTTTGTATAGAGAGGGGGTCCTGCATCAACACCTGAACCTCTATAAATTCACAGAGGTGTACTTGTTGAATTGGGATTATAAAATGTCGCATATTTTTTTGGGGGTAAATATAGACACTGAGATTAGTAACTAGTATTGAACATTCTTTATTTAGTACTTTGATCTGAACTATATATATATATATATATATACAACCCCTTGATGATTGCAAGACAATTGAAATAAGTGACATTTTAAACATACCATTTGATATAGATAGGTATATCGGTACGAGAAACGGGAGGTTTTAATAACATACGGTTAATTATGAAACTATTCAATTTAACACGGGCGACACATATCAGATGAAATAGTTTGCTATATCATCAACAATTTGATTTCATTTGATCCAACAGATGTTTGCACCAAGATATATGCTTTGGTTGTTTATAATATATTCTAAAACGTGTCTAAGACATTTGTAATTATGACAAAATATTTTAATAATTTAGTTATTTGTGTAGATATATAGATTTTGGATATTGGGGTGCAGTATGGGTATATTGATCAACTTATGATTAGTGGTGTTCACATCTTAAAGCTCCATCAAATTTTAAGAGACAGGGGCATAGGTGCTCAATTTGCGTCTTTTAAAAAGAAACCCCTTAAAGGCACATGCACTCGAATTCCGGACCCCCCTTTTCCTCATTTGGTCCCTCCTGCGATTATGGTATGGATCTTTGTCTGGAAGTATATCTTTGAACCATTTATCCATATTTTACAACATTTCGTGTTACAACTCTCTCGTTCTACTAACTTTTGTTTCTAGGTCCAGCTGCCGTTTTACTTAAGCAAAAGTTAGTAGAACGAGAGAGTTGTAACACGAAATGTTGTAAAATATGGATAAATGGCTCAAAGATATACTTCCAGACAAAGATCCATACCATAATCGCGGGAGGGACCAAATGAGGAATTCGAGTGCCTGTGCTTAAAGGTTCTTATATAATGGTATCTTCGAACGGTCCGTTTTTATCAATATTGGGGTCGAATAGAATATTATTCTGGTGCATCCTTAAATTTGCGAAAATAAAACGGACAATGGTACCTGTAACTACACGGATGTTGGCTATCATGTTTATGTCATTTGGTTTACTTGCCCCCAAAGAATTTTGAATTATTTGGCTTGCAAATCTTTTGACTATAAGCGTACCCAATTGAAGGTTATTTCAAAAACGCAACGTGTGCACTTATTAGATAATTACGATTTTATTGTAGAAATTTTTGTCAACGTTGAAAATAATATGATAAGAAACAATTATCAAATTTAATCTGGTTCGAAATAATTAAAGTTGTCATTATATAAAGAATAATAAACATTGAAGCAGTAAATGATAGGTAAAACGATATCAAACTAAACCAAGGTCAAAAACATATGATTCATACTATTTGATAAATAGAGTACAGTATGGGTATTTCCTGAGATGTGACCACAATTTAAAGTTAAATCTATTAATAATAATAACTTTATTGCCATTAAACATATAAACATGTCTGTGACAAATACAAACAAACAATAATACAAAGGTTGAGCTTTAATTTAAAGCACAGTTTGAAAAGATTGCAGGAGATAACATACTTTGTTAAAAATAAATTTTCAAGTCATCAATTTGAAATTATAATTGCGAATTTTTAAGCTGAGTGCGCATACTTTAATTACAGCAAGGGTGAACCTAAAGACCTGAACATTATGTTATTCTATATAAGATCATATAATGACGTCGCGCAAGGTGTTGCGTTTTTAACGAATTTCAGAATAATTTGTAATCATAATAAAAATATACAGTACCCCTGCCTGTAAATATCTACAATTTATATATCATGATATTCGCTGAATATAGCAGATTAAGTTTAATAACATTGTCTTCCAATTAAATAAAGCATAATTAAAGATTTATGAATATTAAACAGTCATACACGTATTTTAAGTGCCTGTCACGCGTAACATTTTTCAACCTTTACTCCTATATCTGTGTAACAAAAGTATAGAACCCGTCGTCGGATTTTCGTGAAATTTTGTACAACACTTTCATATGACGGCATAATAGAAGGGTCGACGTCATTTTAGATTTGGACGCCAACTACGCCATGTCCGATAAAAAATCTACAATGTAAAATTCTGTCACAATTGATGTACTATGAGTGACAAAGTGGAAACAGATGACAAATAAGTGATCAAAATATTTTCAGTAAGTAACCAAAATATTATGTCATAATCCGTTTGTGATGACAAATTATTCAGCACAACTATTTGAAAAATGGTCAAGTATTTATTTTATTAGAGCATTTTAAAGACGTCAGTTAAAATTGTCCAATGTGTGAATTTAACCCGTCTTGACGTTAAGTATCGAAATTCACGCGTATGAAAAATACCGTATCTGATAATGAAAAAATAAATAAAATGACTGAAATACGTCTTTTTTATCATATATCATAATATTACAATGACTTTTGATTTTCACAAGAAATTGGAAAACTGCATACAAAAATGTCCGTTATACAGAAATGTCCAATGTTACATTTTTCAACCAGAAACGTCATTCAATGTCTTCGAATAGTAGAATTAAATCCGACATATCATGTTGAATTGTCCACGTACAAACAAAAGAAAATAATTCTCAAAATACGTTTTTGATCTACATTGTATAGTTGAAATTTGTTTGGAATTGACTGTAAAAAGAAAAAATTACAACGAAAAATGCTTGTCCCATACAAATGTTCAATAGTCTCATTTTTGACGTCAAACGTCATTAAAATTTAAAATCTAAAACCATATGGTAAAAATTATACGATCATAAAAAAATAATTCACACAACTGAAAAAAATATGAAAACATTTTAGAAATACGTTTTTTACATTAATTTCAAATTTGTAATTTTTTTTCGATACACTTCAAAAAACAAACAAATATACCCGAAAATGCTTGTCCCAAAAAATGTCCAATATTGCACGTTGAACTGTGAACGTCGTCAAATATCAAAATGTCTTGACGTAATGAAAAAAAAAAAAATACCTCACCGATCTTCAAACAATTTGCAAATAAAACACTCCTTTACTAACTTAAATGAGTGATAAATGAATAAATAATAAAAATAAATAAATAAATAAATAAATAAATAAATAAATAAATAAATAAATAAATAAATAAAATGTTTACATACGTGTACTTTATTTTCAGAAATGAAATTATCAACAAATCTGGATCAGTATACGCAAAAACGAAAAGACAAAAACAAAAACAATCTTATAATGAAAGAAAGAAAAACTCAAAAGCGGAAAATAAAGCAACACGGGAAAAATCAAGTTCGAAATGGGACGTCTATAAAAGGAATCAGAGAGAGAAAAAGAAAATTGAAAGCATAAGAAATGCTATATTTATTTTTATGTTTTTCTTTCTTTTTTTTGGGGGGCAAATTTGGAAAACAAATCTTCCGAAATTTGAATTCTTTATTCAGAAACAAGCAATGTATAAGTAAAAAAATTGTTTGATATATTTACATCACATATTTTCAAAAGGCTGCTTATTTTTAATTTCACATTTAGAAATAAAACAATGTATTTTTATATTCTCTTGAAACGAGGAAAGGTAAATTTGACAGACGTTTATAATGCAAGTGTAAACTATGACATCCCAAACACACACAAAAATAACCTTCATATGGTCCTATATAAAATGGATTGAAAATTACGCTAAAAAACAAACAAAACTTCAACCTTTAATTCTTATTCTAAACCATACGTTTATAACGTTCTTTTAACGTTACGTTTGATAACGCAACACCTTGCGCGACGTCAATGCACTTTCAATTTTGAATATTGAGTGCAGCTTATCCAATGTTAACAGTTTTGTAGTTTATAACAACTGCAGTTTGGGACTGAACAAAACTCCGTATTCACGAAAATCGATAGAAAATGAAGAAAAAAGAAATAGCAGATGAATACCCTAGCTACAAAGTCAGAGCTACAACCAACATTTATATAGACATTGTATATCCTACCAGAAAGTTATGTTCGAGCATTCACATGATGCACGGTGTCTATCATTTCTATCTGAATGTGTTACACTGTAGTTGGTTAATGGGTCTTTAAAACAAATTTCAACAATATTTACATCATGGAGTCGTGCAACTTTATTAGTGGAGGAAATCTGAGTTCTATGAGAAAACCAACAACCTGCAACAAGTCACCAACAAATTTTATCACATAAATAGTCCAGTTGTATTGAATATAACTCGCCCCTGACTGGAATCGAATTGACAATTTTAATATAGTAATATACATTTTGGTAGATTCATTCATAGGATGTTCGGAGTGCTACCTATGAAACTGTGGTCGGTCAGGCGAGCGACGATGTAAATAGATGTATATAAGTTCTTTTTAGATTTTTTAGATTTTTAATTCTAAATCCATCTTACGGAAGTTACGATTTATGTAAGGACTTTGCGCATTTTACCCTGCATAAGTAGGGGTGTTCCTCCTATAGGAAGCTAATACAAAGAAGAAGTAGATGACATATAGATGACATGTAGATGATATGAATATGACATATAGATGATAATGTAGATGATATAAATATGAAATGTAGATGACATGTAGATAACATGTAGATGATATGTAAGTGGCATGTAGATGACATATAGAATATATGTAGATGACATGTAGCCGTCATGTAGATGACAAAGATGATATGTAGATGACATGTAGATGACATGCAGATGATATGTAGATGACATATAGATCACATGTAGATGACATATTGAAGATATGTAGATGACATATAGATGATATGAATATGACATATAGATGACACGTAGATGACATGCAGATGTAGATCCAACCATGATATGATATACTTCTACTACCATAGAAGCTGAAATTTATCTATACACACACCTATAATCTGTAAGATTTTGTAATGTAAATTCTGTAAATACACATTGGAACAGTTTCCATTTGTACTTGGAGATTTCTTGTACATAGGGTCTACTAGTCCGAGATTCCTCTGCCGTCCGACGGCATTATATATTTTTGCTAGAGCCGTGGGACTTCAGAGAGCTATACATACGGAAAACAACGGATTTGCCTCTCCGATTCTTGGTCGGCACATTTCCACGTTTCGTGGCTATCGGATTTTATTTTCTATCAGAAACCCTTATATAAATCGCTTCACCAATCATTTTTCTATTCATTCATAACTATTTTACCCTCAGAAAGTGGTGTTACACTCCATTACAACACGATTTTGCCTTAGATCCTATTATTCCGCCATTTGACTTCCATTTTCGAATCTACAAACGTGATCTCGCGATACTAACTGAATGATGACAGCAACGCATTGAATGATGGGAGCTAATTAATGCAGCGTGCCAAATTACTTGGAGCATTATTTGCATACGTAAACAACATTCAAATCACATGGAAGACGATACATTTAAGCGTATTCTGCATGACAAACAGTCCATATACAGATCAAAGCAGAGCAGAAGGAAATAATACAGAATGTGTTGGAAAGAAAAGATTCAATGGCAGAGTGTCACCAACGGGCTTCGGAAAGAGCATGTGTTACGTTCCCCCATTTTGGACAAGGTACTACAACATTTTTTTTTTCTTATGGTTATCTGTAATTCACTAAATTTGCTGTTAAAATCATTACCAATCAATATAATCAACTGTATTAAATTTTATGTTAATTGTTCTGCCTTAACAGGCGCCTATGATTGGCAATACAAATATTTGTTTGTTTGTTTATATGCAAATCATCTCCCATGATACATTGCGGTAATCGTAGTTTTCCCGTAGTCACGTGACAAATGTTTGAAAAATGGAAGTCAAATGGCGGAAAAATAGGATCTAAGACAAAATCGTGCTGTAATGGAGTGTAACACCACTTTCTGAGGGTAAGATGGTTATGAATGAATAGAAAAATGATTGGTGAAGCGATTTATATAAGGGTTTCTGATGAAAAATACAATCCGATAGCCACGAAACGTGGAAATGTGCTGACCCAGAGTTGGAGAAGCAAATCCGCTGTTTTCCGTATGTATAGCTCTCTGACGTCCCACGGCTCTAGCAAAAATATATAATGCCGTCGGACGGCAGAGGAATCTCGGACCTAATGTATGATTACTTTGTCTGTCGTCTTAATTTACCCTGCATCACACATAACATTATACTCGCTGCATTATTCACCCACAGTTTTATGTCGGATGATTTCAGTCAATTTTCGGCATGCTCGATTGCCAACAGATGGAGATGCAGTATCCGCACAGAAATTGTGTTTCTGTGTTTATGATCCTTTGACCCCTGTCATATATTATTGAATTAGTCTTCAATTGACTCACTGGCATTGGAACGCTGAACCCTTCTCCTCTTCATTACGGCACCTACCCTTTTTCAGAACGGCATCAACTCACACCAAAGTATAATTTTATTTAAACTAGAACTGTGAGTGACCTCACTGAGTGATACCCCCCGCTTGCAATACTATGATGTTCAAACTTTGGAATACAGGTATATTAGCAAGTTACCTATGACAAATGAACAGATATGGAGTTACGTCAAGGAGACAACATCCCATCTCCAAAATAAACTAACCAAGAACATACATCTAGGGGTCGTCAAAAGTACACGACCCCCCTTTTCGTGAAGTATAAGTTGAATTATCTCCCCTTCTAAATTTTAGACAGCAACGGTATTCCTTCATGCACATCTGCAGGTTGTGTACTACAACTGTGTAAAGTTTCATAAAAATTCAATAAGCAGTTTAGTACTAGTAGGAGTTGCGCTTACAAGGTACATGCCCGCCTTTTCATGAAAGTATAAGTTGAATTATCTCCCCTTCTAAATTTTAGACAGCAACGGTATTCCTTCATGCACATCTGCAGGTTGTGTACTACAACTGTGTAAAGTTTTACAAAAATTTAATGAGCAGTTTAGTAGGAGTTGTGCTTACAAGGTACACCCCCCCCCCCTTTTCGTGAAAGTATAAGTTGAATTATCTCTCCTTTTAAATTTTGGAAAGCAACCATATTCCTTCATGCACATCTGCAGGAAGTGTACTACAAATGTGTAAAGTTTCATAAAAATCCAATAAGCGGTTTAGGAGGAGTTGCACTTACAAGGTACACGACCCCTCTTTTCGTGAAAGTATAAGTTGAATTATCTCCCCTTCTAAATTTTAGACAGCAACGGTATTCCTTCATGTACATCTGCAGGTTGTGTACTACAACTGTGTAAAGTTTTACAAAAATTCAATGAGCAGTTTAGTAGGAGTTGTGCTTACAAGATACATCCCCTCCTTTTCGTGAAAGTATAAGTTGAATTATCTCTCCTTTTAAATTTTGGACAGCAACCATATTTCTTCATGCACATCTACAGGTAGTGTACTACAAATGAGTAAAGTTTCATAAAAATCCAATAAGCGGCTTAGGAGGAGTTGCACTTACAATGTACAAGGTACACGACCCCCCTTTTCGTGAAAGTATAAGTTGAATTATCTCCCCTTCTAAATTTTAGACAGCAACGGTATTCCTTCATGCACATCTGCAGGTTGTGTACTACAACTGTGTAAAGTTTTTACAAAAATTCAATGAGCAGTTTAGTAGGAGTTGTGCTTACAAGGTACATCCCCCCCCCCTTTTCGTGAAAGTATAAGTTGAATTATCTCTCCTTTTAAATTTTGGACAGCAACCATATTCCTTCATGCACATCTGCAGGTAGTGTACTACAAATGAGTAAAGTTTCATAAAAATCCAATAAGCGGTTTAGGAGAAGTTGTGCTTACAAGGTACACGACCCCCCTTTTCGTGAAAGTATAAGTTGAATTATCTCCCCTTCTAAATTTTAGACAGCAACGGTATTCCTTCATGCACATCTGCAGGTTGTGTACTACAACTGAGTAAAGTTTCATAAAAATTCAATAAGCAGTTTAGTAGGAGTTGCACTTACAAGGTACATGCCCTCCCCCCTTTTCGTGAAAGTATAAGTTGAATTATCTCTCCTTTTAAATTTTGGACAGCAACCATATTCCTTCATGCACATCTGCAGGTAGTGTACTACAAATGAGTAAAGTTTCATAAAAATCCAATAAGCGGCTTAGGAGGAGTTGCACTTACAATGTACAAGGTACACGACCCCCCTTTTCGTGAAAGTATAAGTTGAATTATCTCCCCTTCTAAATTTTAGACAGCAACGGTATTCCTTCATGCACATCTGCAGGTTGTGTACTACAACTGTGTAAAGTTTTACAAAAATTCAATGAGCAGTTTAGTAGGAGTTGTGCTTACAAGGTACATCCCCCCCCCCTTTTCGTGAAAGTATAAGTTGAATTATCTCTCCTTTTAAATTTTGGACAGCAACCATATTCCTTCATGCACATCTGCAGGTAGTGTACTACAAATGAGTAAAGTTTCATAAAAATCCAATAAGCGGTTTAGGAGAAGTTGTGCTTACAAGGTACACGACCCCCCTTTTCGTGAAGTTGCACTTACAATGTACAAGGTACACGACCCCCCTTTTCGTGAAAGTATAAGTTGAATTATCTCCCCTTCTAAATTTTAGACAGCAACGGTATTCCTTCATGCACATCTGCAGGTTGTGTACTACAACTGTGTAAAGTTTTTACAAAAATTCAATGAGCAGTTTAGTAGGAGTTGTGCTTACAAGGTACATCCCCCCCCCCCTTTTCGTGAAAGTATAAGTTGAATTATCTCTCCTTTTAAATTTTGGACAGCAACCATATTCCTTCATGCACATCTGCAGGTAGTGTACTACAAATGAGTAAAGTTTCATAAAAATCCAATAAGCGGTTTAGGAGAAGTTGTGCTTACAAGGTACACGACCCCCCTTTTCGTGAAAGTATAAGTAGAATTATCTCCCCTTCTAAATTTTAGACAGCAACGGTATTCCTTCATGCACATCTGCAGGTTGTGTACTACAACTGAGTAAAGTTTCATAAAAATTCAATAAGCAGTTTAGTAGGAGTTGCACTTACAAGGTACATGCCCTCCCCCCTTTTCGTGAAAGTATAAGTTGAATTATCTCTCCTTTTAAATTTTGGACAGCAACCATATTCCTTCATGCACATCTGCAGGTAGTGTACTACAAATGAGTAAAGTTTCATAAAAATCCAATAAGCGGCTTAGGAGGAGTTGCACTTACAATGTACAAGGTACACGACCCCCCTTTTCGTGAAAGTATAAGTTGAATTATCTCCCCTTCTAAATTTTAGACAGCAACGGTATTCCTTCATGCACATCTGCAGGTTGTGTACTACAACTGTGTAAAGTTTTACAAAAATTCAATGAGCAGTTTAGTAGGAGTTGTGCTTACAAGGTACATCCCCCCCCCCTTTTCGTGAAAGTATAAGTTGAATTATCTCTCCTTTTAAATTTTGGACAGCAACCATATTCCTTCATGCACATCTGCAGGTAGTGTACTACAAATGAGTAAAGTTTCATAAAAATCCAATAAGCGGTTTAGGAGAAGTTGTGCTTACAAGGTACACGACCCCCCTTTTCGTGAAAGTATAAGTAGAATTATCTCCCCTTCTAAATTTTAGACAGCAACGGTATTCCTTCATGCACATCTGCAGGTTGTGTACTACAACTGAGTAAAGTTTCATAAAAATTCAATAAGCAGTTTAGTAGGAGTTGCACTTACAAGGTACATGCCCTCCCCCCTTTTCGTGAAAGTATAAGTTGAATTATCTCTCCTTTTAAATTTTGGACAGCAACCATATTCCTTCATGCACATCTGCAGGTAGTGTACTACAAATGAGTAAAGTTTCATAAAAATCCAATAAGCGGCTTAGGAGGAGTTGCACTTACAATGTACAAGGTACACGACCCCCCTTTTCGTGAAAGTATAAGTTGAATTATCTCCCCTTCTAAATTTTAGACAGCAACGGTATTCCTTCATGCACATCTGCAGGTTGTGTACTACAACTGTGTAAAGTTTTACAAAAATTCAATGAGCAGTTTAGTAGGAGTTGTGCTTACAAGGTACATCCCCCCCCCCTTTTCGTGAAAGTATAAGTTGAATTATCTCTCCCTTTAAATTTTGGACAGCAACCATATTCCTTCATGCACATCTGCAGGTAGTGTACTACAAATGAGTAAAGTTTCATAAAAATCCAATAAGCGGTTTAGGAGAAGTTGTGCTTACAAGGTACACGACCCCCCTTTTCGTGAAAGTATAAGTAGAATTATCTCCCCTTCTAAATTTTAGACAGCAACGGTATTCCTTCATGCACATCTGCAGGTTGTGTACTACAAATGAGTAAAGTTTCATAAAAATTCAATAAGTAGTTTAGTAGGAGTTGCACTTACAAGGTACATGCCCTCCCCCCTTTTCGTGAAAGTATAAGTTGAATTATCTCTCCTTTTAAATTTTGGACAGCAACCATATTCCTTCATGCACATCTGCAGGTATTGTACTACAAATGTGTAAAGTTTCATAAAAATCCAATAAGCGGTTTAGGAGGAGTTGCGCTTACAAGGTACATGGACGGACGGACAGGGTGATTCCTATATACCCCCCAAGCTTTGTTTGCGGGGGCTATAAAAATACACTGCTAAAAATGTTGTTCATCTGCGGCTATTGTTGAATCTCATTATTTAATAATTAGAAGTTCTGGCCATGCTAAATATAAGTCGTGATATTGATCAGAACCACAAACATGATCCAAGTCAAGTTTGGCAAGTTGAAGTTGCCTAGTGGATTCAGAGGTGAATTTTTCCAAAGAAACCTCATTTGCATAATGATCATTCTCTGCTAAATCTTACCTTTAGCAGCCAAAAATATATGAATAAATATAACTCCTCCAAACAAAATGGAATCTGCTTTTTTTTTTAGTAATTTATCTCATGAAAGGATCCGGGGAAGTAACTTTAAATTACAATAAATTTTCCTTTGGGAAGTAACTTAAAATTACAACAAATTTTCCTTTGGGAAGTAACTTAAAATTACAACAAATTTTCCTTTGGGAAGTAACTAAATATTACAACAAATTTTCCTTTGGGAAGTAACTTAAAATTACAATAAATTTTCCTTTGGGAAGTAACTTAAAATTACAACAAATTTTCCTTTGGGAAGTAACTTAAAATTACAACAAATTTTCCTTTGGGAAGTAACTAAAAATTACAACAAATTTTCCTATAAATAAAGATAACAGAGATTTATTATTCTTGTGGCACATGATTTTATTGACAACTAGCTGCAAACACAACATAAAAAGTAAAAAAAAACAGAAAAAGATACATAATTATCACAAATCAGATTTCCCCATAACTAATGCACTCCTCTTACAAAAGTAATTCAAATTTTATTGCTCCGATTTACATCAATGGTATTATTGTTTACGCAAAACAACAAAGCACACTGATCTTTGCACATTTCAAAAATTTTCAGGAAAGTTAAAAAAAAAATACATGTACCATTCCATTAAATGTATATACATGTAGTATGTTAGGAATGGAGCTATTCAATGAACCCAGGGGTCATTCTGGTTGTGATTGTATGACAGTTGGTCACTATCTTAACAAAAATTGTGAGTTTGATTACCACTAATGCTGAGGTGGACACGATACATGAAAAACTTTGTCAGGGAAGTTACTTGTGGCAGGTCGATGGTTTACTCCAGTTTCCCACCAATAAAATTGACTGCCATGATATACGGTAACTAAAACATTGTTCAAAATTCATGTGATAACTAAAATAAAAATATTTCCTACCAATTTGTTCAAATTTTAATAATGAAATAAGTTTGATTATATAATGTTCAACTTAACAATATAAAAATATAAACAAAACAGCTCAAAAAAAACAAACTACACAAAAATAAATGAGAACTACAATTTATTTTTACCGGTACATTTTGTATATTGTTGTAAAATTAACAGATTGCAATTACCCTTTCCTCCAGAAAGATTTTTTTTTATTTGTCATGTAAGTAAAAGACAATCCCATAAAAATTACAACTGAGATTCTATAAAAAAAAATAGTCATTAATTTTTCAGATTTAGAATAGTAGTATATTCCATATTTTCTCTACAAAAACTATGGCAAAAGTAATTAATAATAGCAAAATATGAAATAAGGGTTTAAGATATAATTTTTCATGAAATTTTCTTCTTATAGTTCATCTTTTTGTTCCATTTCTTGGCCTAATAAAATGTTTGATTAGCATCATATGTTATCCCGCTGATAGCAATGTGTACTCAATACAACATTATACAATTACTGGACTTGAACGAGATCAATATGAGGAGGAAGTCGAGTTGAGTTCAATATTGTTGTACTCTGCTCCATAAAACCTCATATTGATCAAGTTCAAGTGTAGTAATTGTGTTATTACATAAGGCTCTATTTTACTATAATTTTGAAATTTTATGAAAACTGAAATTTTTGAAAGTTTTTGAAAATTTTAAGAATTTTTTTTAATTTTTTTTTTTTTTTAATTTTATAATTTTGAAATTTTATGAAATTTTCTAACATATTGATTAGCAAAAAACAATTTCTGTGCAATACAAAACCATATTGCAATCTCGTGCCACGTAATTTTATTCATTAAATTTGCACGAGAGTGCAATATGATTATTTATTGCACAGAAATTGCTTTTTGCTAATCAATATGTTAGAAAATGGAATGTCACGTGTATTGCTTCTGGCCAATAGAAAAACAGTAAAATAGAGCCTTGTGTAATAAAACTGAAATATTGTAGAGAGTGGTGTTAAACACCATAACCCATCATATGCTAAAAACACATTAAAATCTGACACAATTCAATCTTACTTTCCATTTGTGTGAACTTTAGTTTAAACATATTTTTATTACATGTAATTACTTACAACATAAAATGACAATATTGAACTATTGATACATCATACCATGTAATTAATAGGATTGGGAAAACAAGTTGATAGAACTTATATTAATCCCTATCCATAGGAATAAGTGAACTTGAGCACATCCATTCGGTTCTCTTTGACTTTTCCACTGAGTTCACAGTCAAGTATTTGCCAACAGCAATTTCATTGGTTTATCTAAAGTTCACAAGGACAGAAGCTTTACTTACTTTGGGTCAGATTTTAAGGAAGTATAGTGTATTAACATATGATTTTAATTAGATTGCAAACACAGTAAAACCAGCCCACGTGGTCACCTCTATTTAGCAGTCACCTGCATTAAAAGGTCACCTTTTTATTTTCCTGTTATAGAAAATATCATATGAATTGAACATCATTTGAGAGGTCACCTGTCTTAAAAGACCACTTTTTATTTGTCCCAAGGTGACCTCTTAATACAGGTTTGACTAAAACAATTATGAATATTGTCCTATGTCATAAAAGAGAAATATCTTAATTAATGATTCCAATAAGAATAAGTCATCATGTTTACAAAACAACCAAACATAATCTACAAACAACAAAATAAATGGATTATATCATAACTTACAAACAAAGAGAATAAAACAAACTCAGAAAATTTAGTGTATTTATATATTACATGCACATTATTTTTGGCACACTAAAAATAAACAAAAACTCTCCACCAATCAAATTTTATAAATTTGACATTCAAATAACATGTGTTGGCAATTTTTTTTTCAATTGCCCTGTATGGCCCCTTCAAATGTGAAGACTAAATAAAAACAACAATATGGCAGATACAAAACAAAAATGTACATAACATCAAGGAAATAAACAAATTCTTAAAATACAAGTTTTTGCCTTTAAAATATTTGTCTACAATTTGACTTCTATTTATTATTATAAGTGGCCATCATGGTCATGATTGTATGATAGTTGGATTTATAACTACCTATGCAATCAGTGCCTAGCACCACTAAAGTTGTGAGTTCGAATCCTGCACTTGGCGAGATGTACTCGATACAACATTATGTGATAAAATTTGTCAGTGATTTGCGACAGGTCAGTGGTTTTCTCTGGGTACTCGGGTTTCCTCCACCAATAAAACTGACCGTCACAATATAACTGAAAAATTGCTGAAAGTTGCACTAAACATCATACTCCCAACCCTTTAAAACAAGTTCAACTAGAGGTACTGCTGGATGCAGGAGTCCCGCATTGATACATAAATGGAATAACTTAACTGTCTGCTACGCGGGACTAATACCCCCCACATCCCCATCATCTTAATTGAACCAAAACATATTTGGAACACAACTTTTAGACTCATAATTCTGGGAAAACTTGATGGACCAGGATATACTACTAATGTACACATCTTCATATTAGGATCTTGCAATGTACAAAGTTTCATGAACTTCTGATTAATCATGTAGGAGAATTTGCGATGACAAAGTGCATACTGAATTGTCTCAAAATTTCTAAGTCTAAAGAGGCATAACAGGGGTAAAACTCAATGGACAATAAAATCCTTTATACTGCAAAGTTCACACATCATGATCTTAAATTCCACAAAGTTTGGTGGAAATCGGACAAAAGATGTGGAAGTTGGTCCAGACAGATGGACAGACGGACATACAAACAGACAGGCCGATTCCTATATACCCCCCCGAACTATGTTTGCAGGGGGTATAAAAACCACATATTATTAAGTAGAGCTTCACAATGTGTTGGCTATATTTTCATAAAATAAAAGTTTGACAATGGCAAGAAGACAAAACACAAAACCCTTGAGGTGAACAATAATATATGTAAATACTGACTTTTTGAGGCAACTTGTCTCTTTATACCACAAAATGATATATAATAAACAAAAAAAATATACGATCTGAAAGACGGAATATAGTGTAAACAGGTTTGTTCTACATCTGATGTAGATTTAACCTTGTTGTGTTAAAATTAAACAGTCCACGAATTATACTTTGAATTGATTGATTGGTTTAACGTCCAACGGCAAATATTTGATACATTTTCAGGACGACATGTTGAATTAGAAATGCATACCAGATATTCAAAGAAAATTAACCTAAAAGTTACTACAAAATGCACTCTGTACCAAAAACCACTAGCCCTAAGCCCCAGTCTAGTAAAAAATTCCATAAAATTTGCTTAATCAAATAGAAAAAATTCTTCTAAAATGCCATTCAGACTAGTTTGTCAAAATGCTTTTGGCAGATAGAAAATGATAATATACATTGCGTTAACAAATTAATAATTTATTATAAGTTTGAGATTCGAGTCGTTTAATAAGTGGGTGTTAAAACTTTAATCATTTAATTTTCAAACTTTTTCTTTGTTTGCAACATTGTAAAATTACAGACTTTTGGTGAGTTCAATGCATGGTTTTATCAGCCAGATGAAAGTACATTTTTTTTGTATATGGACAGAATTAACCAATCAGTTTTTTTTAATAATATGATATTACAGTGCTCCCTCAGTCTATCACCCCCCGTTTTATCGCCAACCGCCAAAATTCTCGTCTGTCCCGATTTCCCCCATTAAAAATACCCTGTTATACTGCCAAACTCAGCTACCTCCATCCGCCACAGGTTTTCAGACACAAAAGTCGCAAAACCAATTTAAATTCCCCCGTTAGTACCGCCCACAACTACCTTTTGACAGCTGTGTATTGATCGGTAATTATGGAATGTCAAAACTGGTCATCGGACACGGTCATTGATCTCATAGTTGAGGGTAGGAACAGGTGATTAGAATAATTACATGTATTTACTTTTCTAGTGATTACATTTGTACTTTTAATACTGAGTAAAATTTGTAATTTAATTAGTTGTCATAAAAATGTTGTGCTTGAAGAGAAAGCGCAATTAATTAGATGACAAACAAAAACGTGCAATTATAAGTTATGCAAAGGAAAATCCAAAATTAACATAACAACAAATTGCTGATAATTTGACAATTCAATGAGATCTTCCAATAACCCCACAAATGAAGATGAACTGTTGCTGTCACGTGTTTATAATGACCTTGATGTCCCGAGCTACAAATGACGGTTCAAGAATTTGTCAACATTGACAAAGATCTGCAAACTGTACAGGACATTTCCGATGTGAATACAATTATTCTAATTTATTTATTTATTAAACATGTATTATTTATACTTATGTATTTGTAAAAGTGCAAAATGCATGTCAGTCGAGTTGAAAGTTTATCTTTTCATATGATCACATAACTTCCGGTTTTCAATGTCCCTCAGTTTATCGCCAAACTACCGACTGCACAGAAGGTGGAGGTTTAACGAGGGAGCACTGCATAATAATTCTTATTAATATTACAGGAATTTAAAATCTTCTGGTTGTATTTTTCCAATTATAGTAAATATACAAAAAGGATATAATATATTTATATACGTAGAAAGATATATATAGAACAACATCAGTTCTGAAGGCCGAGACAAGATATTATCGCTAGTCTGACAGGACGAGCTGCAATACTAATGATAATGTATGTCGAGATCTTCAAAACTGGCATTATTGTTTTCATCAGTGATATCAAAATGTGTTTGACATGACATCACACTGACCGTTAATTTTCAATATCAAGAGTCAGTTCTTGCACATGCGAGTTACGAACTGACCTAATATTTTGGTGGATCAAAGTCAGTTCAGTGATACAAACTTTATCAGCGGTACACATGAAAGTGAAAATGTGCAGCTTGCTGATTAACATGTATATAAACAAAACTTATAAATAAAAAAATTTCTTTCTTAAAAACTAGTACACTTGTGCTGCCATTTTAAATGACGAATCATGGAAATTAATTCATTACTATAATAATAAAGACTGTTAATCCAATGTCATGTATAAAGTCATGTTCTTAGAACCATGGATAATTTTATTTGTCAGTGTCAAATGTTGTAAAATCACAGTTTTAACACTTTTTTTTTTAATTTCAAGTGTGTAAATTTGGTGATGTCATGGAACCAATGGATTTTTGACATCTAACGAATATTAACATAAAGTTCACATAATTCAAAATGGTTGAAAGGCCATGAATTACAATCATGATGACAATATTTATCAAATTTCCATCAATTAATACATACATTACTAAATTTTTGAAGTCATGTAGTATATTTATTAAATTATCTGATGTATGTTGTGAAAATAATTAATTTTTCCAGTAAAACCGAACCCTGAATAAATTAGAATCCTGTATATACCTAACATTTAATATTAAAGTCCTAATGAAGGAAATTTTATTAATTCAACCTGTATAAACCAAACATCTGTCTATTCTGAACACAAAACTGGTACCGAGGAGGTTTGGTTTTAGATTTCACTGTATAAAGATTATAATTATGAAAAACACATGATCTATTGTACATGTGTAAATGCCCAGTAAATATTCTTAGAAAATAATATAGCAAAGTAGGTAACGGTCACATCTCTACGAGATGGCAAGTCAAATTACAAGAAAAATGAGGTACTGACATAAGGCAAGACACACAAAACGATCTCAATTTGATCAATCAATGATCACACACACAAAAATTAATAAATATACAAAAAAATGATCAAGAGTTTCTAGATTAGCACATCAATTTTTTATATAAAAAAACCCGAAAAAAACCCCAAAAAAGTTGTTTTTTACATCATAGAAGAAGCTAAAAAATAATATATTTAAAAAAATGTGGACAAGCAGAAAATACACATATAAATTTAAGAATGCTAATATGATCTGTATAATATATCATCTACATTTTTACAATTCTAGATGTATAACTTTATTAAAAATCAGAGATGAAAGTTCTCACAGATCACAAAGGGAGGAAACAAACTATACAATGCCTCTCGACATTAAATCTCTACCTGTTTAGATCAAGCTTGACACATTTTATTTCCAAATATTTTAATAAAATAAAAAAGGGAAATTTGTTGAACAGAGGAAAACTTTCATCTCTGTAAAAAAATCATCACTAATTCACACGTAGATCTTAATTATTCAATCAAACATAGTATTAATTACATGTATCACTCTTCCAGACGTGCATTTGAAAGAAAAATAAAATTGACTGTGTATAATACAATTGTACAGTGTACAATAAGCACATATTATTTTATTATATTATGCAGTTTTTGAGGCACCGGTTTCCATTCTATTAATTTTTCTAATAAAGGTTGTAATACAAGTGTACAAAATATTTATAAATGTTCAAGAATGGTAATCCTTCATGTCGCAAGGTAAGAATATTATTAAGTACAAGTTTCATACTTAGAGGGAAAAGAGGTTGAAAAATGGAGTGGGGATTCAGACAATCCATTATTAATTACTTGCTTGCTTTATGCCCAGTTATCTAATGAAGATATGATTTACCGGTAGTGAATGCTGGAGATTCTGGGGAGAAAACCACAAAGTATTCTTTAATCACTATATACCTGGCATACATCATATTCATGTATTTTGAAATTATCGGAAAATACATTTTAAAAATTTAACCATGTTCTAGATTGTTGCAAGCTTTCAAATATATAATAACAAATTTGAATAAAGTCATAGGGGTTAAATTGAAACAAAAACAAAAACAAAAACAACAAAAACAAAAGCAAGAAAAAGGAAAAAAAGAGAACCATAAGTTTTCCTGAAATTTTCCTAAAACAAATGTTGTCTTAAAATTTTGCCACATTTATAGTTTGGAAAATAAAATTGAAAAACAATAACAAGATTCAGTAAATACACCTTTCAAAAAAAACAAAAAAACAAAAAACAACAAAAAATGTCAAGTAAAAGATTCTAGCATGTAAACATGTATCTATTAAAAAAAGATCACATTATTGAGTGTTTTAGTACTCTATATCATGTGACTCTCCATGGTCACATGATCATGATCACATGGTTGTTGGTGCAATAAACATCTTCATCTGGGTGGTGACTATCGTTAATCTATCAGTTCAGACCAGTCACTTTTTGTTCGACCATACTACAAATAAAATATATTATAAATATATAATTATGAAGCATTTTCACTCACAAATTGGATATTAGGATTTCTAAGATTTTGAGAGTTAGAGGCTCTGTATTCACTTACTGGTTTTCAATTTGAGTTCATTTTAACATAAAATTTTTTAGTAATGGCCACCATCTTGAATGGAGGTTGGGGTTATTGGACATAATTTTGAAATGGGACACTCAAGGAAAATCCCAGCCAAGTTTAATTTGGTCCAATGGCTTCAGAGGAGAATATTTAAATGTGAAATATTTACATTTATCAACTTGTAGTTGATAAAGCTAAAATTTCACCCTGTAATAAAACTTTGAGTTTTGTTTAGAATAATAAGAGGAGTCATGTTTATTTCACCCAGTTTCACAAGAATGGTCCAAGCGGCTGATAAAGCAAGTTTATTAACTGCTTCTGGAATGTTATTCCATCAATTTCCGGAAAACTGTGTTTACAGACACAGCGGAATCAACTGTTTTATAAAATATTTGCACAGAAAATTATTAACTACCAATTTCTCTGTTATGATATTGAAAGTGCTTAAACAATGTGCATTTATTGGAATTGTATATTAAATCAATAATTTTCTTGTTCTATAACTATATACATGTATTTAATTCTAGTCAAAATGACTAAACATTTTGGTAAAAATCAGTTATTTCCACTGTTGAAGTATATGATAAACATATCATAACATGTCATTTTTCATATCATACCCTTTATCAGCCCTCGTTCATATATCATCCCTTGAGCCTATCGGTTCTTGGGCTGATAAAGGGTATGAAATGAAAAATGACATGTAATAATCTATATGTACAACAGATGCCAAGTGATGGCTAAAGATCACATTGGCTTTTGACTGGGAGAGCTAAAAAATTAAAAAAAGACCCCTAATAAATTTGATTCCTTAAAAAATATTTATCCTACAATTATAGCAATTCACAGCTAATTATATGTGTCAGATAACCAAGAGCTTTATTCTGTTACTATCATAATTTGACTTTTTCTGGTACCTTTTTCCCATGTTTTATCTAGAGATTTGGAGAAGAAGAAAACTCTCAATAGTGTTTGGTTACAAGAAACATGAAGAACGCATTGGCCTCTCAGAGCATAAAGAAAACAACTATATAGGCAGACAAAAAAACTCAATGATAAGCTCTGCAAGCAAACACAATGTCATGTCTTTCCTTTGACATTAATGTGGCATACACATTTCACAGAATTTATAGTTTACATCTCAATTTTCACACCCTCTTAACCCTGCCACCAATCAGGTCGGTGCATTGCTCATTAATATGTTGCTTATCTGAGCAGCCCACTGGGCATTGCAAAAATGTCTGCATGGCCAGTCTGTCTCTGAATATGATTATCTTCTAGTCGTCCATGATACTCACCAAGGCTTTTTTTGTCTCCATAAAAAAAAAGTTAACTAAAGTCATGAAAAGTCTTATATCTTACTTGTATATCTGTTAATTCATTGTAAAACCTCATTGCGATGGGAGCTCCTTCTGACATTGTAGGAATATTCAACATATCATCGACGTAGAGTATCTTCTCTACTGGACTTACAACACATGCTGTGCCTGCTCCGAACATCTCCTTTAACTGAAATTAATGTGAATTTATTCTATTTTTCATAATATCAAATATTAATATAATTTATTTTCTCATATTTTCTTTATTAGAAGATACAAGAAATATTTTTGAATCAGAAGGGAAAAAAATCAGGATCTGATATAAGAAAAAAAAACAATAGTGAAGAACAACTATAAACAATAACCTTGCCAATGGGGCTTGAAATAATCACAATTATTTGGTCTTATCAACCTATTTCTATTTGAAATTTCATCAAACTTGTTGATTATCTCCCTTTAATAGTGAGGAACAACTATAAATAATAACTTTGCCAATGGAGCTTGAAATAATCACAACTATTTGGTCTCATCAGTTTATTTCTATCTGAAATTTCATCAAATTGTTGCCTGCTTATCTCCCTTTATTAGTTATAAACATTCACACTAAAATGTTCCTGATTTTAATAATGAAAAAAAATTGAACATCAGAAATAAAATTTAAGGGGAGACAAGCAGTATGTGTATAACAGAGTTGAATGAATATCTTTAGACACATTTTGTAAAATAAATTCAGATTAAAACAAATATCTGCAATACATTTATTAAAATACCAACCCTATTTTCGTTCAGTGCTTTAGTAACTTCCTGCATGGTGTATGGTCTTTCTGTTATTTTAAATTCTCCCTTAAATACAAATATTAAAAGATTATGTTTAAAGCTGATATTCAATATAAGTCTGTACAAATACACAATTTGAAAATGACTGACTTGATTCTAAAATTATGTGTTTTTGCAAGTGTCTTCTGTTATGGAAATTTCCTTGAAAATAACATATATTTTCCCCCATATTCTGTACACATTTCTAATGTTAAAATAACATATATTTTCCCCATATTCTGTACACATTTTTAATGTTTTAACAACTTTAACAAATTTTGTCTTTGCTATAAAAAAAAACGTCCTCTAATTTTTTTAGGAGGTTCAAATATTTACAAATTATCAGAAAATTATACTCAAATTCTTTGTCCTTTTCTTTGCTCTTGCTAGAACGTGTACCATTTTGCCCATCGTAAGGGAAATAACTCCTATTTACATATATTCTTAGACATTCACTGGCCAATATACACAAACGTCAACTGATTTCCTATACTCCACTACATTCTGTTAAATAGTATCCATATTTCATGTGTATGTGCTTGATTTAATTTGTTATCATTAATTTATGTGTATTATTTGTTGGGAGAGGACAGTTCATAAAGTTGTGATAACTTTTTGTCCAATCCTATTGCTGTTTTATTTGCAATAAAACTGGGTCTAGGACAAAAGCCCCTCAATAATGGACTTATTGTACTGCTATTTATGGGTTAACATTACTTTTGAATACTATTTAATTTACATAACAAGCTATTATTGGAACTTGAAGATATCATAAACAATTGAAATATTTGTTTAAGAATTATAATAACCCTCATCAAAGAAAGAAAAAATAAAAGTTGTTTTATCTTAAAAAAAATCATTATATTATTGCAAACAGGATGAGAAAATAGCCCACTCATTACTTTTAATAACTTCAAAGATTATAAATGTAATCATCAATTGTTTATCAATAAAAATAATTCCTCATAAATTTACCCGATTAATTAAAATTCAAACAAATAACTTTTTTTTTTTTTATTAGGGATGAGTTTTGATCTTTAAGATATCTTTAATATCACCATCAATATAAAAAATGTAATAAGATTGAATGATTATTTCATTATGGGTTTTTTTTTGTCAGGGGGCTTATGTCCTGTTCCCAATAAAATTATATTAAATTAAACTAAATGTCAAATGGATCATTGTTATTATAACCTGTTTTTGCTTTAAAACAGTCTTCGAAGTGAAAATTTGAATTTAATGGTTTGAATCAAATTCTTGAATTTATTTTAATAATTTACTGGTGTCGAATCAAATTTTTGAATTTATTTTAATAATTTACGGGTGTCGAATCAAATTTTTGAATTTATTTTAATAATTTACTGGTGTCGAATCAAATTTTTGAATTTATTTTAATAATTTACTGGTTGGAATCAAATTTTTGAATTTATTTTAATAATTTACTGGTGTCGAATCAAATTTTTGAATTTATTTTAATAATTTACTGGTTTGAATCAAATTTTTGAATTTATTTTAATAATTTACTGGTTTGAATCAAATTTTTGAATTTATTTTAATAATTTACGGGTGTCGAATCAAATTCTTGAATTTATTTTTATATAGCTCTATTAATAAAAACTGAAAAATTTCCTGGTCTAAATGAAGTTTTACTGGTCTTGGGCTGGAGGACCGGTGCTCATCGTGAGGACTGTTAATAATGTTTGAAATAAACATGACCTGATTTTCATCTCGAGCCATACATCTTACCCATTTTTTAGCAAGCTCTATTAAAGATTTCCTTGTGATGCCTGGTAATACCAGACCATCTAGTGGTGCTGTAATAAGTTCTTTTTCTGAGAAAAAAAATATATGTAATGAAAAAAAAATATCTATAAGGTTTTTTAAGGTTGCATGTCACAACATAGTGAAAATTGTACTGGTACTTGTAAAATAATTGCAAAACTCCAAAACAGCACAGCATAGGCAGAATTAGGTTTGCTGTGTGCACACATATTAGTTGTTTTTTCATATGAGGTTCAATACATACAAATGACACCTAGGACTATTAGACTATAGAAAAACTTCGCTTTCTCATACTATGAAACTGTAGCCAAGATTTGATAAATTCACAGATTCAACATGGTGTTGTGGCCAGGGGTCAAACTCATAGTTCAACAGAAATCCTGACTTTAATAGTCATATTTCAACCAAAATCTTCACTTTTATAGTCCTTCTTGGTCTTCAAGGAGGGGGTTAAAATTTCTAGCACAGCTGGAAGTAAATTGTACAATTCTGTATTTAAAGTGTTCATAGGTGTTTCAAACCAAACAGCTTGTATACTAAACATATTATCTATTGTGGAGCAGAAAAATTATTCACAATGTAACAATACTGAAGCCAAGTCCAGCTGAGGTACAAAGCAATTCTTACCTCCTTGTTCATTGATCCAGTATGTAAATAGATTCATAGCTCCAACCTCTGTCAGCTGGTGGTCCTCTCCAAATAACCAGAGAACCTGTTGACATCCTCTCTTCTCAGCTTCTGATGATATGGCTATTGTGGGTGCATAATTTCTTAAAAAGATAAAAAAAATACATTTAACAACTTTTGTTTAACCACCTCAGTGGTGTTAATGTTAGCGTGCTTGCCTAAAGAGTGGTAGATTATGGGTTCGAGCCCTTGTGAAGTCAAGACTAAAAATTGCTATTTTCTGCTTCTTCGCTATTAAAGTACACGGTATTAAAGAGTAAGAAGACTGGTTGGCTTAAAATTAGGATGATGTGACAGAGCGAGCAACATGTCTACCCACAAAAATGTTTTGTCAGATAAACAATATAAAAATGTAAAACTAATCACGTTGGTTTAGTACAAAGCAGACATCATCATCATATCATTGAAATGTAACTTGTTCTCGTCATGATATAGCTGAAAAATTGCCGGCTTAGTGTTAAACAACAATCACTCATCTTCTGACCAGATCAATGTATATGCAATCTTTTTATTGTGTGATTATATTTCTTTGGCCTTAGGATATACATTTGTACACATTTTAACTATCAAGAATAAGGGTTGGAATCCCATTTAAAACTGTTTTAATTCCGTTACATTTTTGTTCATCTAACAAGCCAGGCCCTAGATTTCAATAGAATTTGGTCCTTGTCATTTGTATTAGCACTTGGGTATCAGAGCGTGAATCCATATTAGTGGTGTTAGGCTTGTGGTCAGACTTTCATAGCCTCTTGGCCACCCATGCCTTGAAACATTCTAAAGTGTATTTTTAAATCCTTTTTTTTTAATCTCTCCAAGTGATATTGTCAGTATCAACAAACTCATTCTGATACTTGAAATTATCTGTCAGTGTGATGTCAAAAACTGTATGATGTTACAGAGATATTAAAAAAAGGAAGTTGAAGATACTTACGATCCCATTTTATAGTTTCCACATCCACCAGGCCAGGCTCGGACATATGCTGGATCTGCCATTAATGTGACCGGGTTCATACCGGTGGGATAGTAAGGTCCAACTGGGCCTGTAAGAACATAAAGTAAGGCGGAAGCTGACTGTGTCACCCCTAATGTTGGCTGCAAATAAAATTTTCTTCCGATAATTTTTATTTTCAAGTTTCTTCAAATTTATTATGGATGAAATGGTATGATGATTTCATAATAATGCAATGTGGGTAATGGAAAACTTTCAAATAATGCATTTTGGGTAATTCTGGTACCTGTACATCATTTGACCAATTAGATTGTAATGAACAAATGAAAGCTTTTTCACATCAAAAACCAGGTGGAATTCGATTAAATAATTTAATTTAATTTTTAATGAATTTAGATGTAAGGATTTGTGTGAAAGTAAAAAATAGAAAAAAAATTAATTTAAAAATAAATAATAAGAATAAAAATGAACTAACAAGGCTTCTTTTTCTTGTCAACTAAGCTGTTAACAATTCACCGGGTTTTGGAAAAAGAAAAAAAAAAAGAAATGTCTAAGATAAAAAAAACAACAACATATAGTCTTTGCCTTAATTTTTTTCACCTACTTCCCTGAAAGCCAAATTTAGAAAAAAAAAATCTACTTATTCAAACAAATTCTCTCATAATTTTCAATTGTCCGAATCCAGTTTGACTTTTTCCTGGCTTCAGGGAAATGGATTAGTGTGAAGACTATATACAGCGATTTTGTACCAGTAATGCAAAATGTCCATCCACTGTATTCCGTACCTCAAAAATGTTACAAAAAAATATGAATTCAGTTCTATAATAAGCTCACCTCTGTCCCAATGAAAGTAGGTCTGATATAAAGTGAGCTTTTATTAGAATAAGGAACCCATTCATTGTCAATCTGCAACAACTTTTTCATACATTTCACCAACTCTTTGGCATCAAAATCCTAAAAAAAAACAAAAAATACAGTCAAATCTGCCTTAAAGGGTATCTCTATATAACAAATCACTGTCTATAAAGGGCAGTCTCATTTTATTCATTAATGAATAGTGCATGTATTTTTTAACCTGTATATAAATGGCAACTGCTCAATAAAGGGCACATTTTCAGGTTCCATTGAGTGGCCGTTATATACTGGTTTGAATTTTTTTTTACTTTAATATCTCATGAGTTTACCGTATTATTTTGTAAATACCATGAAACTTGTCGAAAACCAACCTTCTTCAGACCAACATTTGCGTTCGCAATAGACAAGAGCTTAGTTTCTACAGGTTAAATTAACAAATACTTCCTCTGCGCAGAATTAATTTATTTGTTTCTTTGAACTTTATATATTTTGATAATGTACATACATATTGTATTTATCCTACAATGTCAAAAGCCTAAAGTAACTGCCAAATTGATTAAAAAGAGGTGAAATATTCAATAATTTTCAAATATTAGCCAAAAATTGAAAATTACATCAATTATTATGTTCGTCTATAATTATGGTTGGGATCTTATGGTAGTTGTACTTACAAGCAGCTGTGCAATCAGTGCCTATCACCACAAATGTTATGAGTTTGAATCCCGCTCATGGTGAGGTGTACTACATACATCATTAGATGATAAAGTTTGTCAGTGACTTTCAACAGGTCGGTGGTTTTTCTCCTGGTTCCTCCACCAAAAAAATGACTGCCGCAATATAACTGAAATATTGTTGAAAGTGGTGTTAAACACCATAACCCTAACCCCCTTTGTTCTTTTATATAGTACTGCAAATTTGTCAGATGCCATTTACTTCTTTGCATTGGTATCATGACATCAATGACTGAGAACTTTTTTGCAAAGATGATTGATATTTTCCAACCGTACGAAACAAAGAGTCCATTTATACAAGAGTAACATGATGGGTTCAACTAGTGGAGCAGGAACTGTTTTCCTTCCGGAGCACCTGAGTTCACCCCCGGCTTTTAGTGGGGTTCGTGTTACTCGATCTTTAGATTTATGTAGTGCTTTGTAGATCATTGTTTGTCTTTTTCTTTTGGCCATTGTATTGTCTGTCCTTCTTCTTTTGGCCATTGTATTGTCTGTCCTTCTTTTGGCCATTGTATTGTCTGTCCTTCTTCTTTTGGCCATTCTATTGTCTATCCTTCTTCTTTTGGCCATTGTATTGTCTGTCCTTCTTTTGGCCATTGTATTGTCTGTCCTTCTTCTTTTGGCCATTCTATTGTCTGTCCTTCTTCTTTTGGCCATTGTATTGTCTGTCCTTCTTTTGGCCATTGTATTGTCTGTCCTTCTTTTGGCCATTGTATTGTCTGTCCTTCTTTTGGCCATTGTATTTTCTGTCCTTCTTCTTTTGGCCATTGTATTGTCTGTCCTTCTTCTTTTGGCCATTGTATTGTCTGTCCTTCTTCTTTTGGCCATTATATTGTCTGTCCTTCTTTTGGCCATTGTATTGTCTGTCCTTCTTCTTTTGGCCATTCTATTGTCTGTCCTTCTTTTGGCCATTGTATTGTCTGTCCTTCTTCTTTTGGCCATTGTATTGTCTGTCCTTCTTCTTTTGGCCATTGTATTGTCTGTCCTTCTTTTGGCCATTCTATTGTCTGTCCTTCTTCTTTTGGCCATTGTATTGTCTGTCCTTCTTCTTTTGGCCATTGTATTGTCTGTCCTTCTTCTTTTGGCCATTGTATTGTCTGTCCTTCTTCTTTTGGCCATTGTATTGTCTGTCCTTCTTCTTTTGGCCATTGTATTGTCTGTCCTTCTTCTTTTGGCCATTCTATTGTCTATCCTTCCATTTATGGCTTCTGATTACCCTTTTGGTATCTTCAAACTTTTCTCACACTTTACCTTGAAAAATTACAGATAAATAAGATGGTTCAGCCATAGAATACTTACAGGTAAATAAGATCTTTGAGCTGTTGATTTCATTCTCTTCATGTTTTCAAATGGTCGAAACATTCTGATTTTATTGTCTTCTCCTCTATAGGCCTTCATACCTTCAAATAGCTAAAACAACAAAATACATTAAGATAGAATTGGATTATCATGATTATGTGTGCTTAATACCATTTTCAACATCAGGGAAACTAGAGTCTCAGTGGGCTGAGCCTGTGTCGCTCACCTTTCATTCTGCTTTGAGGAAATTTAATACAAAACCTTCCATAGGTGCTTCCCACCAAATATCGGTTCATTTTGGCAAAGCAGTTTCAGATAAGAAGATTTTAAGAAATTGACCAATCTAAAACAGGAATTGCCTGTGGCAGCCATGTTTGTAAATGGATCAAAACGAAATGAATAATTTCTAAAGAGGATCTTCCATAGATGCTTCTTACCAAGTTTCATATCATTTGGTCAAGCGGCTTCAGAGGAAAAGCTGTTTTAGAAATTGACCAATAAGAAACAAGACTTGCCTGTGGCAGCCATATTTGTTAATACGGTATTTTCGGGTTAAAGCGGTTTTCAAATTGGAGGTACGATTTGCGTATCGTAGGAACCAAACAACAGGCATCTAAACTTCCGGTTTGTCAGCATTTATCAACAAATTACATTTATCAGTATTATCATGGATATTCAGGTAGATTTCTTCCGATGGCAGGTTCCCGATCTAAAGGAATATTTACAGCATAGAGGCATAGCATGTCATTTGTATAGAAAACATGAATTAGTCAAGTTATGTGAACTTGCCCAAGAATTAGATCTAGAGAAAATAACGTCAACAAATGACTACGAACTTTCACAAGTAAACAGGAGAACAATAACGGAGAACGGTGTAACACAGGTTGTGTGTGAGATCGGACAAGTGCCGATATGGTCATCGGATTTAAAACTGTTGCCTAATATTGAACAGTGTGACATACTATTTATTAAAAAAGTGTGATTGGAATGATGATATGATCGCCTCAAACTGTACAAAAAAGACAACGGAAATGCTTTATTTACTTCCCACGCTTCCTTCCATCAGATTTACACTGAGGAACACAGCACCAGTCCTTATAAAGCTTATTTTTACCGTGAATGACGTTGTATTTACATTCACGTCAGGCGTTGCTACCCAAACCGGAAGTAATGATGCCTGCAATTTACGTCAAATCACGTGATCAATAAACAAAAAAACCGGAGTTTCTGCCGGGATGGAAATGACTAGAAAATATTGTATTGATAGGGACGAAATGAGTAATCTTTACAGAGGACATTCATAGATGCATCCTACCAAGTTTCGGTTCATTTGGCCAAGCGTTTTCAGAGAAGATTTTTAGAAATCGACCAATCAGAAACAAGAATTGCCTGTAGTGGCCATGTTTGTTAATCGATAGGGACGAAATGAGTAATCGTTATAGAGGACCTCCCATAGATGCATCCTACAAAGTTTCGGTACATTTAGCCAAGCAGTTTTAGAGGAGAAGATTAAAAAAAATAAGCCAATCAGAAACAAGAATCGCCTGTGGTGGCCATGTTTGTTAATGGATCCGGACGGAATGAGCAATCTTTATAAAGGACCTTCCATAGATGCTTCCTACCAAGTTTCGGTTACAGAAGAGAAGAATTTAAAAAATCAGCCAATCAGAAACAAGAGTCGCCTATGGCGGCCATGTTTGTTAATGGATCGGGACGAAATGAGCAATGAGGACCTTCCATAGATGCTTCCTACCAAGTTTCAGTTCATTTGGCTGAGGGGTTTTAGAGGCATATTTATCTGTAATTCAATTCATAGCTAACTGTATTTGACTAATATCTATATTTAAATTAGAGTTATCTCCCTTTCCACAGAAAAACACAGTTTTTTTTATAAAGCATACAATCATAAACATGAATTGCCTGGGCGGCCATGTTTGTTAATGGATCAGGACGAAATGAGCAATCTTTATAGAGAACCTTCCATAGATGCTTCCTACCAAGTTTCAGTTCATTTGGCCCAGTGGTTTCAGAGGAGAAGATTTTTAAAAATAGGTCAATCAGAAACAAGAATTGCCTGTGGCAGCCATGTTTGTTAATGGATCGGGACGAAATGAGCAATCTTTATAGAGGACCTTCCATAGATGCTTCCTACCAAGTTTCAGTTCATTTGGCTGAGGGGTTTCAGAGGAGAAGATTAAAATGTGAAAAGTTAACAGATGACAGACGACGGACGACGAGTGATGGCAAAAGCTCACATTGCCTTTGGCAAGGTGAGCTAAAAAGTGGCTGCATGGAATTTAAGGGGGCATACAATTTTGTTTACTCCATAAAGCTGCATGCTTAACAGAAAAGAAGGAAATACCAATGTAATAGTCTTTGGTTTGAATTCATAATCTATCACACTTGAGGTGGACATGCTAACCATTACAACATTTTGACTTTCAGTAACACTTACTTATATAAATAACTTTATCTATGTTATAATTGGTACATGTATTAATACATTTACAAAAATTAAAGATTTGCTAAAAATCTGCCAGTAAGTTTATTGATAATATATTAACATTGTAACATTATAGGATGTGGATCTTGTTTTATTAATATTACAAAGATTATTTTTGACACAAAGAACATTGTCTCCCCTAACATTCTTTTGAAAAGGATATCTAATAAATCACATTTCAAATGTAGGAAGAGTTCCACATGTAAACTTTTTTATGAAATATTCTAATTCCAAAAGGGCAATAACTCCTTCAAAAGGTCTGATCATATAGCCATAACAATATGCTAATCTTCATATGGTAATAAGTATTAGTAAGCATGCAAAATTTGAAGAATTCCCATTTAAAATGTATGACGAGTTGCGTGAAAAAACTTTTAATGAACTACCGGTATTCTAAGAGAAAAGAGCAATAATTCCTTCAATTTTTTTTTGGGATCATAGTTTCATACTGCCATAGTGATATGCCAATCTTCATGCATTAATAAGCAAACATGCAAAGGTTTGGGGATTTCCAATTCAAAATGTAAGAGCACTTCAGCTTGCTCAGTTCTCGAAATGAACATTTGAATTTACTGGTTCGAATCAAATTCTTGAATATATTTTTATATAGTTCTAAAATAAAAACTAAAAAATTTCCTGGTCCAAACAAAGTGTTACTGGTCTTAGTATAGGGCCATAGTATCAGTGCTCATTGTGAGGACTGCTTGCTCATAAACATATTTGTGACGGACGGACAGGATGAAAACATGTGGGGAAGACATAATAGATTAATACATAATATTATTTGATATCAAAAATTTAAAATTCTTCGCCATAATATTCTTCTTTGGCAATTCTTATTAAACTTACCTCAATACCGTAATGAAATACTTTGGCAGCAGGATGTACTGATAAGTTTGACAAAGGGCAGATAACTGGCTTTTCCCAACCTGATTTTGTCCATTCTACTTTCAGCATGTGATCACTAAAATGATGACCAAACAATAGTTTATTTGGATCCGGTTTCTCTCTTTTGTTGTCTGTAAGTGTCACTTGTAAATCATCATACTAAAATTGAAAAATAAGTATATGTATAATTTAATTCTTCCGTAAATGGCCGTTTTCGGGTTGAGACGAGTGCACGTGCACTCGTCTTTACTCGTTGTGACATCCAATCAGAACGCCTCTAACAAGAAAAAAATCGTTTAAATATATATCTTAAGTCGGGAATGTCACATTATATACCCTGTCTGAATAACAGATATATTACGGAATTAACCATTGTTTTTTTTTCAAATAGACTCCAACCGTATTGAATATATTTGTGTCTTTATTTTCATTTTTTCGTATTTCTAGATGTTCTTTTCCATACCAATGACGTCAAAATATGTGTCACGTCATATTTCATGTATGGGGTTTCTCATGAAGGAAAATACTGTACTTTCAACAAAATATTAGTGAGAAAAGCTCAAATATCAGTAGAAAGCTACTTAGTTTATCAGTCGGTGTCACAAAAGTCAATTTTATGTAATGTGTATTTCATAACGCTCAATTTTATGATATTGATCTGATAATTTATGCAACTTAGTTACTGATCAATGGCGGGGGTCTCTAGGAGTTCGCGATAGTGAAAGTTGTTGGTTTACGGAAGAAATAGGTACTTACATGCGTTGTTGGGAAAGCCAGGGTGATCTTTCACTCGTGATAGAAATGTTTGTTTCTTTTCGCTCGTTTCGCTGCGCTCCACTCGCGAAAAGACATAAAATTTCTATCACTCGTGGAAGATCACCCGGTCTTTCCCAAGAACGTATGTAAGAACCTATTATTCTTTCTATGAGCCACGATATAACTGAAATAATGTTGAAAGTGGCATTAAACATCATAACACTCCTTTTTCTTTGAAGAAAATTAAAGAAGTCCACAATTCAATTAGTGAACTATCTCAGTACTGGTAAGAATCTGTCATTTTAAGTAGCATGTTCACAACTCTTTGAATGTATAGAGCAAACTGAAACATAATTGGGAGATCTCACCTTACCTTTAAAGAAAAAAATATTTGCCAATTTCAAGAGTGTTTGGTCTGGATGAACTCTCCCACACACCCTCAAAGAGTGCTAATAATATATAGGAAATATTTTCTACTTTGTCAATATTTTCAATTATTATAAAAAATATATATATATACCTATATTCTTATTATTTAGGCCTAGAGGTTGGTAAATTAAAGTATTAAACAAAATGTTGTCTTGTTCACAACATTAGAAAAGAAATGATAAAATGTCATTCCTTGATTACCGTATCATTTTTCCTTATGAAATCAGAAATTAAAAGTCTATAAAGATATGAATGACAACACTTTTCATGGCTGTTACATGTACACATAATATATAATTTAAAAAGATACTATCAGATTTCAAGGTCAAATAACATTCTAATAAAGCATGATCAATTATACTACAGTCACCTCAGTAAAGAAGTCACCTGTATTTAAAGGTCACATTTTCTTGTACATGCCCTGTCATAGAAAATGTCATCTGAATTGAACATCTTTTAAGAGGTCATCTGTCTTATAAAGCCAGTTTTTCTTTGTCTCAAAGGTGACCTCTTAATACAGGTTTGACTAGTATTTTATATAGTAGAACAGGAAAAAGATCCTTTCTATGACTGAGCACATACTGACAATCTTGATTCTCTATCAAATTTTGGGCTTCAATCGACTTGTTTAATTATAACCTGAACTCCTAATTATTCTATGGCTAGGATCTAAATTTCATTAGCTTTCTCCTGTCATTCATGTTGAAACACTTTATCTTTATGCTAACAGTTTCCTCCACCAATAAAACTGACCGATACGATATAACTGAAACATTGTTGAAAGTGGTGTTAAACACCATATCTTTCCACAACGTACATGTACCTTAAATGATGCTCCTGCTGAAAAATGTCTGCATTGTACAAGTACAGCCTGTCTTTTACCAACATTTGTAAGGAGTTTGACAAGTTTCTGTAAAAAAAAATAATTAACTTTGTAAATTATAATTTTCTGAAAAAAATATAAGCCAATGAACTTATTACTATTAGCATGATATTCATGAGCACTATGTAACAAATTAATTATCAAAATGTACAGTACAGTCAGAGGCATAGCGTGATAAACCATTGCTATGGACTTATGACTCATCTGGATGATATCAATATATCTTTTGTTCTGCTTAAGATATCTTCAAAATTTCTGTTGTGTTTGGAGTGCATGATGTATAATATTAAACAGAGTAAAATATATATCAGTAATCACTGAGACATTGATGTAAGAAGAGGTAATAATATGTCTATCATAATGATTTATAATGTAACGTTAATATCTCTGACTGTACTGTATGTACATTAATTACAAGCTAGAATTCATTGATACAGTCTATTCATCTCTTTTCTTTTTATTACATATGCATCTTTTCTAACACTGAAAGTGGCGTTAAACACCATAAACCTAAACCTCTTTTCTAACTAATAATACAACAAAAGGCCAGTTGCCACAATTAAACAAAAAGTATTTTTCCCCTTATTGATCCCCTTCCTAAGGCTGGCAGGTATTTTTGTTGTTTTTGGATGGAAGAAAAAGTATTTACATGTCGGAAATTGACAGATGCATTTATTACCCCAGTAACTGTGCAGAAAGACAGAAGTCCCCCTGATATTCAGTAATTAAAAACATGTTTTCGAAAGTCTTGTTAGGGGTATTGAGCAGGGGGAAGGGGGACACAGCATGGCCAAATTAGGTGAACTGATCAGTGAAATCCCCAGCCTTGGGTCTGGAGACCTGAACACTTAATTATAATGTTGGTATCACTATCAGGGCACAAACCCAGAGGCACATCCAGTGGGTGATACATTTTTGTAGGCTTGAGGTAACAGTCTTCGCGCTAACCTAATTGCCTGAAGCCTGGGAAAAGTAAAAATTATGAAAAAATTTGCTTGAATAAATATTTTTTTAATTGGGCTTTCGGGCAAGTACATTTTTTGTAGGTGAAAAAAATTAATGCCAAGACTGAGGTTAAGAACCTCAGCCATTCAGCCTCCTCTCCAGTAGAAACTTTAAATAAAAATCTAAACCACTGAACATTGTTTAATAATATAATACATTTGTACTAGTAACACTTTTAATACACAATGCACAATAAAAATGTCTGTGTCTATACAAGAATAGTTTCTCTATATTAAACAGGATCTGATTTTAAGAAATCTTTATCAGGAAATCACAACAAAAAACTTTTGCTTAGGCCATGCCAGCAATGTGAAGGAAAACAAACTAAATTTTTATTCCAGCCTAATAATATACAACTGTACTGTTTAAAAGTGAGTGAGTGAGCGATTGTTGTTTAATGCCAATTCAGCAATTTTTTAGCTATTTCATGACGAGAACAAGTTAATTTTTAATGAGATGATGATGATGTTCGCTTTGATACTAGAACAACACGCTGAGTTAGATTTTTTTAGTGCTAGCTCACAGAAACAAGTCCGCGGGTAGATATGTCACTCCACTAGGACACATTATTCCGATTCCATTCCAACCAGTCTTTGCTCTTTCTCCTTAATGCTGTGTGCTTAGCAGAGAAGCAACAGATATCAATGTTATAGTCTTTGGTTTGACCTGACCGGGGCTCGAACCCACAATCTACCACACTCGAGGCGAGCACACTAACCATATACGCCACTGATGCGGTTTACTGTTTAAAATATCATATACTAGTCCGAGATTCCTCTGTCGTTTAACGGCTATTATAAAGTTGCTGTAGCCGTTCAACGTCAGAGCGTGATATATACGGATTACAGCGGGTTTGCCTCTCCAGCTCTGGATCGGCACATTTCCACGTTTCGTGGCTATCGGATTTTATTTTCTATCAGAAACCCTTATATAAATCGCTTCACCAATCATTTTTCTATTCATTCATAACCATCTTACCCTCAGAAAGTGGTGTTACACTCCATTACAGCTCGATTTTGCCTTAGATCCTATTATTCCGCCATTTGACTTCCATTTTCGAATCTACACACGTGATCTCGCGATACTAACTGAATGATGACAGCAACGCATTGCATGATGGGAGCTAATTAATGCAGCGTGCCAAATTATTTGGAGCATTATTTGCATACGTAAACAACATTCAAATCACATGGAAGACGATACATTTAAGCGTATTCTGCAGGACAAACAGTCCATCTACAGATCAAAGCAGAGCAGAAGGAAATAATACAGAATTCAATGGCAGAGTGTTACCAACGGGCTTCGGAAAGAGCATGTGTTACGTTCCCCCTTTTTGGACAAGGTACTACAACATTTTTTCTTTCTTATGGTTATCTGTAATTCACTAAATTTGCTGTTAAAATCATTACCAATCAATATAATCAACTGTATTAAATTTTATGTTATTTGTTCTGCCTTAACAGACACCTATGATTGGCAATAAAAATATTTGTTTGTTTGTTTATATGCAAATCATCTCCCATGATACATTGCGGTAATCGTAGTTTTCTCGTAGTCACGTGACAAATGTCGAAATCATAGGTTCTAAGGCAAAATCGTGCTGTAATGGAGTGTAACACCACTTTCTGAGGGTAAGATGTTTATGAATGAATAGAAAAATGATTGGTGAAGCGATTTATATAAGGGTTTCTGATAGAAAATAAAATCCGATAGCCACGAAACGTGGAAATGTGCTGACCCAGAGTTGGAGAAGCAAATCCGCTGTTTTCCGTATGTATCATGCTCTGACGTTGAACGGCTACAGCAACTTTATAAAAGCCGTTAAACGACAGAGGAATCTCGGACTAATCATATACATGTACAGAGCTCCAGATAAGCTGCGTATTTGCGTTTTTTACGCTATTAAAACGAGTAAAAACGCATGTATTATCAGATCAGTGTACACATTACGCATACATATTGCTGTGTAAGCAAACTTTCCAAATTCGGAACGTACTTGTACAGTCGTGTACATAACAATACAATTTTGTCTTTGAGAAATTCCCCGTAATTACTTCCCTTTATACTTTTCGAAGGAGAGAGCGTATGCATCCGAGGGGCACAGAATGCTTGCCTTTCTAAGCATCGATGTCAAAAGAGATCTGATTGGATGTTTAGGTTAAATCATCCAATCGCGGTCAATATTATAAATAAATGCAGTTTACGTAATAAGTAAGAACTAAAACGAAAGTAAATTTGGGAACACGTTGTTCGTTGAAAATGAGCAAGAACATGAATAAGCGCGCTACGGAAAATTATATACTTAAGTCCCTGACAGTTTCATCTGTGTTTAGTGACAGTATAGTTAAAGGAATCATTGATGACATTATCAACACGGCTGTGAAAACTGCTGAGGTCGACGAGCAAAAAACAAAATATTTACAACATTTTATTAATAAATATGACACAATCGTGTCAAATTAAACAGAGATATACATTTCACTTGCATCCTGTGTTTATTGAATAACACTTGTACTCTCTACTTCAGAAAAGATTGCTTACATGTACACTTTTAAAATTATGTTTGACACAAGTGCAAAGGAAATAGGGGGTAATCACCCTTTGGATTTGAAAATTATCTGGAGCTCTGCATGTATATGTATTGATATAATATTACATAATAGTATGTCATTTGTACAGATATCCTTGAAAAAATTTTGAAAAGATTTGGCAACAATGCAAGCTCTAATTACTGAACCTACGTGATCATGATGAGTCTAGGACTGAGTCACTCTGACTAGTTACAAGTATAATACATTGTTTTGCACATGTAATAGATTGTATGGCTTTATGTCATGTGTGTAATGACACCAAAGAAAGCAAATAAAAATACACTTTAATTAATATATACACTTGGCCATAAGTTAGGGACCACCAGTTTTTCACTGTAACTAAAATATTTTTCTCAAATGTGTGAAAAAATCTGCAGTTGCGCACAACAAAGCTTTTTATGGATCAATACAATACAACCCAGACCATCAAAAACGATCAGGTATTTTTTCAAAAATAAGTAACCGTAAGCACGTGAGTGCAAAATTGAACAACAGATTAAGTGAAAAAAGTTTCAGTTTGGACTTCTGTTAAATAAACTTGCACAACCAAAACACGTGTAATCTGGTCGGAAAATGAAAACCAATCAATTTTCAACATTATTACTCATGATAAAGTCAATAACAAGTATAACCGCCTCGCATCCTGTACAGTTCCTGAACATGTCTCCTCATTCCGTGAATCAAGCGTCTGAGTCTGTGTTGAGGGTACTGTTGCCATCCCTGAACCAAAGCAGTTCCTAATTCCTGAATGTGTTGACACTTCGTGGTAGTGCGTTCACTTTTCGTCCTAGATAGTCCCATAAATGTTTTATCGGATTCATATCCGGTGACATGGCTGACCAAGGTAGTAGCTCTATTGCCTCCTGTTGCAGATAGTCTTGCGCTATACGGGTTATGTGGTCTAGCATTGCCATCCATCAGAATTGGCCGACTTGCTAATGGATGACCATCAAAATGAGGCACAACTCATGAGCGCAGGATCTGATCACAGTATTTTTGTCCTCTTCAAGTCGCATCAATGACATACAAGTCAATCTTGCAGTTTAGAAAAAAGCATCCCCAAACAGTAAAACCTCCTCCACCAAACGCAGTTGTGCCCACAATATGTTCCTGTTGAAATGTTGTATTTCTCGGTCTCCATACGCGGACGCGGCCATCAATTAGATTCAACAAAGACGACTTTCATCCGACCAATGCACTCTCTTCCACGACCTGATTTTTCATCCCATATGGTCACGTGCCCATTGAAGCCTGGCAGTTTTGCTTCGTATTGTCAGTAGCGGACGTTTTATCGGTCTCCTAGCATGAAACATTGCGCTGTTAAGACGTCTATTGACGGTCCGTCTGCTGATGCGCCCGTTGACAATCCATCGGCTTGGCAGCGTGTTTGTAGTGCTGAATGGTTGCTGTCTGGCGAGACTTTTAAAGAGTCTATCTTCTCTTGGAGTCATTTTCAGAGACCTTTCTGTCCTTTGACGTTCTTTTACACTCCCTGTTTGGTTCACATGCTGCTTCAATCGAACAATGACCAAGTGGCTTACATTGAATCGCTCAGCAGTCTGTCTTGTTGGACACATCACCCCTTACCATTCCAACCGCTTTCCATCTCTCTGCATCTGACAGTTTTCGACGTGCCATGTTGAAATAAAGTTTAGAAAGTTTAAAGTTTCACCTGCACTGCACGTGTAGATACCGGTTAGAAACCCCTGCCAAACTTGAGTTTTGCAAAGGTACATGTCAACTTATAAAAACCTGTTTCATCGTTCTTTAACTGATCGATCGATAAAAAACTACAGGTACCAAGAAAGAATATATGTTTATGTATAAGACATATATATTCTAACAGAAAGTATTATAGTTTAACTTAAGCATTAAAAACAGGAATGGAGTAAGGTTATAAGATGTATTTTAATCATTACAAATTAGAATATTTGTTGTTAAAACTAGGTTAAATACTAATTAATTGTGGCTCATGATCTGAGCCTGTATTGCTTATCTGGTCATTCATATACATTTGTACAATAATCAAGTCTAATTTTGTAGAAATTTACTTTATCAACTTTCACATACGGTCCAATCATAAATTTTATCTAAAAAAATACAAAAAGCATGTAGGACTTAAAAAAGAAAAAAAATGAAAACAAAATTTGGGATTTTCTTCCGTTTGGCCCTCTCATTATATCTCTGAAATGGTAAAAGCTAAAAAAAAATTTTTTTGGAAGGTACACGTCAGACAGGAATTTTTCTATGGAATTAATCGGGGAAAAAAACTGCATACAATGACAATCGACTAAAATTGATGACAATTGTTATGTACCTCACCTGCACATGACCCTTTGTGTCATGTGAGTTAAAAAGAACCTCAGAGTTATTCCATATCAGATTGAATTTGTTCAGCGATCATTTTTTAGTAGCTACTTTCTCATTTACATTATAGATTTTTTAACTATTGCTTTTATGAATTATGTCCCAGTTTATCTTACCAACACAGTCAATACCAGGGGCGGATCCAGGATTTCAAGTTAGGGGGGGGGGCGGACGTAAAAAAATTTTTGGGGGTATTTCGTGTGAAAAATCATGATTTTACGCCAAAAAATCATATTTTTTCCAATTTTTTGGGGGGGAGGGGGAGGGGGGGGGGGGGGGGGGGGGGCACGCACCAGGTGCGCCTCTGAATACAGTACCTCTCTCTCATGGTACCCATTGGTCCCTGAGGCTAGCAGTATCCTATCATCAAGCCATTTAATTCACATTTTCAAATAATTCACAATTTAAATTGTTCAAGATTTAAAACTTGTTTAGTTTTAGGGTAATTCAGTCTAATTTGGTTTATCATGTTTTGATTGTTTAATTTTATTTTAAACTTTCAAAAAAGGCTATACAACTGAAATTTATCTAACTGAAAAATATTGTATTTTTACATGTATATCTGTATTTCACTTGGACATCCAATTATCAGGAGGGGGGTTGGATCATATTAATTAGTTTAACACTGCCACCTTTTTGTGCATGTCCCAAACAATTATCTACATGTAGATTTCCAATGTCATATGACATGGTCTATTTTGTTTTCAATGATTTGAGGTGAGAGATGGTTGTATGTTTTGTTGATTTGATTTTGGGTGGAATTGTTTGAATTTCTTTTTTTTTCATAATACATGTTACACGTAGCAGCAACAAATCCCCACCAAGTATTAACTTTTGATTGTAGTAGAAATTACCATCATAATGTTCCAGTATATGGTAAACTGGTGCTTAATCATTTATCCTTGCAATAATGTGCCATGCACATGTACTATAATGATTAAAGAGTGTATACAGGTACATGTACTAGCTGTCAAAATTTTCAAACTGATAACATGTACAGTACAATGTACTTTTGTACTTGACCTGCCCGAATCACATCTATCACTAATCTGTCCTCGAAACGAAAACTTGAATTTACTGGTTTGAATCAACTTCCTGAATTAATTTTTATATAGTTCTAAATAAATATTTAAAAAATTTACTGATCCGAACTAAAAACTTTTACTGGCCTTTGGCCGGAAGACCGGTGCTCATCGTGAGGACTGCTAATACTAGTACATTTTTGTATTTCATTAAAAAGATGGAAAAAGAACAATACAATATTACATTTGTAATTTCATATCCCTTTATTTATTTAAAATTATATCTTTTTAATTTTTCTTCCTTTTCGGAAACACTAAATAAACATCTGACAGCATCCAGTTTGTGGTCGTGTCATGTAACCATTAATTTATTTTTGACAGTCCAATCATATCAGTGCCTAAAATGAGGGCCATTTGGCTGGCCTGAAAAAAAAATTTTGGGCCAGTAAAATATTAGTCACTGGCCCAAATGGCGGCCCATAAATTTTGTGACATTTTTTTATGAAAAAAAGACATCAGATATCAATATATAAACAGTTTTCAGGTTAATTGTTTTTTTTATCAATAACATTAAAATTCATTCTATCACTAGTCTCACGGGGGTTGGGGCTCTTCAAGGTAATTTTGGTACTGTACAGTAACGGGTGTGCAGCTGAAATTGCGAAAACACCCCAATGCATATATTGCTATCAAATGAAACCTTAATTTACTTGTTATAACCTTTTCGACAACCTTGACGCCATTGGCTAGGGTGGTCTTAAGAAACGATGCTAATCCGTCGGATGGGGACAATAAAAGGCTGGTTTGTGTAAGGGGAGATCAATGACATGATCACATTAAAGACATCTGGAAAAGAGTAGACTAATGCCACTACAAGGACCGCTCTTGCACTCCCCAAAGTGAAGAGTGACATCACTTGTTTCAATCCACTATGAAGAAGTGATTTTAAAGTAAAATAACCTCTCAGTTCGGGGTAATGTCAGTTGGTTATTCATTCCAAACAAGTATCTCACTTTGTTGAAATAACAAACGGTGCCGTCATTTTCTGTTATATAAACAACTGTTAACTTTTCCTGTTATTTTTTAATTTGTAAACAAAAGGTTCCAAAAAAGAAAACACTCCCAATTGTCATTAAAATGTAGCCGTGTATGCATAGAGATAAACTATGAAAAGTTTAAAAGAAGTGACAGACCAGATCGTTTCTGTAGTTTGACATTACTGTCAACGATTTTCTCTCCATTGTTGGGGAAAAGTTTTTCAATGATTACCTAAGGACTGACACAAAAAGGTTTCCGATTTCTGTAAAAATGAAATTCGTACATGTACATTTTGCAGCAGATTGAATGAATAAATTTCCGAACCGTGGAAGATACCAGATCGCAATGTTTACAACTTTCCAATTCGTCCGTGAAAGTTAACAATTTTAATAATTAAATCATAAAGAAACAAAAAAACACGTTTCTTTTCCAATATTTAGTGAATACTTGTGTATTACATGAAAACGTGTATTGATTGGCTCGATAAAAATAAATAATTGGGGAGAACAGTAAATTACATTAGTTGTGTATTCATTGGCTACAAAAATGTATTTGGACCAATCGCTGTGCTCGTAACAAACAGTTTTCGACTAGAACAGAAGAGTTATCAACCGTTGAAGCTACAGTTTATGTCCGGTTTCGGTAAAACAACCATTTTTAACAGTCTTTTAGGCAATCGCCCAGACGTTTTTTGTTGGGCCAGTGACTACATGTTGTACCTAATTTGGAACAGCTTTTGGTCGCCTCAACAAGATATCAGTCGCATTTGGCGACCGTCCATTTCAGGCACTGCATATACAAGACAGTTAAATCTATTGACCAATCGGGCAACAGCTCTTGGCATGCACTCGGTTTTGATACATATGTACCTAAAGATTTAGTTGTCTCATTGCTGATTGGTCCGTTGAAAATATGAACCCTTATGTGAACCCACACAGGATTTTGTTAGATGTTTATAGTGTATAACGAAAGAAAAAAAATATAATAAATATATAATCTTAATCAAGTTAATCAGATTGTTATGTATACTAAAAAAATAGATTAACTTTCTTTGACTAACAAGAAGTCCTGCCAAGGAAAAACTGTTTTAAAAACCTTAATACTTTTGAACAGTTTTTAATCTATGAACAAGTAAGAACTTCAACAACAAACACACCTAAAATAAAAAAGTACCCATAGGTGACCACATGTCAATGCCACCTCAAGCTCTGTCAGACATATATTGTGCTGATTAAAATAATATCTTTTAAAATTGTTATGTAGCCAAGTAATACAGTTCATGACATTTGTGTATTAAAACATTTACTGGAGATTAGCCGGCAAAAAAAGTCTCTTATCTTGACCGATTTTATTTAAACATGTTGAGCCAAAAGTCTGGTTATCAATTTAAACTGTTAACAGGCATTTAATTTAACATGAATAAGTCATTCATTTTATATAACATAGATGCTGCATTATTAACCTATTTGACTGACTGTAACCCCCCACCACCAAAACAAAAGGCATTTAACCAGAAAAAAAAATATTATCAGGGTATAAATGTATACCCTGATTTCCTCTGCCAAACTGACCATCAATAAAATATTGTTGAAAATGGCACTGATTGGTTGGTTGGTTTTATGGTATTTAATGCCACTTTCAACAATATTTCAGTTTTATTGGTGGAGGAAACTGGAGGACCCGGAGAAAACCACTGGCCTGGCCTGCCGCTAGTCACTGACAAACTTTATCATGACATTGAAATCTCCTATTTAGTTCTATTATATTCAATAAACAACAAATTTTGTCTTTTGATAAAACAAATTATTATAACATTAAAATGTTTCTTGTATTTAAAAAAAAAATTTATTTGGCCAATGGATTTGTTGCCTTTTTAAACTTAAATTTTTTTTTTAAAGTTTTGTCAGATTTAGAAATTAATACTCTGACAGATAAAATATTCTAAAATAAGCCTTTTTCAAGCATACACAAATTTGAATCTTACCATGTTGAACAACACAAAGAAGCAAATAATATAATTATACACAAATGCAGCACATGTGAAACAAAAAAACAAAAAATTGCCATGACAAACACATGCATAACAAGTCATAAAATTCTGAATTTAATGGTAAAAATTTCATCCAAATCACAATTCAATTCAATTCTTTTATTGTCAATTAAGACACCCGTTATTGAGCAGTATTACTGTCTTGATTCCACTCCGACTCCGAATGTTTGGAATCTACTTCCGGGAAAACATGAAGCATTTTTGTTATTGAGGTAAGACAGATTTTTTCATATTTTTACAATGTAGATGCATTATATAATGTAATTTCATATTCAATGCAACCTGAATATCATATTCTTTACATGGATAGCTTTTTAGTCTCAAAAACATGCAATAATTTGATAAATCGATTGTTTTACTGACAAATGATAGAATGTCGTGGTTCAAAATGCCTTTCAGAGCCGAAATCGTCACAAACCCGTACAATATTGAATGAGGCAAAGTATTTATTAAAAATTTATTACTTTCCTATGCCTTTCATAAAAAAAATAATGTAACATACGTTTAAAATAGTCATCCAGGCTTCGGTAAACATGTCAGGGTGTGGAACATTGTGTACGGTATGGATTTGATAATGTGTACGGTTGGGAAATAATTTCATATGATTTAGTGTACGGTTTTCAAATACTTTAAACCATCTCATTTAGTCCAAAAGGGAGATTGGGCCCTTTCTCTCGATCTGAAAGACGCATATTTTCATGTTCCAATTCACAAAAAGTTCTTAATGTTTTGTGTCAACAACCAATGTTACCAATTTCGAGTTCTTTGTTTCGGGCCAACGGCAGCTCCCCGAATTTTCACAAAAGTGTGCTCAGTGTTAGCTGCACACTTGAGAGCTCCAAACATCCGTCTAGCTGCTTACCTAGACGATTGGTTTGTAGTAAATCAAAACAAACAAATGTTGATGGAAGATCGAGAGAAGACGCTCAATCTTATAATAAATCTAGGTTTCATAGTAAATTTGGAAGAAAAGTCAAATTTAATCCTAACACAGACAATAACGGTGCCGACAATAACTTACATAGGAGCAATGTTCTGTTTAAAAGAGGGAATAGTTCGTCCTACTTCAGAACGAATAACCAAACTTCTGTTAGGAATAGAAAATATCTTAAAAATGGAAAGTCAAGCTACAGCAAGAGATTTTCTTCATCTATTAGTTATTATTGTTTCTTGCATAGAACTAACACCGAATGCAAGGTTGTTCATGCGACCAATTCAGTTACACCTTCTTTTTCATTGGAAACTATTAAGTCAAATTTTGGAAGCAAAAGTTCCTTTTTCGAAACTTTTAAAAAGTCATCTAAAATGGTGGTTGAACCAGGAAAATCTAAACAAAGGCAGGTCCATAACTCCATGAAACACATCGATAACAGACGCTTCCAAAAGCGGGTACGGGGGCCACCTAAGCAAAAAAGAGATTTTTCAAGGTATCTGGTCCAAAAAAGAGAGTCTACTTCACATAAATGTATTAGAAATGAAAGCAGTAATGTTATCAATACATGTACAACATTTCCTTCCAAAATTAGTAGGCAAAAATGTTCTGATACGCTTGGATAATTCAACTGTAGTAAGATACATAAACAAACAAGAGGGCACACACCTGGGTGGACAGGTAATTAACTCTATTCCGTTACATTAACTCTTCCAAAAAGGAATAAATTACGGAAGAATCCCGGGACACGAAAAGAGGGAATAGAGGTCCAATTGTATTTACAAATATAATTTCATAAATGGTAATTTTTTAAGAGTGACAGATTGAGGATTATTAATTACTGTATTAGTCAATAGTGTATAGATTCAACTAAAACAATAAAACACGAAAAGAAAACCGTACACTTAAAAATGTCCAAACCGTACATCAAACAAAATTTGACAAGTTCCAAACCCGTACCCTATCAACAGACAACGTGTCAGAAATTATGAAAATGTTTCTTTTATAGCAAAAATTAAGAAAATTAGTAAATGTTATTAAGTGTAGTGGATGTTTATTTCAATAAAGATACTATGATTCGTTTAAATTACTTCAGGTCTGTAGCAAAACATGCCATGAAATGATGACAAAACAAAGAAATCGCAATGTTCACTGAACTTCAAACGCATGTTTTGTAATTATTTTTTCAGTTTATGACTGAATCAAGTTAATTTGAATAAAGTACATTAGTAACAGATTCTATTGACACATAACTGTTTTCTTTACATGGTTATAAGTCAATATTATCATCAATTTAATAAAAGTGTCCTACGTTTGACGTTACAATCCAGACGAGTCGGAGGGGAATCAAGACAGTGAGTATAATCATATAAAATATGTACGGTATACATAAAAAAAAGAAAAAAAGAGACATTATGATTTCAATGATTATAAAATTAACTGATCACATAAAAATGATTTCAGGAGAATTTGAAAAAAATAATCGTTTTATATGCACATGATAAAATATATGGTGATATTTGGAAAATATCATCTATAAATAGATTTATAACTTTAGTTACACATGTGACATGCCATACACGAAAAACATATTCAGAAATTATTTATCCTGAAAAACAATAGTCTGATGAAGCCTTACCATGATTCAAACTATAGAATACAAGGTCTAATCAACAACAATCACCCGTTTTTCATTTATGAATGAAGATATTGTCTATTATTAAATCACAATTCGTTTTCATTGGTTGAAATTGGAGGTGTGATTTGTGTACACAAGTCAAAATGGCAAAATAACCTTCAGTGGTCAAGGACGATTCTAACAAACAACACGTTTTGTCGAATTTTCTGTGCGTAAAAAGATTTGTAAATAACAAGTAGTCAGTTTTTTCCACGTTTAAATTGATTGACCTTACTACAAACATTATACATAATGAAAATTACCTGTTTAATCATTTCCATTTGATACTTGTTCGTTTATTGACAAGCGGAAGTTAATAATCTTTTTTTCAATATTGTAACAGCAGGAGTGTTAATTCCGCATCTGGTTTTGTTTGTTTTCTCATTATTAACATTCAATTAATAGTATTAGGGCGCTATCATTTTACAACTAATTGACACACGACCCTTATTAAGATAAATTATTATTTAAACCAAGTGGTGCCCCAATATTAAAGGCAGTGTCTATTCTTACAACCAAATTGTTGTAAGAATAGCCGTGAATCTTATTCTTACAACAAATAATATTATGGATTAGAAAATGAGAAACGAATAATTATTACCTGTAGATTAAATATGTTGTAAGAATAGCCTCTAGAGCCTATTCTTACAACAAAAAAGATAATGTTGTAATTAATCTTGTACAATAATACCCCCAGCAAAGCTATTGTAAATACGGCCTCTAATATCGCATACAGGCCGCTAATAGAGGCCGATGATATAGGCCGCTGTACTTTAATAATTTGACCCATTTTTGGGACAAGGTTAATATCGTTTACGTATTGCATTTCTCTGACTATTATCACACTATTGTTCGAACAGTGGATTATTTTTATGAATCTACTTTATACTTTTGTTCTTGAATATAGATTGCATTTATTTCTGAAGACATAAATCAAGTCACGGGCATGAGTATAGAAATAGAAATAATAACCAAATCAGGGCCCCAGGAGGGCATATACAAATAACAATTATGATTGATACACAACAACAATACATCAAACTAAATATTCGCGGGAAATATCAATAAGTGTGGTGTAGGCACACTCGGGCAGGAAAAGAGATATATGCACATAAACGTACGCACACTTACTCACATATATATGAGGGGGGGGGGGGGGGGGGGGGGAGATGAGAGAGAACATATACATATATCAAGTGATTCATCACCAATCTGTAAGAGACACCTTGAGTCGATGCTGAAAGGAATAAAGTCCTACTTGTGTCTAGTGCAGACCGGCCATGTTGATATAGAAGAATTTCGATATGGAAGGAAAGGGGAGAGACACATAAACATGTAATATTGTTTGGAACATGGAAAGGGATCAGAGCTTTTGGATAACCAGCAGCGAGCATCAAGGGACGATGCCAAAAAGAATGTTTTCTTTCTCATGCTCAATGCAGGTCATCCAGTTTGCAGATCTCCAATTCCATTTAATCAAATAGTTGTTGATAAAAGATATCTGAGTATAGTTGGGTCTTCATTATTTAAGATCCATATGAGTTTACATTTATCATCTAAATTTCGAAAATTTTGACACTCAGATGTCAAATATGTAATAAAAATTTCCCTATGGTTTGCATGGCAAGTACAATGAAGTAAATAATGGATCTCACCTTCTACCTGACCCGAAGTGCACCTGCAGCAGATTCGGTTTTCCCGGAGAGTACCCTGGTACCTTCCTATTTCTATTTGTAATTTGTGAGCTGATATTCTTAATTTGGACAACCTTCTTCTCTGCTCAAAATTTTTAATGATTGACAAATAATTTTCATATCCAAAATTGTTTTTTTAGTTTTAAATAAGTTCTTAATTTTCCCTCTTTAAGTGAATGGGCTTGTTTTGTCCACAATTCTAAATAGTGTTGTTTTACAATTTTATTGCATTTATATTTAAAGGTTGATGTTTTGTCTGTCAAGAAATTAGTTAAGCTTGGCATATTTTGCAAAATATGTTGTACAGAGCCATACCATGATGGTTGTTTGCCTTCATATAAATTTTTAGTACATTTATATGCAGCTTTAAGAAGTGAGAAAGATGAATCCAAATTTTCAAGTCTATGCCAAAATCTTAAAATTTGCTTTAATATATCGAAATGAAGAGGGAACCGGCCTAGTTCTGACTGTACTGCAAAATTGGTGTTTTTTTTTATGTACTCCCAAAAGAAATTTACAGAACTTCAAGTGCAACTTTTCACAATGTAGTTTAGAACATATTTGGTCTATTGGAATGTTTCCATTTCTAAACCGTGAGGTAAACGGGTTAAAATAACCCCAAATTTCACAGCCATATAACAGAATCGGCTTAATAGTGTGATCAAAAACGTGAATTGAGGTTTTAACTTCAGGGTTGTGGACTAGAAAATCACTCTTCAATTTAAAAAGGGATTTTAAGGCTTTCTGATAAAGTTCATTTTGAGCAAAGTTGAAGGAGCCAGAGTTGTTAAACAATATTCCTAAATATTTATAACGAGATACACATTTTAAATCATTATTCTGAAATATAAACTTATGTGAAAGATGTTTGCCTGCCTTGTTAAAAACCAAAATATTGTTTTTTTTAATATTGATATCAAGACACCAATCAGTACAAAATGCAGAAAGTTTGTCTAATTTTTCTTGCATTCCTTCTGCTGATTTGGATAATAAGACAATGTCATCAGCATACATCAAACAATGGATTGGGGAATTATCTAAAATGACTGGGTCTTTTGTGTTACTGAGATAACTGGGAAGATCATTAATAAATATTTTAAATAAGTTAGGTTGTCCTCTTGTTTTACTCCCAGTTTGATGGCGAACAATTCTGTTAATTTATCGTTTATCTTGACACAAGATGTGCTATAACTGTACATGTTTTTTTTATGATATATGAACTTTATTCTTTTACAGTTTTAGGCTTAAAAACGCGTTTTACTTAGTTTTGGACTTTCGTGTCTCGAACCACTGCTGGGCTTTTCAAAGTCTATTCTGACTTTCAAAACTTCCATCTAACCACTCGGCTGCGGTGACCACACTACTATACGCTATAATTAGTATATTTGACTCTTGATAGTAAGCTTTGTAAAAAAAATATCAACAATTTGTTTTAAAAAGCAAGTTTTTCAGATGTGGCATAATTTGTGTTCAGAACTGACGAGTATGTCAACTTTTTAATTTATTCTCACAATACAAAAACAACTAACTAACCGACCGCAAGTAATAACAAATCAGACAGACCATAGGTGAAGATTTGGGACACTTGAACACTGTCGTGTACCCGATACGGAATGGTCATTTCAAGATGGCGGATTGTACATCGTCAAAAAGGTAGGTGTGAAGATTTTGACTATTATCGTTCTTTATAACTTATCTTAGTGTCACGTTTAGATAGAGCAGTCTTTTTTCTACTTCACCATTAAGTCAGTAAAGCTCGATCCTTTTGTTTTTATCGTAAACTGCTTTCGCTAGTTGATCAATGCAGCGATAAAATATCGAGGCGTAAAATCCAATTTATTTCACCAATTCCTACCGCCTAGTGACTTTTTATATTAATATGTTGATGCCAAAATTATTCAAACATGTGAATTGTCCAGCAAATGTCATTTCAGCCTTTGACAAGCCTTGTATCCCTCTTAAAACGTCTATGAAAATTTTGTATCGGGTACACGACAGCGTTGAAAGACCTTGAAATATCTAAATATAAACGATTCTTTTCACTTGAAAGACCCAATCGTAACTACTCGGCCATTCTCGCTACCCTGCAAATAACCTCGTACGTACATAGTAGAAATTCTTCTTAAATTGTTTGCCGGAAGTTAAGTTGAGTAAGCCGCACAAAAATATAGTCCACGAAAATCCAATATGGAAGACATACTAAGTAAAATCTAATCATGCAAAATTAATTCAACTTTAATTGAAATATAGAATTTTTTTTTAAAATATAACTTTATCAAACTTTCATGTAACTGATATGTGAAAAGTAGTGCGATTCATACACCTAATGCATACGAGGTTATTTGCAAGGTAGCGGGAATGGCCGAGTAGTTACGATTGTTGAAAGACCTTGAAATATTTAAATATAAACGAGAATCGAAAGGACGTTGATCGATAATAATTTGTCGTTTTATTTTTGTCTTATTTGGCTTTCTAAACATTAAAAATGTAAAAATATATGCCATATCATATATTTTTTCAACAAGTTCAATACTACTATTGTACAAGTTAGATACATTATTATTGAAACAAAAGAATTTGCCCGTATTTGTACGCACCAAGGGCGTCACCTGAGTATGAATGCGGAAAAAGAAACCTGTTATATCCAATATATCCAATATATCCAAAAAATTCTTTTGTTTCAATAGTACTGTATCCACAGTATCCACAGTACTATTGAAACAAAAGAATACAGTACTGTTGAAACAAAAGAAGTGGCCCGTATTGGATATAACGGGTTCCTTTTTCCGCATGAGTACTCAGGTGAAGGCCGAGGTGCGTAGCACCAAGGCCGTCACCAGAGTACGAATGCGGAAAAAGAAACCCGTTATATCCAATACGGGCAGATTCTTTTGTTTCAATAATAATGTATCTAACTTGTACAATAATAGTGTTGTTGAAAAAATATATGGAATGGCATATATTTTTACACTTTTAATGTTTAGAAAGCCAAATAAGACAACAATTAACAAAAATAAAACGACAAATTTGTATCGGTCAACGTCCTTTCGATTCTCGTTTATATTTAGATATCTTCAAGGTCTTTCAAGTGAAAAGAATCGTTTATATTTAGATATTTCAAGGTCTTTCAAGTGTCCCAAATCTTCACCTGTGGTCTGTCTGACTTGTTATTATTTGCGGTCGGTTCGTTAGTTGTTTTTGTATTGCGAGAATACATTTTACAAGTTCACATACTCGTCAGTTCTGAACATAAACTATGCCAGATCTGAAATACTTGCTTTTTTAAACAAATTGTTGATATTTTTTTTTACAAAGCTTACTATCAAGAGTCAAATATACTAATTATAGCGTATGTAGTGTGGTTACCATTGCCGAGTGGTTAGATGGAAGTTTTGAAAGTCAAAATAGACTTTGAAAAGCCCGGCAGTGGTTCGAGACACGAAAGTCCAAAACTAAGTAAAACGCGTTTTTAAGCCTAAAACAGTAAAAGGTTAAAGTTCATATATTCAATAACAAAAGAATAAACTAGATACATAAAAATAATCCACTGTTCAACAATAGTGTGATAATAGTCAGAGAAGTGCATTACGTAAACGATATCAACCTTGTCCCAAAAATGGGTCAAATTATTAAAGTACAGCGGCCTGTATCATCGGCCCCTATTAACGGTCTGTATCATCGGCCTCTATTAGCGGCCTATATGTGATATTAGAGGCCGTATTTACAATAGCTTTGCTGGGGGTATTATTGTACAACTATATTTATTGTATTATATAGATCTATCGAGGACGTATATACATCCTTAGATCTATATACATTTTTTCATATGCACAACATATAATTTATCATCATAGAATAAAATATTACATAAAAACAATAAAATACAATTTTGATAATCGTAAAAAGCATGATAAAAGTTTTTTTTTAAAAGTTTCTAAAAATCATTTAAAATGCTATAAGATTTTAAAAGTATGAAGTTTAAATTTTGATAAAATGTCTGAAATATAAAAACAATGCAATGCAAAAAACTGTTAAAGCAAAAGTCCACAAATGATCACAAATGAATTTTACATTTTGATGCATTGCCTACAACACCAATAGGTTGATTTTGGCTGTTTTTTAAGGTTGGTACATTTTAGATGGAACCACACTAAACAGTAATCACAGAACATTGACTCTTTGGCATGCAAGTCAGTTTCACATATTTTGCAGTCCCAGATTAAATTGTCATTTTTTTCTATGATCAGGGCCTTCAGTTCTTTCCACCCTTGCTTAGTGAAGTATTTTCGGACTCGTTCTATTTTCACGTTTTCATCGGTTGCTTTGTTTGGTATGTGTCGCAGTAGAAGTAGCGAGTTCTGGTCGAGCAAGTTTTCGGAACCTAGATGTCCGTTTATATAATTGAACACAGTTCTTTAAATTATCGTGCATAACAATCTTCATTTACACTAAAGTCCGATTTTTATATGTTATTTATGAACAAGAGATAAGAAAAGTAGGTATTTTCAGAGACATCTTGTAGTTAAGAGTAAATTATTTTCAAATATTTTTAATAGTAAGTTTTTTCAAATCATCATTTAAACATGTCAGTAATAAAACAATTCGAAGGACTAAGCATGCAAAATAATATTAAAAAAATAAATAAAACAGTGGTGGAGGGATGCGGCATGTTAATCGACGACGCTGTATAGTGCACCTTTTAACTAGAAGCTAAATTGAAAAATGCATATCTATAATCTCTGGGGCGTAGGAATTGGCATTTTTTTTAGAACCAGCTGTAATTTGAACATGAATACAGAAAATATCCAATCAAGCGTGAAATATAAGGCTACAAAATACATGCATAGAAGCCAAAATGAGACTTGTTTTTGCTTGTCCGTTTTTAAAACTTGCCCCCACTTCAGTTCCATCTCTAGAGCTTGTCCCCACTTTCATGTCCACTACTACGCCTCTGAATGTTAGTGGAAAAGACTGTTTGGTCCTATTACTTGTTGTTTAAATCTCATCCCCGATATATCAAACCACTGCAGTGAGGTTGAGCATTGGCTTTTGGAGCTATTTTTCGGGTCGAAAATTTTCCACTTCACTACATTAATGTGTGGGGATTTTAAGCTATAATATATCATAAATTGTATGTATGTATTCCATATTGTCAATCATTGTAATTGCTATGCCCCTTGTGGGTCCTTAATTGGTCAATAAAGTATTCTTATTCTTATTCTTATAGGTAAAATTTCTACAAACTCTTGCATCTTCTTCATTGCCAGGACAAATTTTCCCATAATTATGTTATACATGTAATTGAACTTGATAAGGTGAAGAATTGAGCTGTGTGTGTTCATTTTGGATTTTATAATAACCAATAACTGAATAATATATGAATGATTATAAATAGTTTTGTAATCATATGAATGTGCATTGTTTTCATGCTGACGGAATAATGAATGAAGAATGCTTTTTTCAAACTCCAGGGGCAACACAGTACCAAATTCGCGTATACATCTGTAGGGGACATAAGTCGCCTGTTCTTATATTCTTTCACTATCTGAAACATGCGAATTGAAGTACAACACTCAGAATGTGTTTTAATATAAGGTGTTAAAGTTATATCATCAGACCTCGGGGAGTGAGTGAGTGATTGTTGTTTAACGCCAATTCAGCATTTTTTCAGCTATTTCATGGCGAGAACAAGTTAATTTTCAATGAGATGATGATGAGGTCCACTTTGTACTAGACTAACACGCTGAGTTGGATTATTATAGTGCTAGCTCACTGAAACAACAGTCCGCGGGTAGACATGTCGCTTCAATCGGACATATTATTCTGATTCCGAACCAACCAGTCTTTACTCTTTCTCCTTAATGCTGCACGTGCTTAGCAGAGAATCAACAAATACCACTTTCATAATCTTTGGTTTGACCTGACCGGGGCTCGAACCCACGATATACCACACTCGAGGCGAGCACGCTAACCATTACGCCATCGATGCGGTTCATCAGATCTCGGTCTTTGCGTTCAATCAAATTTCAATTACATATATGCAACAGAAAATCACAAATAAAAAATGTTTATATAGCACTACTGTTTAAAACATTTTTCTTATATAAATATATATATATATGAAAATCGGTCAAAATCTATAAGAACAAGAAAAGTCATATCAATATATTCGTCTTTAATAGTCTATGTCTAAAATATTCACAAAAATGTCCCATAATAGTTTAATATGTAATTAATTCAAACAATATTCATTCGCATGTACATGACGTATAATATTATATATAATCTTGATATATTAAAAACTAATTCAATTTCAAATGTAGATGAATCTTGATTTAATTTGAGTTACCTCCCTTTGCATAGGTATTACAACGTGCATTGGAGTTTTGAAGACATCCTTTCTTCATTCACGGATAAACTTGATTAGCGAATAGTGAACACAGCTCAATTACAATTCTACAATGGACCTTCCTGTTGGATTGATCTAACTGCCGAAGCACGCAGATGTAGAGGGCAAGGAACTGACATGTAATCTCCAGCGCAGTCACAGACAAACTGACTTGGAACAAGGATGAGAACCTTATTGCCACAACTGGAAAGGTAGTCACTCAGGCCCTAAAAAGAAGCGCATGTCTCCTTCGTCACGGAAAAGAAATACTCGGCGCTTAAACCAGTGGAAGGAATCAAAGTAATCAAACCGTTGTTATTATCAAAGCATAAGCACTTCCACAGACAGAACATCAGTACAACCAGACAGACGACACAACACAGACTGCACTAGTCAAGACCAACGTCAGAACAAACCCTCACAGTAAAACAGTCCGAAAGAGGACGTGGGCCACATATGACGAATCACACATTACACGCAGGCCATTGACGTCTACCGAGTACCATAGTAAACCACAGAATCCCTGGAAGTTAGTTAAAGTACTACAGTTGTCGTAGCCTCAACACACTAGATCTAATATTGTGTCAAAGCTAAAACTGCATATCAAGACGAGATGGACCGATACTCAGAGGCCTTTGACCCAGATGGTCCTACACTAGTGGACCACAATCCAACTCATCGGACAGATACAGACCTTGGCGATTGACCTCAAGCACCGATTGAACAGCGACAAGAGCGACTTAAAAGAAAAACAAGAAAGCAGACTGAGCACTCGTCTCCAGGAATGATCATTAGTCCATTATACATGTACATAGAGATGGTAACCGGACGCTAATACCAAACAACCAACCAAATTCCTCCTACTAGTATTATGCAGCGCCAATACCAGAATACAATTATAATTCAATTTCAAAGAATTAATTTTAATAACTCACTATTTGTTTTTGTCTATAGATATTTTATCGAGAGAGATAGTTCAATAATTGAGTTGAGTTGCGCCCCTTTGTATAGGTATACAGATGGTTGTGCACTTAAAACACTTCCCTTTGATGCAGCAACAGTATCAGAAAATCGCTAATAGAAATGTCAAACTTTCATTAACTTAAATTTCTCATTGTTGGTTCTGTTTGGAAAATTCCTCAAATAATGTATGCAAACCTTTTTTTTTATTTCCACGGTATTCTGATTTTGGAATTTGGACTAGTTCAAATTTCACAATTTAACCTCTTGAAAATGCAAAACATTAATTTAAAATACCAAATAAATATAAACTTTGAAAACGCTGATATGATGGTCCCGATTAGCGAACACGATCAACAGATGGAGTAGAAAACACTATACACAGGAAATAGATAAAGCACACGTTGAAAGTTTGTACAATGTATAGTTCAAATGATATGGAAGTACATTTGTAATTATTATTGAACATTGCGTTGGCAATCCCCTTGATCATATATTTGAAAGTTCTGGACTCTGCAATGTATATGCTTTTTATTCAATGAGTACCTCCAGGAAGAATCAGAGGTCTACATACTGTTTGATTCAATTTTAAAATTGCTTACTCTGCACTTTTAAAAGAGGTTTTGGTTTAGGTTGTTAAACGCCACATTTTAACAATATTTCAGTTATATCGTGGCGGTCAGTTTTATTGATGGAGTACCCGGAGAAAACCATTGATTGACCTGTTGCAAGTCACTGACAAACTTTATCACATGATGTTGTATCGAGTGCACCTCGCCATGAACGGGGTTCGATCTAACAATTTTAGTGGTGATAGGCACTGATTGCACCCCGACTGCTCCTTCCTTTAAAAGAGAACCAAATTATGTACAAGTTCGTTAAAGACTGAAACAGTCACAATTAAGAAACAGAAGTGTAAAGAAAATGCTTCAATCATTGAGCAAATACCATTAAAATACTCAAGTGCTATAATTCGCTCAGCACGATTCTATTTTGAGGTAATATGCTCTTCCTGCATATGCCACCCTCAGATATTCCACTGCAATAGCAGCGAAAGATGACACAGAAATCCACTCTATACCAGTACCTACTGCCACTGTTATTTCAGTATGGGGGTAAATATGATAACTAAGTTAGGATCATGTAAGGTTATGAGGTCATATGTACCGATCGGGACACATGGTATTTCAATATATAAAGTTATAGTTGCCATATTGTAAGACCACACACACACACAATGTCACATAGATGGATATTTAATAAATATTTCCAAATTCTGGGCTGAAACATTTCTGCCAACCCGTTGTGACATCCAATTCATAAATCTATGATATCTGATTACATGTATGATGTCAGGGGCGGACCTAAAATTGGAAAAAATATCATTTTTTGGCGTAAAATTGTGATTTTTCCCACGAAATACCCCAACAATTTTCGCTCCTCCCTCCGCTCGGCGTAATTTTTTTAAGTGCGCCCCTCCCCCCCTAACTTGAAATCCTGGATCCGCCCCTGGATGTAATAGATATATTTCTTTGACATCGCACATCAAATTTTCTATTCTGATACATCAAAAAAGTATATTGTTACACATTATCGTAAACAAGTCTGATATTCACTGTATTCTACTGGTACAATTTACCTTTTAGCACTGACAGAAATATTCGTAGAATCTCACATGTTTGTTTGTACATGTATCTAAATCTTGGACAAAATACATTTGATATCCAACATAGCAACCTACCTTAATAGGCCAGCGGCGAAATCTAAAAAGTCGCTTATTTAAAGAGTTAAATCAACCCATCGACTACACACCTAAATATACTTTCAAACGCTAGATTATGCTTTTAGCTAATAAATTTAACATGCCGTAATACAATCGTATGGTCACGTTATCACGAAAACTACATTTTTCTAGGATTACTGCGTTTTTGGAGAAAGTTCGATCATACTCAGTAAAATCAATATTATACATGATTCATGCATCTTCGGCAATTTGTTGCGCTTGTAGTTTTTAAATCTAACTTAAATAAATAAAATAATTCAAAATATTTTATTAAAATAACTTTTATTTCATCAGTTTGGCTTCTTTGAAACCAGCAGATGTGTTAAATATTTTAACGGTCACTTTTAAAATTATGTCAGAAGAAATGCTTTCATTAAATTGATCTCAAACTTTTTTAAAAACAAAAGTGTAAACATAGTTTACATAAAACATAATCGTTATAGCGCCAATTTCTACTAGTTTAAGAGGTTTGGACCGTTTTTAAATGCACATCAACATATCGAAAGTAGAAAATGATTCCGGATATTTTACCCGTGACTTTTTAAAATTATAATCCTCAGTCCGAACAAATCTTATTGCATCGAGACCAAAGCATATTTTCTTAATAAATACTTATATTCTTGTGTTATCTGTATTTAATTGTTGTCACCCTTCATTGTTAGCATTTGCTGTTTTTAATTGTAACGTTTTAGTTACAAAAGATGGTTTGAAATATTGTTTGTAGAGAATTTAATTAATTGTTAAAAAATCATTTGTCGGAACTGTTGTGAGTGTTTTCCGGAAAATGGCACAGTTTGGTAGCCAACTTAAACTTCTTCCATCTAGGGAAGTTCAAGAATCATTATTGAATTGTGTTGAAGAAGGTACAAAAATGGTCACATCACTTATTGATGGTTCTTTGTCTGAGGGCCAGTCTCGTAGTTTCTACAATCCTAGTACACGGTCCAAGTTGAAGCCATTCGAAGATATGACTCACAAAACTAAGCTGAAGTGTCGTTCTGGGGACACAGTGAATCCTGAGCTAGTTTTTCGTCGGGAACTGGTTCTTGCAAATTGTCGAGAGGACGTTACTGTTGAAAAGGTTTTGTCTTTTCCAATTGGTCCGATTCCAACATAATTGTTTCACGACGATGGAACAATGCGCAAAACCAGTAAGGCAGATCTTGTACATCAACTGGAACAGAACGTTTCTATAATACAAACACTGCCCATTTTTTGATATTTCCAGAACAACTCTGATCAGAGATGACATGCCTTTGTTGCAGTCAATAAATGCAAAAAGGTTTAGAACCTTTGGTGAGATGGCACTTGATTTTGTAAAAAAATCAGATCTCTTGTTTTCAGTTTACATCCGTTGTCGTCAATATCTTTGATAGATATGACATTCAAAACTCTATCAAAAAGGCAGAACGGGACCGTCGATCCAAATCTGTTTTCACTGCATTTGATTTAAGGTAGGGTTATTCCTGACTGGAAAAAGTTTATTAGTTCTGGTGAAAATATTATTAGATTTCTCGGCGATTACATTGCCAAACATATTCGTCAGAACAGTTCTCTCCAAGAAGGGCAATCACTTTACCTGGCCGGTTTATTTTCTAATCCTGAAACAGTTAAAATATTGAATCTGAATGGTATGTTAGATTGCAGTTGTTTGGCAAGCACAGAAGAAGAGGCGGATACCCGCATAATTTTGCATGCACTGTTATTCTGACACACTGTATCAAGAGAATAACGTTCAAGGTCGCATCGTTGTGAAATCCCCAGATACGGACGTTCTTGTCCTTTTAGTACATTATTTTCCAAATATGAAAAACACAAGTGAGCTTTGGTTTCAAACAGGACTTATTACGAGCACTAAGGATTGTAGACGTTATATCCCTGTACACGAGTTATGCAAGTTATTGAGCTCCGTTGTGTGTGAGATCTTGCCAGCTGATCATGCTCTAACTGGGTGTGATACAACTTCTTCGTTCTTTGGTATCGGGAAGAACTCTATGTTCAAAGCTCTGAAAGAGCCACCCAATCAGTTTAGTGATTTGTCTCGAATAGAATGATTCAGTCGATCTAAGCCGAAAACTAATATCAAGGCTGTATGATCCGAAGGGAAAGTCGAAACGATGCCATATCGATCTGAACAAATTGCGGGTAAAATTGGAAACTGTCAAAGATTCTACTTTGGTGAGACTTCCTCGGAGTGAAGACACATTTAAACAGCATGTTCTTAGATCTTCGTACCAAACAAAGATATGGTTAATTGCACATATTCCAAAGCCAGCAGTTGGATCACCTCTTGAGCATGGTTGCAAAGATGGAAAGTTTGGTCTTGAACCAATATTGTTTGAAGGTCAAATGTCATCTGACTTTTTGCAGGACCTCGTATGCAACGGAAGATCCGTTTGTAGTAAAGGTTGTGTTTGTTTTAACAGAATTTGTCTTGCACAGAACTTTGTCCTTGCCAAGCATTAGACCTCTGTCACAATGTGTTTACACACAGGACAGATATCGAAGATGACGATGCGTAAGCACGCAAGAGTTCTTTTTTTAAACAAATCATAAAAACAACTGTATTTATTTGATTCCCTGAATATCTCCATATGCGATTGACCAGATCAAATGCAATATCCAAACACCCAATTTTTCTGATAATAATTGGGTTTCGGATTACGATGGTGAATGCAGCATGTATATTTACGTTTTAAACATTCAAAATGTCTAAAAGGGTGTTTTTATTTATGAATCACTTTAATAAAAAAAAACTACAAGGGTTCACATGAGATGTACAATGCTCATAGCTATTTAGGGACTGACAAAATACAGACTTACAAAAAAATACCTGTGTCGGGCTAATCGGGTATGTTTTGATTTACTTCCTTGTATCGAACAGTATATACACAAAATATAATGAAACATAAATAAACGTCATTATTACGTAAATAGGGATGACCTTGGATCAACGTCATTGTTTTATGGAAGCAAATACGAGTCACTTACATTGAAAAATCACATTCCCATCCAAAAACAGTCATTTCGACGTCAATTGACGTCATTCATTTCTGAATTTTGGTTCAATAATCTAATTTAATATGTGGTCCATCAAATAAAAACCATCAAACTTGTCGAATTGAATTTCATTTTTAAGGAAAATGCACTTTTCGAATGAAAGTCGAAAGCGAAAAACAAATTTTTCTTGACCTTTGACCTTAATTATGCAAAAACGTGACCACTTCCGACTTTTACGGCATCATTATTCTGAGAGTCCCGTCATTCCTCTTTCCAATGACATATGATATAGGTGTGTAGCCCATGGGTTCATTACATTTTATTTTTTGATTTTCTACCGCTGGTCTATAAACCGTTTAGCCGAAAATACATCTGAGTTGCATCCCTTTGTTCTTAATCACAATAGTTAGTTATAGCTATTATTTCCTAGCTGTAAAGATTATATTCAATAATTTTTTTTAAAAATACCACACCTTCAGAACCGTTTCTAAATCCAATCGAAAAATCGAAGAAACGGGTAAATTTGACACCACTAAAACACATATGACCGCTAACACCGCTGGCTTGATACAGGAACTTTATTAAGAAGTGGTGGGATCAGCAAGTCCTGCTGACATAGTAGAACCCGTCGTGTTACTCTTGTTAAACAAATGAAAAGTCATGAAAGAAGAAAGAAGGACGTAACATATTATTGATGATCTATGACACAAATATCCGCTATTGTTAACTAGACATAATGCGATCTTAAAACTATCGGAAATAACTTCGACTTTATAAAGCTATGAATTCTTGCTTCAGTAGCTTCCTTGCTAGCAGTGACACTATATCAAGGAATCCCATATAGGAAACAAAAGCTCTGGAAAACTATTATTTTTCAAAGATAAGACATAGGTGACCTTAGTCGATTTTGTTTATTCTGTTTATGTTCTTTTGTATTCATGCTCATAATTATTTGGCTTTCCAATCTTTCGACTTTGAGCATACCTGAATAAGGTTTGTATGATTGTTGTTTAACGCCAATTCAGCAATTTTTCAGCTATATCATGGCCAGAACAAGTTAATTTTCAATGAAATGATGATGAGGTCCGCTTTGTACTAGACCAACACGCTGATTTTTAGTGCTATCTCACTGAAACGACAGTTCGCGGATAGACATGTCGCTCCACTCGTACACATTAACCCGATTCCGAGCCAACCAGTCTTTGTTCTTTCTCCTTAATGCTGTGTGCTTAACGGAGAAGCAACAAATACTAATTTTATAGTCTTTGGATTGACCCGATCTGGGCTCGAACCCATGATCTACCGTTCTCGAGGCGAGCCTGATGAAGGTTATACGTGCACACGAATTAGATATCTACGTTTTTATTACTTTTTGATGGGATGGCGATGCCGAGTTAGATATTTATAGTGCTAACTCACCGAAACACCAGTCCATTTTGAAAACCATGTCGATCCATTGGGAGTATATACACAGTAACAGGTCAATAGTCTTTCCACACTAACATTTTCCCATATACATTTCATAATAATTTAATTTGATTTGAATATATCGTATAACCTGTTTAACAATTTCAAATATTCCTTAAATAATTTAATTTGATTTGAATATTTCAACAATTTCAAATATTTATAGAATATTTGAAATTGTTGAACAGGTTATACGATATAACCTGGTTTGGGTCAGTTTACACTTAATAAACCGCGAAGCGGTTTATGAAAAGCGTAAGCTGACCCAAACAAGGTTATTATAGGATTAAGCGCATTTTTTCCGGAGTTTACTGATGTATAACCTGGACCAATTCACTCACAAAGTTTGTGAGTGACTTGGTCCAGGTTATACATCAATAAACTCCGGAAAAAATGCGTTTAATCCTTATAATTCTGTAACTATTTACTAAGCATTTTTTTTCATTTGTTTTGAAAATTTACCTTTGGGGATCCCCAATAGGCACACATATCGTCACGATATGTATTTTCGTGCGTCATCTGTTTTCGTGGTATCCATTTTATTTTGATTTCCACAGCGCACGCATTATTTTTGACGTGTCTTCCGGTTTCTATTTATGGAACATAAACAATACGAAAGCTGACATCTGTAAAAAATGATAAAGTTTACTTTTAAAGACGTAAGTACCAAAAACAGTGAACCTACCTGCTGAACCATACTTTTTGTAATGCCAAAAATGTACTTCATTTATAAAGTAGCTGGAAAAAAATCCAGAAGGGCTATATAAAATTTAACTATGTCGTCTGCCTCTCAGACACCTGCTCTTCCTGTCATGTAACTATCATGGGGTCACTGATCGTATTTGTAAACAAAAGAGCCGACTGAAATGTGCCTGTTTCTTATATAAAATACATGTCACTTTGCAGTGCATTGTGGTTTCAGCACAAAAAAACCCCATCAAAAGTAAACACAATTTTGAAAGTGGTCATTTTCAAACATTCTGTTATTTTATTTAGATGTAGTATAATTTGGTAGATGGCCAGAACCATGTAATTTTAAAACCAGCCATTTCCGGATTTTATATTCGTTTCCATCCCGTATATCGGCCTTGTTTTTATTTGCCATGGAAACAGATGACGCCATTTTACTGACAACAAAAGTTGCCAGGTAATCGAGAGGATATTGAAATACAAGAATGGCTTTAAAAACAATCTTATGCACAAAAAAATATTTAATTAGCCATTCTTTGAAAATTCCAATCGTCATATGAATGGAGGGTTAACACTGTTAATCGCTATATCTGAAAGTCGATAATAGCACGAAAACCGATAACACGATGGTACATTCCATTGTGATGTGTGTCGGCCATGAATAACAAAATGCACTAATCTTCTTTAAGTTGTTTTCCTACATTGATAACTAGACGGTGATGTAATTAAGTTACTGATATTTTCCAATTTGATGGCATTTTGCATTTAGCTACTCAAACAAGTAAAATGCTCACAAAATCGTAAAATAAATCAGTAACCAGCTCGTGTCAATCAGCGTCCCTTGTAAACAACGTCACAGGATGCAATCGTAGCTACTCGGCCATTCTCGCAACCCTGCAAATAACCTCGTACGTACATAGTAGAAATTCTTCTTAAATTGTTTGCCGGAAGTTAAGTTAAGTTAAGCCGCACAAAAACATAGTCCACGAAAATCCAGCATGGAAGACATACTAAGTAAAATATAATCATGCAAAACTAATTAAAACTTTAATTGAAATATAGAAATTTGCTTAAAATATAACTTTATCAAGCTTTCATGTAACTGACATGTGAAAAATAGAGCGATTTATACGCCTAATGCATACGAGGTTATTTGCAGGGTAGCGAGAATGGCCGAGTAGTTACGATTGCACAGGATGACGATATATTACAAAAGTCAAAGTCGATAGATGGTTGTCTTAAGTATTTTTTCCGGAATTTTTTGGTACAAGCTTTTTTTTATTGGCATTTGTCGATTATTAACAATAAACATTGTTTCTTTTATCTTTTTTTATTATCGGGAATCCAAGCCGCCATTTTGTTTACATTACGGAAAAAGTAGTCCGGTGAACATCGTCTATCGAAAAATAAACTGACAAAAACCCCGCCTCCATAAGCGCTTATACCCAATCAGAGTATAGGATTTCTAATTATGTAAATCATATAAGAATTATACAAGTATAACCTATTCAACAATTTCAAATATTCTTTATAATTTAATTGTCACAACAAAATTTAATGATTCCTTGATTTTAATTACGATTATTTCATGTGACTATTTGAATTTGTCGTTGGCGAATGAACACGCTGATGACGTCACAATACCAACACAGGTTATCGAGTATAACCAAAAATTTTCTCCAGGCGGATTAGCCAATCAGATTGCAGTATTAAAATCAAATTAAATTATTCCTTAATAATTTAATTTGATTTGAATATTTCAATCTGACTAGATGCAAAATGGTGCGTTCTGAGGTGTTTTCATGGGTAAATTGAATACATAAGCAACACATTGATTTCATGATTTTGTTAGACAGAATTTACTTAGAATTGCCCAAAATCTGTTCTCCATAACGTTTGTCTAATTCCACACTAATAAATTATACTTGAATGCATATAGATTAGGAATAGAAGATTGCTCTAAACTATCTAGGACGGAAAAAAATATATAAATTAATTAATGTCATCCTCGGAAACCCAGGGGTGCCTCGGTCGCATACTCCATCATCATGATGGAAGAGTACGCGACGGAGACACCCCTGGATTTCTCAGGATGGTTACATGTATATGATTCGTTATATTACTGTGTACCTTGCCGGAAAGTCAAAATCATTCACATCTTTCCAGTTGGCTGTTAATAATTGAATTTAAGGTTCAACTTAAATTCCGTTATCAGGTTAGGCCGTTGGGGTTCATTTCGGTTATAGCTACTACTGTAGGGCCATTAGATATAGCGTTACCCATAATGCACTTTGCTGCGTACGTTGGAAATCGTTAGTTGGATAGATCACAGTCACTTAAAGTTTCAAAAATAAAAAAAAAAATAAGAAAAACTTTTTTGTTTGGTCATCTATAATAAATAAGGGAAGTTATGAAATGCGTTTTTTGCGCCAACATGTAAACAATGATTAACTGACGATTGCCGGTGCCAAGGGTGTGTGCTTTAACCGCCTTTGTCGACTCATGGCATGTTTATTTACTCATCGGTAATGTTTTAACCTACAAGCATCCCCTATCTGCGACGATTTGGCAACTTTTTCATCAATTTCGTGTCCCATTTTGGGGGTAGAGCAAAAATATCAGGTTAAATGAGGAAAAAATACAAATGGGGCAGCATAGAAATTAGTTCTACAATAATTGACATATACTAGTAGGAGATAGAACAAAAAATTATCATCCTGAAATGCCAGGCTGGAGAGTTTTAGGATGCACATGACGAGGTGGTCACTTCCGTCGAGGACCTCAAATACATGTTTGAAAATTGCAAATTTTTGGTGACAATTTATTTGTCAAGTGAGCAGCTGTCCGCCATTAATGAAGTGAATTTGCGTATAATATTCTTACTAAATAACACTTCGAGTTCCCGTTGTACAGGAAGGTAGAAGAAACACTATATTTTTCATGTATATGATAGAAACTTGTGCTTTCTTTTGAAATTTTAGAGAACACGTTAATGTTCTGAAGAATTCTCTGTTGAAAATGTCAAATTCTATCTTCATTGATTGAAAACTTACTAAATATTAAAACCTATACTGTCATATTTGGTATGCAAATTTCTCAGTTGTAGTGCAACAAATCAGACATAAATTTAGAATAAAAAAAGTAGATAAAATGGAAGAAAAACGTCAAAGAAATTCCTACCTGTCATTCCGTCTGACGTAGATATGATCTCAGTTCCCGATAGCATCTGCTGTCCAGATAGCCGGTAGTAGGGTGTGCAATTTGGCTGATTAGTTTAGTTTAGAATTACACATTTATAGCCAATTTGGCTTGGAATCTATTTGTTATTGAAGACAGAGTTATATAGCACAAGTTATTTGAATTGAGCCAATTTGGCTGATTAGATAAGTTTAGTTTGAATATTTTATTACAAATATTTGTTCATAGCACAACTAATTTTGAGTTTAGAGCCAATTTGGCAGATTAGTTTAAACATTTTATAAGAGTTATTTGGTGGCAAGGTATAAGTGGCTTGTCAGTTACTAGATTGAAGTATCAAATTAGAACCATGAATATATTTGAAGATCCTCCCAATTTCTTGATCCTGCACATAGCAGGTAACGATATTGGTTTATAAAAAAATTGGTCAATTACGTGTCTATGTCAAAGAAATTATCAGATGGATGGGCAAGATAATGCCAAATACAACTATAAATTGGTCTCGGATTCTGCCACGTCTTAACTGGCGATACTCAAAACCAGGTAGCCATGTCTAGATGCAGATAGAGTGAATAATGCTAGCATCATTCGTATTACGAGGTGGGGGCTGTTGCATACGTCACCCAGACATTAAACTAATGAGACTTTCCCTTCGCAGGATGATGTGCACCTAACTCCTTTGGCCACCGAGCTGTTTCTTAATAACATTCAAGGGACTATTGAACTGTTTGTTACTTATGGAGGGACCATCTGTACCTTTCCTATGTAATATCAATTTTAAATCTGTAATTGAAACTTATTAAAGAAGTTTATTCATGAAGATAATTTTGTATTTTTTTGCATTCATTATGGAACTTAATTTTTGGTATTGGGTTTTTGGCCAGCAGCGAACCCCCATTTCATGGCGGTTGACTGTCTTGAATTATGGTTCAGACAGTCAATATGGCGTTTTTCGCTGCTCATGATTTAACATTGTTGTAAAGTTGAAACCGTCTTAGCTACTCTTCATGTACTTTGATATACAATGTAGTACTAACGTTGAATTGTAGGTGTTACAACAAAACCAGTTGACATCAGTTGAAGGTTGAAAGTTGGTTGATATAAAGTTGAAACGTTGAATGACTTGTGAACCCACAGCCAATACAAGTTGACAGTTGATATTGGTTGATATAAAGTTGAAACGTTGAATGGCTTGTGAACCCACAGCCAATACAAGTTGACAGTTGATATTTTTGGTTGCCATAATCTGCGGTAGCCATTCGCGCCGTTGTGTTAATTGTGATCACATGTGTACCCACGGTGATCATTGCCAGAAATGATGGATACTTTGCTCATTTGCATATCTAAGATGGCGACGCCGGGACGTCTGCAATTTTCATATGATCTATATAGACGATATCATTCATAATTACATGTGTGTCATTTTCTGAACTTGAAAATGATACATTGAATCAAGCTGAATTAAATGAAATAAAAATTAATGAAAACAATTAAATATTCGAGGTTCCTGGACTAAATGAAAATCCGAGGCGACGAACCCTTATTTGGCCTTAAGAGTCTATGTAAAAATGTCTGAAATACATGAAATTGGTGGCGTGTGACACAAAATTTAGCAACGAATGACATCTGGCGACATATTTTCTGAAATTGATTTAGATTCCTTAATAATATATGTAATTATATTGACTAACCTTATATTTCTCGCTTCTAAGCTCAGGGTTCCCACATTAAATATAATATGATCATTTTTGCATGATCGTGATATCAAAAACATGTCTAAAATCGTTACAAAACAAAAATATTTGAATTTTGACAGAAGGAAAACTTTGCGGAAATAAACAATAACTTTTAATTTTCGAATCATTGACGGACACATTGAATTTCCGTACTGTATGCTATTTTTTGACAAATCTAATAAACGATCCATCAAGCTTGAAACTGCAGTCACGTGATCAAAATCTAATTTAAATATGATGAATATTTATGAGGAAAGTACCATCAATTTCTGGATATGTTTGTATTTTCTGCTGTATTGTTGTTTGTATATATCTACATTGTATATTCCTATATTAAACTGTGGCCAAATTCGCCAATACCAAGCTTACATATATCTGTTAGTGTTTTCATACGGCCATACAGGATAATTGAATTTAAGGCTCAACTTAAATTCCGTTATCAGGTTAGGCCGTTGGGGTTCATTTCGGTTATAGCTACTACTGTAGGCCTATTAGATATAGCGTTACCCATAATGCACTTTGCTGCGTACGTTGGAAATCGTTAGCTGGATAGATAAATTGTCAAAGTAATCAACCCACCCACTACCTTTTAATCTTTTGAATGGATACTGCTGTTTTTCTTTTATATAATTTCAGGTTTTTAGGTCATCATTTCGAACCTTTGTTGATGGATATATCTGGACAACATGATTGGAGTCCCAACTTCCGACCCGTCATCGTGAGGATGTGTCTAATTTACTGAAGATTGCGTTCAAGGTTGGAGTTAGTGATGTACTTCCGTTTGGGTACATTTATACATAGATTGTCATCTACACATTGGAGTTCGTAAGGATTTGATGAACATTTACTAGGCATGAAGCACTGCCCGTTTGGATTCGTCGTTGAAGGCGTTTTCCGCTGCTCATGATTTAACATTGTTGTAAAGTTGAAACCGTCTTAGCTACTCTTCATGTACTTTGATATACAATGTAGTACTAACGTTGAATTGTCGGTGTTACAACAAAATCAGTTGAAAGTTGGTTGATATAAAGTTGAAACGTTGAATGGCTTGTGAACCCACAGCCAATACAAGTTGACAGTTGATATTGGTTGATATAAAGTTGAAACGTTGAATGGCTTGTGAACCCACAGCCAATACAAGTTGACAGTTAATATTTTTGGTTTCCATAATCTGCGGTAGCCATTCGCGCCGTTGTGTTAATTGTGATCACATGTGTACCCACGTGATATTTTTGTATTTTCTGTTTTATTGTTGTTTGTATATATCTACATTGTATATTTCTATATTAAACTGTGGCCAAATTCGCCAATACCAAGCTTACATATCTGTTAGTGTTTTCATACGGCCATACAGGATAATTGCATCTTAACATCTCTCATCTGCAATTTGGAATCTTGCAGGCTTGATATATATCTGGGTACGGAGGGGCGCTGTCTTTGCTAGTTACGGTCGAAACTGAGCTTGCATCACAGGCACTGGAAGGGGAGGGGGCATATATTTTTTGAATGAAACAAGTGCCTGTGGCTTGCATGTTCACTGACACTGTCATCAATTCTTTCTGGCAAAGACTCTTTGGAAATAGGTTCTTCTGTTGAAGCAATTTTGTCTGTAGAATCTTTCATTTCTGTTGAAACAGGTTTAGTGAAGAAACTGTCAATTGTTTTCCATTAAGCCGTTTCACGTTTCGACGTCATGTTGTCATTCAACGCCGTAAAGGTCACGTACATGTATATATACCAGAAACGATGACAGATGTAACTCATACTAATGATACGGCCGTAACGTCATTTGAATAAAATTTTTATAACATTGAATTTTCACAAAAAGCCACGAGACTTTGTTTTCCACTTTTTTTAAAATTTTTTATTATTCCTTATTTAATTTATATGTTTTGCTCTTTATTTTTTTTCAGCACGGCGATGTGCACGCAACTGCGTGTTGGCGCATAGGGAGCTACGCGCTTTTGAATCATTAGATTTTGTTGTGAAAATTAAATTATAAGGAATATTTGAAATTGTTGAACAGGTTATACTTGCATAATTAACCTGGTTTGGGTCAGTTTACGCTTTTCATAAAGCGCTTAGCGGTTTATTAAACGTAAACTGACCCAAACCAGGCGATTATATCGTAAATCTGTTCAACAATTTCAAATATTCCCTAAATAAAACCAGGATAAATTTGTTTGTATTGCCAAGTCATTTCTTACTCGATTTGAATGAATGAATTATTCATCATTTAACAGCAGAAATAAACATAATTTCTTCTTCTACTAATTTTCATATAAATTCATCTCTACTTTCCCTTAACTCTTACTATAAGCCTAATAATAGAAAATTGTGATGTTGAGAATTTACATTTGCAAACCATGAATTTTTTGAAAATGAGTGGTTTTATATGAAATATATAGGGAAATTTCGTTGTGCGGAAAGCCGTTTTCAAGACGCGTTAATAAGATGAAAAACTAAAAATACCACAATGTCGGAACAGTTCTAAAATCCAAAAATCAAAATCGTAGAAAAAGGCCAAATCAATACCTCTAACACAATTACCTGACCGATCACTTTCCTTGCCTGGTGCAGCCACTTCTATAAAAAGTGTGTGCTCTTACTCATTACCACCGCTGCTCAGCAAATACCAGTTTTAATGGTTTTTGTTTTACCCGATCTGGACCGGATCCAGCCCACGATCCACGGAACTCGAGACGATCACGTTAACCATTACATCATAGAGTCTCTCTTTGGAAATAATTAATCAAAGAATACACGACAAATTATATTGTTAATCACTAACAGTTCATGCATATTTGTAGTAGACACTGAACTGTGTGTTGTCAATGCTTAAAAGCGGTAACTCACTGAGGTACAAGCCCACATTGGAAATGTGTTGTTTTAAACAGAGAAAAACAGTAATAATGTAATAAAAGGTTTGGTTTGACCCAAAATGGAGATCCCACTATACATATACGAGTGGACTAACAAAACGACTTCTTGAACTATTAAAAAAAATAATCATCTATGGAAAATTATTTCGTTTAGACTGGTACACTGACCTTCATCTTTTATATACTAACGGCATTATGCCAATGAACCAGCACAGCCTTGCCTTTTGAATTAAAAAATGATCATCTAATAATTGGCAAGAATTCATTATTTGTCAGATATGCTGTATGAAATCCTGGATTTCTTCAAATTTAACATCTCTATGGATTACAAGGAATATATGGTTAATGTATTCAGACAGAGAAAATCATATACAAACCCATTCGAATTGAAATATGGGAAATGTTATTTATGAAATGAAAATTATTTATATATATTTTTTGGACAAATAATGGAGATGTCAATTTCTATAGATTTCAATATAACATATTTCTGAAAGTTATCAAAAACACTTGTTTTGTGAGACTAGTCTATATTTTAATTAGATTTTGTCTGTTTAGTGACATTTTCATCAGAGATGCTATATGGATGATTGTTAACATTATTTTGTTTAATACATAAATAAATCTACTTCTGTGTTTATTTTCAATTTCAAAGAATTCTGTGAAACGATGCAAACCATAAATTGCCGCATTATGGTAAATAAGCGTCAGAGTAACCCGAAGGGGAATTCAAGAATTGACAATATAGAGACACCTGCAACATTGGCCACAAGAAAAAAAACGATGACAGATAAAATAAAAAAAAATCACTGAAAACTAAAATGATGAGCAACACGGAACGGACACAAAAAGAAACGGAATCCAACCAGTTGCCCACGAAGGGTAAGAACTTACTGTATTTTGTCTGTGATAGAGGAAAGAAAAACATCTACATTAAAGGTAAAGAGATCCATTGTCATTTGAGAAATGGATATTTCGCAACGATCAACCAGTTCGTGATGACGACTGCATACTATGTGTAGCGATGAGAGCAACGCAGCCTTGTTCCGGTAGATTTTGCGCATTGGGTACAAGCTTTAGAATATTGTACGAGTTATGATTTCAAGGTAAGATAAAGGTCAAAGTAAGAAGCAAATTCGTAGGTGTCAGTAGTATTCGTTATTCAATTTCTTCTTTGGATAGATTGGATGCAGCCAATCACGGAATCGAGAATTGATCATTGACAGAATCTATATAACGGAAGTTGGAATTAAAGGTTTGGGATAATTTTCTATCTTTATTCGTGATAAGCCCTTGCAGGTATTCAGCCTCATAAACGTGTAGTGGAGCACAATTTGTACCTATTGAAATATCAATCGTCTGCTGAAACAGTAGTCCGCCAAACTGGACAAATATGTTTTCGATCAAGAAAATCCAACATTTGAATGACCTCGTCCTGTTTATATTTAGAATATTGTTAAAAGTGGCGTAGAACACTCACTAGCACCCATTAGCAAAAACAAAATAAGTACGAGAAATGTAATCTACATGAACATTAAATTGTATGACCCAGAATCAACTGATATCACCTAGATGTGTTAGACCTTGAGCAGTTAGACATCATCACTTTCCTTTTTCATCTCAATAATTTGCAATGATTGATATCACAGTTTATGTCAGTAACAGAGCAATGAAGTAACAACAAACGTTTGCATAATTTGTAACGCATGGCCGCTATAAATACTTCAATGTTATCATTATTTTAGGTGCAATGTTTTATACTTGGTTGGAGTTGTAATAATCAAAATGAAGACATGGTGCACGGAGAATTCCAGTGCACCTTCTATGACGTGTTATTTCACAATATCGGAACTGACATGTTTATATTTCGCGACGATAGGGCGATGAACAATACTGACCGCTTTCAATAAGTTTTTATTGGAAGTAAAATATAAATAATCGCGGTAAATTTTCGACTATTGCTGAAAAAAATTGAAAGTGATGAATTGTTGTAGCATGCTCCGCTATTACTTTTACTGGTATTACTTATTCTATTGTTATTGTGTATAAAGCTTAATAAAAAAAATAAACGTTAGAGAATACCGAAGAGACAATCACAAATGAACAATCCAGAGACATTAGCAAGATAAGGTACACAAGACGAAGACAAACAAAACAAAAACACAACACAATATGTGTTGGACACCACTATACGCAAACAAACACAAATAACGTAAATAAGACATGATGCCTCCTACTAACAACTGAAGGTAAAAACAAACAGAACATAGTTTTTAAGAGGAAATCGTAACGGACATCACAACACGGAATTCAGAACATAATAGGACAACACAATTTTTTTTAAATAAACAACACGGACCTCAACAAAAAAACCGTAGGTGAACTCCCTGAAGGGTAAGCAGTTCCTGCTTCATATAAGAAACCCTTCGTGTTACTCATACATGTATATACAGTCAAGCCCGGTAAAAGTTGTGGCGGTGATAGAGGAAAGAAAACATCTACGTAAAAAGTAAAATATCCATCGTCATTTGATATATAATTTAGATGTAAAATGTATTGAAATGTATAAAAGCTGTATTGCTTTTGGAATAAAGTATTATTGATTTAGGAAATATTAAATCCACCATTACATAGCCTGTTGCTATTCCATATTATCAAAAATTATTTCCTTTAATTGACAAATTTCTTTCAGAATTGTTAAGTCCCACACATTCAAAGCTACATATTTTTCCAAGATATCAAAACCAAATTCTTAATTTTTTCCTTCTTCCCAAGAATATCAGACGGGAAAACTACATAGTTTGGATAAATAATTAATATTTTAATCAAATGTAGTATTTTAGCATATAATTGATGTAATATTCCAGAAATCAACATTTCAAAACTTGATCATGTTTTAAAAATAATCGTTGATGGAGTTGTGATAAAGACCACTTTCGATCGATGATATATTTCTAAAAAAATATATGTGAAAAGTCATTACATGTGCAGAATTCTCCTTTACCCTAGACATCTACAAACAAAATTTAATTGAAAAAACCAAAAACAAATGACAGAATAATGCTTTATACATCTTCATTACATTAGTCCCAGAAATTAAAAAAAAATCATTAAAGAATATCAAACATACTTATCACATAAAGTTAACATAAACAATATGTGTACAATTAGAAGAAAGAGAAGAAAAAAAAAGATTTGACCGAGTTACATTTGATCCCAGAACATTTGCAAAATAAAATCTGATATATAAAGCTAAATTATGATATCATTATGGAGATCAAATCATTGATATGTTAGTTTCAAACTTGCTATTTGATTTATGATTGTGGGTCAAAATTCTAGATTTTTAAAGCAAAAAATGTATACCAAATATAAATAGGTTAAATATTAAGTCGATGTGGTAAATTATGTTACACTTCAGCTAAATATATATGAGTTCACCCCCTATTTTTTGTGGGATTCGTTTTACTCGATCATTAGTTTTCTGTGTAATATTTTGTAGATCGTTGTTTGTCCTTTTTCTTTTGGCCATTGTGTTGTCTGTCCTTCGATTTACGGATTCTGATTACCCATTTGTTATCTTCGAAATTACACATTTATACGTCTGAATATTAAACACGATAGTGGTATAATTAGATTTTTAACAGAAATAATGTTGTCAACTATATAATATCCAATAAGAATGATAAAGTTGCCTGTCTAATCAAACCCTTATAATACTGGATACCTACAATAATGTGCATACCCACCACACCCCCAAACCAATACTTGAGAAAGGGACCGTCGTGGGCGTGATGTTTGATTTAATTTACAACTACCTGTGCAACCAGTGCCTATCACCACTAACGTTGTGTGTTTTCTCCGGGTCCTCTGGTTTCCTCCACCAAAAAAACAGACCTCCACGATATAGCTGAAATATTGTTGAAAGTGGCGTTAAACAGTGTTTAGCGCCACTTTCAATAGTGTTTAACACTATAAACCAAACCAAACCAATGCTAGAGGAGAATTGTCACCAAATTGTCTGTTAAATCTAAATGATTATGGATCAAATCATATTAATATAATGATAGATAGACCGTTTGGTATAATGATCACCAGACACCAGAAAAGACAATAACAATCTCTATTTGTTTTAACAATATATGTAGTTTATACAGGACAGACATAATCATTTTATTGTTTTGACATTTATAAATTGACATTGTCTGAAATATAGAAAATGGATTTTCTCAAAGGTTAAGTAAATGACATAATACAAACATGTTATTCGTATTGGATATTTGATGTTACAAATGTATATACTAAGTTGTTATATAATATAAAGTTCGCATTGAGTTCAGAACATCTTCGGTTCAAAACCGACCATAAGAATAGTTTGAAGATATCAAAAATGGCAACCAGAAGCCACAAATCGAAGGACAGACAATATAATGGCCAAAAGAAACAGGACAAATAATAATCTACAAAACAGTACACAGAAAATTAAAGATCGAGAAAGAAAAATCTCTCTAATACCTCGGGTGCTTCGAAAGAGTAAGCAGATCCTGCTCCACCAGTGTTACCCGTCGTGCTACTCTTGTTACACGCCTGATGAGAAGTCCTAAATGAGGAAATGACCGGATTGTTAATATTGGTACTAATTACTTCTCCAATCCGTTTATTAGGAGCACGCACGCCTGATCCTGCTATTGTCATGTCCATGATTATTCCGTTGTTCAATTTTGTGATATTGTGTTCATGGTCATTTTGAGTCGATCGAAGCGACAATGTGCAAGTTTTCTTTTCTTATTGTTTGTTAATATCTGTATTATCATTAAAGTTCAAATGATCAAGAGGGGGAGGTTTTGTGTTTTATTAATAATATAGGGTTAATCCCATCACAGTTTGGTTTCTGTCTCAGGATTTCCTTCGGGATATGGTTTTGGTGTTTTATGTATTTAATGATTTGACGTGAGAGGAAGTTGGTCGTTGTGTTGATATTGATGGTATTGTTGACCATCTTTTTTGTTTAGACTTTCTTTTCAGAACCAATTGAAGTGATTTGAGTGAGATCGACTCGAACACCTGTTGAAGGTTTAAAATCAAACAAGCGAGATACATTTCGAGAGATCGAACAAAGACTAGCCAATCTAGAAGAAAATTGTATCATTGCGATATGTAATGTTACTATTACAATTTGTAGCTCATAGAATAAGAGATTATTTCATGACACTTTCCATATCGGCCCTGGTATCAGCCCGAGACTCCCATATCAAGCCCGACAGCGGAACTGGAGGGCTGATATGGGTCGAGGGCTAATACCAGGGACGATATGGAAAATTTCATGTCATAATCTATTTATCACATATTTACATTTACTTTTTTCAAGCATTGGCTTCTATATTGCAGAAAAGATCTTTGAAATGACAAATTCCGAAAATACATCCTAAGAGAGTTGCCTTTGTTCAAGGATTTATATAGTAGAAAGGATTCGAATCTCGTATTTTCTCGCTTTATCTCACGTGACGAGGTTTTATGCTACAACTGAGCAAAAATTAATTCATTCATTTTGAAATGCCTTGAGAATTCGCTGGAAAATCAACCAATTACACCAAAGTTCGTGTTATACATCGTCTATATACTCGACTACACAAAACAATCCTTGGATTTGCCGATATAGGTTCAATGGAAAAGTTTTGCTGATTTTTTCTGTGTCATCCCTCATACACGCATAGTAAAAAAAAACGTGTACACGTAAAATAAAAAAAAAGTACAGTAGAGTTTCATACATCTAAAAACATTAAAAATGATAAAACAAAGAAACCAATCACGCCAAGTTTTGTTCTATATATCAAATACACATTTATACACTTTGGTATGTCGATTTAATGTAAACAAGGAAGTTTATTGATTTCTAAAGAGGCCACCCCCATTTCCACCCAGAACGCCGTCATTTTGGCAAATGATGGTAAACAATCCTTAATAAATACAAATCGGGAGCACTGTTTTCAATAAACTACTTCTATACATTGAAAAATATTTATATTATCACAAAAATGACGGCTCCGCTTCAATATTCGGTATGATGAGAGAAGAGAGGAGTTTGAAATTTAAATTCGAGTCTTGACCGCCCATAATAGGCGGGATTATGAAGGTCAAAAGGGCAAATCGATTAATGTCAATTATTGATGAAATATGGGTGATGCATCTACAAAAAGTCGATACTTTATTAATGATTGGTATTTAGGACATATATTTTCACTTTATACCTGTAATTATGGTTTTATATACACATGTACTTACAAATGCTGGTTTAAAATGTTGAAGCGATGACAATTTCCACCATTAATCAAGGCACGCGCATCGTCAACGAATTGCACTATGGGTAATCTCGCAACGCAACATACATACAATCTATGTTAAATCTCCCGAGATTCATATCCTTCCTTTGTTCAACTTGCAAATATTTTTGTTTCGAGTTTTGTACAATGACGCCAGAAAGTGTTAGTAAAATCTACCCAAGACGTTGACATTTGAATGGAAATTCCTATTAAAGACGACGTATACATTTGAGCTAATTATTCCGTTTCAAGTTATTTAAACTTTATTCCAATATTTTGAAACGTGTTAATTTGATTGAAATACGATTTTATGCATCATCTTTGCTTGTACTTTTACATATTTTCTTTGAGACCACTGCGCAGATACCGGAAGTTAAATTCGGGGGCAAATACGGATATTTGAGGGCCAATACGGATATTTGCCCTGAGGGAAAATAACCAACACTGACTTCTAGCTATTATTGGACATGCAAAAACGAACATATTGCAACAAAATATGTGATAACAATCATTATTCAACACCAAATGCAGTATTGTGATCCAGTACAAATAAGCAAACATGTAAAGTATGCAACACATAATACACAGTAGAGTTAGAAAACTGTCCAATCTGACAATAGCAAATTATTTGCAATATAATTACTAGTATGTCCGACTAGTTGGAAACATATTATGCAATCGACATGAAATAGTCTATGATAGCAAGGACAGATCAGTAACAAATATCAGGCGGCAAAATGTCTGATACCAATAAATTAGAGCTTACATTGATATCGAGTTTACTAGTGTATGATTATGTAATGCTGTCATCCGATTTACAAGTGATTTGTTAGGATTGGGTCCAAAATGTGAACAAACAACTACGGCTCTAATTAATTAATTGATTAAGCATACATATTTTCAACCTCTAATGCTTTAGCAACTCCGGATTGTTTTTATCATGGTTTTCTGTTTTCCTTCGTGCAGATGAAAATAACACAAGCACGGTCTATTACCGTAGTCAACAACAAAATAACTATAATGTCACTTGCTCATGAAGGAGGTAACAAACAAAAAGTTTGCATATTTTTTGATTCAACAAGAATTCAATACCAATCTATGCGCGGAGCAGGAACTGCTAACCCTTCCGAAGCACATGAGTTCACCCCCGGTTGTTCGTGTGTTGCTCGATCTTTAGTTATCTGCGTAGTGTTTTGTAGATCATTATTTGTCCTTTTTCTGTTAGCTTCTAGTCTCTCTGCTGTTGGATATGAGTTCGCTAAATATGCGGGACGCTATTGATTACATCACAACAGCTCTTGATAAGCGATAGCTTGTTAAGAGTACTTGGTAGCCCATTCTAAGGCCAAAATGTCCGACCGTTTCCATGATATCCTTGTTTCCCTATAGATGGTAATCTAAGCCTTTTTCGTCCGTAAACCCATACAAGTGGCACATTTTTACTTACACGACTCATTTTTTGTAAACACTAGCTCGTTTTCGACATGAATTTATCCGAAATACTGTTCATGTGACGTTCAACAACAATCAATAGAAAGAAGAACTTGAAGACACCAAATGGGTATTGAGAATTCGTAAATCGAAGAAGGACAGACAACACAATGGTCAAAAGAAAAAGGATCATTGGCACCGATTTACTACAAAATCAAACTTTTCCGATTTTGAAGAAACTACGGTCGTCATCAATAGAATTTTGCAAAAGCATACTTATGTGACAATAAAATGTTAGATGTTTAAGATTACATTTATTTTAACACGTACGCGTATGAAGATATAAAATGTTCGAAATATTTTACAAAAGCGTTGTACCGTTAATTTCATATATTTTGTCAAGTAACACACTGAAAATGTCTTTTATTTTTTATTAATGGTCCTCTCACTTTATAATAAAAGAACAAATGTGTTACACATTAAATGTCGAGGGAACGGTTCCAATTAACGTGGGTTTATATCAATGCCATATCTTAATTGACAACAACTATAAGTCATTTGTACTTATATAACGTTAATGACTTCTTTAATGTTTTTGTTTCTTATAAAAAATCAGGAAGTACTTATTTTTGTCGATGATTGTATCTTTTACATGTTCTAAATACCATCAATATAAAAGATGAACATATCGTACACACGCATGCTATAATACCTCAGTGATATATTTAGGATTTATTTTTCTTTTCTTAGTGTTTGTTAATATCTGTATTGTCGTTAAAGTTCAAATGATCAAGAGGAGGCAGTTTTGGGTCCTATTTCGACTGGAACACCTGATGAAGGTTTAAAATCAAACAAGCGTGATACATTTCGAGAGATCGAACAAAGACTAGCCAATCTAGAAGACAGAAAATTGTATCATTGCGGCATTTAATGCTACAATTACAAAGATGAATCATTATTCTTCAAAACCAAATGCAGTAATGTGGTCGAGTACAAATAAGTAAACATCTATAGAGTGTGCAACATCCAATACACAGTAGAATTAGACAAATATATCATCTGACCACAACAATTATTTACAATATAATTATGCCCGACTAGTTGGAAATATATATATATGCAATCGACATGAAATAGTCTATAATAGCAAAGACAAATCAGTAACAAATATCAGGCCGCAAAGTGTCTGATACCAATAAATTAGAGTGTACATTTATATCGAGCTTAGTGTATGATAATGTAATGCTGTCATCCCATTTACAAGTGATTTGTTAGAATTGGGTTCAAAATGTGAACAACAAACAACTACGGCTCTAATTAATTAATTAATTAAACATACATATTTTCAAACCCTAATACTTTAGCAACTCCGGATTGTTTTATCATGATATCCTTCATGCAGATGAAAATAACACAAGCACGGTCTACTACCTTAGTCAACAACAACATAGCTATAATGTCACTTGTTCATGAAGGAAGTAACAAACAAAAAGTCTACATATTTTTTGATTCAACAATAATTCAATGCCAATCTATACGTGGAGCAGGAACTGCTAACCCTTCCGAAGTGCATGAGTTCACCACCGGTTGTTCGTGTGTTGCTCGATCTTCAGTTTTCTGCGTAGTGTTTTGTAGATCATTATTTGTCCTTTTTCTGTTAGCTTCTAGTCTCTCTGCTGTTGGATATGAGTCCGCTAAATATGCGGGACGCTATTGATTACATCACAACAGCTTTTGATAAGCGATAGCTTGCTAAGAGTATTTGGTAGCCCATTCTAAGGCCAAAATGTCCAACCGTTTCCATGATATCCTTGTTTCCCTATAGATGGTAATCTAAGCCATTTTCGTCCGTAAACCCATACAAGTGGCACATTTTTACTTGCACGATTAATTGTTTGTAAACACTAGCTCGTTTTCGACATGAATTTATCCGAAATACTGTTCATGTGACGTTCAACAACAATCAATAGAAAGAAGAACTTGAAGACACCAAATGGGTATTGAGAATTCGTAAATCGAAGAAGGACAGACAACACAATGGTCAAAAGAAAAAGGATCATTGGCACCGATTTACTACAAAATCAAACTTTTCCGATTTTGAAGAAACTACGGTCGTCATCAATAGAATTTTGCAAAAGCATAATTATGTGACAATAAAATGTTAGATGTTTAAGATTACATTTATTTTAACACGTACGCGTATGAAGATATAAAATGTTCGAAATATTTTACAAAAGCGTTGTACCGTTAATTTCATATATTTTGTCAAGTAACACACTGAAAATGTCTTTTATTTTTTATTAATGGTCCTCTCACTTTATAATAAAAGAACAAATGTGTTACACATTAAATGTCGAGGGAACGGTTCCAATTAACGTGGGTTTATATCAATGCCATATCTTAATTGACAACAACTATAAGTCATTTGTACTTATATAACGTTAATGACTTCTTTAATGTTTTTGTTTCTTATAAAAAATCAGGTAGTACTTATTTTTGTCGATGATTGTATCTTTTACATGTTCTAAATACCCTCAATATAAATGATGAAAATATCGTACACACGCATGCTATAATACCTCAGTGATATATTTAGGATCTATTTTTCTTTTCTTAGTGTTTGTTAATATCTGTATTGTCATTAGAGTTCAAATGATCAAGAGGAAACATCTATAGAGTGTGCAACATCCAATACCCAGTAGAATTAGACAAATATATCATCTGACCATAACAATTATTTACAATATAATTATGCCCAACTAGTTGGAAATATATATATATGCAATCGACATGAAATAGTCTATAATAGCAAAGACAAATCAGTAATAAATATCAGGCGGCAAAGTGTCTGATACCAATAAATTAGAGCGTACATTTATATCGAGCTTAGTGTATGATTATGTAATGCTGTCATCCCATTTACAAGTGATTTGTTAGGATTGGGTCCAAAATGTGAACAACAAACAACTACGGCTCTAATTAATTAATTAATTAAACATACATATTTTCAAACCCTAATACTTTAGCAACTCCGGATTGTTTTATCATGATATCCTTCATGCAGATGAAAATAACACAAGCACGGTCTACTACCTTAGTCAACAACAACATAGCTATAATGTCACTTGTTCATGAAGGAAGTAACAAACAAAAAGTCTACATATTTTTTGATTCAACAATAATTCAATGCCAATCTATACGCGGAGCAGGAACTGCTAACCCTTCCGGACAACCTGAGTTCACCACCGGTTGTTAGATATGTTCGTGTGTTGCTCGATCTTTAGGTTTCTGTGTAGTGTTTTATAGATCATTATTTGTTCTTTTTCTGTTAGCCTCTAGTTTCTCTGCTGTTGGATAAGATTCCGCTAAATATGATATAGCTCTTGATTAGCGATAACTTATTAAGAGTGGTCCTTTGTAACCCATTGTAAGGCCAAAATTTCGACGCTATCCATGATATCCTTGTCCTCCTATGGTAATCTAACTTCCTCCGTTCGTAGACCAATACAAGTGGCACATTTTTATTTACACGATTTATTGTTTGTAGACAGTCTAGCTCGTTTTCGTTATGAATTAAGCCGAAATACTGATCATGATTGTGATGTTCAACAACAATCAATCTTTGTGTTATTTTCTTTTTAAAAAAATCTGATTTATGAGAAACTACGGTCGTCATCAATGCAATTTTGCAAAAATCACATGTCATAATAAAATGTCAGATGTTTAAAAAGTTATATTTATTTTAACACGTACGCGTATAATGAAGATTTAAAATGTTCGAAATATTTTACAAAAAAGCGTTGTACTATTAATTTCATATATTTTTTCAAGTAGCACACTGAACATATCTTTTATTTTTTATTAATGGTCCTCATAAAAGAACAAATGTTTTACACATTAAATGTCGAGGGAACGATTCCAATTAACGTGTGTTTATATCAATGCCATATCTTAATTGACAACATACTATAAATAATTTTTACTTATATAAGGTTAATGACTTCTTTAATGTTTTAGTGTCTTAAAAATCAGGTAGTACTTATTTTTGTCGATGATTGTATCTTTTACATGTTCTAAATACCCTCAATATAAAAGATGAAAATATCGTACATACGCATGCTATAATACCTCAGTGATATATTTAGGATCTATTTTCTTATCCATAATTCGTGGATTGAAAGAAGTGATATTTTCGGTAGCATTTGATTTCGTAATTTTGATTCTTTGATATCTATTTTAAATGATGATGTCTTTTACGTGTTCTAAATACCCTCAATATAAATGATGAAAATATCGTACACACGCATGCTATAATACCTCAGTGATATATTTAGGATCTATTTTCTTATCCATAATTCGTGGATTGAAAGAAGTGATAGTTTCGGTAGCATTTGATTTCGTAATTTTGATTCTTTGATAAATAAACGTTAGAGAATATTGACGGGTCAATCAACAATGGACAATCCAGAGAAACTGGGAACACAGGTCACACAAGACGAAGAAAAACAAATCAAATCACAACATAATATGTGGTGAACACCAATATACACAAACAAACACAAATAACGTAAATAAGACACGAACCCTCCTACAAACAACTGGAGGTAAAGACTAATCAAACAAACACAAATAACGTAAATAAGACATGAACCCTCCTACAAACAACTAGAGGCAAAGACGAACCAAACAAACACAAATAACGTAAATAAGACATGAACCCTCCTACAAACAATTGAAGGTAAAGACGAACCGAGTGTCTATGGGGAAATTGCAACGGACATCACAACACGGAACTCAGAGCGTAAAGACACATAATAGGATAATACAAAAAATAAATAAAAAGATGAGCAACACGGGCCCCTCATGCTACATATACATTGTAACATTGAATGAATTATAATTCATAGAATGACAATTTCCATGTTAAATCTTATATGACGCGTATATTCAAAACAATTCAAATAAAGACACACCTTTATTGAATTTAAGTTACACAAATTGCATCTTGCAAATGCATTTTAGTTTGACGCAACGCAACGCAGGGAGTAGCTTTCATATCCGACCGTTTCCATTGACTTGAAACTGACTGACACAGAGACACAGGAGGAAATAGAACGTAGAAGTAAATCCAACTACCATACGACATAGACCACGACGGACTCTATATAATTATTGCGGAAGGATAATACTTCTACTTTACAAAGATTTTAAAATTGTTTGGCTTTCAAATATTTTTGTTTTGAGCGTACCCGATGAAGATTATTCCAGAAACGCGTCGTGCGTACTAAGTATGATATCTACAGTCAATGGACATATAAGTACAATGTATTCGTTACCTTCGATTTTACGCTACATATTTCATATAAAACCACATTTTCCCAAAAAAAATATTGTGAAGTCATTTCTAAACGGATTTTGATCATTTTTGCACCAGAAGAAGCAGAAATATTTAAAGATTATTTGTTTATTTTTGCCTGATTTTCCGTTAGATTGCCATTATTTTTTTATGATTTAAAGACAATTTTTGTTTTCTGACGTCAAATTTGCTATATATTTTAACAAAAATCAACAAAAAATCAACATTTGTGCTTAAATCACAAGAAAACAAAAACCATGCAGACGAAAATTACTTAAGAAATAATTCATGGCAGGCATAGAGTTGTGCAAATTTACACATGGGCTGGGCCTTTATATTCGAATTTTACCCCGAGCGTAAGCGAGGGGTAAAATCTAAGAATATAAAGGCCCAGCCCATGTGTAAATTTGCACAACTCTATGTCTGCCATGAATCATTTCGATTTTAATAGGACAAATACGGTAATTTTTAACCATTCGTGAACTGTATACACACGGCATTTGGTGGCTGTTCCATTTAACTCCTTCGGAAATTTTGAATTGATTTTGAATTATTTGTATTTGAACGAGATATTTTAAAACAAAGATATGGATGTTAACATGAAAAACATATTTATTGTGTATTCTCCAACATAGATTCGATTGAACAATTACTGCATAAAAATATTTAAAAAAAAGTCGGAGTTCATTCGTTCATCATTTCGAGCGCTAACAAGATGGCGGAGCGGAGTTGTCAAACATAATATCGAACATTTGAACAGTTGTTAATAATCGACAATTATTGTTAGATATGAAATAAAAAAATAAATGCCAATGAAAAAAAAGCTTGTATTGTTGACATAAAAAAGAATTCCAGAAAAAATACTTAAGACAACCATCTATCGACTTTGACTTTTGTAATAATATATCGTCATCCTGTGACGTTGTTTACAAGGGACGCTGATTGACACAAGCTGGTTACTGATTTATTTTACGATTTTGTGAGCATTTTACTTGTTTGAGTAGCAAAATTTAAAATGCCATCAAATTGGAAAATATCAGTAACTTAATTACATCACCGTCTAGTTATCAATGTATACGTAGGAAAACAAGGTTAGTGCATTTTGTTATTCATGGCCGACACATAAAGTATTTGTATTTGTATTGTATCAATGGAATGTATGTGTGCGTACTGGGGATTCCCAAATGTAAATTTTCAAAACAAATGATAAAAAAATACTTAGTTACAGAATATTTATTTATAACTGAGGGGGAATTTTTATTTTAAGGACTTTAAAAATACGCTATATGCCGGTGTTTTGTTTGTTTACTCTCGGTCCTCACGGTAATTTCACAGCGGGAGTCACATCGGAACAGCCAGATTTGTTGTGTACTGCACTTGCGCTAAATATAGAGTTGTTGAGTAATATGAGACAGGCAACCTGTTTGAAGGACGAAGTCCTAAAATTTCAATAATACGATGATCCATACACGTTAGCCTCACCGCCACCGAACGCAATTACGAACAATTTCGATGATATTGACCGTGGCATTTGATAATAATTTATAAATTTGACCAAATTGATGAAGCTGATTGCATGTTCATATTTCAGATTAAGCACCAATATTCCTTTTGAATCATAGCCCATATATTATTCAATGCATTGTTACGGGTTTTAACTTGGAACAGATTTGCATGACCCCGTTCTAGTCACTCTGTGACCTAGATCCTGACACAATTTCGAACGACATCATAATAACCTTTCTAGTGTAAATTATTTAATGACAACTGTTAAAATTGAAAGAGCATTCATTCATTTACGTTCACATATCTATTTGTATATAATACACATGACATAAAAACCTTTCCTTTATTCATACCATAAATGTGTGCCAGTTTGCATTCGGAATTCCTTGGACTCTTCAATGAATAAGGTACATCACGGATTTTGACATTTTGGGATAGATCAAGGTAAGGAAAATTTATTATATTGACTGTTTTTGTTTTAATTTCAATGTGTTCTACATATGCATAGAACCAGGAGATCATATTCTTTCCAATTACAGGCATAAGTTAACAAAATATGCGAACCTCAATGAATTTTAGCGATAGATTCCAAGTGCAATTGTCGATCGTTTTCTGTTTACAAATATGAAAACCCGTCGTCTGCAACATTCAACAACTGCGCATGAATAATTTTCTTCCAAAACACGAGTAATTTAGCAGGGTATCTATTTATAAAAGCATTTTTTTAATTCATGTTTTGAAGGAACAATTAGGGGACATACTTTTTATTTCGTTCGTAATTGCGTCCGGTGAGGCTATTATCTTTTATTTTGAATGAATTGTGTTGTCGATTTGTTATGGCGTTCATTTTACCTACGCCGCTCTTCCATCGGTAAACTGACGAGTTCTGTCCCCTGGCTCGTACCTCGGCTAGATTGAGACAGATTGAGTCAGTCTATTCCATCGGGAGTTTCGTAGAAAGAGATTTTTTTATTAGAATTTTATTAAAAGTTTATTTCGATTTTGCATAGAGTAAATAATCAAAGAATTGGGAATTTTTCATTGAAATACATTTCTTTTGCGTTTCTAAATTATCAATTGATCTATTTTTTAAACTTCCGGTGAGCAGATTTTTGGCTATCAATATAGAAGGAAAAATCGGACAGCTTACCGTTAGAAGGACTTCGTCCTTTATTATCGTGTGTGCCGTTTTATAGACGTCATATTAGAATATCAGATAACCAAATAAAATTCAAGGAATTCTGCGTGTCTTGAAATAAATTTCATAAAAATCTGCCCAGAGATAGCTTTAAAATATTGTTTTGAAAAAAATGTGGTTTTATATGAATAGTAAATAATTGAATGTGACGAATACTTATGTCCATGGACTGTACATTTTTAATACACAATAAGGACGACAAACGTACATTTTCATTCCACAGGTGTGTTAAGGCTGTTTCTAAGATTGCAAGCAATAAAAAGGGGGGGGGGGGGGGGGGGGGGGGGTCAGGTATGTAATACAAATTAATGAGTAAAACATAACAATATTTGATGCATATTGCAACCAGTTATTTATACATGTTCGAAAGTGAAAATGTTTCAACTTTGTGCGAGTCAACGTGGATTTCTGTTGATAAAATGATGGTCACGTGACTACAATCAGTGCCTTAACTAATTTCGAAAAGTTCTAGTATTTAGAGTGAAAGTTGAATTAAAAACTGGATATTTTCTGAAAGATTTTTTGTTTTTGTTTAAGAAAAGTGCTACGAGAGCTACTATACAGCCAACAATGCAGATTAAGACAAGATAAAACGCGGAAAATTGACGATTCCTGTTGACCAATGGTGTAAAATTGTAAATCATCGTCTTCTGTCAAGTTTTTCATTGGTCTCGTAGCAAAATCATATATCTTTATTAACTGCTCTTTATTAATATGTTTTCAACTGTGAATTTATTGACGCGTATATTCTAGAACTTTCATGTCGAAGTGTACGTACTCAATATTTAATCAATTTCGAAAACAATAAAACACTCAAGTGATCCGGCGCACCGATAAAGGGAGGTAACAATATTTGTTAACTCTATCGGCGGCAAATATGAAAACAATATAATTTTTTGCTTCATTTAATTAAAGTAAACTAAATTTGTCGTCGATTCGATAATTAATCAATTGTTTATTTCATATATAAAAAAAAAGTTTTCTGTGAAGTGATTGCTAATCAATTGTAAAATGGTGTAATTATCCATGTCAACTTCTATCACTATCAGTATCACACAATCGTGTACCTGGTCCTGGGCGTCATGTACAAAACAAAATATTGAATATCCATGTATTACTTATTCATGAATCAGAGACATATAACACAATTATGTCTCTGCATGTATTGGGTATATCAGTAGATGTTCATATTGAATTATTCGACAACTCTCTGTTAAAATAAGTTGTTAAATTATATTTTGAGTTGAAATACTTTGAAAAAAATGGCAAAATTGATATATTTGCAAACATAGTGAATATCTGAGTGTGCATGGTGTAATGATAGATTTGTTTCTTTTGTTCCCCTCACATCTCTTTTTTACAAAATAAAATGTTACTTTTTTATAATGGCCTACAGATGAAGTGAAAAAAAAACCCAGATAACACTCGTAACCCTCAAGTCTATTTTCTATTCCTGTAAATTTTCATATCTAGAACTTGAACCGGATGAAACTGATGGAATATTTAAATTTATTAAATCTTAATTAAATAAAAATGAATCTTGGGTTACATTGTTTTGTATATGTTTTGTGAATCTGGGGAAAGCTACTCTACTCGGGGCCGTCTTAACAGCATTATAGGACCCCGGGCATAGCAGTACACCGAGACGGCTACCTATACAACCATTCGCAGGAATATAAATGTAAATGTCGATTAAATTAAATATATAGTTATTGTATAGGTACTTCCAAAAAAAATCAGTGTTTAAACATTAAAAAACATGCCACACACAGCATACAAAGATTAGCATATGATCCCTATGCTCATGGGGCCCCCGGGCAACGGATCAGCGTGCCCATGCGTTAATATGGCACTGAGTCTACTGATACATTTTTAGTATATCTGTATATCTACATATATATGGTTCAATGTTATGTATGTAATCTTGTTTTCGTTATGTGTGTATGCTAGGTTAAATAAACTTGAAGAAAGGGGCAATGAAATACAGCGGTACATGTACCTTTACACTAAGTGTTTTCCTCCATTAAATAGCACAGGGGCTAGGTGCGTCCGAAAAAAAAAAATACTATATAATATTACAAGGAGGCGAACTCACTTGCTTCCATTTTTTTAAGTCGTCGTGTTAAATTGATCGTAACTTCGGAACGCCTTAATATTTTCAAAAAATGTTTTCACCAGTCGAAAGTCAAGTAATTTTCCGTTCCAAAGAGACCCCAATTGTTAGTGTAGGCCTCCGAACTGCTGAGGTATCATACACGAACCAAAACTAAACGGCGTGAAAATCCGAAGTCGTACAGCTGTTGGGTTGACCACTTCCCATCTGTGTACATACTTTCCCATGCGTAAACGAGTCATTTTTACTAGCTAAATACTTTCATCCATTCAAATTACGTTAAAATTCCTTACCTTTCGCCAATTTATATGCCCTTTAAATCTGTTTTTGAAAGAAATCCCCTCTGCATCCTTCACAAACGCCATAGACTTGAAAATTGAGAGTTCTAACGGGCTTTTTGATTGGCTGAACAATCTGTTTCAGCCAATCAAAGACCCGTTAGAACTCTTTTAAATCCAATTTAAAGCCCTAAGGAACCGACCATTTAACTTGAAGGGCGTGGGGGGGGGGGGGGGGGGGGTATGGTTTTTTGTTTCGTTCAGAAATTTTTTTCGCACAACACAAGAGTTAGAATATTTTTTTTTTTGTCGCGCAAAGCGCAATTTTTTTTCCATAATTCCACATTAGGTTATATGAAAAAACTCTGAATCAGATTATTTTTTTTCCCTCCATCAAAATCTGAATATTTCTTTCAGCAACATTGGGAATCAGAATATTTTTTTTAGAAAAAAAACATAACCCCCCCCCCCCCTCCTTCAAGTTGAATGGTCGTTCCCTTAGGGCTTTAAATTGGATAGATCCCCCAGGTTTGCTATGAATTTGGTTTATCTACCACAAGCGTCATCAAATCATAACAGTTCAACTAAAAATTGCCATTTTTAATGGAAAAAAGACTATCATTAAATGTTGAGGAAAATCAGCCAAATGGCTAGCCTGTGCTATTTTTAGAAACAGGTTAAGGTACTAAATTAGATAGATCCCATCCAGGTTTGCTATGAATTTGGTTTATCTATCACAAACGCCATCGAATCATAACAATTCAACTAAGAATTGCCATTTTTTTATGAATAAAGACTATCATGAAATGTTGAGGAAAATCAGCCAATGGCTAGCCTGTGCTATTTTTAGAAACATTTTATGAGGTTAAATTGGAAAGGTCCCACCCAAATTCGCTTTGTATTTTGTTTATTGGTAATAAAGGTCATTAAATCATGAATGTCATTTAGAATAAAATTATGGCAACATAATGTAAACTCAATTTGAAAAACGCAAGAAAAGCAAAAATTTCCAATTTGCAAATTTCGGAAAATTTCCCATTCTTGACCCAGATTTACCAATGGAAAATGATATTGTGTAACAAAATGGTTTTTGTAGAAAGAAAGCTTAACATATATTTAACTAACATGTATAGATAAAATTCCTTCATTTACAGCCAGTTTTATTCTTATAACATGGAAAAACAGAATATTTTGCCCTGAATAATGCCCTCTCTAGGACCAAATTTTAGGAGGTATGGTTGCCATGGCAACGGATCGTAATTTTTGAAATTTTATTTTCTTAAGTTGTTAAACTTGGTCAGGTAAGTGATCTGACAACATAACACCAATATCTGAAGACATGCATTTCCAGCCCACTGTATAGCTATTGAAGTCCTTACAGAGAATGGGTATTAAGTCGTAAGAAAAGAGTTTTATTATGAACATATTAAGAAATACAACGGACGTTTACAAGCCATATTGGCATGTATCTTGGTGTAGCCTATACAAGGTGTACATGATGTTTGGTTACTCACACTGCAACACTGATGAACTTCATTTCAACATTTTAAAGTACCTGTATTTTGGGAAATACTACCTCTAAGTGAACAAAATAGAATGATAAAGACACCGTCTCCAAATACAAAATTTTGAATCATGAATATATTTAGGTCTATCTATATTTAAACAATCTTCAAATCTAAATCACACTCTTTAAAATTAATTGGTACAAAATTATACATATAATATATTCCTTCTTCGTGCAGTGTTATTAACTGTTAAAGATTCGACAACAAGCGGATTAATCATAGCATTTATTTTGGAAAGATTTTGAGCAGATGTATTATGAATGGCATAACTTATGATAAATAGTTAAATAAAGAAAATTTGCTGTTTCTTACTATTTTAAATTATTTTCGACAGATTTTGGTAGCACTCAACTATTTTGTACAATCAGACTGGCGGACCATGGTACAAAACCTGGAACTGCCATACAATGTAAAACTAAAGGCTCAAGTTGTCACCGACAGAGTTCTGTCAGGGTTTAAAGTGTGATTCGTGCTGCTCAATCTTCAGTTTTCTTTGTATTTTTTTCTTAGACCACTGTTTATCATTTTTTCCTTTTTCGATTGTCCATTGCATTGCATTCCGATAACTCTTTTGGTAAAAAAACTGTTCTTATCTGTTGACATATTCACGCACCACTATACTATCTCAATTATCAAATTTATTTCATTGTAGTATATATGCCACATTATTTTTTGTGGGTTTATTCCATTATAATGCAGGTATAAACGTTATTTATAACTTTAGTTAGCTGCATGTTATTGAAATGAACAGTCAAACGATTTGAATTACAATTTCAGAAATGCTACGAAAAAATCGGGAATTTGCATAAAACCCAGCGTTCTATACAATAAAAAAAACATAAATAAAATGTAAACGTACGGACTACTGGGTTTGGTGTTTAACACCACTTTCAACAAATTTCAGTTATATCGTGGGGGTCAGTTTTATTGGTGGAGGAAAACGGTGTGCACAGAGAAAAACACGGATCTACCACAAATCACTGGCAAACTTTATAACATAATGTTGTATCGCCTGGGCGAGATTCGAACGCATAACGTTATTGGTGATAGGTACTGATTGCATAGGTAGTTGTAAATCCAGCTACCAAACGATCACGTCCACGAAGGCCCCTAACGGACTACTGAGTTAAATATTGTAGGGAAGGTCAATTAAGATTTCCTTTCCTTAAACTGGATATATCATACAGATAAAGAATATATTTTGTTGGAAAATTTTGGAAAATAATCATCATTGTGTTCCCTTTGGATTGTTTATTACAAACATAAATTTATTATTGCCATTAAATTTTTTTATCATTAGCCGTTTTGAGATTTATTTTGAATAAGCTCCCCTTTAAATGAAATGAAGTACCAACTATGTTATTTGAAAAGGTGTCTAGATCGAGATTGGAACAAAAATTCTGCTTCAGAGTGCATTTTTTTTTCAGTTACAAAAATGTAGCATCGAAATCTTTTTGATAAGAGTTAAATACACCCTTTTCCCCTAATGCTAATGTAAGAAATGAAATGTGATACGATGGCCCCGTCGCGGAAAACACGACGGAACAGGTAAACTGAAATTTTTCATTCGCGGTGGTATCATCGTGGAAGGGATTAACTTTTATTATACGTGTGTTTTTTCCACTATATAGCGTGGAAATCATCGTGGAAAAGATTAATATATGTGTTTTGAACACGATATAGCGTGGACATCATCGTGGAAGAGATTAATATATGTGTGGTGAACACGACATATTAATCTTTTCCACGATGATTTCCACGCTATATCGTGGAACATATTTTTAAAAGGTTTAATATGCCTAACATTAATATTTATTTGGAATGTATAAGCTTCCTAAAATTATATACACGAGAGTCTTTACAGTCTGCATTGTCATATATGTCACAATGAAGCTTAGAAATTAATTATGGGACAAACAGATAATTATTTGTACAGAATATATGATTTTGTTCATCATAAATGGTATTGTCATTAATTTACCGAAGTGTATGAAAATTGGGCTTTTCAAAAATAGAGTTCTATTCCTTATTTTGTAAGTTTATATAAAAAGGGAAACGTTTTACGTTTTCTTATCAATTTGGCGTAGTATAATAGAAAAAAAAATTGTAGCGGTGATCGTCGGTTGTAAGTCCATTTGAATTGGAAAGGAGACCCTTTACGTTCACACTATACCAATACACTTACAGACAATAACAATGTATATGGAGAGAAAGTAGGGAAAAAAGCCATGGATGAAAAGTCACAGGAAAAGAAGTCACAAGAAAAAAGTCACAGGAAAAAAACTCGCATATATAATGTCATCTTTCAGATAATTAAAGTTGTTTGTAAAAATTATTTCAATGCCTTAATCTTTAATTTGTTTATACTGTAATTAATATATTCTTCCTGAATAGAGACCCAGTTGTTTATTTAGTACATGTATTTAATTCATAAATGACTCAAACCATAATGATTTAAATGGAAAGGGGTAATTTGACTTTCCCTTTGTAAGATTGTTCGGAGTTCGGTAATTTTGTTATTACCCTTATTTATAAAAAGAAGCCACTTGATTGCTATTGTCATAATGTTTATACACAGACATACATAGGTCATTTTTAATAGTTAAGAATACAATTATGAAAGAAATTGTTGAACATCAACATATGGTGAAACCATACCTGGTGTGTTCCATGCCCTAGTCAATTCAGAGCAAAATGTATGGTTTCTTTCACTTTTTGTATAAAAGGAAACAGTTAACTTTCACTATCATTAAACGAAAATGGAGAAAATACCAAGCAACAGAGGTGGTACCAAGCTGTGTTACCAGGGGTACATGTATACCAAACATGCTACCAGGAAGACCAATCAGTGGTGGAAGTGTGTTAAACGGTCAAGCATAGGATGCAGAGGAAACCTTAGCACTACACTTCAGAATGAAAATCCAGTTCCTGGGCAGCCACACAATCACGCTCCCAGTGATACAAGCATCAAGTACTCAAAAACCAGAAATGCCATGAAAGACCAGGCAACCAACATCAGAGACAAACCCAGCCAGATCTTTGCCCAGGTTGTGTCCCAGTGTGACGACAATGTCCAAGCCTTGCTGCCCCGTGAAGAAAACTCCAAACGCACAATTCGATACCAGCGTCCAACTCCTCCAGTCCCAGCCACCTATGCAGATGTCAGATTGCCTGAGTACACAACAACAACCAACAGTTCCTGCAATACGACAACGGCCAGAATGCAGAAAACAGAATGTTAGTCTTCTACTCACCAGAGAGTTTGGAAAGATTAGCCAATGCCCAGACCTTCTTCACCTTCATGGACGGTACCTTCTCTACTTCCGCACCCATTTAAACAGCTATACACCATCCGGGTTCCATTCAAAGATGTAACAGGCACTGCAATATATGCGTTCCTGCCAAATAAATGTCAAGATACTTACAGGGAACTCTTCCAGTCTATTGTTTAAACTGCCATGCCAGCAACCTACATTTCAATGTCCAGACTTTGAAGATGCAGTTCTTCGTGCAGTTACAGCTGTATTTGGTCGCCACACCAACCACCAGGGCTGTGTCTACCACCTGACACAAGCATCATGGCGACAGATACAGCAGCTTGGTTTGGTGCCTCTCTACAAGAACGACGACGACTTCAGAGTGTTCTGTGGTATGATGGATGGTCTTACCTTTTTACCAGTACCTGATTTGACCAATGGTATTCATCTGCTTAGAACACTATGCCCTGATGACCCACCAGAGGCAGCTGAGCTCCTAGATTACTTTGATTCAACTTACATCAGTGGTAGACTTAAGACAGCAGAATCCAGCACAAAATTAAGCAGTCCGTCTGGTCTTAACACGTAGCCCACCTATGTTTCCACCAGCCATTTGGAACGTACATGATGCCACATTCAACGGTGATGCCAGAACCAACAACATGTGCGAGGGCTGGAACAACAATTTCTTCAACCTGGTAGGACATGCCCATCCGTCTATATGGCGTGTCATCGAGTGGTGTCAAAAGGAAGAAGCTACTGTCCGTACTATTATCCAGCATGATGCCGTCGGTAATCCACCAGCTAAGCGTACTCAACAGAGACATATTCAGCTGCAGGAGCGTTTACAGAACCTATGCAGAGACCTCACTACTGGCCAGAAGACCATTGCCGAGTACTTGTGTGGAGTTGGGTGGAACATCAGACTCAATCACCAATATTAGTGCTTAAGAGACAATTGACATTATGAACATTTACAATTTTAAACTGGAAATATTCAATGTTTGTATGTTCATCATTATATCGTTGATTTGATATATTTCATATGTTATTTGTTATATGACTCCAATCATTGATGTGATTAATTAAATGTAAATGCTAATTCATTGTTTTTTTTATATTATTTTCTAATTAGAAAGAGTTAGATGGGTGAATATCAATGAGTCAAATTTTGGTTCTCATATATCAAGGTCTCATTAAGAATCATTCCTTTATAATTAGAAAGAGTTGGGATTGAATACATAGACATCAATCGAATTTGGTTCTCAATCAAGGTCTTGAATAAATATCAAAACAAAAACAAGACAAAAAACACACAAACATATAAAGAAAAAACAAAACAAAACGTCAAAAACAAAAACAAAGCAAAAATAATTTTACACACTGACTTTTCGGGGTATAGTAAATGTGGAAAAAAATTATTGTGACTTTTTTTTCTGTGACTTTTTTTCTACCGATGCAACACATACTTGCAATATTATATTGAAAACAGACACTTTATCAATATTAATTCCATACAGTCAATGATAAGCAATAAATCGAGAACGTAAAATTTTCCAAGAAAAAAGGAAAACAATTCGGTTTATTTTTTTTATGAACGGATTTCGCTATACAGTTGCGATGTTGTTGAACGCAGACCTAATTTAGTGATTTCTACCTCACATGGCTTATTGAATTTGCAGGAAACTATGCCATCGGCAATATCCAGGTTTGTTATGCTGATGCTCTGCCAGTTTCCATCGTTGAACGTTCATGATTCTGCTGTCCGCACCAAATATTTATATTTGAAATTCATATGAAAGGAAAAAAAGAAATAGAAAAGATAAATGCATATTAATATGTTGCTTTATTGTGGAGCCAAGTAACTGACATGAGAATTTTAATTTTGTTTATACCAAATAGTTTACGGAGCCCGTTTTCTGACATGATTTGTTTTTTTTTTATTTCGTTTATAGAATTTTTTTTAATTTAGTTTATGCGAAATACTATTTCGTATAACGTCATAAAAATATTTATCATGTCAGTTAACGGGCTCTGTACTTTATTGTTACTCATCAAAAAAGAATAAATTCTATTTAAGAAAGAAGCGTCTTTTAATTTCATAATATTAATGTTTTAAAAGATTCAGATTCAATATTTTATTAAAGTCTCACCACTTGTAATACATATAATACACAATCATCACAATATATACATTAAAACAGAAGTTTTATAGATAAAATACAAGTGCCATTCTCTAAAGAATTATGAGAGACTATATAAATTTCAATAAATCAAAACTTTAAATCATGTCTATAAAACATTTCAGTTCTATAAAAACTTAACTATCAATCAAGAATATAAAAAAACTATTTCTTCTACCTAAAATATTAAAAAGAAACCATCATAAAGAAAGATGATTAAAAAGTTGTCATGCGGTGAAAAATTTATCCAATTACGAATTATACCTCATAATTTGGTCTTAATTTATGGTACTAGGATGTGCTTTGCAAAGCTTTGATCTTTTTATCTAAGACATCAACATATATGGCTTGCATCCGGGATATGTACAATAAAAGATGAACACAGGATTTACACAGACATCCTGTTCTTTGTATTTGATCTTGATCTATTTTATTAGGTTTAAATAAAATACTTTTACTTTTGTATGAACAATTATTTATATACACGACTATATGGTTTAAAAGGAATATATTGCTTGTTTCTATTTTAAGCTTCTCTTATTATTTGTTATGTTAATTTGTCAAGTACACACATGTGCTTACCAAGAAGCTAATTGTATTGAAAGTAATAATTTTTTGATTAGAATAACGAAAAATCCAAATATCTTTTGAAAGTGAACTATAGATTTTTGAACTGCAAAATAAACGAGAGTTTCATTTAGAATTAGAAGTGCTAACTAAATATGTCACAGTAATGCCTCTTATTGTTTTGGCTGAGGCTGCACCCGGATGGAATTTTATATTTTGGTCCTATTTTGTTGTCATTTTTCGGGTGGGAGTAGATGTACTTTATAGAAGAGTCATCAGTACGTCATGTATCTTACCTGTAAAATCTTTCTCTCAGCCACGTGTACTTTAGACGAACCTGACAAGCATTTCTCTCATAAATTATTGTTATATTTTGCATTTTTTGTAAAATGGGTAAAAAGTCTGACTTATCTCAAGTTTGTAAAAAAGTTGTTTGCCTTTTATAGTAAGGAAAAGGCAACGAAGAGGCCAATTGTCTCATTTGATAGGGTATATCAAGACATCTAAAGCTTTGGGTGTGTCTTACACTTCAGTGCACCGTATTATGAATAGTAAGAGGCCTTGTAAGTCAAATAGACCCAAAGAAAGAGCTGAATTTTTTGACGACTTTGATCATTGTGTTATTAAAAGAACAATTCACGGTTTATATTCACGGAAAATTGCTCCGACCGTCTCAATAATATATAAGGAAATAAAAGATTCTATTAAAATATCAAAGTCTAAGCTTACTCTAACTCTCATTGATCTTGGATATACTTATAAAAAATAGGTGATAATCGAAGAGTTCTGTACGATCAAGTGTTTATTATTAATTATAGGTGTAATTATCTAAGAAAGATCAAATCTTTTAGGGAAGCAGGGTATGATATCGTGTACATGGATGAAACATGGGTTAACCAAAATCACTGCACAGATTATATGTGGCTTCCGAATGATAGGTCTGATGCACCAAAAATACCCTCGGGTAAACGCAAACGTTTGATTGTTTTGCATGCAGGTACGCGAAGTGAGGATTGACGGCTGCGATTTAGTGTTTCTGGCCAAATCAAAGGATGGTGACCATCACCAGGAGATGAATAGTGTTGTCTTTCTTGAGTGGTTTGAAAATCAATTGATGGCTGCTCTGAAGATCAATCTGTTTCATCAATAGATCAATATGTACATGTATAACATGTTCAGCATCTTACCTTGATGCCCATTTATCATACCCTTAATATATCACCAAGATGATTGAATGCATAACAATGAACTTAGCTCAGTGCAGAGACAGTTAATATGATACTCAGCTACTGAACTACATTTGTAAATCCAATGAAAATGCTGAATATTGACCATCTTCTAAAATTATTATTAATGTAAGATGCTGTATACATTGTATATGCCTACACAATATATTGTCAAAACATACAATGATTAAATAACACTTAAGTTTATTTGACCTGTCTATTAGTACTCAAAATCACACAATTTCAGGATAAATTCATTCTACAATCGGGTTTTATATAAACAATTTTTTTTAGAATTAACACTAACAGTACACTGTACAATGTATGCATAACCAGGTATGTCTTCTAAGAAAAAAACGTAATATCGGTATCAATGCTTATACAATTTGATCAATGCAATTTTTAATTATGTAAAGGTTTAATTTTACTGAACATGTTTTGGCATAACTAAATAAACTACAATATGTATATTAAAAGGAATTGAGCATCTGTCTTAATATATGTCTCAATAAAAATTTCTTTGATCAAAATGTGATATTGTAGCACAACCAGATCACCCACCTTTAATTAAAAATTGGATTTAAATTACAATGTACATAATAAAGTTTCACTTCAGGTTTTGGTTTTATGTAATAACTGTTAGTTGGTAAAAAGACAAACTGGATTTAGAGAATAACTAACTGGTGTCAGATCAGTTTTCGCCCTTGTTTATTTGATCAAATCTGTTATGTGCAAATTAATTTTGATAAAAAAAAATTCAGAAGCTTAAATGTTTATGAAATTGAAGTCATCCTCCCCAGTAACTTGGCAGAAGATTTGTTTGAGGGAAAACAAACCTCTGAAAAGGGATGTTATTCTCTGATAATACATACATACTTTTTGGTTGTCGATTATTAGTATGCATTGAGAATTGGTCCTGCACAAGTTGTCAGAATGGACAATTTGCCTTTCCAAGCCAAGGTGTTATGGAGATTGTATGTTACTTGTAAAGAAAACAAATGTAAATTCTAAAAATAAACAGGACCCCCAACCTATCAAGATATTTTTTGTATAAAGATTCAAACGTTTTTTAATGGTTTTCATCATTATAGTCCTTATATTGATTATTTCTCTATAAATTGTGTTCCACAACTTGCAAAAAAAGGGTGTGGTGGTGACTGATTCACCTGTGCCTGTGGCAAAAATAGATACTGCATGCAAATCAAACATCTCGATCTTAAAAAAAAAGATCACGAAAATGTTGGTATTGACATGATAGAGTTCTAGGCTTATGTATCTTATTTTGATTCTCCATGTGCTTTCTTCAAGTTCGGTAGGTATAGTATACGACCCCCTTTTTTCAGTATACATGTGCTTCAGGAGATTGTCATTATTAATTTAAACTAAGGTTTACCTCTCAGCATCATTTGTCTGCAACTGACAATGTGTACATTTTCCTTTTTTTGTGAAATTCTGCTACATAAGTATCATATTGATAGTAAACAGGTGCGTGTGTATCATTCTCGTATTTGTCAACAAACAAGCTTTTTGGCGATGGCGATTTCCAAATATGGGCATTGAAGGGGTGGAGCTTCGCAAGACTGACAAGCGCCAACAATCATATATTACAATCGACGTATTCAAAATAATGATATATTCACAATCTGGATAGTCAATAAATATATATGTTAATCTTACTGTCACAAAACGAACAAGGAATAAGTGCATTAGATCTGCAGAAACACATTTTTCCTTCGGGTAGTTCATCCATGAAGAGTACGTTTCCATGGATGCAACGTCATTACGTAAACTATTACAAAGGGGAGCAACTGTATGAAACAAACCGACGTGAAACAGCCTTAACACACCCGCGTCATGGTCGTTATGTTCTTAAATGATTTTTGAAATTATTTCCCAATCTTAATCATTCTCATTAGTCATTATTCTAATTTAATCTGTTGTTTTTTGTTTGTTTTCCAAGAAGAAGACAAAAAGGACTAGACACTATTTTGGGTTGGCTTCAGGTTACTTTATGTCTTCCATTTACATGTCTTTACGTTTTTATTACCGTGGTTTGATGTCCGCTTTAAAAACGATATTCAGTTCGTCTTTACTCCCATTTGTTTTGTAGATGGTTCATGTTTTATTTATGTTATATGTATTTATTTATGTGTACTGATGTCTAACAAGATTTCCATATCACATGACGTTCTTGTCGTTTAACAGTAATACGGCGGGTGTCACTAGTGGAGCAGGAACTGTTGGCCCTTCTGGGGCAGCTGAATTCATCTGTGTTTTGTGGGGTTCGTGTTGCTCTTGTAGAACATTGTTTGTCCTTTTGTCCTGTTACTTTTGGCCATTTAGAAAAGTACTGTCTGTCCTTCTTCGATTTACGGCTTCTGATTTCACCCTTGGTATCTTCACACTTTTCTTAAAGAAATTAATGAATTTTAATCAAAATGAATTTAAATACAAACAAAAACTAATCATTCATCATTTTCTATTATTTTTTTATATGTTTTACAACTGGTATAAGTGCTATATGATATATAAAGATAGGGGGTTAAACCATAAACACATAATGAATATTCAATTATGAAATTTAACAATTAATATCTCCATACTATGATAAACAATATACAAAATGTATATGCAATGTCTTATTGAAATAAACAGAAATAGTCGTTTTGTCTGGAATTTTGCATACAATTTGTCAATAATTTGTCTGTCTTGTTTATAAAAAGTCGTTTTTACCCAGAATAAATCCTCGCCAATCATTTTTGTAATTCTTAAAACCTTTCATTATATATATATATACCAGATGGGGGTTGTCTATTTATTTGATATACGTAATGCTTGCAAATGACTTATTCTAGAGTCTGCACTTTGTAAAATTAAAATGCAATTGCTCGGGTAATATAATGTTCAGTTAAGTAGTAGATGGTATCTGTGTAGGATATCAGATACATTTCTTATTCAAATAACATTACTGACGAGAGATAAGAAACAAAAGTTTAACAATCGAAAAGAGATCCAATATTATACAAACGTTAGAGAAAACCGAAGGGGAAACCAGTAATAGACAATCCAGAAGCACAGGCCACATTGGGTACCAGACAAAGAACGAAGACAAATAGAACAATCGCCTTTACTGTTTTAGTCCTTTTTACTTTTATGTTCCATTCGACTCCCAACGCTTGTGGCGTGGTGTACTCTATACAACATTATGTGATAAATATAACTGAAATATTGTTGAAAGTGGAAGTAAAAATTGACGATTGAACTGATCTCAGATGTGTACCCATTAAATAAATGTGTAATCAGAATACCCATCCACTTTTACCGAGATCAGATTTGACCGTATTTATAAACTGCATCTTCGCGTCGGATGTTACGTCAAGCACAAAAAAAAAAAAAGAAGAAAAAAGAACCAAGTGGTTTTATCATTAGAATACCTTCACCTTGATTAAATAATAATATGGAAAATAAAGAAATTTCTGATGTATTGTTTTTGTTGTTGTTGTTAAGTTGACTTGGTAGGCCCTTTTTGTACGCAGTGTGTATAATACAGCAAAACCTTTCTAAACCGAATCTCATTGAGACCAGCTTTTGTGTTCGGAATAAACAGATGTTCGATTTATACAAGATCCCGTTTTTATTGAGGGTTCGGATTAGACATGTGCAACTATGCATATATCTCGTAGGATAAGTAACTGGCATCAGATGAAAGTGACATGAAACATCGAAATCCCAACAGGGAGCTATCATTATTACATGATGTTCTGTGTTTCAATGGATATAGCTGATTAAAATTGTCATTATTAAACATTGAAAAAAACAAGATAATTAATGCCTCCTCACATTGGTATGAGCTAAAGCAATATGCATACAGATTCAGACAGTTTTAGTAAATAAATTCGATGCTTATTTCATGTCTGTAATTGCATTTGGTCATTATGATTTAAGGGGAGCCACCTGTTTAGATTTGTGTAATTGTTTTTTACTTGGAACTTCAGCTTAGACATATTTATTCATTTAATATACAGAGACGTGCCAAAAGTATTCGGTCACTGTAATTTTTTACTATATATTTCATATAAAACCACAATTTTTGAAAACATTATTCCAAAGTCAATTCTTGTTCGATTTTGATGAAATTTTTACCAACAGAAGCGAGTACGTACGTAGTTTTCTGTGATTATTTTAAAATATTTTTTGGGAGCACAGATTTTAAATGTTCATGATTTAAACACAAACTTAAATTATTCAAATGTACTATCATTGTATTGTATTTTTGACCTTCAAAATTTAGTTATGCTAAAATTACAGTGTAAAACTACATTTAATCCTGTTTTTGTTGGTAAAAAAATCATTAAAATCGAACTAGAGTCGACTTTGGAATAATGTTTTTTAAAAATGTGGTTTTACATGAAATATATAGTAAAAAATCATTAAAATCGAACTAGAGTCGACTTTGGAATAATGTTTTTTAAAAATGTGGTTTTACATGAAATATATAGTAAAAAATCACAGTGACCGAATACTTTTGGCACGTCTCTGTACATGTTACAATACAATGAAAAACCAAATAAGACACACCCGTGTATAAAATACATATTGTAGGACTCGGAAACAAGGTAATTATGGCAGATACTAATCCGTCTGCTAGAACATGAATCTTGATACAAGTGGTATATATTCTGACTTTGGGATTCCCATATGCTTTATCTGTAGCTTAGACGATTGGTATGTAATGAGCCGCAATGCTATTATTGTTATCGTGTTTGTCTTGAGTGCGGAATAACGTGGATTAAGTCCCCGACGGGGCAATCCCAAAGACTAAAAATTAGTATTCGCCACTTGCCTTTCAAGCTAACTATGAAGCAGTGAGGAATACAAGGAAATACTGGATAGATCGGAGCCAGAACAATGTGTTCCAGTAGACTGTTCGCTCGGAGAGGTGGTAATATAAAAATGAAGCTGTCACAAGAGAAGTTTGAATATACCAAAATACAATGACCAAAGGAAAAAGGACAAAAGGACAAATAAAAATCAACAAAACGCTACGCGAGAGCTAAAGATCGTGAAACACGAACACCACTTTTATTAGTATTTTCTAAAAATGCGTTATTTGTAATTTTGAAGTATTTTGAAAATATATATTAACTTTTTAATGAAAAACGTGCCAGACTGAATTAATAGAGAATTAAATCGGAGAGACGGAACGATAAAAGGTAAATGTCCATGATCGTACATGTAAGATAGATGAAATTACACCAGTACCTACCATCACTGAAGATGTGAGTTTAGTCCCTTCCGTGGCGATGGTACTCGATATAACTTTATATGAAAAAAACCGATGACAGTGACTTTTGGCATGTCATCGGGTTTCTCCGTATTCTTCCTACACCACACTCAGTGCCGGATTTACCATTGTGCTTAGGTGTGCTCAAGCACATGGCCCCAGGTAATATATAATAGCTTCGAGTTTGTGTCACACGCAGTGTACATGTCTGACCTAATATAATATTTAAACTATTCCTAAATTTCCTGAGCTTGTGTGCATGATTGCCTGTGTAGGACTACGGGTCTACCTCCTTTAGGGCCCAAGTAAGGGGACTCATAACTTAACTAGCACAGGGCCTCATTTGTCCTAAATCCGGCACTGACCACACTATTAACTAATACAACCACTCTAAGTAGACAGATCAGCACACTCTACTTAAAGTGCACCCAAAGAACGTATCAGTTATTCATCCCTGTACTTTTAGATACTGAAATCAGTAATTAATGGGTTTCTGTGGATTTTTTGCTTGTGTTTTTGCCTATATTTTATCGTTTCCTTCACACAACCTTGATAACACTTTATTACTTCAAAAAGATCGCGCTTCATTAAAATATTAATTGTTTTCACGTTGATATTAAACGAGTTACTTTTATCGGAATCTACATAAAAAAGAACTTATTTGTTTTTACTTACGCTGGGTAAATTATTAACGTAATCATTACGATCTTAATGATATACTCACTTATTGGCCTTTCACCGGTTAAAGGTCAATCTATCGAACGGAAGACGCAACGGTGAATCTTGGTTGAATACGAGATTTGTACTTGTATTCCACAACCATCCAATCAGAACATTGAATTAAGGGAAATACCCTAAACTTTTCTTCAAAAAGACCAAACTCATATCCTGGATGCAATGAGTTGATGTATTGAGTACAAATCAATCACACTAAAATTAATTTTATTATTAATTTGGAAGATGTCAGTCATTTAATAGCATCGAATGATATAGAAAAATACCACTGAAAAGAGGGTTTTTTTCATTTCTTGTTTTGCACACAATTTTTGTAAAAATCTTATATGGAAATATTATTTCATGCCTTTTGCCTTATTGTTTTGAATTCACTGCAATATAATCTAAGAGTGAAACTTTGTTGATTTTTACAGGGTGGATGATATAGCTATTAATTGGGTCACATATTGACTTCCATGAATTATTTCTTAATTTTACGCTCAATTAATATCTACCACAACTAGATCTTATCCTTTTTCCGGGTGAACCTTAGTATTCTCTCGGGCTTTTTTTTTTATTAATACCTATTACTGAACCCGATTATAAGATTTCGCCATTGGCGATTTTATTGGTTAATCTAAAGTTCACTTAGGTCAACCTTAATATTCTCTCGGGGGTTTACTTTATTATCTATTACCGAACCCGCTGATAAGATTTTGCCATTGGCGATTTGATTGGTTAATCTAAAGTTCATCTTGACACGATTTCAGAGAATACTTCATTATCAGGTTATATTATCTTATATTGGAATGTTGAAATGTCATGGCTATGGGTTTTCCGTTTAGTTGACACATTTAGGTCAATTCGAGTGTCAGAACTAATATCAAGATTATTGTTATTATATCACATACTTCAGTTTTTTTCTTTTTTAAACAAATAAAAATGTACCTTACATAATGATATTCATAATTTAAAGACAACATACCAGTGAGTAGGACATTATTAAATTTCCTGTCATAACATAATTACGATTTTTAGATTGGAATTTGGAACTGTTCTAACAGTGTGGTATTTTATGTATTTGCTTTTCATTTCATTATTAGCAAGCAAATATCAATAGCTACTAGGGGCCCGGGTGGCTCAATGAGTTAGGTAGTTGTAGGGGCCCGGGTGGCTCAATGAGTTAGGTAGTTGTAGGGGCCCGGGTGGCTCAAGGAGTTAGGTAGTTGTAGGGGCCCGGGTGGCTCAATGAGTTAGGTAGTTGTAGGGGCCCGGGTGGCTCAATGAGATAGGTAGTTGTAGGGGCCCGGGTGGCTCAATGAGATAGGTAGTTGTAGGGGCCCGGGTGGCTCAATGAGATAGGTAGTTGTAGGGGCCCGGGTGGCTCAATGAGATAGGTAGTTGTAGGGGCCCGGGTGGCTCAATGAGTTAGGTAGTTGTAGGGGCCCGGGTGGCTCAATGAGATAGGTAGTTGTAGGGGCCCGGGTGGCTCAATGAGTTAGGTAGTTGTAGGGGCCCGGGTGGCTCAATGAGATAGGTAGTTGTAGGGGCCCGGGTGGCTCAATGAGTTAGGTAGTTGTAGGGGCCCGGGTGGCTCAATGAGATAGGTAGTTGTAGGGGCCCGGGTGGCTCAATGAGATAGGTAGTTGTAGGGGCCCGGGTGGCTCAATGAGATAGGTAGTTGTAGGGGCCCGGGTGGCTCAATGAGATAGGTAGTTGTAGGGGCCCGGGTGGCTCAATGAGATAGGTAGTTGTAGGGGCCCGGGTGGTTCAATGAGTTAGGTAGTTGTATTACCTAACAACTCATCAAGCCTATCACCAATACGGCGTGGGTTCGCGCCCGGCTTTGTAAATTACAAAATATGATGCATTCGACTAGCAGTCGTAAGTGATAAAGTTTACCAGTTGTTTGCCCATGGTCGGTGGTTCTCTCCGAGTACTGTAACGTCGCGCACGATCTTGCGACTCAAAGCCATGTTGATGCTATTTTCTGATTTGAAAGCTATAATACTCCTTAGGGTATAAAAAGACATCATCAAAATGTATTCAATATTCATCGGGCATAGTAAAATAAAATTCTTTAGCACAAATTATGGCTATAAGTAATATATATTTAAACATATAGGTCCCGATTTTCTGGTCTTAACGTTAATTTTGGTGCGTTAGACGTAACAATACCAAGCGATTCTACATCGGAAAACAACAGCGATGTCAAAACTATTCAACAGATCCCCGTGAAAATTTGTCACAAGAAAGCACGCCATCAACAAATTGTTACGTAATAATCTAGTTGACGAACCATGCAAACTGACAATTCAAGATGGCCGTGTCTGCCGTGTGTTTGGTGCGTAATATTTGAGAAGTGTGGACAGACCTGTGCTTTAAAGGCTTTTCAAATTCAAGAAAGAGAAAGGTAAGCATTTAAGCAAAATATGAGCTGAAAGTTCATGTTCTTGGCTTTTTCTGTGCTATATATTAAAGGTATGTTCCTGTTCTGTACATCAGAATATTCAAAATAAGAGATCTAGCGAATTTGTCTTCAACGTCGTTTTTGACTCTGAATTGCGTGTCACTCGAGTTTTAAATCGATATAACTCATAATTCTTCGCATTTTCTGCATTAAAACAGACACAAGACAAAAGTTCAAATACTACTGATTCTGATTATTGTTCAAACGTATTGTAAACCCCAATCGAAAAAGAAATAAACCGTTTTTTCTAGGTCTAGCGAATTTGTCCACCTGGGTGATCTTGACGTTTTCGGTGAAAAAGAGTAACGTCTAATAGACATTTAAAAGTTTTCCTTGTATTTTTGTCCTGAAAGTTGTAAAGAAAAAAATGCTTTAAATGATATACGTACAATCGATACAGATTTGTGCTCATTATTAACCTCTAATAAAAATGCCGCGATATAATACTACTACATCATACATGTTACTCATGTATGTATCGTCAGTTACCCTAAATTCGTTAATACTGTAAATTCGTACAAATTTTCACGTGCGTCGTACGTGCTACAAAAATACATTTTTACGTCACATTCGCCGAAATTCAAATAGCATTGAAAAGAAAGAAATTAACTGTGTATTTCAAAAGAAGAAAATGCGTATCAAGCATGTTTATGATTATATATTTATCAAACATCTTAAAACCTACAGATTCTTTAGTTTACATCCATCGTTTTTCCATCAAACACATACTTAATTTCAAAATTTAAAATTATCAAGAAAGCTCAATTTTAGTCTCTTTACATCAATTATTTCAATGTTATTTTTACTAAGAAGTAGATACCAGGTTAACAGCATCTTTTCTTTTATTTGGTTTATTTCTTTTTATTTTAACTGAGGTTTGAAATAAATGTCCACAAGACAATTATCCAACAAACAAAATACAATCTCACATACAGAGAGGTGGAAAATACATGTACTGATATTTGGAATCAATATCCATAAGACAACGACCCAACAAAAAAGCAAAATACAAAAAAAAATCCTATAAAGAGAACACTGGCAGTATTACTTTACTCTGCAGGGCGTTCTGTAATGTGTCTTGATTTATGCCACTTTTGACGTTACGCCACTGATCACCAATATCGTGTGTAACGTCTCCGGCTTCCTCCACCACTGAAATATTGCTGAAAGTGGCGTTAAAACACCAAAAAATCAAAAATCAATCAATAGCTACTATGAATCTATGGAAGTTGGGTGTGCGTTGGTGTGCGAGATGGGCTCGACTTGTACCTTTAAAGTTAAAACTATTTTCAGGAATTCATCAGCGATATCATGGCGACCAGGATTACTGATGTATATCCGAGATGAACCCTTAATTATCGATAAGTACATAAGTAAACATAACTTGTCCTAATACTTGTCAATTATCAAGTTTATTGTTTATACCTTTTACTCGTGATGATATCAAAGGTGAAGGTCAACAATTTCACCAATATAAAATACCCACTTACCATTGAACACAAAAAGTCTACGACAAATGTCTATAGGTATCCAAACCAGGCACGGATATGTGGCGGGGTCAACACGTTTAATGGGAATATACTTAGGATTAAACAACAATCAGTCAACCATATCAGGCTTCAAAATAGGTAATAATTTAGATTATTGCAAGAAAAGTTTGTAGAAAATAAAGAGATAATCAGAAGCCGTAAATCAAAGAACAGAAAATATCAAGACCAAAAGAAAATAAAGAGCTAATCAGAAGCCGTAAATCAAAGAACAGAAAATATCACGACCAAAAGAAAATAAAGAGCTAATCAGAAGCCGTAAATCAAAGAACAGAAAATATCAAGACCAAAAGAAAATAAAGAGCTTATCAGAAGCCGTAAATCAAAGAACAGAAAATATCAAGACCAAAAGAAAATAAAGAGCTTATCAGAAGCCGTAAATCAAAGAACAGAAAATATCAAGACCAAAAGAAAATAAAGAGCTAATCAGAAGCCGTAAATCAAAGAACAGAAAATATCACGACCAAAAGAAAATAAAGAGCTAATCAGAAGCCGTAATTCAAAGAACAGAAAATATCACGACCAAAAGAAAATAAAGAGCTAATCAGAAGCCGTAAATCAAAGAACAGAAAATATCAAGACCAAAAGAAAATAAAGAGCTAATCAGAAGCCGTAAATCAAAGAACAGAAAATATCACGACTAAAAGAAAATAAAGAGCTTATCAGAAGCCGTAAATCAAAGAACAGAAAATATCAAGACCAAAAGAAAATAAAGAGCTAATCAGAAGCCGTAAATCAAAGAGCAAAAAATATCAAGACCAAAAGAAAATAAAGAGCTAATCAGAAGCCGTAAATCAAAGAACAGAAAATATCACGCCTAAAAGAAAATAAAGAGCTAATCAGAAGCCGTAAATCAAAGAACAGAAAATATCAAGACCAAAAGAAAATAAAGAGGTAATCAGAAGCCGTAAATCAAAGAACAGAAAATATCACGACTAAAAGAAAATAAAGAGCTAATCAGAAGCCGTAAATCAAAGAACAGAAAATATCACGACTAAAAGAAAATAAAGAGCTAATCAGAAGCCGTAAATCAAAGAACAGAAAATATCACGACTAAAAGAAAATAAAGAGGTAATCAGAAGCCGTAAATCAAAGAACAGAAAATATCACGACCAAAAGAAAATAAAGAGCTAATCAGAAGCCGTAAATCAAAGAACAGAAAATATCACGACTAAAAGAAAATAAAGAGCTAATCAGAAGCCGTAAATCAAAGAACAGAAAATATCACGACCAAAAGAAAATAAAGAGGTAATCAGAAGCCGTAAATCAAAGAACAGAAAATATCACGACCAAAAGAAAATAAAGAGCCAATCAGAAGCCGTAAATCAAAGAACAGAAAATATCAAGACTAAAAGAAAATAAAGAGCTAATCAGAAGCCGTAAATCAAAGAACAGAAAATATCACGACCAAAAGAAAATAAAGAGCTAATCAGAAGCCGTAAATCAAAGAACAGAAAATATCACACCAAAAGAAAATAAAGAGCTAATCAGAAGCCGTAAATCAAAGAACAGAAAATATCAAGACCAAAAGAAAATAAAGAGCTAATCAGAAGCCGTAAATCAAAGAACAGAAAATATCACACCAAAAGAAAATAAAGAGGTAATCAGAAGCCGTAAATCAAAGAACAGAAAAAATATCACACCAAAAGAAAATAAAGAGCTAATCAGAAGCCGTAAATCAAAGAACAGAAAATATCAAGACAAAAAGAAAATAAAGAGCTAATCAGAAGCCGTAAATCAAAGAACAGAAAATATCAAGACCCAAAGAAAATAAAGAGGTAATCAGAAGCCGTAAATCAAAGAACAGAAAATATCACGACTAAAAGAAAATAAAGAGCTAATCAGAAGCCGTAAATCAAAGAACAGAAAATATCAAGACCAAAAGAAAATAAAGAGCTAATCAGAAGCCGTAAATCAAAGAACAGAAAATATCACACCAAAAGAAAATAAAGAGGTAATCAGAAGCCGTAAATCAAAGAACAGAAAATATCACGACCAAAAGAAAATAAAGAGGTAATCAGAAGCCGTAAATCAAAGAACAGAAAATATCACGACCAAAAGAAAATAAAGAGCTAATCAGAAGCCGTAAATCAAAGAACAGAAAATATCACGACAAAAAGAAAATAAAGAGCTAATCAGAAGCCGTAAATCAAAGAACAGAAAATATCAAGACCAAAAGAAAATAAAGAGCTAATCAGAAGCCGTAAATCAAAGAACAGAAAATATCAAGACTAAAAGAAAATAAAGAGCTAATCAGAAGTCGTAAATCAAAGAACAGAAAATTTCAAGACCAAAAGAAAAGAAAGAGGTAATCAGAAGCCGTAAATCAAAGAACAAAAAATATCACGACCGAAAGAAAATAAAGAGGTAATCAGAAGCCTTAAATCAAAGAACAGAAAATATCACGACCCAAAGAAAATAAAGAGGTAATCAGAAGCCGTAAATCAAAGAACAGAAAATATCACGACCAAAAGAAAATAAAGAGCTAATCAGAAGCCGTAAATCAAAGAACAGAAAATATCAAGACCAAAAGAAAATAAAGAGGTAATCAGAAGCCGTAAATCAAAGAACAGAAAATATCATGACCAAAAGAAAATAAAGAGCTAATCAGAAGCCGTAAATCAAAGAACAGAAAATATCACGACTAAAAGAAAAGAAAGAGGTAATCAGAAGCCGTAAATCAAAGAACAAAAAAGATCACGACCGAAAGAAAATAAAGAGGTAATCAGAAGCCTTAAATCAAAGAACAGAAAATATCATGACCAAAAGAAAATAAAGAGCTAATCAGAAGCCGTAAATCAAAGAACAGAAAATATCAAGACCAAAAGAAAATAAAGAGCTAATCAGAAGTCGTAAATCAAAGAACAGAAAATTTCAAGACCAAAAGAAAAGAAAGAGGTAATCAGAAGCCGTAAATCAAAGAACAAAAAAGATAACGACCGAAAGAAAATAAAGAGGTAATCAGAAGCCTTAAATCAAAGAACAGAAAATATCACGACCCAAAGAAAATAAAGAAGCCGTAAATCAAAGAACAGAAAATATCACGACCAAAAGAAAATAAAGAGCTAATCAGAAGCCGTAAATCAAAGAACAGAAAATATCACGACTAAAAGAAAATAAAGAGCTAATCAGAAGCCGTAAATCAAAGAACAGAAAATATCAAGACCAAAAGAAAATAAAGAGGTAATCAGAAGCCGTAAATCAAAGAACAGAAAATATCATGACCAAAAGAAAATAAAGAGCTAATCAGAAGCCGTAAATCAAAGAACAGAAAATATCACACCAAAAGAAAATAAAGAGCTAATCAGAAGTCGTAAATCAAAGAACAGAAAATATCACACCAAAAAAAATAAAGAGCTAATCAGAAGCCGTAAATCAAAGAACAGAAAATATCAAGACCAAAAGAAAATAAAGAGCTAATCAGAAGCCGTAAATCAAAGAACAGAAAATATCACGACTAAAAGAAAATAAAGAGCTAATCAGAAGCCGTAAATCAAAGAACAGAAAATATCAAGACCAAAAGAAAATAAAGAGGTAATCAGAAGCCGTAAATCAAAGAACAGAAAATATCATGACCAAAAGAAAATAAAGAGCTAATCAGAAGCCGTAAATCAAAGAACAGAAAATATCAAGACCAAAAGAAAATAAAGAGCTAATCAGAAGCCGTAAATCAAAGAACAGAAAATATCACACCAAAAGAAAATAAAGAGGTAATCAGAAGCCGTAAATCAAAGAACAGAAAATATCACACCAAAAGAAAATAAAGAGCTAATCAGAAGCCGTAAATCAAAGAACAGAAAATATCACACCAAAAGAAAATAAAGAGGTAATCAGAAGCCGTAAATCAAAGAACAGAAAATATCACAGCAAAAGAAAATAAAGAGCTAATCAGAAGCCGTAAATCAAAGAACAGAAAATATCAAGACCAAAAGAAAATAAAGAGCTAATCAGAAGCCGTAAATCAAAGAACAGAAAATATCAAGACAAAAAGAAAATAAAGAGCTAATCAGAAGCCGTAAATCAAAGAACAGAAAATATCAAGACCAAAAGAAAATAAAGAGCTAATCAGAAGCCGTAAATCAAAGAACAGAAAATATCACACCAAAAGAAAATAAAGAGGTAATCAGAAGCCGTAAATCAAAGAACAGAAAATATCACAGCAAAAGAAAATAAAGAGGTAATCAGAAGCCGTAAATCAAAGAACAGAAAATATCACGACCAAAAGAAAATAAAGAGCTAATCAGAAGCCGTAAATCAAAGAACAGAAAATATCACGACCAAAAGAAAATAAAGAGGCAATCAGAAGCCGTAAATCAAAGAACAGAAAATATCAAGACCAAAAGAAAATAAAGAGCTAATCAGAAGCCGTAAATCAAAGAACAGAAAATATCAAGACCAAAAGAAAATAAAGAGCTAATCAGAAGCCGTAAATCAAAGAACAGAAAATATCACGACCAAAAGAAAATAAAGAGCTAATCAGAAGCCGTAAATCAAAGAACAGAAAATATCACGACCAAAAGAAAATAAAGAGCTAATCAGAAGCCGTAAATCAAAGAACAGAAAATATCACGACCAAAAGAAAATAAAGAGCTAATCAGAAACGTAAATCAAAGAACAGAAAATATTACGACCAAAAGAAAATAAAGAGGCAATCAGAAGCCGTAAATCAAAGAACAGAAAATATCACGACCAAAAGAAAATAAAGAGCTAATCAGAAGCCGTAAATCAAGGAACAGAAAATATCACGACCAAAAAAAAAGAAAGAGGTAATCAGAAGCCGTAAATCAAAGAACAGAAAATATCACGACCAAAAGAAAATAAAGAGCTAATCAGAAGCGTAAATCAAAGAACAGAAAATATCAAGACCAAAAGAAAATAAAGAGGTAATCAGAAGCCGTAAATCAAAGAACAGAAAATATCATGACCAAAAGAAAATAAAGAGCTAATCAGAAGCCGTAAATCAAAGAACAGAAAATATCAAGACCAAAAGAAAATAAAGAGCTAATCAGAAGCCGTAAATCAAAGAACAGAAAATATCACACCAAAAGAAAATAAAGAGGTAATCAGAAGCCGTAAATCAAAGAACAGAAAATATCACGACCAAAAGAAAATAAAGAGCTAATCAGAAGCCGTAAATCAAAGAACAGAAAATATCATGACCAAAAGAAAATAAAGAGCTAATCAGAAGCCGTAAATCAAAGAACAGAAAATATCAAGACCAAAAGAAAATAAAGAGCTAATCAGAAGCCGTAAATCAAAGAACAGAAAATATCACGACCAAAAGAAAATAAAGAGCTAATCAGAAGCCGTAAATCAAAGAACAGAAAATATCACGACCAAAAGAAAATAAAGAGCTAATCAGAAACGTAAATCAAAGAACAGAAAATATTACGACCAAAAGAAAATAAAGAGGCAATCAGAAGCCGTAAATCAAAGAACAGAAAATATCACGACCAAAAGAAAATAAAGAGCTAATCAGAAGCCGTAAATCAAAGAACAGAAAATATCACGACCAAAAAAAAAGAAAGAGGTAATCAGAAGCCGTAAATCAAAGAACAGAAAATATCACGACCAAAAGAAAATAAAGAGCTAATCAGAAGCGTAAATCAAAGAACAGAAAATATCAAGACCAAAAGAAAATAAAGAGGTAATCAGAAGCCGTAAATCAAAGAACAGAAAATATCATGACCAAAAGAAAATAAAGAGCTAATCAGAAGCCGTAAATCAAAGAACAGAAAATATCAAGACCAAAAGAAAATAAAGAGCTAATCAGAAGCCGTAAATCAAAGAACAGAAAATATCACACCAAAAGAAAATAAAGAGGTAATCAGAAGCCGTAAATCAAAGAACAGAAAATATCACACCAAAAGAAAATAAAGAGCTAATCAGAAGCCGTAAATCAAAGAACAGAAAATATCACACCAAAAGAAAATAAAGAGGTAATCAGAAGCCGTAAATCAAAGAACAGAAAATATCACAGCAAAAGAAAATAAAGAGCTAATCAGAAGCCGTAAATCAAAGAACAGAAAATATCAAGACCAAAAGAAAATAAAGAGCTAATCAGAAGCCGTAAATCAAAGAACAGAAAATATCAAGACAAAAAGAAAATAAAGAGCTAATCAGAAGCCGTAAATCAAAGAACAGAAAATATCAAGACCAAAAGAAAATAAAGAGCTAATCAGAAGCCGTAAATCAAAGAACAGAAAATATCACACCAAAAGAAAATAAAGAGGTAATCAGAAGCCGTAAATCAAAGAACAGAAAATATCACAGCAAAAGAAAATAAAGAGCTAATCAGAAGCCGTAAATCAAAGAACAGAAAATATCAAGACAAAAAGAAAATAAAGAGCTAATCAGAAGCCGTAAATCAAAGAACAGAAAATATCAAGACAAAAAGAAAATAAAGAGCTAATCAGAAGCCGTAAATCAAAGAACAGAAAATATCAAGACAAAAAGAAAATAAAGAGCTAATCAGAAGCCGTAAATCAAAGAACAGAAAATATCACGACTAAAAGAAAATAAAGAGCTAATCAGAAGCCGTAAATCAAAGAACAGAAAATATCAAGACCAAAAGAAAATAAAGAGGTAATCAGAAGCCGTAAATCAAAGAACAGAAAATATCATGACCAAAAGAAAATAAAGAGCTAATCAGAAGCCGTAAATCAAAGAACAGAAAATATCAAGACCAAAAGAAAATAAAGAGCTAATCAGAAGTCGTAAATCAAAGAACAGAAAATTTCAAGACCAAAAGAAAAGAAAGAGGTAATCAGAAGCCGTAAATCAAAGAACAAAAAAGATAACGACCGAAAGAAAATAAAGAGGTAATCAGAAGCCTTAAATCAAAGAACAGAAAATATCACGACCCAAAGAAAATAAAGAAGCCGTAAATCAAAGAACAGAAAATATCACGACCAAAAGAAAATAAAGAGCTAATCAGAAGCCGTAAATCAAAGAACAGAAAATATCATGACTAAAAGAAAATAAAGAGCTAATCAGAAGCCGTAAATCAAAGAACAGAAAATATCAAGACCAAAAGAAAATAAAGAGGTAATCAGAAGCCGTAAATCAAAGAACAGAAAATAGCACACCAAAAGAAAATAAAGAGCTAATCAGAAGTCGTAAATCAAAGAACAGAAAATATCACACCAAAAAAAATAAAGAGCTAATCAGAAGCCGTAAATCAAAGAACAGAAAATATCAAGACCAAAAGAAAATAAAGAGCTAATCAGAAGCCGTAAATCAAAGAACAGAAAATATCACGACTAAAAGAAAATAAAGAGCTAATCAGAAGCCGTAAATCAAAGAACAGAAAATATCAAGACCAAAAGAAAATAAAGAGGTAATCAGAAGCCGTAAATCAAAGAACAGAAAATATCATGACCAAAAGAAAATAAAGAGCTAATCAGAAGCCGTAAATCAAAGAACAGAAAATATCAAGACCAAAAGAAAATAAAGAGCTAATCAGAAGCCGTAAATCAAAGAACAGAAAATATCACACCAAAAGAAAATAAAGAGGTAATCAGAAGCCGTAAATCAAAGAACAGAAAATATCACACCAAAAGAAAATAAAGAGCTAATCAGAAGCCGTAAATCAAAGAACAGAAAATATCACACCAAAAGAAAATAAAGAGGTAATCAGAAGCCGTAAATCAAAGAACAGAAAATATCACAGCAAAAGAAAATAAAGAGCTAATCAGAAGCCGTAAATCAAAGAACAGAAAATATCAAGACCAAAAGAAAATAAAGAGCTAATCAGAAGCCGTAAATCAAAGAACAGAAAATATCAAGACAAAAAGAAAATAAAGAGCTAATCAGAAGCCGTAAATCAAAGAACAGAAAATATCAAGACCAAAAGAAAATAAAGAGCTAATCAGAAGCCGTAAATCAAAGAACAGAAAATATCACACCAAAAGAAAATAAAGAGGTAATCAGAAGCCGTAAATCAAAGAACAGAAAATATCACAGCAAAAGAAAATAAAGAGGTAATCAGAAGCCGTAAATCAAAGAACAGAAAATATCACGACCAAAAGAAAATAAAGAGCTAATCAGAAGCCGTAAATCAAAGAACAGAAAATATCACGACCAAAAGAAAATAAAGAGGCAATCAGAAGCCGTAAATCAAAGAACAGAAAATATCAAGACCAAAAGAAAATAAAGAGCTAATCAGAAGCCGTAAATCAAAGAACAGAAAATATCAAGACCAAAAGAAAATAAAGAGCTAATCAGAAGCCGTAAATCAAAGAACAGAAAATATCACGACCAAAAGAAAATAAAGAGCTAATCAGAAGCCGTAAATCAAAGAACAGAAAATATCACGACCAAAAGAAAATAAAGAGCTAATCAGAAGCCGTAAATCAAAGAACAGAAAATATCACGACCAAAAGAAAATAAAGAGCTAATCAGAAACGTAAATCAAAGAACAGAAAATATTACGACCAAAAGAAAATAAAGAGGCAATCAGAAGCCGTAAATCAAAGAACAGAAAATATCACGACCAAAAGAAAATAAAGAGCTAATCAGAAGCCGTAAATCAAGGAACAGAAAATATCACGACCAAAAAAAAAGAAAGAGGTAATCAGAAGCCGTAAATCAAAGAACAGAAAATATCACGACCAAAAGAAAATAAAGAGCTAATCAGAAGCGTAAATCAAAGAACAGAAAATATCAAGACCAAAAGAAAATAAAGAGGTAATCAGAAGCCGTAAATCAAAGAACAGAAAATATCATGACCAAAAGAAAATAAAGAGCTAATCAGAAGCCGTAAATCAAAGAACAGAAAATATCAAGACCAAAAGAAAATAAAGAGCTAATCAGAAGCCGTAAATCAAAGAACAGAAAATATCACACCAAAAGAAAATAAAGAGGTAATCAGAAGCCGTAAATCAAAGAACAGAAAATATCACGACCAAAAGAAAATAAAGAGCTAATCAGAAGCCGTAAATCAAAGAACAGAAAATATCATGACCAAAAGAAAATAAAGAGCTAATCAGAAGCCGTAAATCAAAGAACAGAAAATATCAAGACCAAAAGAAAATAAAGAGCTAATCAGAAGCCGTAAATCAAAGAACAGAAAATATCACGACCAAAAGAAAATAAAGAGCTAATCAGAAGCCGTAAATCAAAGAACAGAAAATATCACGACCAAAAGAAAATAAAGAGCTAATCAGAAACGTAAATCAAAGAACAGAAAATATTACGACCAAAAGAAAATAAAGAGGCAATCAGAAGCCGTAAATCAAAGAACAGAAAATATCACGACCAAAAGAAAATAAAGAGCTAATCAGAAGCCGTAAATCAAAGAACAGAAAATATCACGACCAAAAAAAAAGAAAGAGGTAATCAGAAGCCGTAAATCAAAGAACAGAAAATATCATGACCAAAAGAAAATAAAGAGCTAATCAGAAGCCGTAAATCAAAGAACAGAAAATATCAAGACCAAAAGAAAATAAAGAGCTAATCAGAAGCCGTAAATCAAAGAACAGAAAATATCACACCAAAAGAAAATAAAGAGGTAATCAGAAGCCGTAAATCAAAGAACAGAAAATATCACACCAAAAGAAAATAAAGAGCTAATCAGAAGCCGTAAATCAAAGAACAGAAAATATCACACCAAAAGAAAATAAAGAGGTAATCAGAAGCCGTAAATCAAAGAACAGAAAATATCACAGCAAAAGAAAATAAAGAGCTAATCAGAAGCCGTAAATCAAAGAACAGAAAATATCAAGACCAAAAGAAAATAAAGAGCTAATCAGAAGCCGTAAATCAAAGAACAGAAAATATCAAGACAAAAAGAAAATAAAGAGCTAATCAGAAGCCGTAAATCAAAGAACAGAAAATATCAAGACCAAAAGAAAATAAAGAGCTAATCAGAAGCCGTAAATCAAAGAACAGAAAATATCACACCAAAAGAAAATAAAGAGGTAATCAGAAGCCGTAAATCAAAGAACAGAAAATATCACAGCAAAAGAAAATAAAGAGCTAATCAGAAGCCGTAAATCAAAGAACAGAAAATATCAAGACAAAAAGAAAATAAAGAGCTAATCAGAAGCCGTAAATCAAAGAACAGAAAATATCAAGACAAAAAGAAAATAAAGAGCTAATCAGAAGCCGTAAATCAAAGAACAGAAAATATCAAGACAAAAAGAAAATAAAGAGCTAATCAGAAGCCGTAAATCAAAGAACAGAAAATATCAAGACCAAAAGAGAATAAAGAGCTAATCAGAAGCCGTAAATCAAAGAACAGAAAATATCACGACCAAAAGAGAATAAAGAGCTAACCAGAAGCCGTAAATCAAAGAACAGAAAATATCAAGACAAAAAGAAAATAAAGAGCTAATCAGAAGCCGTAAATCAAAGAACAGAAAATATCACGACCAAAAGAAAATAAAGAGGTAATCAGAAGCCGTAAATCAAAGAACAGAAAATATCACGACCAAAAGAAAATAAAGAGCTAATCAGAAGCCGTAAATCAAAGAACAGAAAATATCACGACCAAAAGAAAATAAAGAGCTAATCAGAAGCCGTAAATCAAAGAACAGAAAATATCAAGACCAAAAGAAAATAAAGAGGTAATCAGAAGCCGTAAATCAAAGAACAGAAAATATCACGACCAAAAGAAAATAAAGAGCTAATCAGAAGCCGTAAATCAAAGAACAGAAAATATCACGACCAAAAGAAAATAAAGAGCTAATCAGAAGCCGTAAATCAAAGAACAGAAAATATCAAGACCAAAAGAAAATAAAGAGGTAATCAGAAGATGCAAATCACAGAACAGAAAATATCACGATCAAAAGAAAATAAAGAGGTAATCAGAAGCCGTAAATCAAAGAACAGAAAATATCAAGACCAAAAGAAAATAAAGAGCTAATCAGAAGCCGTAAATCAAAGAACAGAAAATATCACGACCAAAAGAAAATAAAGAGCTAATCAGAAGCCGTAAATCAAAGAACAGAAAATATCACGACTAAAAGAAAATAAAGAGGTAATCAGAAGCCGTAAATCAAAGAACAGAAAATATCACGACTAAAAGAAAATAAAGAGCTAATCAGAAGCCGTAAATCAAAGAACAGAAAATATCACACCAAAAGAAAATAAAGAGCTAATCAGAAGCCGTAAATCAAAGAACAGAAAATATCACGACCAAAAGAAAATAAAGAGCTAATCAGAAGCCGTAAATCAAAGAACAGAAAATATCACGACCAAAAGAAAATAAAGAGCTAATCAGAAGCCGTAAATCAAAGAACAGAAAATATCACGACCAAAAGAAAATAAAGAGGTAATCAGAAGCCGTAAATCAAAGAACAGAAAATATCACGACCAAAAGAAAATAAAGAGCTAATCAGAAGCCGTAAATCAAAGAACAGAAAATATCACGACCAAAAGAAAATAAAGAGCTAATCAGAAGCCGTAAATCAAAGAACAGAAAATATCACGACCAAAAGAAAATAAAGAGCTAATCAGAAACGTAAATCAAAGAACAGAAAATATTACGACCAAAAGAAAATAAAGAGGCAATCAGAAGCCGTAAATCAAAGAACAGAAAATATCACGACCAAAAGAAAATAAAGAGCTAATCAGAAGCCGTAAATCAAAGAACAGAAAATATCACGACCAAAAAAAAAGAAAGAGGTAATCAGAAGCCGTAAATCAAAGAACAGAAAATATCACGACCAAAAGAAAATAAAGAGCTAATCAGAAGCGTAAATCAAAGAACAGAAAATATCACGACCAAAAGAAAATAAAGAGGCAATCAGAAGCCGTAAATCAAAGAACAGAAAATATCAAGACCAAAAGAAAATAAAGAGCTAATCAGAAGCCGTAAATCAAAGAACAGAAAATATCAAGACCAAAAGAAAATAAAGAGCTAATCAGAAGCCGTAAATCAAAGAACAGAAAATATCACGACTAAAAGAAAATAAAGAGGTAATCAGAAGCCGTAAATCAAAGAACAGAAAATATCACGACCAAAAGAAAATAAAGAGCTAATCAGAAGCCGTAAATCAAAGAACAGAAAATATCAAGACCAAAAGAAAATAAAGAGCTAACCAGAAGCCGTAAATGAAAGAACAGAAAATATCACGACCAAAAGAAAATAAAGAGCTAATCAGAAGCCGTAAATCAAAGAACAGAAAATATCACGACCAAAAGAAAATAAAGAGCTAATCAGAAGCCGTAAATCAAAGAACAGAAAATATCACGACCAAAAGAAAATAAAGAGCTAATCAGAAGCCGTAAATCAAAGTACAGAAAATATCAAGACCAAAAGAAAATAAAGAGCTAATCAGAAGCCGTAAATCAAAGAACAGAAAATATCAAGACCAAAAGAAAATAAAGAGCTAATCAGAAGCCGTAAATCAAAGAACAGAAAATATCAAGACCAAAAGAAAATAAAGAGCTAATCAGAAGCCGTAAATCAAAGAACAGAAAATATCACGACCAAAAGAAAATAAAGAGCTAATCAGAAGCCGTAAATCAAAGAACAGAAAATATCAAGACCAAAAGAAAATAAAGAGCTAATCAGAAGCCGTAAATCAAAGAACAGAAAATATCAAGACCAAAAGAAAATAAAGAGGTAATCAGAAGCCGTAAATCAAAGAACAGAAAATATCACGACCAAAAGAAAATAAAGAGCTAATCAGAAGCCGTAAATCAAAGAACAGAAAATATCAAGACCAAAAGAAAATAAAGAGCTAATCAGAAGCCGTAAATCAAAGAACAGAAAATATCACGACCAAAAGAAAATAAAGAGCTAATCAGAAGCCGTAAATCAAAGAACAGAAAATATCAAGACCAAAAGAAAATAAAGAGCTAATCAGAAGCCGTAAATCAAAGAACAGAAAATATCAAGACCAAAAGAAAATAAAGAGCTAATCAGAAGCCGTAAATCAAAGAACAGAAAATATCACGACCAAAAGAAAATAAAGAGCTAATCAGAAGCCGTAAATCAAAGAACAGAAAATATCAAGACCAAAAGAAAATAAAGAGCTAATCAGAAGCCGTAAATCAAAGAACAGAAAATATCAAGACCAAAAGAAAATAAAGAGGTAATCAGAAGCCGTAAATCAAAGAACAGAAAATATCACGACCAAAAGAAAATAAAGAGCTAATCAGAAGCCGTAAATCAAAGAACAGAAAATATCAAGACCAAAAGAAAATAAAGAGCTAATCAGAAGCCGTAAATCAAAGAACAGAAAATATCACGACCAAAAGAAAATAAAGAGCTAATCAGAAGCCGTAAATCAAAGAACAGAAAATATCACGACCAAAAGAAAATAAAGAGCTAATCAGAAACGTAAATCAAAGAACAGAAAATATTACGACCAAAAGAAAATAAAGAGGTAATCAGAAGCCGTAAATCAAAGAACAGAAAATATCACGACCAAAAGAAAATAAAGAGCTAATCAGAAGCCGTAAATCAAAGAACAGAAAATATCACGACCAAAAGAAAATAAAGAGCTAATCAGAAGCCGTAAATCAAAGAACAGAAAATATCACGACCAAAAGAAAATAAAGAGCTAATCAGAAACGTAAATCAAAGAACAGAAAATATTACGACCAAAAGAAAATAAAGAGGTAATCAGAAGCCGTAAATCAAAGAACAGAAAATATCAAGACCAAAAGAAAATAAAGAGCTAATCAGAAGCCGTAAATCAAAGAACAGAAAATATCACGACCAAAAGAAAATAACTACACAGAAAACAAAAGATTTGATAATGAAATCGTTTTGAACAATAGACTAGGCAAAATAATACAAATGACATAAATAAAATATAAAGTTTATCGAGTACATCTCGTCACGGACGAGAATCGAACTCGTCATACATTTGATGTGATAGACACTAACAAACATGGGTAGATGTAAATCCAACTACCAAACAATCACGAACTTGACGCTCTAATTGCGTGTAGTACAATAACCCTTTAATACAGGATTAACAGAACGTCCTTGATATATAAATTACTCCCTTTGTATATCTGTTATTGCATACCAACGCATTTCTCATTAATGATTTTATAATCTAGTAAAATCCTGATAGCTTTCTAATCATGCGTAGACCCTGTACAGACGACTTAATAGATCAATACAACCTTATTATATAATTAATTGACATATACCAGTAACGTCTTATGTAATCAGAAAACTGGTGCAAAATCGATGTTACACCACGATATATCAATATAAACTGTGCTAAAAATAGTAAATGTTGTACAGACTATGGTATTATAATGTCTATGCAAGTTTGTGCAAGGTTGTGTCTGTTTCTCGTCACTTTCAACAATTCTACTCCAAATCGTTTCGAATGTATTGGGTGCTACATGTGGAACAGGAACTGCTAGCCCCCCAGGAGTACATGAGTTAACAACCGGCTTATAGTAGGGTTGATGTTGCTCGTTCTTTAGTTTTTTGTGTAATGTTGTGTAGATTAAACTTCCATATGCAGAGCAGTGTGATAGTAAATCATCTAACTTTTATAGCTATACCTTTAAAAGAAAACAAATTACAAAAAATAAAAAATAATATACAAAATACACAGAGACTTTTGGCAAGTCTAACGTTAAATCAATCTATTATTAATACAACTCAGCGAGGAATTGCTTCATTATTAGAACAAATCTTGAACAGACATCTGCAAATGAAAATCACATCATTGATTTTCTTATTATATTGTCATAATGGAAAATTTGATCATGTGAAAACGAGGATATTGTTTGATTACTGTCCAATAAGTCTGTGATCTAGACACGGAGTTAGATCTTCATAATGATTCTACTTCAATCTTCTTTGTATATTAAAACAATACGCACATGGTTTTTTCACACGAACATCTGCCATAATAAAAAACGTAGATATCCAATTTAGTGAACACAACGCGTTTTTAGAATAACCTTCATCAGGTACACTTTAAATAAAAATAATTGAAATCCAAATAATTTCAAAGTTTTTGGGAGCAAGATAAACAAAGTGTCTAAGCAAGATAGCCAAAATCGGTTAAGGTCTCCTATCTGTCTGAGGGAGGAGAACTTTAGTTTTAATAAATAATTACATGATTTAGAAGCTGTGATTAGATATTATCATTACATTTGGCTTAATATGTTGCTACACGTTGTGTCCAGGGTTAGGGTTATGGTGTTTAATGCCACTCACAACAATATTTCAGCTATACCGTGGCGGTCAGTTTTATTGGTTGAGGAAAACCAGGAGAAAACCAACTGATTTGTGGCAAGTCACTAAACAAACGTTTTCATAAGTAAAATGGAAAAACTGTTTGGCTCACTAGGAGCAATGTACAACCAACGTGACACATCTCATTTTCATAGTTTATTACGTATTATATTTGTCCCACACAACTGATGGAAGCCCCGTTGGAATGGGTTATACCAGGAAGCAGAAAAACGTGTCCTCCTTACATTCACCGGGGTTGGTCGGAAGGAAATAGATGTGTTTGAGCACACTGCATCTCTAAGAACTCTCATACTTTAACCTCAAAAGTTCATAGAAATGATTTTTATGTCAATACCATTGTGTTTATTAGAATTATTGCAAAATCGTTTTGACACAATGCTAATTATTACCGAAAACGGAAACAGTATCCCCGAATTTCACGTAGACGACGCAAACGGTATTGTGACTAAGTAAATGACTTTAGTGCAAATAAACTAATTCACTCATTTGTCTTGCTCAAAATAAGTTCATACTATCCTTTATATTGTTATCACGCATTTATCATTTTGGACAAAAACGTGAACATACATCTAATAATTTACCAAAACGTGAACATGCATCAAATAATTTAGCAAAACGTGAACATACATCAAATAATTTAGCAAAACGTGAACATACATCTGATAATTTAGCAAAACGTGAACATACATCTAATAATTTAGCAAAACGTGAACATACATCAAATAATTTAGCAAAACGTGAACAATACATCTAATAATTTAGCAAAACGTGAACATACATCTAATAATTTAGCAAAACGTGAACATACATCTAATAATTTAGCAAAACGTGAACATACATCTAATAATTTAGGAAGGTCGTTAGTCGTTATCGTTTTATCGGTAAAAAAAAGCTTAATTAAAATGAATTAGTGGACAATTATACTTTATCCTGTCGAATACATTATCTGACTCAGCATTGTGTATCTTTCCAGCTGTTTCAATGAAGAAGATCAACACGAAAAAGGAATTTCATATTTGGGTTTGAAATGTTGCCATTTATCAATTTCTCTGGAATAATAGTGCCATACATTAAATATGGTGTTATTGGTATATAATCGTCACCTTCAGCCATATTTCAGCTCTATTGCGACTTCCAAACGTATTGGGGAAGAAAAGCCCAGACAATTATAACGATCCGACCCATAAATTGGTTGGAGTCGTGAATCATTTACACCTAAGGTGCGTATAGCGGACATTGGTGTTAGGCCTGTGGTCAGAAGTCGAAGACCTTAACAACTCGCCGGCATATATATTCAGAAAGACGTAATTTATGAATGTATTATAGCTGTTTTTCCTGTTGATGGATTGATTGGTTGTTATTTAACGTCACATGAACAGGGAGCCATCGTGGCCTCTATCGCATAGTAGTTTTGAGTATAATCTACCATTGCAATAAGTGGCCATTACCATTAATGGTCAATGAATTCAGTTCCCATCTGTGGTGACATGTTACTCGATTACACTTGTAATAAACTTTGAAATGGTCGTGGTCATCTAGTTTCATCAGCAAACAGAACTGATTTCTTGATATCAATGAAAGTTGCGTTAAACACTTGAATATTCTGAGAACAGGTTTATAACTATAATTATAATTTTACCTTCCTTTCTTTTACAATATGTGGTTTTATTGCCTCCAAAGCTTTAAATTATTTGGCTTTCCAATCTTTCGATTTTGAGCGTACCTGATGAAGGTTATTCCAGAAACGTGTCATGCGCACAAAATGTGATATCTACGTTTCTATTTTTACTTTTTATTTTTTTTTGACTAAAAACTGAAATTATGCATATTTAACATTACAAAAACATTTGCATTTTCTGAAGTTTTGTAGTTAGATTTGCACGTACCGATGCAATCGATTATAAGACTCAAATTATATTTTAATATATGTAGTTGTCTAATTAGACATTCCCTGTGACAATCTAAACACATCCATCCCATTATTTCAGTCCAAATTCAATTTGCGATTAAGATGTCTGTATTATAGTGTTTTATAAAAAGTGAATATTTCCGACATTTTAAGTAAGTTTTCTCATAACAATTTGAATTTTATAGCATTTAAATAAATAAGATAATAAAATTCAACTTTAAACCGACATGATCTCATAATTATTTAATTATGTTTGCCAATTAATGTTGTTATCAATTTTCATCATAGAAATTGAGTTATTCCGTGTTGTAATTTGTTATCCGACATCAAGTACAAAGAAGAACAGATTAATTATTTAAAAGTGGACATTGACATAAAGATAAATAACTAAAAATAAATTAAAACGCACAGTTTGATCAAGAAATGTAACAATATTTACGCTGTAGTGTTCAAATTAATAAGGTTGATTTTTGATCTCTAGCCAATGCGAAACATTTATAAATAAAAGGCCGTTGACCACGGGTCCTCCAACGCCAAGGTTACTTTGTAAGTTCAAATACTGAAATCATTCTGTAATAACTTCAGTAAAAAGTGTCGAAAAGACATACCGCACATCTGACTTTTCGCTCTCAAGTTATCACCGGAAACCAAAAAATTACAAAATAGGGACAAAACTCTAATAAGAATTGTCGAAATATCGTCATTATCGAACTTGTCCTATATAAATATAAGATACATATACATTCCACAAGTAGCTTCAATCCGACTTTTCGCTTGCAAGTTATCATCCGGAAACCAATACGGGACGGACGCACGGATGCACAGACGCACGGAGTGGAGGACGATGCCCATTACTATAGTCTCCCTTCGACGAAACCTCGGGGAACAAAAATGTGACAGATCATGTTAAACTAGTTTGTGGTACTCAATCTTTAGCTTTCTGTGTATTGTGTATTCCAATATATTCCATCTTAATTGTAATAATTTTTTGTCATATCTATAAGATCACAGATGACCATCAACAACACACTCACTTCTCAATATAGCTCATAACATCTGGAGATAAAGTTTGCACAGAAAAACTACAAAGTTAGTGACAGGGTGATTGTTGTTTAACACCAACTCAGCAATTCTTCAGCTATATCATGGCGAGAACAAGTTGATTGTCAATGAGATGATGATGAAGCCCGCTGTGTACTAGACCAATGCGTTTAGTTGAACTCTTATAGTGCTAGTTCACTAAAACAACAGTCCGCGGATAGACATGTCGGTACACTCGGACACATTATCCTGATTCCGAGCCAACCAGTCTTTGCTCTTTCTCTTTACTGCTGCGTGCTTAACAGAGAAGCAACAAATGCAAATTGCATTGCCTTTGGTTTGATCCGATCGGGGCTCGAACCCACGATCTACCGCAGTCGAGGCGAGCACTCTCACCATTACACCACAGATGTGGTTGAAAGCTACAGAAGAAAAAGGAATTAACTTCATCTTTATGGATTAGGTTGGACGAACTCACCCAAATCAATAAACATGAGGCGGATTTCAACACTTAAGTACACGCATGGAACAAACTTGTGCATTCATGACACCAAATCATTCATATGATTTATTAAAATTGTACGTACTCGTATCAAATAATACGTTAAATGTAAGATGATCCAATAAATGGTACGGATGTTTATGTACATATGAAATTAAGGTAAAGATAAAAAGCTAAGGAACAACCCTTTTATTCAGTAACTCTACATTAATGAAATGTGACCATAGTTTTTCCTATAGCGGGTAAATGATTGTTGTAGTATTCCATGCGCGTAATGCTCCTACTATGCCATGTGTATTTCACAGATGAAGATGATGCTGGCGAACGCTTTGCAATTGACCAACATACTGGACGATATTCTTAGTGGTCACCACATCAACAGTCCATAGGCAACATGTTGCTCCACTCGTTATTCTGACTACAAATCAACCAGTCTCTTGCTCCTGAATGATAATTGCTTGACTGCTTAGCAAATGCCAATTAACCATCTGTGGTTTGAGTCCATGGGAAATCGAACCACTGATAGTTCGCACTTGAGAAGAGGACGCTGACCATTACACAACCTAGGTGGTCCGCTTGTTCTTGCAATTGAACTTTTTCTGTCCATGAATGTAAATAAAAAATATGTGAAACATATTTGTTTGTATTGTTAATATTTATGAAAGATGACAACATGAAATAAAACATGTAATAACAACATGTTAGAAATTATAATTGGTATACTGGGTAATGTTTGTTAATAGACGGTCAGTTATTATTTTTGATACTAGTATGTTTCGTTCAATCACCTTGATGTTTTCCAATTTAATAATTGGCTAAAACATAAAATTGAAAATATTTACAATTCTTACCAATAACATGCTGTTGTTATTTCAGTCCTTTATTTGTTGGTTTTATGGTTTTATGTTGTCGTTGATTTTTATCGTTAACTCAGCAGTATTTCAGCTTGATTCACAATGAGAACAATCAATTAATCATGTAGGTAAAAAGATGGACCTGGGATGGTTATATGGGTGAGTAACAAAGGTTCGAGAAAACTGAAGGGGTAATCCAGAATGGACAATTCAGAGACACGGGCACAATTGGACACAAAACACAGAACGAAGACAAACAAGGCAACAAAATAGAACCAACCCACACAGAAAGTTAAAAATATGAGCGACGCGGATCTCACCCAATGGATAGCATAGCTACATAATTATTATAGCCATATGATTTCATTCATTACAACAGGTCTTAAACTTTTAAATCAGATCTGACTTTATTGCTGTTATCACATGATAGTCGTATATTTCAATGTAATAAAAACGGAATAATCAAATTTAGTGACGCGTAATTGTGCTTTGCATAATAGTTAACAGGAATGGTATAATGTGTGGAATAACTCCATTACGACCTAACAAGACAGGTGAAATAACTAAGACATTCTGATTGCATTATAACCTGGAATATTGCATTTATAGAAGAGTAATATAATCAATACTACCTTAATGATGTAATTAATTGACATTTTTGCAGAACCAAGATATGAAGCCTTGGTAACCAAAGTCTGATACAAGGAAGATAAATGTTAGCGCTCAATCTTGTATTGCCTTAGTCATAGTGTTCTGTATCTTTGTTGTGCATCTTGTTTAGCGCCAAATGATCAATTTTTCAGCAATAGCATGGCGTGTAAAAGTTACATTAGATAAGATGACTTAGACATAGAGGAGATGTTCTGTGCGAGTTGAAATAAATTGATATTGTGGGATGACCACCAGTAACATCTAGGTTTATTCACGTAATATGTTAGAAATTCAAAGACTTGATGTAATTTATATGACAATGGTCTTTCAGCTTTTTATCCGCACTCATATAACATAGCTGTAGAATGGCGGAAATAAAATAAAGGATATATTCAAACTCCCAATAGTAAACGCAATGTATTATTTACAGTTTTTGCTCAAAAGTAAAATTGCATAACCAACCATAATATAAAACGAAAAAGTACATTTATATCATCATATAATGAAATCATAAGCCTGTCAATTTTATGTACCGGTTCATCAATTCTATATTCGTGGAATGCGTCAATATAATCTTCATTGCTAAGAAAATACAGCAGACATCTTCAATGACACAAGCATCAGTGATCTCTAATGGTATGTCCATCCTTTTCTTATTGAGATGTAGAACTCTATCAATTCAGTGTTATTAACCAATAAAAACGCCGTCAAACCATCATGACATCTGGTTCGGTTACATGCATTAAATGTAAAATTCAGAGAGAATACTAAAGTGTGAATATGGGCGAAAAGTTAGATAAACCAGACAGTAGAGGAAAAGTTCCGAGATAATAATTAAGCTAACATGGGTGGATATTTAGATAGCAAAAAAAAAAAAGTAAAGGAAAACATTTTAATTTGGTGAACGTGTTTTCCAACTGATAGTCAGTATTCCTATGGGTGCCAACAGTACTCCTTCTCTCGCCAATTGGTTCCGTTATTCATATGAGGCAGACTTCATACTGTGGATTCCCACGAAAAACGAACAGAAGATCAATTGATTTCAGATTCCACTATTTAGGTGATGTTTTTTCACCCAAAAATTATAAGTGTGATAATTTCTAGTTTGTTGATAGCATCTATCCCATTGAGTTTGAAATAAAGGAGACCACATATACAGCTAGGTCTGCTTCATACCTTGACATACACCTCGACGTTGACAGTGATGATCGGTAAACTACGAGGGCTTACGACAATGGGGATGATTGCAATTTTTCCATTGTTATCTTAACATTTATATATAGCAAAATTCCAGCAATATCTGCCTATGTAGTATATATCTCGCAATTCCTATGATATATCAGAGCTTGTGGTTCCTATCAGGATTTCCTTGATAGAGGTTTTGCTCTATCAAAGAAGCTATTGAACCAAGGGTTCCTAGTAGTTAAGTAGAAATCATTACGTCGAAAGTTTGTCGTAATCACAATCCCGTCATTTCTGCAGTCATGAATTATCACCGAGTTTGTAATGAGAGTTATTTTTCTGTGTAGTATTTTGTAGATAATTGTGTTAGGTAAAGGAAAATTAAACGGTGTCTTTTTGTCATCTTTCTCTTGGCCATTGCATTGTCTGTCCTTCGACTTACGGCTTCTGATTACCCCTTTGGTATCTTCAAAACTTTCTTGCCACGTTTCATAAACAACCATTCCCATGATGTTGATTAGGAGCTGTTGCAGGGTATCTTTTAAGGGTAAAGAACATGATATTTCATAAACACCAGGGAATCAACGTTAACACTCTCCTATGTAGGGGGAATTGGATACAATTCTTCCAACGAACGACCAGAAAATTTGCTTCTTCCGGAGGGAGTGAAATCCGAAAAGGTAAAAACTAAGTTAATATATCAAGAAAAAGATGGGTTGTGCGCGTCTTATTTCAAGATTATATTTTGAATAAATAGATAGATTTACACACTGTGGCATACGTATAACTGATAAACATCTAACTAGTTTTAATTGCTGAAATAAGAGTTACTATCTCGTATAACGAGATTTTGCTTACGTTAGGAACATTAATCAAATTAGATGGTCAAAGATCACATAACTAATTTTCTCATTGAATTAACGAATATTATATCTAGTCATTATAATAAATATTTTACAATTTATAGAACAATGTAACTTGGTACTGTAATTCTTCACACGCAGAAAAAAATATTAATATGAATCGAAATATATATGACCTTGTGTTTCAAATTCCAAATATGGTAACGTGTATTTAAACAAAAATGAATCATGGGGAATTTGTAATACAGTTACGTAAATAGCTATGATGTATTTTACTTTATGTTGAGTCATTGAAATATGTTCAGTGCGACGACCTATAGCATTATACCGTTTAACTTCTCAGCACCCAGTGGGATGAGTGGTGAATTATTTATTCCGTGTTATTATCCTTTGTATGTCAGCCATTTCAAATGCAGTAAAATCTGCCCATGTGGTCATCTCTATTAAGCAGTCACGTGTATTAAAGGGTCACCTTTTTGGTGTCCTGTCATAGACAATTTCATATAAAATGAACCTCATTTAAGAGGTCACCTGTTTTTAAGGATCACTTTTTCTTTGTCAGAAGGTGACCTCTTAATACAGGTTTGACTGTAAATAAAGTGCAGTCTCAGTTTGGATTTGTAACAAAAAAATGACATCCTATATTAAAATAACACATAATAGTATTACATGTATCTGTATAATTAAAAAAGAGGTAATGCAAAAAATAATTAATGTTGTAACTAGGCAAAAACAACTTGTCTTTTAATCTAATTATTTCACCCCCCCCCTCCCCCCCCCCCCCGTCTCTTCCATTTTCTAACATCATACGTGATCAAAGAGTCGTACGTTTAAACCAAAGCATATATTAGTATCTATCATAAATAAGACATGATAGCAAACAAGAACAATGATTATCATTACATCTTTCTAAGTTTTTTGTCTAGTGTTTTAGCTTTGTTTTTCTTCGCTTAGCGTGTTGTGTGGTATGTTGCATGTGTTTCGGAGTTGTAGTACATTCTTGTTAACCTTCGGCTTTGACTGATGTTTATCAAATTAAATAAGTTACGTTGAAGTTTTAACAGCGTTTTATACAAAACTCGTCCTTAGAACGGAAGGTTAATATGCACCTCGTGTATGAGAATGTTAATCTCCTTGTAGTAAGGGGAAAGGGGTTATTGGGGGTATGGTGTTTAACGCCAGTTTCAACAATAGTTTAGGTCCATCGCGGCGGTCAGCTTTATTGGTGGAGGAAACCGGAGTACCCGGAGAAGACCACCGACCTGTCGTAAGTGACTGACTTTATCACATAATGTTGTATCGAGTACACCTCGCCATGAACGGGGCTCGAACTCACAACTTTAGTGGCGATAAGCACTTATTTCACAAGTAGCAATAAATCCAACGACCACGACGGGCCGGATATAGCCAACATTGAAGTGAAATATAAAACAAAGAACTACATACATTGTGCTTACAAAAAAAATCATGATAAAAAAAGATATAGCGCTGTCTAAATGGATGTCATTTTCTCTAAAAAAAAGTATGATTTAATGCAGTTGACTTCCTGTGATGTTTCCGTGCGTAGGAAGTGTTGATTGCTGACAAGTTAAGTGGTAGTCATAAAAAAAACTGGAGGCTTGAAACTGATACAGTACATATGCTATGTAATTATTTTAATAGAAAGTATCACTTGAGGTGATCGCCTCAGATCAGATACGGGTGAATAAATCAAATCAAATCAAATATTTTATTAACCAATCAAGGGCCCTGGAGGGGCAACAAGCTAAACTACAAATACACATATAAAGGGGAAAGAGTTGTTTGATTGATAGATAGACATAACAATACAATAGTAAAGTAATATGTATGAACATACACAAATATATAAAATGTATATTAAAATATTAAGACATGGTAATAGAAAAACAAATATATTAAATTGGTTAACAGTAATTTAAGGCATGTTTTCATATAGGAACCTACCAACAGATTGTAGGATTTCTTGATCTTCGCAGGTTAGGATATAATATAATTTCTGATTATTAGATAATTTGGTGAAATTTTTCACTTTTGATGAAATAAGTTTGAACAACTCCTCTCTCTTGTTATTGAGTTTGTCACATTTGATTAAAAAGTGTGCCTCGTCCTCTATCTCATTAGCTGAGCAATTTTTGCACAATCTTTCATTTCTAGGTATGTTTTTATACCGATCTGTTTCAATATAAAGTCTATGTGTTGATACACGAAATCTACATATTGATTTTCTGTAACTGAAATTATTCATTAGTGTGAGATATTTCTCTAATCCGAAATTAGTTTTTAGGAATAAATATATGACGAGTTTACCGTCCTTTAACATATCATTTGAGCGCTGCCAATCAAGTAAATATTTTTTTACAAGAGACTGTTGTAGTGATTGACCAAATTTACTCTTGTTTAAGTGCATAGTATTTTGAATATTATAAATCTTAAGCATTTTCGTGACTGAGGGGTACCATGATGTTTTGTTCATAGAGGGTAGTTTCTTGTTAAGCAACTTCGTGACTGAGGAGTACCATGATGTTTTGTTCATAGAGGGTAGTTTCTTGTTAAGCAACTTCGTGACTGAGGAGTACCATGACGTTTTGTTCATAGAGGGTAGTTTCTTGTTAAGCAACTTTGTGACTGAGGAATACCATGATGTTTTGTTCATAGAGTGTAGTTTACTTGTTAAGCAACTTTGTGACTGAGGAGTACCATGATGTTTTGTTCATAGAGTGTAGTTTACTTGTTAAGCAACTTTGTGACTGAGGAGTACCATGATGTTTTGTTCATAGAGTGTAGTTACTTGTTAAGCATCTTCGTGACTAAGGAGTACCATGATGTTTTGTTCATAGAGTGTAGTTTACTTGTTAAACAACTTTGTGACTGAGGAGTACCATAATGTTTTGTTCATAGAGGGTAGTTTCTTGTTAAGCAACTTCGTGACTGAGGAGTACCATGATGTTTTGTTCATAGAGGGTAGTTTCTTGTTAAGCAACTTCGTGACTGAGGAGTACCATGATGTTTTGTTCATAGAGGGTAGTTTCTTGTTAAGCAACTTCGTGACTGAGGAGTACCATGATGTTTTGTTCATAGAGGGTAGTTTACTTGCTGCATAAAAAAGCATCTTGCATCAAAGGGAACTCTGTTGATAAATTTTCTAATCTATAGCAATATATGTCATATACTTATTGTAGTGACAAGCGTATGACGATATGCTTTGAACATGAACACCACTTATGTTTTTGTAGCCAAAACTGTCATTTAAAAAGTAAAAAACAAATATTTCCACATTATCAACTAAACTTGATTTGATCATGCATTATATCGGAAATACTTCCCACGTGACGCTAAACAATAATATATCAATAGCACCATTTTAGTCCTATGGATTCCAGATATGTCTTATCGTCTTAATCTATTTTCACACATTTCGACATTACTTTAAAAGTTTTGCTTTAAATTCATATATAGGCATGCGGTGACCATTTATGAATATTTTTCGTACTTATGGACACCCCCAGTATGGAAACAAATGACAATCAAATAGAACACTTTACATTTATATTTCAAATTACTTCCTACTTCACTAATATGAATATATTACAGTTCGTGTTACTCGATCTTTAGTTTTCTATGTAGTGTTTTGTAGATCGTCGTTTGTCTTTTTGTCTTTTTGTCCTTATGTTGTCTGTTCTTCTTCGATTTACGGGTGCTGATTACATCTTTGGTATCTTTATACTCTTCTTGCATATATTTTGTGTTTTGTTTTGCTTTGCTTCGTCTTCTGTACCCTATGTTGCCAGTTTCTCCGGAGTGTCCATATTTAATTACCTCTTTGGTATTTCCTAATGTTTATGAATACATTACAAATTACCTAGTCTATACTATGTACTACTGATAATGGTAATCCAACCTTATATCAGACAATCCACTGAGGACAATAAAACAAATAATTTATTCGTTGTCATGCTCAACGTTATCTTTGCTAATTTCCAAATTGACAATGTATAAAGGTAAGTGAAAATGAATGTAGAAACAGTAATTACAACATTGTTATCTCAGCACCTTGACCTGTCTGTGACATGGCAGTCTAAATGAAGCACGCTTTAATGTAATTTATAGTCACACGATCATACAACATTTCAGACTAACATGTCATTAACGTATTGAACATAATATAACATGTCTACCACCTTGTGTGTACACGAATGAGAATATCCTTTGTATTTCTGTGGTAGCGATTACGAATATCTTGACATGCAAGCAAAATTATTTAAGCCAAACCATGCTACATATAGTTACGAGGTTATTACAAAATAAGGTCAAAGTAAAGTTGTTTTTGTATGAGGACGTTCAAATGTGAAATAATTTCGAAATGAAACTGTTTTTTTTCCCATTTTTGGAAAATCTAAATTATTGTAAATGGTTTCCAAATAAAGCTGTTTTGTTAATTTTTGTGTAAGAAAAATCAAAAGAAAACAATTTCCAAAATTAAGCTGTTTTTATCAATCTTTGTACAGGGAAAATCAGAAACTTCTGATGAACATGATGCACCGTGTCAAAAATAAAACAAGATTTAATTAGATCAGCTATACGTAGCAACTAATATCAATTAAGATCGGTATCGACTTTCACTTCTGTGTTATATAATTCCAATCTACATGTTTTTGCTCAATCACAACTAATGCCTTGAAAATGTCTGATTTCTGTAGATAAATTCACTAAACCAAAAAGCTAATTAATGTAATATGTACCAATTTGATAAGAACTGTCACATTTAATGAATGACACAACACAAACTATTGAAACAAGATAACGTGTAAGACTAATTACCAAAAAGAAAATACAAAATAAACTCCAAAAAAACCCAAAAGATTATGCTTACGGTTCAGACCAAAATATCTACTTAATGTATTAAATGATATGTTCTAATTAACAAAATTAGTGAAAAGAAAATATCGTTATCAAGCATCTTTATGTGGAAACAGAAGATTCAAATTTTAGAGAATTGATTTGGATATGCAAACATAACTAAAGCAGTTTCTTTTCAGTACTTGTTGCAATGTGTATGCCAACACATTCTACAGAGAAAGTAGTCAAAACAGATATCTATTCTGTTTAGACCCTTTAGTTTTCTTGCTCCCAAAAGTTTTTTGGGCATTCAAATATTTAGGATTTGACCGTATCTGATTGAGGTTATTCCAGACTATTAGTCCCCGGATGGACGCTAAACAAACGTATTAACCTTGAATTGTACGTATTGGGCAAGCGAACGACAGTATCCTATCGATTATCAGGCGTTTCGTATCGTTTCATAATATAGGATAGGAAACTTAGCATAGCAACGTGCCATCAACGACCAGCAAACTGTTGCAACCAGTGCATACGAACGCTACTTTAAAGTTGAGAGGGCACTTGATGAAACATCATGTGATAAAATTTGACATTCGGTAGGTCAGTGGTTTTCTCTGGTGCTGCAGTTTCCACCATCAATCTTTAATATTGTTGAAAGCAGCGTTAAAGGATACGACAAATACAGACAGATCTGCTTCATACCTTGACCTACACCTCGACATTAACAGCGAGGGGCGGCTAAGAACTAAACTTTACGACAAAAGAGATGATTTCAATTTCCCCATGGTAAACTTTCCATTTATATGTAGCAACATTCCAGCAGCACCTGCATATGGAGTATGTATATCTCAGTTGATATTCCAGAGCTTGTGGTTCCTATCAGGATTTCCTTGATAGAGGGTTGCTGCTAACAAGGAAGTTACTGAGCCAAGAGTTCCTCTTGGTTAAGTTGAAGTCATCACTTGGAAAGTTTTACGGTTGCCACCATGACTTGGTTGACCGTTATGGAATATCTGTGTCACAAATGACCACGGATATGTTCCACTTGTCGTAAGCACTTCCCGGTCCTTTCCTCATTCATGACTTATAACCGGGTTTGTAACTATATTAACATGACGGGTGCCACTAGTGGAGCAGGAACTGCTTATCATTCCGGAACACATGAGTTCACCCCGGATCTTAGTGTGGTTCGTGTTACTCGATCTTTAGCTTTATGTGTATGTTTTTGTTGATCGTTGTTTGTCTCTTCGTCCTTTTTCTTTTGACCATTGTGTTGTCCGTCCTTTTTCGATTTACGGATTCTGATTACCCCTTTGGTATCTTCAAACTCATCTTAAACATACATAACACCTACGCGTCCATTTTCAATGGCAAATCACATACACTTCAGTTTTAGACCTCCAACAATATGACATTTTTCAAACTCATTATTAAGGATTTTCTAAATCAACTTCCACGACAGATAGCAAGGACATGATTCTCATTAGGAACATCAATCGATCGACTTTCATCGAACATAGACTAATGAAGGAAAGCAGATGGTTTTGATTGATTCTCTTTCATATTGTTCTCATCGTGGATTAGAAGAATAAAGCTTTAAATAAATATTTCATTTAACACGCGATTACGAAACAGGGTTATGGATATGTTTATTCAAAAATTCTAAATTGCTGACACTGAAATAAAAACAAGGGATGTTGCAATACATGCGTGGTGTGTGATTCAATTGAAATGTATCGTGCAAGGTACATGATAATCGATTACATATATATATATATATAGATAGGTCTGAAGTATTGATAGTTGTAAACCTTTCTGTCTGGGTAATAAATTTAGTGACATTAAATTTCAAAAGCTGTGTTGTTTTGCTTATCTCAGGATCAGGTGTAATCAACATCTGATTAAACATTTCATTAACATGGACGGACTATTGTCACATGACCGACAGATATAGAAAATGAAAAAGTGATAAAGTTACTTAAAACGTTTTCTTTCATGGAATTCATCCACACAGTTGTTATGGTATTGATATGCTTTGATCCTTTTGAAGGTAAGTAAACAATTATTGATAAAGTTAATATATTGAGGTTGTGGGACATAGTTTGCCACTAGTGGAACAGGAACTGCTTATCCTTCCGGAGCATCTGTGTTCATCCACCCCAGGTTTTAGTGGGGTTCATGTTATCCAATCTTTAGTTTTATGTGTAATATTTTTTTTGTGACGTAAAAGTGTCTTTGACATTTACTTCACTGAATTTGGTACTGCTTTGACAACTATTTTACCTACTTTGTTCCTGTATTGTTATAAATACTGTTATAGTGACAACCGGAACCTTTGAACCGTAATGAAAGCGGGAGGTTTGGCGCTTTAAAATCTGATTCAACCCACCATTTCGGTAGAAATGCCTGTACCAAGTCAGGGTCATTACGATTTTCACAGTTTTCCGGTTGTTGACTGATTTTGTCTGTTTATATAATTATGAGTTTTAACTTTCCCTTTGTAAGATTGTTCGGAGTTCGGTAATTTTGTTATTACCCTTATTTGTAGATTGTTGTTTGTCCTTTTGTCCTTTTTCTTTTGGCCATTGTGTTGTCTGTCCTTCGACTTACGCATTCTGAATATCCCTTTGCTATTTTCAAACTATGTTTTTCAACATCGCGTGGTACAAAGCCACAACTACTAGATGTGCAGTATATATAGTTACTAATACAAAATGCAAGTCAGCAATATTTCACTAACTTCAGTTACACTGTCGTATAGCATGCTTATGGTTTTCAATTCTGTTTATAATGTTATTGATAGTATAGACAGGTCTCTCCTGTTAGAACAAGTTGTGAATCGGAATTAATCAATACTAGATATATACATTTGTATAACAAAAACGTTGAAAGTAATTAAGAAATATTTCACATATGAACAGCAATATCCATGGAAATCATTTTTAAAGCTAAAACTATTTTTTTTATCTTGCTGCTATTATAAATAAATAGGAGTTACATTCTATATAAAAAAAAAAATAATGGTTATAATGAGAAATTTCAAATACGATTTAAAGTTTGAAGATAAAATAATTACTGACAATCAACGAAAAAGATCTAAACATGAACGTGTTATGTTGCAATGTATTGGCACTCTATGATACCAAGGCTACAAACATGCATGCACTTAGCATGAAATCGATTTCACAATTCCGAGAAATTTACAATCGAGTAAGCGATAAAAATAGAACAAAAAAACTGCTATGAAATTTCCCAAGTGAATAAGTCAAATTTAACAACATGATATTGCCCAATTATGAAATAAACCATTTGGCTTGAGTCACGATAAACAAATTCTTACAAAACAGACAGATCTCCTCTGACATTTTGCAGTGGTTCTCCCACGAATAAATCTGAATAATAAAAGTTTTATTCCACAAATAAAATGATGTATTAATGATAGATATATGCTACAAATTTGTCTCAGATAAGAAAGTGAGAAAGGCTTAATAATAATTTTATTTCACATTTATTGTAGATTAGAAATTAATTGCTTAAGAAAAGGTTGAAGATACCAAAGGCATACTCAGAATTCGTATATCGAAGAAGGACAAACAATGCAATGGCTAAGGGAAAAAGATCAAAAGCACAAGCAATAATCTACAAAAACACTCCACAGAAAACTACAGATTGAGCAACACGAACCCCACTATAAACAAACAATGATCTACAAAACACTCCACAGAAAACTACAGATTGAGCAACACGAACCCCACTATAAACAAACAATGATCTACAAAACCCTTCACAGAAAACTACAGATTGAGCAACACGAACCCCACTATAAACAAACAATGATCTACAAAACACTCCACAGAAAACTACAGATTGAGCAACACGAACCCCACTATAAACAAACAATGATCTACAAAACACTCCACAGAAAACTACAGATTGAGCAACACGAACCCCACTATAAACAAACAATGATCTACAAAACACTCCACAGAAAACTACAGATTGAGCAACACGAACCCCACTATAAACAAACAATGATCTACAAAACACTACACAGAAAACTACAGATTGAGCAACACGAACCCCACTATAAACAAACAATGATCTACAAAACACTACACAGAAAACTACAGATTGAGCAACACGAACCCCACTATAAACAAACAATGATCTACAAAACACTCCACAGAAAACTACAGATTGAGCAACACGAACCCCACTATAAACAAACAATGATCTACAAAACACTACACAGAAAACTACAGATTGAGCAACACGAACCCCACTATAAACAAACAATGATCTACAAAACACTACACAGAAAACTACAGATTGAGCAACACGAACCTCACTATAAACAAACAATGATCTACAAAACACTCCACAGAAAACTACAGATTGAGCAACACGAACCCCACTATAAACAAACAATGATCTACAAAACACTACACAGAAAACTACAGATTGAGCAACACGAACCCCACTATAAACAAACAATGATCTACAAAACACTCCACAGAAAACTACAGATTGAGCAACACGAACCCCACTATAAACAAACAATGATCTACAAAACACTCCACAGAAAACTACAGATTGAGCAACACGAACCCCACTATAAACAAACAATGATCTACAAAACACTACACAGAAAACTACAGATTGAGCAACACGAACCCCACTATAAACAAACAATGATCTACAAAACACTACACAGAAAACTACAGATTGAGCAACACGAACCCCACTATAAACAAACAATGATCTACAAAACACTCCACAGAAAACTACAGATTGAGCAACACGAACCCCACTATAAACAAACAATGATCTACAAAACACTACACAGAAAACTACAGATTGAGCAACACGAACCCCACTATAAACAAACAATGATCTACAAAACACTACACAGAAAACTACAGATTGAGCAACACGAACCTCACTATAAACAAACAATGATCTACAAAACACTCCACAGAAAACTACAGATTGAGCAACACGAACCCCACTATAAACAAACAATGATCTACAAAACACTACACAGAAAACTACAGATTGAGCAACACGAACCCCACTATAAACAAACAATGATCTACAAAACACTCCACAGAAAACTACAGATTGAGCAACACGAACCCCACTATAAACAAACAATGATCTACAAAACACTACACAGAAAACTACAGATTGAGCAACACGAACCCCACTATAAACAAACAATGATCTACAATACACTACACAGAAAACTACAGATTGAGCAACACGAACCCCACTATAAACAAACAATGATCTACAATACACTACACAGAAAACTACAGATTGAGCAACACGAACCCCACTATAAACAAACAATGATCTACAAAACACTCCACAGAAAACTACAGATTGAGCAACACGAACCCCACTATAAACAAACAATGATCTACAAAACACTACACAGAAAACTACAGATTGAGCAACACGAACTTCACTATAATCCGGGGCTGAATTTAGATGCTTCGGAAGGGTATATAATGTCTGCTCCATCCGTCGTGTTACTCTTGTTACAAACCCGGTGATAATTCACGAATGATGAAAGTATCGGATTGTGATAATAGCAAACGAAACATATCTGTGGTCATTTGTGACATGGATATTCCGTAATTACGGTTTCGGATCAGGTCTTTGTATAGCTTGTTAGTCTTGCAACATGCATCGTTAAGTCATCCATGATGAGGTAAAATTTTATCCCACGTTGAGAAGCTGGAAGACATACATAAAGTTTTAGCAACTAACCAATTATCTCTGTATATTGTTTTAATTTACTCAAGAGCGATGCTAATTGAGAGTCAATTAAATACGGATGCCTTTACAAACACTGTCATCATTGTACAGAAACAAACACCCAAATCAAAACAATGCAACAACGATAAACGAGGACAAACATGCCACATTTCCACGCTTATTCATCATACATCCATGAATATAAGTCAATCCTCGTGTCCCATTTCACCTCAATGATTTATTGTTTGTAGATAATAAACAATAATAGCAAAAATACACAATCTAGAGAAACTGACAAATAAACGTTACAGAATACCGAAGGGCAAAACAAAAATACACAATCTAGAGAAACTGACAAATAAACGTTAGAGAATACCGAAGGGCAAAACAAAAATACACAATCTGGAGAAACTGACAAATAAACGCTAGAGAATACCGAAGGGCAAAACAAAAATACACAATCTAGAGAAACTGACAAATAAACGCTATAGAATACCGAAGGGCAAAACAAAAATACACAATCTAGAGAATCTGACAAATAAACGTTAGAGAATATCGAAGGGCAAAACAAAAATACACAATCCAGAGAAACAGGCTACATAGACTTGTATGGCTGAAATACCGCTCATTTGATTTTTGCCAACAATTAATCAGCCACCAAAATAGTCATTATACACGCATCTCTTAAGAGTTTTCTTTCTCGAGTCGTAATAGACGAATATAAAACACTAGATAGATAACAGTAAAATGATATATTCGTAAACTACAAAGAAGGATTCTTTTAATTTTACTTGAAGTTCAATTCCCATGGGTAAGCAGCTACCATGGAAGAAATGTTAGGTAACGTGACATTAGGGAATAAATGATCGAATTACGTTTGTCAGGGGCTATGTACATTTTGTACTCGTATAGCTATTTGTATTAGGGCGTATATCTTGATGATGATCCATACATCACTACGGGTCGCGTCAGTAACGCGTATCACCATAGACGACTGTCACGAGCTCTGATGCAAAAAGTTGTACAAGCACAATGCAAAAATATTTGTTTATCTAAAAACTACTGCTTAAAAGATGCCAGAACTAGAAATAAGAACGTAGATATCTAACTTAGTTCGCACGACGAGTTTCTGGAATAAACTTCATCTGATACGTTCATAGTCATAGTCAAAGCCAAATAATTGCAAAAATCATTGGGAGCAATAAAATTAAAAGACCTAAACAGGATAGCCAAAATCAGCTAAGGTCGCCTATGTCTGACGGAGGAGAACCAATCACATTATTTAGGGACTGTAAACCATGTTAGTACCACCAGAGACTAATACTCCACCACCATAATTACCGACCTAGTGATAGAAACAAATGTTCATTTGTTTTTAATTTACCCCTTTGTGAACTTTTCTCACATGATTATTTCTATGAGACGTCACGTGATTATTTGTACATTGCTGCCGCTGTCGTTGTAAATAATAATTCTAGACGATTTTCTATCTGTGGAGATTGTAAATAATTGCTAATGCACTGGGCATCTTCCGGTTCGTTATACATGTATCATTAAAAGTGGATATATGTTTGCTTTGAACATTTATTCACCTGTTTGAACACATATTGTTTGAAGTTGTTGTCGCTAAACGTCAATTGTTTCAGTATTTGTACTATGGTATATTTCGTTAGTCATTTCTTTGATGTTAACACTTTTAGTGGTTTTTTGTCATCTGAAAGGTGTTACACCATACTTGAAGCCACATCTGAATGAAGTAAGCATGTACATAAGTGTTTTTGCTTGACATTTGTGTAGGCATAGGAGAAATATACGATTTTATATATTTAATATTGCTATTTTATATTTTACATAATTTCAATATTGTTTTCTTTCAATTAAATTGTACTTGTGTACAAAGTTTTATTTACATCTAGAAGGAGATTCCCTACATTCCAGAAATGGCGACATCATGAATTAAGTTCCTAAAGCGGGAATCAACATTAGTCTGTATCATTATGTCTGTATTTTACAGCTTCTAATCATCCGATAGTGTGGTAGTTATTGTTTTTCATTTTATTTATATATAAATACATATTTATCGTGAAGTTATTTTTATAAGTATGTATTAAAAAAGTAATTCCATAAAAATGTCCGAAAATGAGAACAATTGCAGATTTAATATGACGCTGAAAAACATTTTTCCCCAGACCCCCTTTATGCAAGCTGTTATATATACACACTTGTGAAGACAATTAGCAATAAAATAAACAGACTCTTTACGTATATATAAATTAGCGTCCACCCATGACAACTGTTTTACCATATTCTATATATCCTGTTTTGTCAAATATATTATGATATGTAATGTGTTTATAAATACTGCTATGTGAAATGTTTTTTAAATCTCCTTCTGAATTTAAATTATTTTCATTGAAACCCTGCTGTCGCCAATGGAATGCAAAAGTTGTTTCGCTGGGTCTGCGGCACGTAATGAAACACGCAACTCCCACTCATGTTTGGATATTGTTTTGCTATTATTTTACATTTAAAAGACAATCTGCAGGGGCAGTCACTAATGAAAGACCTAAAGTTCTGATCCCATTTACTTGCGCAATTACGAATATCGGCTAAATGTCCATTCCCGCGCCGACTCTTACCTCTAAGGTATTTTGTTTATTAACAAAACCCAGGAATTCTGTCAGTGACGTGGTGTACTCCATACAACTTTATATGATAAAATGTATTAGTGACCTGAGAACGGAGGGAACCCCAGGTATAGATATAGCATAGGGCCTAGCTTTTCCTATGTGGGCTGTAACTCTTTCGAAAAGAGGTGTCGGCTAGTTGATTGGGAGAATTCAAAAACATATGACTTTTTGGACAGGACATGATTAAGTACATATTGCATAGAGAATGAAAGGCTCTTTGAACGTATCAAACAACCTGCTTTTGCAGCAGTATTAAATAACTAAGACTCTGTCTATAATATCCTCTGTTTCCTGTAGTAATCTGAAATTACACTCAAGTAGCGGACTATTCGCTCCGAGGGATTGTACCAAGCAACGTGGAAATATGTCCTATTTCTATCCACGAGTTCCGACATTATCTATTCTATTCCGTTTTTTTTATTGCCTGTGGTAATATATATTCGTTCCCATACACCCACCCCAGTGCCACCTATCTACCTACACGATGCTGTGTTCTTTGTAAACTTGTTATCGTCAATAAAATGCAGCAGAAATAGTAGTCATCAATCGGTTTACTCCCATTTCCTCTACTAATTAAACTGACCGTTACTTATAGCTGAAATTATGTTGAAAATGGCCATAAACACTGAACCCAAACAAGTAGCAGATATCTATTCAACAATCACAACTATTTCAAATCTTGAAATTACATATTTCGACAATTATATTCTTCAAGGAAAAGAAGAAAGAAAAGCGTCCGAGGAAGATACTGAACCAAGGGTTCATAGTGGTTAAGTTGAAGTCATCACTGCCAACGTTCTATGGTCGACACTATGACTTACGTAACCGTTACGGAATATCTGTGCCGCATATGTCCACGTAACCGTTACGGAATATATGTGCCGCATATGTCCACGTAACCGTTACGGAATATATGTGCCACATATGTCCACATATATGTTCCGTTTGTTGTTATCACAATTGTTACTTCCTCATTCATGACGTATCACCGGGTTTGTAACAAAAGTAACATGTCGGGTGGCAGGCACTAGTCTTAAAGTCCACTGTATGTTTCTTGGAACGACAAATATTATGAACGGGTTAACGATAACACTTGCTTATGAAGCAGGAAATGAAATATACGGGCAAAATTACCAAAGATAAATACCACCTACCGAAAAAAGTCAAATATTAACCTACATGTATGATTATTTATTTTGTTAAAAGATCTAAGCACTTTCTATGCATTTACTGTTGCACGGAGTTGCCTAATGTGAACCAAACATATTATTCTATTACTGTCTTCTCCTGATGAAACAGTATTCATATAGTGTTGTCTGGAGAGGTACAGTGCTCGAACCAATGACGAGAGCACTATATCTCACCAGACAACTCTATAGGAAAACTATTTCCTGTGTAGAATATGTTTAATACATAACATCTCATTCTGGACATAAAGTACACTGCGCTGAGGTACATTCATCCGCGCTTACATTGCCAAACCTGGCCATGTTAGCAGCAAACGATAAACATACTACAGCGCTGTAATTTTAAAGGAAGAACATCTTGACAACAATATATCAATATTACGCTGGAAAATCTATTCCACAGGTATAATCTCCGTGGTAAATCATTTCAAACTGGCATAGTTCCTGTCGCTAGATATAATCACCCGTTGCCAAGATTAAGCAGAAACTGTCCAACATTATTAAGCACTAATCATCCAATCAAAATAAAGCATGTTCATATGTTATGTACTAAATATCAGGAGTGTCTAGTAACCACAAAGGCATTACATGTAGACACATCAATGTATATTAAAATGTACCATGCAGCCAAGACGGCGTGTTCTTTGTATCAATGTATTTCTTTCCTTTTGATTACATAACATAGAAAAATAAAATAGATATATCAAACTACTTCATTAGGAAGATTAATCTAAGGGAATTTCAAAATAGCACTTTCCTCTAGCTGTATGGCTATAAAATCAATCGTTTTTCTAAGCATGGTATACTAATCCATTTATTGCATAATTGTCTAGACATGTCAATTTTATCGATGGCGATGCAAAATGTGACACATTAGATGAATGTGACAAATTAATGTATAGCCAGGAGGTGTAGTATATGCATGGCCTACAGCCAGCTTCACCACAATTATGCTTGCTTGCAATATTTGGGCTGCTCTCAAAATAAACAGCCTCAGATCGTTTTTAGAACATTAATTTGACTCAAATATGATGTGGTTGTTACAGTGTAGACTGATTTGTTGATTGTTATCAACATACAATCAGCAGTATTTGATAAACGATATACCGAATAGGTAAATGGTGGCATTGGGTGGAAGCTTGGAATGCCACAGAATGAAGAATTATATCAGGAATAGGACATGCGTACCATAAATAACCACCCCTTACTAACTTTACTAGTTATGTAAATTCTTATGAAAGATTCTCTGTGTGGCCTTTTCCCCAGTAGACTGTTCTGGCAATTTTTAATGTACATGTTTTTGTTTGTTTGTTTGTGCTCTGTTTATTTTCCAATATGCTCGAGTTTTTGATTGACAACATATTTGTTATCTTTGGTGGACGTGTTTTTCAACAGACAGTCGGCATACCTATGGGTACAAACTGTGCTCCTCTTCTCGCCGACTTGTTCCCTTATTCATATGAGGCTTCCCAAGAAAAACGAAAAGAAGCAGCTAGCCCGATCCTTTAACTTCACCTCCCGCTATATAGATGATGTCCTTTCACTAAATAATTCTAGGTTTGGTGATTTCGTTGATCGCATCTATCCCATTGAACTTAAAATAAAGAATACCACAGATACAGGTAGGTCTGCTTCATACCTTGACCTACACCTCGAAATTGACAGTGCGGGGCGGTTAAGAACGAAACTTTACGACATAATAGATAATTTCAATTTTCACACTGATACGATATTCCATAGCTTGTGGTTCCTATCAGGATTTCCTTGATAGAGGGTTGCTGCTAACAAGGAAGCTACTGAACCAAAGGTTCCTCTTGGTTAAGTTGAAGTCATCACTTGGAAAGTTTTACGGTCGTCACCATGACTTGGTTGACCGCTATGGAACATCTGTGTCACAAATGACCACGGATATGTTCCACTTGTCGTAAACACTTCCCGGTCCTTTCCTCGTTCATGACTTATCACCGGCTTGGTAACTAGATTAACACGACGGGTGTCACTAGTAGAGCAGGAACTCCTTACCCTTCCGGAGCACACGAGTTCATCCCGGTTTTTAGTGAGATTCGTGTTACTCGATCTTTAGTTTTATATATATGTTTTGTAGATCACTGTTTGTCCTTTTGTACTTTTTCGCTTGGCCATTGTGTTGCCTGTTCTTCTTCGATATACGGATTCTGATTACCTATTTGATATCTTCAAACTCTTCTTATCTTGAAAATATTCGAGTCTTTGATTGACATGAACATCGTTATGTATATTTCCAAGTATTTCATATTACAGATAAGAAATAGTTTTTGATTACGTGATTGAAAGTTCTTAAAAACCAGCAGTCTAATATAAAATGATGGGAATCAGCACAATAATCTACAAAACAAATACGGGATTTCCTAAGATACACAAAAAAAAACATGCTTCCGCATTCCAATATGCTAAGTCGAAATATGACAGGCATGCTATTACATCATTCATCAAATTTGACAGTATTGGTAGGATACTGATAATAAACTTGAGCAGAAATAATATTTGTTTTCAATAGTATATTTGTTGGGTAAACTATATTTACCTGACATAAGAGAACACCGCTTACGTTCATTTGAACTTATCAACTTCATTAATAAAGTCTATACAATGTTGGTATGTTTCACTGTTTTCTTGGTACTCCGTTGACAAAGTTCAGGTAGAGTACGGGAACTATTGGCGTGCAACTGTCCACTAACCAATACTCATACTTTTTAATTCATTAATTGTGGTAGTCTACATACACGAGGCACTCATTTCCGTCCGTCCCAAAAGCGGTTTATGTAATTAATCGATTCGTCTAGCACAACTATCGAATGCTCGTTTCAGAGTCGTTGTACACCGCAGCGGAGGAATTTGTCATATTTTTATATCAAGGAATTTCCTGAGTGTTCTGACCACTAAAGTAGCCGTCTGTACGTAGAATGTCCAATCGAAAACATTATTTCGACCGAGGTGGTGCAGACATTACAAATATAATCATATATTAAGTCAGATTGCAATATAAATAAGGTTTTCAATATAATTGTATATAAGGAATGTAGAAAATACCAAGAGATTATTAAAAATTGTAAGCAAAACAGAAAGGAAAAAACGGTGCAAAACAGAAAACCAATGAAGAGTAATACGAATCCCATAAAAAATGTGCTGAGTCCCATGAGATAGAAGGGTCATCTGTGAGACTTGTAATATTATAATATTTACTTTATATGCTATCAAACTTTAGGTAATAGGTGCAAGGGTGATACATATGGCACTTATCGTGTTACTAGTGTTAACAATCTAAGTTCAGTGAATGTTGTAAAATGGGCAAAAGGGACGGAACATATATTACGACAGTACAAACAAATCCGTCCTGAGTCATCTCTTCATGGTTGTAATATTATACTATTTGCTTTATTAGCTATCAACCTCCAGTTAATAGCTTAACGTCCCATAAAGTTGATACATACATAGTCTCCATATTATCGCTAATATAGCTGCTATTATACTTCCCTGATAAATATCAAAGGTACTTTATTTCTAGCTATCGCTAAAATATCTCATTTACAGTGAAAAAAGATATACATGAAATGAAGACTTCAATTATCGGATTTCGTGAAATTGCTAGTAACTGAAATTCATGATAAAGGAATTTATCAATCTCCTACTGCTAAGAAAGCACCGTGTTCATAATAACATAGACAGTAATATGTTTTTATCTGTCAATCATACAGAGGTGTTATTTTTTAAATTGTCACTTCTGGGGTTCTTATTGAAATACATACGTGTGTTTTGATCTTTTTTGGTGAAATAAATACGAATTTTTCATACAGAAGTTTTTATTTTTATTTATGATACATCACATGAAATCGAACAGAGTTTGCTGGATGCAATAACAAGATTAAAAGTTGTTCAGGAAATCTCGCATACACGACTCTTATGGGGAAGTCATTTTGTTTATTTTCCGTGTAGCTACTTTCAGTTTGCCATGCGAATATTTGTTATATAGTTGCTGATTGAATTATATAAATTTCTTAACAGGAAAAAATATGTTGAATAAGTAGGAAAAAAAATGCTATTTCTAACAATGTTACTTATTCACAATGACGTTCTTGGGTCTGTTCCGACAGTGTTGTATTCTTTGTTTTTTTTACAATATTTTATTGGAATATTGCAACATTAATTGCACATGCATATTGGTGCACAAACATCATTCAATTATTGATTATGCTTAGACATTTATCAATGGCAAATGTTTATCGATATTTATTTTTCTCAACTTGAAATTCATTGATTGGACATTCCTAAACTCTATCGCGTTGTGCAGTTGTAAAATACGTATGATAAGGTTGACAATTGTAAGCAAATTAGGGTCTAGAAAGGCACAGTGTTTTTGTATAAACATTATGTTCTAGAATGATACAGTGCCATTGGAAAACATGATAGACAGATATGGAAATGACAGACGGATAGATGTAATATATGGATCCTTATCTTCTATGGACTTAATTACAAAAGTTATCAGCATTGTTCTGTGGATTAATTTTCTCTCAGGTAAGACAGCAGCACTACTATCCATCTTTATGTTTTCATTCACCTTTGTGAGGTCTTTTGAAGTAGGAGCGGGTTTTTTTATTGTTTGTTCATGTCTGTATTGCTGTATGAGATCCAATTATCTTGAGGGGATTGGAATCAAATTAACTTCTTTTTGTACATGTCCCAAGTCGGGATTAGGTTGTGCATCTGCACATGTCGGAGGGTTTGTTATGTTCAATGATTTTAGTTGAGAGGTGGTCGTTGATATTGGTAGAATTGTGACCATCACTGTTTAAACTCTTTTTTCTTTACTATAATTCATAAAATATTCACATCAACGATTGAATAACAGTACACAATTTTAGAAAATACCGTTTAACCAAGGTTTATCTCCTCCAGGCATACCAGATATATATTTAGCATTAAAAGTAATAATAACTTAATATTTGGTTACATATTTATGTATCAAAATAGTGTTGCTTTAAACAATCAAATTAGATTCATATACTGTACATTGGTATTTCTGGGTTCAACGAGATTGTAATATTTGACCTGGATTAAAATAACGAGACTTTCGTTTTTAATACCTAACGAATTCGCAGATACGGATATGATACAACAAATTGCAAACGATTTAAGGTACCCTTGTGGAAATAAAGGCAGTGTCCGATTACACTTGAAAAACAGTCACAGTTTATATAAAACAATGAATGAGTTTTAATTATAGTCAGAGTAATATCATTCTGTACATCAATCGGTTCAATAGCTGGTAAAGAGATATGGAAAGGTTTGGTCTGTCTGATTTGTAATTACAGGCGGTGGGTTCTTTAATTGTTGTTTGTGTTGCTAGAATATATTTTAAATGGGCAATACATTGATTCGGCTAGACATGTTACGCAGCAAAATGATCTTGTGACACCTCAATATATTCCTGTAAATTAAATTTCCGATACAAATCGTGCGAATATGAGCTGATTTGTAATTGCTTTGTATTTTGAATTGAATTTTACAATCATTATTGATAATTGAGTAAAATGAAAGAGTCTGTTTTCACCATTTTGTTTTTCTCCCAAAGTACATAACAAGGCAATTAATAACGTCGTGTTATTCAGGGTAATAAAGAAGGAATAGATAATGTTGTAGGCAGGGTAAACGGGACAGAAAAGGGTAATGGCAATGCAAATACATCCTCAGTCATCTGTGAGACTTTTAATATTATACTATTTGCTTTATATGCTATCAACTTTCAGGTAATAGATACATGCCCACGTAAGGTTGATACATCTGGCACCTGTCGTGTTACTTTATGTATTAATTAAAAGTTCAGTGAATGTTGTAAACGGGAGAAAAGGAGCGAAATAAATATTACGAAAATGCAAACAAATTCTCAGTCATCTGTGAGAGTTGTAATATTATGCTATTTGCTCTATATGCTATCAACTTTCAGTTAGTAGATTAACGTCCCTTTAAATTGATGCATCCATAGTCTGCAAATCGTCGTTAATATAGCTGTTATTATGCTTCCCTGATAAATACCAAAGGTATCTTAGTTTTCTAGCTATCGCTAAAATATCTCATTTACAGTGAAACAAATATATATAAATGAATTGAAGACTTCAATTATCGGATTTCGTGAAATTGTTAGTAAATGCAATTCCTGATAAAGGAATTTATTAATCTCCTGCTGCTAAAAAAAGCAATGTGTTCATAATAATATAGACAGCAATATGTTTTTATCTGTCAATCATACAGGTGTTATTTTTTAAATTGTCACTTCTGTGGTTCTTATTGAAATAAATACGAGTTTTTCTTACAGGAGTATTGATCTTTATTTATGATACATCAGATGAAATCGAACAGAGTTTGCTGCATGCAATAGCAAGGTTAAACATTTTTCAGGATTCAGGAAGTCTAGTATTACACGACTTTTATGGGGAAGTTATTTTGTTTATTTTCTTCCGTGTAGTACTTTCAGTTTGCGTTTGAAACATTTTTACATAATCGTCATTGGAAGAAAATACATTGCTTACAAGGATAAATATATATTGAATAAGTAGAACAATTTTATTTCTAACAATGTTATTAATTCACAAAGACGTTCCTGGATCTGTATACTAGTTTTGGTTTTTCACTTTATTTGAATATTGCAACATTAATTGCACATGCATATTGGTGCACAGACATCATTCATAATTATCGATTATGCACTTAGACATTTATCAATAGGAAATGTGTATCGATATTTTTTATTTTCTCAACTTGAAAAGTGAAATTCATTGATTGAACATTCCTAAGCTCTATGGCATTGTGTAGTTGTGAAATACATACTTACATGATAAGGTTGACAATAATATACAACAGTATGGTCTAGGGTGGTATAGTGTTTTTGTATAAACGTTATGTTCTAGGATGGTACAACGTCAGTTAGAGACATGATATACATATATAGAAATGACAGACGTATAGATGTAATATATGGACCCTTATCTTCTATGAACTTAATTACAAAAGTTACCAGTGTTGTTCTGTGGATTAATGTTCTCTCAGGTAAGGCAACAGTAACGTCCGTGTCGTTTTTGTTATAGTGTGTGGTCTTATAGTAGAGGGGAATATATGCAGGTCTTATAGTGTTTGTTTATACATTTGTATCCGTATTTCCGTTGAAGATCCAATTATCAAGTAGAGGGTTGGAATCATATTATCTTGCTTAAGTCATCCACAATTGTTTGAATGTCCCAAAACAGGTCATTTATTTTATTCGGCAAATGATGTGGTCTAGTTGTGTTGAATAATTTGAAGTGAATAAGGGTAATAACAAAATTAATGGACTCCGAACAATCTTACAAAGGGAAAGTCAAAACTCGTAAGTATATAAACAGACAAAATCAGCCAATAGCCGGAAAACTGTGAAAACCGTAATGACCCTGACTTGGTACAGGCATTTCTAAAGAAATGGTGGGTTGAATCAGATTTTAAAGCGCCAAACATCCCGCTTTCAAACCTCCCGCTTCAATGATTTGAAGTGAGAGATAGTTGTTGACACTGGTAAAAATCCTTGACTATCACTGTTTAAACTTTTTAAAATAATTATTAGGGTATTCATAACGATTGAATGACAGTATATAATGTTAGAAAATACTGTTGCATCAAGATATAATATCTCCTTTTGCCATACCAGATAATATTTAGCACTAAAATTAATAATAACCCGAACAGTTTGTTACATTAACATATTAATTGAATTTATATACCTTATATTAAACTTGATGGGTTCAACGAAATTGTAATATTTGGTTGACCGCTATGGAATATATGTGTCACAAATGACCACGAATATGTTCCACTGGTCGTAAACACTTCCCTGTCCTTTCCTCATTCATGACTTATTACCGGACTTGTAACTAGATTAACACGACGGGTGCCACTAGTGGAGCAGGAACTGCTTTCACTCCCGGAGCACATGAGTTCATCCCCCCTTTTTAGTGGGGTTCGTGTTACTCGATCTTTAGTTTTATGTATATGTTTTATAGATCGTTAGTCGTCGTTTTGTCCTTTTTATTTTGGCTATTGTGTTGTCTGTTCCTCTTCGATTTACGGATTCTGATTCTTCAAACTCTTCTTGTCCTTGAAAAAAATAACGAAACATTCGTTTTCATTACGTAACTATTTCGCAGATATGATACAATAAATCGCAAACAATTTAAGATATCCCCTGTAGAAATAAAGGTAGTTGATGATTACACGTGCTAGGCTATCAGTTTCTACAAAACCATGAATGAGTTTTAATTATCATTATGTACATCAATCGGTTCAATAGCTGGTAAAGAGATATTGAAGGTTGTGTGTATAAATACTTGCCCAAATGGGTAATCAATCGATTCGGCTAGACATATTACGCAGCAAAATGATCTTATGTGCCCTATGTTGCCAGTTTCTCTGGATTGTCCATGTTTAATTGCCCCTTCGGTATTCTCTAACCTTTACTGACCTGTAACACCTCAAAATATTTCTTTCAATTTTAGAAATTAATAATCCATTATTTCATGCATAGAATATAATAATATAACAACATTTAAGAAATTCTTCAGAATTTCATACAGTCAATAAGAAGATATGAAGGATATTTGTTATATTTCACGAACCCCTGTTTGGGTTAAAACTAATTACTAGTAAATATTATATTTGAATCAAATATGTATTATTTTTGTACAAATCAATATTTATGTATATTACAATGTATGATTCAATACACTGACTGGTGTAGTACTCCGTATGGTTCGTTATGCATATGCATTACTTTGTGGTTTTTAACCAACAGACTCTACCTCATAATAAGCATTAATTGTAAGTCTCCTAACAATTAATTCAGAGACCTTAATATGACTGTGAAATGTAGAACAGCAATACAAACGATGTTCCTTTATTTTGATTTGTGTCCAAGTGAAATAAAAACGTAGATATCAAATGTAGTGCGCATGACACGTTTCTGGAATAACCTTCATCCGGTACGCTCAAAATCGAAATACCGGAAAAACAAATACATTTGTAATTTAAATGTGTTTGGGAGCAATAAATCTAAAGAATCTAAACAGAATAGCCAAAATAGGCTATGGTCACCTATGTTTGAGGAAGGAGAACATAAGTTTCGATAATAATTACATTATTTTAATAGGAACTGAAAATTATGATAATAAATATATCTAATAAACCATGTCAGTGCCGAAACACTGACCACTGGTCGGATGATACCCTCGGGATTGTCTCTCATGTTTAATTACATCCATATCCTTTTTTACTAATTGTATTCCATATACAATATCCAATTTAATTTAAAATTAGGTTTATGGTGTTTATCGCCACTTTCAACAATATTTCAACTATATCGTGGCGGTCAGTTTGTAGTGGAGGAGGAAACCGGAGTACCCAGAGAAAACCACCGACCTGCAGCAAGTCACTGAAAAACTTTATTAGATAATGTTGTATCGGGTACACCTCGTATGAGCGGAATGGAAACTCACAAAGTTAGTGGTGGTAGACACTTTACTTAATTTAAGTTTAGCAACAACTATTAACTACACCGTTAACTGACCTAGATGTTTCAACATCACTGTATTATATATTTTGATCACTCTTTGACATAACGGTTGTCAAAACAGAACTGTTCTAAAACAAATATCATATATGTTAGTCAGACATATTTGACTCTATATCATGGAAATGTCATCATGTTGAAACATGTTACTCAATACATGACATATTCTGTTCCGTGGATATGATGTCGTATTTCAATATCCGTTCTAACATGGATTCTGTGTTCTCCTTTTTTGTTGTTTAGCGTCGTGTTTAAAACATGTTTTATACCAGCAATTTAAAAATAAATTTCAATAGTACATGTACACGTTAAAGTAATATGAAAGGCATATATCGTGGAATTTTTGAATTAAATATTTTCATTTAATATGACACTTAATTTTAACTAAAATCAACTGCATAACATTAACAATTCGCTCAAAAGCATATTTTAAGAGCAAATCGCAAAATATTTGACAGCAGATAATTCTGTTTTCCAGTACAGTAATGCAAATGATATGCTCGTGACACAAAATTTGAACTCTTTCGGGGAAAATATCGCTCATGCGCAATGTTCAGTTGATGAAAAAAAAAATATATATATTACGTGTGTTCCACATAAGAATAATTGTCCAAAAAAAAATTGGTTCACACGACATGAAACACACAGATTCCTCAATAATCATTGTCAGGAATGTGTGCGTGCTTATCTCAGCATCCATGATTGTTTATCTTTTCTTCACGAGGTCATGATCGGCAATCATCCGACCAAAACTTTTCTTCGCGAGGTTATGATCGGCAATCATCGGAACAAAACACCCGAAGATTAATGAGTCTCCACAATAATGGGGAGGACGATAAACATGCACACGGATTTGCAGATTTCTAATTGTTGGGAACATATTTCGACTTGAAACATGCATGTATAGCTTAGTAAAGGTACCGTCGTATTTCAAATTGAATTTTCAGGGCAAAATTGTCTTCACCCAAAACTGGTGTAATATTACTTTAACTTCTCCAAGGAAATTTGTGGTTTTGAAAATTTAAAAGATTATCAGATTTATAATTGTATTACTCCGCATGAATGTTATATGAATTCCTTTGAAAAAATGACCATGAATAATATTAAACACAAAAATTATTTTGAAAGTTTCTATTAAAACAAATAAGATCAAATATGTGGTGCAACATTTTGTTTAAGTAGTGTATAATATAAACGTCTAGCTAGACGGATTACGGATTAAGATTATAATTCTCTACAAAACTATTAAGAAAAGACAAAGAGAAGTAAATACATGGCAGCTCTATCATCATCATCATCTCTAGCACTGTCTGTATTTATTTTGCTGCCAGTTTAGATTTTTTTTTTTATCGTATTTCACCAAAGTGTTGCTTAATTCAAAATTAAATTTATGTAAGAATATATAAGTAAAATGGATTATAAGTAATTAGTAAATGCGCTCTTTGGTCCAAATAAATATTGGAAAAATTCTGATACGACTTTTGTGTGTGCCAAAAGTCTCAATTGTGTGATTGTTTTTTTTAGATATGTTATGCATAAAATGAAAAACAAACAATATCACAAACAAACAGTTCCAAATTTAAATATCAAAATCGTAGAAAGAGGCAAAATCGATACTTTAAATACACAAATACATCACCGTGCACTTTCCCGTCTTATTACTGGTACTTCAATAAAAAGTGGCAGGATTAGACTAGATCAATGAGCCCAAACGTCCTCTCTTAGTCCATGGGATTTAAAACACTATTATAAGCCAGATAAGACTTCTTGCACACAAAAGACAATTTGAAGGCGTACATAATTGATAAGTTTATTAGTTGTTGATTAGACCTTGCAAACCAATATTTCTCGTCATTCCCACCGCATCACCTTTTTTACTTGTGGCAATAAATATATCCGCCAATAAGTCTATTTTGACCCCACCTTTTACATACGTCATGCATTGGGTATTAGTAAATTATCGTCCATGAACATATTTGTATAGAAATATGATAACGTTTTGGAACGCAGAAACTGCCTACCCTTCCGGAGCACCTGAGTTCACCCAGGGTTTTTAGTGGGGCTCGTGTTACTCGATCTTTAGCTTTATGTGTACAATGTATGTTTTGTAGATCGTTGTTTGTCCTTTCGTTGTTTTTCTTTTGGCCATTCTGTCCTTCTTAGATTTACGGATTTTGATTACCCCTTTGGTATTTTCAAGCTCTTTGTCTAAATCTGTAATTTCACAGGACACATGAGTGTTATTACTAGAAGATATTTATCGATCGAGAGAAATCATGTTTTTATCCATTCTTATAATACAATATGCTATGTTTAGAAATCTTAACGATTTTGGAATTTTTCATAGAAAATAATATTTTTCTTTTATAGATTTTAAACTATCACATCGTGGATATCTCTTCCAATATGGTTTCACTCAAATACTATATTGAAATGATCATAATGATAGGTTACAGACAGTGACTAATTTATAGCATCGTTCTTTGAAATTCTGACAAAGAATTATGTAATGTTTCCGAGTTATAGGATTCGAAGGCTAAACCAGTATGAAATAGAGTATAGTGAAATGAACATGAAATCTATTAAAACGTTTAAACTTTATAATCAAATTCAGTGGCCGGATATTTCACAATTTGTTCCATATAATCCATTACATCGTTCAACATTATAATCAAATTCAGTTGCAGGATATTTCACAAATTGCTATAGATTGTTTAGTTTATTAAAGTGGGACATTGTGACATTATATCATTGATATAGAGTGCATTTATTTCTAACCTTAATTTTATCAACGTTCATGAACGATTAGTACACGCTTAGGAGTCAGAAATAATTACACCGTTCAATGATCTTTAGAAACATCACCTAGAACATGTAATTCAGTAAAAATAGAACACCACGTGGCTTGCTTGTAAACATAAACAACAGAATAGCGGGAAATAGACAATCCAGCAGCACTGGTAGTTTATGCCTTATTCGAGGTAACTTCATCATCTGAGTGATTCTTCTGATAGTGAAAAAGAAGATGATAATATGCTTCTCCATGCTTCTGTTGCACTGATAGATAGGAGACCAATACCAAAAATTGGATCATTCTACGATATCATAACTAAATTTAATTATGATGATCAAGAATTTCGCCGACATTTCAGGCTCACGATGATTTTTAAAAAATATTCAGACTGTGAGACATACAAATTTTGTTGAATAAATTAATCCATGGGCAATTTTCAATGCTTCTAGAATTCATATAAAAAGCATACCTTCATCCATTTTCTACAGAGCAGCTGACGGGGAAAAAGCACGTGTTGATACAGCGTCTGGAACATAATTTAGAAGTAAATGCATCGTTTAAGGTGGTAGGCCTGGGGTATGGGAGATAACTCTATTTTCAGTGTCTTCTCAAATATATGATCATCTGTGCGTTTGAAAATTCCCCCTCAATTCCAAGCTTCTTGGTGACAAAGAATGTTTACATTGGATATGGCCAGTTAAAAAAATGACTCCTTTTCCTTTTACCTGTCCATAGCTGTGCTCCTTGCAGGGCTCACCAAACCAGGCGAAGTGGGCGAAATTCTCGCCCTATATCGGCTGAAGTCGCTCTCCCTCGACTACAAAGCGAAATTAAAGTCGCCTTGTTTCTTTTTGCAAGTCACTCTTTTCTTGCAAATAATCTTCGTTTTATGGTAAAGCTGATTGTCAAAACAATTGTAATCAATGGGAAGATACATAAGAATAAGAGGAAAAGGTTTTATTCAAGCAATAAAGAAGGTTTAATTTGTTGATACAAAAGTATCACGGCAAACTTCTGCAAAACAAAAGTATCACGCCAAACTTCTGCAAATTTGTACTGACGAAATTCCAGGTGAATATTAAATCCCAAATCTTACAATATACAAACAGACACTTCCTTTACCAAATTGGCCGTTGAATTGTGTTATATTCTAATTATTTTCACAAAACTTGAGTTATTTGTAGCTTTTTAAAAGCTAAACAATCAACATGTCTAAGTTTTAAACACGACGATCATGGGGACGTATGAAATCGGGGGAAGGAAACGAACATTTAGATGTTATTGACAGATTTGTTTGGGAAAAAAATTGTAATATCTGATCCTCTCTTATACCGCTGCCGCTCACCCCCCCCCCCCCCCCCCCTTCTTTTAAGACAACTAAAGAATTACCAGAATCAAACGAATACAACTGGAGCACAGAATTGTAAGGAATTTAACAATACAGCTGGGTGGCTGTCTGTGTTTGTTTGTGGTTTTTTTTTGTAATGAATTAATCAAGTAGAGTCACCCTCAAACCACCCCTCCTCTTCCCCAGCCGACTGGAAAATAAAAAAGACAAATGCAGTCATTTGGTAATTTGGACATCCACTTTGTCAATTATAAGAATTGAAAAGCTTTTTGTTATTGGTAACTAGTTATTTTTTATCTCACAAACAAAGAAACTAGCAAAGGATGGGTGTGTGATAACTTTACTCGACAATTTCATTTTTTTCTGGGTACCTTCCATGAAAAACATAAATTTAAATATTTTAAAAATCTGACGGTAAAAGTTTGTAAAATTTGATGCAATGATGTCTATATGTCTATTCTTCAGTGTGACATTTTTTGGTGGAAATTAATTGACAGGAATTTTTTTAATCCGATTTTTAATACCAAGGTGGTCCTCAGGGCATCCTCCCTTTTTTGCAGTTTCCACTGTTTTGCACGTGATTATCTCCAAACAGGATATTCAGATATGCTAGATATTTCATATTTATTTAACAACAACACTCTCAAGTGTATTAAAGCCAAAATATTCCCTTTCAATCAGAAATAAATGTGCATATCTATTAGAATCTTCCGAAACTAGTATTACCATCTGGCGTCAAGAATACCCCCAAAATTGCTATATTTAGGATGTGCTATGGAGAAAACGGCACGGTGAAATTTTTTGAAACTTTGGCAGATAATGTATTTAGACATAACTATTCCATGATGCAAATTTTAAAAAAATTGAAAGATGGGAAAATTTTAGGGTAACCCAGGTCTACCACCTTAAGCAATAAATGTCAAACGTTACGCGATTACACGAAGGTTTTGATCAACGTTGATAAAATTTATAGAAATTAGTTAGTGTCAGAAATAAATGCACTCATAGTTTGGCAATGTTTACTTTCGTTTTAAAACATGATAAACAGATGTGAAACTGATAGATTGATAAGACTACGTGGAACATGTTTTGTCTATGGACTTAATTCCAAAGGTTATCATAGTCATGATAAGCATTCAATTTGCCTCAGGTAAGGTAACTATATTAAAACATTAAACTTGAAGAGTTTGAAGACACCAAAGAGGTAATAAAAATCCGCAAATCAAGAATGAACAGACAACACAATGACCAAAAGAAAAAGGACAAACAAAAATCTGCAAAACACTACACAGAAAACTAAAGCTCGAGCAACACGAATTCCACTAAAAATCGGGGGTGAACTCGAGTGCTCTGGAAGGGTAGACAATTCCTGTTCCTCAAGTTGTACCCTTCGTGTTGCTGTATATCAGATATTTATATATCTCGGAGTTGCGTCGGGATATATAGACATAGCAAATCCAAGTTTCCTCCTGGGTAAGCTCATGGGAACGGGCGTGAGCTAGTTTTGCAACACGAATCAAACACACAATTGGCCCCATGGGACGACTCATGTTTGGAGCATACCACGTACTCTGCGCGTAAATGACAACTTGTCGGCAACTCCAAATAAGGAAAGAGTGTGTTGGAAGTGGAAGTCTGTGGCCTGTTGCAAGGCAAAATATTCAGATCCTATCCATAAACTCGCCTAATTTCCTTGAGGCAATCAAGACATCTGTACACAACCACAATCCAGACCACCTTTTTACCTACTTGGGTTAATATGTGTAAACATGTTCACATTATAAGTAGCTGAAATACTCCTCAATTGACGTTAAACATCAATCAATCAATCAATCATTATTGTACTAGAATACACATATTGTAATTCGATATTATAATTCATTTATCCATCATTTAACTAATAATAAAATCATTGAAGAAATTAATTTACAATTTATATTAAATACATAGTTACAATTTAAATGTCACAGCTTAAATTTACTTTAGATCAACAAAGAAATCGGACTAAACCTTTTACAATTAGGACAATAAGTTAATTCAAAAACTTTCAATTCGTTTTAAATACCCTATTAAATAAATATACATATATGTCATTCTGTTTGACAGCAACTAACACTGTATACGTGATCTCAACAGAATTGTCCATTTTAATCATACAAATTTGAAATGTAGAACAGCAATACAAGCGTTATTCTTTTACTTTAATTTATTTTCCAAGTGTAGTGTTGGATAATCTCTCATGTTCATTTACATCAACTTCTTATCATGCTAAATATAATCCAGTATGTATTCGCATGGGAAAGGGGGAAAGCTTGTAGAATATATATATGCCCCGACCAAATTATTTTCAGACACAACATTTTAAATGTAGACGTTCAGATTTGAGGCTTGGCTCTGTATCGCTGGTTTTATGCTCTTTTCAACAATATGTCAGTTATATCGTGGGCATCCGTTTAACAGGTAGATAAAATCGACTGACATGGTTATAAATACTGTTATAGTGACAGCCGGAAACTTTGAGCCGTAATGAAAGCGGGAGGTTTGGCGCTTTAAAATCTGATTCAACCCACCATTTCTTTAGAAATGCTTGTACCAAGTCAGGGTTATTACGGTTTTCACAGTTTTCCGGTTGTTGACTGATTTTGTCTGTTTATATACGTATGAGTTTTGACTTTCCCTTTGTAAGATTGTTCGGAGTTCGGTAATTTTGTTATTACCCTTATGGTATCATATGATTATTATCGAGTACAAATTAGCAATGGTCTATTGAATTGTGGTAGGTACTGACTGTATCAACAGCAATAAATCAAACTTAATTTTGATGGCGGTCATGATGTCGTCATCCTGCTATGGTGATTAAAGTCTATGATTTCTGACTACAAACCTAACACCACTCATGTGGAATCGCCTCCACAAGTCTAACACCATTGATGTGGATTCGCGACCGATATCCACCTCAAGTGTACAGGTTGCCAGACATCCACTAAGATAAACCAATAGACGAGAGTTTTACTGGACAATTCGTATTTTTTTTTTCGGTAGCTCTATGAAAAAAGAACAATAAGAGTTGCGGTTTCTTCCCCATTCTCCCTGGTAGAGCTGAAAATTGACGAAAGTGACGATAAATACAAATACCCCCCGGCCCCATAAAATTTCTGAAACGTTGATATAATAATCGTTGTGAAAATAGAAAAAAAAACAACATATTGAACATTGTCATATTTTCAATTTTTCAACAGTAGAGGGTTATAACATTTCTAACTTCAAGTAAGTACAAGCGCTATCAAAGGTGACTTCAAAAAAGTTTACATTGAATTGACATGATGTCATTACTGCTTAATTTGATAAAGCTCGGAGACGGCCTTTCAAAATGCGTCTTGACTCTATGAGTAACATGGTGGGTGTCTATTAAGAGGCAGGAACTGCCTACTTTTCGTGTGCATCTGGGTTCACATCCGTTTGGTGGGGTCCGTGTTGCTCATCGCTTTAGTTTTCTGGTGTTTGGTGTTATGTTTTGTTTGTTTTCGTTCTGTATCTTGTGTCTTGTTCTGTGTCTTGTGTCGTGTTCTGTGTCTTGTTCTGTGTCTTGTGTCGTGTTCTGTGTCTTGTGTCGTGTTCTGTGTCTTGTTCTGTGTCTTGTGTCGTGTTCTGTGTCTTGTGTCGTGTTCTGTGTCTTGTTCTGTGTCTTGTGTCGTGTTCTGTGTCTTGTTCTGTGTCTTGTGTGCCCAATGTTGCCAGAGTCTATGAATGGTCCATTGTTGATTGCCCCTTCGATTTTCTCTTATGTTTATTTCAATATTAAACTTCGGACAACATCTCTCTGCATCTCAGTTGTGTATTTTTCGAGGTAGCTTATAGATTAAATTGAAGCATGCCTCTCGTGAGAACTACATTTTTGAGTGCTATCACTTTTGTTTATATAATCCTATTACGTTACACGCACTATTTTAGATATCTATAGTTTTATTTATACCATGCCATATGTTAAGGTGGTGGGTTTTAGCGTTCAACAATATTTCATTTCTATCGTTGTGATCGTTTTTCGTAACATTTTTAAATCGGGGTACGCATAGAAAACAATGGACTTGCTTTAAGTACATGCTCAATTTTATCACATAACGAGTACACCTCATCACGTCCATAAATCGACCTTACAACCACATGGGTGATAGGTACTTATTACATATATAGATGTTGATTAACCTATGATAAGGTTGTTGGTACTACGCCGTAAATTGAAGGACAGACAACCCAATGGCCAAAAAGAAAAAGGACAAAATGACAAAAACAGACAAACCATTACACAGAAAACTAAAGATCGAGCAACACGAACTCAAATGTAGTGCGCACGACGCGTTTCTGGAATACTTGTAACCTTCGTCAGATACGGTCAACATCGGAAGATTGGAAAGCCAAAAAATTGTTTAATAATATTGACAATAAGTATGCTTCCTACAATGTAACAAAAAAAAACATTGTAGAGATGTTTCACCGGAATCTTGATCCGTCAATTATCTAGGCTTTTGATTATTCTTCCCCTTCAAAAGATCAATATTTCGCTTAAATTCACAAAGCTCTGAGGAATCCCCCGGTCAGAACAATGTATGTCGAATCTAATTTCTACGTTGCGGGGTACAAGCTCTCTGATGGTGGCTTCCATCGAATGTGTGAAAAGAACCAAAATGCACAATATCATTGGATATTATGACATTCCTTGTATGTAAAAGAGAACTTGCAGCCGTTGCTAAGAATTTGCTATATGTACGTGGCACGTTGCAAACCAAAAATCATTTGACCTTAATCTTTTTAACTCATAATCTACTACATTTGTATCCGCAAAACGAATGCGATTATATTAGTTCAAAGGAATACATATATGTTATATATTGTTATCAAGAACAAAAATTAACCAACTTATGAAAGTAATCACATAAGAAATTGCAATGTACATTTTTGTATAATCAACACAGGCAATTCCTATTGACATCATTACCATCTTTCACATATGATTTCTTATCTTACATAACGACAACATAACCTGTGTTTTCATTCCATGTTAACGGATGCGTGACATGTTATGTGTGATTTACGAAAAACAAGCATCTAATTAGTTCGTTCACGCTCCAATTAATCGATAACCAATATCAGTAAAAAGACAGAACAATATTTAAATATATAATAATTACATAAAGCAGGCTAAATTCATCAAGGCCGTCTAGAAGAATCGAACCGGAACTGATTGATAACCAAATCCTGATATAATCTGTATATAGTTTTCACGGATCGTGTGATTTGTGCATAAAATGGTGCATTACAGCATGCCTTGAATTCATTCACGTTATTAAGTCGGCATTTATATTGTTTGTCTCCTAGACAAATCTTAATGTACAAAAAAAAATAGGTCCAGAGTTTCTCCGGGACGCGGTACAAACCCTCTGAAAGGGACGTGATTTATTGTTTGTAACCTCGTTTTCGTCAGGAGTACAGCTAATATAATGTTCATTTGACGTTAAACGACAATCAATCAACTGTTTTGATTTTCTGCCAAGTCTATCTTCACCCACGTTTCTTCTGTTTTGTTCTAATACTTATTTTCGTACTATTTACACACGTATTTGTTGTATATATACATGTCATTGTTTTATCTTTTGGTCATTGTATTGCATTGTCTATCCTTCTGATTACCCCTTTGGTATCTTTTGGTCATTGTATTGTATTGTCTATCTTTCTGATTACCCCTTTGGTATCTTGAAACTTTCTTAAATAATGCATATTACTTAAATAAAATATTAAAGATTAAATTAATAAAAGATACTCAAGATCGTAGAAAATGTACCACATACATATTTGCTTGGTTTTTCAATCTTTTGATTTTGAGCGTACCTGATGAAGTTTATTCCAGAAACGCGCCGTGCGCTCTAGCTTTTGAGCGTAACTGATGAAGTTTATTCCAGAAACGCGCCGTGCGCTCTAGATTTTGAGCGTACCTAATGAAGTTTATTCCAGAAACGCGCCGTGCGCTCTAGATTTTGAGCGTACCTGATGAAGTTTATTCCAGAAACGCATCATGCGCTCTAGATTTGACTTCTACGTTTTTATAATAGTGGTAAAATAATAACTTAGCAAATATACCTACATTTACAAAGCCGAAGTCTGCAACTAATTTCAGCTTCCGCAAAACAAAATTTTAATTCGTAAATTGGGAGAGAAAATATGATCTTGCAAAAAAAATGACTTGACTTTAAGGTCTGTGTGATCTATTTTATAATGTCTTATTTTGTAATTAATGGTGTTATTTAACCTTCCATTAATTTTATAATGTCTTATTTTGTAATTAATGGTGTTATTTACCCTTCCATTACACAGGATACAAAATTAATTTACTTAAGATAAAGCTCAACTTAATTAAAGCAGTATCCGTCTTTTTATTTACCAAATAACATAGCAGTGTACTACAGTAAGAAAATAAAATATATAGATACATTCCTTTCACAATATGTGGCGTTAGTTTTTATCAAAAATGTCCTTCCGCTTTAGCGACTGAAAACTAATATATCTTAATTATATATTACTCTGCAATAGATAGGTCGTTTTAGCTCTTAGCGACAAGTATCTCGCTAGCCAAGGGAAACCAACTTCATCAGAACTTTACGATAATTACATTTCTACTGAAATCTAATATATCTTCATTTATAAATTACACTGCAATAGACAGGTTTTTTTTTCTCTCTTAGCGACAAATATCTCGCTAACCAAGGAAACCAACTCCTTCGGAACTGTAGGATAATTACATTTTGCAGCATCATTTTCAAATTACACACGTTCTTAGGGATTTTATAAAACTCGCGCTACCACAGGCAAGCTGACTTGTCACCACTAGAACAGCTATCGATCGATTCTGTACGACAACATATTAGATTTGGTTTTTATTCTTTTTTCTGCAATTTAGCAATTTATCTTCAGATTACTTCAGTTACAGAATGAAATAAATATGAAACAGATACCTGCTGACATGCGAATTTATTAGCTTTTTAATTCGAGGACTTTCATACTTGGATGTTATATGTGTTTACATTGTAGCTATACAAATGATTTGATAGACAAGTTATTTAATAATTTAATGTATTGGACCAAACGTGTTATGAAATAAATAACATCATTAATATAAATGGATATAAGAATAAATACAATTATATCAACTTCATAAGTCAAATTCAATGACCGGAAATTCCGTAATTGTGTCGTAGATTATAATTCACCTGTGATCGAGGTATGGATGTGATCGAGCAATGTTCACATTCACTTTGAGATATGATAGACATATATAAAAATGACAGATGGATAAAATCACGGATTATTTTTTCTCCATGGACTTCGTTTATAATTTCTTCATAGTATTTTTGTGTATTGATATTCTCGCAGGTAAGTAAAAATACATGTGTAATTAACGTTAACAGGTATGTCACTCTATAATAAATAACATTATATATAAATAGTTTAAATGTCGACACGGTTGATATCTAGAGAACATAATTATAATCATCTTGTTATATGCGATTATAATATTTATTGTATGACAATACGTAACAAGCAGGTTGACAGAACACTCTTTTATTGTATCAGATCAATGTTTTATATGTACCTGTCCGTGTTCCGTTATCAATATATATTTCTCTTTTTCTTCTTTATTTGAGTTCGTATTGGTCTATATTTACTTATATTAAGGTCTTGTATAATTTCACGTTTCACCGATTTTGTTTTGTCTATACGGATTGTGACTTTTTTGTACTCTTCAGTCTGATTGATATATTACCTCTATCTTACATGTTTTCAGCAAATGCTGGTTGGCTTAGAGTCAGCATAACGTGACCTCATCTTGTCGAAATGTAGCTTGTTCTATATAGCCGATAAAGTGCTCATGTGGCGCTAAACAACAATCACCCACTCATCATTACCTATTTTAATATTTTTGGAATGATAAACCATTCGTAATGGTAATATTCGTGACGCGTGTTTGATATATAGTTATCTATATATAGTTGAGTTTCCTGGAATTTTGCTAAACATTTTATGAAAACATTTTACATTAAATTATATTCTCAGGATTGAGTGATGTTTAACGTCACATACCTAATTTTTCAGTCATATTCATGACGAAAACAAGTTTACAAACATTAGATATTGTAGGTGAAAATTTGGTATAAAGATATGGACATACATGTATGAAAAATAATTCAGATTACCACCAAAAAACAATGATATAAATATTGAGCATGTTCCTATAAAATTGCCTTGCGAGGGGCTTCAACGACCATTGTCAGAGAACGTGATATTCTCCAAAATACGCGACACTGTCTGTTTAATGCCCTCCCTTGTGAACAAGATGTATATTCGATTCATGCAACTTAACCAGCAAGCGCCCCTTCGGAAGTGTTGTACCTCTCAGGTGGGAACCTTGTTCCTATGTCTATACCTCAGAATTCCCTCACGGTTTTATTATCATGAAACTAAAATAAGAAATGACTATACCATTGTCATTTGTCAACCTGTTTTACACAAATAACACTTGTTTATCTACACAATGTACCGCTGGATTTAACGACACAACTATTTATTTTTTAAAGAATTTACGTTGCATAGATGAATAGATAGATAACAAATTTACTGAATGTACACCAATCTATCATTTTTCATTTTTATCCTGTGTTGTCAAGTATTCACGCCTTTTGGTAAGTTTATACGTCTATATACATTTGTATTTATTAACATTGCGATCATTTGAACATAATATCTTTGTCCAGAAGATACATCTTAATATGAAAAAACAACAAAACATTCACACCAAGTTTTGTAAATTCATTATAAAGGAGATTATGAAAATAAAGTTTAAGTGATGGTCAACAATTTCCGACAAAACGAACAATCACCTCTCCCCTCGAACCTTTGAGCTGTATTCTATAGCATATTCTTTATTTAACAAATTTATTTAAGCTACAGTTTGAGATGCAAAGCATTTAATTTCATTTAAATTATAAGAGTGTCAACCTCCCTGCACGTTTAAAGACCTCTTGCAGATTTCGAGAATAGGCATTGTATAACCTTTAAAAAAATATCAAAGTTTTCGTCTCATCTCACCATACTTTTCCAGCGACAGTCAAACGTCATTTTCCTACCCAGTTGTAAGATTCCTCTCTATATTCTGTATCATATTTAGATAAACTTGTTTTCGTCCTTGAAGAAAGCTGAAATACTTCTTACTGGGCGTTAAGCAATAACCAGCCAATGTAGCCCTTACCCACATTGTCTCTTTACACACGAAAATCTGTTCCGATTCGAGTATTCAGTGTTTGTCTAAAGGAAATTGTCAATGACGTTTACTTGGCTTCCATCACTTTTTACAAGTTCTCGAATTCATGCTGTTTTTATCCACTGTATATCATATTCGTTAGGGTTTATATTTATAGATTAATACATGGCCTTTTTCATATTGCCCTTGTTATCAGCACGAAACCTTGATATCGACCCCGAGGGACGATATCAGTCGAGGGCTGATGACAAGGGCAATATGAAAAAGGCCATGTATTAATCTATTTATCACATATTTTGCCAGATAACATGTTATTGCCCTTCACAAGAGGGCAGATAACATGTAATTGCCGTCGTGAAAGGTTATGGCCCCGGAGGCAAATAACACGCCGTAAATTATGCTTTTTTTACACATGCAAATTCGGCTTTATTTCAATAAAATATGTGATAACATGTGACAAAGAACATCTTGCTAAAAGTCTTTAATAAAGTAAATTGGAGTATTATATAATATCAGTCAAAATACTGGCGGTTTTTATAAAATATTACCTTCTCGACTAGAACGTATATTATTATGAAAGCATGTATTTTATCGTGTAATAAAGGTAAAACATCAATTAATATAGATTTTAGCAGGTAAAGTATGCACATGTTAGTTTCTAGTAGTGATCTGGGCCATGTTTGACCTCATAGTACAGTAGTTAGATGTACATCTACCTATGTAATCAATGCCTATTACAAAGTTGTTAGATTTATTTCTGACAAGTGTATTCGATACAACTTTATGTGGTTAAAATTTGTCACCGATTTGCAACAGGTAGATGGTTTTCGTCAGGTACTCGCGTGTCATCGACCAATAAAGCTGACCGCAACGATTGTACGGAAATATTGTTGAGAGTGAACCCTAACCAAGTGCAGTAATTTGTTTTGGGGATTATAATATTTAATATATGTAATTATTTCAATTCCCGAATTGCGGGCGACCTTCTGAAGAGATTAACCATTAAATGATATGACAACAATGAGTGGGAACATACCAATTCTAATGTAAGTGATAAATTGATAATGCTCTAAAACCTTTCATATTTGTGCTAAGTTACGAACTGGTTGATAGTTACGAAATATTAATTTCTTAAATAGCAATGGATCTTGTCCTTTTCTGTTGAATTTTTCTCTCCTCTATCATTGACAATACATTTGCCAGATTTGACCACGAGTGTAATTGCGGGTGTATTCATGTAAAATACAGGAACTGCTATCCGTTTGCTATCAGCAGAGTACCCCACGTTATTGTTTGTTCCGTGTTTCGGCTTTTTATGTTGTCACTATTTCTTCTATATCTTGAGCCCAATATTACCTGTGTCTCTGGATTGTCCTTTCAGTTTTCTCTAACGGTAATTGAAACTATGGCTGTAACCACTGCTATTTGTTTTAATAAATTTGACCTTACTATATTGTTAACTCCTGAACGTCTCTATTATATAACCTGAAAATATTTGGTCATTTCGATATTTTCTATAGGGATGGCAAGGACCTTGGTGTATTTCGATCTCTAAGATATAGACTTAGGTTTGGATAGGTGATCGGGTACACCAAAAACCCACTGTCTTTAGATGGCTCAATAGATTGCCGCATACCTATATAAAAGGTTATATCTGATAAAATTGAAATATTTCAATGCAACACACCCCATATTATATTTAATCACCATTTTAATTCTCTTGCTAAAACGTATACTCTATCATTTTGTAGATATAGAGTTACATGTACAATAAACCAGTGGGTGTTTTTTGAAACGGAAGAATAATATAATCTGTGATCAAAAAATTAGAATAATATTTTTGATCTAATTGAGAATAAAACTGTTATATACATGTATATGCCTTACTATCAAATACGTAATATAAACGATATCACCGGCAACACTTCAGTGTTACCCATAAAAAAAGTAATTAAATTATGGAAAAATGCATTTATGTAATTCTTGACGTGTTCATTCATCACACGCTAGTTTTTTTTATTAGATTTTATTTGATTAAAATCATAGCACGTACTTTAAACTAAATTATTTAGAAAATTAAATGATAAATTAATAAAAATGATTGAAATTATAAATACATATTAGCATTGTTTGTTCGTTGATAAATAGTGTAGTATTATCCTACTATATTTATCACATTGAGATGGCGAAGGGGGAAGAAATATAAAACCGTAATATCTTGTTAGGCTCTGTGATGTTCTGTTCGATGTCCGTGCATACTACTTTTTGTAAATGCAATACATGTATGCCAAACTTTACTTATAGTGTGTTAATATGAAAATTTTAATGACCACCACGATTTCCCGGTAAAATGTCATTCGAACCACGAGGTCGTTATTACGCTGGGTGTTAACCCTTTCGATGTACTGGTTCCCACTCCTATTTTAGGATAGTTCGTGCTGTCTGACTGTTTGTTATATAATATCATTTTTCATTCATGCTTCAATGATGTTGTTGTGTACAATCAGGATGATGATTTTCTGCACTGATATCTCTGATTGGTATTTTAAAATTCATTTCAGTACATAAAATTATAATATAAATAAACAAGCAACACCTCTGTAACATAAAAAAAACGCGAAGTAAACATTCCTCATTCATGACTTATCACTGGATTTGTAACAAGATTAACAACCGGTGGCACTAGTGGAGCAGGTTCTGCCTATACCCTGCCGGAACACACGAGTTCACCAACGTTTTTAGCAGGGTTCGCATTACTCTATTGTTGCTTTCCGTGTACTGTTTTGTGCATTATTTTTTGTGCTTTTTCTTTTGGCCATTGTATTGTCTGTCATTCTTCGATGTACGACTCACGATTACTCCTTTGGTATCATAAAACGGTATTTTTTGTGATGATCGGATTTGTATTGCTTTATAACTGTATATATTACGAGTCTTCATTGCAGCGATTCATAGATATATTTATCAAGTTGTTTTTCTTTAAGGGAAATGGACATTGTAAAAGAGGGAAGCGGTTATTAAAAAAAACTGTACGGGCCATTGTGGTAAATAAATAATTTTATGGTAAACATTTATTAATGAAAATAAATAAGAAACGTCGAATGGTGAACAATTTGCGAAATATTGATAATCTATCAAATTTGATAAACATAATAATACACTGGAGCCTAATGATTTTTCTATCAAACGTTTAACGATTTGTAATATGTTTTTCTTCAAGTTAATTCACTAACAAATTGTTATCAAATAGAAACTCAGACGGCGAGGAGAGCACACGAGGGATATAGAGATCGGTATTGTCTTACAAAATCGATTATGATAAACTTATTTGCCAGACAGGTATGATTAAAGAATTTATTTTTGTCTCGTTACAATTTTATTAAAGGGACTAAGTTCACACTGATATGCTATGTTGAACGGATATCATAACTATAATGTGAATGTATGTAATTCGAAAATATCGCTGGCATAGATTTCCCGTTGCGGGGTACGTTAAACCCCAGCGAAAATCGGGACGTTCGTTGCATGTGCGTGACGAACCAATTACACAACTCTCCATTAGGACGAGACGCAAACGAGTAGACCTTAGGACGAGACGCAAACGAGTAGACCGTGCATGATGACTGTAGTGCTACTTGCAACTAAAAGACAATTTCCAGCTGTTCCAAGACGAGCAATAGTTTGTGGGCAGTCGTCAATTGTGATCCATTGCAAGGTACAAGCTACTTACCCCTCTGCAGCACCTGAAGTTACCCCTGGTTTTAGTGGGGTTCGTGTTGATCAACTTTTAATGTTCTGTGTAGTGTTTGGTAGATAATTGTTTGTCCTTCTTTCTTTTGGCTATTGTATTGTCTTTACGGCTTCTGGCTACACTTTTGGTATCTTTCTATCTATACATTTCTTGCATACTCTATTGATTAACTTCCCTTTAAAGTTGTATCCACCCTTGTAAGCAATCCAATTGATCCTAATGAACAACATTTTGCAATGAGAGGTTATTGTGGCTCAATTTCTTGACCCCGTCGATTATCTGCCCTTTAATTTGTAGCAATCGAAATATCCATCCTTGCATGGGTCCAAATATAAGATCACCATTTCATGTGCATGATCTGTTGTGTGTTGTACACTCTACTCGTCATGAATATACATATAACCGAAATACATATACTAATCAGTGACATTAAAGACCAATCAATCTAACAAACGAGTAAACTGTATATCGAGTTAGTTAGTGAGTGCTACTTAACGCCAAGTGGACAAGATTTCCGTTATATCATTGCAGAAACAAGTTAACCTTTGATTGACATGATGCAGACATCCGATTTGTACAAGACCAACACTTGAGTTGGTTTGATTGACATGATGCAGACATCTGATTTGTACAAGACCAACACTTGAGTTGGTTTGATTGACATGATGCAGGCATCTGATTTGTACAAGACCAACACTTGAGTTGGTTTGATTGACATGATGCAGACATCTGATTTGTACAAGACCAACACTTAAGTTGGTTTGGTTGACATGATGCAGACATCTGATTTGTACAAGACCAACACTTGAGTTGGTTTGATTGACATGATGCAGACATCTGATTTTTACAAGACCAACACTTGAGTTGGTTTGATTGACATGATGCAGACATCTGATTTGTACAAGACCAACACTTGAGTTGGTTTGATTGACATGATGCAGACATCTGATTTGTGCAAGACCAACACTTGAGTTGGTTTGATTGACATGATGCAGACATCTGATTTGTGCAAGACCAACACGAGTTGGTTTGATTGACATGATGCAGACATCTGATTTGTGCAAGACCAACACTTCAGTTGGTTTGATTGACATGATGCAGACATCTGATTTGTACAAGACCAACACTTGAGTTGGTTTGATTGACATGCTGCAGACATCTGATTTGTACAAGACCAACACTTGAGTTGGTTTGATTGACATGATGCAGACATCTGATTTGTACAAGACCAACACTTGAGTTAGTTTGATTGACATGATGCAGACATCAGACTTGTACAAGACCAACACTTGAGTTGATTTGATTGACATGATGCAGACATCAGACTTGTACAAGACCAACACTTGAGTTGGATTGTCATAGTGCTCGTTCAATGAAACAATGGTCGCTCCACGGACATATTTTCAGACATGGGTGACCTAGACGATTTTGACTATCCTGTTTAAGCCCTTGGTTTTATTGCTTCCAAAGCTTTAAATTATTTGGCTTTTCAATCTTTCGACTTTGAACGTACCTGATGAAGGTTATTACAGAAACGCGTCGTGCGCAATAAATTTGATATATACATTTTTGTTCTTGACTCCGAACCAACCCGTCTTTGTTATGATTCGTTTATGCTGTAGACAATGTTATGTTTTATGTGAGGAAATCTATCCAAACGAGAAGTCAAGGACAATAGATAAAAATGGAATTTCCACGAGACATTTGAACACACTCGTCGATTTAATTATTTTTAGCCACTCGGTTGTGAATGGTATCAATTCATATACAATGGGAGAATATTTATTAATTTAAATAATTATTTATATTTGAGTGGAAATGGTTTTATTGATTTATATATCTTAAAATAATGAATTTGTACCCATAGCAGAAAATAATACATATATATTTACAAAATAAATTATTAAAAAAAAATAAGGAATAATATGGTCACTAACCATATCAAATCCTATTCTTGTAATTGGTCTACAAATGTTTTGTGTCCAGACAGAGGTGTAAAAAAATTGATGGGCTCAATAGAAAATATCCCATCCTTATTAATTTTGTAATAAATATTAACGGACAAAAATATAATAACAGTTTTCAAAACTAGGCACAAGTTTGACATGGTTTAATGGACATGTTTATTATTGAAATTTAAAGTTCCTAAATAATGTAATTATTAATTAGAAAAAAAAAATCCCTCCCCCAAGGCATAGATGACCTTTTGTTGATTTTGGATAATAAGACCCTTTGTTTTCCTGCTCCACAAAATTATTAATTTTTTGTCTTTCCAGCCTGTTGACTATCTGTATACCACTGTATAAAAAAAGGTTACCAGAAATAAAGATATATACAACAAACTATGAGCGTACCTGATGAATGTTATTCAAGACATGTACGCGTCGTGCAAACTAATTTATGTATATAGATATCTACATATACGATTAACAAAGTCAAGCCTATCAAATACATTTCCATTCAGTTAAATATTGAGTTACAACACTAGAGAGAAACAAATTGCTATTGATGGACAAGATCGAATATAACACCTTATTTACTACTACCATAAAATAATTACAGGTTGTAAGTTTCACTGGGAATAAAGGTCACCTAAGGTCAACTGTATAGGAAGTACGTGGTTAGTTAGAATAAGGACACAAAGGTCAATATGAGGATAATTGGGTTATTAACGTTTACTCGGTAGTTAATTACTGAAATGTTAATGAAGTGTTAATAAAGTGTTAATGAAGTGTTAATTTTGGCCGCTTATGCCACTTCATGAAAGGGCACTATGATGTACTGAGATATAATGAATGTAATTTGCATAATAGTGCTAAAAATGATTGATTAATAAATTAACCGTCAATCAAATTGATAGATATATAAAGAATTGGTAAGAAGAAAAAGCTCATTATATGGTATTTTGTCAGACATGGACATATTACTTTTGCATATAATAGACAGAAAAAGAAAGAAAGATGATTTTTTTGCCCATATGACTAGTTTAAACCCTTCACTTTTTATTGAAGTGCCCGTACTAAGGCAGGAAAGTTAGCAGTCATTTATATGTGTGTTAGGGTGTATCAAGTTTGACTCTCTGTGTATAGTTTTTCTATTAGATTTTGGAACAGTTCCGACATTACGGTAATTTAATTTTTTTTTTATCTTATGACAGAGCATTTTATGTTGTTCATGCTTTGATAAATAGTAAAAATGGCGGTGTACTACCGAGTAATGCCGATACGAAATATGAATTGATGTTAATTCTTTGTTTTTTTTTTCACTGGGAAGTAACAAACGATTTCTCATCTGAATAAGATGATAGGTTGACCATCACTAAGTCGAAGACACGTGGCGTGTAAAAGTGACGGACATAAAACAAAAATAACTTGTTCGTTCTTGACTAAATTGTCAATGTTTCTGAACAGTTATTATTTATAACAGTTTTATTACTTCTATTTCTTAACAGTGTTACTTTTGTATGACGGATTGTGCATGCGTTAAATATTTAACGACAAAAAGAAAGTCGAGAACAACTTAATAATCTAAATCTTTTAAGTATATGGGGTTTATTTGTCGTTTAAAAGTTCAAATGGTGGTCACTTCGTACTTTTACAATATTAATTTATTGTCGAGTTGTTTTTTTCTCTCAATCTTGTCAAGACATTATTAATACTTGTACTATTTTTTTTTTATTCATTCATAGATCGCCAAGGTGGTCTAGTTTTTAGCGCATGCTGGGTTCGCGAAATTGCATATGGATTGTATGACCCTAGTGAAGAAAAATGTCAGTCTTTTTTCTATTGCAAAATACCAATTTTATGTCAGTCCTTGGCAACAATTTGCCAAATTTTGCTGGTCATCTCTGACAGGACTGACGAATTTGACGAACTCTGTAATAGCGTCCTCGTAAAGAGTACGAAAAATGTTTAGTTCGAACTACGGTCAGACAATAAAATAAGTATTTCTTGTTTTTCCACTATGCATGCAGCGTTAAGGTGCAAATGCAAAGACTTTATGAGTTGAGAGTCCAGATAAAGCATCCAGTTGGAGCGATATGTCAATTTGCCAACTATTATTCAGTAAGTTTGCACAATAGAATGTCAACTGAGCGTTTTGACATAGTACAAATGAAGTATATAACAAAACCCCCAAAAAACACCATTTTAAAAAGTTGAACAACAACCAATCAATCTTTTCCACGGAAGGTGTGTAACATTCTTCATACTCGAGGCACTCATTAACGCCCCGTCCTAAGAGAATGTTGTATGTTTGATTTATCTCGCATAGCTAATGGACGACCTTTACCGAAGGGTTTATGTCCCACAGCGGAGAAACTAGGAAAAAATTAAGTCGAAAAGCACCAACTTGAGCTAAAATAGACTTCCATAAAATGTCGACTGAATCGAAATTTCTAGTAAATCGATTTTGACATAATGAGATTCAACTAAATGTATATTTCTATATTTCTGGAATCATTGATGAATCATTCGCTAATTTCATAATATACTAAGGGGCCGTCGTGGTCCTAATCGTATGGTAGTTGGATTTACAACTACCTATGTAATCAGTGTCTATCACCACTAATGTTGTGAGTTCGAATCCCGTTCAGGCGAAGTGCACTCGATACAACGTTATGTGTTAAATTTATCAGTGACTTGCGGGAGGTCGATATTTTCTCCGGGTACTTCAGTTTTTCCACCAATAGAACAGACGGCCACGATATCAATGTAATATTGTGACAGTGGCGTTAAACACCATAACCCTAACCCCATAATATACTACTACTGGGCCAATACCTCTACTGGTGGATTATTAGCCCCCGAGGGCATCATCAAACCCAGTAGTCAATGATTCGGCACTGACATGGTTTATTAGATATATTTATTATTAAAATTTACAGTTCCCGAATAATGTAATTATTGATAAAACTAAGGTTCTCCTCCCTCAGGCATACGTGACCTTAGCCGATTGTAGCTACCCTGTTTACGCCCTTTGGTTTTCTAGCTCTCAAAACTTTTAAATTATTTGGCTTTCCAATCTTTCGATTTTGAGCATACCTGATGAAGGTTATTCCAGAAACGCGCGCACTAATTTTGATATCTACGTTTTTAATACTGGTATAAGACATGCTGAAAGCAAAGCAACGATTCAACATTTAATTTAGTCAACTTTGATATTACTAAATATATAACGTTTGCTTGAGGGAAATTATCTTTATTAATAGCTATTAATAAATTATAGATACATTTATGAAATTAAAGTTCGTATAATTTATTAAATTGAAATATCAGTCCTGAGAATGAAAATTAATAATATATGATGCTATAATTTACTGTTTCGGTATATATAAATGTTGCTTACCATTTTTAGATTAAAGTAATCACCTCTTACAGTGATTTTCCGACTGCGTTTTTAGGGTCGAATATCGGCCCCAGTCCCAATGTGAAAAAGGCTCTTTTTCCCAATTTCATGGTGATAAAATTATTTGTAAAAATCGTTAATGAAAGGGTTTTGAAATGAAATTAAAAGTCGAACATTTTCACCTGGTTACTGTTGGTTTTGATTATGCAAGCGAATACTAAGCACAAAATACCGGGAACCAGTGCAGTACATTGGGTCGCTTTATTTGTTGAAAGTGGCGTTTACCGGACTGCGATAAAACTTCAGAAAACGAAAGCGGAAATTGTATTATTTGGAATAAATTTTATATTAAAGATGTTTGTTTAATATAGAAATAGTAAATATGATTTACGTTGCTTGATATTTTGTCAATTCATTGAGAATCAAAAAAGGAAAACAGTTGTCGTTGATGAAGCGGAATACGCGAATTATTGCCAATTGAGTTTTAAAATTAAAAATATAAATGTCACGATGTTGCACAATATTCTAAATAATATGTTAAAAAATTTACCAGTATTAAATGATGGAAACAAGTACAGGTAACTTAATGTGAATCCTTTGGATTAATAAAAAAAAGTTTTTACTGCCCGAGAGCAATGAGGCAGCTAACGTTAGTAAAGCTAGTGAAACTGTTTGTGCTTTGAAGTGAGTTCTACCCGCTTCCGGTGGTGTCTTCAGTCTAATCCGACTTTAAAAAAAAACTATTCCAGGTATTCCCACTTACAAATAACAATAGATGTTGTGACAGTTAATTTGTTGTTTTTGCAATTAGTATTTAATTAATTATTACCTGAAATTTACCTGTATTTTATGTCAAATATTGCAGAATAAGGCAAAATAATATTTGAGTGAAGTAAGTGTTATTAATAAAATAAATTAGAAATAGGAATGAAACATTTTTTTCATATGGATTGAAATAAAGTATAACATACATGTACATACATTGTAGTAAAATATCTTTTAAAAAATATTTACTTGAAGTTAATGAGTTTTTGTTTATACATCCTAAGTCCCAATGTTTGCACATTGTTTATATAACAATTACAGCTATTCCCACTTGAAATTTTAGATTTCTTTAATGAATTTTTAAAAAGTGGGATTAGGTGGACTCTACCGCTCACGGACACTAGTACTGATACACCATGCCTAGAAGCTGTTCGCCTTATTACCACTGTCAGTGTCATTTCAGAAACAACAAATTCAAATTCTTTATTACCTAAGAGACCGACCATTTAACTTGCAGGGGTGGGGGTATGGTTATTTGTTTATTTGTTTCGTTCAGAATTTTTTTTCGGACAACACGAGAGTTAGAATATTTATTTTTTTTGTCGCGCAAAGCGCGAATTTTTTTTCCAGAATCCATCATTAGGATTAGGTTATATGACAAAAACTCTGAATCAGATTATTTTTTTTCCTCCACCAAAATCAGAATATTTTTTTCAGCAACACTGGGAATCAAAATTTTTTTTTGAAAAAAACCATACCCCCCCCCCCCCCATTCAAGTTAAACGGTCGTTCCCTAACAAAGCTTCAAATGACATCTAACAACATGTTAATAGTGCAAATAGAGGGGATGTTGAACATGATTTGCAGTCTGACTGTCACTCTGATTCGGACAGTTGTGCTCCAGAGGTCATGGTACCAGATGCCAGGGTGTTCAGTTCAATAAAGAATGAACAAAAGTACCCTTGGTTATATGACAGTGTGGTACACCAAGGGTATTTATATAAGTTTTGTGAACTGTTTTGTGGTCATTCTTCCTCATCACAAGAATTTGTTACTGTTGGCAGAACCTTGGCAAAGTATTATCGTTATTCTATTACTGGACATCCAAACTAATACATTTATTGCTCTTCCCATCTTTTCCCAATTCACATCATCTACGCACTAATTTTCCCAATTATAAGAGACCCGGGCCCCAGACACCACTGCGTAGGAAAATCACTGTATAATACTGACGATGGCGTGACTCCAAGATTCATACTGTTATATATGTAGAAATATTTATTCTCTGTTTTGAAAATAGAAATTCTACCATATAACCTAATAAAACAATACAAAACACACCTGTCATTTTCAAGCATATAAACACAACAATAACGACACATACAGCGATGCAAAACTAAGTCCAGGCTTGGGACAGTCACACAATGTGGCGGATGGGAACCGGTTTTATGGACCCAACCCTAATTGTCTTGCTACCTACGCCTCTGTCGTTGACCACGATCATACAATAGTTTGATTTACACCTATATGTGATATCACTGCATATTGCTTTCTCATAGTGGCGAGGGAAAGTTGAAAGAAACCATAATGCCTTAATGTGATGAAGTTTGTTATCTAGATGTACTTGATAGAACCTGAATGTGATGAAGTTTGTTATCTAGATGTACTTGATAGAACCTGAATGTGATGAAGTTTGTTATCTAGATGTACTTAATAGAACCTGAATGTGATGAAGTTTGTTATCTAGATGTACTTGATAGAACCTGAATGTGATGAAGTTTGTTAGTGGCTTGTTGTGACATCTAGATTTACCTCCCTTTATTGTGGTGGGCTCCGTGTTACTAATCTTTTTTGTTTGCTTTCTTTGCTCTCGTCCTGTGTCTTGTTTGCTCAATGTTGCCAATGTCTCTGAGTGGAAGTGGCAATTGCTCCTTCGGTTTTCTCTAACGTTTATTTACTCCGGGGGTATTCTGATGTATAGGAGAATGTCCAAGTAACTCTCTATTCCTTAAAAATAATGGAGCCGAGGCCCATTGTTTTTAAGGAATGGAGAGATACGAGGACATTCTCCAACTTAAAATCCACCCATTGTACTTTATTAATTTTTATTAATTATTAATCTTGTAACAAAAAAAAAATCTGTGTATAGTATCTAAAGTACAAAGAGAACAATAACTCCGCCCCTGTCCACATTGTTCATAACTCTCCATTCCTTGAAAATAATGGAGAGTTTAGACAATAGATTTACATCACAAGTGAATTTTAAGTAACTTTCTACCACAATATATAACTGAAATATTGTTGTAAGTTGCATTAAACACCCATAACTTAACAACATAAATTATTTACCTGGATGTTTACGTACGCCAAACATTTTAAACTCGAGATAATAATGTTTAACAAAATGTTTAAATAAATCAACCGTTTAATGTTTTTATTATTTGAAGTAAATACATATACATAATGTACATGTACATCTCATCCTCATAATCTAATCATTGACATGCGTACTTAAACCTTAAAAAGTTCACACGCCTTATTTTATATATACATTGTATATTAATATATTTATGAATTGAGGAAGGATGAGTAACTTCCGATTTTATTTTGTGCACCATTAATATCTAATGCATTTTGTATTATCAAAAATTGAACTTGTGTGTGGGCGGTAAAATAAACAACTGAATGACATGAATTTACAGGTACAATGTATAATATTGACGAGTTGGCATTTGCACTATTTGATCTCCTAATATGTTCATACAAATATATAAAAAAGAAACGTTTCATTATATTCTATTAGTTTAATGGTAGTCGTGATCTTCTGTTCTCTTCCATAATGTATTGTTTGATCTTCTTAAGTGTGATTTATTTTCAAATACGACGTAAGTAAACTTTAAAAAATAACTTTTATCAATATTAATTTATTTATTTATTCAAATTGCATATTACACCCATATGGGTCAAACAATTACAATACAAAAGCATGCAAACATATAAAAGAAAAACAACACAAACATAATAAATATGTAAATGTAGGAGAAATATTTGACCGGCGTGAACCATATCATCTCAAGTCTAGTGATTGTTTTATGAAGGTGCAAACAACCGATAAAAGATCTGAAGTTGGATTGAGTATGTAATCAAGTCTATTCATGGGTGACATATTAGTAAAAGAAGGACATTTATTTTCAATAGTATTTATTAGTAAATTTCTAGGTTGCTGGTTTAAATGACAATTTAAAAAGAAGTGATATTCATCTTTATCAAATACTCTTCCAAAACAATATCATGTTTTATTTTATTATACAAATAAAGTTTTGAATTATCTGTTAATTTTGAAAGTTTGTCTTTAGTTTTCTGAATGTAATTATTGTGGACAACCTTTTTAAATTCTTTTTTAAATGGAACTTTTATCTTATGGAAACACTTATCCATATTAGAAAAATCTTCAGCATCCAAATCAAATTCTGAAAGGCATTTAATGCCAAAATATACCATGTGTAGAAGCCTTCATCATGTAAAGATTTATTAACATTAAAGGATTCTTTAATTAATGGGTTTATATTATTAGTATTTATTCTTACAAAATACATCATAACTTGAGTTTTAATAAAGGAAGCAATAGGGAGTCGCCCCAACTCTGATAATGTCGAAATGTTACATGCAGTTTTTTTAAGGCCTAAAACTGTTTTGTAATATTTTGTATGTATTAATCGTTGTTTTGGTCTTCAAGGATAATAACATGAGGGTATATATATATATATATATATATATATATATATATATATATATATATATATATATTTTAATGTAAATGAAAATGGATGATTCCTGATTAAATGACTTGAGAGATGGTTTGTCTCTATTAACTGAATTGTTGACAGTCACTGTAAATATTTTTTTTCCACAATCCTAAGAAGAGTTTGAAGATACCAATGGGGTAATCATGAATCCGTAAATCGAAGAACAAAAAACACAATGACCAAAAGAAAAAGAACAAAAGGACAAACAACGATCTACCAAACATTACACATAAAACTAAAGATCGAGTAACACGAACCCGTCGTGCTACTTTACTTACAAACCCGGTGATAAGTCATGAACGAGGAAGGGACCGGAAAGTGTTTAGGACATGTGTGGTAATTTGTGACACAGATGTTCCGTAACGGTTAACCAAGTCATGGTGGAGACCGTAACACTTTCGAAGAGATGACTTCATCTTAACCAATAGAAACCCTTGGTCAGTAGCTTCCTCATTAGCAGCAACCCTGTATCAAGGAAATCCTGTTAGGAACCCCAAGCTTTGGAATATCGGTACATAGCCACACTTCTGATTTTCTTTGGCTTCTCCCAGTATCCTTAAGTCACTACACTCAATCAGTGTTTTTTAAGTGGAAGTGAATATGCAGTTTAACACAAAGACATCTAATAATTATGGAATAATTACTAATTTTGTGAAATCAAAGTTATGAAAATTTAAGGAGGTTGAAACAGAGATGCTCCACAATTCCACCAATATAATCAAAGCAAACATCCAAGAAAGATCACGACATTAGTCGATGGAAATTCAGTGACAAGCTCTGGACAGGTACATTGAACCTGTTAATCATCTAAGAAAGATCACGACATTAGCCGATGGAAATTCAGTGACAAGCTCTGGACAGGTACATTGAACCTGTTAATCATCTAAGAAAGATCACGACATTAGCCGATGGAAATTCAGGTCCAAGATCAGGACAGGTACATTGAACCTGTTAATCATCTAAGAAAGATCACGACATTAGTCGATGGAAATTCAGTGACAAGCTCTGGACAGGTACATTGAACCTGTTAATCATCTAAGAAAGATCACGACATTAGCCGATGGAAATTCAGTGACAAGCTCTGGACAGGTACATTGAACCTGTTAATCATCTAAGAAAGATCACGACATTAGCCGATGGAAATTCAGGTCCAAGATCAGGACAGGTACATTGAACCTGTTAATCATCTAAGAAAGATCACGACATTAGCCGATGGAAATTCAGGTCCAAGCTCTGGACAGGTACATTGAACCTGTTAATAATCTAAGAAAGATCACGACATTAGCCGATGGAAATTCAGGTCCAAGCTCTGGACAGGTACATTGAACCTGTTAATCATCTAAGAAAGATCACGACATTAGCCGATGGAAATTCAGGTCCAAGATCTGGACAGGTACATTGAACCTGTTAATAATCTAAGAAAGATCACGACATTAGCCGATGGAAATTCAGGTCCAAGCTCTGGACAGGTACATTGAACCTGTTAATCATCTAAGAAAGATCACGACATTAGCCGATGGAAATTCAGGTCCAAGATCTGGACAGGTACATTGAACCTGTTAATAATCTAAGAAAGATCACGACATTAGCCGATGGAAATTCAGGTCCAAGATCTGGACAGGTACATTGAACCTGTTAATCATCCAAGAAAGATCACGACATTAGCCGATGGAAATTCAGGTCCAAGATCTGGACAGGTACATTGAACCTGTTAATAATCTAAGAAAGATCACGACATTAGCCGATGGAAATTCAGGTCCAAGCTCTGGACAGGTACATTGAACCTGTTAATCATCCAAGAAAGATCACGACATTAGCCGATGGAAATTCAGGTCCAAGATCTGGACAGGTACATTGAACCTGTTAATAATCTAAGAAAGATCACGACATTAGCCGATGGAAATTCAGGTCCAAGATCTGGACAGGTACATTGAACCTGTTAATAATCTAAGAAAGATCACGACATTAGCCAATGGAAATTCAGTTCCAAGCTCTGGACAGGCACATTGAACCTATTAATCATCTAAGAAAGATCACGACATTAGCCAATGGAAATTCAGGTCCAAGCTCTGGACAGGCACATTGAACCTGTTAATCATCTAAGAAAGATCACGACATTAGCCGATGGAAATTCAGGTCCAAGATCTGGACAGGTACATTGAACCTGTTAATCATCCAAGAAAGATCACGACATTAGCCGATGGAAATTCAGGTCCAAGCTCTGGACAGGTACATTGAACCTGTTAATCATCTAAGAAAGATCACGACATTAGCCGATGGAAATTCAGGTCCAAGATCTGGACAGGTACATTGAACCTGTTAATCATCCAAGAAAGATCACGACATTAGCCGATGGAAATTCAGGTCCAAGCTCTGGACAGGTACATTGAACCTGTTAATCATCCAAGAAAGATCACGACATTAGCCGATGGAAATTCAGGTCCAAGCTCTGGACAGGTACATTGAACCTGTTAATCATCTAAGAAAGATCACGACATTAGCCGATGGAAATTCAGGTCCAAGATCTGGACAGGTACATTGAACCTGTTAATCATCCAAGAAAGATCACGACATTAGCCGATGGAAATTCAGGTCCAAGCTCTGGACAGGTACATTGAACCTGTTAATCATCCAAGAAAGATCACGACATTAGCCGATGGAAATTCAGGTCCAAGCTCTGGACAGGTACATTGAACCTGTTAATCATCTAAGAAAGATCACGACATTAGCCGATGGAAATTCAGGTCCAAGATCTGGACAGGTACATTGAACCTGTTAATCATCCAAGAAAGATCACGACATTAGCCGATGGAAATTCAGGTCCAAGATCTGGACAGGCACATTGAACCTGTTAATCATCTAAGAAAGATCACGACATTAGCCGATGGAAATTCAGGTCCAAGCTCTGGACAGGTACATTGAACCTGTTAATCATCTAAGAAAGATCACGACATTAACCGATGGAAATTCAGGTCCAAGCTCTGGACAGGTACATTGAACCTGTTAATCATCTAAGAAAGATCACGACATTAACCGATGGAAATTCAGGTCCAAGCTCTGGACAGGTACATTGAACCTGTTAATCATCTAAGAAAGATCACGACATTAGCCGATGGAAATTCAGGTCCAAGCTCTGGACAGGTACATTGAACCTGTTAATCATCTAAGAAAGATCACGACATTAACCGATGGAAATTCAGGTCCAAGCTCTGGACAGGTACATTGAACGTGTTAATCATCTAAGAAAGACCACGACATTAGCCGATGGAAATTCAGGTCCAAGATCTGGACAGGTACATTGAACCTGTTAATCATCTAAGAAAGATCACGACATTAGCCGATGGAAATTCAGGTCCAAGCTCTGGACAGGTACATTGAACCTGTTAATCATCTAAGAAAGATCACGACATTAGCCGATGGAAATTCAGGTCCAAGATCTGGACAGGCACATTGAACCTGTTAATCATCTAAGAAAGATCACGACATTAGCCGATGGAAATTCAGGTCCAAGATCTGGACAGGCACATTGAACCTATTAATCATCTAAGAAAGATCACGACATTAGCCGATGGAAATTCAGGTCCAAGCTCTGGACAGGTACATTGAACCTGTTAATCATCTAAGAAAGATCACGACATTAGCCGATGGAAATTCAGGTCCAAGATCTGGACAGGTACATTGAACCTGTTAATCATCCAAGAAAGATCACGACATTAGCCGATGGAAATTCAGGTCCAAGATCTGGACAGGCACATTGAACCTGTTAATCATCCAAGAAAGACTACGACATTAGCCGATGGAAATTCAGGTCCAAGATCTGGACAGGTACATTGAACCTGTTAATCATCTAAGAAAGATCACGACATTAACCGATGGAAATTCAGGTCCAAGATCTGGACAGGTACATTGAACCTGTTAATCATCTAAGAAAGATCACGACATTAGCCGATGGAAATTCAGGTCCAAGCTCTGGATAGGTACATTGAACCTGTTAATCATCTAAGAAAGATCACGACATTAGCCGATGGAAATTCATGTTCAAGATCTGGACAGGTACATTGAACCTGTTAATCATCTAAGAAAGATCACGACATTAGCCGATGGAAATTCAGGTCCAAGCTCTGGATAGGTACATTGAACCTGTTAATCATTCAAGAAAGATCACGACATTAGCCGATGGAAATTCAGGTCCAAGATCTGGACAGGTACATTGAACCTGTTAATCATCTAAGAAAGATCACGACATTAACCGATGGAAATTCAGGTCCAAGATCTGGACAGGTACATTGAACCTGTTAATCATCTAAGAAAGATCACGACATTAGCCGATGGAAATTCAGGTCCAAGCTCTGGATAGGTACATTGAACCTGTTAATCATCCAAGAAAGATCACGACATTAGCCGATGGAAATTCAGGTTCAAGATCTGGACAGGTACATTGAACCTGTTAATCATCTAAGAAAGATCACGACATTAGCCGATGGAAATTCAGGTCCAAGCTCTGGATAGGTACATTGAACCTGTTAATCATTCAAGAAAGATCACGACATTAGCCGATGGAAATTCAGGTCCAAGCTCTGGACAGGTACATTGAACCTGTTAATCATCTAAGAAAGATCACGACATTAGTCGATGGAAATTCAGGTCCAAGATCTGGACAGGTACATTGAACCTGTTAATCATCTAAGAAAGATCACGACATTAGTCGATGGAAATTCAGGTCCAAGATCTGGACAGGTACATTGAACCTGTTAATCATCTAAGAAAGATCACGACATTAGCCGATGGAAATTCAGGTCCAAGCTCTGGACAGGTACATTGAACCTGTTAATCATCTAAGAAAGATCACGACATTAGCCGATGGAAATTCAGGTCCAAGCTCTGGACAGGTACATTGAACCTGTTAATCATCTAAGAAAGATCACGACATTAACCGATGGAAATTCAGGTCCAAGCTCTGGACAGGTACATTGAACGTGTTAATCATCTAAGAAAGATCACGACCTTAGCCGATGGAAATTCAGGTCCAAGCTCTGGACAGGTACATTGAGCCTGTTAATCATCCAAGAAAGATCACGACATTAGCCGATGGAAATTCAGGTCCAAGCTCTGGACAGGTACATTGAACCTGTTAATCATCTAAGAAAGATCACGACATTAGCCGATGGAAATTCAGGTCCAAGCTGTGGACAGGTACATTGAACCTGTTAATCATTCAAGAAAGATCACGACATTAGCCGATGGAAATTCAGGTCCAAGCTCTGGACAGGTACATTGAACCTGTTAATCATCTAAGAAAGATCACGACATTAGCCGATGGAAATTCAGGTCCAAGCTCTGGACAGGTACATTGAACCTGTTAATCATCTAAGAAAGATCACGACATTAGTCGATGGAAATTCAGGTCCAAGATCTGGACAGGTACATTGAACCTGTTAATCATCTAAGAAAGATCACGACATTAGCCGATGGAAATTCAGGTCCAAGCTCTGGACAGGTACATTGAACCTGTTAATCATCTAAGAAAGATCACGACATTAGCCGATGGAAATTCAGGTCCAAGATCTGGACAGGTACATTGAACCTGTTAATCATCTAAGAAAGATCACGACATTAACCGATGGAAATTCAGGTCCAAGCTCTGGACAGGTACATTGAACGTGTTAATCATCTAAGAAAGATCACGACCTTAGCCGATGGAAATTCAGGTCCAAGCTCTGGACAGGTACATTGAACCTGTTAATCATCCAAGAAAGATCACGACATTAGCCGATGGAAATTCAGGTCCAAGCTCTGGACAGGTACATTGAACCTGTTAATCATCTAAGAAAGATCACGACATTAGCCGATGGAAATTCAGGTCCAAGCTGTGGACAGGTACATTGAACCTGTTAATCATCCAAGAAAGATCACGACATTAGCCGATGGAAATTCAGGTCCAAGCTCAGGACACTCATCAAAAATTGATGACTCGACAGTAAAATATAACGTCATAACGACGTTAGGACAGAGTAATGGTGGGACACATAATTCATTAAATGGAACAAATGTTGCTGCAGTAAATGGTAATATCTTTAGCATGTTTTAACAAGGCCAATATGAACATTTACACATGAGGTGTCGTCCGTAGTCTGTCATAATAAGCTTTTGATACCTACATTTTTTCCTTGCAACGGCAGTTCCAAATTAACCAAACAATGGCTGCAAGCTGAGTGTCCGTTAATTGTCTCTTAGAAATATATTCAACATCCCAGTCCTCCTGGCATCTAAGATCATAGCCCTCACTCGCGAGAAATTGAATCATTCCCAACTAGTATATTCCTTGTACATGTTCCCATTTTAGAGATATACCACCGACAGCGTTTTCCTGCATTCAAGATGGCGACCGTTACTGAAAATAGACATCTTTTAAATTGCTGAAATATCTATGTCATGCTTGAACTGATGTTTTATGATAGCGAATTGTATGTTTTATGATTCATAATTTAATGTTAAATCATTATCTTCACAGCTGTCTTTAGAAAAATGTATGCCATTTAAAAGACATAAATTGTGGTGCGTCCCTTGTTTTTACTTGCTATTTAAAAATTGCCTCTAATTTCCCTGTAATTATCTGACATAATCATTTAATAACAAAATATTACTTATGTATACAGCTGTGATATTACGAGATTTTATTTTACTGCTAGGAATTTCAAAAACTTTGCAAATTGTAAAAATGGTTTAAGTTTTATTGTGTTTAATGCCACTTTCAACAATATTTCAGTTATATCATTGGGAATTTTTTTTTGATGGAGAAAACTATATCACACAATGTGGTATCGAGTACACCTCGCCATGAGCGGTATTCAAACTCACAATTTGTATAAAATGAAATATACAATAGATACTACTATTTTATAAGCAATAGTTTCTACAAAGCACTTGACAATCTTCCGAAAGATCTTGAATGTGTTTCCGAGCTCTATTAGGGGTAGGGGTAAAGTTATAGTGTTTAACGCCACTTTCAACAATGTTTCAGTTATATCGTGGTGGTCAGTTTTATTGGTGGAGGAAACCGGATGACCTGGAGAAAAGCACCGACCTGCCACAAGTTACTGACAAACTTTATCACATAATCTAAGAAAGATCACGACATTAGTCGATGGAAATTCAGGTCCAAGATCTGGACAGGTACATTGAACCTGTTAATCATCTAAGAAAGATCACGACATTAGCCGATGGAAATTCAGGTCCAAGCTCTGGACAGGTACATTGAACCTGTTAATCATCTAAGAAAGATCACGACATTAGCCGATGGAAATTCAGGTCCAAGATCTGGACAGGTACATTGAACCTGTTAATCATCTAAGAAAGATCACGACATTAACCGATGGAAATTCAGGTCCAAGCTCTGGACAGGTACATTGAACCTGTTAATCATCTAAGAAAGATCACGACATTAGCCGATGGAAATTCAGGTCCAAGCTCTGGATAGGTACATTGAACCTGTTAATCATTCAAGAAAGATCACGACATTAGCCGATGGAAATTCAGGTCCAAGATCTGGACAGGTACATTGAACCTGTTAATCATCTAAGAAAGATCACGACATTAGCCGATGGAAATTCAGGTCCAAGCTCTGGACAGGTACATTGAACCTGTTAATCATCTAAGAAAGATCACGACATTAACCGATGGAAATTCAGGTCCAAGATCTGGACAGGTACATTGAACCTGTTAATCATCTAAGAAAGATCACGACATTAGCCGATGGAAATTCAGGTCCAAGCTCTGGATAGGTACATTGAACCTGTTAATCATCTAAGAAAGATCACGACATTAGCCGATGGAAATTCAGGTCCAAGCTCTGGATAGGTACATTGAACCTGTTAATCATTCAAGAAAGATCACGACATTAGCCGATGGAAATTCAGGTCCAAGCTCTGGACAGGTACATTGAACCTGTTAATCATCTAAGAAAGATCACGACATTAGCCGATGGAAATTCAGGTCCAAGCTCTGGACAGGTACATTGAACCTGTTAATCATCTAAGAAAGATCACGACATTAGTCGATGGAAATTCAGGTCCAAGCTCTGGACAGGTACATTGAACCTGTTAATCATCTAAGAAAGATCACGACATTAGTCGATGGAAATTCAGGTCCAAGATCTGGACAGGTACATTGAACCTGTTAATCATCTAAGAAAGATCACGACATTAGCCGATGGAAATTCAGGTCCAAGCTCTGGATAGGTACATTGAACCTGTTAATCATCCAAGAAAGATCACGACATTAGCCGATGGAAATTCAGGTTCAAGATCTGGACAGGTACATTGAACCTGTTAATCATCTAAGAAAGATCACGACATTAGCCGATGGAAATTCAGGTCCAAGCTCTGGATAGGTACATTGAACCTGTTAATCATTCAAGAAAGATCACGACATTAGCCGATGGAAATTCAGGTCCAAGCTCTGGACAGGTACATTGAACCTGTTAATCATCTAAGAAAGATCACGACATTAGCCGATGGAAATTCAGGTCCAAGCTCTGGACAGGTACATTGAACCTGTTAATCATCTAAGAAAGATCACGACATTAACCGATGGAAATTCAGGTCCAAGCTCTGGACAGGTACATTGAACCTGTTAATCATCTAAGAAAGATCACGACATTAGTCGATGGAAATTCAGGTCCAAGATCTGGACAGGTACATTGAACCTGTTAATCATCTAAGAAAGATCACGACATTAGCCGATGGAAATTCAGGTCCAAGCTCTGGACAGGTACATTGAACCTGTTAATCATCTAAGAAAGATCACGACATTAGCCGATGGAAATTCAGGTCCAAGATCTGGACAGGTACATTGAACCTGTTAATCATCTAAGAAAGATCACGACATTAACCGATGGAAATTCAGGTCCAAGCTCTGGACAGGTACATTGAACGTGTTAATCATCTAAGAAAGATCACGACCTTAGCCGATGGAAATTCAGGTCCAAGCTCTGGACAGGTACATTGAACCTGTTAATCATCCAAGAAAGATCACGACATTAGCCGATGGAAATTCAGGTCCAAGCTCTGGACAGGTACATTGAACCTGTTAATCATCTAAGAAAGATCACGACATTAGCCGATGGAAATTCAGGTCCAAGCTGTGGACAGGTACATTGAACCTGTTAATCATTCAAGAAAGATCACGACATTAGCCGATGGAAATTCAGGTCCAAGCTCTGGACAGGTACATTGAACCTGTTAATCATCTAAGAAAGATCACGACATTAGCCGATGGAAATTCAGGTCCAAGCTCTGGACAGGTACATTGAACCTGTTAATCATCTAAGAAAGATCACGACATTAGTCGATGGAAATTCAGGTCCAAGATCTGGACAGGTACATTGAACCTGTTAATCATCTAAGAAAGATCACGACATTAGCCGATGGAAATTCAGGTCCAAGCTCTGGACAGGTACATTGAACGTGTTAATCATCTAAGAAAGATCACGACCTTAGCCGATGGAAATTCAGGTCCAAGCTCTGGACAGGTACATTGAACCTGTTAATCATCCAAGAAAGATCACGACATTAGCCGATGGAAATTCAGGTCCAAGCTCTGGACAGGTACATTGAACCTGTTAATCATCTAAGAAAGATCACGACATTAGCCGATGGAAATTCAGGTCCAAGCTGTGGACAGGTACATTGAACCTGTTAATCATCCAAGAAAGATCACGACATTAGCCGATGGAAATTCAGGTCCAAGCTCAGGACAGGTACATTGAACCTGTTAATCATCTAAGAAAGATCACGACATTAGCCGATGGAAATTCAGATCCAAGCTCTGGACAGGTACATTGAACCTGTTAATCATCCAAGAAAGATCACGACATTAGCCGATGGAAATTCAGATCCAAGCTCTGGACAGGCACATTGAACCTGTTAATACAATTTCAACCCTTCTTGATAATTGAATCTTCAACGGCAATACAGATATAAACAAAGTTCATTTTTTTTATTACATACTAGTAGCCACATAAATACTATATATGTTTAACTCCTAAACATTATCGTGTTATTTTAGTAGAGGAAATGTCTGCTTAAGTGTAGATAAGGAAGTTACTTTGTAAATATGCACCTCGTGTCGTTCTGTGCCAACTGTAGATCACATCATAGCACATTTTGTAAAAACAAATACAAAATCTACATCCTATGTTGTCACTGCCTTCTATCCTCAGTGACGTAATGACTCACGTGTTTATGGAAACAGTGGTTTAGAATCCCTTTTTGCTGTGCCAACTATAGAGCACACTTTGTGAACAACAGCACCCCTCCCCCCTCCAAGTCTACATTCCTACGGTGTCATTGCCTTCAGATCTCCATTGGTGTAATCACTCGTGTACTTGTTGATAAAGTGGTGTATAATCCCTTTTTAATCTGGCCTAAAATAACGAAATTGTAGAAAATGGGATTTGTAATCTTATTACTAGTTGGTTCTCAGTTAGACCCACAGTGTTATTGGAAACAAAAAGGACTAAACTCTTTGAAGTAAACATAAATCAGGGCCGTCGTGCTTGTGATCGTATGGTAGTTGGATACACATCTACATATACCAGCAGTGCCTATCACCAATGACGTTGTGAGTTCGAATCCGACTCAGACGAGGTGTACTCGATACAACATTATACATGTAATTAAGTTTGTCAATGACCTACGGCAGGTCGGTGCTTTTCTTCTCCGGTTTCCTCCACAAATAAAGCTGACAGCCACGATGTAACTGAAATATTGTTGAAAGTGGCGGTAAACACCATAACCCTAACCTATAAATGAAACGTTAAGAATTTGTACTTATTACACCATGTACTGTTTTACACGATAAATCGAAAACACTTGTATAAACATGAAATATTATATCTATGTTTATATGTTGGTAATACTGCCCTTAATACTGAAATCGTTCTTTTATTCGCTTCATTATCTAGAATGTTTATTTCTATAAGACAAATAACAAATTTTTGCTGACGCTAATTACATAATTATGCCTTCTTGCATTGAAGTAAAGTTTAAATCTATGTGATGTTCTTGACATGCACTCTACTTTCCATTTACATATGAGAACAAATGTGCTCAGAATTTATTTAAACATCTTCAATTGATTACAATTAGTCTGTTTACATTCCAAACATACTGAAGATTGTCATTCATTTAGATAAATTGGTACCTCTTATATAAGAGACGTTTCAGCGTATAGTCTGAATTGAATTTCTCTAGAATTCCTAATTTTTAAAGTTATTGGTAAGATATAGCTCCATTATTGGCGAGAAAACGCATATATCTCACTGGAATTCCATGGTCTGTAAACAGGACAATTTTTTTTTCAGCGGGTTACAATACGGTACGTAAGAATCACACGCTAGTTATGGGAACGTATCAAATACTTAGCTCACCGTTAGAACGGACGTAAATGATTGTACGTGTTTAGAAGCTCCCACGGTCCTTGAACTTATTATACGCCACATTATTTTATAAGTGTCCGTTATGTGATAACAAAACACTAGTCATAGGTCCATCACAGCGTCCTCTATTTATCTACGTGATTTGTTGCTTGTTAAACAACAAGATAGCAATATATATTCATTAGGGACCGACCATTTAACTTGAAGGTGGGGGGAGGGGGGTTATGGTGTTTTGTTTCGTTCAGAATTTTTTTTTCGGACAACACAAGAGTTAGAATATTTATTTTTTAGTCGCGCAAAGCGCGAAATTTTTTCCCGTAAAACAACGTTAGGTTATATGACAAAAACTCTGAATCAGATTATTTTTTTTTTCCTCCACCAAAATCAGAATATTTTTTTCAGCAACATTGGGAATCAGAATATTTTTTTAGAAAAAAACCATAACCCCCCCCCCCCCCCCCCTTTCAAGTTAAATGGTCGTTCCCTTAGTATATTTAATTTTTCGTCATCAATGTTTAATTGATTTTATGCGGTCACTCTGGGTGCCTGGTTGTGAAAAAGAAAAGCTTGAACATACCAATGGGGTGACCAAAAGCCGTAAATCGAAGGAGATAACCAATAAAATGGCCAAAGGAAAAAAGGACAAAAGGACAAACAATGATATAGAAAACATTACACAGAAGCTGAAGATCGAACAACACGAACCCCACTAATAACCAGGGGGAACTCAGGTGCTCCGGAAGGGTCCGCAGTTCCTGCTTCATATGTGGCACCTGTCGTGTTACTCCAGTTACCTTTGTTGCAAACCCGGTGACAAGCCATCAGTGAGGAATAGACTGGATTGTGATTACGACAATGGAACATATATGTGATACCCCGTCACGGTTAACCAAGCCATGGTGGCGACCGTAAAGCTTTCGAAATGATGACTTAAACTTAATAACTAGAAACCCTTGGTTCAGTAGTTTCCTTTTTAGCAGCAATCCTCTATCAAGGAATGTTCTGGAATATCGTATCAACTTAGAAATATTGTACACTCCATACAGCTTCCGCTGTAAGATGTAAAATTATAAACAACAAAATACTGTATGATCATGTAAATATAATTATATTTGACCTTGGCTGGTATCACTATAATCTCTTTACATTATTTTTTTCATATTTGACCTTGGCTGGTATCACTATAATCTCTTTACATTATTTTTTTTTCAGTCGTTGGTGCCTGTAAAAACTGTACGGACCAAGACTTTACAAAAGTACAACTTCTATGTGGAGAAAGTAGCCAAGAATTAGTTAATGCACAGAATCAATATTCTGAACAGGACCAACATCTTCTTTGCGAGTACGTTGTTTTTGTATATTTTCTAAAGAAAGAAAAAAAAAGATAAAACTGTTAAGGGTATTGATCAACAACATTACCAACTATGACAACACAAACACTCTAGATTAGATTAAACATATTTTATTGCTAAATATTATAACAATTGGATTGGACACAAATTATAACAATTTACAAGGGTCCTCTCCACATAATAAATAATTACAATAGTACATGCATCAGTAAAATACAATATACAACATTATAAATAAATTCTTATGAAAAATTAAGAAAACCAGGAACACAAAAAGTACAAAACAAAAATCATGAAATTATATAATACAAAAATGTATAATCATTTTTTTTCCTCATATTTGTATGTGAAATGGAAGCAATGGGATTGATTAAAAAAAATGAGGGGGTATTGTGATCATAAATGGGTAAAACATTTTGTTCGTTTTTGTAGATTTTGTATCTCAGTTAAGGTGTCATCGCCAAAAAGTAGAACTTTCAAGAATATTTCACCTATGTCGCGGTGGTCAGTTTTATTGGCAGAGGACACCGCAGTACATTGAGAAAACCACCAACCTGCCGGAAGTCACTGACGAACTTTATCACATAATGTTGTACACCTCGCCATGAGCGGGATTCGTACTCACAACACTAGTGGTGATATGCACTGATTGCACAGGTAGTTGTAAATCCAACAACCATATGATCACGACCATGACGACCACTTACATTTTACATGCAAACATCAAACTTCACAACACAGAAATGAACATGATATGTATATATTCAACACGAAACATAAAAATACAACAATGAAGAAAACCTGCATGTTGACTTCAGCTCAATTGATCACACATTTGCATAGCGAATGTTGGTTTTGACCTGACTATATCTGTAAGTACGACCATGAAGAATATATAATATGTTACTTGTAGAATTAATAGATAGCTGAGTGAAATAGTAACAGTGTACATATCCAAAATAGAAGAGAATAATGAAATGTACATAATTAAATAATCCTGACAAAGTACAGTAAAAAGTCAACAATATATATCAAGAAACAATCCAAAATAATACAGTGTAACAACAAGAAACATACATAAACAAAACAGATATAGTACAATACACAAATCAACAGCAAGCTGGCAGGAGAAAAAAGAACATTGCAATATACAGGCATCAACATGCCTACGGAAACAATATGATACATTACAATGCAATATAAAGACAACATCAAAACATACAAAATCAATTCTGTATAATACAAACACAACAAGACCTATCCAGAAATACAAATATACATTTCTTCGTTAGTGGAGAACAGCTTTAGTTATCAAATCGGGATGAATTTTGTTTCATTACAACTCTCTCTTGAAGCTTTTGTATACTGAAGTGCATAATTTATGAAAATAATGAAACATATTAATAATATACATACTTATATCAAATTGGTATGTAAGACCCACCTGTTTAGAAAACTTTAAAATGATTCAGAACTAACAAAGCGTAAAAAAAGTTTGAAGATACAAAGGGGTAATCAGAAGCATTAAATCGAAGGACAGACAATACAATGGTCAAAAGAAAAACAACAAAAGCACAAACAATGATCTACAAACTACTACACAGGAATCTAAAGATCGAGCAACAGAACCCCACCATCAACAGGGTTTGAACTCAGGAGCTTCCGAAAAGTTAGCAGTTCCTGCTCCACTAGTGACGCCCGTCGTAATACAAACTTCTTCAAAATGTGATGCCAATTATAGAAATTCAAACTGCTAGGTTTCATGCTTAAGTTTATAATTCATTTCTATCACATGAATAAATACAACAACACTATAACAAATATAACCCCTAAAAGAATTATATAAATATATACATGTACTTTGTATAATCATGTAGGTATATTTGTATTATATAATATCGAAATAAACATGTTGGTCTAGTACAAACCGGATATTCATCATCATCTCATCGAATGTAATCTCGCTATGGGTTAGGGTTAAAGTGTTTAACGCCACTTTCAACAATATTTAAGGTATATTGTGGCGATCAGTTTTATTGTTGGAAGAAACCGGAGTTCAACTCGGAACAAAACCACCGACTTACGCATGTCACTGACAAACTTCGCCACACAATGTTGCATCGAGTACACTTCCCCGTGAGCGGGATTCGAGCTCACAATGTTAGTGGTGATAGGCATTGATTGCATAGGTAGTTGTAAATTAAACTACCATATGACGGCCCCTTTCCCACAAATGCTCACTTGCCTTTAAACAACAATTACGCACCTATTCACTTAGAAATTTCACGGTGTCACGGGTATAAAGTATGTAATACTGTAGTATCTTTTATTTCCTTTCAGTTATTTATTTGAATTTTACTACTGTGTGGGAAAGAATGTGCCAGTTTGTCTTCAGAAGATAACAAGTTTATACATTAGTTATTATTCTTCTCCTTATGATTGTCATCCAGACGAAAATGTGACGTTAAAATTACAAAATTATATGATGAAAGCGAACGATTGCTCAACAAAACTACAAAAACCGTCAACACACTCATCAAAAATTGATGACTCGACAGTAAAATATAACGTCATAACGACGTTAGGACAGAGTAATGGTGGGACACATAATTCATTAAATGGAACAAATGTTGCTGCAGTAAATGGTAATATCTTTAGCATGTTTTAACAAGGCCAATATGAACATTTACACATGAGGTGTCGTCCGTAGTCTGTCATAATAAGCTTTTGATACCTACATTTTTTCCTTGCAACGGCAGTTCCAAATTAACCAAACAATGGCTGCAAGCTGAGTGTCCGTTAATTGTCTCTTAGAAATATATTCAACATCCCAGTCCTCCTGGCATCTAAGATCATAGCCCTCACTCGCGAGAAATTGAATCATTCCCAACTAGTATATTCCTTGTACATGTTCCCATTTTAGAGATATACCATTGACAGCGTTTTCCTGCATTCAAGATGGCGACCGTTACTGAAAATAGACATCTTTTAAATTGCTGAAATATCTATGTCATGCTTGAACTGATGTTTTATGATAACGAATTGTATGTTTTATGATTCATAATTTAATGTTAAATCATTATCTTCACAGCTGTCTTTAGAAAAATGTATGCCATTTAAAAGACATAAATTGTGGTGCTCCCTTGTTTTTACTTGCTATTTAAAAATTGCCTCTAATTTCCCTGTAATTATCTGACATAATCATTTAATAACAAAATATTACTTATGTATACAGCTGTGATATTACGAGATTTAATTTTACTGCTAGGAATTTCAAAAACTTTGCAAATTGTAAAAATGGTTTAAGTTGTATTGTGTTTAATGCCACTTTCAACAATATTTCAGTTATATCATTGGGAAATTTTTTTTGATGGAGAAAACTATATCACACAATGTGGTATCGAGTACACCTCGCCATGAGCGGTATTCAAACTCATAATTTGTATAAAATGAAATATACAATAGATACTACTATTTTATAAGCAATAGTTTCTACAAAGCACTTGACAATCTTCCGAAAGATCTTGAATGTGTTTCCGAGCTCTATTAGGGGTAGGGGTAAAGTTATAGTGTTTAACGCCACTTTCAATAATGTTTCAGTTATATCGTGGTGGTCAGTTTTATTGGTGGAGGAAACCGGATGACCTGGAGAAAAGCACCGACCTGCCACAAGTTACTGACAAACTTTATCACATAATGTTGTATCGAGTTCATCTCTCCTGAGCGGGATTCGAACTCACAACGTTAGTGGTGATATGCACTGATTGCATATGTAGTTATAAATCCAACTACCATACGATCACGACGGCCACCAAACTCTTTTAATACCTACACCGTACAACCAAAATAAAAACAACATGATTAATTGTAATTTATAGGTTTATTATTTTGTAAAAATGAGACTTATTGCACATCAATTAAGAATATATTCTGATGGAAGCTTTAAAGTGGAAATATTCCAACATGTGTACTAGAGTAACAACACGGCGGGTGCTACTAGTGGAGGAGGAACTGTTTACCATTCCGGAGCACCTGAGCTCATTCCCAGTTTTTAGTGGGATTCGTGTTACTCGATCTTTAGTTTTTTGTGTAATGTTTTGTAGATCGTTGTTTGTTTCTTTTGTCCTTTTTTTTTTGCTATTGTGTTGTCTGTCGTTCGATTATTTACACATTCTGATTATCCCTTTGGTATCTTCAAACTCTTCTAGACTGTTTTTTACCCAAAATAAAAAATCTTTAGTTAAGATAAAAGAACAGATTTTGTCTTATTATAAGCCAGTCTATATCTGGTATGTCCAGTGTGATTCTGTCTGAATAATAAATACTTAATTGATTAAAAGAATTCTCATGAAAATTCATTTTTTTCTTATTTCAGTATCGCCACCTGGGACATTCCTTTTGGCTTTTAGCTGGATCATATCACGGTATTTAGACGTTGTATGACAGGAAGTGAATCTTAGGAATAATCTCATCATACATCATAGTCTACATGTTACCAAATAATTCCAGGAATGGGAAACCAATTGACAGCATATGTATGAAAGACAAGAAGAAATCAAAGTGGTCAGGGCAGCATTTATTTAAAATCAAACGGACAGAAGTTAATCTGTAGACATTTTTTATGGTATTGATTTTCTGGATTTAATTATCTGTACTTTGTCTACTGTTCTCTGAAGTTAAAAACCTGCTTTTGTCGGTATCGCTGCAGTAGGCTGATATCGAAAAGATATCTAACATAATCATAGATGACATGACTTCTGTTTCAAACCAATATCTTATTTAAGCTTCAATCATCTTTAAATTACAGATAAGTCTAATGATGATATCTTTATGTCCAGAATGAATGCATCACCTCGTAGGCTCGTGTTAAGCCTAAACTATTGCCGTGATATATAAACTGATAGTCGCATTAGGTCTTTGAAAATGTTTTATTTTTACATTAATGTATGTTCTCTTGGTTGTTTTTCCCCGTTTCGGATCACACCTTTATTTAAAGAACCCTCATGACTTGGAAACTCTGGGTTAGTTTTAAGCTTGTATTCCGTTAAAGCAGTAACGCTAGACATACTTTTTTTTTAAAGAAAAAGTTGCATATGATCGTAATATTACCGAGCTATGGATTGTATTGTACTATGTGCACAGTTCTGATTATTTCTAGGGACCGGCGTGGTCGTGATTGTATGGTAGTTGGATTTACAACTACCTATGCAATCAGTGCCTATCAGCACTAATGTTGTGAGTTCGAACCCCGCTCAGGCAAGGTATACTCGATACAACATTATGTGATAAAAGTTTGTCAGTGACTTGCGCAGGTCGGTGGTTTCCTCCACCAATAAGACTGACTGCCACAATATAACTGAAATATTGTTCAAAGTGGCGTTAAATACCATAAACCCCCACCTCTATCTCGTTTTTCATCAACATCACTGGGATGCATTCAAATTGGGTGTGTATTTTTGATATTGTTTGTCTCTGTATTAAACATGTCGGATGAAGGAGTATTTCACCAGAAAAAAAATCATTCTTAAATATTTTTGTGGCTGTTATAACATTCCATATTGTATTTTGTATATGGTGTAAATGTGAAACAAAGTTTGTTACTTTGTGATGCTTCAATCAAAATGTATTTTGTCTTTTATAATTGTTTTTAATTTAATTATGAAGTCAATGCAAACGTAAGCAACGTTATTGTAAGCATGTCTACGAGGATGGGTACTATTTACTTGTAAACCAGTTATTTATTTTTGTTTCTGAATCCGTTCGTATATGTCTAAGATATTACATTGATGTTATTAGTGTATTACATGGTGATGGATCTTTCATGAAAAACAGAACTACACATGTGAGATTAAAGAAAACCCAGATAAAACCTATCTAAATCGATCTCTACTTTGGTGAACATTATTTTTGTTCGGATTATACAAATTAAATTTAAATTTGCAAGGCTTTTAGATATTGGGAGAAGAATTGTGAATTTCTGATTACATAGAATTTCGGTTTATCCAGGATTCGATTTCTACAAGTTTTGTTGTATGCATAAAAATAACTTCATACTGTATGTACATGTATTAGAATCAGTTGGTTGTGAAATAATTACAATTGTACAGCGTTTGATGAGGATAAAACAGTATTTCTTTATTCAATAATGTTTACTGGAAATGTTATTCTGATTTTTTTTTTTAAGTATTATTTTATCACATGATGTATAGTCGAATAGTCGAATCTCGTTTTGTCGACCTTAAAGGGACCTACTATATATTTTAGTTGAAATTATCCGAGTGCTCGAATTATCAATGAAAATGTATTATCAATTACATGAACGGACCATTTACTTGCTTCGAGTTTTGAGGAAAAGGAAAACGACATATCAATGTTTTTCGAGATATCCAGTTTCGACTGTACATTCGAACGGATTCAGGCTGTTTATGTGGAATATTTTAAACATGACATTTTTGCTATTGCCCTGTGATTTTTGTTATTAATTTTTCAATGAATTTCGTTATTATTTTTGTAATAAATTATACAAATAATATAGTTTTATATTGTTTTCATTATCTCAACATGTATTTGTACAATCAGGGGAGGGTTAGAATCCCATTAACCGGTTTAATTCCACCATATTTTAAGTTGTCAAATCACAAATTCACCAATCAGAGCTTAGAACATATACAGAAGTAGTCCCTTTTAAAGAAAAATATTCCTTTCGCTTTGTTGTATTGTGAAAAATACTGAATGGAATGGAATAATTAACATTGATAATTGAAGTAAAATATATAAGGATTATTATGAGCCCAAAATTGATGGATTTAGTTGTATTTTAATACCTCTATAGAGGATTTGATGCATAACCTATAACTATAAATACTGAATTTCCTGGGGATGATGGAGCTATTTTTTTTTAGAGTAGGTGTTTTCCATAGCCTGGCATTTCACTGCAAGACTTTAAACATCCCATGATATTTTGACAGAATGTAGAGGAATCATGTACTTTCAGAAAATATATGGTCTTGGAAAGATTAAACTTAATGATAAAATAGCCAGGTAGGCTAAAAAAAACCACTGCAAATTTAGTAGAAAACCTTAAAGAAAATAATTAGTGGTTTCACACCTTAATGTATGGCTGTCCCAAGACAAGAATTTGATTTCCAACGTCATACATTGATCCTGTTTTGTGTTCAGTGAGTTAAGATGAGAAGTATTTGTTGTTTTGTTGATATTGGTATAATTGTTGGCCATTGAACAGTCTGGTCATCCTTTGAAAATCTTACAATAGAAACAATTGATTGAATTGAAAGTGTACGCCTACCTACTTACTGTTCTCTCACCAATACAACTCTGACTACCACAATATAACAAAAATATAATTTAAAGTTACTTTAAATATTCATAGCTCATATAATTAAGCCGTACATACAGTATAAATACAACCTAATAAACGCTAGGCAATACCGAAGGGGCAATCAAAAATCGACTATCTAGAGAAACTGACAACAGGGTATACGTACGTACACAAGATGTAGACAAATAAAACAAAAACACAACATAATTTGTGTTGGACACCACCACACTCAAACAAACAACATAAACAAGACACGATCCCTCCTAAAAACAACTGGAGGCAAAGACAAACCGAAATGAACCGAACCTAAAGTAGAAACATTTTGTTAGAATTCGAAATTGTTGGTGATATATGTAATGATATGTACTTATTTTCAACAATTAGTTATTGATCTTTTTCACTACGAAATCGTCCATCAAAGTTCAATTCCAAGTTTCAGTACATTGTACTTCATAAGTACTTACGCTATGATTACAAACTTGTCATAATTTATATTATTTAATCGTTTTTCAGTTAACGTTAATACTGATGTTTTTACTTAATCTTTACAGCCAATATAAACTCCAATAGTATTTTGACCTTCGGAGCCATTTTTGTCTTACGTTTGATGGGTCATTATAAAAAAACACGCACTTTTCTGTTATTACGCAATTAAAAGACAAATATCAACCAAACTGATTGGAGAAAACATGTTTTGCATGAAGGCACATCAGCTTTCTATAGTTTTACTATCTAAATCCAGATTGGTCCAATTGCGAATTTATACTAGCTACACGAAGACCTGTTTTTTCCTTGGTGTTACGTGTTATTTGTCCAGAATGACTTACTTTTGGTCATTTGTACTATTCAGATGCTATGATTTTATTCGATCTTTATATTATTTTTGAACTATTCCTAAAACTCTAATAGCACTACATTATTTTTGCTTGATATATATTGAAATTTAAAAAGAAAATTAGCAAAAACCTGCTGTTATAGATTTTCATGTCTGTGGTGTTACCCTTCCTATTAAGGCTGGTAAGAGTTATCTGTCTTGTCATATTTGAAGCAAAAATAGTTTCTCCCTTTGCTTATTTCCTGTTTCATGATATGTGCAGACGACAAAAACAAAAGTGATCCATAAATTAATATAGAGCCGAAAAGGTACGTGCGATTGGCATAGTATATAAATTTTATGTCTGTGGTGTACTTCTCACTACTTCTTTTTGTTAGAATTGAACAAAAAGTAAAAATATACAATACATTACATTTGGTATTCTTCACAGGATATACATATAAAATATAGTCAGGAAGAAATTATTTTCCTTTTATCCTGAAAATACTTACCTGTTTTCTGTGGTGTTACTGTCAATGGTGTTACCATACAGATTGTGTAACACCACAGACATTTAGCATTAAAATTGTGAATAAACACATTATTCCATAAACAGTAATATTCAGAACAAAATATTGCTGTTTAACCTATGCAGAAAAATTGTTCAAGCATCGTCATTTACGTGTAAGATATAGTTTAACAAGCTGATGGGAGTATACTTTTTAGACCTGATAACACCAGGGACATATCTTCATAGCACCATGGACAAAACTGATATTGCTCATGCATCAAACCAATATGTTGAAAAACTAAATAGTGTACTGAAAACATTAAGGAAACAACAAATATAGGTTGATGGTTGTGTTTTTTTCTTGAATTAAATGTTTACATTCATGAAGATGTCCCTGGTGTTACTTTTGTCATCTGTGGTGTTACCTCTTGTCAATGGTGTTACCTCATGTAAATTGTTTCATAAAAAGGATAAATGACATAATTGAAGTAAATTATATTATAGTTGAATAAAGTTGACTTTGATAACTATGTATAAGTCATCTTTTCTTTATATAAAGTGAAACAAAATACAATTATGAAAACTTGTTTGTTTCATAATGCAGCTTAAATGGAATTCCACAACTACATATCCAAATATTGTGAAAAAAACTAGTGCTCCATATATATGCCAAGAACATATCCTACATTATGCATTATTTCCCTGTATATTATGTATGTAACCACTTTTTACATAATTTTTTTTTTTTTTTCCTAAAAAGAATAATTTTATGTTGGTAACACCACGAACTGAAAGGTATTAGGGAGTGCTACATATCTAGAAATATTTTTTTTCATGGTGGTTTTCCCGACTGCATATTACGTAAATATGTCATTGTAATGTAGGAAAAACTAATAGGCTAAAGCAAAACGGGAACGAAAATATTTGATGTCACCAAAATATGAACAGGAAAAAGTGCGTGTATTTTGATAATGACCCTGATTGTCGTAATCGTATATGGTAGTTGAATTTACAACAATTAACCTACATGTAGATGCAATCAGTGTCTATCACCACTAACGTTGTAAGTTCGAATCACGCTGTGGCGAGGTGTACTCGATACAACATTATGTGATAAAGTTTGCCAGTGACTTACGGCAGTTTGGTGGTTTTCTCCAGTTTCCTCCACCAATAAAAATGACCGCCATGATATAGCTGAAATATTGCTGGAAGTGGTGTTAAACACCATAAACCTGACAAATAGTATTTTGTTCTTCGGTGCCATTTTTGTCTTATGTTTGATAGGAAAGCCATTATGTTTGAAGAGAGTGTAATGTAGAATGTGATAATAGAGTTATTGTAAAGTACTATTACCGGATTTTATATGAATATAAAAAAAGAGACCTAGACGTCAGACTGGTCAAGTCATAGACGTCTGACCACAAGCCTATAGCTAACACGACTGATCTGAGATCGCGCTCTTTTTGAAATCCAGACACCTACTGTACCAAATGCCAGATATTATGAAAAAAATGCTATCAAGAGACAACCGTTTACTATATGGAGCATTATTTTATTTTATCATCTGCACATGAAGCCCAACAATTGAGAAAAGTGGCGTTTTTGCAAACTGAATCCCGAATTAAGTTAAAATCCAGTATCAACCGGATAGTCCAATCAAATATAGTCACCTGTAGTTACATTTAAATTTAATACAGACAAATAAGAAAAAAATGTATGTTGGTTTCGTTGGACTTTGCATGAAATGGACACTTTTTCCCGCCTTAAAGGGAAGTGACTAAGTCCTACAAAAACGTAAAAAAACCCGTATAATTTTAGAATCAATTCGGAAATGTGTAAATGGTTTGTTGGTAGACAGAAGAGAATTGCACACAACCTCATTTTTTAAAGTTAACATATTTATGATTTTTATCAATCAACTATTTTAACACTAAGTATAACTATTTCTTACATATAGACATTCCTATAATATGTTACCTATAACAAGAACACATTGCCTGCATTTTTTAATGTTTATATTGCAGAAACGTGCGTTCCTATCTAATAACAAATCTTTGAAGTTTTCGTTTACGATTATTATTAAAGAACCAGTTTTAGGTCATCTTTGCCTAATTAAATGCAATGGTGAAGATCATACACTATGTTTTTTATTTTGTTACATAAACGGTGAAGAAACCAGAGATGTTTTGCATTATACGGTACGAACCATCAACATCATTTCATTTCGGTTCGTCTCTACCTCCAGTTGTTTGTGTGAGTGCGCATGTCTTCTTTGCGTTGTTTGTGTTTGTTTACGTATGTTAGTGTCCAACACACATTGTGTTTTTCTTCGTCTTGTGTACCCTATGTTGCCGGTTTCTCTGGATTGTCCCTTTTGTGATTGTCCCTTTAGTATTCTCTAATATTTATTCATGCATTCATCCCTGTCTATGATACTAGATCATGATTCTACTGGTACCAACTGCATAATAGAACACACCACAAGGCTAGATGTAAACAAGTAGGGTTGAATGCCTTTGTTTTAGAACAATATCATACATTTGCTTTAGAACAATGGAACAGAGACTTTTAAGGAACAGCATTCTTTTAGGAGAAACTGAAACATTTTTAAGGAGCAAGTCATCTGCAGATCTTGTCGCATAGATCATAGCTACCTATGCAATCGGTGCCTATCACCACTCCTGTTGTGAGTTCGAATCCCGTTCAGGCGAGGTGTATTCCATACAGCACTTTGTCATAAAGTTTGTCAGTGGCTTGCGGCATGTCGGTGGTTTTCTCCGGGTAGTCCGGTTTCCGCGACCAATAACACTGACCGATACGATATAGCTGAAATATTGTTGGAAGTGGTAACCCCTATCCACTAGGAATGCCATATAAACGAGTAAGAACACAGAAACATAGGCAATCTCAAATGTTGATGTGAACAAGGAAGATATCGTCTTATCAAAAGGTAATTTATTCCAAGATATAGTTCCAAAATTGCAATATTGGAGTTAAAGAATAATCGCTCACTACCTTACTCTTTATTCCATGCATGGTGATTATGACTTTCGAGAGTTAATTCCGTATTTTGAATTGACGACAAGATTGAAGATGCCAAAGGAGTAATCAGCAGTCGTAAATCGAAGAAGGACAGTTAATATATTGGTCAAAAGAAAAGGACAGAAGGACAAACAATGATCCACAAACCACTTAAGATCGAGGAACACGAACCTCACTAAAAACCGGGGATGAACTCGTGTGCTTCGAAAAGTGTAAACAGTTCCTGCTCCTCTCGTACATGACACCCATCGTATTATTCTTGTCAAAATCCGATGAAAGAGGAACGTAGGACGGCATTATGACTAGCACATACGTAATATGTCAGTGATCATATGGTAGGTGGGTTTCCAAATACAACTATTTTGTACCTATAATACAATCATTGTCTATATGTTCGATTCCTGTACATAACATGATGTACTAGAAACAACAGTTTGTTAGTAACTTGAGGCAGCTGGGTGTTTTATTTCCTTTAAATACACCAGTTTATTTTACCAATGGAATTGACAGCCACGGTATAACTGGATTAGTTTTGAAAATGTCTTTCAACACACATAACCCTAGCCCTAAATTGTGAGTCTGACAATTATGCTTCTCATGTTAAATGCAGCATTCGAAAGTTTTATACCTGGTTGTAGATTTACTTCTAAAGAGATGATATATACACGTCACCCACGATGATGTTATTTTTACACTGTGATATAACTTGGTAATGTGTTTACATTACTTATGCTCTAGAATAAATTTACGTAAGAAGAATGTCATCATAAAATGTGGATTTTTTTTCAAAGCAATTTCACATCTGTTCAGATAATCATGTCGAAATGAATGATGTTGTCAATAGAAATACAGGATGCCTTAATAGTTCAGAGAGAGTGAGAGAGCAAATTATATAGGTGTTATATACATATATATATATTCGCTATAATATTCTAATTGAGGGGTCGTTGTGGTCGTGGATTTACAACTACCTATGCAATCATCGTCTATCACCACTAAAGTTGTGAGTTTGAACCCTGTTAGTGGCGAGTTGTACTCAATACAAAATTATGTGATAAAGTTTGTCAGTAACTTGTGATAGGTCGATGGATTTCTTCGGGTACTCCGGTTTCCTTCACCAATAAAACTGACTGCAACGATATAACTGAAATATTGTTAAAAGTGGCCTTAAACGCAATAAACCAACCAACCTATTAAACGAATAATAAATATATCGTATTTAACTTCTGTATCTGGGGAATTTCTATATTCCATTGTCTAAAAAAAGTTTGTACGATAAGTATCTGGAACACGTTAGACTGAACCTTATTAAACCAGTCTTTCACATGCTCTGCAATACAGAATATGGTGTCGCACTATTAATACTAAGTATGTTCTTTTATCGATAGGTGGCGATAAATACAGGAAGGTGGAGCTTAACATAAATGACGAAGTGATCAAAATGAAATTCGTGGCACCGTTTGTAAGCATAATTCACTACCAAACCAGGTAGCCAATAGCCCAGACTTGGATGTTTTCAAGTCTGGTGCCCAATCATTCCTCTATTGTTAATATATTATGTTGTTTTATCCTATAAAAAAAAAAAAAAAAAAAAAAATGTTTATTCATAAATGTATATATGCTATTCAAATTTTAGTTTCCCTATATAGCTAGCATGCCTTCTATGAAGTCTTCAACACATTGAAGTTTAGAAGTATCATGTAAATATGCATGAACGAAAGTTGACATTCTTCCCCGTTGTACAAGAAGTCAACATATTTATCATTTCACAAAAACATAAACCTTTTGATACTGCATTGTGTTTTGGGACACGAGGAAAGATTCGAGATACGACAGTTAAGGCATTCATTGGTTATTTTTTATTTTCCTTGATGCTGCCAATTGTTCGGTATTGAACATTGGTCGGTGATCTGTTGACTTAAATAAGAAATGACTACAGTCCTACCTTTAGTTGCGAGGACACCACAAACTTTATTCCTCAAATTACCATATAACCTAGAAACTGACTGTGTTACATACAGAAAGAATGGCTACATATATATATATATATATATATATATATATATATATATATATATATATATATATATATATATAAATCATACTACCATAGAATCGCAGCCACGAGAATCCTACTCAATCTGTGACATTCAATGGAACAGACACAAACATCGAAGTAGTTCTTTTAATATTTGTAAACAATGGTCAGCTAATATTCTAGTCATGACCTCTTTTTAGTAAAAACGTAGATATCAAATTTAGTGCTCAGGTATTAAAAAACGTCGAAAGAATGGAAAGCCAAATAATTCAAAGGGAGCAATAAAGCCAAAGGGTATAAACAGGATAGCATAAATCGGCTACGGTCACCTACATTGTATTCCTGAGGGAGGAGAACCTTAGTTTTATTAATAATGTAATTATTTAGGAATTGTAAATTTCAGTAATAAATTTATCTAATAAACCATGTCAGTGCCGAAGCACTGACCACTCAGTGGATGATACCCTCGGGGATTAATAGTCTAGCAATAGATGTATCGCCCCCAGTGATGGTAATAAAAACCTCAATATCAAAATTAGTGCGCACGGCGAATTTATGGAATAACCTTTACCAGGTAGTCGAGACGAATTCTTCCAATGCATTTTTTTTGTATTTGTTTTATGATATAGACGTAAAGTAATTGTGGTCGCATTAATTTGTTTGTAATCAAGATAACTGCAAATGGGAAATCTGTTCTTATTGATATTTCCTATCCCACAGATTCATATAACGAGGAACAGCCTCTTTCAATTAACAAGCGTTCATTAAAAATATATTCGAGCTTGTGATAACTGCTACACACATACAAGTATATGTAGGTACGAGTTCCACGTTCTAGTGAGAACATTGCAGGTTGAAGTTGTGTCTAATACCCTAACAACAGATTACGCGACTTCTATTCCAGTGAAGAGCAACAGACTACTTTGTAAGGTGTCCGGAGATACTAGATTGACTTTCTGGTGATAAATGTCAGATTGTAGGTATATTTCATCTTGCATTAGCTTTCAAAACAATTTTACAAATAATTACTTGTGTAGATAATAGAAGTATAGATATCTTTTGAATTTGAGCGTACCTGATAAATGTTATTCAATAAACGCGTCGTACGCACTAAATTAAATATCTACGTTTTTAATAGTGCGCATGGCGCATTTCTGGACGACATAACCTTAATCAGGTACATTCATTTATTGGAAAGCCAAAAAGTGATGTACGCCGAGATGGACTTATGGACGGATGTGTTGAACGCCACTGGTTAATGGTGGATATGATGGGAAAATGTTGCCATCCAACCGATTAACAACAATTCCCTCATTATGAACGGTTACGAATGGTTTTAAACGGACGAGTGGTATGTGAGAGAATGATCAAGGTCGTTACCTCCTAAAACCATTTTACGTATGTTCCACCTCTATACCCACCTCATATATCAAGGTTTCCAGACACCTATGCCCATTGTTGAGTTTTCACCATTCAGATTGCTGTGTCTGTACGAGCTGCACTCTCTCATGACGTCTAGCAGTCACGATAAGGCTGAAAACTGCGGAAAGTGAAGATATTACTCTCTTAATGGAGATTTCTTGATATTCCTCAATACTGAGTTAAACACCATAACCCTAATTCAAATCTTTTATTTCAAATTTCAATCTACCTTGTCTAGTGAATTGAAATTTTGTTGCAATATCTATTGATACAATTGTTATCTCATCTCTTCGTTTCTTGTTTACGTTCTAGTCTCTATCCATATCTGATATCACCGGGTTTGTAACTAGATTAACACGACGGATGTCACTAGTGAAGCAGGAACTGCTTACCCTTCCGGAGCATCTGAGTTCACCTCCGGTTTTTAGTGGGGTTCGCGTTACTCAATCTTTAGTTTTGTGTGTATGTTTTGTAGATCGTTGTTTGTCCTTTTGTACTTTATCTTTTAGCCATTGTGTTGTCTGTTCTCCGATATACGGATTCTGATTACCCCTTTGGTATCTTCAAACTCTTCTTACCTTAGATGCATATAATACATATACATAAAAACGTCATTTTAGACGTTATTTAATCACTTTAACATACATTTGTCCTTTGAAAGCTCAACTCACGTTCCTTTCTCTTTTCACATTGTACCGTTATCAACTGTTTGGTCAACCATTTGAGAAAAGATATTAATGTATAAAATATATTACGATATTCCGTATGTTGTCCTTTATTTAAACCATAGATACATTTTACCTATGTGTAAATATTTTCATAATCGCTCATAAAGAATGTTTTCAGACTGTAACGCTCGAATGACCACTGATTTGTTTCTACAATTCTGGTTGAATACAGTCATTTACAATGTCTATAAACATCATGTGTATGTCAATATTTTGTTGCATTTCCGTTTTCCTAAATTCTGTGAACAACTTCACGTGAACATTTTTCAATGTAGGGCATTTGTTTTATAATTGTAGTCATCAACTTATTTAAAATTCCACAAAAAAGGATTCCCATTCGAAATTCAATATTTTTGAGATAGAGAAAAAAAATCGTTCCTCTGCCGAAATGAGATTTGTTTTGCCATTATTGAAAAAAATGCATGTGTTACTTTTTTTGTTTATTTGTTGAGATCTACACTACATTATTATTCCTTGTCCTATATGCCAGAATTTTAATCTACAAGCATTCCTTCTTCCCAGACAGTATAAGGATATGAAACAGCCTTCCACAACCATTGGTGGAAAGAAACTTAAATTCCTGGATGCTTTCAAACAGGAGGTACCACCGATAAATATTTTTGCACCTTTGTTGTCTCACACAGCATGGGCAATAGTGCTATAATGCTAAACTAGAGGAGTGCATTGTATTAGAAGAATAAGAAGAAGGAAGAAGAGTGGTGCACCTATGTCTAATTTCCCCACTTGTTCTCCTGGTCCCCCATGTACAGTGATGGACCGTACTTCTTGCATTGGTTATCATTAATCGAAATGTAATCTTTTTTTCAAATTTGTTGCTTAAAAGTTAAGATGGTTAAACACATATATATCTATATTTATGTGCATATGTATGCATATGTCTGTTTATGTGCTTATATATACATGTACATATGTATCCTTATTATACAGAAGAATATATTAATTTTACTAGTTAACTTATTCACACTCTAAATTAGCAAATTCCTCAATTATAATGAATAAATGGACAGTTTTAAAATTATTACAAAATTTCAATTTTGTCCTCAGTAAAAATATTGTACACTAATTATAATGTAAATTAACTATTTATTCTTCTTATTATACTTGATGTCCTTAGTTATTGAGGGAGAGCACTAATATAGGCTATGCCTGATGTGGTATCACATTGGATATTGTATAATTAAATTATGCACTTTATTCACTAAAATATTTGAATTGAAAAAACAAATCTAAACGTAAGGTATTGAGTAACATAGAGTAAACGTTTATTCAAGGTTGAAGTGTGATTTGCACACAAGATGACAGGATGTTTGACGGCATAGCTTTGACTTTAAGCGGCAAACGTACAAGTACTAGTTGTTTGGAAGATAACAAATTAAGATGTCGACACCATGATAAAAACGCGATAAAATAAGCAAAAAGTTAAAGTGAATGAGTGAGCGTTGCTTAAAGCTAACGCAACAATTTTTCAGCTACATCATGGCGAGAACAAGTTAGTTTTCAATGAGATGATGATGATGTCCGCTTTGTACTAGACCTACACACTTAGTTGGATTTTTATAGTGCTACTGAAACAACAGTCCACGGATAGACATGTTGCTCCACTCGGACACATTATCCTGATTCCGAACCAACCAGTCTTTGTTCTTTCTCCCTGATGCTACGTGCTTAGCAGAGAAGCAACAAATACCAGTTTTATAGTCCCGACCGGAGCGCGAACCCTCGATCTACCACACTCGAGGTTAGATGTTTCCAGTACAATTTTCGTGTGATGTCCAACTAATATAATGAGCTACACAATGTCAACAATTATTTTTCAAAAACAAATAATCAGAGGAAATACAATAAGGTTTTCGCCTATCGGTGGAAAGACAATAATTTCCGGAAATTCACATCTATTTCGAATTTACTTCTCAATTACAATTAATAATATTGTAAACAAACAACTAGTAGACAAACATATCAAATATCGTCAAATTTATTTACATATCAGGTAAGACATCAATAGAATATACTTTAATTATATATTAAAATTCACTTTCATATGTCCGTTTCGTAATGGCGGCAATTGCTGTGAGAACCACATCGTGAGATGTGACTAGTATAAGTATAACTTAATAAGTCTATGATCATTCTGGCTTCTGCAGTTAACTTATACACTAAATGGAAATTTCCCAACACCGGATACATGTAGATTCTATCTATCCAGCAAATTGTCAGACTCATGTATGATATATCAATAACAATTGCTTTGCAATATGCAATGGAATAATCTCAATGCTAAATTTACAGAAATTAAAACCGAAAGTAGAAAGGGAGGAAACTCTCGTTATCCATCACTTGTGTTGCATGTTTCCTCTATCGTTTAATATTGTATTTTTTTTTAATACATGTAGTCATGAATGTTTTATTTGTCTTGTCTGTAAAAGTATATTATGTAAATTGTAATGCTAAAACGCAAATGAGTTACTTGTGTGCATTAATAAAATAAAAAAAAATAAAAAATGTTACACATCAAATATGCTGAACAATTAAATAACCAAAATATTTACGATCACATTCACAGTGCCATAAATGATAATATGATTTGTTTGTTTTTGCACTAGAGGCTATAAGGTATTAAGGATTACATTCACTGTCTTCCATATCAGATAATAATATATTTCTGCTCACAGTCCATTTTTTAGAAATAACATCCAGTACAATCTCAATGTGTGTGTAAAAACAAACTTGAATTTCCAAAGATTTTAACCATTGTTGCAAAATTACCGTTTCCGTTTTCTTTAAAATCAATTAAATTCCAATTACTGTAACTATATATATGTACGCCAATATGGGAAATAACATTAACATAACATTTGACAGATTTTGTGTCATACATTTTTTGTAGGTATACATGTACACAAACCTAAAGCAAGGAATTTGAGAACAAATATTAATTTAGAACCTTTCTTACACCCTGACAAGAAAAAAACCGATGCATTGAGATCACAGAACATGATCCATTCTTCAAAAGAGACATTTTAGCAATAATTATCCAAACAAGCTAATTTAAATTTGGTAGACCGAAATGTAATAAAATATAGATCACGTCCTCACGCTGACCAACTTTTCGGAAGTCCGGGACAAGTAAAACTGGATTCGGACAAGCGAAAATTATGAAAGAATTTGTTTGAATAAATATAATTTGTTTGTCTAAATTTGGCTTTTGGGCAAAGACAAAAACTGTCACATTTTTTTTTTCACACATAGTTAGATTGTCTTGTTCTATTTTCTGGAAATTATATATGTTATTGTGAATGATGTTTTGTTGTTTGATAAATAATTTTCAGTGGATGAATTATTAATGTTGTCTTTTTTTTTTTTTTATTATTATTTCTAGTGATTTCAAAAGCATGGACAAGATCTCAATAATTTATCAGAGAGTAGAACCAAACGAAGAACATGAAGAATCCAATTTGAATGTAAAGGATGCCTTTGAACACAAAAAACCACCAGAGAACGAAAATACCAAAGAGCAATTATTGGAAAACTGTGCTACCAATATCCCAAAACAGGTCCAGATCAGTGACCTTTTCACTAATTTAAAATGCAGGAAACGTAGAGAATATGATAACTCCCGTATCCATAATTATTATGGATTTCTTGGAGTAAATCAACACAAATTTCCCAATCCGTATTTTAAAAAGGAAGGACAAATATTAGCTGTCGATTCTAATTCGGATGTTGATGAATGGCGTAGTAAGTACAGGGATTATGTGAAATATATGGAAAGTGGCGTTTTACATTATGAAAACAGTCTAATATATTCACGGCCGCCTTGGCCATTTTTACCATGGAAAGATAGTAACCGAATACAAAATATTGACCCGGATGTATTTCGAAGCATATTTGACACGACCTTTGATCCTCATGCTGAAAAGAAACGTTCAGTTGAGGAGGATATTTTAAATAATGTACTAAATGAGGATAGTAGCAAGATAAACCATGCGCTTATTGACTATTTGTTCGAAGAAAATAAAAAATCTTCATCGAAAGAAAAATGCCCGGAATACAATAGGATTATTAGCGATGTACGAAAAATGGTTGAAATTACATACGATTTATTAGGGAAAAAATACAAGGTATTTCAAGATTATTCTATCATAGAAATGGGCAGCGTTAGCGAGGGAACTAAAATTGGAATACCAGATGAGTTCGATTTTATGATCGAATTGCCGCATCTTAACGATGCAATAGAAGTTCTAGATCCACCATTGATCTTTCCAGGTGATAGTGAAAAAAGGAGACTCCGTGTAAAGAAACGGGAGTTATTTGATGATTTCACGGATTTTGATATAGATAAGGAAAAAGATGAATTTTTTTTTAAATATTTATGGAACACAATTCAAATAGAGGCTGCAAATACTCTAGAAAAAAATGTTTTGCCTAATTGGAAATGGCTAGATACTGTACCTTGTTATATGAGTAAACTTGCTCAGACGCAAACATTGGTGTTTTCTGGACAGACTTGGGATCGCCTAATTGTACATATCGATATATGCATCTGTTTCCAGCCACTTCAATATAAGAGTAACATGGAGTTTAATCAAGATGAATTGGACAAAACACGTCCTGGTATTTCAATTGGTGGTAATAAGAAAATCATGAGCAATCCAGAATACTTGATTCTTCGATTTGATAGCGAAGCAAGATGGACCCGTGCCGTTAGGGAAAAGGAAATATGGCGAATGTATTCATCTGAAAATGGAAGAAAAATAGTATACCGTTGCATGAAATTTGCTGTTTTAAAATTTCTACCTAGAAAATACAATGAAGGTCTTTTCCGAATAGATCCGTTAGTGCCATCATATTGGATTAAAACGATTTTATTTTACATCATGACGTACTACCCAGAAGATATATTATGGAACGAAGAACAATTAACATTACGATTTGTTGAGGTTTTCTTAATTATCAGAAAATGTCTTGTAGATAAGAATCTTTCAAGTTTTTTTGTCCCTCATAATGTTTTATCGAGATTTTGTCCGAAGTTTTCCCGGAATGAAGAACATGAGGAAGAGTATGAGAACATATGTGTTCACGTAAACCAACTGTATGACCTTATTTTAGGAGGTCATTCCAATTTACAAGACGCCTCTGCATACACCACAATATTGCAAAAAAATGAGAAAATAAGCAGAGAGAAACAAGAACAGGTGTTTTTAAATCCGTCATAGAGCTGTTATATTTTTATGCATACAATGATTTTAGTGAAAAAAATCTGAAAGCTTTGCAATCTTTTATCGAGTTATTTATGCGCGATAATATAGTTCTTAAGGGTGAAGGTCCTGGAATGGAAGTGTGGTATAAAAATAGTAAAGTGGACATTAACAGTAAAATTTCTGAATATTATAATGATGAAAAGTTGTATTTCACTTGAACATTGGTTTAAATCCGATTTTCATCAGCGGTTGAATTTTGAAACCATCTTGAAATTATGTACTCAGTACAGCTTATCAACATCATTATGTTAATACAAAATATAAAAGGTTGTTCAATTGTATGCATGAATTTAATTATTGATGTCCATAATTTTTATTATTATCATGATGTAAAATTAAGAAAAATTGTCAAGCTTGCCCTCCTGGTTTATTGATTGATTGACTAACAGTACTAAATATTCACGGATTATGACATATTGGTGGAATTGTTGACCACCACTGTTTAAGCTTTCTTTTTGGGACTTTAATAGTTAAAAAAATGTAGTTATGTCGCGGCATCGAGGTGTGTTTGTTGAGAAACTACAGAGATACTCGGAGAAGAATAACCAAACCTCGTTACCTTTCCCATGTATGCTGTAAACCATAAACATGAAGTATACCTCGATATTGATAGGGGTGAAAGTTCATTGGCCACATATACCATCAGTATACATTATTGCTATACTTCCTCCTTATCTGGACCGTAATGATCGTGATCGTATGGTAATTGGATTTGTAACTACAGTCAAACCTGTCTTATGTGATCTTCCAAGGGAACATAGAAATAGGGTCACATAAGACAGGTGGTCGCTAAATACAGGTTAAATTAATATGAAATGCACTGTAAAGGAAAATTAAAATTAGGGTCACTTGATACAAGTTATTGCTTAATAGAGGTAGTCACTAAAGCAGGTTTGACTGTACCTATATATATATGCAAACAGTGCCTATCTTCACTAACTTTGTGAGTTAGAAACCAACTCATGGCGAGGTGTACTTGATATATTTATTTGATAAAGCTTGTCAGTGACTTGTGGCAGGTCATTGTTTTTCTCCGGGGACTCCGGCTTCCTCCATCGTCACGAAATAACTGAAATATTGTTGAAAGTGGCGTTAAAACACCATAACTCTAACCTATATGCGGTATATCTTTAAAACCAGTCAACGGTCAATCTTACGGGGTGTTGGATCGTTACGGTATAACGATACTATATACAAGTAAGATATATTATAAACGTCTAAAATGGTTTGTAAAACAACACCATGTACACAAAACACGGTGATAAAGAATTAAGCGCTTTGCTGAATGACAAAATTTTCGTCTCACCAAGAGATTTTTTCAATGTCTAATATCGAACCAATATGGTGACTTTACAATTTCAAAAAAAGTTTTGATGATCAATGTGCGGGACAAAAGACCCAGATACTACGTGTGTCATATGAAAATACATGCATAATAAAATTGATATCTGACATATAAATTAATAAAAAAAATACAATAACAATAATATAAATACACAATAAATGTAAAATTAGAAATAAAAATGAGACATTATTGTTTAATGTATCAAATAGCACTGTCAAAAATATTTTTGAAAACGGTATGATACCCAAACTCATTCAATAAACGGCCCACTGGTGTGGAATATATAATTTGGGCCAATTGAGCAGACTGTATGCCCTAATACCGTTTTCAAAAATATTTTTGACAGTATCTCTAGATTTCCCTTACGAGACAAGGTAGCACTTCGACTATTGAAGCTATATTTTTGCATAGCGGATATGGTCGAGTGGTCTAGGGCGCTGGACATAAGGCTAAGCAATTGGTGCTGCAGTGTATCTATGGTGTGAATTCAAATCCCGTCGAAAGAAGAACAAAAGTTTGTCAGCTCAAAGATATAATTCTAACACAGTTAGCTTTAATTTTCAGACGTATTTATATATTCTCCATCAATTGGAATTTTCAACCATTTTATTCGCCATCCTTCTTTCGTTTACGTTAATAACAATCATGTAATTAAACTATTTTACTGCTGTAATGTTAGCGAAATAATCGATATCGCCTTTGTGATGTTAGTTTTGCTTTTGTATGTTTTGATGTTGTGCTTGAAGGATGTGGGATCTTAGTGACCACTTTGGCTTTCAGTAGTTACAAGGCATATTCCTGGTATGGGCCAGGGGCGAAGCCACCCTGAACCAAATATATCCTACGGAAATATAATGATGTATGATGGATTTAACAGCATGCAGATTTTATCAGATATAAACAAAGTTATCTGTATATATCTGGGTTTTTTTCACAGAGAAAAAAAGCTAAGTTCAGTCTTAATCTTTCGACATAAATTGCGACTGTCGTTCCGAAATGTTTTCAAATTACATTTCCATAAATTTTACCTGTTTTCATCATTCAAAATTTAACTAAAAAAAATAAAGGAAAACCTTATTGGGACCTCTATTTGTAAATCGTTATAAATAGAACGGATTAATATACAAACAAAAGGGAAGTAACTCTTTATTTACATGTTTGTACACATGATTCTATTTCAGAAGGGTGAGTTATGTCTTCTTTTAATAATTTGAGCATACAACTTACTTTTTTTGTACCATCATCGATATTTACGAAAATACACATGCACCTTAAATAGAAATAGAAATAGAAATAAGTTTATTAACCATATCAGGTCCCCAGGAGGGCATATATACAAATAACAATTATGATTGATACACAACAACAATACATCAAACTAAATATTCGCGATGAAATATCAATAAATGTGGTGCAGGCACACTCGGGCAGGAAAAGAGACATATGCACATAAAGGTACATACACTTACTCACATTTATATGAGGGGGGGGGGGGGGGGGGGGGGGGGGGGGGGGAATGAGAGACAGCATATACATATATCAGGTGATTCATCACCAATCTGCAAGAGACACCTTGAGTCGATGCTAAAAGGAATAAATGTGACTCAAAAGTACGGGGTGCCCCTAAGTAACGAACAAGTTTGAGTGCGACAGTCATTACGGGTGGTTCATACGGGAAACACAAGCAAAATGACCATATGAACAACGTTGCTTGGGAAATTTCTATCCATACAAGCGCGGGAGCAATATTTAAGTTGAATATTTATTTTCTTTTGTAAAAAACAGTGTTACATACAAAAACTTGAGTTCCAGAAATTACACCAATTTACAAGTCAACAATTTCACTATTTTGATGATCTTTATACCACTGTACAAGAAATATATAATCATGAGTTTGATATTGTTCTCTCAAACAAACAAAAAACAAGAGGTTAATCTACTTCAGTTGTATATATGCATGTACTTCAGATTATGATATCCAAAGGCAAGTTTCAGTTACATGCGACAGGTCGGTGGTCACAGTTTCTCCGGGTATTTCCTTCACCAATAAAACTGACCACCACGATATAGCTGAAATATTTTTGAAAGTGGCGTTAAGCACCATAAAGCCAAACCAAGTTTATATTGTTTATTGATAGTGTGCAACTTTTTCAAAACTTAGTCATAGTTATGGATTTCTATTCTTTGGTAATAAATTTGATGCTTAACCCTTTATTTGCTTTTACAAATGAAATTTGTAGTTTATATATTTTGCACCTAGGAAACACGCTCAAAAACCAACCTAAAAACCTCAAAATAGTTTTCTGCCTTGGGGGCTTCGCTACCCTACACCCCCTAACAGGTTCCTGTCCTGGACCTCTCGTCGAAATTTCTTAGGAATTCAATTAAAAAATGTTGGCAAGTATGAAGTACACACTCAGCTAGCTGATCAAATATAGTACAATTTACTACAAGTTTTATTAAAAACTAAAGTAGGACTTAAAAAAGAAAAAGTCCATATACTAATGACAAATAAATCCTTTCCAAGGCAATTTGGTCTTTGTCCGGTACCAGGTACAATTCGTGGACACTTTACCCTTGCTTCGGGAAGATGGACAAATAAGTGAACCAAATGTATGTTATGTTTAAAAATCTTGAGATATGTATATCAATTTTGATAGCATTTCCCCTTTTTTGGAACGATATAACTGAAATATTGTTGAAAGTGGCGTTAAACACCATAAACATAACCCCCCCCCCTTTTTTTTTAGATGTGAACCAAACAATATAACATATTCCTATGATTTTATGAAAAAAAAATCATTGGAAATAAGGAAGTAAAGCTACGATCAGGTAAATGAATATTTTTTTTATAATGTTTTTCTTATTGTATATGTGTTAGTTGATTATTTTTAATGGTCTTAACCACATCGATGGTGTAATGGTAAGCGTGTCGGTGGTGTAATGGTAAGCGTGTCGGTGGTATAATAGTAAGCGTGTCGGTGGTGTAATGGTAGGCATGTCGGTGGTGTAAAGGTAAGCGTGTCGGTGGTGTAATGGTAAGCGGTGGTGTAATGGTAAGCGTATCGGTGGTGTAATTGTAAGCGGTGGTGTAATGGTAAGCGTGTCGGTGGTATAATGGTAAGCGTGTCGGTGGTGTAATAGTAAGCATGTCGGTGGTGTAATGGTAAGCGTGTCGGTGGTGTAATGATAAGCGGTGGTGTAATGGTAAGCGGTGGTGTAATGGTAAGCGTGTCGGTGGTATAATGGTAAGCGTGTCGGTGGTGTAATGGTAAACATGTCGGTGGTGTAATGGTAAGCGTGTCGGTGGTGTAATGATAAGCGGTGGTGTAATGGTAAGCGGTGGTGTAATGGTAAGCGTGTCGGTGGTATAATGGTAAGCGTGTCGGTGGTGTAATGGTAAACATGTCGGTGGTGTAATGGTAAGCGTGTCGGTGGTGTAATGATAAGCGGTGGTGTAATGGTAAGCGGTGGTGTAATGGTAAGCGTGTCGGTGGTGTAATGATAAGCGGTGGTGTAATTGTAAGCGGTGGTGTAATGGTAAGCGTGTCGGTGGTGTAATGGTAAGCGGTGGTGTAATGGTAAGCGTGTCGGTGGTGTAATGTTAAGCGTGTCGGTGGTGTAATGGTAAGCGGTGGTGTAATGGTAAGCGTGTCGGTGGTGTAATGGTAAGCGGTGGTGTAATGGTAAGCGTGTCGGTGGTGTAATGGTAAGCGGTGGTGTAATGGTAAGCGTGTCGGTGGTGTAATGGTAAGCGGTGGTGTAATGGTAAGCGTGTCGGTGGTGTAATGGTAAGCGGTGGTGTAATGGTAAGCGTGTCGGTGGTGTAATGGTAAGCGGTGGTGTAATGGGAAGCCTTTCCGCCTTATGTGTGGTAGATCTTTGATTAAATAAAAATCATTCACTCACTGTTAATGGTTTACTTGTTTGTTGCTTATTTTGTATCATCTTTACTCAAACTCCCACCCATTTTAAAAACAAGGTGATAACATATACATGAACAGTACACAAAGAACTCAGTGAAATCTTTTAATTAACTTAATAACTAAGAAGGTAGATTAATATGGTGGATGTATTTTTTTTTCTAAATCTCAATTAATCTCGATCTGTTTTGTTCAAGTATTGTTATAAATACTGTTATAGTGACAGCCGGAAACTTTGAGCCGTAATGAAAGGGGGAGGTTTGGCGCTTTAAAATCTGATTCAACCCACCATTTCTTTAGAAATGCCTGTACCAAGTCAGGTTCATTACGGTTTTCACAGTTTTCCGGTTGTTGACTGATTTTGTCTGTTTATATATTTATGAGTTTGGACTTTCCCTTTGTAAGATTGCTCGGAGTTCGGTAATATTGTTATTACCCTTATCAACTGAAGTATTTGAAAACACATATGACTGGAATGAGTGGATTGTGATAACGCTTAGGTTTTTTTAATTATAAGAAATCATAGATATAAGATACTATAAAATAAATGTTAAAATATCCTTTTTTTTTTCAGAAACCACAAGTCTAATTGAAACCAAACTGTACATAAAAGATTATTAGATAAAACCCAGGTAATGTATAACCAGGTACACCTCTGTTTGTATACATGAAAATACACATACATTACCCAAATTCAGAAATAAATCTTTATAGCATGAAAAGATAGTTTAGACAGTAATGGTCAACAATTCCATCAATATCAATAAAATGTATGTATTGAAGGTTGATAGGGTATTTTTCTGTCTAAAAATTCTTAATTTAATACCTCTGCATCCGCGCATATATAGTTCAATTCGTAGGCCTAACTATTTCATCCCAAGTAAATCCAAATTGTTGACACATACGTTTATGATTATTAGTGTTTAACACCACTTTCAACAATTATATTGTGGCGGGCAATTTTAATTATGGTGAAATAGGTACATGATCTCTCGCAAGTCACAAACAAATCATCGTCGGTAACGCATGATTGATCACTCTCCGTTTACTTTAGGATGAGTGGAGGATATCAAGCGTGATCAGACATGGGCTACCGGCGATGCTAGCAAATATCTTCTTATAAAGTTGTATGGAATACATTTGCATAAGGGCTGTACGCTGGATGAGCAGAACGAACAAATACACAATATTATTCTGACGAGACGTACGGATAATTACAACCTACCGTCCGTTGACCTAGCAAGCAAAATACTACCTACAGCTCGGCATATATGATGAGATTTAGTATTGTATGAGTGTTAGTTAGGGACCCGGTACAAGATTTAGTTTTGTATGAGTGTTAGTTAAGGACCCGGTACAAGATTTAGTTTTGTATGAGTGTTAGTTAGGGACCCGGTACAAGATTTAGTTTTGTATGAGTGTTAGTTAGGGACCCGGTACAAGGAATTTTTTTCAATCACATCTATTTTGTCCTATTTTGTCAACATAACCTGCCGCTTATAAATAGTCTCGTCCCAATGTCACTGTTTTACCTACAACATTTATTGTTTGAGAACTTGTTCTTACTATCTTTATAGCCAAAATACTGCTCACTTGACGTTTAACAACAATGAGTGTGTGAGTGAGTCTTGTTTAACGCCAACTCAACAATTTTTCAGCTTTTTCAGTTATATCATGGCGAGAACAAAGTAATTTTCAATGAGATGATGATGAGGTTCGCTTTGTTCTAGACTAGCACACTAAGTTGAGTTTTATAGTGCTAGCTCATTGATTGAAACAGCAGTCCGCGGATAGACTTGTCGCTCCACTCAGACACATTATTCTGATTCCGAGCCAACCAGTTTTTGCTCTTACTCCTTAATGCTGCGTGCTTAGCGGAGAAGCAACAAATACCAATTTTATAGTTTTTGGTTTGACCCGACCGGGGCTCGAACCCGCAATCTATCGCACTCGAGGCGAGCACGCTAACCATTACTCCATCGATGCGATTTTTACTAACAATGAATGAATCAATCAATAGGCCATTTTTTCAGATGAATTTAGCGGTTGACGACAAAAGTGAATCTGATGATGAAGTTTGTGCTATAATACTTGATAATGGATCCTCAATGATCAAAACTGGTCTGGCTGGAGATGACGCACCGAGAGACGTTTTTTCAACAATTACGGGGCGTCCAAGACAGCAAGTATGATGTGCATTTTTGTAACCCCCCCCCCCCCCTCCCTCGTAGATATCCAATTTAGTGCGCACGACGCGTTTCTGGAATAACCTTCATCAGGTACGCTCAAAGTAGGAAGGTTAGAAAGCTATATAATTTTAAAAGATTTTGGAAGAAAGTAAACCACAGGGTCTATACAGGATCACCAAAAATCGGTAGTGTTTATCTATACATGAGAGAGGAGAACAATAGTTTTGATAATAATTACATTATTTAGGATGTGCAACTAAACATAAGTAAGTGTCTCTAATATGTAAAATCCCACGGCCCTTCCATGTTAAATACAACTGCAGCAGCTTGTAATGTGCAGTTTGTTTGGAGTGGTCGTTTTTGGTCCGTATCACGGCAGATTTTCCAACCCCATCCATTATTTACCCTTTTTGTTTTTTCCCTGTATATATCATGAACATATCTGAAATATTGATAATTTGCCGTTAAAAACAATTAATCCCCGTTTTTTGTGGAATCCGTGTTGCTAATTTTTGTTGTTCTACTATGTGTGTTTACGTTCTGAGAGTTCGCGTTGTGATGTCCGTTATACGATTTCCGCATAAAATCTATGTTCGGTTCATTCCGTCTTTGCCTCCTGATGTTTGGTGGAGGGCTCATGTCTTATTTACGTTATTTGTGTTTGTTTGCATATAGTGGCATCCAACACATATCAACGCGCATGATCCATAACCTTTCATTTCGTTGCCATGCGGATATAGCAATTAGGGTTAGGGTTAGGGTTAAGTTTAGGGTTAGGGTCCGCTAAAGTAGAAGTACTCCTTATTTATATCGTTTTAGACTTTACTTACTGGTGTCGATCATAAAGAATGTTACATAGGAGATGAAGCTCAGACTAAAAGAGGTATTTTAAGTCTGGACTATCCTATAGAGCATGGCATTGTTACCAACTGGGATGATATGGAAAAGATTTGGAACCATGCTTTGTGCTTTAACCTCCGAATTAATACCACGGAACATCCTATTATGTTAACAGAACATAATCTGAATCCTGCTGGCAACAGAGAAAGATCGGCACAGGTATTATATATTAGAATGAACCCTTAGGACTCTGTATACATAATTATGTTATCCAGTCCTAGTGACTTTTGACATTAAGCTGTACAAAAAGTTTAAACAAGCTGTGTGCAAAATATTTGCAAATAGCATTTGGCATATCTGAATATTTTGCAAAATAAATCATTGCTAGGTTTGTGTTAATAAAATCGTTAGGGCAATTAAAAATATGCAACCCGGAGACACAGGTAGCATTGAACACATGCCAAGGGCAATCAAAAATATACAATTCAGAAACACAGATAGCATTGGACACATGCCAAGGGCAATCAAAAATATACAATCCAGAGACACAGGTAACATTGGACACATGCCAAGGGCAATCAAAAATATACAATTCAGAGACACAGGTAACATTGGACACATGCCAAGGGCAATCAAAAATATACAATTCAGAGACACAGGTAACATTGGACACATGCCAAGGGCAATCAAAAATATACAATTCAGAGACACAGGTAACATTGGACACATGCCAAGGACAATCAAAAATATACAATCCAGAGACACAGGTAACACTGGACACATGACACAGAAAAACAAAAAACACAACCATGAAAAGTAAAACGACGAACAACACAAATCCTACAACAACAATACAATATGAGTGATCTCAAGTGCTTGCGAATGGTAAACTGTTCATATTTCTTATAAGACACCCGCGATGTTACTCATAGCCTGTAAAAGTCTTGTGGGTATTTCTTATGAACCTCAATTTAGAAAAACTAAAAACAGTAATTCTGTTTAATGTAATGCTACATTCAGAAATATTACTGCATTATTGGGGTAATTATGGTAGCAGTATGGATACTAGTGAATGTCCCCAGGGTTCGATCCACAGACATATTCGGCAGTTACCAGCTGCCGGATATGAATTAATGCCCTCTCGATAGAGGGTTGCCACGGGTTAGGATTAGGGTTTCTAACGCCACTTTCAACAATATTTTAGTTATATTGTGACATCATATTTTATTGGTGGAGGAAACTGGAGTATCTGGAAAAAAACCGTCGACCTGCTGCAAGTCGCTGACAAACTTTATCACATAAAGTTGTATCGAGTACACCTCGCCAGAGAGGGATTCGAACTCACAACGTTAGTGGTTAGGGGTAAGCAGTTCCTGTTTATTGTAAGCCAGCCGCCATAAAATGTTATTTATTAACATAACTTTTTATTGTTCTTCCTGTAGGTGATGTTCGAGTCATATCAAGTTCCAGCATTAAGTATTCAGAATTCGACAACTCTTTCATTGTATGCTAATGGAGGTATCACAGGCACTATAGTTGATTCTGGAGATGGAGTTACAACTACACAGGCAACATGGGGAGGTATTAAATGTGGAGTTTATCAATAAGGCACAGGCTACGAATACGACGGAAACGTATTCGTAGCCTGGGTTCTACAAGTAGGACGGGCGGAAGCTGTGACTAAATGATCAACCGGTTTCCGGATATGGACAGCTATTTTACGGAAATTAATCACGTATTGCTAGCATCTAGAGGCTACGAATACGACGGTTTTTTGTTTTCTTAAATATATTGTTTTTAGACATTTATTACTATGATACTATAAAGTTTAAAGAAAAAAAAATATACATCGATATTTTTAATTTAAGAATTATCATATACAATTTAAAATTTCAAGTAAGACAATAGGTAAATACAATTGTATTAAATTAATAATGTTTATAATTATTTTAAGCAATTTCGGCAACACCAGTAGGTTTTTTTCGGCGCAAAACGTAGTTCAATACATCTTAGATGGTACTATGCAAAAAGCGCAAACTTGTGTTTTATCATATGACTTACGATAGTATTGTAATGACTTAAAAATTCTAGAAAGATGTATTTGCTGCTATACAGAACATGATTGAAGACATCGCTGCGAATTTAATATGAAAAACTGCAATCAAAGTTATGATCATTTGCTTATTTAAGGTATATTATATGTGATTTTACCTTGTGTTTGGGCGTTGACCGCTGGAAATGGAACTAAAATTTTTCCCTGCATGAATACAGGAATAATCCAACTCATTATAAATTAAAAGACCCACTGCACTTTCTGCAACTTCCATGTTTTTATATTTAGACCCCGTACCAAGCTTCCCTGAGATAGGCTTATAAAGTTGGACGTAGTTATCCTGCTTGAATTTTTTTAGGGCACACTCTAAATCTATAAAAGATTTATACTTTGCTCCAACACGGAGCGCACTACCATCGTCGTCCATTTTAAAAATGATTAGTGTTGGGAAGTGTGAGTTGTACTTTGAGAAGTACTCATACCAGTGAAATCTATGGGCTTAATCGTGTATTGTAAGACTAGTTTTTCAATGCATCAGATTTTATTGGAATAAAAATAAACTACAAACAGAAAATTATATAAAAAATTCATAAATTGTCATTTAATGAAATAAAAACAATAGAATTAAGAAAATCGAGAAATCCGTCGTATTCGTAGCCTCTAGGTGCTAGCAATGCGTGATTAATTTTCGTAAAATAGGTGTCCATGTCCGGAAACCGGTTGATCATTTAGTCACAACTTCCGCCCGTCGCACTTGTAGAACCCAGGCTACGAATACGTTCCCGTCGTATTCGTAGCCTGTGCCTATCAATAAATGGGTGGGGAGTGTAACGTAAATGTATTAGAGACGGGACATCTGTGTACGAATCTTTGTTAGCAAAGTAGAAAAAAATAATGAACTAGTGGTTTGCTACAATTAGACCATTTCCAAATTCTTGATTTCATTAATATAAAATTATGCATTTTATTGCAGTTGTGTCCTTCACGACATGCAAAATGGTACCCATTCTAGTCAGAAGAACGAATTGGACAAAGGATTTGAATACACTTTTCTTATCAATTGTAGATATGGACCTTGTAAAAAAATCAAACGATAATTTTATAGCATTCAGAAAATTCACACAATGTTACAGCATTACGATTTGGTACAGAGATCTGAGTGTAAGAAAAATATGTTATTTTTATTGAGTATTTTCATGAAAGATGATTCTTGTTCTGGTCTTAAAGAGAAATAACTACTATAAGAACGAGTAAAAACGTATAATTTCAGAATCAATTCGGCAATCTGCAAAAGGTCAATAAGGGGTAACTCAGACCAGATGTCTTGGTGACGGTACATACATGTAGTGGGTATTTATTCCGTCAATGGACAATCATTGTTATATTTATAGGCACTAAGTCGCAATTTCATAAACCCTGCAAAGACCACATATACATGTACAGTTACATGTAATCCCAATCTATTTGATAAAAATCAATTTTTTAAAGCTAACAATATTATATAAAAAAACCTAACTAAGTATGTTAGTCTAGTACACAGCAGACATCATCAGTGGTATTCATCATCGTCTGATTGAAATGCAACTTGTTCTGGCCATGATATAATATAACAATAGAAATGCTCGCTTGATGCTAAAGAACAATTACTCGCCAATAAAACAATCAAAAATAAAAATTGATGAAAATTATTTGATGTTGGTAGATCTCTATATGACAAAGATAAAACAAACCTCAAATTTTAATGATATTCATTTGATTTGAATTTTTGTGTTTAACGACACTTTCAGCAATATTTCAGCTATATATTTCAGGCGACCAGTTTTAGCGGTGGAAAAAGCCGGAGTACCCGGAGAGAACCACCGACCATGGGTAAGCAACTGATAAACTTTATCACTTGCGGCTGCGAGTGGATTAATAATATTTAGGATCATCCCTCATGTTATGTGAATCATTCCAGTTCTTCTTTTTCAAAGGTCACATTCTTTCCCAATCAGTTCGAAGAGAAGATTTCGGTGGACGTGACCTCACGATATACTTACAACAATTACTTAATAACAAGGGCTGCTCCATGATAACAACAGGTAACACATTTCATTTTCATCTATAAGGGCTGCTCCATGATAACAACAAGTAACACGTTTCATTTTCACCTACAAGGGCTGCTCCATGATAACAACAAGTAACATGTTTCATTTTCACCTACAAGGGCTGCTCCATGATAACAACAGGTAACATGTTTCATTTTCACCTACAAGGGCTGTTCCATGAAAACAACAAGTAACACGTCTCATTTTCACCTACAAGGGCTGCTCCATGATAACAACAGGTAACACGTTTCATTTTCACCTACAAGGGCTGCTCCATGATAACAACAGGTAACACGTTTCATGTTCACCTACAAGGGCTGCTCCATGATAACAACAGGTAACACGTTTCATTTTCACCTACAAGGGCTGTTCCATGATAACAACAGGTAACACGTTTCATTTTCACCTACAAGGGCTGCTCCATGATAACAACAGGTAACACGTTTCATTTTCACCTACAAGGACTGCTCCATGATAACAACAGGTAACACGTTTCATTTTTACCTACAAGGGCTGCTCCATGATAACAACAAGTAACATGTTTCATTTTCACCTACAAGGGCTGCTCCATGAAAACAACAGGTAACACGTTTCATTTTTACCTACAAGGGCTGCTCCATGATAACAACAGGTAACATGTTTCATTTTCACCTACAAGGACTGCTCCATGATAACAACAGGTAACACGTTTCATTTTCACCTACAAGGGCTGCTCCATGATAACAACAAGTAACATGTTTCATTTTCACCTACAAGGGCTGCTCCATGAAAACAACAGGTAACACGTTTCATTTTTATCTATAAGGGCTGCTCCATGATAACAACAGGTAACACGTTTCATTTTCACCTACAAGGGCTGCTCCATGAAAACAACAGGTAACACGTTTCATTTTCACCTACAAGGGCTGCTCCATGATAACAACAGGTAACACGTTTCATGTTCACCTACAAGGGCTGCTCCATGATAACAGGTAACACGTTTCATTTTCACCTACAAGGGCTGCCTCATGATAACAGGTAACACGTTTCATTTTCACCTACAAGGGCTGCCTCATGATAACAGGTAACACGTTTCATTTTCACCTACAAGGGCTGCCTCATGATAACAGGTAACACGTTTCATTTTCACCTTCAAGGGCTGCCTCATGATAACAGGTAACACGTTTCATTTTCACCTACAAGGACTGCTCCATGATAACAACAGGTAACATGTTTCATTTTCACCTACAAGGGCTGTTCCATGAAAACAACAAGTAACACGTTTCATTTTCATCTATAAGGGCTGCTCCATGATAACAACAGGTAACACGTTTCATTTTCATCTACAAGGGCTGTTCCATGAAAACAACAAGTAACACGTTTCATTTTCATCTATAAGGGCTGCTCCATGATAACAACAGGTAACACGTTTCATTTTCACCTACAAGGGCTGCTCCATGATAACAACAGGTAACATGTTTCATTTTCACCTACAAGGGCTGTTCCATGAAAACAACAAGTAACACGTTTCATTTTCATCTATAAGGGCTGCTCCATGATAACAACAGGTAACACGTTTCATTTTCATCTACAAGGGCTGTTCCATGAAAACAACAAGTAACACGTTTCATTTTCATCTATAAGGGCTGCTCCATGAAAACAACAAGTAACACGTTTCATTTTCATCTATAAGGACTGCTCCATGATAACAACAGGTAACACGTTTCATTTTCATCTACAAGGGCTGTTCCATGAAAACAACAAGTAACACGTTTCATTTTCACCTACACGGGCTGCCCCATGAAAACAGGTAACACGTTTCATTTTCACCTACAAGGGCTGCTCCATGATAACAACAGGTAACATGTTTCATTTTCACCTACAATAGCTGCTCTATGATAACAACAGGTAACATGTTTCATTTTCACCTACAAGGGGTGTTCCATGATAACAACAGGTAACATTTCATTTTCACCTACAAGGGATGCTCCATGATAACAACAGGTAACACGTTTCAATTTTACCTACAGGGGGTGTTCCATGATAACAACAGGTAACATGTTTCATTTTTACCTACAAGGGCTGCTCCATGAAAACAACAGGTAACACGTTTCATTTTCACCTACAAGGGATGCTTCATGATAACAACAGGTAACACGTTTCAATTTTACCTACAGGGGGTGTTCCATGATAACAACAGGTAACATGTTTCATTTTTACCTACAAGGTAATACATAGGTATCTTCAAACTCTTCTGAATACAACATTATATAAATAACATATAGTTGAGAGGGGGATAGATCAGATTGTTACCCTGAGAAAATCATTGTCAACCAAGGCGAAGCCGAGATTGACAATGTCTTTTTCGAAGGGTAACAATCTGATCTATCACCTTCTCAACTATATGTCATTTAATTTATTATACTGAATGTTTTCACTTTCTCGTTCGCAATGATGTTTTTCTTTTATTTTAATGTTTCATTTCATATTCAGTCTATTCATTTGCACAAATGTTCAGTAATTTTGCTAGAACCTAGAATTCTTAACCGCCCAGCACTAGAGTGGCATGTATATTTATATTCTTGCATATAAAAAGACAAATATGAGAGAGTGACAGTAAAAAAAAATGTACCCGCTAAGCCATGTGTCAGAGCAGAATGTTACTCTCGTCTTATCCAATAAAATTACAGCTTACATACATGAGGTATAATGATATGTAATAAAGTTTGACAGTGACTTGCGACAGGTCAGTTATTTCTACTTCTACCACATACCGAGGCTTTCAATAAGCTGAAAATCATAAAAGTTTTCTCTGGGCACTCTTTGTTTCGCTTCGTGTCATGCTGGATTGTGATTAAATATATTAAATACAAACACAACAACAAAATATACATACTTTGTATGAGTTTTCTTAAGAATGTCCTTCACATTGCTTGCTGACCAGACATCGGTATCTGACATTTGATGTGTGCAAATATGCGGAGTTGACTGTAATTGGTCAACGACACAGATTTACAATCATCTTAACCCGTTGTTGTATCTTGTACTGTCATAACAGTGATCGTAGGAATAAACAACTCTAATTTACCTATTGTTTGGCTTACCCATCTTTTGACTTCCGGCGTACCAGAAGAATGTTATTTGAGGAACGCGTCAAGCACACTAATAACATTTCTACGTTTTTATTTTTTTCAATCCATCCGTTCTGTTCTCGCTCATGGCGAGATGTACTCGATGCAACTTCTGAACTTGCGGCAGGTCGATTGTTTCTATGGTTACGTTCACCAATAAAACTGACCTTCACGATATAACTGAAATATACCTGAAAGTGGCGTTAAACACCAATTACCAATTCCAACCTTAGTAGTTTGTCTTCAGTATTAAGAGATTATTATCACATATTTTGTTGCAATATGTTTGCTTTTGCATGTCCAATAATAGCTAGAAGTCAGTGTTGGTTATTTGCCCTCAGGATATTTGCCCTCAAATATCCGTATTTACCCCCGAATTTAACTTCTGGTATCTGCGCAGTGGTCTCAAAGAAAATATGTCAAAATACAAGGAAAGATGGTAAAATCGTATTTCAATCAAATTAACACGTTTCCAAATATTGGAATGAAGTTTAAATAACTTGAAACGGAATAATTAGCTCAAATATATACGTCTTCTTGAATAGGAATTTCCATACAAATGTCAACGTCTTGGGTAGATTTTACAAACACTTTCTAAGGTCATTGTACAAATCTCGAAACAAAAATATTTGCAAGTTGAACAAAGGCAACTCTCTTGAGGATTTATTTTCTCAATTTGTCAGTTCAAAGATCTTTTTATGGAAAATGTCATGTAGTAATCTCTTATTACATGACATTTTCAATATCGGCCCTGGTATTAGCTCGAGACTCCCATATCAAGCCCGACAGCGAAGCTGGAGGGTTGATATGGGTCGAGGGTTGATAACAGGGACGACATGGAAAATTTCATGTCATAATCTTTTCATCGCATATTTTACATTGACATTTTCCAAGCATTGACGAGGGCCCGGGTGGCTCAGTGAGTTAGGTAGTTGGATTACCTAACAACTCATACAAGCCTATCACCAATATGGCGTGGATTCGCGCCCGGCTTTGTAAATTACAAAAAGGGTGCACTCGACTCGCAGCAGCCGCAAGTGATAAAGTGTACCAGTTGCTTGCTCATGTGCGGTGGTTCTCTCCGTCTTCTTCCACCACTAAAACTGGTCGCCATGATATAGCTGAAATATTGTTGAAAGTGGCGTTAAGCACCACAAATCAAATCAAATCAAGCATTGACTTTTATATTGCAAAAAAGATCTTTGAACTGACAAATTGCGAAAATAAATCCTTAAGAGAGTTGTCTTTGTTCAACTTGCAAATATTTTTGCTTCGAGTCTGGTTTCAAAAAGTCGATCTGTACAATGACTTTAGAAACTGTTTGTAAAATCTACCGAAGACGTTGACATTTGAATGGAAATTCCTATTCAACACGACGTATACATTTGAGCTAATTATTCCGTTTCAAGTTATTTAACCTTTATTCCAATATGTTGAAATGTGTTAATTTGATTGAAATACGGTTTTATGCATATCGTTATGCATCATCTTTCCTTGTACTTTGACATATAATGTCAATCTATACCCAGAGTTGTCGGTCCTTACACTCTCTCCAATCTCTGTCAACGCCTAAAAAGTAGTCTACCTTTGTATTAAACTGGTTTCCCTTTTATAAAATATTACCAGTGTAATGTTCAGCAAATATAGAAGCTATTACAACGAGGAGCCAGAACATCGCTGTATGACTGATCACCGTATAAACAATAATCCCTTATCTTCGTTTGAAAATAAACAAAGAAGCTTCTCAAATATTAGTTATATGGTATTCTTTACATATTTTACAATATATGGGGTCATTATAACCGGTTTATATCAAGTTACCCTTTAATAAACGGATTTTGCCAAGATTCTTGGCATATAGGCGTTGACATAGATTGGAGAGAGTGTAAGGACCGACAACTCTGGGTAGAGATTGATATAATGTTTGAGACCACTGCGCAGATACTGGAAGTTGGATTAGGGGGCAAATACGGATATATGAGGGAAAATACGGATATTATTTGCACGTATTGAGGGCAAATAACCAACACTGACATTTAGCTATTATTAGACATGCAAAAACGATCATATTGCAACAAAAAATGTGATAAATTTACTTAGTGATCACGCACCTGTCCATGTCATTAAATGTATACCTGTGTTATTTTAGCCGACTTTGAAATAGTTAGAAAGATGAAAGAAACAACATGTTACATTGCTACTGATTTTAAACAGGAAGCCCTGAAACCAGACAAGTCTACTGATATCAACAAAACATATGAACTACCGGATGGAAAGGTTGTTTCTATGGGCAGTGAACGTTTTAAATGTGCAGAAGCAATATTTCAACCATCGCTGATGGGTAAGTTATTATCAGTTGTAGCGACTGCACAGAACAGGAAAGTTCAATTAGGATTTTTGGTGTGTGACATAGTCGTGATACTGGTGAAGGTTCCCAGGGATAAAACCCACACATCTGCTAAGCACGTCCCCAGGATAGTAGAGTTGTCAGGTTATAATTCGGAAAGTCTGGCCGTGGACCATAGTATGTAACGTGTTGGAAGAGTGTCTCCATTCCTGCACGTTAAAATCTCTTTCATATACATGGCCGTAACTACTCTTTTTTTAAATGAGGCAAAAACACTTAATCGCCGAGCCGGGGGAGGCGAAAACAGATGGACGAGGGACCTGGGGCTGCCTATAGGAATGCCTCTCCAAGACTTTCATCGACCAGCTGTTCTTTTGTAGATAGAACATCAACATTGTATACAAAACATCGAAAGGACACTGCATTTTATTTGAAAAAAATCAAGCAAATGCCACCTTTTTTTTCTATAAGTAAATTAACGAATATGTATATTTTGAAATCTTCCATATTGCGAATATGTATATTTTAAAATCTTCCATAATCCATTAATTTAGTTATATGAAATAATTCAGAAGAACTTCAGGGGAGGATCCAGGGGTGGGGCAAGGGGTCCGTCCCCCTTTAGGAACCAAAAACCTTTTTGTTTGTTTGTCAACTTGCAAAATATAGGGAAGACAAAAACAATTGAGTCCGCCCCTTCCCTTTTTTGAAAATTCTGGATCCGCCACTGAAGGTAGCAGCTTTAACGACAGTTTATATAGCGTAAACGCCATCGCAATTTTGAACTTAAACATAAATGGTTTAAATTCCCGTAGAAAATATGGGCCAAGCTGAATTTCAGTCAAAGACATTTCTATGGACCAAACAAGATAAGACACCCAGATTCCTCTAAGGTTTTGTAACTTTAAAGTTATGCGTACCATCTCCTGACTCTCTTTTCAACGGACCCGTCTTCAGCCAGTGTTTTTAGAGACATGACTTAGGTGTCATCATGACGCTAAATGACATTATGCATATTGCATAAGGGCAAGAACCGGGCTAAGATTAAAACGTGTGAAAAGGATGTTGTATGCTTTAAATCATCGACAGTTATGTCTTTCATCGCAACGATGTCGGTAGACTTCAAACGGTAACCGTAGACATTAAACGAATTCATTCAGTGGATATCGTTTCTATCGGAATAGAGATTTAGATTTTATATTTTCGAAATAATATTTATGTATAAAAATAAAGTCGTCAATTTCGGTATGAGGCATTTGCCTCATTTGTCTCAATGTAGTTACGACCATGGTATATTTCGATCAAATGTAAGCGAATTATTAGACGCTACAAAAGACAATTTTTTTCGTTCCTACCAATCTCTCAATACATTTTGCTAGTAACAGTTAAATGTCGTCGCCCTAATGGGTTCGTCCTTCCCCCTTTTCCAGATATTGTTGAACTTGTCTTCATCCTGAATATAGCTGAAATACTGTTCGTTGGACGTTAAACAATAATCAATCAATCAATCAATCAATCAATCAGTCAAATTAGGTGTGGTGTATAATATGACAAATAACAACATGGATACTTACATATGAGATTTATGCTAAGATAAGTCATGCAGTGGACACGAAGAAACCTCAGGTAATAAGAGAATGTCCTCCCTATGCCACTCGAAAGAACAAGATAATTTATTTAGAAGGAAGGTTGAGATCCAATTTTACCCCATCACTTGTGCTTCATCCATTTAGAATCTAGATCTTCGTAGCTTTACCATCTTGTTGTTCTTTATGTGGAGTTTAAAATTGTACAAAATCATTGTCTCATTTCATTTTCACGTTTTATTTCTTGTTATAAATCATTATGTTACTGGCATAGCAAGGGACCGTCGTGGCCGTGATCGTATGGTAGTTGGATTTACAACGACCTATGCAATCGTTGCCTATCACCACTGATGTTGTGAGATTGAATACTGCTCAGGGTGAAGTGTACAACATTATGTGATAAAGTTTGTCAGTGACTTGAGGCAGTTTGATGGTTATCTCCAGGTACTCCGGTTTCCTCCACCAATAAATCTGACCGCCACGACATAACTGAAAGTGTGTTAAAAGTGACATTAAACACCATAAACCTAAGCCATTATGTTACTGGCATAGCATTGCGTTTGAGTTATCTCTCTTATGATGGTATTCCTGTAATTCGAGTCAATTTGACTTTTTGCAACAATGACTAAATATCTGGTTTGACATACACTTTAATTTCTTTTATTTTTTTGTACATTATACATTTACTAGGGCTAGCAATTATTACAATTTTTCAGACCATAGATTCCCAAAAGCGGTGCTCGCACGGACGAATCTTATACACAACTCCCTGCAATGAACAGACATAAGAACCTAGCATGCAATATCTCCTAATTAATTAACAATAGAAGTGATGATTGTCCGTTGACCTTAACAATTAATTGCCCTTTTAGTTTGTGACTATATGTCCACCAGACAATTAACCAATCACACGTTTCACCTTCACGAAAAAAATATATTGATTTATTGTTTGTAAACTTGTTTTTGTCATGAATAGGTTTAGGTTTATGGTATTTAACGCCACTTTCAACAGGATTTCAGTTATATCGTGGTGAACAGCTTTATTGGTGGAGGAAAACGGAGTATCCGGAGAAAACCACCGACCTGTTGCAAGTCACTGGTAAACTTTATCACATAATGTTGTATACAGTACACTTCGCCATGAACGGGGTTCGAACTCACAACATCAGTGGTGATAGGCACTGATTGCACAGGTAGTTGCAAAGCCAACTACCATACGATCACGACCAAGACGGCCATGAATAAGGTTAAAACTATGTTCATTTGACATTAAAAAACAATTAATCAATCAAATCACCCTTTTTGTCCTAATAATAATAGTATTAGTAAATGACATAAAATGGGATGGTAATCGAACTTGCCTTTTATTTTAATTGAAGGATGGCTAAGTTTTGTTTGTTTCTAATCATTGACTATCATGTTCTATATATTCCATCTATATCTGGTTGAGATCGACAAAAGGAAGATTAAGTTCGATTTTATTTTTCGTTTGATTTATTTGTTTGATGGTGTTTGACGCCACTTTCAACAATATTTCTGTTGTATCGTACGTATCGGTCAGTTTTATTGGTGGAGGAAACCGGAGGACCCGGAGTAAACCACCGACCTGTCGCAAGGCACTGACAAACTTTATCACATCATTTTGTACACCTCGCCTTGATCGAGATTCGAACTAGCAACATCAGTGGTAATAGACACTGATTGCAAAGGTAGTTGTAAATCCAACTACCAAACGATCACGGCCACTACGACCCGCTTTTTGTTCGATTGTTGTCTCCCTCGTGTTATGTCCACTGTTAGTTTACAAAAAATAACGTTTTTAATTGTTTTTTTTATCATCATCTGGTGTTTTGTAGCTTTGTATGAAAAAAATACTGATCAATTTAGAGGTTTTTAACTTTTGTCGCACTCTTGTATTTTTGTTATTTTCAAGCGATTGTTATGTCTCCAGATTGATAAAATACATGATAAAAAATGTTAGAGAAAATAAGGGTAATAACAAAATTACCGAACTCCGAACAATCTTACAAAGGGAAAGTAAAAACTCATAATTATATAAACAGACAAAATCAGTCAACAACCGGAAAACTGTGAAAACCGTAATGTACAGGCATTTCTAAAGAAATGGTGGGTTGAATCAGATTTTAAAGCGCCAAACCTCCCGCTCTCATTACGGTTCAAAGGTCCCGGCTGTCACTATAACAGTATTTAAATACAGGAACAAAATAGGTAAAATAGTTGTCAAAGCAGTACCATATTCGGTGACGTAAATGTCAAAAATATTTTTACGTCACACATTGATAAACAAAAATCCTTGACATTTTTCTTGACTTCTTTATCTTTATACATTTTTACTACATGAAAATGCATCGCTTATAATCGTTTCTGCAGAGACGGAATATATTTCGACAAGATCTTGGTATCTGAATATAAACTTTTTAAGAGATCGAATAAGGCGAATCTTTTTATAGCCCTGGTCCAGTAGCCTGGTTCTCAGATGAAGATGACGTTTCAGTAAGTCAGAATAATTGCTACTGGCCCTTGCATAGCGAATCAATTGCGAGATGTAAACACCATATGCAGGAGAAGCTGGTATATTGCTGCACATGTTTGGAAAATTTATGATTTTAAAATTGAAGTCGTCCCGTTTATCATAAATTTTAGTACTGAGTTGACCACTGTATGGACAATTCAAAGTAACTGGCAATATTGGGCACACAAGACGAAGATAAACGAAACAAAAAACACAACACAATATGTGTTGGACACCACTCTACATAAACAAACACACATAACGTAAATAAGACATGAGGTAAGGTTGTTTGGACATACGATTCTTGTTTATGTTTTAAATGGAGAGTTTGTTGTATTCGAGATACTCGAGGTGGTTTTTTTTATTATTCCTTACAGAAAACGTGAACATGTTTGTACGAGTACATATGTAGTCAGCAAAAAATAATCTACGTTTCATGGAAATTAAATGAAATATCCTTAAAACATATATTAATTCTGATTCTTTTTAAAACCAGGTTCAGATTGTAAAGGACTTCATAAAATGATTTATGACACCATTCAGGCATCAGAAATTGACAACAGAGGAGATTTGTATCGATACATCGTATTGACTGGAGGGAATACAATGTTTCCTGGTGAGAATTTGACTTAATATAAATTAGAAATGCATATACAGGTAGTAGACAAACCAGAACACGACGTGTGCCCTATCAGTGCACCCGAGTTAAGTCACGATTTTATTGGGGTTTGTTTTGTGCAATCTTTAGGTTTATGTAGTGTTTTCTGGACCATTGTCATGGGTGTAGAAGCCATGTAAATTTCCCCCACTTTGTCCTTCCACAGCACCCGAGTCAAGTGACGATTATAACTGGGTTTGTTTTGCGCAATCTCTAGGTTTCTGTATAGTGGTTTCTGGACCATTGTCATGGGTGTAGGAGCCATGAACAATATATTAAAGTCAGTTTTAAAAATACTAAGTTCATTTAGGTCATTATTATTTTGGCTATCGTGTTTAGATCCTATGGGTTTCTTACTGACAACAACGTTTATATTATTTGGCTTTCAAATAGTTTGAGTGTACTTAATGAAGGTTTTTCCAGAAACGTGCACTAAATTTGATATCTACGTTTTTATTACTTTCACCAAATCGATACCTCTGATGGAGGACTATTAATCCCAGGGGTATCATCCGCCCATTACACACTGCTTCCGTTCTGACGTGGTTTATTAAATATATTTTTATCGATATTTACAATTCGTAAATCATGTACATGTAGTTATTATTAAAACTAAGATTCTCCTCCTCCTGGTATAGGAGACCGTAGCTGATTTTGGCTATCCTGTTTAAGCCTTTTGGTTTATTGATCCCAAACACTTTTAATTTATTTGGCTTTCAAATATTTTGACTTTGAACGTACCTGATGAAGGTTATTCCAGAAACGCGTCGCTTGGCACCTACATGTTTATTATACCTTAAGCTTGTATCATCTAAAAACAACCTTTTCTAGGGAAGGCGTTTTTCACAAATATCATTGCTGTACTAATTGTGTATTGATGGAGAGCAAAAGTGACTGATAGCATAGAGCCTTGACAAACATAGAGCATTGACAAACATATAGCCTTGACAAACATAGAGCCTTGACAAACATAGAGCCTTGACAAACATAGAGCCTTGACAAACATAGAGCCTTGACAAACATAGAGCCTTGACAAACATAGAGCATTGACAAACATAGAGCCTTGACAAACATAGAGTCTTGACAAGCATAGAGCCTTGACAAACATAGAGTCTTGACAAACATAGAGCCTTGACAAACATAGAGCCTTGACAAACATAGAGCATTGACAAACATAGAGCCTTGACAAACATAGAGCATTGACAAACATAGAGCCTTGACAAACATAGAGCCTTGACAAACATAGAGCCTTGACAAACATAGAGCATTGACAAACATAGAGCCTTGACAAACATAGAGCATTGACAAACATAGAGCCTTGACAAACATAGAGCCTGGACAAACATAGAGCCTTGACAAACATAGAGCATTGACAAACATAGAGCCTTGACAAACATAGAGCATTGACAAACATAGAGCCTTGACAAACATAGAGCCTTGACAAACATAGAGCCTGGACAAACATAGAGCGTTGACAAACATCTGGTGACCACTTTTAAATTAAAAACAAATTAAATTGGCGGTCAGTTTTATTAGTGGAGGAAACCTGATGAACCAAAACAAAAGCATAGTCTATATGTCAAATAATAAGTCACACAGGACGTTTTCACGCCCGGCATTACCCACAATTCATCTAGAAATAGGAACCAATTTCTCGGGTTACAGGAATCGACCGTTTTTACGATTCGCACTTTGTTCATAATGTGTATGCATGTATACATGTGATGTATATAATACTGTCAGTTATTCATGATGTCAAGGCGCCGTCATGGTCGTGATCGTATGGTAGTTGGATTTACAACTACCTATGCAATCAGTGCCTATCACCACTAAAGTTGTGAATTCAAATCCCGTTTACAGTGAGGTGTACTAGATACAACATTATGTGATAAAGTTTGTCTGTGACTTTTGACAGATCGGTGGTTTTCTCCGGGTGTTCCGGTTTCCTTCACCAATAAAGCTGACCGCCACTCAAATATTGTTAAACACCATAAACCAAACCATGATGTCAATTATGCGCTTCAATAATTACAGGAATGGCGGACAGACTCCAACTAGAACTTAGTAACATGGTCTCCAGCAAAACAAAGGTTAGAGTAGTTGCTCTCCCTGACAGGAAATATAGTGTATGGGTTGGTGGGTCAATCTTGGCATCATTTAGTATGTTTCAATCGATGTGGATAACAAAGGCAGCATACGAGGAGTATGGTCCAAGCGTAGTACACCATCGTTAACTCTGACATGTAATGTACGTATATTATGTATTTCAAATACTATACACAAAGAAAAAAGTTAAGCATCCCCTGATATATTAAAACATAATAAGTTACACTAAGTTTAGATTCTAATATTTATATTGATTATAGCAAGAACAATGTTCCATTAAAAAGATGTGCTCACACAGGTGTGACCATTATGTCTAATATCGACTAGTCATGCACGTGAACCATGCCTCTCACGCATTACTCAAAATTCAGTATGTTCACGCTTCAAATTTGGGTATTTAAGTCCGGTGTTTTAAAAATATTATTCATTCTCAGTAAGCATGGTACGAAGGCGAATATCAGACGCACAGAGATGGCAAATAATCGGCATGCATACAAGAGGGATGTCTTTCAAAGCTATTGGACGTCAGATGGGCTACCACTATTCTGTTGTCAGCCGACTGGTGAGAAAACACACACAAACCAACAATGTGAAAGACTTGCCAAGATCCGGCAGACCACGGGTAACATCTGATCGTGACGACAGTGCATTACAGCGTTTGGTTAGACGGATGCCATTCGCAACCAGTCCCGTACTCAAACAACACTTGCTGCCCAATAGACGTCTGTTAACAAGAACAGTTAGAAACCGTCTGAAATCAGCTGGACTTAAGTCAAGGAGAGTCATTAAACGTCCACTGTTGGCAGATCGATATCGACGATCACGTTCGGTATGGTGTATAGCACGACGTGGTTGGAATTTATTTTATGGACATGGCGCAAGATCCATTGGTCAGACGAGAGCCGGTTTCTGCTTCATGTAACCGACGACCGGATGAGGGTTTGGAGACACAAGAATACGACCTATACCCCAAGGAACATCCAGTCAACTGTCCCTTACGGTGGAGGCTCATTAATGGTTTGGGGGTGTATCTCTCATGACTGTAATCTGGATTTAGTCATTATACAAGGCAACCTAACTGGTGATCAGTACATCAGAGACGTCTTGCAACCAGTTGTTGTCCCCCATTTCGACAACCACCTACTAGCTACAAGGCCTGTGTATATGGATGACAACGTCAGGCCTCATCGTTCAAGAGCAGTAACCGTCTACCTCCAAAGCGAAGCCGTGACTTCTGTTCCTTGGCCAGCCATGAGCCCGGATTTTAATCCCATAGAGCATATTTGGGACATGTTATGCCGTTGTATACTGGCTCGGGAACCTCCTGTGAAGAACATTCGTCAGTTGGAAGCAGCATTGCATCGGGAATGGCAGCAGCTATCACAACAGGATATCCGACGTCTAACTGGGGGGATGAGACACAGGGTTGAGGCCGTCATCCAAGCACGTGGGGATTACACCCAGTACTGAACCTTGAACAATAAATGTCGTCAAGTGATTCATAAGTGACGTCTTGAAAATGAAATGACAATCTTATCGTGCTTTTTGAACTGTGAAGGTCAATTCTTAAAATGGACATGTTTTACTGCAAAAACTGGCCTTGTGATATTGTGATTAAATATTCATTAAATTAACATTTTTCTTGATTTTTTTTTGTGTGGTTTCTTACAGCCAATGTAATCTCCTAACAGGTCACCATCGCATTCTTGAGATTATCTGGTCAGTAATCTCGTGATACTTGTATCATTTGTCATTTCAAAAAAACATGGGGGTGCTTAACTTTTTTTTTGTGTATATAAAAATAAAATACAATCTGACAAACAAATATGTTAGATACCCGAACATCGAATTTAAGCGTAATGTGTCTGAAAAGAAGTATGTGGTCGCATCATGGCCGCTGTTATTACGCGTCTCGAGATTAGTGTTGAATGCCGGATCATTCTTTTTTCTAAATGTAACATTTAGTCGTCATCTTGAACAAAACTTCTATCAATGTGTTAAAACGATTGAGAATAAGGTTTTACAAATTCAGTTCGATTTAAATAAAACCAAAATCATGCCGAAATTCTCTTTAGCAATTTTTGATAAAAACAAAATATATGATTCAAAATTGCAGTAAAACATAATGTCACCATATGGTATGTAAATTTATTTCACAATTGAATATTTTAAAAGATGTATCCTAAAGCCAGAATGATAAAAAAAATTGTTATTTTAAATATTAAATTAAGTTAGATATGATATATATTCAAAGAGATTGAACAATTTATTCTCGAAAAGAGATGGTCTGCATTCGAATTAGTTACAAGAGATGATTTATTCTGCACGAAGTATTACATTATGTATTGAACTCCATCCAGCTGTATGGCATATAGTATTGACATATATTAATTTGGTGTTTTCTGTGACTTTTTTTGTGAGGGTTCAGCTCATTAAAATCAAAATCGCCACTTATATTTCAATTTATCTTTATTAATTGTTAATTGCAGGTGGACAAGTAATTCAAATTTAGGGTTATCCACAACTGCGTAGATACAATGTAAGCTAATTTCTCAAAATGTGTGATTTTGTCTAAAAATTGAACACATAATTATTTTGTTCACATGATGAACTTTGTACATTTATCATGTAAATTGTAATATCAAATAATCTTATTATAATATTTTCAGAAGTGAAGAAAGAGAAAACAGATTTGAGAATAATACTAACCATGGTAGAAGTAAAGAACAACAACTCTTCCTAATGTATTACAGAAACCAGCGAATATAATACAAACAAAGAACCACAACTCTTCCTAATGTATTACAGAAACCAGCGAATATAATACAAACAAAGAACCACAACTCTTCCTAATGTATTACAGAAACCAGCGAATATAATACAAACAAAGAACCACAACTCTTCCTAATGTATTACAGAAACCAGCGAATATAATACAAACAAAGAACCACAACTCTTCCTAATGTATTACTGAAACCAGCGAATATAATACAAACAAAGAACAACAACTCTTCCTAATGTATTACAGAAACCAGCGAATATAATACAAACAAAGAACAACAACTCTTCCTAATGTATTACAGAAACCAGCGAATATAATACAAACAAAGAACCACAACTCTTCCTAATGTATTACTGAAACCAGCGAATATAATACAAACAAAGAACCACAACTCTTCCTAATGTATTACTGAAACCAGCGAATGTAATACAAACAAAGAACCACAACTCTTCCTAATGTATTACTGAAACCAGCGAATATAATACAAACACATGTCTTGTAACACGCATTCTGATTTGTTGAAATGTCCTATTGGTAAAAAGGAATAGCCGTGAATGTTGAATAGGTTAACCATTTTTCTCCAATCAATGAAAACAAACTGTTGGAAGGCGTTCTCGGTAGAGGTGATGCTGAAAGTCTTGTTGTAAAATACCCCGAATGCGAGGCTGAGCAATATATGTTTTTCTAAACATATTGACAATGCTTTATTTTTATCTTTTTGTATGCTCAAATTACGAAAGAATCTAACCGAAGTGCTATCCCGTTGGCGGATGCAGTTATGATACGAGTTATACAAATAAAAACTCCTTGATAAAGTTAAGAAGTTATTGTACACTATTAGGTCATTGACAGGAGGTAACAGTACGGATTACCCCTCCTCTTTAATTTTTTTTCCCAGATTTATGGAACTAACAACTTCTATTGGAAACACCAAAGGACAAAACATTTTATTAAAACAATTTTCAATATTAAATATATTAGACTCCATGAAACAGATGTATCTAACGCGATCTTGTATCGTAATTCAAAAGGACAATAGTTTGAATGATACTCAGTCCAAAATAACACAAAAACATGTTGTTTTTTTAAAAAAAGTTAAGAGTGCATTGTCCGTTACTTTAAACATATTTTATTGTCATACAAAACAAGAAAAATGGATAAGACACAAGTTGTAAACTTATGAAGTATATAAACATTAGTAATGACAATATATTACAAATACAGATAATATGAATAACTACTACAGCAAAAATTGAAGATAACATAACAGGACAAAAACAGTTCTAATGGTTGGAATATATAAGAGTCAGTTTGGTATAATATTTATCTTTAAACACAAATATAGAAACCTATATACAAGGTCGTTGTCGTCTGATGTATATTCAATATATAAATTTACTGGACAAATCTCTTAGAGTTAACAATGTATTTTTGGACGAGCAAGAACAATTTAGAGTTTTGTCGTTTTCAAAAGAGACATTTCCAAATAATATATTTTCGATGCTTATATCAAAACCCAAATTACTCATGCCACGGAATAGTTGTATTCTGTGTTCAGTATATATATATTACATTTTAAAAAGAAATGGTCCACAGACTCGATGTAATTTCCACAATCACAATTACAAGAGGCAATTAAATTACATCTGAATAGATCACATTTGAGGCTACTACATTTTTGACGTAAGCGAGCATGTAATATATTAGCAATTCTAATACCCGTAGAAAAATATAATGGTGGTTTGTCAGGTATGTCATAAACTTTTCGTATTTCGTTTTTAAACATTTGTTGGCAAGGAGAATTTCTCAAGTATGTTGGCAGATTGTTCCAGAGTCTAATAGTACTTGGGAAAAAAGAACTTTGATATAAATTAAGCCTTCCTGGGGGAATTGTGAAGTTTTTAGACTTTCGTAAGTTATAGTTATTGGTTTGACCCACCGTAATAGGTAATAAATCTCGAAGATAATCAGGTGATTGGCCACTGACTATGTCATAGAATAATGAGAGTTTTTTTTTTCACGCCTAACTGAAAGTTTTTCCCATCCTGTTTCTTTATAGATAGACAGTATACTCGCATAAGACGTTAATCTGGTTACTATACGTGCGGCTTCAAGTTGAATTTTTTCAAACCGTTCTGAGTCGGTGAGAGTACAATTATCCCAAACCTCTCCTGCATATTCTAAAAGTGGACGAATAAAAGTTAAATACATAGTTTCAAGGAAATTTCGAGATGCCTTAAATTTAAGTTTTCGCAGAACTGCCACTTGTTTGGATGTTTTTGCAATAATAGTATTTAAGTGGTTTTGACCACTTGCAATCTGCACTTAAAGTGATACCTAAATGCTTATGACATTTTACCGGATAAATTCTAGTATTTTCTATCCAGAAGAACAAACCAGGAGGTGTGTCTCTAGTATTAAAATAGACAATGTCAGTTTTAGTAGGATTAAGTTTGACTAACCATTGTTTGGACCATTCTGAAATATTTCTTAAGTCAGTATTTACCATGTTACATAAATTATTCATTTCATACGATTTTTCTCCTATGGGTGTGTCATCTGCAAACAATCTACACAAGCCTATCGTTTCATCAGCAATGTCATTAATAAATACTAAGAAGAGAAAATCTAAGGATGGACCCCTGGGGAACCCCTGCCTTAAGATTACCTTTCCCAAAAATCGCATTTTTTATTATTACCTGTTGTTCTCTGGCTGAAATATAACTACCTAACTACTGGAGAAGATTTCCTTTAATACCATATCTTTCTAATTTTAATAATAAGCCTCGTAACCACACTCTGTCGAAAGCTTTACTCACATCACAAAATATTAAACATATAAGCTCACGATTATCGAGTGCCATAAATATTTCATTAATAAGCTCTATAAGCTGGTGTGTTGTAGAATGGCCAGGGAGAAATCCAGACTGGAATTTGTATATCAATGCATTTTTCATTAGAAAATTAAATATATGTTTGTAAACAATCTTCTCAAACACCTTGCTTATAGTACTAAGTAAAGCAACAGGTCGATAATTGGACACGGGCGATTTGTCACCAGATTTGAATATCAGAATAATATGGGCAAGTTTCCAATCCGCTGGAAATATTTTATCTCTCAGCGACTTGTTAAAAAGGAGACACAAAGGACCAGCGATTTCATACTTTACTTCCCTAAGCATCTTGTTACTAATACGGTCGGGGCCAACTGCCTTATTGGGATCAAGTAATGAGATTATATCAATAATATCTTGTTCAACAACAGTAATGTCAGTTAAAGTGTTGGGACCCCGGTCGTCAAAGTCTGGTAATGGTATGTCGTCGTATGGCATTGTCCGTTTGGATAGAACTGCGCTTTATGTCCGTACATCATCAAGTCCGAAGCTATTCTCAAAACATGGATGTAATTCATCGACATTTGCATTATATTTTATGATGGTGTCCGTAAACGTGTTGCATGCTCATCTATGCTCATCTTTTTAGATTTCTGTAGTGTGTGCATGTGTGTGTGTGTGTGTGTGTGCGTGCGTGCGCATGCGTGTGTGTGTGTGTCTTCGTCTTGCGTTTTGTGCCCAAAGTTGTCTGTGTCTGTTGAGTTGTCCATTCTTTATTGCACCTTCGGTTTTCTCTAACGTTTACTGCCAAGCTGAACATGTCGTATCTACTGTTTTTGTGTGTAATGTTATTTCGTTGTTACACTACACACGTATGATAGATGAATGATGATACCACAGGAGACTTTATTGTTTATCAATAGGGTGTATACCAGGTTACACATACCAATTAAACTTGCATGTACCGTGAGTTATCAGATATTGAGGCAATCTAAGATTTCTTCTTCAAACAGACATTTTCGATTTAAGACCAAATTAATCTTTACTAGGCTTATTAATCAGATTACATGGCTTTAACGAGGAATTCGTCATCTTGCCAACAGCTACTTCTGTAAATATATAAAATTGTCGTATATATATTAAAATAGTCTTACCTATATAGTCAAGTGACAACCATATAACATATCTCTCCCCATACTGGATCCAGTAAAGGTTACTGGGTGGTATTAATTTTTTGGGGGGTATTATGTGCGTCCTGAAAATTCAACCAAACACTGTTGTAGTAAGATTTTTAGCCGACATTTTGGGGGTATTTGTTTTATTCACCCGGAGGGGTTGAACCCACTTTAACACCAATTCGCTAGCATAATGGCTAACTATATAGTCCCTCTGCCAAATCCACGATTGTAGCTTCATAAACGGACGGATGCGATACGTTTTATACCTTGTCAGTAAAGGTGGCTGTAAAGGTCGATATTATACATGACGACGTATTTTAAAGCGTGTTGCGATGTATATGGTATATATGTACAGTGAGAAAACCAACGACCTGTCGGAAGTCACTGACAAACTAAATATCACATAATGTTGTATCGAGTGCACATCGCCTGAGCGGGATTCGAACTCACAACGTTAGTGGTGATAGGCACTTGTTGCATAGGGACCACCGAAGCACACCGGAAACACTTGGTACATACTGAGAATATGATCAATGTATTTCTGTTGATGTACATGTGCAAGCTTTGTCACTAAATATTTAGTATTGTCAGTAATTATTTTCTCCATCACATTTATGAATTATTAATTGATTACTGATCAATAAACTTCACACTGTTTATTGTTAGACAAATAAATCACCTGTTTAAATTACCTGGGCTGGTTAATCAATATCTAGTCTAACCACATGACTTCATTCAACCAATCGGATCATTTCTATCTGTCCTGTAGCCCATCATCTTCTCAGCTGTTACATCGATATATTTCTTGGATTATAGTATATTTATTTATAACGTGAAAATTTGGATTTTTCTGTAATTTACTAAAAACGGTAAGAAAGTATATGGTTTGGATTTTTTCCATGGGTTTAGTAGAATATTACTTTTAATATATATTTTTTTAATAATTGGCATTCGAAGAAGGGGTGAATTTAATCTAACTGAATTTAATCTAACTGATGCATCCAATTGATTTATTGATAAAATATTGTTTAGTAAAATTACAAGCACAATCGTGATTTTTGTGTAAATCGTTGAAAAACCTTTACAAATTTTATTTATTAATTTGTATCTTCATTTTAACATGCCACGCCTTTTCTTTTTTTTTTTTTTTTTTAAAAGCACACAGTAATGATAAACTTCCTCGATGCATCACAAAATAATCCTTTTGTAAAACTAAATTCTAAAGAGGACATTTCCGTAAGGAAAATAATACTTTTGTAACATTAAAATTCCAAGGAGGACATTTCGTAAATTAAATATAAATAAATATATATTGTATTTAATACAATGATTCCGTCCAATGCCATTATGGGGGTGGTTTAATTATTTTCGGTCTTATTAGACGGGTTATTGTGATATTTAAAAATAGCCATAAAATCGTATTAAGTTTGCAACGCTCTGTAATCTGTCAAAAAGCTTAATAAGACATTAAATTTGTCATCTTTTCTGTGTAAAAATAATTCATACACAATTATATATCTTCTTTTCGAATGCCTTGCCTTGTGACAATGTTGTATTTTTTTTTGGTCCGATTATCCCCCAAAATAGTGAGTAAATGTATTTTACATGTACACATACCAACTTATATAGAAAATATGAGAAATGTTATAGAAATTTAGTTTGTCAGAAACCTGCTATGTACGACCGGGTCAGTGGTCTTCTCCGGGCATTCCGGTTACCTCCACCAATAAAACTGACCGCCACGGTATAGCTGAAATATTGTTGAAATTTGTGTTAAACACCATAACCCTACCCCCTAATCTTATAGAAATTTAGTTTGTCAACATCCCCCTTTTTTCACACACACAAGGTGTATAGCATATTTTCATTATGACTCGACCAAAAATCGACACGGCAATTAATGCCAGAATAAATATTAATTTAAACATATAATGTCATATACACACTGTTTTTTATTGAATTAAAACATATGTACTTCGATCCTCAAAAGTCCCCCCCCCCCTTTTTTTTAAAGAATATTGACCTCGTTTCCAATGGATGTAACATTTTACATGTATTTTATTATGACACTCTCATCACCAGTCAACACGCCAATAGACACAAGCAGTATTAATTACTATTTACAATGTATGTATAATTTTTTATTTGTAATGTCAGATACACAACGTTGACATTTTAATGCCTTGTACCACTAGTGTGTTTTTGCTTGAAACAAAGTGAAAACATGACGCTTGAATGGAAATAAAATTTGAAGTATATAATGTATATATATATATATATATAGCTTTTGGCATGACAAACTGACTATAAAGATGATTATAATAAAGACCCCTCAACACTGATATTCCCCAAAGGATCTACACGGTTTGAAACATAATAGAATGTGTAATTACATACTCTTATTTTTACACTATTTCACTATTTAAAACAAATAAATTGATCTTTTTTTCTGGAGCAAGAAACAATGCGTTAAAAAGGGGGGTACTATCAAAAAATAGTATTAAATTAAATTGAAACATAGAAAAAATGCTTACACCATATTCATGCTAATTAAAAATGTTTTATTTTAAAAAGTTATATTCTATGATAAATCTGACTTCATGTTTTTTCCATGTGTATTTAGAGAATAAAGTTATTATTACAATTTCTTAATTTGTTAATTTGATGTGAAAAAAATCATTAATTAGTCTCCATGGAAATGATTTAACAAATATTGTAAATTTTATACAGATTTCAGAACAAAACCACGATAGTGGTGTTTATTTGTAAGCATATAATTCGAAGATTTGCACCGGGCTTATTCATAATTAGCGGTGGATGGGTAAAAATAAGGAATAGAGAGTTGTACCCAATCTTCACACGGAGATGATTACTACACAGATCTAATTTATGCATACTTGTACGTACATGTATATACAAATCTGTCGAGAGTCTGAACTTATGTAAACTTAATAAAACCTTGTTATCAACACACAGGAAATAATAAAGAACAGACTTCCACAACACAACGTTGATCTGGTTCATTAGTTGAGAGACGGGGAAATAATTACTTACACACGCGTAAATCACTTCATCCCGTGAAGAAACATGTAAAATATGTTGTTTTCTATGTCTAAAACAAATTCTTTTCATCAATTAACATAAAATAGAAATTAGACGAAAAATGGATAAAGCAGGAATGAGATTTTTGCACACATGGCAAGAATAAAAAAAAAGGGGGGGATATAGAGTTCAAAAATTTCACTTGAAAAATGTATCCGAAAGATTTTCTAATCTGATTTATAACTGCATAAGCTATTTATTTTCTTTTCAGAAAGAAAGAGATGCCACAATCTTTATATGAAACTATTTTTTATAAATTGTCCCCCCCCCTCAATGTCTGCATTCTTGTTGTAATAAATAAAATGAAAGCCGAGGAAACTATTCTGGACATGCAACAATATATTGATCAAACATTCCTAAGAGAGTTTTGACGTAGAAAACCAATTTTTCCATCTTTTTACTTAATTATATGTTTCAAGAAAGAACCAATACAATCCCCAGACTTAATAACTAACAATGTTGTATAGCTATACAAGAGAGATCTTATTAAATTACTCTAGTGTAAATAAGACTTTTGTCAATAATAATTTGTGAGGGAAATTAACGATGCTATTTTCTTTAAAGTGTATTGTATTAGTCACATTTTAAAGATTGTTACATAGATTATTGATACGTACAGTCAAACCTGTCTATGAGGTCACCTCTATTAAGCAGTCACTTGTATAGAAAGGTCACCCTTTTCTTGTCCTGTCATGGACAATTTCATATGAATTGAACCTGTTTTGTCAGGTCACCTGTCTTACAAGACCACTTTTTCTTTATCCCAAAGGTGACCTCTTAATAGAGGTTTGCCTGTATATATATAATCCATTGTTTTCGAACAAAAAAATGACTCTATCGGCATCAAGGCAGATGCACAAAACGAATGTTAAACCGATCAGTATTTTCTTTTCTTTTAATCATTTGAACGAAAAGAGTTTACTGTTGAAAGCGATCTAACCAAAATTAGATGTCTGTCTGAGCTTATTTCTGGCGATCCAGCCAACATTACGTATACATGTCTGTTCTGTTCTTTTATCTAAAGGTCGACTAAAAAAGCATGGCAATATCTAACTTACTATGTGCTTTTCTAAACTAAAAAAAAAAAAAACGGAAAAAGGGGGGAGTAACCGATATTCCTATTGAAATGAAAATTACAGATGTACATAATTGGGGTGCTCATATAAGAGGAAACCACACTTTCCTTTAACACTAGATAGCTTGAGAAGTTGAAATGGCTGCACACATACAAATGTTATCGTACAAATGCATGACATGTTTAATTCTACCATGCTGTCAATACGTTCATGTTTCATCAATCGCCATAAGCTAATCAATTTCATGCTGACTAATGTAATTAACACCCGGTATGTCGATTACAACACCGTAACTCATCATCACAGGAATGTTGTCAGTCAATAAAGGGTTCATTGTGTCATGTTATGACCAGATCGTATGTGTGTGTTTACAACCTCAGTCAACATAGCGACAAAACTCGATCTCTGATATTGAACACGGAACTATAAAATATAGCAAAGCAACATTGTAGAAGTTTGCAGATTTTGTCATGTGAATGGAAATGTGAAGAAATATAAATAGATGTGTATTGTGGATGATTTTGATATTGGTTAGGGGTTTAGGGTTATGGTGTTTAACGTCACTTTCAACAATATTTCAGTTAATCACGTAATGTTGTATGGAGTACACCTCGTCTGAGAAGGAATCGAACTCACAACGTTAGTGGTGATATGCACTTATTGCATATATGTAGTTATAAATCTAACTACAATACGATCATAACCACGATGGCCCCGTTTTGATATAGTCCTATACAACCTTTTTACATGCAGAAAAATGAATGCCAACTTAATAGTCTTTGGTTTAATCCGGCCTAGGATCGAGCCCAAGATATATATGTACACCACTCGAGGCGAGTACGTTAACTCTTAACCACCGAAGTTGTTTTGGAACTGAAAAAAAATAAATAAAAAGAAATTAAAAAAATATGTACAGTGGCAATTGAAAAAAATACATCTTAACAAATTTGTACGCTATCAAAATTTATTCGATATCTTTGATCTTATTTCTTTTTTGGTCGACAATTTTTATTCAGTCCCTTGCTTTCATCTTATTTATTGTATCTTGATTTAAACTTACACAAAGTCCGATCATAAAACCATAATTTCGTTCTTGTATGGAGATAAAGGTTCTTAAAATTATTTACTTGTTCACGCTATAAATATTTTAAATTATCTTTGTTTATATTTGTCATTGAAAATAAATTGTGTCAAATCTTTCGTGCAAATAATATATTTAGGGATTTAAAATTTAAAATATTGAATAATGTACATTCTTCATGTAATTATTCAAAATATTTTGATTGAATTTCTTGTTGGCACATTAAATTGCCAATTAGATAAGATAACGAAACACGTTTAAAATGTATTAAATATAATGTACCTTTGAGAAATGTTTAGTCTTTGGGGGATATGTGACAAAACGGTCTTCTCACGCTTGTCAAGTTCTGATGTCAAAACAATACTTAAATTAATATTTTATAGCATTTATGATGTCGTATGGGTGTAAATTACAAAACAACATCGGATAATTAATTTTTTACGAGCAATTTTGAATAACTGTCTTGTAATCTTTGACATAGTGATATTTGACAACAGTCAAAACTGTATGGAACAACGTATCACGAATTGAGTGTTTAGAATGATAGCATAACCTCACGTTTCGTATGCTTAATTTTCTCAAAGGGGAAAAGGGTCCTCATATTTACTTGTACATGGTCCGGTATCTTGTCATTATTTCCTTTCGAGAGCAAGTCAATATTGAATGAAACCTTAATCACATCTTGTAGGAGAGTCGTCATGGTTATGATCGCATGCTAGTTACATCTTCTAGAGTTCGATTCTCGCTCATGGCGAGGTGTACTCGATACAACATCAGTGACTTGCGGTTGGTTGGTGTCCCCCCCCCCCCTTACCAGGTACTCCGGTTTCCTCCACCTATAAAACTAACCGCCTGAAATGTTTTGAATATTTAGTCTTTAATGTAATGGTCTGTAACCAACAGATTATACCTTTTAATATAGCCTAGTGATCGTCGTGGTCGTGACCGTATGGTAATTGGATTAACAACTACCTGTGCAATCTGTGTCTATCACCACTAAAGTTGTGAGTTCGAATCTCGCTCATGGCGAGGTGTACTCGATACAACTTTATGTGATTAAGTTTGTAAGTGACTTGCGACAGGTCGGTGGTTTTTTTCCGGGTACTCTGGTTTCCTCACCAACAAAAACTGACCGCCACGGTGTAACTGAAATATTGTTGAAAGTGGCGTTAAACATCATAATCTTATCCATCCTTTTATATCCTATATATCGGCTAGATTTTAAACTATCTGTAAAACCAGTACCTATTTTGTTTATTTCAATTCCTAACAATAGCGAAATGTATTTGAAACAATCGTTTGTAATTTAGTTTACGAGTGACTTTCGGTAAATGAGTGGACTCACCTCCACCCCACAATGACGACCATGAAACAATTAAATTATTATTTAAAGCGGTCTTAATTATACTTATGACCATATTTATTTCTGTTTAGTCTGTTAACTATGAACATCATGTGTTTTTGTTGTTGTTGTTGTAGTCACCATTTCCGTGAAAATTTATTAAGGAAGGATACAGATGTAAACAAACACGAAAGACTTTCCGACATTATACTTAGATACACATTAAAGTAAAGTGACAACGTTTTTATTGCTGTTCTACATGTTTCGTTTGAAAACAAAATGTTATTTATAAACATGTATAACCTTACACATATCAACGACAGGAGGGTAAATATGGAAAGGTATGTCTCATTTGGGATTTTCTTTGTACTGAAATAAAACTATATTCCATTCTAATGCAGGTAGTTATGTTCTTTTCAACCTGAGTAAACTAAATGCTATTCAAATAAACAGTCAAACGATTTGAATTACCACGCGTATCCCATAATAAAGAAAAAGAATTAAAATAAAATCACAAAAGTAAACGATCGGTTAGTTGGTTTAAGGTGTTTAACACCACTTTCAACAATATTTCAGTTATATCGTGGCGGTCAGTTTTACTGGTGGAGGAAACCGTAGTACCCAGAGAAAACCACAAGTCACTGACAAACTTTATCACATAATGTTGTATCGAGTACACCTCGTCACGAACGGCGTTCGAGCTCACAACTGCAGTGGTGATAGGCATTGATTTCACAGGTAGTTGCAAATCCAACTACCATACGATCACCACGACGGCCCCTATACACGATTGTAAACGTATGGAGTCTGATATTGTAGATAATACATCTGTTTGTTCCTTCGTATAGTATCATGCACATACACATACGATCAAGCATTGGTTAGTACTCGTACTACAAATCGTCTTATTTGTTCTAAGAGTATTGGTCTTTAAATAACAGATTCTACCTTCCTAGCTGGTAGTCAGTTAACTACAAGCATTCACTTATCCTCATTTTGCACTGTCCATGCTTATATTGTCATTCATTTTTATGAAAGTGTGGGGTCATTTCGAGTGGAAGCAAATCTGTGAAGGTTTCTAATCGTTTATGTATATATGTATTGCCGTTGGCTATCTTATTTTTAAGATGGGAGGGATAAGATCCTATTAACTAGTTCAACCCCGCCACATTCTGCCTGTCTAAAGCTGGATTTCCAACGTCATATGTCGTGATCCCAATTTTTGTGTTCAGTCAGTTAAAGTGAGAGGTGATTATTCGTTTTGTTGATATTGATGAGATTTTGATCACCACTGCTTTAAAAACTTTCTTGTCATACCTATGTATGCGGGACTGTTTGAAAAATGTTCTTGTCATACCTGTGTATACGGGATATATTGTCACCTATAAGTCGATTTTAATTTATGAGCAAGAAAACTGGTCTTAGAAAGTTTCACGACTGCAAGGTCTGGAGGTTACGTATCGATAATGAGAAGATCCGTTGGTCCGAGCAATCTCTGGTCTGGACGAGATGTACTCACTTTGCTGCGGAAGTAAGAATTGATTGAGAAGGTACATGGTGACACCCAGTTTTCTCTGGTAATTAGTCCCACCCACTAACATAGAAGCCACAATGAGGTTGAACTATTGACAAATTTGGTTTGGTTGGCTTATGGTGTTTAACGCCACTTTCAACAATATTTCAGTTATATCGTGGCGGTCAGTTTTATTGGTGGAGGAAACCAGAGTACCCGGTGAAAACCACCGATCTGCCGCAAATAATTGACAAATTTTATCACGTAATGTTATTTCGAGTACACCTCGCATGAGGGAGGTTCGAACTCACAACATTAGTAGAGATAGGCACTCACTGATTGCACAGATAATTGGAAATCCAACTACCGTACGATCACGATCTCGACGGCCCTTGATAAATGTGACATAAAGAAACCAATACATGCATACTGTGAAATGATATTAATTTTTATGTCTTATTTTGTTTTCTCTTTTCAGAAAATGGCTAATTTAATAGACCTAGAGGAAATTGCAAAGACCTGGGCATGGACAGCATTTATGAAAACGAGGTCAAAAGACCTCAGTAAACTCAAATACGACGATGTTAGATTAGAGGTAAATTGGTCACGAGTCCGATTCGTTTCCGACGGCGAAGAATACTCTGATAAGAAGATGGAGGATATTCCAACAGCACAAATAGTGTTTCAGTCAACGTTTATCAACAATTGTGCCGAGACCGAACAGGAACATTCCTTCCAAACAGAAAGGACAACCTCATGTGTTAGCACAACCAATATTACTAAGGGGTTTACGAAAGGTTTCAATGTTGAACTTAAACTTGGACTTCCGGAGGAAGTGGCGGGAATAACCGCGGGATTTGGAAGGGAGACAACTATGGAAACGGGATTTGAAGATACACAAGAAAAATCAATGACGTGGTCTGTGAACAGCACTATTAAAGTACCAGCTAAAACAAGAACAACTGCCATAATGGAGGTTAAAGAAAAAGAATTTGGTGCAAATTACGCGATGAAAGTGAAAGTTCGTGGAATCGTTTTAGTATCGATCACGAACATCAGAGACAATAATGCATTTATACAATCAGTAGAAGGGGACTTTTCAGAACTGATGAAAGATGAAGCCAAAAAGGGGGCTAAAGGATTTGTAGTAGAAAATAGAACCGTTACATGGGATATCGAAGGGAATTGTAAATTTAGATTTGGAATAGAACAATCTATCAGACTTGAAGAGGAAGCAATCAGTTGATAATGGAAACTAACATGTTTGGTTATAGCAATAGTTTAATACCATGATTAGGGGAAATAATTAAAAAACGAGTGTTAATTGAAATACACTACAATAATTCTTATGAATCAATCTTACATTAAACAAATCATTTCAATAATACATGTAGTCTCAAAAATATATGTATATGATGTGTTTGCAATAAAAATGTTACTACAGCAAAATTAGTGCATGCGACGTGTTTCTGGAATAACCTTCATAAGGTACACTCAGAATAACCTTCATCAGGTGACACTCAGAATAACCTTCATCAGGTACACTCAGAATAACCTTCATCAGGTACACTCAGAATAACCTTCATCAGGTACACTCAGAATAACCTTCATAAGGTACACTCAGAATAACCTTCATCAGGTGACACTCAGAATAACCTTCATCAGGTACACTCAGAATAACCTTCATCAGGTGACACTCAGAATAACCTTCATCAGGTACACTCAGAATAACCTTCATCAGGTGACACTCAGAATAACCTTCATCAGGTGACACTCAGAATAACCTTCATCAGGTACACTCAGAATAACCTTCATCAGGTGACACTCAGAATAACCTTCATCAGGTACACTCAGAATAACCTTCATCAGGTACACTCAGAATAACCTTCATCAGGTACACTCAGAATAACCTTCAGCAGGTACACTCAGAATAACCTTCATCAGGTGACACTCAGAATAACCTTCATCAGGTACACTCAGAATAACCTTCATCAGGTACACTCAGAATAACCTTCATCAGGTACACTCAGAATAACCTTCATCAGGTACACTCAGAATAACCTTCATCAGGAACACTCAGAATAACCTTCATCAGGTACACTCAGAATAACCTTCATCAGGTACACTCAGAATAACCTTCATCAGGTACACTCAGAATAACCTTCATCAGGTACACTCAGAATAACCTTCATCAGGTACACTCAGAATAACCTTCATCAGGTACACTCAGAATAACCTTCATCAGGTACACTCAGAATAACCTTCATCAGGTACACTCAGAATAACCTTCATCAGGTACACTCAGAATAACCTTCATCAGGTACCCTCAGAATAACCTTCATCATGTACACTCAGAATAACCATTCATCAGGTACACTCAGAATAACCTTCATCAGGTACACTCAGAATAACCTTCATCAGGTACACTCAGAATAACCTTCATCAGGTACACTCAGAATAACCTTCATCAGGTACCCTCAGAATAACCTTCATCATGCAAACTCAGAATAACCTTCATCAGGTACACTCAGAATAACCTTCATCAGGTACACTCAGAATAACCTTCATCAGGTACACTCAGAATAACCTTCATCAGGTGACACTCAGAATAACCTTCATCATGTACACTCAGAATAACCTTCATCAGGTACACTCAGAATAACCTTCATCAGGTAAACTCAGAATAACCTTCATCAGGTAAACTCAGAATAACCTTCATCAGGTACACTCAGAATAACCTTCATCAGGTGACACTCAGAATAACCTTCATCATGTACACTCAGAATAACCTTCATCAGGTGACACTCAGAATAACCTCCATCAGGTGAACTCAGAATAACCTTCATCAGGTACACTCAGAATAACCTTCATCAGGTGACACTCAGAATAACCTTCATCAGGTACACTCAGAATAACCTTCATCAGGTGACACTCAGAATAACCTTCATCATGTACACTCAGAATAACCTTCATCAGGTGACACTCAGAATAACCTTCATCAGGTACACTCAGAATAACCTTCATCAGGTACACTCAGAATAACCTTCATCAGGTGACACTCAGAATAACCTTCATCATGTACACTCAGAATAACCTTCATCAGGTACACTCAGAATAACCTTCATCAGGTACACTCAGAATAACCTTCATCAGGTACACTCAGAATAACCTTCATCAGGTACACTCAGAATAACCTTCATCAGGTACACTCAGAATAACCTTCATCAGGTACACTCAGAATAACCTTCATCAGGTACACTCAGAATAACCTTCATCAGGTACACTCAGAATAACCTTCATCAGGTACACTCAGAATAACCTTCATCAGGTACACTCAGAATAACCTTCATCAGGTACACTCAGAATAACCTTCATCAGGAACACTCAGAATAACCTTCATCAGGTACACTCAGAATAACCTTCATCAGGTACACTCAGAATAACCTTCATCAGGTACACTCAGAATAACCTTCATCAGGTACACTCAGAATAACCTTCATCAGGTACACTCAGAATAACCTTCATCAGGTACACTCAGAATAACCTTCATCAGGTACACTCAGAATAACCTTCATCAGGTACACTCAGAATAACCTTCATCAGGTGACACTCAGAATAACCTTCATCAGGTAAACTCAGAATAACCTTCATCAGGTACACTCAGAATAACCTTCATCAGGTGACACTCAGAATAACCTTCATCATGTACACTCAGAATAACCTTCATCAGGTACACTCAGAATAACCTTCATCAGGTACACTCAAAATAACCTTCATCAGGTACACTCAGAATAACCTTCATCAGGTACACTCAGAATAACCTTCATCAGGTACACTCAGAATAACCTTCATCATGTACACTCAGAATAACCTTCATCAGGTACACTCAGAATAACCTTCATCAGGTACACTCAGAATAACCTTCATCAGGTACACTCAGAATAACCTTCATCAGGTACACTCAGAATAACCTTCATCAGGTACACTCAGAATAACCTTCATCAGGTACACTCAGAATAACCTTCATCAGGTACATTCAGAATAACCTTCATCAGGTACACTCAGAATAACCTTCATCAGGTACACTCAGAATAACCTTCATCAGGTACACTCAGAATAACCTTCATCAGGTACACTCAGAATAACCTTCATCAGGTACACTCAGAATAACCTTCATCAGGTGACACTCAAAGCCAAAATATTTCAAAGCCAAATATTTAAAAAGTCTAATGCCGTTAAGACTGAATAAATAGAGTTAATAAAACACAATGACACCGAAATCAATGTTGTCTTTACTAAGATAGGACTGGTTGTATAGTGGTTTGGGCCGTCTGTCGTAATTGATTGGGAAAATCCATATGCTCTTTAAAGTGTGTTTGATTTGAACTTTATAAGTCACACTAGTTAACTACATGTACTTATTTAGCGATGCTTGTTAGTTTGCTAAAGGTTTCTCTGATTCCTCTCCATTACAAAACGTTTTCAGCATATACCAATGCTGATGATATGACGAAAGTGGTATAAACCAACCAACCAACCAACCAACCAACCAACCAACCAACCAACCAACCAACCAACCAAACAATCAATCAATCAATCAATCAATCAATCAATCAATCAATCAATCAATCAATCAATCAATCAATCAATCAATCAATCAATCAATCAATCAATCAATCAATCAATCAATCAATCAATCAATCAATCAATCAATCAATCAATCAACCAATCAATCAATCAATCAATCAATCAATCAATCAATCAACCAATCAATCAATCAACCAATCAATCAATCAATCAATTAATTGATCAATATTAGACTAAAAAAAAGAAAACCGTTGTATAATTTACATAAGTTACTTAGAACTTTCCTCAGTTCTAAGGGGCCGTTGTGGCCGTGATCGTATGGTAGTTCTATTTACAACTACATGTGCAATTAGTGCCTATCACCACTTAATGTTGTGAGTGTGAATCCTGCTCATGGTGAGGTGTACTCTATACAACAATTATTTAATGAAGTTTGTCAGTGATTTGCGACAGGTCGGTGGATTTCTCCGGGTACCTCCACCAATAAAAGTTGACCGCCACGGTATAACTGAAATATTGTTGAAAGTGGTGGTAAACACCATAAACCTAACGTTCAGTTTTAATAGAACTGTTGTTGACGGGTTTAATACTACAATATTAATACAATGACAAAAGTGTCTTATACATTGTTTTAAATTTTACAGTTAGAAATGAAATTCATTAGATAGACTGTTACAACCATACCAGTAGAGTGTAATGGTTAGTATGCTTGCCTTGAGTGTGGTAGAACATTGGCCCGGGCCCCGGTCGGATCAATTCAAGGACACTATGATTGGTATTTGCTGCTTCTCCGCTAAGCACGCAGCTGTAATGAGCACGAGGTAAAACCGCGTGGCTTGGAAGCAGGATAACATGTCCGAGTGGAGCGACATGTCTAACCGCAGACTGTTGTTGCAGTGAGATAGCACTATGCACATCACATTTTAAGCGTGATGGTCTAGTACAAAGCGGACATCATCATCACTTCATTGAATATAACTTGTTCTCGCCATGATATAGCTCAGCACTCTAGGCTTTAGACAACAAACACTCACTCCCAACTCTAGACTGTTACATATTTTTAATGAATATCTGTATCAATACAACGTATTCGTTACATATTTTGATGACACGACGAGATAGTAGAAATGTGCCCGAGGGTTTATGGTTTGTATGCTTCATCGGTTTAAATATTATTATCTGTTTCAAACCAAATGATGTGTAAAGTATTAAAATTATACCATCTGTTTCCGTATTAATAATTTTTTTTAAATATTTATATCGAATGGAAAGATATTTGGGTTTACAGTCAAACCTGCCCATGTTGTCACCTCTATGAAGCAGTCAAATATATTATAATTGTACCTTTTTCTTGTCCTATCATAGAAAATTTCATATGAATTTAACATCTTTTAAGAGGTCACCTGTCTTAAAAGAGCACTTTTGTTTTTCCTAAAGGTGACCTCTTAATACAGGTTGGCTATACTTTGTTTTTAATTATTATTCCGAACGGATACCTCAATTTTTACCATATATGAGCCCTGGACCGCACTGTTGAACAACACATAGTAATTTTATTTTTAGCAAGCAAATGTTCGGCTTTGTAATATTATTTTAATAATACTATCATTAACATGGTAAATACAGATCTCAAGTTGTGACTATAATGAGTGAGTGATTATTACTTAACGCCAAATGATTAATTTTTCAGCTCTCTCATAGCGAGAACCAGTTGCATTTCGACGAGATATTGATGATGGCCGCTTTGTACTAGACCAACACGAATAGTTGGATTTTGTTATAGTGCTAGGTCACTGAAACAACAGCACACGGGTAGACATGGTGCCCCATACGGACATATTATCCTGTTTCAGAGCTAACCAGCCTTTGATCTTGTTCGATCCTTAATACTGTACGTGTGTGCTTGCCGAAGAACCCAAATACCAATTTGAAAATAGTTGACCCCACCGGGACCAGAACCCACGATTTACCCTCGGCTTGATACGGTTAAGTGGTAACAATTACATTCTTAAATATAAGGGATAAATGAAAAAAAAAAACTAATTTTAACCGAACAGACAAGAAAAAAATACATGTAGTTGAAAAAAACAACTTTACAAACAGACAAATTTTAGATCGAACAATTCAGAAAATACGGGATTTCAAAAATTGTGCTGAAAATTATGTACACATTATAGACATATATGTGATTTACGCGTACATAAGTTCTGCTATCTTATTTGATAATCTTCATCGTATTATGATGTTTTGCAGTTAAGGATTAACATGTATACACGTCTGCGAATTTAAATTTGAAAAAAAGAAGACGTGCACTAGCCCAAAAGTTGTGCCAAGAGGTGTCATTTCTACACGTTTATTCAATTATACTCATAAGAGAAACCCAAATCTAACATAATATTTCGATTTTGGATACCAACACAAAAATAAATTTTCAAAAAGGGAGATAACATGAATGGTCTAACGTTAACATTACACTCAGAGTTGCTTCCCTTTATATAGGTAAGCTAAAATTATCAAAGACATCGGATGTGAACGAAAGATTCTGATTAATTAACAGTTATTAATACTGTGCTTGAAAATACGATAATATATAAAATAAATATGGAAATTTCAAAGATTGTCATATATCGATTATGTTTTGAAAAATGTTCAAAAATTTTCCTCAAATGTGGACTGAAACAACACGACTGTTTAATCCCATGAACATAAATAACAGATATATTTCTGGTGTAGACAGAACTAGGTAAATTTTGTTCATTGCATCTCATTTTGCTGATCATAAGCTCACTATTAAAAAATTAGCAATAAAATATATGGATGTGAATGAACATGGGAGACTTGGACACACATTAGTATAAATGCATGTACACGCACTGCTTTTACCCATTGCCATTTTGTATCACTGACAGTTGTTTACCATGTACACGTCTCGGTTTATAGATATGGATGACTTGCTACTGTTCAGGCATGGTACACACACTTTAATAAAACGTGGAAGGGTTAAATTTTAGGACTCAATGCAAGTCTTCTTTGTTAGTGAAATTATGTGGTCATGTAACTGTTTTCTACATGTGAGTAATTTGCCTACCTTACATTAACTGGCTGAGCAGAGTAATTAGCCTACCTTACATTAACTGGTTTAGCAGAGTAATTTGCCTACCTTACATTAACTGGCTGAGCAGAGTAATTAGCCTACCTTACATTAACTGGCTGAGCAGAGTAATTTGCCTACCTTATATTAACTGGCTGAGCAGAGTAATTTGCCTACCTTACATTAACTGGCTGAGCAGAGTAATTTGCCTACCTTACATTAACTGGCTGAGCAGAGTAATTTGCCTACCTTACATTAACTGGCTGAGCAGAGTAATTTGCCTACCTTACATTAACTGGCTGAACAGAGTAATTTGCCTACCTTACATTAACTGGCTGAACAGAGTAATTTGCCTACCTTACATTAACTGGCTGAGCAGAGTAATTTGCCTACCTTACATTAACTGGCTGAACAGAGTAATTTGCCTACCTTACATTAACTGGCGGAGCAGAGTAATTTGCCTACCTTACATTAACTGGCTGAACAGAGTAATTTACCTACCTTACATTAACTGGCTGAGCAGAGTAATTTGCCTAACTTACATTAACTGGCTGAGCAGAGTAATTTGCCTACCTTACATTAACTGGCTGAGCAGAGTTGCTACAAAGATGCTCGAATCTTGAACTTTATACATGATATATGGGCAGATTTAATTGTCATTGTGAAGAACACGGAGCCATGATCTTGAAATATATACATTTGGTACATAGCATATTTAAACTCCCAAGTTGTCATATCTATGATATTAGTTCTATAAAAGATAGTTTGAAAAATAAAATTAAAGAGGGCACACTTTAACGTAAGAATACCAATGCGCTGTAATGTAATACATTTTTGCACGTACTATTAAGGGGCTATTTCTTATTCGATTGATTGTCCTTGGATTTGGTAACAATTTGAACCAGTTATCTATAGTAAAGTTGTATGTTCTCAATAGTGGGAACATTTTGCATATTGGGGAGGGGGTCGTTCAAAAACAACAAAATTAGACTTGGAAATGTAATACCAATCTGACTATGATCACCATATTCGTGAAATCTGATACACGCACCAAAAAAAGCCGATATATGATATACACAAACAAGTACATGCATGCATTTCTTGTTCATATTATTATTGACGTTTTTATCTAATTAAAACAATATAGGACAATATGCCTCTATGCTTAATTCGGTTAAACTCTCTGTAAATGATACATATTTGAATTGTAATGTCTTGTTTGTACACGAGTTATCTCTCTTTAAACACTTGAGTTGAGATGAATGTTGTCCATGGTTTTGATCAGATTGTCGCACCGATCTGTTTTATTAAGATCATGGGTAAACAAAGGTGCAGACTGAGTACAGATAACCCAATCAATGTTATCTAAGTCATCAATTAAGAAAGCGAACGGGCTTAGGGTTAAGGTTATGGTGTTTAACGCCACTTTCAACAATATTTCAGTAATATCTTGACAGTCAGTTTTATTTGGAATGTTAACAGTTAACGGAACATCAGGCGACTCTTGTCTTTTTTTTTTAATTTAGACATATCTCTTCGTCAAGGTAATTTGAACACAAGCGTTTACAATAAAAGAGACGACCCCCCGTCCCCTATCATCAACTTGTCTTCTTTTCAGGATGATAATGTTCCTTTGTCCCAATCATATATGGAGTAGCTGGTTTGTCTTGTACGTAGTTGTAGTGAGTGATTGTTGTTTAACGCCAAATCAGCAATATTATCGCGAGAACAAGTGACATTCAATGAGATGATGATGATGATGATGATGATGATGATGTACGCTTTGTACTAGATAAACACGCTTAGTTGAATTAATTTTTATAGTGCTACCTCACGGAAAGTACAGTCCGGTGTACATGTCGCACAACTCGGACACATTATTCCGATTCCGAGTCAACCAGTCTTTACCCTCACTCCTTAATACTTCGTGCTTATTGGAGAAGCAACAAATACCAATGTTATGACCTTTGGTTTGTCCCGAACCGGACTCAATCCCTGATCTATCACACTCGATCGAGGCGATCACGCTCACCATTACAACATCGATGCGATTCCAGGTGAACTAATTTCGATTTCATAATGTACAGAACAAAATAGCATTTACAGTAAAAATAAGCTACCAGCGAAAAAGAGCAATAAACAAAGAAGAATAAATCCAGAAAATATACCAGCATATCAGTGTCCAAAAGCTGTCATTCGTGGCCGCGATCCTATGATATTTAAATTTAGATTCATCAATGTCTATTAACAGTAAAGTTGTACTATGAATTGGGGACGGTTCTCGTGGCTCAACTCAAAGAACTGTCCAGTGCGTCCCAAAGCGGTGGATGAGGATGTTCCCTCGATGGTGGTAGTCAGATTATAATACGGAAACCCAGACTGTGGAAAATAGTAAGTAAAGTATTTGGAGAGCGCAACGCTCTTAGCACGTTAAATACCTCTTTTGTAGATTTCGAAAAATTATAGGCTTATTGTAGTCACCACAGAAAGAAGCCTACTTTTTCGGCTCTACCCAAATCTCCATTATTTATAATAGCAGTCAACGGTCTTTGTCCCCGTTGTTCTCCTTCATTTCGGCCGTTTTTAGATATTAATGAGCTTGCTCCCAGGGCACGTATTTGCGACTGGACATTAAGCAAACAATAAGCAATCGATCACTAAAGTTGTACGTCGGATTTCTATATTTTCGCCCGTGGCAAGGTGAACTCAATATAATGTATGTGATAAACTGTTTGTTTAATTGTCATATTAAGATCAGCGATCTAATAAGAGATCTTTAATTGTGTCTCAAAGTGTACATCATATGATGTGGGCGTTATTTGGTTTTAAATGGCTTCAGAGGAGAAGATTAGTTTTAATTGACGAACTCCAAGACGGATTCCAAGTTATATTCGGGGGATGCGATGTTTTCTTGGAGTGTTAGAAAAACTCAGGAAACCTTTCGCAATCAATTGTTAACCCCATTAGCAAGTATCATTTAAATCAAAGTTAATAGGTATAGCGATTTTTTTTATTTAGATATCTTTCCAATTAATAGATATTAACTGTTATCAAAGATTGCATGCCGAGATTTGTAAGCGAGACGAAATATCAGAATGCATAATATAGTCTTGTGCAGGTAAGAATGAGACCAGACAATCTATCAAGTACATCAGTTGTTTTCGTTATGCTTTATTGTTTGTTTGATGGTGATTAACACCACTTTCAATAATATTTCAGTTATATCGTGGCGGTCAGTTTTATTGGTGAAGGAAACCGGAGTACCCAGAGAAAACCACCGACCTATCGCAAGTCACTGACAAGCTTTATCACATAATGTTGTACAACTCGCCCTGATCAAGCTTCGAACTCACAGCATCAGTGGGGATAGGCACTGATTGCATTGGTTGCTGTAAATCCAACTTCCATACCATGATAGCCAAGACGGCCCCTAGGCTTTATTAAAATATTCAATCTTCTGATTGGCTTAGATTGTGGTAACATTTGATAGTTACATTATCTCATGCAGAGTCTCATTTGGTTCCTTAAAAGGCATCTTTTGAAACCGGGAACCAGTCATTCCGCATCATTTGTATGTTTGAAAATTGTAGAAAATGGAAGGAAATAACAGAAAAAAACATTGTCTCACAGTCTGATGAATACAAATCATAAACAATTAGAAAGTGGTAACACCCCCGCCCCCCAATTGTTTTTTAAGTTAAAAAAGCATAAAAAAACCCCCAAAAAACAAACAATGTACCTGTGTATATCATATGTCTGTAAATCGCAGAAAAAGGAAAAAAAAACAACAGAAAAGTTGAATGCAGGGCAATATATATTGCATAAATAAAAGGAGATTTGTTTAAATGAAGAAATTAAAGCATAAGTAATAAAATAACGTATATTGGAGCAGATTCATTTGTTACCCCTCGCATTTTTTGCTATCTCATTTTCGCTTCTAATAGGAATAACGGTCTGCTATTATCCTACCATCACAGCTACATAAATGTGATATCTATATAATATTAATCTAACAGTCTTGTTTGAATTGTTTCATTCTTTCAAATACTACAAGTTGTGTGGCCCTTAAATTCAAAGTCAAAATATCATATTATATTTAACGCACATCTAGAGATACGAAAAATGAAAATAAAAGACGCAAATTTATTTAATACAGTTAGATGTTGTATTTAAAAAAAACCAAAGGTTAAATCCGTAATATATGCGCCTCAGGGAAGATAGATCACATTATAGATCACATCCTGTCTGATAGCTGAATAACATATTATATTTAAATATATTAAAATTTGACTCCTATGAACGAGGTTGTGTATTGTTTATTTTTAATCTATTGTATTTTGGGTACCAATCGTCCGCCGCTCTAACATGATCAAGCATGAATTTCAAGTAAGTACATGTCCATCATAGTGACAAAACTATATTAATTTTGATGACAGAATTCGATTCAAATTAGTATAATATGATATTACAAAAATAAACCGTTTTTGTCGAATACCTTGACTCCATGGCCGGTGATCGCTTTCATCATTTTATCAAATGTAATATCAATTTCGGTGTGCCGCATAATATATACAGGGTAAAAATCAGTAACTTTTAAAGTCGAGATACCTAATGGTTAATTGATCATTGTAAAAAGATCGCCCATAGAACATTAAAACTAAGAATATTTGTTTTAAAGCTTTGTTTTTTATTTATCTTGATTGTTTGTGTATGTTATGAAAAGAAAGTTTAAGCATTGATGATCAACAATTCCACCAATATAAACAAAACAAACTATCACATCTCATCTCAACTCACTGAACACAGAAAGAAAAGACCAGGACAAGAGACGTTGGAAATCCAGGTCTTGGATTGGGACATGTACCAAATTATGGGATTGGGAAGATTGAGCCGGTTAAAAGGATCCCAACCCCCAAATGATCTTAATAACTGGATCTCCAATGACAATACATATATAAACATATATGCAACATGCATAGATTCGCTTCCACTCTAAAAGACAAGATGTGCTTGATTGATTAATTGATTGATTGATTGATTGATTTTGTTGGTGTGTAGGACGAATCAATGACACAACTCACTCTGAACATCAGTGGGCTCATCATGTCTGCACCAGCTCCTAACGAATGCGTTTGTTATAAGCGGTCGTTGGTAGACCGATTTCGACTTTATTCATTATATCACCATTTCTCCGTGGAAATCTAAATTTCAGCCTATAGACCGACCAAAGCTCCATATTTATATATTTATGATGTATCCAGCATTTGTCATTTCTTTGTTGCAATCAAAACATCTACCAATATCTTTATCCCAGCGCCATCTTTTAACCTTCGTGATTTATTGTAGATAAGCTTATTTTCATCATGAATATACATGTAGGTTTAATACTGCACAATCGGCGGGAAAATAGCAACCAATGAAATCAAGCTAATCTTCAATAGCCATATAAGGATTGTGCTATAACGTCATACAAACCGTTTTAATAGTATATGCACATTATTGCACTTATGTTCAGTCACATTGCCACCTTTTTTGCCTATTTTGTTTTTATTTCTAGTGGAGCAGGAATTGCTTACCCTTCCGGAGCGCCCGAGTTCACCCCGGTTTTTAGTGGGGTTCGTGTCACTCGATCTTTAGCTTTATATGTATGTTTTGTAGATCTTTGTTTGTCCTGTTGTGCCTTTTCTTTTTGCCATTTGTTGTCTGTTCTCCTACGATGTACTGATTCTGATTACCCCTTTGGTATCTTCAAACTCTTCTTATGTTGCTTCGGAATATTATAAATGTGGTGTTGTTATTTTTACAGTATTATTTACTGAAGTAGGGACCGTCATGGTCGTGATCGTATGGTAATTGGATTTACAACTATCTGTGCAATCAGTGCATATCACCACAAAAGTTGTCAGTTCGAACCCCGTTCATGGCGAGGTGTAGTCGATACAACATTATGTGATAAAGTTTGTCAGTGACTTGTGGCAGGTTGGTGGTTTTCTCCGAGTACTCCGGTTTCCCCCACCAAAAAAACTGACCGTTATGATATAGCTGAAATATTGTTGAAAGTGGCGTTAAACACTATAAACTTAAACCTATTTAGTGAAGCAACACTTTAGTAGATAATGTTTTATGGGGATTTTCTATATTAGTGTTATAGTTTTAGTTTTCTTCTAAACATGACTTTGTTTTGTTTTGGTGAATTGAGAACCATTTTGTGCAAGCAAGAGTTCAGGAACATTTATCAAAACATTAAATGTGTAAGGACAATATTTGCGTTTTTAGATTGCACGAAAAGGGGTTTATTATTTGGGGGAAAATACCATACCGTCGGAATAGTTCCATAAGTCAATCAATAAATGGTAGAATCGGAGACAAAATCGATACCCATGATGCACTTGTACATGTTCGTCAACTTTCCTGGCTTGGGTTAGGGGGTAACGGTTATGGTGTTTAACATCACTTTCGAACAATTTCAGTTATATTGTGTCGGTCAGTTTTTATTGGTGTAGAAAATCGGTGTACCCGGAGAAAACCATCGACCTGCCGCAAGTTTCTGACAAACTTCATCAGATAATGTTGTATCGAGTACACCTCGCCTGAGCAGGATTGTAAATCCAACTACCATACGATCACGATCACGACCACGACCACGACGGCCCTTCTTGGCTTGGTACATGTACTTCAATGAAACATGGCGGAGTTAAATCTCTCGTATTAATGAAATGATGATTTCTCTCAGATGTGTTATTGTGCTTTCCATGGTTATGCTTCCATTCAATTTAGTGCAAGTCTGGTCTATTGGAGTTAAAACGAAACTGTGCAGGTTTTTTTTTATTGTTTGATCATATAGGTATAAATACCTATATTGGCGTTTAAGATCCAACTATCAAGAATAGATCTTATTTATCGGTTTAACCCCGCCAAAGTTTGTGGTTCCTATTCCAATCGGGTACCTGGATCTCCAACGTCATATGTCGTGTTTTTTTGTGTTAAATGCTTTGATGTGAGAGGTGGTTGCTGGTTTTGTTGATATTGGTGGATTTGTTGAGTATCACTGTTTAAGCTTTCTTTTCATAATTGCTTTGAAATATATTAAGAAATATTCGATAAGAGCATTTAAGCTTTATTTGTGTAATGACATAATTGAGTTCTTCTCCAAAATCCATGTATTACAAAGCAGAACTATTTTGGACAGGCCATCCATTGCACCCAAGCATCGTAGGTCAGAGTAGGCTTCCAAGATGCAACTTTGAACGTCATTCCAGTTCTGCTGAGATTAGATAATGTCGTTGTGATGCGGGTATTTTCACCTTTGCCTGAATCCAAATGGCTGAGCCCATACACGATTGCTGGTTTTTCAGGAAAGGAAGGAGAGAATACAATATTGTGTGTAGTAGATTTACCAGTCTCTGTAGTGGTATATCCCAGTTTAACCTGACCAGATTGACCTGTTCAATGATATCGATAAAATAACAAATAATAACATATAATTATCATAATTCAGCTTTGCAACGGTTCAAGTAATAATATTCATGTATTTTACAGCTCGAAAATATAATATTTGGGCATTTTACCGCTACACATTTTCATATTACATGTATTGCATTTAATTACCAATATCATTAGCATTTCATTAATATTGCAGATTATCACATCTAGGCCTTAAACTGGTATAGTTATTTATTTCTACATGTTATCACTATATTTGTTTACATTTATGCATTATGCCGCTTCAATTATAACATGTTATCATAACACAGGTACATATATCATATGTCGGACGATACAGCTGAAATATTGTTGAAAGTGACGTTAAACACCATAACCCTATGATATATTATGATTCAATTATTATAGAATTATTATATATTTCAGTTCATTGGCAATCATCTCAAAGGGGGCAATGGTCATGGTGCTCGTCTGGAGGGCGGTAGATCGTGGGATTGTGAATGTTTATCAACACGTTCTCCAATATATATTTCAGAGACGGGCAGTTTGAGCTCGCACCGGTGTTTAGTGAGGTTCGGGGGTTGGGGTGGGGGCACGGTGTTTGACGCCATTTTTTCAACCATATTTCAGTTATATCGTACGGATAGTTTTATTGGTAAATGAAACCGGAGTACTCGGACAAAACCACCGATCTGCACCAAGTCATAGAAAATGGGGTTCGTGTCACTCTATCTTTTCTGTGCAGTATTTTGTGGACCATCATTTGTCTTTTTGACATTTTTCGTTTTGGTCGGGTTCGTGTTACTCGATCTTTAGTTGTATGTGTATGTTTTGTAGATCGTTGTTTGTCCTTTTGTACTTTTTCGTTTTGGTCTTTGTATCGTCTGTTCTCCGTCGGTTTACCGATTCTCACTACCACTTTGGTATCTTCACACTTTGATATTAGCGAAGGACACAATAACTATAGGAAGCTGAGAAAATCTTCGACATCGACTTTCGGAATTGACAAACTTGATGATACAAGGTTTTATAGAATTCACCTCGCTTGGGTGAAAGTGTGACTTTAACAAAGCGTTTTGGCGATAGGTACTGATAACATGTATAGGTTGATGTATATCTAACTTTTATACACTTCGTGGCATCGCTCTCTGTTGAAATGATATCATTATTTATAATGTCAACAATTCAAACTTAGACATTAACTTTAGTACACACGGCAGGTAAACTATTTTCAAATTTTAGAAATATTAATTTAATATAATAGAATTGAGATTTGGTTAAAGATTTTATCATCATAAAAATCAACAACACATTAATTGAAAAATAATAAGTAATATTTTAACGCGATATGAAAATATACTTACATCCGGGAATCACAAGTCTTTTGACTGTAAAAAAAATTATGAAAAAGAAATTAATATGTCTTTGTAGGCAACATCTACTCGATATTACTAAACATATGAAACGAAATGTGTATCTTAAAAAAATGCGAATCTTTGGATAACACGAATTTATTTTCGAGTCCATTCAGTAACTATCCTTTTTAACTGCAATCAGATATTGCGAATTTTTGTAATAACGAAATGCATTGGAGAATCGGTGTTGGTTTGTTTTACGAGTTCGGCTGTACATGTATATAGGAACTTGCATTACAACAGTATTCAGCAAACGTACAAATGCCCAGTATAGATCTTTAATCTATAAATTGGCAATTACTAAATGCAAACATTCACCAACCAACTTCCTTCTAGTTTATCTTGGTTTGCGGCATGACACCATAAAATATTCAATACTTGATATTTTGACAATTTGCATGCAAGTTCTTATGCATATGTTTGTCTTTGTGCTCTTCATTGAAAAAAGACCTTGAGCTGATTGAAGAATAATAAATAAACGACTATTCCATATCATCTTGTAACTAGTACCTGGTTTTGCGATATATTTTCTGTACTGTGTAATGTTCACTTACATCTAAGCAGTTCAAGCTAAAATATTGTTGAGAGGGAGTTAGAGTTATGGTATTTCGGGCCACTTTCAACAATATTTCAGTTATATCGTGGCGGTCAGCTTTATTGGTTTTGTCTCAAAATGTTGTATCAGGTATACCTCGCCTGGGCGGGATTCGAACTCATAACTTCAGTGGTGATAGGCACTGATTGCATAGGTTAGTGTAAATCCAACTACCATACGACCACGGTACGACGGCCCTTGTTGAAAAGGTGGTATTAAATACAAAATACATATACGACATCTCCTTTATCTTCATTGGTGGAGGAAACCGGAATAACCATATAAAACCACGTGACATGCTGCAAATCATTAGCAAATTTATCATTTAAGGATGTGTTGAATATACCTAACCACAGGATGTAATCGAACGGACAACTTCACCGGTAATATTGACTGCAAAGGTAGATGAAAATCCAGCTACCAGTTTTATAAATTTATTCGTACATTCCTATAAATAATAGCTATGGAGTTAATAAATTTGCTACATTGGAATGCATTCTCTCTTGAATATGAAGCAATGATTTTATGTAATACTCATACCAAGTTTTAAAATCACATGGGGCCCGTCGTGGCCGTGATCGTATGGCAGCTGGATTTAAAACTACCTATGCAATCAGTGCTTATCAACATTGTTGTTGGGAGTTCGAATCTCGATCAGGGCGAGGTGTACAACATTATGAGATAAAGTTTGTCAGTGACTTGCGACAAGTCGGTGGGTTTCTCCGGATCATCCGGTTTCCTCAACCAATAAAACTGACCGCATGGATATAATTGAAATATTGTTGATAGTGGCGTTAAACACCATTAAACAAACAAATCAAATAATAAAATCACCTGCCTTTGAAAATGGGGATGTGGTGAAAATGAATACATGTGTTCATACCTGCATCCCTAATCGTCATGACATGTCCTTTTCCCTTTGCAGTACAAACAAATAATATTTGGACAGCAATCACCAATAATACCTGCATGTACTTCATTTCCGTATCTTTAATTTTCTAAAATGCAATATTAACGTAAATGGCATTTATTTATTATCGCAAAAAATGAATGACCGTATCATTTTATTAAAGGCACACAGGCTGTCAGGATTGAAAGTTGCCAACATTCGATGTTTTATACTAATAAAATGTTCTGAACAAAAAAAACAGGTTTAACAAATCTGTTATAATGTCGGAACTAGTGACAAGAATTCGAATGTATAGCATTGGGTGGGTCAACATTGAATTCTTTCATGGATAGAAGAAAATCAAACAGAGACGTATTTCCTTCGTTCTAGGCTATTTACGTATAATACTATGAAAAATTTCAACTGCATTATATCTTTATTGTTTTTAAATCGAAATTTAGGTCTTATATTGGGAAACAATTTTTTCTATTAAAATAACGGCTTTTAAGAGGCGAGATTTGGGACCACAGAGCTAGAATAACCACACAACTTATTATTGGAGTGCCTGTAGCAAACCAGGAAAGTCAGAGACCATGTATTTGCGTGTTAGTGGTATCCATTTTTCCTCTTTTTATGATTTTGCGATTAGATTTTGGAACTGTTCTGACAGTGTGGTATTTTTCTATTAGATTTTGGAACTGTTCCGACAGTGTGGTATTTTTTTATTAGATTTTGGAACTGTTCTGACAGTGTGGTATTTTTATATTAGATTTTGGAACTGTTCTGACAGTGTGGTATGTTTCTATTAGATTTTGGAACTGTTCTGACAGTGTGGTATGTTTCTATTAGATTTTGGAACTGTTCTGACAGTGTGGTATGTTTCTATTAGATTTTGGAACTGTTCTGACAGTGTGGTATGTTTCTATTAGATTTTGGAACTGTTCTGACAGTGTGGTATTTTTCTATTAGAATTTGGAACTGTTCTGACAGTGTGGTATGTTTCTATTAGATTTTGGAACTGTTCTGACAGTGTGGTATTTTTATATTAGATTTTGGAAATGTTCTGACAGTGTGGTATGTTTCTATTAGATTTTGGAACTGTTCTGACAGTGTGGTATGTTTCTATTAGATTTTGGAACTGTTCTGACAGTGTGGTATTTTTCTATTAGAATTTGGAACTGTTCTGACAGTGTGGTATGTTTCTATTAGATTTTGGAACTGTTCTGACAGTGTGGTATGTTTCTATTAGACTTTGGAACTGTTCTGACAGTGTGGTATGTTTCTATTAGATTTTGGAACTGTTCTGACAGTGTGGTATGTTTCTATTAGATTTTGGAACTGTTCTGACAGTGTGGTATTTTTCTATTAGATTTCGGAACTGTTCTGACAGTGTGGTATTTTTCTATTAGATTTTGGAGCTGTTCTGACAGTGTGGTATTTTTCTATTAGATTTTGGAACTGTTCTGACAGTGTGGTATTTTTCTATTATATTTTGGAACTGTTCTGACAGTGTGGTATTTTTCTATTAGATTTTGGAACTGTTCTGTCAGTGTGGTATTTTTCTACCAGATTTTGGAACTGTTCTGACAGTGTGGTATTTTGTTATTATATTTTGGAACTATTCTGACAGTGTGGTATTTTTCTATTAGATTTTGGAACTGTTCTGACAGTGTGGTATTTTTCTATTAGATTTTGGAACTGTTCTGACAGTGTGGTATTTTTCTATTAGATTTTGGAACTGTTCTGACAGTGTGGTATTTTTCTATTATATTTTGGAACTGTTCTGACGGTATGGTATTTTGCTATTATATTTTGGAACTATTCTGACAGAGTGGTATTCTTCTATTAGATTTTGGAACTGTTCTGATAGTGTGGTATTTTTCTATTATATTTTGGAACTGTTCTGACAGTATGGTATTTTGCTATTAGATTTTGGAACTATTCTGACAATGTGGTATTTTGCAATTAGATTTTGGAAGTGTTCTGATAGTGTGGTATTTTTCTATTAGATTTTGGAACTGTTCTGACAGTGTGGTATTTTTCTATTAGATTTTGGAACTGTTCTGACAGTGTGGTATTTTTCTATTAGATTCTGGAACTGTTCTGACAGTGTGGTATATTTCTATTAGATTTTGGAACTGTTTCGACAGTGTGGTATTTTTCTATTAGATTTTGGTACTGTTCTAACTGTGTGGTATTTTTCTATTAGATTTTGGAACTGTTCTGACATTGTGGTATTTTGCAATTAGATTTTGGAACTGTTCTGACAGTGTGGTATTTTTCTATTAGATTTTGGAACTGTTCTGACAGTATGGTATTTTTCTATTAAATTCTGGAACTGTTCTGACAGTGTGGTATTTTTCTATTAGATTTTGGAACTGTTTCGACAGTGTGGGATTTTTCTATTATATTTTGGAACTATTCTGACAGTGTGGTATTTTTCTATTAGATTTTGGAACTGTTCTGACAGTGTGGTATATTTCTATTAGATTTTGGAACTGTTCCGACAGTGTGGTATTTTTCTATTAGATTCTGGAACTGTTCTGACAGTGTGGTATTTTTCTATTAGATTTTGGAACTGTTCTGACAGTGTGGTATTTTTCTATTATATTTTTGAACTGTTCTGACAATGTGGTATTTTTCTATTAGATTTCGGAACTGTTCTGACAGTGTGGTATTTTGCTATTAGATTTTGGAACTGTTCTGACTGTGGTATGTTTCTATTAGATTTTGGAACTGTTCTGACAGTGTGGTATTTTTCTATTAGATTTTGGAACTGTTCTGACAGAGTGGTATTTTTCTATTAGATTTTAGGAGTGTTCTGACAGTGTGGTATTTTTCTTATAGATTTTGGAACTGTTCTGACTTTGTGGTATTTTTCTACTAGATTTTGGAACTGTTCTGACAGTGTGGTATTTTTCTATTAGATCTTGGAACTGTTCTGACAGTGTGGTATTTTTCTATTAGATCTTTGGAACTGTTCTGACAGTGTGGTATGTTTCTATTAGATCTTTGGAACTGTTCTGACAGTGTGGTATGTTTCTATTAGATTTTGGAACTGTTCTGACAGTGTGGTATGTTTCTATTATATTTTGGAACTGTTTGGAAAGTGTGGTATTATTTGTTTTTCATCATATTCTTTCATTCAGTAGTCCACGTATGGGAGGTTGATTTAATTCAATCACTAAATTAGATGTCTACGATTGTGTTGTATTAATTAAATAAACCCCTTGACAATGTACTATATATAGGGTTATTTTGGTTGAACCAATAACAACCTACTTTATGTCGAGCAATTTGGTTTAAAGGGTAGCCAAAACGGATAGACAACCTATCGTATTTTATGGCGGATGCATAGTTTTGAGATTTTATTGGAATAAAAACTATTGAACATATTTTTGCTTGATTTTTCGAGATCATAAGGCAGTTAGTTTTAACAGTTTTTAGGGGACCTCCATACTATGCTAAAATTTAAACTATGGGGAAGTAAAACACTGTAAGAAATGGTATTACATTTTCCGCAGTAAGGAAATGAACATTCATACCAAAATATTGAATAGCTGATGTACATACATAAATGGTATTTGGAACAAAGGCCAGACGAATTATTTTATAACAGTCTGCATCAGTCAAATATAAAATGGATCCATAGTTTAGATACGTCTGTTCCTCTGAACTCGTAGACCTTTACTGCACCTTTTGTAATCAAGCATATGTAACTTCAAACGCATGTTGCACATTGACTGCACTTATGCAAGATCTCCATTCATATATAATCCGGCTAGTTACCTAATAAGAAAAGTTTGAAGATATCAAAGAAGTAATCAGAAACCGTAAATCGAAGGACAGACAATCCAATGGCGAAACGAAGACGGACAAAGGGACAAACAATGGTCTACAAAATCCTACACAGAATAATAAATGTTGAGCAACACGAACCCCACTAAGATCGAGGTGAACTCATGTGTGAGAAGTGTGAGATCGAGCCTAAATCTATAAATTGGAATGATGACGGCCTTTGGTATCTCCATTTTCTTCTTTCAACCTAATTTGTTGTTCTGTATCATATACAAATAGCCTACGTAATAATTCATACTACAGGTATATTATACAGCAATACAATTTTGTAATCGTGATTTGTCAAACAAGCAAAAATTTAAAAAAGTATATTCAACTTACCTTATTTTGGATTTACAGAGAAATTATCTTGGTTTCAAGATCCTTAGGTGTGATGATGTTGTGCTTGGTCCACTTTATATACATAACAAACCACCGAGTTATTATACAAAATTAATGCAAATGCATATATCAACGTATATCTGTAGGCGATTCTGAAAATATATTTCGCCAATTCTAAATTTGATGTTTTTGTAAACTCTTTAATCATGTATTTTTTGCTGCACTATTATTGTTATTTATTGATATATGGATGATTTAGATAGGTACAGTCCATGCAATGATAAATGGTCTATTGTCAACAGATTGGACTAAATGGTGCAGACGCTGCAAGTTATTACTAAGCTGTGTTTTGTGTACTCTATGAAACAAATTTACATTTACCCCAACAATGTGCATTTATTATATAATTATTTCCTTCCTTCAGTTTCACCCTCCTTTTTCGTAATGTTTTTCATATTATGTATATAAAGAACATTGAATGGTGTTCTCTTACTCCGTCTCTGCAGAAAAAATTATAAGCGATGCATTTTCATATAGTGAAAATGTATAAAGATAAAGAAGTCAAAAATGTCAAGGATATTTTTTTTTTGTCAATGTGTGACGTAAAAATATTTTTGACATTTACGTCACCGAATATGGTACTGCTTTGACAACTATTTTACCTATTTTGTTCCTGTATTTAAATACTGTTACAGTGACAGCCGGAAACTTTGAACCGTAATGAGAGCGGGAGGTTTGGCACCTTAAAATCTGATTCAACCCACCATTTCTTTAGAAATGCCTGTACCAAGTCAGGGTCATTACGGTTTTCACAGTTTTCCGGTTGTTGACTGATTTTGTCTGTTTATATAATTATGAGTTTTGACTTTCCCTTTGTAAGATTGTTCGGAGTTCGGTAATTTTGTTATTACCCTTATTATCTGTATTATTAAGACAGGATATTGATGCAAATGAACATTGGTCAGACTTTCCAACATAACACTAAGAAACAAATTAAAGTAAATGAACAGTACTATTTTGATGTTCTATATTTCACAGTCACAGTAGGGTCTTCTACAATGAGCATTTGTCATATCCTAAGATGAGTGTGAAACAGCCTCTGGCCTGCAGTTTAATGGTTTTCCTCACTAACCACAACATTTGAGCATCTTTAATGTTTAGATGCTATATTTGTGCATATAACATTAGTTCCCAAAATGTGGGGTTATAAAGGAAGGGGACAAAAGGGACAAAGATTTGCAAAACATTACACAAAAACTAATGATTGAGAAATACGAACCCTACAAAAAAAACCCGGGGTTGCTCCCAATGAGCAATATATGCCTCAACATTTCCAACAATATCAAATATGATGTCTGTTAAAGTTCTGAAATAGTACCAATATAACTCGCATAAGCACCATAGTGATGATTACTACTCTAGTGATACCATGTGGTCAGTAACCAAGGCATCAGTAATTAAACAGCCATAGCTGGGTTTGTCTCTGGGTTGGTATGTTTCGATCTCTATTTGCTCTTCAGTGTTTGTTATTTAAGCTTGGCCAAATGAAAAAGAACAAAAGGGCAAACAAAGATCAATGCACATAAAACCGAAGATCTAGCAACGCAAACTCTATGTTGGAGGTTGCACAAATAAAATTGAAAAAAGGTTAAAAATATTTACAGGTTTAGCTTTGACCGACGGCAGTTGTCGAGACACGTTGTAGCATTATATAAATCTTTTCAAAAGCTGTTGCAATGATGCATCATTAATTAAACTGTGGAACAATGCAGTATAATATATATTTTCAACCTTGGGCATTTAATGGACAAATGTTTTTTGAGTTCAAAACAATATTTATTTTGTCATAATTCATAATTCATAATGTAGATTAAAAACAATAATTCTGAAATAACCACTGAAATTTCAGTAATATCCCTCGTCAGCGTAGAAGCCACTTTAAAGTTTAAAAAAAGTAAATTTAGTACATAAAATATAACAGCAATACATCAAACAACTTAAAAGCAAAGTTTTGAAAAAATCATTTGCCTATTAATTCAGATTTCAGGTCGGAATATTTCTATTTTCTCGAACTATTTTTTCCTGTAATATATGCGTAAATAATTCCGTCATTATTGACCTAATTTCATCTCCCAAAAAGGCATAGCTTGATTAATTGTCACGTGCTTAACGTCCGGTGGCAAATATTTCATGCACATTCAGTAGAAGAACAAATTCAATAATACATAAAGACTACAGACATGAGTGACTGAGGGACAGAACAACAGGGTCAATGACTACAGACATGAGTGACTGAGGGACAGAACAACAGGGTCAATGACTACAGATATGAGTGACTGAGGGACAGAACAATAGGATCAATGACTACAGACATGAGTGACTGATGAACACAACAGGGTCAATGACTACAGACATGAGTGACTGAGGGACACAACAATAGGGTCAATGACTACAGACATGAGTGACTGATGGACACAACAGGGTCAATGACTACAGACATGAGTGACTGAGGGATAGAACAATAGGGTCAATGACATAAAGACTAGACATGAGTGCCTGAGCGAAAGAGCAGCAGGGTCAATGACTACAGACATGAGTGACTGGGGGACAGAACAACAGGGTCAATGACTACAGACATGAGTGACTGAGGGACAAAACAACAGGGTCAATGACTACAGACATGAGTGACTGAGGGACATAACAACAGGGCCAATGACTACAGACATGAGTGACTGAGGGACAGAATATCAGGATCAATGACTACAGACATGAGTGATTGAGGGACAGAACAACAGGGTCAATGACTACAGACATGAGTGACTGAGGGACAGAACAACAGGGTCAATGACTACAGACATGAGTGACTGAGGGACAGAACAACAGGGTCAATGACTACAGATATGAGTGACTGAGGGACAGAACAATAGGGTCAATGACTACAGACATGAGTGACTGATGAACACAACAGGGTCAATGACTACAGACATGAGTGACTGAGGGACACAACAATAGGGTCAATGACTAGAGACATGAGTGACTGATGGACACAACAGGGTCAATGACTACAGACATGAGTGACTGAGGGATAGAACAATAGGGTCAATGACATAAAGACTAGACATGAGTGCCTGAGCGACAGAACAGCAGGGTCAATGACTACAGACATGAGTGACTGAGGGACAGAACAACAGGGTCAATGACTACAGACATGAGTGACTGAGGGACAAAACAACAGGGTCAATGACTACAGACATGAGTGACTGAGGGACATAACAACAGGGTCAATGACATAAAGACTACAGACATGAGTGACTTAGGGACAGAACAACAGTGTCAATGACTACAGACATGAGTGACTGAGGGACAGAACAACAGGGCCAATGACTACAGACATGAGTGACTGAGGGACAGAATATCAGGATCAATGACTACAGACATGAGTGACTGAGGGACAGAACAACAGGGTCAATAACTACAAACACGAGTGACTGGGGGACAGAACAACAGGGTCAATGACTACAGACATGAGTGACTGAGGGACAGAACATCAGAGTAAATGACTACAAACATGAGTGACTGAGGGACAGAACAACAAGGTCAATGACATTTGAGTCTCAATGGAAAAGCATGGAGAGGTCCGCAAGTACCAACAATCTATCCTATGATATATAGCAGCTACAATGCGCAAACTCTTGTCGAAATATACAGAAGTGGTCTTTAATGTGCTGGGAGTATGCAAAACTCCAATCAAATTACCCACCATGGTCCATGAGCAATTGACCAAGTCAGGAGTAGCGTTTTCCTTCGTGACGTAAGACAATTCATCCTAGACGAATTTCCGGTATCAACAATGTCTGGTAACTCATCCGTAGATAAGTAAAAAGCAAACCATGACCTGGAACTCCAATGTCGTGTGTCTGGTCTTTTTATTTTCAGTAAGTTGTCACGTGATTGCTTGATTTGGTGACAGTAGTTGTTGATTACTTTTTCAACTTTCATTTTCATAAGATACTAGGTCTTGTAGTACATTGTAAGATCAATTATATGAATGACTGTTTTTACACTAGATATGTGACATTTGTTTTCTGTAATTCATATTTTTTCCAAATAGCTTTATTATGAAGCTCATTACTAAAGGTGGGGTCTTCGTGGTCTTGATCGTATGGTAGTTGGATTTATAACTATCTATGCAACCAGTTTCTATCAGTTTCGAATCCCGCTCATGTGAGGTTTATTCGATACAATATTATATGATAAAGTTTGTCACTGACTTGCGACAGGTCGGTAGTTTTCTCCGTGTACTCCACCAATAAAACTGACCACCACGATATAACTGAAATATTGTTGAAAGTGGCTTTAGACATCATAAACCAAACCCTCATTGCTTGCGTTCCTAATAAAACATTGTGAAATATGTCTGTCTGTCTGCTCTGCTGAAAATCATTATATTTGTGTATGCAGTATTTATTCTGATACACCACTGATCGCAAACCAGTGTTGAATTTATGTAATAAAATGAGAAAAAAAAATCACCACAGAGTCTGAACAATTCCAACACCCAATCGAAAAATCATAGAAAGAGTCATAACCAATACCTCTAACAAACATACATGACCGCTCAATTTTCTGGATTGATATAGAGTTACTGAAACAAAAAAAGGCAAATTAAAGCTGGTTTATGGGAGCAATCTCACATTAACCAGTGAATTGGCTGTACAACATGATCCAATGTTTCTTTCAAGTAGCTCTGCAAAGAGCCGTTCGGTTTCCGCGAGAAATCTGTGGGTTTTTCTGAGCGAGCACATGATTTACTAGCATTGTATTGGCTTTTTTGACATTACATAAAAAAAAAAAATATGCAAATATGCGAAACCATGAGAACGTTTTGCCCTTTTTCTACTTGAAAACGGCACGAATATGATTTCGCTTAAGACGATGAAAATATCATTAAAACTGTCTTTTACTTTAAATTACTTAAAGTTTGATTAGAAATTAGAAACAATATATCCTGACGAAAGATAGTATGGGACGTTATTTTCCATTTTGAAGTAGCTTGCAATTAGATATACATTTTTGCATTATATATGTCAATGAACAAATTTATCATTTCCATCATAAAATGATTCGCTTTAAAATAACAAAATATGTCGAAAGTATAAAATTCTTGTTGTCACAAAGAAATCTATCGGATACCGTGACAGTCTGATGTTGCATCCGTCCTTATCTGAAATTAAAATAAATGGGGTTTTCAAATGTCTTGGATGGGCCTGAAAGTACAGTAGTTTATTAGCAGAAAAAAATTGAAGCTATACATACTTAAGTCTTTGCATATAAGTACATATTTGCATAAAAGTATTTCAATTGGTATCTTTTGACCATCTTTCAGCGGCGACCACACATAAGTACGAAACTTTACGACAAAAGAGATGATTTCAACTTTCCCATTGTGAGCTTTCCATTCATATGTAACAACATTCCAGCAGCACTTGCATATGGAGTATATATCTCTCATTTGATACGATATTCCAGAGCTTTGGGTTCCTATAAGGATTTCCTTGATAGTGGGTTGCTGCTAACAAGGAAGCTACTGAACCAAGGGTTCGTCTTAGTTAAGTTGAAGTCATCACTTCGAAAGTTTTACGGTCGCCCCCACGACTTGGTTGACCGCTATGGAATATCTGTGTCACAAATGACCACGAATATGTTCCACTTGTCCTAAACATTTCCCGGTCCTTTCCTTGTTCATGACTTATCACCGTATTTGTAACTATATTAACACGACGGGTGTCACTAGTGGAGCAGGAACTGCTAACCCTTCCGGAGCGCCTAAGTTCACCACTGGTTTTTAGTGGGGTTCGTGTTACTCGATCTTTAGTTTTATGTGTATGTTTTTTTGTTGATCGTTATTTTCCTTTTGTCCTTTTTCTTTTGGCCATTGTGGTGTATGTTCTTCTTCGATATACGGATTCTGATTGCCCCTTTGGTACATCTTCAAACTCTTCTTAGATTCATGTAATATATTGTCTGTCAATAATAGAAAGGAAACGGGTATATGAACTAATAGTCCTTTCGCTTAATTTTGGGCCTGGGAAGTCAAAAATAGAGTGACAATCAAAAGCATCTATTCATATATAGTTAAGAAAGTAAATTAAGGATTTAGCCACAACAACAACAAAAAAATAAAAAAAAAAATAAAAAAAATGATTTCGGTATTATCAAAGCAATTTACGGCGAATGCCATATATTGTGAATCGACTAATCATGACCCCCGATATCAGCACCTGGTTTTGCCGGTATGTGTGCTGCCGTCGTCGTTGTGAAGCTGCTGTGTTGGTACCGGTTCCACGTCGTACCTTTTCTCCGACATAGCTTAAGAGTGTATAACGACTTTTTAGAACTGTATGTAATAAGTCTTAGAAGTCACTTTCTGGAAAGATTTCCACACATGTCTTAAGAACGATGAGATATTCTAGTTGATTATATAGTTATGTGTAAAAAAAAATAACGTAGCTGTGGAGGTGGTGGGTGTGGGGTGGGGTGGGGGGAGGGTGTGGGTTGTGTATAATATATAAATCCATAAATAACCATTGGGTATTACCTCTTACACAAATTTATAATAAAAACCATCAAAGTTAAATTGACGACTTGAATTTTAAGAACCTCCCATTGATATATCTGGATCATATTTCAGCCATGAAGTCCATTAAGTATATAAGAAGTTGTCCAAGGGAAACTGTATCACTCCCGAGGATTGTCAAACCAAGACTACTTCTAAAAAATTCATACGCAGGTAAATTGTCTTTTTATATTATTTTATTTTATTTTAGTTTGCATGCAGAATGTCTTTATCCTGTTGAATGCTGTATGATATATTTGTACATGTTTTAGTCAAATATTATAGTACAAATAAATTGCTAAAATTCGGTGGACTTTATATTATCATCCATTCACCATCAACCAATCCTAAATGTCAACTAACATTATTTATATTCAAAAAGGTGTGACTGTTGTTTCAGTTTTCGTCAACTGACGGACATTGAGATGCTTGTTTAAAACTTCTCCTGTACTTGATTTATTGGGTACCATCACCAACGAAAACAACAAAAACGAAGGAAAATGAGTTCAGATGTTTTACTGTATTAAATATCTGCTTTATTCCGCTGTTTCCGCATGAAATTGGTTGTATGAACGATTGCCCCTTTGGTATCTTCAAACTCTTCTTTCAAATTATATTAATGGGTTTGTCTTAAGATATCAAAATCACTTTCACAGAACGATATATCTACATGTAAAGGATTATTTATATCTATATGTAGAGGATTATTTGCTCGTAGTGTAAACTTTAGTACAGTATGGCTGTTCCTTTAAAATCGCCAAAATTGCAGCAGTCAAAAGTAAGGCGTTTCACATTGCAATAGAAATTTGTTCATGGTGAAAAATCAAACAAAAGGTTTTTACCTTCAAAATATTTTTTAACACCAACCAAAATAAGTCGACATATGGTACCAATAATCCAATCAGCCTGATATTCAGTAGATTATCAAATCAGCCCTACATACGGTAATTACTATACGATAACTCGACAGTATGTTGTCTAGCATTTAATCTACAATTAAGACCCACTTTCAACCTCTTTTTTTTATTTCCTTCGTGAAAAATGATATATAATTCTAGTTTGAAATGTGTGAGAAGGAACATACATTCACAATATTCATTACAAAATTCTCGTCGATGAACTAATATAGTACCTTCTGGTTCTTGCTCACGAAACTTGGTCGACCTGATAAAGTTCAAACATTACTTCAAGTGATTGATATAAGAAAGTCATTCAGTCAATCTTGCAATCTGATTTCAGCCTTTAATACGATCCGTGGGTTTTCTTAAGTATATGTTAAGCAATACCGGTATTTACAATAGAGAAACTGACTTTAGAAAGCATTTGATGGTAGGCCTAATTTTTGCAAACTTTAAGCATAAAACATAAAGCTCGAGTAAAACAGATCTACTAAGATAATGTATTAAGAGTTGGACAGGGACGAACAAGTTAGTCTTTTGTAGTGGCTACAATGCGCCTATTCTTGTTACAAACGAGGTCTTTAACGTGCATGGAGCGTGAACCCCTCTAAATACGTTACTCACTATGGTTCATGGCCAGTCTTTCCGTATTATAACCTGACAACCTCCCATCGAGAGGGCATCCCTTATCCGCCACATGGGGACCCGCTGGACAGCTGTGTGTGTTGAGATGTGGCAAACTTCACCAATATCCAGTGGTATTCTGGGGTAACCGGAAGTACGAATATGGACTACTTGTGTTAATTAAAGGAGGAACAAAAACAATACCACACTGTAAGAACAATTCTCAAATTAAAATCTTATAAAGAAGCAAACATTTAGTCTCCTGTACCGGCTACAATGGGCTTCCTCTTTTCAGGGTACATGACAACTAGTATTTAACATGGAGATTTATATATCGATATCAGACAACGGTACTTAAATCATGAAATGGATTTAGGTAGATATGGAAATAAATAAACGTTAGATACATATAGATTCTCCTTCAGTTGCCAGTGGGTTACGATATGTCTCCACTCAGGCGAGTGGTTGAACATCTTAATTCAACTCTCGAGAGTGGATAAATATCGTAACCCACATGGGCAACTGAAGGAGAATTTGTTTCTCCCATTATTTAACACGAATTTTATTTCAAAATCCTTCAAAATTACCGATATGACAACATGCGGGAAAAGGCACGAGACATTTTAATCCTCTGGTTCAGCGGGGTTAAAACGCCATAATAATGGGAGAATATCGAAGAGACAATGGACATTCCAGGTACACAAACAATATTAGACACAATTCACAAAAGGCAGAATACAATTATGAGAAACACGGATCACATAATAAAAAACCCGGAAAAAAGGGCGATTGTGGAGGGATTGGTGAACCCAGGTGCTCATTAAGGTTCAGCAGCTCCTGTTTCTTTTAATAAGACCCTACCGTGTTACACATGATCAAATGCGGTAAAAGTCTTATACATGTAATAGGGACATTTGAACCTAACTGAATGATAACCATGGCTATGTATGTTTACACCACTTTCAACAACATTTCAGTCATATTGTGGAGGTTTATTATGTTATTGAAGGAGAGAACAACGATACCAGGAGTAAACCACAGAGACGTGGCAAGTTACTGATAAACTTAATCTCATAAAATTGAACGGAACACACAATTTGAGTGGTTGTAGAAACTGATTGCAAACGTAAACTAAATCTAACTACCAGATACGATCGCGAATTACTAAATGAAATAATGTACTTATTAATAAATAAATAATACATGAATGCTATCTATTTTAATTTGGCATTTTAGAAAATAGAAACTATGGACATGAAGTACATACAGGTAGTTCTGATGATTGCTGTTGTTCAGATACTATTTGTGTCTAAAGCAGCGATAATAACGACCAATGAAGATACTTATATAAAATCACCATTGATGGCACGTATTGATAAAGAACGTCATTATGCAAGACGACTGGCTGATCACAATAATAAATCACCTGTGATGCAGCTTAGAGATGCAGGTAAGCGTTTGGATATTATTTGCATTGTAAAACATCACCTACCTATTCCTATTTTATCTTAAACACCTCATCGGTGGTGGAAAGGTTAGCCTGTTCGCCTCGGATACGGTAGTTTGTGTGTTCGAGGCCAGGTCGGGTCAAACCAAACACTATATAATCAACCAAAACCATATTTTTCCAAAAACATATTGTGAAGTCATTTCTGGATAGATTTTTAGCAAATTTCACACCAAGACATTCAGAATTGTCTATATTTTGATAGTCTATTTGCGCATTGTGTTTATATGAGTGGTGTTTATTTGTACATAATTTAAACAGGATTGTTAATTTTTAGGATTTATTTTTAGTTGAAATATATAGGAAAATCAAAGTCAATTTTTATTTGTTATGTTTAAATTATGTACAAATAAAAGCCACTCATATAAACATAATGAGCAAATAAACAGTCAAAATATAGACAATTCTGAATGTCTTGGTGTAAAATGTGTTAAAATCTATCCAGAAATGACTTCACAATATTTAAAAAAAAAAAAATGGTTTTGGTTGATTATATAGGGATTTTTTTTACATGTGGCAATACTTTTGGCCACATACTGTACATGTAATAGCAAGACTGGTTGGCTCGGAATCAGAATAATGTATCCGAGTGGAGAGATATGTCTATCCGCGGATGGTTGTTTCAATAATTTAGCACTATATAAAGATCCAATTTAGCGGGTTGATCTAGTACAAAGTAGTTATCATAATCATTTCATTGAATGTAGCTTGTTCTCTTCATGATATAACTGAATAAATTGTTCATTTTAGCGTTGAAGAACACAAACGCATTCTTAAAGATAGATTTTACGAGCAAAAAGTCTTACCATCAGTCGTGCAAAATATGATTTGTCAGTAGAGCGAGAGAAAAAAAAAGACAATTCTGCAGCGAGTTGTATTATTAAACTGATAAATTGATACATTCGATTTGCTTTTCCCCCTTTATTTCTAAGTGGTATCATGTCTTTTTATAAAAGTATCTGTATTGATGATTGTTTTATCGACTTGGTAATTTTACGTATTTTTTCAGTAATATAATCGGTTTAACCCCGTAACATTTTTGTAGATCCCAACACAGGACCTGGATTTCCAACTTAATATGTCGTGATCTTTTCTGATGGTCAATGCTTTAAAGATGCCAACAGTGATAGTCTGCAATTCCCCCAATACCAACTAAACGAACAATAACCTCTTACCCATTGAACATAAAATACTCAGCAGATGTGACGTTGGAAATCCAGCTCCTGGCTTAAAATATGCACGCACATTTGGCAGCGGTTGTTTAAATAACGTCTCTCATTATCATATCAAGTACATGTTACACGAAAGGAAATATTAAATTCTGTTTATTATTTTCAGTAAAGAGACTCGTCATACCCGGATGTAAGTATAATTTATAAGTCTTTACCGAATCGTCTGTGAAAAAACCCAAGGATAAATGGCTGAGTTCGTTTTATTTATTTATAAGTCGTTAGCGAATCGTATGTGGAAAAAAACCCAAAGATAAATGGCTAAGTTTTGTTCTCTCAAAAATTCATTGTTGTTTTGTTGTTAATCTTTCTCATGATAACACCAATAACCAAAAATAAATTAAGGTACATGTAAGTTGACGTCTTCAAGATACCGTACGTATGATGATTGACATGTATTACAAGGCATTTTTACAATACAGCACAAGGACAGATTGTCATGCCTTTTATATTAACCATTAACCTATTTTTTTTGCATGAAATACAATCTGAATTAAATCACACCCTCACTTCCTCCCCTTAACTGATATGTCGTGACGTGGGAGATATGAGGAAAGTCAATTACGGGTCACCATATTACCGTCCAATGAAAATGTCGCTTAGCCACCTGATGGTGTCAGCATGAAAACCACAATTTCTCAGACTTATCTCATTGTTTACAAATAAATGGTGTCATACGCAGAACTCCTATTCCAAGAAAAGTTCGAAGATATCAAAGGGTAATCAGAAGCATTATTATTAATCATGATAAAATTCACCGTGTCACAGTAAAAATATAACATAGGAACCGATATATATATATATGCTAAAATGAATAAAATATGTTTGTCTTCAACAATAGACTTGTACACAAGAAAAGTTTAGAGATACCAATGGTGTAATCAAAAGTCGTAAAGAAAAAGGACAAAGAATGATATACAGCACCTTAAACAGCAAACTAAAGTTGATCAGCACGAACCCGACCTAAAAGCGGGAGTGTACCCATGTGCTCCGGAAGGGAAAATATGTCCTGCTCTAATAGTGGCACCCGTCGTGTTACTTTTAACACGAACATCACAATAATGGTACCAAATTAGTAAAGCAACATTGTCGGAATCATTCATTTGTTCAACTTTACATACATTGCGTTTTATAAATGATCTCCATGCCGTTAGCTTAATATTTTGTGTTCCGGTTGCCATGGAAACTTTGAAACAATTATCAAGTATATTCGTACACAAAAAAGGTTTAAACAATCCGACGAAATTTTAATTTCCAAATCAAGTGAAAAATATAATAATTTTATAGTAAAAATCATATGATATAGTGCTATAATGCCGAAATATTATAATTCTAGAGGCATTTCGCCTATGTGTGGTCATTTGTAACAGGAATCTGTCAAAATATTGAAGCATATTAATTGTGGTGGTATAATGTGTAAATATTATCATTTGTATCGATGTAATGCTGTATTATGAGGAGTAACAGCACTACTACATAATTCTCCATAGCATTCTATGTTAGATAAAATCTTTTTGAGCTTTATTTCATACAGGTTTGACCTGCAGTTTAGTATAAGTAGCACTCATAACTCCTGGAGGGGGTACCTAATTGGAAGCGTACCTCCAAATATTTAATGGCATATAAGAAAAACAGACAGTCCGAAGTTGCCTACCCTCAAAAATCCTACTTTCACTTTCGATTTAACGCAAATTCATGTGATTTGTTAACAATGCAATCATTTTATTTTTATTTAAAGCCACAAGGTCATCAAATATGGGCTTAACATTATCCTAAAATCTGTATGTTTCTGCTGACATTCAGTATTTTGTAGTATCTAATAGGGTTTATTGTTTTGTCTAGCAATGTAAGAATTCATTTTGTATTTGCGTATTACTTCATCAATCCTCTTCGACTGGTTCCCGGGTTTAGTGGTATTGCACCTAAGATAATTGTAGCGGTAAAATGCCTATTATGAAAAGAAAATTTAAACATATCTTAAGGATGAACACAAAATGAGTCAGGTGTGAATGCCAAATTCCAAGTTAAGACACTCCTTCAATCGATGCATATTTAGCTTTACTGAGATTGAGTTTCTTGTCGCCTATGGAGGCCGGCATTAAAACATGGATTCAGCCGTTACCTGACTCCTCTAGCAAGAACAAAATCGGAGGAGTCACGAGTACCAGACTAGGTAAATGAATGCTTCACTGAAGTAAAATTCCGAAATATGATAATGTTTTAGTGGCATTGTGATGATTTATAGTGACACAATACAAAACATTGATAATTTAGGCGGTAGAATATAATTTGCAGTGGTTAAATAATGATAAGTATTTATCTTTATATTGATATCGTTGAACAGGTCAATCTGGTCAAGCTAGACTGGGATATACCACGTACGAATCTGGTAAATCTACTACACACCATATTGTATTCGATCCTGCATTTCCAGAAACGCCAGCATTAGTATATGGACTCAGCCATTTGGATTCGACCGAATACGAAAATGTACGCATCAGAACGATTGTGAATTGTCTGAGTAAAACCGGATTTAATATGACAATTGAATCCTGGAAGCCCACTCTGACTTACGATGCTTGGGTGCAATGGATGGCTTGCCCAAAGTAGTTCTGACTTGTTATACACAGTTGATGTAGACGAACTCAATTATAACTTACTATATATGATATTCGTATTAAAATAAAGGCTTATTATTGAAAATGGTTTCACTTATACATCGAAACCAATCAAGAAAGATTTGAAGAAACCAAAAGTAGTATATGAAGCCGTAAATCACAGAAGGACAGACAATACAATGTCCAGATAAAAACAGCAAAAAGTCAAACAACTATCTATAAAACACTACATAGAAAACTAAAAATCGAGCAACACAAATCCCACTAAACACCGGGGTTGAGCTCAGATTCTTCGGAGAGGTACGTAGTTTCTGCTTCACTAGTGACATTCGTGTGAAGTGTAATGGTTACCGTACTCTGCTCGTGTGTGTGCCTTCGTGGGTTTCTACCTACCATAGGATCAAAACAAATAAATACATGTGTATGTGTTGCTTTCCAACTAAGCACGCAGCATTGAGGAGTAAGAGTAAATGTTGGCTGGCTCGAACTAATGGTGGACTGTTGCTTCAGATAGTTAACACTATGCACATTAAGCATGTTGACTAAGTACAAAACAAACATCATCATCTCAATATCTTATCGAAAATTGTCCAGACATGATATATATAGTAAATGATTGTTGTTTAGCGCCTACTCAGCAATGTTTCAGCTATATCACGGCGAGAACAAGTTAATTTTTAATGAGATAATAATTAGGTCCGCTTTGTACAAGACCAACACACTTAGTGAATTTTCTATGGTGCTAGCTCACTGAAGCAACAGTCCGCTGATGCACATGTTGCCCCATTCGGTCACATTATCCTGATTCCGGACCAACCAGTCTTTGCTCTTTCAACTTAAAGCTGTGTACTTAGCAGGAAGCAATGGATACCAATTTCATAGTCTTTGGTTTGAACCGACGGGGATCGAACCCACGATTTACCGCACTCGAGGTGAACACGCTAACCAGCGACCCGGTTAAATATGCATGTCTATGACGCTGGACATAGGCTTAAACTGTAGTTCATCAAATGTGTAAGTTGGGATACTGCAAAACGTTTGTCACCTGAAATAGTTAATTCTAACATCGTTTGGTTTAATTGTCAAACGTATTTTTTTTCCATTATCTATTTTATTCGGTTAAGTACACACAAAGAAAGACAACTCTTCATTTTATGTCATAAAGCATGTATTATGATTATGCTATGTAATGTAATGTGATCACAGGTACTTGTAGACAGGACCCTATGTTGCTCCTTTTTTTTTTTTTTTTTTTTATTATATAAGATGTTGCCCCCCACCCCCCCCCCCCCCCCCCCCCCCCCCCTCCCCCCCCCTTTTTTTTTTTTTTTTTTTTTTTGTATGACATATATACAATAAATACAATCAAACAGTAGTTTCTATCCATGCCGGGTTACTGACATGATATAAGTTAGAAGGTAAGTCACTCTTCTTTGTTTACATTGGGGTAGTTGTTGTGCATTCATCTTAAATTTAGTGAATAAAAAAGGCCTACCTGTCTGGAAATTGGCTTATTCCTTCTCTGTATATATTATTCTCCCTGAAAACACACATCAATATTTATTTACAGCAGCTGACAACTCTCCATGGAACAGTTCCGGGTAAAATTAAATTTTGCGCCAAAATATTCCCGAACTATTTACCCGAACTCTCGCGTTTTACCGTATCGTCAATATTGCAAATGACCAGCAGATGTCGCTAATATCCACACTTCCGTAGCTTTAATTCGAGTTTTCAAAAATGTCGTCTGAAAATCGCAAATCGCGAGTGGAAAATGTTCCATGGAGAGTTGTCAGCTGCTGTAAATAAATATTAATGTGTGTTTTCAGGGAGAATAATATATACAGAGAAGGAATAAGCCAATTTCCAGACAGGTAGGCCTTTTTTATTCACTAAATTTAAGATGAATGCACAACAAGTACCCCGATGTAAACAAAGAAGAGTGACTTACCTTCTAACTTATATCATGTCAGAAACCCGGCATGGATAGAAACTACTGTTTGATTGTATTTATTGTAAATATGTCATACAGTGATACATAGAAAGTTGCAAAATGTTGTTTATATGAAAAAAAGTCGATGTTAAAAAAAAAATAATAATAAAAAAGGGGGGGGGGGGTGGCAACATCTTAATAAAAAAAAAAGAAAAAAAAAGGGAGCAGCATAGGGTCCTGTCCACAAGTATCTGTGCATGTGATTACACATAATTTCTAAAGAGGTGACATAAGGGACGAAAGATCATCAACACTTTAAGAGTAATGAAAAACACAAATAAAGGTATTATGTAACATACATTTTAATACAATAGATGTGTAAATAATAAATAGTTTAAGTTATTATTGAAAATTAAACAAAACTAAAATACGCAAGAATGAGCATTTATAACTTCATTCATAGATTAATGTGGTAAGACAAATAACTTCATACTAAGTCACCAATTAAAGCAAAATAAAAATAAGAATACACTGACTCTTATAACACAGAGGTGCAACACATTTCTATACCTTAGAAGTGGATCTCCATCACTGCATGACAGAGGAGCGGTTCGTATGGTTGAACATTATTTAAAATAACCTAAAACCCTTTAGACGAGTCTTTAATCTTAAACAATTTTACATTTTATATTTTGGCAGCAAGTTTAAACAGCAACAGTTTCAAATATACTCTTCATAGAAGTAAATTGGCTAAGCAAAACTGACAATCAAAGGGCCTAAAGGTTAAAACAATGTTGAAATTAGCGATCACATGCAAACATTTGAGCAAATAATCAAAATTTGTTTTGAAACAATGAATATGTCACCAGACTATTTTTAAATTTAACAGAAATTTGGGATAATATTACAAAAAAAACCCTCTATTTAGATTAATCGAATGTTCTCAGAGATGTAAGCTGAGGGATGGTTTGTGGAAAGAGGGGATTGGTGGCGCTGTGGAGTGTTGGTTCACTTCCTATTTAACGGTATATAATAGACGTGCCGCTGACACAAGTAGACTTTTTTTAGCTTTCAAATAAATGATTGGATCGAACATTCCCCATTAAATATATCAATTGGTGGAGAAATATAAGATATATCAAGTCATATTTCTACAACTCCATGTAGCTTCTTTATTTCAAAGATAAATAAATTACTATATAATTATGTTATAATTAGGTGTGTTTTTCAAACTACCGTGAGATCACCAAACCCAATTTTACCTTACATACTCCCCCCTTTCCCCCCTGTGTAATCTCCTTTCACGCTTATTGTCGTATCACATGACTTATTTTTACAACTTTTATCCTATGACCATTCAGCCTCCTGGTTGAATTATTTCTACAAAAATGTGAAAATAGGAAAATGTCTCCGACTCTCTAATAATCTAGATTGTTAAAAAGGTACGTGGAGTTCAATATTTTCTAACATTAAGAATACAATTAAACTAAACTTACAGAAAACACTTATTTAATTCGTTGTTTATTAAATAACAAATGAATTGTTGAGTGACGTAATTGCCAGTACATAATTATATACCGAGTGTACAGTTGCACATACACTATAATTTATGAAACTTGTGTAATATTATTGTAGTGTATGTTTCTCTTATGTAAGTAGTTTGATTTCTATATTATTATTTGCGCAATACAGGTAAGTAGTGTATGTTATATTGATTTATGTTTTTTTAAATAATTATTTTCGCCATAAAGTTAAATATGGTTCCATACTTGTAGTTCGTTAACATAGCGATTTTTTGTTACCTCCCTTCGTAGTCTGATATCCTTTAAAAAATAAAGTAAGCAAGTAAATTGTTTTTGTTCAAGTAAGTAAGTAATTTGTATTAAAAGTCGGAACGTATATATACAAATACAACATAGAGCATGGGCTCTTTAGAGGTATATTAACCGACTTGATATTTAAGAAATATATAACAATGGACAAACGATGCAAAGCAGCACATGATTAAGCAAACATAAATAGCATAATTAACAAATCAGCATATGAATAGATATACATATCATACATACACAAATCATAGGCATAGACAGTCATATAGCATAAATAAATACATGGATAAATAAACACACAAAGACAAGCACATAAATAAATAGCACATTTAAAACAATAAAAGCGAACGGGAGGCATCACAAGCTTAGTCTGAAATCCTTTCAAGAATTGAAATATTGAGTAATATTATTCTTGAGACCTTTTATTGTCCATTTTGAAGAACTTGATGGAAAATACTGACTCTCATTCTATCGGTTAAAAAACCTTTTATCGGATCAACCTCGCCACACACTTCCTTTTCACTAAACTACTGTAATCAGACGAGTGAATTTTAAGCTTTGATTTTTTGTGTGCCATTAAAAGATATAAAACAATTATTAATTTCAATTCAGGCACCTTGTTTTCAGACATTTTTATCAGGATATTTTCTATATCCCTGTAGCCCTAGAAAATGTAACTTTTTTGTCGGTACTGACGTTTTCTCATCAGCAAAAAAGATACAAATGCGACCACACAACTTATCAAAATTGTCCATTAAATTTTGCCAGTCCTTTCCCGCAAATAATAAAGGGACCCAAGTAATGATTAATATTATAGGAATGACCTCCATTTATATCCAGCTACCAATGATAAAAAAGATTTAAAAAAATAAAATAACGAGGAACCCATCGGATAAAAAAAAATCAATCAATCAATCAATCAATCAATCAATCAATCAATCAATCAATCAATCAATCAATCAATCAATCAATCAATCAATCAATCAATCAATCAATCATGTCGATATTTCCCTTTTTTTCTTATTTGGGTGCCTCCTCCCTCCCATTTAAAAAAGTACATACTTAGACCTATAAATCTAATTAAAGTCCGCCATTTTATTTCTATTGAATTGCCTTTATCAATCCCCTATAGTGAGGAGTCATGCATATGTGTTTTACTGGTTTATAGTTTGCGTCAGTTTATGCGATTTGCGATTGAATTTTGAAACTATTCTGACTGTATGGTATTTTTTGTTTTCCATTTTATTACATCATTATCAAATGAAATAAATATCCCATCAATAAAATCATTCACATTAAAATTTAATTTAAAATCAAAAGTTGTATTAGTTACAACAATTTGTGAACATGTTAGATATGATATTCCCGATTTGCGATAACTAGAGTTATCGTTTTTGAATCGAGTTATCTTTTCCTGACAGAGGGTATGTACACATCCGGTTACATATATCATATTCTATTCATAACTTAGGAACGTCACAAAGTTTTAAAAAAATTGTAAAACCTATGTATTCTTATTCAAATAAAATCCGATTTATTGGAATTATTTTATTTATCTTTTTATATCGGTAGATTCTATGAGATCTGAATTTTTATTTCATATCCTGAATGACCGTAATGATTAATAAATTCAGTATTTTATATTCAAAGATGTATCATTTTCTCTCAACCGGTATTTTTCGCAAATAACCCTCACTTACAGGATATATTTGTATAAAATCGACTTTGCTGTTAAAATTACGGACGTTAATAGCGATGTATGCAAAATTCATTCCGATTTACGAAGTGGAATCATTTGTTTTATTTCCTTTTACAGGGTGACAATCATCCAAAACATTTCAGAAAGTTAATTATGTAACATGTTCAGTGGTATGAAAATACAAACTTGGAGTTATTTGTACAAAAATGTTACAAATCCAGAGAAAAATATATTTTAAAGTAAATAACTTTTCTTTATAGAAGTTTAAGAAAAGGGAATGTCGTGTATATAATTTTCTTTATAAAAGTTAAAGACTCTAATGAACTGTCTATAGCAGCTAATTTTTTCATTGTCATCTGACCGGCTTTTTAACAGATACGTCTCTACATCTTTGTCGGAGCGTAAGCTCATTCTTGATACCACTGATTTTTTCATTACATTTCCGTAGAAACTGTGCAAGTTCAGTCTTTTTTTTAAAGTTAGGAAGTCTTCAAGTATTGCCTTATAATCTACGTCAATTAATTTCATATTTTTTTCGCCAGGAAAACTTTTGCAATAGGAAATGCTATATACCCACTGCCAAGGACGATAATTCAAATTACGAACGATAACTCCATTTTCCACAAAGAGGGATATAGCCTACTGTAAATGGACCTGTTATTAAACCACGCGCACATTAAATTGATATCGATGTGACAATGACTGGTTTGGTGTTATTGAGCTGGTTTCCGTCACTTTGGGGAATACCGGGATCTATAATATCTAAATAAACACAAGTAGTCCAGCAGGAATCTGATTTTATTTGTTGACTTAATATAAAAAATTTCAGTACACAAAGGAATCAAAAGAAAAATATCAACAGTTTGAAAGTATAACAATGCATTATAAAAAAAAATGAAAATCGAAAGTATAGTAAGTAAATTGAAATCGAGACTAACTCATCTAATTATTCTTATCTCTTTTAACATTAGAAAAAAATACAATTTTAGTATTTAAAATTTCACCTTTAAAATACATTTTTTAATTAATCAAATTTATACCTCGAAAGTCCATCTCACATAGGTTCCTACCAATAAAGTACAACATTCATTCAAAATATGCTTATCAATAAAATTAATCATTTGAATATTTTCATTCACTTATTCATTTAAGATGCATAAATTATTTCAATTAATTCTGATTCTCATGCCGGAAACAATTTCTTTTATTGTTAACAATCCATACTAAGGATATTTAATAACAGAAATTCCATATGAAACTAAAGAAATTTGAAATGATTATTAAGATAAAATAATAAAACAAAATAACAGAGACCTATCTATAATATTTAGATAAACACAAGTAGTCCAGCAAGAATTTGATTTTATTTGTTGACTGCCGCACACTGGAATTTCCCCTCTTTTCATACTACTTGAGGGATCACCACTCGACCCTATTCGACCCTCCTTCATTTTCTTACTTCTGATTTCTTTTTATTTATTTTTTTTCGATATTGAAAGGTTTTCATATATTTCTTTCCAAACTTTCTATTTAGATTTCATCGTTGAGTATATATATTTATTTATTTTAATCTTTTCTTTTCTTGCGCGGGAACTATTTTTTTTCTTGAATTCTGGAGCCGTATTTGGTTAAGTGATGATCACGATCATCACAGGTTGTAGCAACCCTGACCTTTAACCCTGTACTTGTTTTCTACTGAAATAATTTTACTATGGGCATTAGACTGGTTTTCGTAACTGGACAGCGGTCAAACGATGTTTTTATATGTTAGGCAGTCAACATATTTTTTCTTGATTTTTCTATTCTGACATCTACGTTTGTATTGCTATCACTGGGTCGATACCTCTGCTGGTGGACTATTAGTCCCCGAGAGTATCATCCGCCCAGTAGTCAGTGCTTTGGCACTGACATGGTTTATTAGATATATTTGTTACTGAAATTTACAATTCCTAAATAATGTAATTATTAATAAAACTAAGGTTCTCCTCCCTAAGACATAGGTGATCTTAGTCTCTTTTAGCTATCCTGTTTAGGCCTTTGGTTTTATTGCTCTCAATGCTTTAATTTATTTGGTTTCTCGATCTTGAGGGTACCAGAGGAAGGTTATTCAAGAAACGCGCACTAAATTTGATATCTACGTTTTTATTGCTTCGTTCATAACCTTTTCACTTACTACATTGTATGACAAATTATTGGGGAATATAGTTAACGCGTTGTGAGGACTAAGCTTAATATCTACGTTTTTATTACATTTTTATTTCCAAATTTATGTCTTGGGCCATGATAATTTGTTTGAAAATCTTCAGTAAATACTCAATACAAAATATGCGTGTTCTCTAGATTAAGATAGTGAAATAGTAAATAACCTAGTTCTTGACTTTTCAATCCCGTTACACCCTAAAACACCATATATCTAATGGGTTGACAGCGTTTGGCAAAATAAACAGTTATTCAAACATGTAAATACATATATTATGGAGATGGTATTCTTAAAGTGTGGAAAGATCAGTAAATTATGTCTGCGAGATTGACTGACAGAGGGCATCCTATAGCCCTTTGTCTGTTGTCTGAGAACAATTTGTCTATTATGTCTAGGGAAATGTACACCCAGATGTATATACGGTTATATGCCCATCTGTTGTGCATTACTAATGCAATATGCGAAAGGGTGCTTTATTGCACATTTCAGAGTTGCATGACGTAAAATAATACCAATTTACCCGTGTACACAAACTGTTATAATTGTAATCTCAACATTGTTTAACTATACCAAATCCTGTTACACTTGTATTCATTTGAGAAGTGTTATTTGCAATATAAAGTAAAAAAAATAAATACCACACTGTCGGGACATATACATAACCAAATATATTGTAGAAACAGATGAACAATCGATGTAACTAACACATATATACATTACTAACCAACATCGTGGCTTGGTACAGGCACTTCAACAAAAAATGACGGGTTAATTTAGTTTGATGTGTCAATATAATGATGCATGTAAACCACATGGACGCCCATACAGTGTGCTAATAAACGCTCCTCAGTCTAAATTGCTGGTCAGATGTGTAAATTGTATCAACAGAAACACCTGAACCTCTGATTGACATGTTTCCTCTTTACCGAAATTATTTATAGCTTGTAGAAAAGGTTTGAAGATACCAAAGAGGAGAATGAAAGCTGTAAATCGAGGGACGAGCAATACAGTGGCCAAAAGAAAAAACCAACAACGATCTACAAAACACTACACAGAAAACTAAGATCGAGCAACACGAACCTTACTAAGAATGACGTGTGTACTCAGGTGCTCAGGATTAGTAAGTCAGGCTCCACTTGTGGCATCCGTCGTGTTGCTCCAGTTACAATCCGGTGATAAGCATTGAATGGAGGAAAGGAACGGGACGAAAACTGAAGATTGAGCAACAGGAACTACATAGAAATCCGTTGGTCATCTGTGACACATATATGCAAAAAGCATTATATCTTCACGAATAAAGCTAAAATAGTGCTAACTTTACAGCAATTAATCAATCAATCAATCAATCAATAATAAAAACCGAAACATGTTTACAGAAAAAAAAACATCAATCCATACAAAACATTGTGTGTACTCGCTCCAAAACAATATTGCTGTCATATTAAGCTTTCATTCAAAATATTCTATTTTTATAGGAACTTACAAAATGGCGACTTCCACAGTTGCATGTAATGTTTGTAGTGTGCGTCACATCACTAAATCATCAGCAATCTGGTGCTCTGAATGTGATGAAGGATTTTGTACTGATTGTAAAGAATATCATAGCCTTGCCAAAGCAACACGAGACCACATCACAATAAACATTGAGGAATACCAGAAATTACCTCCCTTTATCGTTGGAATTAATCCGTTCTGTGATGAACATCGAGAAAAGTACCAAACGTATTGTAAGGAACATGAAAACGTATGCTGCCGAAAATGCGTATTTACATGCCACAAAAATTGCAAAGATCTAGTTCCACTGGAAGAAGTCGTAGATAACGTAAAGAACTCCAGTTCTGTCCATGAAATGGAACATTTGTTAGATGACTTGACCAAAAACATCAAAACAATTATTGCATCAGGACAGGATAACCTTGATATGTTAAATGAAACCAAGGCAAGCATTGAAAAAGAAATCAAACAGACTCGACTTGCCATCAATGGTTACCTTGATAAACTGGAAACAGAGCTTATAGCGAAATTACAAGAGGCAGGTGATAGCGCAAAGGGTCAGATAATGAAATTGGTGGCTACCTTGGCAAAACAAGAAACAGAAACCCTTGAATGTCAGGACAATTTAAAAAATATAAAAACATACGCGACAGACCTTCAAACGTTTCTTGATTTGAGGCAAATTGAAGCTGATATAGCTAAGGATGAGCGGTTTGTGCAATCACTGATAGATGATCAAAAGCTGTCTTAGACTATGCTGCATTATACGATTAATCAAACGCTAAAGACTATTACTACTGATGTACACTGTTTTGGCGAAGTGACTACCTCTATCACACCATGTGACATTACCTTAGTAAGGAGAAAGGATAAACAAGTACAGATGATGGTGGCTGGTGTACCTGCAAGGTCTATTAGTAATATATGTTTAAAGCTAAAGCATAATTTGACCACTGGTGGTAATCAGATAACAGGCTGTTCCATTCTAACTGGTGGTAAAATGGCATTTATTAACTATGATCCGGCATATCTACTAATACTAAATGCCAACGGTTCAAAAGACTGCAAAATTCCCCTACCAATAACGTTTGGAATGGATGTTGCATGTATCGACCAGAACACAGCCGTTGTAACATCGACTGTTGATAAATTTATCCAAGTTGTTGATATTAACACGGGAAAAACCGTAAAACGTATAAATAGTAATACAACATGTAGTGGTATTACTTCAATAAACGGAATGTTAGTGTTCTGTGCCATTGGTGAAGGCTTAAGAAAAGTGGATTTGAAGGATGAGAGGATTGTTGAAATCGTGAACTTCAGAGCTGGTACGAGGTCTCGCGTAGCCTCATTCAATGACAGACTGTACTACACCGATTTGAACCGTAACGAAGTTGTGTGTTGCGATATCAACGGCACCATATTGTGGACATTTACAAATACATTTACATCTGTTTTGAAGGTTTCACGTGGTATCGCCGTAGATGATTATGGAAACGTTTATGTGGTCGATTGCGAATCAGCTAATGTCGTAGTAATATCTCCTGATGGGAAGGAGTACAGACAGTTGTTGTCGAACGCGTACAGACTTAACACGCCATATGCACTGCATTATGACAGGCAAGCAAGACAGTTGCTTGTTGGCAACTTTAGTACATCCGCTTCTTTATACAGTGTAGATTATCAGTAAGCCTTACGAACTGCATTATCATGCGGCACACACACACATATGTATATATCTGTGTGTGTGTTAAAAGGATGGGGGAGGGGTAAGAAAAACATTGTTATACACCTTAACGCCAACTTCCACATTATTTCAATGAACCGTGGCGATTATTTTGGCCTTAACCGGCGTACCTGTGAAAACCACTGATCTGCCTCGCATAACAGACACATTTTTCCAATATATGTACATGTATATGATAAAGTCTGTTGTTGAATTTTACAACAACAATTTATTTCGGAATTAATAAAACAAACAATTTGTTTCACACATTGAGACATGACGTTGTAATAAACTGATTTGACAGTTTTTCGCGAAATTAACCTCATTATTGTTTATTATAACAGACAATGGAAATTAATTAGGTGTGTGTATGTTATGGTTGTTATCTTATCCCATGTCATGTCAGATTGTCGTCACAATGACCTTGATATCCTGTCGAGCAGGGAATACTTAGAAGTATAATATACCAGGATTTGGCACATTGTACAATGACTGACAAACTTAAAAAGAATATATACTGTTCATGGTAAAATAGCTTTATACTACGGAATATTTATCATATGTTAAATAGCTTTCGACTAGTGAATATTTATCATATGTAAAATAGTTTGCCACTGATAAATATTTATTATATGTCAAATAGCTTTATACTAATGAATATTTATCATATGTTAAATAGCTTTACACTAATGAATATTTATCATATGTAAAATAATTTTGCACTGATGAATATTTATCATATGTAAAATACCTTTACACTAATGAATATTTATCATATGCAAAATAGTTTTACACTGATGAATATTTATTATATATAAAATAGCTTTACACTAATGCATATTTATCATATGTAAAATAGCTTTACACTAATGGATATTTATCATATGTAAAATAATTTTACACTAATGAATATATATCATGTACCTTAATAAATAAATTAGATGCTTGTATTTTGTATTGTTATCTTATCTCATGTCGTTTCATCCAGTCGTCACAATATAATGACCAAAAGAAAAGAGACAAAAAGACAAATCAATGTTTGACATAAAAAACTACATATTGAGCAACACGAACCTCACTATATGGCATAGGGTGAACACATATTATTGATAGGTAGTTTGATACACTCTCATGAAATGATTTATAGATATGAACTAAAGCTATGAAAAGACATGTTTTATCTAATGGAGAAAACAAATCGGTATTTAAGATAAAAAAAAATATGTGAATCAAGAAATTTGTGGTTGAAAAAAGAATAAAACACAAAATTCAAAACACTTCAGTACAAACAATATGAAGAAATACACGCCCAAAACGGAACATAACTTAAATTATGTAAAGACGGAAAATTTGCTACTTCTGCATCATTAAGGAGCAGAAACTGACTATTTCACTCGGAATGAGGATAATGTCTACATTTGGCGTTAAACAACAATCTACTTATTATGAATTGAGAATCTGGTTCTCGTTCTCGCTAGAGTGCGCTATGTTTTCACTATCAATGAGCTATAAGTTATCAAAATGAGAATCATATTTAAACAGTGATCGTCAACAATTCAACAGTATCCAAAAAATTATCAGTCACCGCTCACCTCAAATCATTGAATATAAAAAACCCACGACAAATGACGTTGGAAATCGAGTTCCTGGCTCAGGACAGGTACGCAAAATGTGACGGAGATCAACCGGTCAATGACATCCCATTCCTTGCCCTCTTGATAATTTGATATCCAACGGCAACGTTTATATAGACAAGCAATTAAAAAAAAGCATTGCACAGATCACCTTCCACTCATAAAAATCATATATCAGAAAAAGGAATGACAACATAACATTAAGAATACAATAACAGGATCAATGCATCCTGTAGTTAATTGACAACTAGCTAGGAAGGTAACATTTGTTGGTTAAAGACCAATTACTCTACGAATAAAAAAAAAAAACTTATATATGGTAATACATTATTTCTTTTGTACATTTTGTACAGATGCGTATGAGGGAATTGGGAAGTGGGGACAAGCTAGGAAGTGGACTGCAAAATGGGGGATGCTTCAGGAAAGGACGGGAGGATGGTGGCAATCTTTTATATATGACAAGCTACAAATAGTCTTTTGGCTTTAAAACCACCCTTTAACCTCTTGATTTAATGATAATTTTTGGCGTATGTGATAAACTTTATATATTTTTTAGAAAATAAAATAAAAATAACGCAAAAGCATAGTTTTGCCCCTCCCCCCACGCCCCTTTTGAAAGTGATGGGCATTTCATCCCCTTACACCCCAGCTCCTACGCCCATTTAGTTTATCTGAACTGATATTGTTCTTCTTTTTCTTTTCTTTTCTTTAAATCCGACAGTTGTCGGTGTTGCAGCAGAGACATGTTTTATGAGAAATATGTATTCATTAAATTTACAGTTTTCTTTTTCATTTCCCTCAGGTATAGTTAACATTAGTTTAGTCCCGTTGATATTCTTTGTCCCAAAGAATTATATATATTTTGACTTTCTGATCTCTCTGCCACTTGAGTGTACCTGTTGAATGTTGTTGTAGAAACGCATTGTGGGTACTAATATTGATATCTACGTTTTGATTTAAATTGTAGGATTACCCCTACTTTGATATTTCGCGGAGTTTCAGATGTTGCATGCATCATATCCATCGGTCCTCGCATGAGGGCATTTGCAATTATAACCCGTGATATTAATAACTAAAGTATCATATTGTTGTTTGTTGTGCTTAAAACCAATTTATTAAAAGATGTATGTGTAGGTAGGCCATTGTGATCTTTGATATATGAGTAATATGACGGGTGTCTTATCAGAAGGAGGAACTGTGTTCCATTCTATTGCACTTGGGTTCACATGAATCAGAATCAGAATTACGTCTCAGATAGTTGTTTCAATAAGTTAGCATTGTACCAAAGATCCAATTTAGCGTATGTATCTGGTAAAAAACAAACATCATAATTATTTCATTGAATGTAGCGTGTTTTCTTCATGATATAACTGGGAAAAAATAGCTCATTTTGGCGATGAATAACAAAAATGCATCCTTCAAGATAGATTTTACGAGCAAACGTTTTACCATCAGTCGCATAAAAAGTCGATAATACATTTCTATGACGTCACACTATTGTTCCAACATTTGATTATTTTTAAGAATCTACAGTTTATTCTTTTATTCTTGAATATATGAACTTTAAAGGCAGAGAATCGTAATTTTTTCATACCCATAATTATTGTCGTTTTCCGTACTGACCTTCATAAAATGAAGATTAAACACCGAATTATTGGCGAATATGCTACGAAGCGTTGTTTTTTCGATTTAACAAGACTGACCATCGTTACTGGAAGCTAATTAATTATGCACTGACATGAGCAAGGCCAAATCTATTTGTATTTATTTGTATGCCAGTAGCCCGGATGCTGCAGAATGGATGTTGAGGTAAGTTTCTTTAAAAGTTGAGGAAAAAAGTTATTTGCGAACCAATTGTATCAAAAAACGTGGAATAAATAATTTCTGTATCAGGAATATCTACCGAAAATGATCATAGGCACCTAAATTCATATAATATGAAAAACGATTGAGAAAAGAAGGCAACATGCTCGGCTTACCTATCAAGCAAAATCTTTGCCATTTCAGCGTAAGGTTGGACGCGTAACACTTACCTCAGTTCGTTCCAACGGTCCAACTGATCCAACATATATCCCGCATTTGTTCCATTTGGAAGATACTGCACTTCTATTCCTCTTTCTCTCTGAATCCGTCAAAGTCCGTTTTCTTCCACGCGTTGCCAATTTTTCTTCCGACATGTTGTTTATTGTTTCTAAACAGTGCTCATGCTCAAGACGGGTTCACATAGAAGGTCATATGAATAGAGGCGGGTTTATTTGAATTCTTGTCATCTTGGACAATAATTCGATAACGATAGTTTTGGGTCTTTTTTGTTAAAAAAATAACACAAATCGTATCTTTTGCAGCATAGCTGCTTAATGATAGCTTAAGCAAATCATTTATGGACAGTTACAATTTTTCAACAAGATCGTAGACAATATGCTTTTAACCTTTAACTGTTTTTGGCTTAAAAACGTGATAAACATAATTTGGGACTTTCGGGTATCGAACCACTGCTGGGCTTTTTAAAGTCTACTTTGACTTTCAAAACTTCCAGCTAACCACTTGGCTACTGTGACCACACTACTGTGCTCTATAATTAGTATACCGGTATACGACTCTCGATAGAAAGCATTGTTAAAATATATCAACAATTTGTTTAAAAAAAAGCAATTGATCAATATATACAAGACACGATACAAGCATTTCAGATCTGGCATAGTTTATGCTCAGAACTGACGAGTATGTGAAATTTTTAAATTGTATTCTCGCAATACAAAAACAATTAACGAGCCGACCGCAAGTAATAACAAATCAGACAGACCACAGGTGAACATTTGGGACACTTGAATGACCTTGAAATAAACATAAACGATTCTTTTCACTTGAAAGACTTTGAAATATATAAATATAAACCAGAATCGAACGCACGAATGCCGATACAATTTTGTTGTTTAATATTTGTTAATTGTGGCTTACTTAGCTTTCTAAACATTAAAAGGGTAAACATATAAAATGAAAACACTGTTGCAAATGTTAGGTAGTTGGATTACCTAACAACTCTTACAAGCCTATCATCAATACGGCGTGGGTTCGCACCCGACTTTGTATATTACAAAAAGGGTGCACTCGACTCGCATCCGCAAGTGATAAAGTTTACCAGTTGCTTATCCGTGGTCGGTGGTTCTCTCCGGGTATTACTGTTTCGTCCACCACTATAACTGGTCGTCATGATACAGCTGAAATATTGCTGAAAGTGGGGTGTAAAACACCAAATATAAAATCAATCAACCCATTCTTCCCTCATTTCTATTCGATATATTTTTTACTTATCATCAAATCACTAACTTGTAGATTCTTAAAAATAATCAACTCGATCCTGACGGGTCTCGTTGATTATTTTTAAGAATCTACAGTTGGAGTGTATTCTCCATAACTTAGCTAATCGTCTGTGAAAACAACGATACATGACTGAGTTTATTTTAATTTATAAGTCGTTAGCTAATCGTCTGTGAAGAATAACAAAAATAAATGGCTGAGTTTTTTTTCTCTCAAAAGTTTACTGTTTTGTTGTTGATCTCTCTCATGATAACGCAAATAACTAAAAAAAAATAAATGATATGTGCATAAAGGTACACGTATGTTGACGTCATCAACAGCGGTATCAAGTAAAAATACGTATGAAGATATACATGAATTGTAAGGCATTTTTACAAAACAGCACAAGGACAGATTGTCATGACTTTTATATTAACCCTATTTTTGTATGAAATACAATCTGTATTAAGTCACACCCTCGCTTGCCCCCCTTTACTGAAATGTCGTGGTGTGGGATATCTGCGGAAACCATATTACCGGTCACATGACAGTGATCCCATGTTACCGTCCAATGCAAATGTCGCTTAGCCATCACACGGTGTCCGCATGAAAACTACGACTGCTCAGTAATTACTTGTCTTATTGTTAACGAATGAATTATGTCATGCGTAAAACTCCTATTCCAAGAAGAGTTCGAAGATACCAAAAAGGGTAATCAGAAACTTTATTATTAATCATGATAAAATTCACCGTGTCACAGTTAAAGTATAACATAGGACCCTATATATATATATATATATATATATAAATATATATATATATATGTGAAAACGAATAAAATATTGTTGCTTTCAAGAATAGACTTGATTGTACACATGAAAAGTTTGGAGATACCAACGGGGTAATCATAATCCGTAAATCGAAGGACAGACAATACACTGGCCAAAAGAAAAAAAAGACATATCATGATCTACAGAACCCTACACAGCAAACTTAAGTTGATCAGTACGAACCCGACACAAAAGCGGGGGCGTACCCATATGCTCCGGAAGGGCAATCAGTTCCTGCTTCAATAGTGGCACCCGTCGTGTTACTGTTAACACGAACATCACAATAATGGTACCAAATTAGTAAAGCAACATTGTCGGAATCATTCATTTGTTCAACTTTACATAAATTACGTTTTATAAATGCTTTCCATGCCGTTAGCTTACTATTTTGTTTTCCGTTTGCTATGGAAACTTTGAAACAATTATGAAGTACAGTTTGTTTGTATATTCATACACTAAAAAAAGATTAAACAATCCGACGCAATTTTAATTTCAAAATAAAGTGAAAAATATAATAATTTTATAGTAAAAATCATATGATATAGTGCTATAATACCGAAATATTATAATTATAGCGGCATTATGTTTACATATGGTCAACGGTAGCATAATTCTGCCACAATGTTGCAGCATATTTCAAATTGTAGGAGTATAATGTGTAAATATTATTATTTGTATCGATGTAATTCTGTATTATGAGGCGTAGCACCACTAAGGAATTATCCATAGCATTCTATGTTAAATAAAATCTTTTTGAGCTTTCACACAGGTTTGACCTGCAGTTTAGCATAAGTGGCACTCATAACTCCTGAAAGGAGTACCTAATGGCATATTAGAAAAACAGACAGTCCGAAGTTGCCTACCCTCAAAAATCCTACTCTCACTTTCGATTTAACACATATTCAGATGGTTTGTTTCCAATGCAATCACTTTATTTTGATTTAAAGCCATAAGGTCATCAAATATGGGATTAACATTATCCTAAAATCTGTAGGTTTCTGCTGACATTCAGTATTTTGTAGTATCTAACAAGGTTTATGGTTTTGTCTAGCAATGTAAGAATTCATTTTGTATTTGCGTACTACTTCATCAATCCTCTTCGACTGGTTCCCGGGTTTAGTGGTATTGCACCTATGATAATTGTAGCGGTAAAATGCCTAATTATGAAAAGAAAATTTAAACATATCTGAACGATGAAAACAAATGTGTCTGGTGTGAATGCCCGAAGTAGTTCTGACTTGTAATACACAGCTGATGTAGAAGAACTCAATAATACCTTATTATATATAAAGGTTTATTACTAGAAATGTTTTCACTTATTCATCCCACAATCAGGAAAAGTCTGAGGAAACCAAAGGTGTTATAAGACGCCGTAAATCACAGAAGGACAGTCAATACAATGTCCAGATAAAAAATACAAAAGTTCAAACAACTATCTATAAAACACTACATAGAAAACTAATAAATCGAGCAACACAAATCCCCCTAAACATCGGGGTTGAGCTCAGATGCTTCGGAGAGTTACATAGTTTCTGCTTCACTAGCGACATTCGTTTGTAGTGTAATGGTTACCGTAATCTTCTCGTGTGTGGGCCTTCGTGGGTTTATACCTGCCATCAGCGACATTTGTTTGTATTGTAATGGTTACCATACTCTTCTTGTGTGTGGTCCTTCGTGGGTTTCAACCTGCCATATGATCAAAACAAATTGATACATGTGTATGTGTTGCTTTCCCACTAAGCACGCATCATTGAGGAGTAAGGGCAAATTTTTTCTGGCTCGAACTAATGGTGGACTGTTGCTTCAGTTAGTTGACACTATGCACATTAAGCATGTTGGCTTAGTACAAAAAGACATCATCATTTCAATATCTTATCGAAAATGGTCCCGACATGAGATATATATATATATATATATATAGTGAATGATTGTTGTTTAACGCCAACTCAGCAATGTTTCAGCTATGTCACAGTGAGAACAAGCTAATATTATTGAGATAATAATGAGGTCCGCTTTGTACAAAACCAACAAACCTAGTGCATTTTCTATGGTGCTAGCTTACTGGAACAACAGTCCGCTGATACACATGTTGCCCCATTCGGTCACATTATCCTGATTCCGGACCAGCCAGACTTTGCTCTTTCAACTTAAGGCTGTGTACTTTTGGGAAGCAATGAATACCAATTGCATAGTCTTTGGTTTGACCCGATCGGGGCTCGAACCCACGATCTACCGCACTCGAGGCTAGCACACTAACCACCGATCCGGTTATATACATACCTATGGGGCTGGACATAGGCTTAAGCGATTGAACTGTAGTTTATCTAATGTGTAAGTTGGAATGCTGCAAAACGTTTGTCACCTCAAATAGTTAATTCTAACATCGCTTGGTTTAATTGTCAGACGTAATTTTTCCATTATCTATTTTTTTTGTTTGGACAATAATAAAGGACGAAGTCCTTCTAACGGTAAGCTGTCCGATTTTTCCTTCTACATGTATATTGATAGCCAAAAATCTGCTCACCGGAAGTTTAAAACATAGATCAATTGATAATTTAGAAACGCAAAAGAAATCTATTTCAATGAAAAATTCCCAATTCTTTGATTATTTACACTATGCAAAATCGAAATACACTTTTAATAAAATTCTAATAAAAAAATCTCATTCTACGAAACTCCCGACAGGAAGAGCGGCATACAGTAAGTAGGTAAATGAGCCATAACAAATCGGCTACAAAATTCATTCAAAGTAAAAGATAATAGCCTCACCGGACGCAATTACGAACGAAATTAAAAGTATGTCTCCTAATTGTTCCTTCAAAACATGAATTAAAACAAATGCTTTTATAAATAGATAACCCGCTAAATTACTCGTGTTTTGGGAGAAAATTATTCATTCGCAGTTGTTGAATGTTGCAGACGACGGGTTTTCATAATTTGTAAACCGAAAACGATCGACAATTGCACTTGGAATCTATCGCTAAAATTCATTGAGGTACGCATATTTTGTTATCTTATGCCTGTAATTGGAAAGAATATGATCTTCTGGTTCTATGCATATGTAGAACACATTGAAATTAAAACAGAAACAGTCAATATAATACATTTTCCTTACCTTGATCTATCCCAAAATGTCAAAATCCGTGATGTACTTTATTCATTGAAGAGTCCAAGGAATTCCGAGTGCAAACTGGCACACATTTATGGTATGAATAAAGGAAAGGTTTTTACTTCATGTGTATTATATACAAATGGATATGTGAACGTAAATGAATGAATGCTCTTTCAATTTTAACAGTTGTCATTAAATAATTTACACTATTATGATGTCGTTCGAAATTGTGTCCGGATCTAGGTCACAGAGTGACTAGAACGGGGTCATGAAAATCTGTTTAAAACCCGTAACAATACATTGAATAATATATGGGCTATGATTCAAAAGGAATATTGGTGTTTAATCTGAAATATGAACATGCAATCAGCTTCATCAATTTGGTCAAATTTATTATCAAATGTCAATATCATCGAAATTGTTCGTAATTGCGTCAGGTGAGGCTAACGTGTACGGATCATCGTATTATTGAAATTTTAGGACTTCGTCCTTCAAACAGGTTGCCAATCTCATATTATTAAGTACACACTAAGAAAGATAACTCTTTGTTATATTTTAAAACCTGTATTATGATTATGTTATGAAATGTAATGTGATTGCACATAATTTTTAAAGAGGTCACGTGAGGGCAGATAGTTCATCAAAGATTTTAGAGTGATGAAAAACATAAATAAAGGTATTATGTACCATATACAGGTAGGTCTTATTTTAATACAACAAATATGTAAATAATAAATATTTATAAGTTATTATTGAAAATTAAACAAAACTAAAACCATCAAGAATGAGATTTATAACTTCATTTACAAATTAATGTGGTAAGCTAAATAACTTCATAACTAAGTCAACGAGTAAGGCAAAATAAAAATACACTGACTCTTACAACACAGCAGGTGCAAATAATTCCTAGATTTTAGAAGTGGATCTCCATCACTGCATGACAGACGAGTGTTTTATTTTAAACAATTTTACATTTTATATTTTGGCAGCAGGTTTAAACAGCAACAGTATCAAATATACACTTCATAGAAGTAAATTGGCTACGAATGACAATCAAAGAGTCTACAGGTTAAAATAATGTTTAAATTAGCGACCACATGCAGCCCTTTAAGCAGGTAGTCAAAATTTATTTTGAAACAATGACAATGACAAATTTATCTTGCCTGTGACAATATTTAAAAGCAAAAATATCTCTATTTAAATCAATCGAGCGTTCTCTGGAATATAATGCTCCATCCCAGTGGGAGAGGTGGGTGTTCGTTTTGGGGTGGGGGGTGGGGGGGTGAGGGGGGGGGGTGGGGGGGGGGGGGGGGGTGAGGGGGGGGGTGGTATCTTTGCTATGTTGGCTCACTTCCTATTTAACGGGATATACTAAACGTGCCGCTGATATGAATAGACTTTATTCAGCTTTCAAATAAACGATTGGTTCGTACATTCCCAGTAATTGCTGGGGATATATAGGATATATCAAGTCATATTTCTACAACTCCGTGTAGCTTCTGTATTTCAAAGATAAATAAATTATTATATAATTATGTTATAATTTAATATTATAAGTTGCAAAATCAACAGAGGTTATTATATTAAATATTAAAATAATAGATCTATTTGAATTCTATAATGTTCGTATGGTTTTCTTGCTGAGCTAATATATGAATGAGTGTGCTTTTTCAAGCACCAGCGATACCAGTACAACGTACTCAATTTTACCGTAAATACTTCCCCCATTTTCCCCTGTGTAATCTCAATTTTTATCCTATGATCATTCAACTTCCTGGTTGAAGTATTTCTACAATAATGTGAAAATAGGAAAATGTCTCCGCCTCTACAGTAATCTAGATTGTTAAAAAGGAATGTGGTGTTCAATATTTTTTAACATTAAGAATTCAAATAAACTAAACATACAGAAAACAAATATTTAATTCGTTGTTTATTTAAATGTCAAGTGAGTTGTTGAGTGACGTAACTGCCAGTACATAAAATACCGAGTGTACAAGTGCACATACACTATCAGTTATGAAGCTTTGTGTAATATTATTATAGTGTATGTTTCTTTTATATAAGTATTTTTATTTCTTTTTATAATTACTAGCACCATAAAGTTAAATATGGTTCCATACTTGCCATTCGTTAGCATAGCGATTTGTGTCACCTCCTTATGTAGTCTGATATCCTTTCAACAATAAAGTAAGCAAGTAAGTATTTTTGTTTTTTGTTCAAGTAAGGAAGTAATTTTTATTAAAAGTCGGAAGCACAAATACATGTATATACAAATACAACACAGAACATAGGTTCATTAGAGCTATTTAACCGACTTGATATTTTAAGAAATACATAACAATGGACAAACGATGCAAAACAGCACATGATTAAACAAACATAAATAGCATAAATAACAAATCAGCATATAAATAAATATGCATACCATACATACACAAATCATAGGAATAAACAGTCATATAGCATACACAAATACAAGAATAAATAAACACACAAAGACAAGCACAGCACATAAATAAATAGCACATTTAAAACAATAAAAGCGAACGGGAGGCATGAAAAGCTTAGTCTGATATCCTTTCAATAATTAAAATATTCAGTAATATTATTCTTGAGACTTTTTATTGTCCATTTTGAAGAACTTAATGGGAAATACTGACTCTCATTCTATCTGTTAAAAAAGCAGGAAAACCTTTTCTTGGATCAACCCCGCCACCACACCTTCTTTTCACTAAAATATCGTAATCAGACTCTGAATGACTTTTATGTTTTGAATTTTTGTATGCAATTAAAAGATATAATTTTTATCAGCATATTTTCTGTATCAAACAATAGCCCTTAATAATGTAACTTTTTTGTCGGTCCTATTTTTTTCTAATCAGCAAAAAGAGACACAAATGCGAGCACAGAACTTATCAACATGATCCATTAAGTTTTGAAAGTCCTTTCCCACAAATAAAAAATGAACTTAATTAATGATCAATATTATAAGACTGACTTCCATTTATACCTACTCATGATCAAAATGACCTAAAAAATCAAATAATGAACAATCCATCGGAAGAACAAAATTATATTTTGACAGTCCTTTCCCGCAAATAAAAAATGGACCTAAGTAATGATCAATATTGTAGGACTGACTTCCATTTATACCTACCCATGATCAAAATGATTTAAAAAAATCAATTAATGAACAACCCATTGGAAAAAAAAAAAAAAATTAGATAAATCAATAAATCAATCAATAAACAACATTGATCAATAGTGAAAACCAATAATTGAAAATCACCTTGTTATATTCTTAACTATCAAAATGTCGATCTCCCCCCTTTTTTCCTATTTGGGGATTTTTCCTCCATTGCTATATCATAAGTACAGACTTAGACCCATAAAACCAGCTATTATTCTATTGAAGTGTCTCTACCAATCCAGGAAAATGAGCGGTGCTTAGACTTTGCCTCTGTTCCTACGATTTGCGATTGAATTTTGGAACTGTTCTGACAGTATGGTATCTTTGGTTTTCCATTTTATTACAGCATTATCATATACATATTTTACTGAAGTAAATCTGCCATCAATAAAATAATTTACAACAAAATTTAAATGAAATGATAAGTGTGTTTGTTTTGTAAGCGAAAACCACAAGTTGGCTTTGGTTAAGCAATTGGTGAATACATTATATTAGATATCGGCTATTCAACCACATTCACTCTAAATTGATATCTACCTTTTTATTGCTACCACTGGGTCGATATCTCTGCTAGTGGTCTATTAGTCCCCGAGAGCATAATCTGCCCAGTAGTCAGTGCTTCGACACTGGCATAATTTATTAGATATATTTGTAACTGAAATTTACAATTCCTAATTAATGTAGTCATTAACAAAACTAAGGCTCTCCTCTCTCAGATATTGGGTTTTTCGATCTTGAAGGTACCTGAGGAAGGTTATTCAAGAAACGCGCACTAAATTTGATATCTACGTTTTTATTGCTTCGTTTATAACCTTTTCCATGACTACATTGTATGTCAAGAGATTGGAGAACATAGTTAACGAGGTGTGAGTTCTAAAATAGATATCTATGTTTCTATTACATTTTTATTTCCAAATTTAAGTCCTCGGCCATGATAATTTGTTTGAAAATCTTCATTAAATACTCTTCACAAAATATGCGCGTTCTCTAGATTAAGATAGTGAAAAACTAAATAACATATTTCTTGACTTTTCAATCCCGTTACACCCTAAAACGCCATATATTCAATGGGTTAACAGCGTTTTGCAAAATAAACAGTTATTCAAACATGTAAATACATATATTATAGGGATGGTATTCTTAAAGTGTGGAAAGATCAGTAAATTGTGTGTGAGAGCTTGACTGACAGAGGACATCCGATAGCCCTTTGTCTGTTGTCTGAGAACAATTTGTCTGTTATGTTTAGGGAAATGTACACCCGGATGCATATACGGTTATATGCCTATCCGTTGTGCATTACTAATGCAATATGCGAACGGGTGCTTCATTGCACATTGCAGACTTGCATGACGTAAAACAAAACCAATTTACCCGTGAGCACAAACTTTTGTAATTGTAATCTGAACATTGTTTAATTATACCAAATCCTGTTACGCTTGTATTCATTTCAGAAGTGTCATTTGCAATATAATGTAAAAATAAATACCCCATTTTCGGGACAAGTACAAAGCCCAATCTATTGTAGAAACAGATGAAAAATCGATATACCTAACACATATATACATTACTACCCAATTTGGTGTCTTGGTACAGGTACTTCAACAAAAAGTGGCGGGTTAATTTAGTTTGATGTGTCAATGTAATGATGCATGTAAACCACATGGACACCCATACATTAGTGTGCTAATAAACCATCCTCAGTCTAAATTTCTGGTCAGATGTGTAAATAGTATCAAAAGAAACACATGAACTTCTGATAGACATGTTTCCTCTTTACCGAAATTATTTATAGCTTGTAAAAAGATTTAAAGATACAAAAGAGGGCAATGAAAGCTGTAAATCGAGGGATGGACAATACAGTGGCCAACAGAAAAAAGGGAAAAAAACAAAACAAACAACGATCTACAAAACACTACACAGAAAACTAAGATCGAACAACACGAACCCCACTAAAAACAACGTGTGTACTCAGGTGCTCAGGATTAGTAAGTCAGGCTCCACTTGTGGCATCCGTCGTGTTGCTCCAGTTACAAACCGGTGATAAACAATGAATGGAAGAAAGGAACGAGACGAAAACTGAAGATTGAGCAACACAAACTATGCATAATTCCGTTGGTCATCTGTGACACAGATATTCAAAAAGCTTTCTATCCTCACGAATAGAGCTGAAATAGTGCTAACTTTACAGCAATTAATCAATCAATCAATCAATAATTAAAGAAACACATCAATTCATGCAAAACGTTGTGTGTACTCCCACCAAAACAATATTGTTGTCATAGTAAGCTTTCATTCAAAATATTCTATTTTTGTAGGAACTTACAAAATGGCGACTTCTACAGTTGCATGTAATGTTTGTAGTGTGCGTCACATCACTAAGTCATCAGCAGTCTGGTGCTCTAAATGTGATGAAGGTTTTTGTACTGATTGTAAAGATTACCATAGCATTGCCAAAGCAACAGGAGATCACGTGACAATAACCATTGGTGAATACCAGAGATTACCCCCCTTTATCATCGGAATTAATCCGTTCTGTGATGAACATCGCGAAAAGTACCAAACGTATTGTAAGGGACATCAAAACCTATGCTGCCGAAAATGCGTAATTGCATCCCACAAAAATTGCAAAGATATAGTTATAATTAAAGAAGTCGTAGATAACGTAAAGAACTCCAGTTCTGTCCAAGAAATGGAACATTTGTTAGATGACTTGACCAAAAACATCAAAGCAATCATTGCATCAGGACAGGATAACCTTGATATGTTAAATGAAACCAAGGCAGGTATTGAAAAAGAAATCAAACAATCCCGACTTGCCATCAATGGCTACCTTGATAAGCTGGAAAAAGAGCTTATAGCGAAATTACAAGAGGCAGGTGATAGCGCAAAGGGTCAGATAATGGAATTGGTGGCTACCTTGGCAGAAAATGAAAAAGAAATCCTTGAATGCCAAGACAATTTACAAAATATGAAAACACACGCGACAGACCTTCAATCCTTTCTTGGCTTGAAACAAATTCAAGCTGAGATAACTAAGAATGAGCAGGTTGTACAATCATTGATAGATAATCAAAAGGTGTCTAAGACTACGCTGCATTGTAAAATTAATCAAACGCTACAGACTTTAACTACTGATGTACACTGTTTTGGTGAAGTGACTACCTCTATCACACCATGTGACATTACCTTAGTAAAGAGAAAGGATAAACAGGCACAGATGATGGTTGCTGGTGTACCTGCAAGGTCTATTAGTAATATATGTCTAAAACTTAAACATCAATTGACTACTGGTGGTAATGATATAACAAGCTGTTCCGTTCTAACTGGTGGTAAAATGGCATTTATTAACTATAGTCCGGGATTTCTACTAATACTAAATGTCAACGGATCAAAAGAGCGCACTCTTTCTCTACCCATAATGAATGCTCTTGATGTTGCATGTATCGACCAGAACACAGCGCTGTAACATCGCCTACTAGAAATTACATCCAACTTGTTGATCTTAACACCGGTAAAGCCATGAAATCTATAAATACTAATACAACATGTAGTGGTATTACTTCAACAAACGGGATGTTAGTGTTCTGTGCCATTGGTAAAGGTCTAAGAAAAGTGGATTTGAAAGATGAGAATATTGTTGAAATCGTCGCCTTCGCCGCTGATTTTTGGTCTCATGTTACCTCATTTAATGACAGACTGTACTACACGAATTCGAAGTGTGCCGAAGTTGTGTGCTGTGATATTAACGGCACCATATTGTGGAAATTTAGAGATAAATCTGTTTTGAAAACACCACGTTCTGTCACCGTAGATGATTATGGATCGTTTATATGGTTTGTGCTAATTCAGCCTATCGCATCGTAATATCTCCTGATGGAAAGGAGCACAGACAATTGTTGTCGAAAGCAGATAGACTTGAGAATCCAAGGGCACTGCACTATGACAGGAAAACTAGGCAGTTGCTTGTTGCCAACACAAATACATCTGCTTTTATATACAGTGTTGATTATCAGTAAGCATTAACAACTGCTTTATCATGCGGCATACACACACACAAGTTGGAAGGTAAGAGAAACATTGTTTTACACCTTAACGCCAACTTCCACATTATTTCAATTAACCATGGCAATCATTTTTGAGATGGCATTAACCAGATGGCATTAACCAGTGTACCTGTGAAAACCACTGATCTGCCTCACATACCATACACGTTTTATAAAATATATATACATGTATATGGTAAAGTCTCTTGTTGAATTTTACAACAACAATTTATTTCGGAATGAATAAAACAAACAATTTGCTTCACACAATGAGACATGACGTTATAATAAACTAATAATACAATATGGATTTAACTTCATTATTGTTTATTATAACATGTCCTTGTTTATCTTGTCATTTATGAAAGTATGTGGTCTTTTTGAGTGGAAGTAAATCTGTACAGGTTTTTCTATCGTTTATTGAATAATAAACTACCGTTACAGAACCCGTTATGAATTAACTAGTTTAAACCCGCCACAGTTTTGTGTCTGTCCCAAACCATGACATGGATTCCAATGTCATATGTCGTGGGTTTTTTGTATGTGCAAGGAGTTAAGATGAGAGGTGATTTTACGTTTTGTTGATATTTGGGGAATTGTTGATCATCACTGTTTAAACTTTTTTTCCTTCACAATATAAATTAATTAGGTGTGTGTATGTTATGGTTTTTACCTTATCCCATGCCATGTCATATTGTCGTCAAAATGATCTTGATATCATGTCAACCATTATTGAAAGGGAATACTTACAAGTATAATATACCAGGATTTGGTACATTGTACAATGACTGACAAAGTTTAAAAGAATATATACTGTTCATGGTAAAATAACTTTATACTACTGAATATTTATCATATGTAAAATAACTTTACTCTGATGAATATTTATAATATGTAAAATAGCTTTACACTAATGAATATTTATCATATGTTAAATAGCTTTACACTAATGCATATTTATCATATATTTTAATAAATAAATTAGATGCTAGTGTTTTGTATTGTTACCTTATTTCATGTCGTTTCATCTAGTCGTGACAATATAATGACAAAAAGAAAAGAAACAAAAAGACAAATCAATGTTTGACATAAAAAACTGCACATTGAGCAACACGAATCTCACTATATGCCATTGGGTGAACACTTATGCTCCTCAACGGTTAGTAGTTCCTGTTACACCCGTGTAAATATAGAGTATGCACATAAAGAGATAACTTTTAGAAGGTTCTAATACACAACGGTTTGTATCTGAAATCAATTTTATCCTCAGCTTTATCAACGATGCTACACTCAATTTCTATACGAGAAAACATGATCAAATATTTGGCTTGACTCAAATGCAGTATTGTGTCGGACTTTACCAGTACTCCATGTAAAAACTTTGTTACTGGTGTCTTCATTGGATAAACTAAAGCTCAACTAGAACTAAGGTTGAATCGCTAGAGTGTGCTATGTTTTCACTATCAATAATGAGCTATAAGTTATCAAAATGAGAATTATATTTAACAATTCAACCAATATCCAAAAAATAACCAGTCACCGCTCAACTCAAATCATTGAATTTAATAAAAATCCACGACAAATGACGTTGGAAATCGAGTTCCTGGATCAGGACAGGCACAAATATGTGACGGAGATCAACCGGTCAATGACATCCCAACCCTTGCCCTCTTGATACTTTGATCTGCAACGGCAACGTTTAATGATTTGATTTTTGGTGTTTTAACGACACTTTCAACAATATTTCAGCTATATCAAGGCGACAAGTTTTGGTGGTGGAGGAAACCGGAGTACCCGGAGAGAAACACTCACCATGGGCAAGCAACTGGTAAATTTCATCACTTGCGGCTGCTGATCGAGTGCATCCTTTCTTGTAATTTACAAAGCCGGGCGCGAACCCATGCGTATTGGTGATAGGCTTGTATGAGTTGTTAGATCCAACGATCTAACTCATTGAGCCACCCGGGCCTCCGGCAACTTTTATATATACAAGCAATTAAAAAAGCATTGCACAGATCACTTTCCACTCATAAAAATCATATATCAGAAAAAGGAATGACAACATAACATTAAGAGTACAATAACAGGATCAGTGCATGCTGTAGTAATTGACTACTAGCTAGGAAGGTAACATTTGTTGGTTAAAGACCGATTACTCTACGAATTAAAAAAACCCAATACTTATATATGGTAATACATTATTTCTTTTGTACATTTTGTACAGATGCGTATGAAGGGATTGGGAAGTGGAGACAAGCTTTGGAAGCGAACTGCAAACAGGGGATGCTTTAGGAAAGGACGGGAGGATGGAGGAAATCTTTTATATATGACAAGCAACAAATGGACTTTTGGCTTTAAGACCACTCTTTTACCTCTTGATTTAATGATAAGTTTTGGCGTATATGATGCAATTGATATTTGTTTTCTAAAATAAAAAAAAATAATGCGAAAGCATAGTTTTGCCCCTACCCCCACCTCTTTTGAAGGTGATGGGGATTTCACCTCTTACACCCCAACATCTACACCCATTTAGTTTATATCAATTTATATTGTTCCTCTTCTTCTTATCTTTAAATCCTACAGTTGTCGGTGTTGCGGCACAGACATGATTTATTGGAAATATTTATTCATTAAATTTACAGTTTCTAAATATATTTTTCTTAACGAACGGTTATTTCCCTCAGGCATAGTTAACGTTAGTTTACTCCCGTTGATATTCTTTGTCCCAAATAATTATATATATTTTGACTTTCTGATCTCTCCGACACTTGAGCGTACCTGTTATATATATTTTGGCATTCTGATCTCTCTGACACTTGAGTGTACCTGTTATATATATTTTGACTTTCTGATCTCTCTGACACTTGAGCGTACCTGTTATATATATTTTGACTTTCTGATCTCTCTGACACTTGAGCGTACCTGTTATATATATTTTGACTTTCTGATCTCTCTGACACTTGAGTGTACCTGTTATATATATTTTGACTTTCTGATCTCTCTGACACTTGAGTGTACCTGTTATATATATTTTGACTTTCTGATCTCTCTGACACTTGAGTGTACCTGTTATATATATTTTGACTTTCTGATCTCTCTGACACTTGAGTATACCTGTTATATATATTTTGACTTTCTGATCTCTCTGACACTTGAGTGTACCTGTTATATATATTTTGACTTTCTGATCTCTCTGACACTTGAGTGTAACTGTTGAATGTTATTATATATATTTTGACTTTCTGATCTCTCTGACACTTGAGCGTACCTGTTATATATTTTTTGACTTTCTGATCTCTCTGACACTTGAGTGTGCCTGTTATATATATTTTGGCTTTCTGATCTCTCTGACACTTGAGTGTACCTGTTGAATGTTATTGTAGAAACGCATTGTGGGTACTAACATTGATATCTACGCTTTAATCTAAATTGTAGGATTACCTCTGCTTTGATCTTTCGCGGAGTTTCAGATGTTACATGCGTAATATCCATCGGTCCTCGCATGAGGGCATTTGCAATTATTACCCGTGATATCAATAACTAAAGTATCATATTGTTTTTGTTGTGAAAAATTTAAAACCAATGTATTCAAAGATGTATGTGTAAGTAGGCCACTGTGACCTTTGATATATGAGCAACACGACGGGTGTCTTATCAGAAGCAGGAACTATGTAACATTCTCGAACACTTGAGTTCACATGAATCAGAATCAGAATTACGTCTCAGAGTGGAGAGATATGTCTACCCACGGATAGTTGTTTCAATAAGTTAGTATTATATTAAAGATACAATTAAGCGTGTTTATCTAGTACAAAACAAACATCATAATCATTTCATTGAATGTAGCGTGTTCTCTTCATGATATAGCTGGAATGAAATAGCTGATTTTGACGTTGAATAACAAAAATGCACCTTTAAAGATAGATTTTACGACCAAACGTCTTATCATCAGTCGTACAATATACGATTTCTTAGTTGAGCGGAAAAAAAAGAAATTCTGCAGCGCGTTGTATTATTAAAATGATAAATTGATGCATAAATCTTAAATATATATGATACTTGACGCAAATGAACATTCTATTAGCTTTTTTCCCTTTATTTATATGTGGCGGCATGACCTTTTATTAAAGGTACATGTACTGATAGTTGATTTATCGACATGGTAATTATATTTATTGATTTAGTAATGTAATCGGTTTAACCTGGCAATATGTTTGTAAATCCTAAGCCAGGAGCTGAATTTCCAACTTAATATGTCATGATCTTTTCTGATGATCAATGATTTGAAGATGCCAACAGAGATGGTCGGCAATTACACCAATATCAATAGAACGAACACTAACCTTTTATCTAATGGACATAGAAAAGCCCAGGAGATATGACGTTTGAAATCTAGGTCCTGTTTTAAGATGTGCACACAAATTTGGCGGGGGTTGTTTAAATAATGTTTCTCATATCAATTATATGTTACACGAAAGGAGATAATAGCTCCTCTTTATTATTTTCAGTAAAGAGACTCGTCATACCCGAATGTAAGCTAATTGTTTGTGGGAATGCTATTGTTGTTTTGTTTAAATTTTTCTCATGATGAAATCATGAACCAAATACCAATTTTTCTATTAATTGGATATATCTAAAATTTGCATAACTATTTGTTGACCTCTTCAACAGTGGTATCAACAAGAATTACTTATGAGGATGTACATGTATTATATGGCTTTCTAACAATACAGTACTAAGGAAATACAATCTAATCCAAATTACATCTCTCGCTCCCCTTTACTGACTTGTGTTGTCGTAGAAGATATGAAGAAACCCCATTACGGATCACGTGTGAGTGACCCCTGGTACCGTTCAAGTAAGTGTCGCTTATAACGCGTCCAAAAGATAACACAATTTCTCAGTAATTACTTATCTCATTGTTTATAAATGCATTATGTCATGAGTAAAACTTGTATTTCAAGAAAAGATCCTAAATGGGTAATCAGAATCCGTAAATCAAAGCAGTACAGACAATACAATGTTCAACAGAAAAGGACAAGCAATGATCTTCAAAACATTAGACAGAAAACTAAAGATGGAGCAACACAAACCCCACACAATATCGGGGGTGTGCCCATGTGCATCGGAAGGGTAAATATGTCCTGCTCCAATGGTGGCATCCATCGTGTTATTGTTACAGGACAAGAACATTACAACAGTGTAACCAGTAATATTGTCGTTATCACTATTCATTAAACTATAAATACCTTACGTTTCATAAATGTTGCTTATGACATTTGGATGATTCTTTGTGTTCCGGTTGCCAGGGAAACATTGAAACAATTGAGGAGACAACAAGTATATTCGTACACAAAAAAAGAATTAAACACTCTTTATGACAAAAAAGTAATCATATGCAATTAATTTTTTTTCAAACTAAATGAAAAACATAATAATTGTATAGTACCAAATCATATGATATAGTGCTATAATGCCGGAATATTGTAATTATAGCTTCATTATGCTTAGATATGGTCATTTGTCACAGCAATCTGCCAAAATATGGCAGCATATTAATTGTAGGGGTATGATATGTAAATATTATCATGTATAGCGACGTAATACTGTATTAAGGTAACTGTAACCGTTAAAAAAAACTAATTATGAAAAGAAAGTTCAAACAGTGATGGTCATAAATTCCAGAAAAATCTATAAATCGAACAATCAACTCTAATTTTAACTCACTAAGCACAAAATAAAGACCACGAAATGTAACGTTGCAGATCCAGGTCCTGGCTTGGGACAGAAATAAAATATGGCGGGGTTAAGCCGGTTACTGTGCTGCCAGCCCTTCCTTCTTGATAACTGGTTCTCCAACGTTTAATACATATATAAGCAAACGATGAAAGCATACACAGATTCACTTTCACTCAAAAAGAAAAATAATATCACAAAATTGAATGACAAAATAAACATGGACAGTACAATAGCAGGGTCAATGATAATCATCCGTAAGATATTATGAAATATTGTTTTGGTTACATTACTCAAAAATGGGAGGGTGGGTCATGACATATCATTTTCAGCGCTTCATTAACCCAAAATAAACAATTTCTACACCCGAGAATGCTTTAAAAATGAATACTTGCATATAAACCTTTCATCTCAACGTAACCAAATAGTATGAAAAACGAAGATGATATGTCAGGACACCCCTTTTATCGTAATTTGAACAAAATAATTTCTTTAAAGGCTTATTATTAGAAATGTTTTCACTTATTCATCCAAATAATCAAAAAATGTTTGAGGATGTCAAAGGTGTTATAACAAGCCATAAATCAAAGAAGGATAGACAATACAATACCCAACTAAACAGGACAAGGGGACAAACAAAGCAAATCAAAGCTACATCGAAAGTAAAGCTTGATCAACACGAACACGAACACCGTTAAAAACCTGATCTACCGGAAACACAATATACCGCACTTAAGGCGAGCACACTAATCATTACATACGGCTATGCAATTGGTATTTGTTGCTTCTCGCTAAGTACGCAGCATTAGGGCGAAAGAGCAAAGATTGGTTGGCTCGGAATCCGGATGATATATTCGAGTGGGGCGACATGTCTATCAGCGGACTGTTGCTTCAGTGGGCTAGCACTATGCAAATTCAACTAGGCTTGTTGGTCTAAAACAAAGCAGGCATTATTGTTATCTTATTGAAAATTAACTTGTTCTCGCCATGCTATAGCTGAAAAATTGACGTGATAGACAACAATCACTCACTCACTCACTTATCTTAAAGACCTAATTCTAACACCATTCGGTTTAATTGTCAGACGAGTTGTTTTCTATTGTCTATTTTACTTGGACAATATTGTCAAGTACATGCAAAGAAAAATAACACTTTCTTTTATATTTTAAAACCTGTATTATGATTCTACGATGCTATGTAAAGTGATAGCACATAATGTCTTAAGGGGTGATGGGAGGGCCGATAGTTCATCAAAGTTTTTAGAATGATGACGAAAACAAATATAGATATTATTTACAAACATATGCACCTCTTATGTCAATACAATAAATATGTAAAATAAAATATTTTTAAGTTGTTACTGAAAATTAAATAAACTAAACCACGCAAGAATTAGCATTTATAACTTCATTCACAGATTAATGTGGTATGCTAAATAACTTCATAACTAAGTCACCAATAAAAGCAAAATAACATAAATATACACTGACTTTTACAACGCAAAGAATTCCTCGACTGGATCAATGAATGGTTGTAAACCGGTTCGTATTATGGAACATTACTTATCAACAAGGCCAACATTATAAATGAACAGTTTCAATCTGTATTCTCACCATCAACGAATATTGACAGGGAAGAATTTTGCAACCAGAATTATATAGCTGACTCACAAGAAGACTACCCAGACAGTGGAGATATCAACGTCACAAACACTGGTGTGGAAAAATTATTAAAAAATATAAATCCACATAAAGCAGCTGGTCCCGACAAGATACGACCAATGGTACTAAACAAACTCGCCTGTGAAATCTCACACATCCTGACCATTATTTACAGCATCTCAATGACAGCTGGCGAAATTCCTGACGATTGGAGAACTGCTGTCACCACACCTGCCTTCAGAAAAGGACTAAAGTATGTTCCAGCAATTTATAGACCAATATCACTCGCATGCATCTGTTGCAAAGTAATAGAACACATAGTAACTAGTCACATAATGAGACATGCTATACCCTCTGCAACACGGTTTCAGAAGCAAGCAATCCTGTGAAACCCAACTACTATAATGTATAGACGATCTTACAATGAACTTAGAGAATGGAAAGCAGACATACCTAATAATCCTCGACTTCTGGAAAGCCTTTGATAAAGTCAGTCACAGCCTACTACTCCATAAGCTATATCACTATGGAATCAGAGGTTCAACAAACCAATGGATTCAAACCTTCTTATATAGCAGAACAGTAGTAACAGTAGATGGAGGAACATCCGACAAAGTACATGTATAATCGGGAGTACCACAGGTTCTGTACTGCGTCCAAGCTTATTCTTGTTCTACATAGCGATCTGCCTCAAGGATTATACTCGACTGTACTCCTCTTTGCTGATAACACCGTTGTTTATCTGACAGTCTCCTCGGATTCGGATTGCTCAAAATGACAATCAGAACTGGACAAACTGGCTAAATGGGAGAACAATTGGAAAATGGCATTCCACCCTGAGAAATGCACTGTACTAACGGTTAGCAAAAAGAGAAATCCAGTAAAATGGAACTACACACTCCATGGTCACATCCTGGCTCATGAAACCTCTAGCAAGTACTAAGGATCTGAACTGGAGTGAACACATCAGCAACACTACAAACATAGCCAGTCGTAGCCTGGGATTCCTACACCGAAACCTACACATCAAGTCACGGAAAATTAAAGAACAGGCTTACAAATCCCTAGTAAGACCATAAATGGAATATGCCACCACAGTTTGAGATCCATTCCACAAAGATCAAATAGACAAAATAGAAAAAGTGCAAAGACGAGCAGCACGATACGTCACTGGTCGCCATATGAACAGATCAAGCGTCAACACAATGTTAAAAGATCTAAAATGGAAAAGTCTACAAACAAGAAGAAAAGAAGCCAGACTGATAATGATGTGCAAAATTATAAACAATATGATAGCGATAAACAGCGAAAACCACTTCACCAAACCAACGAGAAAATCAAGACATGTTCAAAACCACTCATATGCAATTCCATCTGCCACCAAAGACTTCAGGAAATGGTCATTCTCCGTTAAGACCGTCAAAGACTGGAACAACTTACCACCAGATATTGCAGCTTCCAAGTCACTTGCGTCGTTCAAAGCTCAAGTCGCAAAATTCTTTGAATATACACTGTACATGTTTTTATCCAGTTTTTAACCTTGCGCACAGACTATTCAGTATGTTGAATGTGGGCAGTATACGACAGAAGAAGAAGAAGAAGAAGAAGAAGAAGAAGAAGAGCCTAATCCCGTCTTCGATAATCACAGCGCCACCACCATACCCAATTTGACCCTAAATACTTCCCCCTTTTTTCCTCTCTGTGTTTTCTCCGTTCACGCTTATCCTCGTATCACATGACTTATTTTGACAACTTTTATCCTATGACCATTCAACTTCCTGGTTGGCATATTTCTATCAAAATGTGAAAAAAGAATAAAAATGTACGACTCTCTAATAATCTAGATTGTTAAAAAGGTACGTTGAATATTATATTATGTTAAACATACAATTGACCTAAGCATAAAGAAAACAAATATTCTTTGTTTTATTAAAATCCAAATAAGTTGTTGAGTGACGTAATTGACCTTGCATAGTAATCCGATTGTACATGCCTGGATTAACCCTTAGGCAAAATAAGCACGTGCATAGGGCATCGAGGGGCAATGGGGCACCACAAAAATCCGGACACAAGGCAATGTAATCTTTCAGCAAGATATTAGGCTCAAAACTGCATAAAAAATTCCCCAAAATGTAGGTAAACCTAATTGATGTACCAGAAAAGATAAACTTCCTCTCTTACTGAAGCTAGTATAAGGTAATCAGAGTGTTGTGAAAAACTAATTGATTCTTATCCAGATGACTTGAACAGATCAATTTCGACTGAGCTTCAGCAGTTTCACTCATTTATTCGACATAAGCTTAGTGCAACAAAACTGCAAAAGCAAGATTCATTCATTCTGAATAAAGTCATTATAGAAGACAACATTGAGTGTGCTTTTTCTAACGTAGAGATTAGCTTGCCCATATTTTTAGCATTAATGTTTACAAACGGCAAGCTCATTCTATCAAATGAAGCATATAAAAAAATCCAAACTGAACAACGATGAGACAAGAGAGGCTGGAATCCTGATTTCTGCTCATGATGGAAGCAGTTTGTTGCGCCAAATTAACTTTGAGGCTTTAAGGTAGCACTATGCAAAAATTGATATTTTTTCATCAAAATTTTGTTTAATCAATTTTTATTTTATTATAACATTCTTGATACATAGGTGAAAAAATAATTCAGATATGATGTACCATTAATGAGAATGACTTTTAATTAGTTTTGTAAACAAAAAATAAAATATAAAAATTAATCTTATAAATCACTTTCGTCATGTGAACAATATAGACATGTGTTGACCCTATATATATTCTGTGGATAATAAGAGTTTATATAGGGTTGACACATGTAAGTTGCTAACATAAAATTATACAAATAAAGACATGAATAAGTTAAATTAAGTAAAAAAAGATGAAAAAATATAGAAATTTTATTGAAAATAAATACAATGTTTGTAAACAGAAAGCTGAAAAAGGGTGGGAGGAGGGAAAGGGGTGGCAATTCCGTGCCATGAGTGCCCGTGTGGTTGGTAAGAGAGGGTCGTCAGTAAGTATTGATTTCCTGAAACGTCATCTTCATCTGAGAAACAGGCTACTGGACCAGGGCTATAAAAAGATTCGCCTTATTCGATCTCTTAAAAAGTTTATATTCCGATACCAAGATCTTGTCGAAACATATTCCGTCTCTGCAGAAAAGATTATAAACGATGGATTTTCACATAGTGAATATGTATAAAGAAAAGGTGTCAACAAAAATGTCAAAAATATTTGTTATCAATATGTGACGTAAAAGTGTTTTTGACATTTACTTCACTGAGTTTGGTGCTGCTTTGAAAACTGTTTTACCTGTTTTGTTCAAGTATTGTTATACATACTGTTATAGTGACAGCCGGAGACTTTGAGCCGCAATGAAAGGGGGGGGGGGGGGTGAGTTTGGCGCTTTAAAATCTGATTCAACCCACCATTTCTTTAGAAATGCCTGTACCAAGTCAGGGTCATTACGGTTTTCACAGTTTTCCGTTGTTGACTGATTTTGTCTGTTTAATACTTATGAGTTTTGACTTTCCCTTTGTAAGATTGTTCAGAGTTCGATAATTTTGTTATTACCCTTATTTGTTAACTTAGGAAAATCACGCAGTTTATACCAATGATAACCAGTTAAGCGATATTATGTACGCTTCTAGTATGCGAATTTGGTGTTTTCTGTTTATTTCTTAGGGTTAAAAAGGGGGCATATTTATAATTTTATGAATCCAATTTAATACATTTAAACTTGATATTGTTAAAACCAGGGCATGTCAAGGTTGACAAAGTATATATAGACCATTTTTTAAATCAAGATTGTGCAGTTAAATCGTTCATGTGGAACAAGTCTTCTTTGTATATTACAAATAAATTGTTTTTATATAGTTGCAAGTCGCTTAGCAGCTGTCAAGTTGATGTCCCTTCAGTTCACACAAAGAAATTGTGATTCTCAGTTAAAATTTAAACACTATTTTAGCAGTGAGATATTCAATATAAAACATCGTGACAATATATCGTTTGGCTCAATGACAGTCTAAAAGATAAATAAACACACAAAGACAAGCACAGCACATAAACAAATAACACATTTAAAGCAATAAAAGCAAGATATTAGGCTCAAAACCACATAAAAAATCCCCAAAAATGTAGTAAACCTAATTGATGTACAAGAAAAGACAACTTCCTCTTTTTCTGATGTTAGTATAAGGTACCCAGAGTGTTGTCAAAAACTAATTGATTCTTATCCAGATGACTTGAACAGATCAATTTCGACTGAGCTTCAGTAGTTTCACTCATATATTCGACATAGGCTTAGTGCAACAAAAGCTGCAAATACTAGATTCAGTCATTCTGAATAAAGTAATTATAGAAGACAACATTGAGTGTGCTTTTTCTAACGTAGAGATTAGCTTGCGCATATATTTAACATTAATGATTCCAAACTGCACGCTCATTCTCTCAATTAAAGCGCATAAAAAAATCCAAACAGAACAACGATGAGACAAGAGAGGCTGGAATCCTGATCTCTGCTCATGATTGAAGCAGTTTATTGCGCCAAATTAGCTTTGAGGATTTAATCAAAGACTTTGCTACTAAGAAATGTAGGAGAAAACTATTTAAAGTGGATTATTTTTATTTTATGAATATTAACAATACTGGCTCCTGTTGAAAGATACAATATTTAGTTTGTATTATTCCCTATATAACATTTAAAAATTGAATAGTAAGTTAAAGACTTGCATTGTATCTGTTGTCCTAGTTATAAGTAAATAATATGTTAATACTGTTTTCTGCTCTGAAGCATAGAGTACAGTTACGTGTTAAATAAATATGAAAATCAAGTATTTAAATTATTTCTATATAAGAGGTTTGTTCTAACTGAAAATTTAATTCTGGATTTAATGTTAGGCATTTGACAATTATGTTGAGTCTTGGCATCAAGGCTGTTATTATTTTCATTATGCCAGTGGAAGGTATGGGGGCGTTAATGTTGGTCTGTGCTTAGTGCATAAAATGTCTTTAATTCTGGCCCTGTATATTATTAGTATAAGATATATACGAACTCTGACAATTAATTTCAAATATGTTGGTCCATTATTAAAAATGCTACCCATTAGGTCTCTATGTTAATTATATTTTCTGAAGTGTAAAAATCACGCAGATGTTCACTCCCGATTTTCAACGCGGGTTTCGTGTTGCTAAATCATTTGTTTGATGTGTAGTGTTTTGTGGACAATTGTTTGCTTGCTTGGTTTTGTGTTTTAGTTTTGCGGGGGGGGGGTCTTCTTTATCCAGACCATTTGTAATGTCTGTCCTTCGATTCTTCGGTAATGGTTTCTAATTATCACTTTGGTATCTCAAGCTCTTCTTCTTACATTTAATTGTAATTTGTAGCTTCTACATAGCGTAAGAAAACAAGTTTGATATACCAAAGGGGTAAATGTTAGCGTGCTCGAATTGAGTGCGACAGATCGTGGGATCGAGTCCCAAATCGGTTCAAACCAAAGATTACAAAATTGGTATTTGTTGTTTCTCTGCTAACCACACAGCAGCAAGAAAGAAAAAGCAAAGATGGGCTTGCTCTGAATCTGAATAAAGTGTCTGCGTTGAGCTCGCAGACTGTTAGTTCAGTGGGCTAGCACTATAAACATCCAACTCAGCATGCAGGTCTAGTCGAAATCGGTCATCATAATCATCGCATCAACATATAATTTGTTTTCGCCATGATAGTGGAAAATGCTAACTTAACGTTAAACAATAATCATTCACTCACTCACTCAATTAGCATGAATCGTCCTATATACATAGTAGAAAGCTAGTAATCGTTACCCCCACCCCTCCCAAAATAAATAATATAAAAAGTAATCTTATAAATCACTTTCGTCATGTGAACAATATAGACATGTGTTGACCCTATATATATTCTGTGGATAATAAGAGTTTATATAGGGTTGACACATGTAAGTAGTTAACATAAAACTGTACAAATAAGGACATGAATAAGTTAAATTAAGTAAAAAAAGATGAAAAAATATAGAAATTTTATTGAAAATAAATACAATGTTTGTAAACAGAAAGCTGAAAAAGGGTGGGAGGAGGGGAAGGGGTGGCAAATACGTGCCATGAGTGCCTGTGTGGTTGGTAAGAGAGGGTTGTCAGTAAGTATTGATTTCCTGAAACGTCATCTTCATCTGAGAAACAGGCTACTGGACCAGGGCTATAAAGAGATTCGCCTTATTCGATCTCTTAAAAAGTTTATATTCCGATACCAAGATCTTGTCGAAATATATTCCGTCTCTGCAGAAAAGATTATAAGCGATGGATTTTCACATAGTGAAAATGTATAAAGATAAGGTGTTAACAAAAATGTCAAAAATATTTTTTATCAATATGTGACGTAAAAGTGTTTTTGACATTTACTTCACTGAGTTTGGTGCTGCTTTGAAAATTGTGTTACCTGTTTTGTTCAAGTATTGTTATAAATACTGTTATAGTGTCAGTCGGAGACTTTGAGCCGTAATGAAAGGGGGGGGGGGGGGTGAGGTTGGCGCTTTAAAATCTGATTCAACCCACCATTTCTTTAGAAATGCCTGTACCAAGTCAGGGTCATTACGGTTTTCAGTTTTCCGGTTGTTGACTGATTTTGTCTGTTTATATACTTATGAGTTTTGACTTTCCCTTTGTAAGATTGTTCGGAGTTCGGTAATTTTGTTATTACCCTTATTTGTTAACTTAGGAAAATCAGGCAGTTTATACCAATGATAACCAGTTAAGTGATATTATGTACCTTCTAGTATGCGAATTTGGTGTTTTCTGTTTATTTCTTATGGTTAAAAAGGGGCCATATTTATACTTTTATGAATACAATTTAATACATTTAAACTTGATATTGTAAAAACCAGGGCATGCCAAGGTTGACAAAGTATATATAGACCATTTTTTTAATCAAGATTGTGCAGTTAAATCGTTCATGTGGAACAAGTCTTCTTTGTATATTACAAATAAATTGTTTTTATATAGTTGTAAGTCGCTTAGGAGCTGTCAAGTTGATGTCCCTTCAGTTCACACAAAAGAAATTGTGATTCTCAGGTAAAATTTAAACACTATTTTAGCAGTGAGATATTCAATATAAAACATCGTGACAATATATCGTTTGGCTCAATGACAGTCTAAAAGATAAATAAACACACAAAGACAAGCACAGCACATAAATAAATAACACATTTAAAGCAATAAATGCAAGATATTAAGCTCAAAACCACATAAAAAATGCCCAAAAATGTAGTAAACCTAATTGATGTACAAGAAAAGACAACTTCCTCTTTTTCTGATGTTAGTATAAGGTACCCAGAGTGTTGTCAAAAACTAATTGATGCTTATCCAGATGACTTGAACAGATCAATTTCGACTGAGCTTCAGTAGTTTCACTCATATATTCGACATAAGCTTAGTGCAACAAAAGCTGCAACTGCTAGATTCAGTCATTCTGAATAAAGTAATTATAGAAGACAAGATTGAGTGTGCTTTTTTTAACGTAGAGATTAGCTTGCGCATATATTTAACATTAATGATTCCAAACTGCACGCTCATTCTCTCAATTAAAGCGCATAAAAAAATCCAAACAGAACAACGATGAGACAAGAGAGGCTGGAATCCTGATCTCTGCTCATGATTGAAGCAGTTTGTTGTGCCAAATTAACTTTGAGGATTTAATCAAAGACTTTGCTACTAAGAAATGTAGGAGAAAACTATTTAAAGTGGATAATTTTATTCTATGACCATTTATTCAGACCATTTGTAATGTCTGTCCTTCGATTCTTCGGTAATGGTTTCTAATTATCACTTTGGTATCTCAAGCTCGTCTTCTTACATTTAATTGTAATTTGTAACTTCTACATAGCGTAAGAAAACAAGTTTGATATACCAAAGGGGTAAATGTTAGCGTGCTCGAATTGAGTGCGACAGATCGTGGGATCGAGTCCCGGTCGGTTCAAACCAAAGATTACAAAATTGGTATTTGTTGTTTCTCTGCTAACCACACAGCAGCAAGAAAGAAAAAGCAAAGATGGGTTTGCTCTGAATCCGAATAAAGTGTCTGCGTTGAGCTCGCAAACTGTTATTTCAGTGAGCCAGCACTATAAAAATCCAACTCAGTATGCTGGTCTAGTCCAAATCGGTCATCATCATAATCATCGCATCAACATATAACTTGTTTTCGCCATGATAGTGGAAAATGCTAACTTAACGTTAAACAATAATCATTCACTCACTCACTAAATTAGCATGAATGGTCCCATATACATGGTAGAAAGCTAGTAATCGTTACCCCCCCTCCCCCCAAAAAAAATATAAAAAGTAATCTTATAAATCACTATAGTCATGTGAACAATATAGACATGTGTTGACCCTATATATATTCTGTGGATAATAAGAGTTTACATAGGGTTGACACATGTAAGTTGTTAGCATAAAATTGTACGAATAAGGACATGAATAAGTTAAATTAAGTAAAAAAAGATGAAAAAATTAAGAAATTTTATTGAAAATAAAGTCAATGTTTGTAAAGAGAAAGCTGAACAAGGGTGGGTGGAGGGGGAGGGGGTAATTCCGTGCTATGATTGCCTGTGTGGTTGGTAAGAGAGGGTCGTCAGAAAGCATTGTTAACTTAGAAAAATCAGTCAGTTTATACCAATGATAACCAGTTAAATGATATTAACGTACGCTCCTAGTATACAAATTTTGTGTTTTCTGTTTATTTCTTAGAGTTGAAAAGGGGGTATATTTCACTGCATGAAATTTCTCCTTTTGAGGCAGCCAAAAGGTGTTGGAAATGTTATATTTTCATTACCTTTTGTTGTATTTTACTTACATTTTGAAAAAAATCAAAAGGTCTAAAAGATCATCTTTTTGTTCACCTTTTGTTTCTTAAAAGGTAGTCGAAATGGCCCACTTTTGTTAACATCAGAAGGTGTATGAAATGCTAACTTTCATATGGTTAAAATATAATCAAAAGATGGACTTCCCAATTAACTTTTAGTAACAAAATATCAATCAAAGTTCACCTTTTTTTCACCACAATATAAACCAAATGTCATCTGATCACAGGGGCTTGTTACGACTTTTTTCCCCGAGTACTCTAAAAACCACAAGGGAGGAATCTAAAATGTCAAATTTTCATACAACACTTTTTCAAAATAGTTTTGTATTGGTGTCTTGACCTCATTCGCCATAATATTGGTACTAAATTGAAGCTTAATAAATATATTTTTGATATTTCGATTCCTTTTTGTCATCATCTTTACCTATCTGCAACTTTAAAGCAATACTTCACAGAATTTGCACTGGCCTAATCCTCCCTCAATCATGTTTTCATGTCAATACGGGCTGAATTAATATCTTAGAAATTGACACCATAAAAATTAGATGCAGAGCTAAAAAAATCATTGATATTTGAAAACTGTTTGGCATACATTTCACAACACAAGGGATTTACTGGCAAATATAAATTGTCTTTGTTTTCAAATTTTTGCCAAAAACATCACATAACTAAAACTGAAAGTAAACACAAGTCACATCAAATCTAATTCATAAAAATGCTTACTACAATAACGGGTACTATTAGATATCTGCAACTACTCTACATATATATAGTAATTTTATTTAACACAATCCTTTCTGAAACAAATTGCCAAAAAAAGCAGCTATATTAACATACTTTAAATATGCAACACCTCAAATGGTTTTTTTAATATCAACAGTTTGATGGACCACAGCTATATAATACATGAGTTTGCACTTTTTTTGCTATGTCTCACAACTCGAATGTACTTGGTTAATGAGCTACGAACCACTTCCAACTCTAAACTTAGAATATAACAAAGTCAACATCAGGTCTGGACCTGCGTCACCAACATATTGACTCAAATCTACTCAAACTAAGAGGTGCATTTCTTAATTGTGTCTTTTCCTGCCTCTTAGTCTATTTTCAGGCCATCTCTCACAATGTATATTAAACTGATGGTTTTGTCCACATTCTTTAATACAAGTCTTGGTGGTGACTTCTTTTTAGATTCCAGGTTGGCAAATTTTACCTAAAAAGAGAGGTTACCATTATTAAATTGTACAAGCAAGAAAGATAAAAGTGTGTTAAAGCTAATACATGTATGCTGAATACTATATAATGACAGACTGGTGTAATGGGTAGAGAGAAACAATAAATAGTGCTATATCACACAATGGCAACATATCAACAAGGGAAATTCGAGCAAGTGAATATTTATTACCCCTTTTCTGAAGGGGTCATCCCTTCTATTTTCAATAGCAACCTTTATATTGTGCAAGGATGTGTAGAACTCAAGTTGAGAAAATAAAAAGGTGTTCATGGGACATGGAACTTCTTAACATGGTGCTGGGGTCGACGTAACCGCTGGCCCGTGGCCAGTATATTTACGGTCGGGCCAGTCAAACTGAACAAAGATCGGCCCGCTGGGCCAGTTGATATTCTCGGGCCACTTGGGCCAGCAACTTTCGGTTCTTCTGTGTCATTCAATATCGACTGATAACAGACTAATAAAATTTCCTGACAAAACATTAAAATTCAACTTCAATCACTCGAAATCTATAAATAGCCTAATCACACAATCAGAATGTGTTTACCTTGATCTGTTACCGCACGATAAACGAATATTGACAGAAATATATGCTGGGAACCAGTATTTCATAATTCAAAAGTTTTCAAAATCACGATTATTTATTTATAAAACTGAAAGATTAAAACGGTATTTTCTATATTAAGCAATTTTAAATATTTAATATAAATAAGAAATAAACCCAAATAAACCAAACAACAATAATAAATCATCACGTGAACATCTTACCTGTAAAAAAAAATGGCGGATAAACAATAACGCTAATCGTGACTTCATTTAATATGAAAAATATATTATTATGAACTAGTAACAGGTATGGACTCAGTCAGTAGATCATGCCGATATCAGCAACAATCGCTGCATCAGCTGGGCAAAATGGAAAATTTTCCTAAGTCGGGACTGTGTTTGTTTATTTATTTTCTAACTTCCGGTTTGATAATAATCTTCTAATAGTCGTTATATGAAGGATTTTTACCCAAAGAATATGGTCGTTAGTCGCGTTAGACAGTGGGTCGTTATATAAAGGTCGAATGCACGGGAAAACGCTGGGGGGGGAATAAATAAGATTGGCTAAAAAAGGAAGCCGTTATACAGAGGGGGTTGCAAATCCCCCCTTTTATATCGGTCCACGACGATATTTCTCGGGCCAGTGGAATTTTGAAGGGGCCAGTTGTTCAAAAATTTTACTGGCCCAGTTAATTTTTTATTTAAGTCGACCCCTGATGGTGTAATCAATAACATTTGTTAAAATTCTAATACTTACATCAAACTTGAAGTAATCAAGTCAATTTCATTTTTTTTTTATCGAAACTTGATTTTCTGTTCCACTTTTCTCATTATTTTCAGAACGTTCAGATTATCATCATCACTTTCCTGCAAAAATACCAACAAAAATTGTAAACAAAATGTAAAGGAGAAATCAAAATTCAACTAATCTAATGAAATAATGTTTCAAAACCAAATACTAAACAATTCAAGTATGCAGGGGTTTCAAAGTTTTTCATAAGAGGAGGTACTTCTTAAATTTTAGGAGGTACCTAAAAAATCAGGCCGGGGGTCTGGGGCCTGCCTGAGGGCCGTAAGAGGTTCAGAGGGCTTTGCCCCCCGGAAGCTCCTGAAATCTAGCATTTTGTGGACCAAAAAATGTACTTCAGAGACTGCAAAACATTAAGTGTTTTTGAAAGAAAAATCCCATTAACTTTCTCTTTAGAATTAAGATTTCACCAAGACCATGCATAATGGACCCCCCCCCCCTCCCCCCCCCCTCCCCCCCCCCCCCCCAATAATTTCTTTATTGAATATTTCAGTTTATAGACTGCAGCCAAGATTACTCATGGATAGTCCGCCATATCTTAAAAAAAAGGACCATAAAGAGCTACGGTTCCGCAGCTAGGCTTGACCAAGCCATTGTTATCTAAGCTTAAACTTCTCAAAATTCTTTTGTTGGCTTTGTCCTTTTCTTTTTCACAATACCTTGGCTTGTGTGTTTTTTTACTTTATTACCAGTAATTAAACGCATCAAAGACAAAGGCACGAATCAAGACATATAAATGTCATAATTAATGTAGCATACATTTAATTTGCAGTCATCATTAATAAAATTTATAATTTTAATAAATAGATCATTACAAATATAATTAAACAAAAACAATATATATTGTTACTTTCACGACTTAAGTGCAAAAAAAAATGTTTGATCAAAAACGATTCGCGGGCAGACATTTATTAACATTTGAATCACAAAAGTTAAATTATTTCGACATTACAATGCAATTCGTATTTGAGCCATGTCCGGTCCTTTTTCAAGATTCCTAGTAATTTTCTATCCCTTGTCTCCTCGTACCCTCTTTTAAAAATGCTTTTCAGCACACTTTCATTTTTGTAAACAACCGCGGTAGGGCCCCGTCAAAATATGTAAATAAATTAGCCATGTAGGTTTTAATTTTTTTATACCCGAAGTTAAACAATATGGATGGAGTTAAGCAACAAGACAGTACGCCCCATAATGATTCGACCCTGGGTTTTAAATGGATAAAAAAAAATCGCACAAAATATTGTGTAGTCATTTTGCAATGATGTCAGCTTTGTTCCCGTCCGAGTTTTACACAAGGATGAAAAGATATTGGGGCGAAAACATATCTTTTTATCGCATGCGCAAACTGTTATTTACGATTCTAAGGTAAAGTTATTTTTAAAACAGGGAATATCCCGTCAACTTGGTCGTGGCTGAACGCAGTTTTTCGATTTGAATGCGAGAATTCAGTAATTGACGTGATCATTAATTTTTTATGAAAAATATTCCACAAGCCATTTGTACTTGTGGTTTTGACCACCGATAATTTTGGGGGTTCAGTAATTTCTGCCGGTACTATACACGATCTCAGACGAGTAAAAGTAACGGGTACCTGCCCACTTTGAAACCCCTGAGTATTACATGTGTATGTCCATAATAAATCCAATTATACATTCTATAAGATGGAATGCTGGTACCAAATCAGGATATGATATAATTTAATTGTGGCTACTAATTTCCTAGTTACCTTTTCAAGATTTGTAGTGAATCTGTCCATCTTTCTGTTATTGCTTCTATTTTTAGCTCCGTTTTCATGAGACAAAACTCTTTTTCCATCTGTAATAAAATGAAATAATAGGCATAATAAAAAGACTTCAAAACCATGAAGAAGCTATTTGAAAGACATGAATCAATTCAGATATCAAATACATTTTCTATTGTTTTTATCAATGCGAATATTGCGACAGGTCGTTCATCACATTAATAAAAACACACATTTTTATCTTTGGAAGCAATGTTCTATTTGAAAATAAAATGAAATCACATTAATTAAAACTCGCATTCTGGGTGCTTGTCAGAGATTCGCAATAATAAATGCACGCATAAATTTCTGAATTTACAGTATACAGATTTACTCCTGATATCTGATTATTACAGTTCATTCCTGTTATGTCAAACCCATAGGAACAAGACAGTTCATTTTGACTTGAGCAAAATAAACAGTCTTGTCCCTATGGGTTCGACATAACAAGAATGGACTGTAATTTAATAAAAAAAAATTATGACAGCCGTACATTTGTAACTTTTTTCCAAACTAAATTATTCTATTTTGCTATACTAAAGAGAGGCTAGGACACTCTGAACAGTTTTGCTACATAACAAGTTCCTTAGCAAAAACTGCTGGTTTTTTTTGTATACCGGTACATGTAAATAAGTGCACATTTGAATAAAAATCTACAAAAACAAAATAAAAAAAATTTACATAGCAAAATTATAGGTATACCAAATGACCTATTATATGCCCTTTTATGACCAACCTGTTTTACACTAATAATAAATTTGATGAAAATATAACCCAATAATACCTTTTAAGCAATATACAAATGTATATATTCCAGACCGGATATGTATTTGAACTGTACACGAATGGTCTGGGTAGGTTTTACTCTTGTAGTTTTAGTCACTTCAGGTGACTCGGGGTTGTTGATGGAGATGGTTCACGATAAATGTTCCACCCTCATCACTGAATTTAGTACTACTTTGACAACTATTTTACCTATTTTGTTCCAGTATTGTTATAAATACTGTAATAGTGACAGCTGGAACCTTTGAACCATAATGAAAGCGGGAGGTTTGGCACCTTAAAATCCGATTCAACCCACCATTTCTTTAGAAATGCCTGTACCAAGTCAGGGTCATTACGGTTTTCACAGTTTTCCGGTTGTTAACTGATTTTGTCTGTTTATATACTTATGAGTTTTGACTTTCCCTTTGGAAGATTGTTTGGAGTTCGGTAATTTTGTTATTACCCTTATTTGCAGTAAACTTGGCACGATTTTAATGCCTTAAATTCATTCTAAAGCTGACAACCCCTCATTTGGGGGATATTTGTATCCCTAGTTTGAGGGGTAGTCCCCCAAACGAGGGATTATCCCTGGTTTGGTGACTTGTTTCCAACCTGTTTAGGGTCGATTACGACTTCATAATTTCCATTGACAAACAACGCACTCCACGAAAACTAATGTCCCACGATAACCCATGATCGGACCGTAAATGGTTGCTGCCTAAGTAACATACAAATATAACCCCACCTTTTCTGTTTTAAGCACATGTAGCAAACCCTTATCCATATTAGATATGTAATCAAGCTTTCTTTAAATCATTGAGTTTATGTATGTTCTTTCTGAAACAGTATTTGAGGATTGGGTTACATTCCAGTATCACGAGGAGGCAATGAAACTGCAGTTAAGTTTATAACAACATCTGTATCTGTATGGTACTGGAAAGGAATTGAATAATCTATCAATCAGAGAATATTTAACTTCAACATGCTTTTCGCGAGGGAGTTTTGGCATATATTTATCTGTCTTGTAGGTATTTTCGATGTTTTTTTCCGTACTTTTGAAAAGGGGGGTCGTTGTTTGCACTTGTACTCACAGGGACTTGTTACGATTTTTATTTTTTTCCCCGAGTACTCTTAAAAACCACAAGGGAGGAATCTAAAATGTCAAATTTTCATACAACACTTTTTGAAAATAGTTTTGTATTGGTGTCTTGACCTCATTCGCCATAATATTGGTACTAAATTGAAGCTTAATAAATATATTTTTGATATTTCGATTCCTTTTTGTCATCAGCTGTACCTATCTGCAACTTTAAAGCAATACTTCACAGAATTTGCACTGGCCTAATCCTCCCTCAATCATGTTTACATGTCAATACGGGCTGAATTCATAAGTGCGATTTGATTGGTCGGTTATTTTTAGGTAATTTGTTAACCCCAGTTTACTATCGTAAGAGTCGCACATGAGTTGAAAGTTTGAAATTCTCATTTTTTCCTCTCATATAGTTAATACATGTATAAATGATTGTTTATTTTAGATAGATTTTGATCTGATGAAAGTAATAAATACAATATATACACTTGGCCATAAGTTAGGGACCACCAAATTTGAAATGGAGAATATTTTTTACATCGCGCTTTTTTCTTGCTAAAATATATATGTCTTATACATAAACATATATTCTTTCATGGTACCTGAAATTTTTTATCGATCGATTAATTAGAGAACGACGAAACAGGTTTTTATAAGTTCACCTGTACCTTTACAAAACTCAAGTTTGGCGGGAGTTTCAAATCAGTATCTGCATGTACAGTACAGGTAAAACTTTAAACTTTGTAAACTTTTATTCAACATGGCACATCGAAAACTGTCAGATGCATAGAGATGGCAAGCGGTTGGCATGGTAAGGAGTGGTATGTCCTACATAAAGATTGCTGAACGAGTCAATGTAAGCCACTCGGTCATTGTTCGATTGAAGCAGCGCGTGAACCAAACCGGGAGTGTAAAAGAACGGAAAAAGGACAAGAAAGCCTCTGAAAACGACTCCAAAAGAAGATAGACTCCTTTAAAGGTTCGCCAGACAATGGCCATTCAGCACTGCAAAAATGCTGCGAAACCGATCGATTGTCAACAGGCGCATTAGCAGATGGACCCTCAACAGAAGTCTTAAAACAACACAAAGTTTCATGCTAAAGCGTCCGCTACTGACAATACGCCACAAAACAACCAGGCTTTAATGGGCACGTGACCAAATGGGATGGAATATCAGGTCGTGGCAGAGAGTGCACTGGTTGGATGAAATTTGTTTTGTTGATGGCCGCCTCCGCGTATGGAGACCGAGAAACACAGCATTTCTACAGGAACATATTGTGTGCACAACTGCATTTGGTGGAGCTGGAGTTACTATTTGTGGATGCTTTTCTCTAAACTGTAAGCTTGACTTGTACATGTATGTCCTTGATGGGACTTTAACAGGACAAAAGTACCGTGATCAGACCCTGTGCCCATTAGTTGTGCCTCATTTTGACTGTCATCCATTAACAAGTCGACCAATTCTAATGGATGTCAATGTTAGACCACATAGGGCCTGTATAGTGCAAAACTATCTGCAACAGGAGGCAATAGAGCTATTACCTTGGCCAGCCATGTCACCGGGTATGAATCCAGTAGAGCATTTATGGAACTATTTAGGACGAAAAGTGAACGCACGTACCCCAAAGTGTCAATACTTCAGGAACTGGAGACTTTTGGTACAGGAATGGCAACAGTACCCTCAACACAGACTGAGACGCATGATTAAGAGAATGAGGAGGCGTGTTCAGGAACTGTACAGGATACGAGGCAGTTAGATTCGTTATTGACTGTATCATGAGCAATAAATGTTGAAAATTGATTAGTTTTCATTTTCCAACCAAATTAAACGTGTTTTGGTTGTGCAAGTATTTTTAACAGAAGTCCAAACTGAAACTTTTTCACTTAATTTTCAGTTCAATTCTGCGTACTCACTTCAGCGAGCTATAGTACTTCCGGTTACTCATCTTTGAAAAAAATACCTGATCTTTTTTGGTGGTCTGTGCTATATTGTGTTCATCCATAAAAGGCTTTGCTATGCCCAACTGCAGGCTTTTTCACACCATTGAGAAAAATATTTGTATTAGTGAAAATGCTGGTGATCCCTAACTTATGGCCAAGTGTATCGTCACGGTATGTGTTTTCGTGCGTCATCTGTTTTCGTGGTATCCATTTTATTTTTATTTCCACAGCGCATGCATTATTTTTTATGTGTCTTCCGGTTTCTATTTATGGAACATAAACAATACGAAAGCTGACATCTGTTAAAAAATGATAAAGTTTACTTTTAAAGACGTAAGTACCAAAAACAGTGAACCTACCTACTGAACCATACTTTTTGTAATGCCAAAAATGTACTTCATTTATAAAGTAGCTGGAAAAAATCCAGAAGGGCTATATAAAATTTAACTATGTCGTCTGCCTCTCAGACACCTGATCTTCCTGTCATGTAACTATCACGGGGTCACTGATCGCATTTGTAAACAAAAGAGCCGACTGAAATGTGCCTGTTTCTTATATAAAATGCATGTCACTTTGCAGTGCATTGTGGTTTCAGCACTAAAAAAAACCATCAAAAGTAAACACAATTTTGAAAGTGGTCATTTTCAAACATTCTGTTATTTTATTTAGATGTAGTATGATTTGGTAGATGGCCAGAACCATGAAATTTTAAAACCAACCATTTCCGGATTTTATATTCGTTTCCATCCCGTATATCGGCCTTGTTTTTATTTGCCACGGAAACAGATGACGCCATTTTACTGACAACAAAAGTTGCCAGGTAATCGAGAGTATATTAAAATACAAGAATGGCTTTAAAAACAATCTTATGCACAAAGAAATATTTAACTAGCCATTCTTTGAAAATTCCCATCGTCATATGAATGAAGGGTTAACATTGTTAATCGCTATATCTGAAAATCGATAATAGCACGAAAACCGATAACACGATGGTATATATCGTTTTAAATCCTGTTCTATGCAAACAACTTGAAATCTGGTACCGGTATTGCAAGCCAAAAAATAGGGGGGGGGGGGGATTTTCGAACTTCCTGTTTATTTTTCTGGACATATCATTGACTCCTTGTGATCGTATTCATTTCACAGTCACAACAGTGTTCTAGCTAGGTAAAAAATGCAAAATCACTGACCAATCAACACATTCTTTGCAATCCTTACCTAAAAATAACCGACCAATCAAATCACACGTATGAATTCAGCAAGTATTGACATGTAAACATGATCGAGGGAGGATTAGGCCAGTGCAAATTTTGTGAAGTATTGCTTTAAAGTTGCAGATAGGTAAAGATGATGACAAAAAGGAATCGAAATATCAAAAATATATTTATTAAGCTTCAATTTAGTACCAATATTATGGCGAATGAGGTCAAGACACCAATACAAAACTATTTTGAAAAAGTGTTGTATGAAAATTTGACATTTTAGATTCCTCCCTTGTGGTTTTTAGAGTACTCGGAAAAAAAATAAAAATCGTAATAAGCCCCTGTGGTGTACTCGCAATAATGTATGTTAGAAATACAAACCTTTCAATTGCAGATGTAACTGCGGAATGAAACGTCAGATTTAATAAAATCTTAACTAATTCATCTGTCGTAGAACCGTCGTGAATTTCTTGGCAAGCTCATGCACAGGCGCTTGTGTAGAGTCAAAAATATGCTCGCTATGTACCTAAAATACCACAAGGCCGGACTCACTCCTACTACCCCTGTCACTTCAAACGCTATTTCCCCTGTCAAAATGTCCATAGGACGCAAATCGCTTACTAATTTGCGTAGTGAAATGATTTTTCTTCAAGGAAAACCCGTTTTTTATATCTTCCTACCATCTACACCCCCATACTGACAGATAATCCTCAGATTTAGTTGACAATGGACACCTAAGTGGCAGCAAAGCGAAAGTAGGTCACGTGCGACATATTTCCGCCTTTCGGTCGTTCTCGGGTTTTATCATTGCCTTACGAAATATACCTGAGAAGTTCAGAAAGAAAAGTTCGGGAAACGTAATTATATATCAGTATTGTTACTGTATAATTATAATGTTTTTTAAATACAATTATTTCCTATGCGTTATTTTTAGTATTATTTGCATACCAAGAAGCACTGAAGTTTTCATTCATTTTGTCAGTCATATTTTGGCGCCTTGTCATGTTTCTAGTGTTTAGTAATTATATATGATAAAACCCGAGAACGACCGAAAGACGGAAGTATTTCACACGCGACCTACTTTCGCTTTGCTGCCACTTAGGTGTCCATTGTCAACAAAATCTGAGGATTATCTGTCAGTATGGGAGTGTAGATGGTAGGAACATATAAAAAACAGGTTTTCCTTGAAGAAAAATCATTTCACTACGCAAATTAGTAAGCGATTTGCGTCTTATCGGCATTTTGACAGAGGAAATAGCGATTGAAGTGACAGGGGTAGTAGCAGTGAGTTCGGCCTTGTGGTATTTTAGGTACATAGCGAGCATATTTTTGACGACACAAGCGCCTGTGGCTCATGAAGCTTTATCGATTGCATCCATCTCTTTGTCTTTCTTAGCAGTGGCGGGATTCTTCACGCGGAACGCGCTGCCGCCTATCGTTTCACGAACCATAACTATTCTTTGAAAAAAAATCCGATTTGTAGATGTGGATCTCGGATTACATCGCCTCACAGGCTTAAAACGAAAGCATATATTTGTCGACTCAAAAAAAAAAGAAATAGGCCTAAAATGAATAAATAACATAAATGACATAACATATGAGACTCTCCCCCTTTATGGACAAGTTCGGTTTCTAACGTTATGCGGAAAGAAGAAACTATACTGTACTTTTTTGTAAGGTCACATAACGATAAATCGAGGTAAAACAAATTCGGGGGATTATTCATGTACACTGTAAAGCAAAAATCGACGTCATATTGAAAGGATAACTACCCCGAAATAGCATCGGAGGGTCTGTAGATCACACGGAATTCGAACAACTAAGCTCAGCGGTAATGAAAAGCGATCCGTACCAAGGGGAAAGGTGGGGTGGGGATATGGTTTCTATTTTAAGTCCATCAACTTATTTTGATGCCCTTGTTAAACAGCTGAAAGTCCAAGAATACACGTTTCGGTCATTATATATGATCAATAGTGCTAAACAGCCCACCTCACCTTAAGAAACTAGCTAAGAGGTGGAAGCTAATATTCACTGGGGATCTAGTTTGCACATATGAGCTTTTTGTGTTTACCAGAGGTGAACGATTAAGTTTCAAATTTCATGAAAGGTGGAAGTTGGCCTTTTTTGATTGGTGAAAGGTAACCTTACAGAAAACTTTTGCATATCATCAAAGGTGAACATGGCATCTTCAAATTAACAAAAGAATGAAGATTATCTTACTGTTAACTTTTGCATTTCATCAAAGATGGAAGTTGGTCTGTTAACATTGACAAAAGGTGAAAGGTTATCTTACGGTAACCTTTTGTATTTCATCAAAGATGGAAGTTGGTCTGTTAACATTGACTAAAGGTGAAAGGTTATCTTACGGTAAACTTTTGTATTTCATCAAAGATGGAAGTTGGTCTGTTAACATTGACTACAGGTGAAAGGTTATCTTACGGTAAACGTTTGTTAATCATGAAAGATGGAAGATGACCTTTTTGTTCTGACAAAAGGAGGAAGGCTGTATTTTGTTATCTTTTTGAATATTTAAAAGATGGAAGATCATCTTTTTTTCATCAAAAGCTGATGAAATATGAACTTCAGTTACATATGAACTTCCGATCGGCTTTTGGTGAATTGAAAAGGCAAACAAAAGATAATGTTTCATGCAGTGTTTATAAAGTTATGAATACAATTTAATACATCTAAACTTGATATTGTAAAACCAGGGCATGTCAAGGTTGACAAAATATGTATAAACCATTTTTTTAATCAAGATTGTGCAGTTAAATCGTTCATGTGGAACAATTCTTCTTTGTATATTACAAATACATTGTGTTTATATAGCTGTAAGTCGCTTATCAGCTGTCATGTTGATGTCCCATCAGTTCACACAAAGAAATTGTGATTCTCAGTTAAAATTTAAACACTATTTTAGCAGTTAGATATTCAATACAAAACATCGTGACAAATATATTGTTTGGCTCAATGACAGTCTAAATATGATTTTCATTATGTTAGAGTTTTTCACTGCAAAATTACTTTTTAAAAAGCCTCTCAATTCTGAAAATTCAAAAGCAATGATTGTTTATTTAAATACAATGTATTTGATTTCAAAATTTATTTTCAATTGAATATTATTTCTGCAATTTTGGAAAGGTCTTTGATGAGGTAATTCTACAAAAAAAACTTCTGATATTTTTATAAGAGAAAAAAAATTCATATTTTCTACAGGTTTGCTTGCAAAATGATTAATGTAAGTAACAAGACTTTGCACACACGTGATCAATCATTAAAATGTTGGGGTGGTGATGCAATTGTAACATTTGTCTTATTACAACATGTCTCGGTCATATGTTGTGAACTCCTGGGGATGGGGGTGTTGTGTTGAAATAAATACACCTATCTCTATTGTTTACCCTTGGCAGAGAGGTGTGAGAGTGTCATGGACCGACTATCAATGTATTCAGCCAACCGATTTGAGGGTGGTGGGTGGCAATATTGTCTTTGAATCAATACACATGACTTACAGTTAACAAGTGGAATGGAGAATAGATGGAATTGTCATACACGTATACTGTAAGCATTTAACCAACTTATGTCTAGGGCTAAGTCCTAATAAATGAACTTGTCTTTGTGGTCAAACATTGGAAGGGAGTGGGCTAGTGCTGGATCAACCCTTGGGCAAAATAAGCGCATGCTTCGGGCATCAAGTGGCAAGGGCTGCAACAAAAAATCAGTCACAAGGCAATTTATTTTATCAGCCAAATATTAGGCTAAAAAATACACAAAAATGTAGGAAAAATACAAATAAAACACTAATAAATGTTATAGGCCTTATAATATAAATAAAAAAAACCCAGATATTAAAACGAATTTATTATAAGATAATTCTGAATTTAATGTTAGGCATTTGACAATTATGATTTCTCGCCATCAAGGGGTCGTGTTAGTTTTTACATTATGCTAGTGGAAGGTGCGGGGAGGGGGTAGGGGGGGGGGGGGCAGGCACTTAGGATGGCATGAGCTTAGGTAATACATTTGTTTAAATCCGGTCCTGCACACGAACTACCATTAATCGACTTGATATTTTAAGAAAATCACAACAATGGACAAACGTAGCAAAGCAGCACATGATTAAACAAACATAAATAGCATCAATAACAAAACAGCATATAAATAGATATACATATCATACATACACAAATCATAGGCAGGGACAGTCATATGGCATAAATAAATACATGGATAAATAAACACACAAAGACAAGCACAGCACATAAATAAATAACACATTTAAAGATAAAATAAAAGCAAGATATTAGGCTCAAAACCACATAAAAAATCCCCAAAAATGTAGTAAACCTAATTGATGTACAAGAAAAGACAACTTCCTCTTTTTCTGATGTTAGTATAAGGTACCCAGAGTGTTGTCAAAAACTAATGAATGCTTACCCAAATGACTTGAACAGATCAATTTCGACTGAGCTTCAGTAGTTTCACTCATATATTCGACATAGGCTTAGTGCAACAGAAGCTGCAAATGCTAGATTCAGTCATTCTGAATAAAGTAATTACAGAAGACAACATTGCGTGTGCGTTTTCTAACGTAGAGATTAGCTTTCGCATATATTTAACATTAATGATTGCAAACTGCACGCTCATTCTCTCAAATAAAGCGTATAAAAAAATCCAAACAGAACAACGATGAGACAAGAGAGGCTGGAATCCTGATCTCTGCTCATGATTGAAGCAGTTTATTGCGCCAAATTAACTTTGAGGATTTAATCAAAGACTTTGCTACTAAGAAATATAGGAGAAAACTATTTAAAGTGGAATTTGTTTATTTTATGAATATTAACAATACTGGCTCCTGTTGAAAAACACAATATTTAGTTTGTATTATTCCCTATATAACATTTAAAAATTGAATAGTAAGATAAAGACTTGCATTGTATCTGGTGTCCTAGTTATAAGTAAATAATATGTTAATACTGTTGTCTGCTCTGAAGCATAGACTACAGTCACGTGTTAAATAAATATGAAAATCAAGTATTTAAATTATTTCTATATAAGAGGTTTGGCCTAACTGAAAATAGAATTCTGGATTTAATGTTAGGCATTTGACAATTATGTTGAGTCTTGGCATCAAGGCTGTTATTATTTTCATTATGCCAGTGGAAGGTATGGGGGCGTTATTGCTGGTCTGTGCTTAGGGCATACATTGTCTTTAATTCCGGCCCTGTATATTAGTATATGATATATACGAACTCTGACTAATAATTTCAAAAATGTTGGTCCATTATTAAAAATGTTACCCATTAGGTGTCTATGTTAATTATATTTTCTGAAATGTAAAAATCATGCAGATGTTCACTCCCGGTTTTCAACGCGGATTTCGTGTTGCTCAATCATTTGCTTGATGTGTAGTGTTTTGTGGACAATTGTTTGTTTGTTTGTTTTTGTGTTTAGTTTTGTTTGGGGGGTGGGGGGTCTACTTTATTCAGACCATTTGTAATGTCTGTCCTTCGATTCTTCGGTAATGGTTTCTAATTATCACTTTGGTATCTCAAGCTCGTCTTCTTACATTTAATTGTAATTTGTAACTTCTACATAGCGTAAGAAAACAAGTTTGATATACCAAAGGGGTAAATGTTAGCGTGCTCGAATTGAGTGCGACAGATCGTGGGATCGAGTCCGGTCGGCTCAAACCAAAGATTACAAAATTGGTATTTGTTGTTTCTCTGCTAACCACACAGCAGCAAGAAAGAAAAAGCAAAGATGGGCTTGCTCTGAATCCGAATAAAGTGTCCGCGTTGAGCTCACGAACTGTTATTTCAGTGAGCTAGCACTATAAAAATCCAACTCAGCATGCTGGTATAGTCCAAATCGGTCATCATCATAATCATCGCATCAACATATAACTTGTTTTCGCCATGATAGTGGAAAATGCTAGCTTAACGTTAAACAATAAGCATTCACTCACTCACTAAATTAGCATGAATGGTCCCATATACATGGTAGAAAGCTATTAATCGTCACTCCCCCTCCCCCCCAAAAAAAAATATAAAAAGTAATCTTATAAATCACTATAGTCATGTGAACAATATAGACATGTGTTGACCCTATATATATTCTGTGGATAATAAGACTTTATATAGGGTTTACAGACGTAAGTTGTTAACATAAAATTATACGAATAAGGACATGAATAAGCTAAATTAAGTAAAAAAAGATGAACAAAAATAGAAATTTTACTGAAAATAAAGACAATGTTTGCAAACAGAAAGCTGAACAAGGGTGGGAGGAGGGGGAGGGGGGGGGGGGGTAATTCCGTGCCATGAGTGCCTGTGTGGTTGGTAAGAGAGGGTCGTCAGTAAGTATTGTTAACTTAGGAAAATCAGGCAATTTATACCAATGATAACCAGTTAAGTGATATTAACGTACGCTCCTAGTATACAAATTTGTTGTTTTCTGTTTATTTCTTAGGGTTAAAAAGGGGGTATATTTATAATTTGATGAATACAATTTAAAACATCTAAACTTGATATTGCAAAAAAAACAGGGCATGTCAAGGTTGACAAAGTATGTATAACCCATATTTTTAATCATGATTGTGCAGTTAAATCGTTCATGTGGAAAAATTCTTCTTTGTATATTACAAATACATTGTGTTGATATAGCTGTAAGTCGTTTATCAGCTGTCATGTTGATGTCCCATCAGTTCACACAAAGAAATTGTGATTCTCAGTTAAAATTTTAACACTATTTTAGCAGTGAGATATTCAATACAAAACATCGTGACAATATATCGCTTGGCTCAATCACAGTCTAAAAATGATTTTCATTAGGTTAGAGTTTTTATCTGCAAAATTACTTTTTAAAAAGCCTCTCAATTCTGAAAATTCAAAAGCAATGATTGTTTATTTAAATACAATGTATTTGATTTCAAAATTTATTTTCAATTGAATATTATTTCTGCAATTTTGGAAAGGTCTTTGATGAGGTAATTCTACAAAAAAACTCCTGAAATTGATATCACAGAAATACAATTCATATTTTCTACAGGTTTGCTTGCAAAATGATTAATGTAAGTAACAATATTTGTCACACACGTGATCAACCATTAAAATGTGGAGGTGGTGATGCAATTGTACCATTTGTCTTATTACAACATGTCTCGGTCATATGTGGTGAACTCCTGGGGATTGGGGTATTGTGTTGAAATACACACACCTATCTCTATGGTTTACTCTTGGCAGAGAGAAGGTGTGCGAATGTCGTGGACCTACTATCAATGTAGTCAGCCAACGGATTTGAGGACGGTGGGTGGCAATATTGTCTTTGAATCATTACACATGACTTGCAGTTAACACGTGGAATGGAGAATAGATGGAATTGTCATACACGTATACTGTAAGTATTTAACCAACTTACGGCTTGGGTTAAGGTCCTCTCCTGGAATAAATGAACTTGTCTTTGTGGTCAAACATTGGAAGGGAGTGGGCTAGTGCTGGATCAACCCTTGGGCAAAATAAGCACATGTTTCGGGCATCAAGTGTCAAGGACCACAACAACAATTCGGTCACAAGGCAATTTATTTTATCAGCCAAATATTAGGGTAAAAAATACACAAAAATGTAGGAAAAATAAAAAAAAACCACTAATAAATGTTATAGGGCTTATAATATTAATAAAAAAAACCCAGATATTTAAACGAATTTATTATAAGATAATTCTGAATTTAATATTAGGCATTTGACAATTATGTCTTGGCATCAAGGGGTCGTGTTAGTTTTTACATTATGCCAGAGGAAGGTGCGGGGGCACCAAGGGTTGCCTGTGCTAAGGGCATACATTTGCTTTAATCCGGCCCTGCACACGAACTATCATTAACCGACTTGATATTTTAAGAAAAACACAACAATGGACAAACGCAGCAAAGCAGCACATGATTAAACAAACATAAATAGCATCAATAACAAATCAGCATATAAATAGATATACATATCATACATACACAAATCATAGGTAGAGACAGTCATATAGCATAACTAAATACATGGATAAATAAACACACAAAGACAAGCACAGCACATAAATAAATAACACATTTAAAACAACAAAAGCCAACGGGAGGCATCAAAAGCTTAGTCTGATATCCTTTCAATAATGAAAATATTCCTTAATATTAATCTTAAGACTTTTTATTGTCCATTTTGAAGAACTTGATGAGAAATACTGACTCTCATTCTATCTGTTAAAAAAGCAAGAAAACCTTTTATCGGATCAACCCCGCCACCAAACATCCTTTTCACTAAAATACTGTAATCAGACTCTGAGTGACTTTTAGGCTTTGAATTTTTGTGTGGAATTAAAAGATATAATTTTTTCTCAGCATATTTTCTGTATCTGCCACCACACGTCCTTCATTAATAATGTAACGTTTTGTCGGTCCTTCTTTTTTTCTCATCAGCAAACGAGACACAAATGAGAGCACACAACTTATCAAAATGGTCCATTAAATTTTGACAGTCCTTTCCCGCAAATAAAAAATGGACCTAAATAATGATCAATATTATAGGACTGACTTCCATTTATTGATAGAAATGATTTAAAAAATCAAATAATGAACAACGTATTGGAATATAAAAAAATATAAATAACATTGATTAATAGGGAATCCCAATAATTCAAAATCACCTGGATATGTCGATATCCCTACTATTTAGGTATCCTCCATTTCTAAATCAGAAGTACAGACCCATAAAACTAGTTCAGACCCGCCATTTTTCTATTGAAGTGTCTCTATCAATCCAGGAAAATGAGCGGTGTATAGACTTTGCCTCTGTTCCTACGATTTGCTATTGAATTTTGGAATTGTTCTGGCAGTATGGTATTTTTTGTTTTCCATTTTATCACAACATTATCAAATGTATATTTTACTGAAGTAAATATCCCAACAATAAAATCATTCACAACAAAATTTAATCTAAACCACAAGTTATCTTAGGTACAACAACTGGTTAACACCTTAGAATATAATATTTTATAAATATACCTACTATTCAACCACATTCACTAAATCTACGTTTTTATTACGACCACTGGGTCGCTACCTCTGCTGGTGGACTATTAGTCCCCAAGGGTATCATCCGCCCAGTAATCAGTGCTTCAGCATTGACATGGTTTCTTAGATATATTTATTACTGAAAATTTGCCATTCTTAAATAATGTAGTTTGTAATAAAACTAAAGTTATCTTGCCTCAGGCATAGGTGACCTTAGAAGATTTTTGCTATCCTGTTTAGGTCCTTTGGTAATATTGCTCTAAAAACTTTAATGTGTTTGCCTTTTCGATTTTGAGCGTACCTGACGATGGTTATCCCATGAACGAGTCGTGCGCATTAACTTTGATGTCTACGTTTTATTGCTTCGTTCATAACCTTTTCCTCCTCTACATTGTATGTCAAGAAATTGGAGAACGCTTTGTGTGCGTTAGACTAGATTTCTACGTTTCTATTGCATTTATATTTCCATATTGATGTCTCGGGTCATGCTAATTTATTTGTAAATATTCAGTCAGACCTCTACACAAAATATGCAAATCCTCTAGATAACCTATTTCTTGGCCTCCCAAGGCATATAGCCTAAGCAACATACATCCAATGGGTTAACAGCATTTTGCATCATAAAATAAACAGTTATTGGAACATGTACATGCATATTGTGGAGATGGTATTGCTAAAGTACGAAAACTAAGTAATATTAGTCCTGGGAGCTTGACAGGTGACATCATATAGCTGTCTGTCTGATGTCTGGGAACAATTTACCTGTTAGGTCGACAGAAATGGACACCCATATGCATATACAGTTGTGTGTTTATCTTTTGTGCATTATTAGGGCAATATGCTTCATTGCATATTTAAGTAATGCATGCCGTAAAACAAAAACAATTTACCGGTTTTACACAAGCGCTTAAAATTGCAATCCCCATATTATTTAATTACATCAAATTATATCCGCCTGTATTCATTTCAGGACGGTCATTGCAATATAGCGAAACCCAATACGGGAATTCGAAGTTAGAAAGTCTTTTGTGAAGGAGGTAAAGTAGTACTATTTATATTTGTCGCCTTGTACGTTTATTCAAAATGGTGGGTTTCACTCTGTATTATGTTCCTTTGAATTGAACATTGATGCAGGAAAATATAAAAAAAATAATACCCACAGCTATTTATGTATTATTTCTAAAATGACAAATAATAATAGGTTTGTCTGCATATTATGTTACTGTAAATGTAACATTGATACAAGGGAAATACCTTCGTAGAAAAAAGAAGTATGAAAGCGGGAGGTTTGGCGCTTTAATATCTGATTCAACCCACCATTTCGTTAGAAATGCCTGTACCAAGTCAGGGTCAATACGGTTTTCACAGTTTTCCGGTTGTTGACTGATTTTGTCCGTTTATATACCTGAGTTTTGACTTTTCCTTTGTAAGATTGTTCGGAGTTCGGTAATTGTGTTATTACCCTCATTTCTTTTAAATATAGTCTGCTCAAGTATTTTTTTTCAAATAGCAGGTAATTTTACACCTGAAATGTTCAGTGTCATCTACGGTAACTAAATTTGATCATTCTCATTACATCCGATGCGGTGATACTGCACGATATAGCAAAGTTTCTTTATCTGCAGTTTCAGCTTCTGATGAATAATCCTAACATAGCCAGGCAATGATCAGTGATAACATAGAATATGAAATTAACACGCAACCACTACCCTGTAAGGTATAAAAGGGAAAGTTTTTTTTCTGCTGATAATGACAGCTATTTGCAACAAAGGGCGGCAGTCATCTTCAAAAAGTGTCCGAAAATGAGACCCGGATGTACACCTTATTTACACTTAACGGCAAAGAGCTAGACACGGGACATGACTCTTCCCCTAACTCCGAACTGTCGTCTTGAATAATTGTAGCAACAAAAGAAAAATCGATATACCTAACACATATATGCATGGCCGCTCTCTTTCTGTCTTGGCACAGGCACTTCAATAAAAAGTGGCGGTGTTAATTTAGATTGATGTATGTAAAGCAGATGGACGCCCATGCATTAGTGTGTTAATAAACCATCCTCAGTCTAAATTGCTGTCAGATGTGTAAATATTTTCAACAGAAACATCTGAACCTCTGATTGACATGTTTTCTTTTAACCGAAGTTAGGTATAATTTGTAAAAAGAAAGGGTTTGAAGATATTAAAAAGGACATTGAAAGCTGTAAATCGAGGGATATGCAATACAATGGCCAAAAGAAAAATTGACAAAAGGATAAACAACGATCTACAAAATACTATACAAAAGACTAAAGATCGAGCAACACGAACCCTCTAAACACCAGGCGTCTACTTTGGTGTTACGGCAGGGCTAGTAGTTCCTGTTCTACTTGTGACATCTGTCGTGTTGCTCTAGTTACATACATGGTGATGAGTAATGAATGGAGGAAAGGACTGGGAAGAAAAGATTGAGCAGCACGAACTGCATCGAAATCCGCAACACAGATATTCCATATTTTTTTATCTGCACGAATAAAGCTGAAATAGTGCTAAATTAATAAACATTGATTTGTTTGATGTTGTTTAACGCCACTTACAACAATATTTCAGCTATATCGTGGCAATCTGTTTTATCGGTGAAGGAAACCGGAGGACCAAGATAAAACCACCGACCTGTTGCAAGTCACTAACAAACCTTTTCACATAATGTTGTGCACCTCGCCCTGTTCTATATTCTAACTCACAACATCAGTGGTGATAGGCACTGATTGCATAGGTAGTTGTAAGTCCTACTACCATACTATCACGCCCACGACAACTCCACTTTCCATTGGACAGCAATTAATTAATCAATCAATCAATAATAAAGATAAAGCATGTTTACAGAAAGAAAACAAAATCAAACCATGCACAGAATTGTATGTACTCCTCCCAAAATATATTACTGTCATATTAAGCTTTCATTCAAAATATTCTATGTTTATAGGAACTTACAAAATGGCGATTTCTACAGTTGCATGTAATGTTTGTAGTGTGCGTCACATCAATAAATCAGCAGCAGTCTGGTGCTCTGAATGTGATGAAGGTTTTTGTACTGATTGTGAAGAATATCATAGCCTTGCCAAAGCAACACGAGACCACCTCACAATAGCCATTGATGAATACCAGAAATTACCTTCCTTTATCGTCGGAATTAATCTGCTATGTGATGAACATCGCGAAAAGTACCAAACATATTGTAAGGAACATGAAAACCTATGCTGCCGAAAATGCGTAATTACATGCCACATAAATTGCAAAGATCTAGTTCCACTTGAAGACGTCGTAGATAACGTAAAGAACTCAACTTCTTTCCAAGAAATGGAACATTTGTTAGATGAATTGACCAAAAACATCAAAACAAGTATTGCATCAGGACAGGACAACCTGGATATGTTAGATGACACCAAAACAGCCATTGAGAAAGAAATCAAACAGACCCGACTTGCCATCAATGACCACCTCGATAAACTGGAAAAAGAGCTTTTGACAAAATTAGAAGAGGCAGGTGATAGCGAAAAGGGTCAGCTAATGGAATTGGTGGCTACCTTGGCAGAAAAAGAAACAGAAATCCTAGAATGCCAGGACAATTTACAAAATATCAAATCACACGCGACAGACCTTCAAACCTTTCTTGGTTTGAAGCAAATTGAACCTGAAATAACTAAGAATGAGCAGTTTGTACAATCATTGATAGACGATCAAAGGCTCTCAAAGAGAATGCTGCATTGTAAGATTAACCAGACGCTGCAGACTTTAACTACTGATGTACACCGTTTTGGTGATGTGACTACCTCTATCACACCATGTGACATTACCTTAGTAAGGAGAAAGGATCAACTAGCACAGATGATGGTGGCTGATGGACTTTCAAGGTCTATTAGTAATATATGTCTAAAACTTAAGCATAATTTGACAACTGATTGTAATCAGATAACAGGCTGTTCCATTCTAACTGGTGGTAAAATGGTATTTATTAACTATGATCCGGTATATCTATTAATACTAAATGCCGACGGATCAAAAGACCGCCAAATTCCCCTAGAAATATTGCATGCAATGGATGTTGCATGTATCGACCAGAATACAGCCGCTGTAACATCGCCTGTTGATGAATTTATCCAACTTGTTGATGTCAACACCGGAGAAACCGTGAAATGTATCAAAACGGATGCAATCTGTAGTGGTATTACTTCAACAAGCGGGATGTTAGTGTTCTGTTCCATTGGTCAAGGTTTAAAAAAAGTGGATTTGAAGGATGAGAGTATTGTTGAAATCGTGAAATTCAGCGCTGATTATTGGTCTCGTGTAACCTCATTCAATGACAGACTGTACTACACTAATTCGAAACGAACCGAAGTTGTGTGCTGCGATATTAACGGCACCATATTGTGGACATATACAGATACATCTCTTTTGAAAGCCCCACGTTCTATCGACGTAGATAATTATGGAAACGTTTATGTGGTCGGTTACGAATTAGCCAATGTCATCGTAATATCTCTTGATGGGAAGAAGCACATCCAATTGTTGTCGAAAGCAGATAGACTTGACTTTCCATGGGCACTGCATTATGACAGGCAAACTATGCAGTTGCTAGTTGCCAACTACAATACATCTGCTTTTTTATACAGTGTTGATTATCAGTAAACATGAACAACTGCATTATCATGCGGCATACACATATGTATAATATTTGAGATGGACGAAACCGCGTACCTGTGAAAACCACTGATCTGCCATACATAACAGACACATTTTACCCCAATATATACATGTATATATAAAGTATAGTGTATCATGCGACATAGACACACATATGTATATCTCTGTGTGTGTAAAAAAAGAGGGGGTAAGAAAAACATTGTTTAATGTCTTGACGCCAACTTCAACACTATTTTAATAAGCGTGGCGATCATTTTTAAAATGGACTAAACAGGCGTACGTGCGAAAACCGCTGATCTGTCACACATAACAAACACATTTTCAAAAATATATACATGTATATGTAAAGTATATTGTTGAATTCTATTAAAAAATAAAATAAAAAAATAAAAACTTTATTCCATTTCGAGACGTTTTAGCTGACAATGTAGTTTTCTTCAGTGGAAATTTATTTCAGAATGAAAGGGCGAAACTAACGTCATTACTGTTAATCATAGCAACATGTTTCTATGTATGCAGCAATTTGTCCCCCAATTCTGAGATCATTTTCACTGAGGAAGGCTGTACGTCTGGAAAATGGAATATAGTATTTAATAAAACTTAAGCTTCTGAATATTTAAAATATACTTAAATACTTTTTAAGCTCAAAGATGATTGGCCATATTCTACTTCCCTAGCTAGAAGTCAGTTAGCTGCAAGCATTCATTAACTCTGCTATTGTACTGTCCATGTTTATCTTGTCATCAAATATAGACAGTATGTGGTCTTTTCGAAAGTGAATCTGTGCAGGTTTTCTTATCGTTTATGTACTAATGCATTGCCGTTAGAGGACCAGCTATAACGAGGGGAGGGATCATGCTAACCGGTTTAGCGCCGCCATATTCTTGTGTCTGTCCTAAGCCATGCCGTGTACTTCCAACGTCATATGTCATGGATTTGTTTATGTCCAATGAGTTTAGATGAGAGGTGATTTTTCGTTTTGTTGATATTTTGGAGTTGTTAATCATCACTGTTTACAGTTTTTTTCCTTCAAATATAAATTAATTAGGAGTGTGTATGTTATATTTTTACCTTATCCCATCTCATGTCATATTGTCATCTCAATCACATTGATATCCTTTCAACCATTATTGACAGGGAATACTTACAAAAATTAAAACAATTTAGTACCTAACATATGAAAATACTGTAATTTGATTGGACAATCAGTGTCACTGTGGACTATTTTTGAACAGTACACTTGACAACAGGCGACTATGCCTAGCTACGGGAAATATGCCAATTTCAAACGATTTCCCGCGGGCACTATGCTTGTGGCGTATATTTTTCCGCGTAATTTTTATATATTTTTGTCAAGATTTATCTCCTTTAAAATAGATTCGCGCTGTAGTTTGGTATCAACATGGCCAGGTTTGGCAATGCAAATATGATGTTGCATCGTAAATTTTGTTACTATTATTATTATAATGTTGAATTTGAGTGTGTTTTTCTTTTGTCTAGAATGTTATGTTATGTACTAAATATATTATTGTCTTCTCACTCGAGAACAGATTCCCTATAGTGTTGTCTGGTGAGGTAAAGTGCCCTCGCCGTTGGCTCGACCACTCTACCGCACCGGACAACACTATAGGAGAACAGTTCCCTCAAGAGTAGACAATAATATCATAATATACTGTTCATTGTAAAATGAATATTTATCATATGTAAAATAGCTTTACACTAATGAATATTCATCATATGTAAAATAGCTTTACACTAATGAATATTTATCATATGTAAAATAGCTTTAAACTAATTTATATTTATCATATATAAAATATTTAACACTAGTGAATATTTATCATATATAAAATAGCTTTACACCAATGGATATTAATCATATGCTTAAATAAATCAATGAGATTTTGCATTGTTACCTTATCTCATGTCGCTTCATTTAGTTGTCACAATATAATGACCAATAGAAAAGGGATAAAATGACCCCAAGAAAATGTTGACACAAAAAAGCTGCACATTGAGCAACACGAACCACACTAAAAGCCATTGAGTGGACACATATGCTCACCAAAGGTTAACAGTTCCTGTTTCACTAATATGACCCGTCGTGTAAATATAGAGTATACACATACAAAGATAACCTTTAGAAGTCTATAATAGACAACTGTTTGTGATGAGTGTTCGTTTGTATCTGGATTTAACTTTATCCCTAGCTTTATTAAAGATGCTATTCTCAGCTTATATATGACAAAGCAAAACTAATATATAGTTTGATTGAAATTCAGTATTCTGACGGACTTTTCCATGACTGTCTGTACCAGAACACCCTTTAAAAACATATTTTCGGCGTTTTCATTGGATAAGCTAAAGTCCAGCTGAAACTGAGGTTAAGAAGGGTTTGAAGATACCCAATGGGTAATCAGAACCCGTAGATCGAAGAAGAACAGACAACAACGGCCAAAATACAACGATCTACTAAGCATACATATAAAACTAAAGATTAAGTAACAGGAACCCCACTAAAAACCGGGGGCGAGTTGTTGTTTCAGATGTAAATTGAGCGTGACGTATTCAAAATATTATTTTAATCAGAATGTGATTGATTTCGACAGTATTATGAGCATGACTGTCTAAATAATTCACTATTTTTGGAAAGTGAAAATATTACCCCCTTTTCTTATTTTTGAAAGAGTTATCTTTCTTTAATACACTTGATCGGATAATATATAGATTCTATGGAAAGATATTTTCAGTGAAAAGAGAGAAAACAAGATCGGAATTTAAGATAGCAAAAAATGTGTGAATATTAGAAGAATCCAGAAATGTGTGGTTGAAATAAGACTGAAACATAAAACTTCCAAACATTTCAGTACGAACAATATGTAGAAATGCACGCCCAAAACGGGACATAACTCTTGCATAAGAATAGTTTGAAGATACCAAAGGGGTAACCAGAAGTAGTAAATCGAAGAAGGACAGACAACACAATGGCCAAAAGAAAAAATACAAAAGATCAAGCTACGATCTACAAAATATACACATAAAACTAAAGATCGAGTAACACGAACCCCACTAAAATCCTACTCCACTAGCCGCACCCGTCATGTTAATCTTGTTGCAAATCCGATGACAAGTCATGAATGAGGAAAGTACCGGGAAGTGTGTACGACAAGTGGAACCTATGGTCATTTGTGATACAGATATTCCATAGCGAGTCAACAAAGTCATGGTGGCGACCGTAAATCTTTCGAAGTCATGACCCTTGGCTCAGTAGCTTCATGGTTAGCAGCAACCCCCTATCAAGGAAATCCTGATAGGAACTTGAAAATCTGGAATGTCGTATCAACTGAGAGATATATAATCCATATGCAGGTGCTGCTGGAATGTTGCTAAATATATATGGAAAGTTCACAATGGGAAAATCTAAATCGTGTCTTTCGTCGTGAAGCTTAGTTCTTAGACGACCCTCATCGTCAACTTGAGGTTTAGACCTAGCTGTACCTGTGGTATCCTTTACTTAAAGCTCAATGGGATAAATGCGATTAACCAATCATCAAGCAAACAATTATTTAGTGAAAGGACATTATTTATATTGCGGAACATGATATCTAAGGAATGGGCTAGATTCTTTCCGTTTTTCTTCAGAAACCCCTGCATGAAGTCTGCCTTGTAAGACTAAAGGGACAAGCCTGAGCACAGTTATTACCCATATGAATACCGACTGTCTATTGGAAACACTCCCACTAAACATAACAAATATGATACCCAATTCCTTTATGAAGCAGTCTATGTAATGTGATTTACACAGAACATATTGTTAGGGACCTTTGTCGGCAGGAGCAAAAACATATTTGTCATGGAGATGAGACAAGTGTTCAGTAACATTTGGGTTTTTAATGTGTTCTCCTCGAGTGTGGTAAGTTCGTGGGTTCTAGCCACGGTCGGGTCAAACCAAAGTCTATATTTTATTTTTCTTTATTCCTAAGCATACAGCATATAGGAGAAAGAGGAAAGACTGATTGCCTCTGAATCAGGATAATGTGTTCGAGTGTGGCGATATGTCAATCCGCGGACTGTTGTTTCAGTGCCCTAGCACTATTATAAAACTCTAACAATGCGTGTTGGTCTAGTACAAAGCGGTCATCTTTATCACCACTTCAAATGCAACTATTTTTCTTCATGATGTTGCCGATGGTTTCTTATTTTACCGTTAAACAGCAAACTCTCACTCACTCTACACACAGGTGTATTTCTTCTGACTGCGATCCAAAACGAGGGAGGTCGTAAATTGTTTAATTTTGTGAACGAGTTTGTTTATGTAATGTTCCCATGATGCTACCATGTCACAAAAGTAGGCCCCTTCATATTATAACTTTTTCATTAGGATAACAACCTGTACAATCGGCCTCTCACAACGACCTGTAACTGAAATTAGAGGCCGCTTTTACAAAAGAGTTGCTGGGGGTATTATTGTACAAAATTAGTTTACAGATATCAAGCTTGTCACAAAAATGGGTCAAATTAATCTTAAGCTCGTTCATTAGTATAGCGCCATGTAAAATCGGACTCTCACAACGGTTTATAACTGAAATTAGAGGCCGTTTTTAGAATATCATTGCTGGTTGTATTATTGTACACCATTTTCAGCCTGTTTCTAGATTAAAGGTCGATGTCAAATATTTATTGTACATATGCAAGTATATCCTGTATGGGCTGTTGATTGGTTTTAATAAAATATTTATAACAACATAAAATGACATTGACATCTTGAATATAGAAACAGGTTGTAACAAAATCCGAGACGATTTTGATCACCTGGTGTAGTTCATGAGTATATTCAAATGGCGGACATGTTGCATTATTTTATCTGATAGAGGCTACTGCCCCCTGCCTCCTAAGCATAGCCAGAAATGAGGTGCCATTTGCTAATTTGCATATCTAACTTATAAGATGGGAGTATGATGAGGAAGTCTGTAATTTTCATATGATCTACATTAAATATATAATTCCCAATTGTATGCATGTTATTTCTTTAGCTTACAAATTATTTCTTATATCAAGTTGAATTAATTAATGAAATGTTCGAAGTTCCTGGACAAAATGAAAATCGGAGGCGTCGAATCTTTATATGAGCTTAAGAGGCTGAGTAAAAATATCGGTAAAAATGAAATTGATGGAGTTTGACACAAATTTTAACAATGAATGACATTTGCCTGATTTGGTATCATATTTTCTTCAATCAATTTGGATCACTCATTCATAGATGTAATTCTATTGACTTACCTTATATTTCTACTTTCTAAGCTCGAGGTTCTCATATTAAATACAAAACTATCAATTTTGCTGCTCACGACTTCAAAGAAATGGCTAGAATTGTGACAAAGCACCAACATTATTTAACTTTTGGCAGGTCAAATTCAAATTCAAACTCCGGAAATAGCAATTACTTCTAATTATCGAATCGTTGACGTACACACTGAATTTCCGCATTGTATGCTATTATTTGACAAATCTAATAAACAATCCACCAAGCTTGAAACTGCAGTGACCAACATATAATTTAAAGATGACGAATATTTATGAGGAAAAGTACTTCTGATTTCTGGATATGGTAATTTTATTGTAAGTAATTAAATCTTGGATATACATTTGTATATAGCCGTATACGTCGCGTTCTATTAGGTGAACGATTAACGGTCAATAAGCAACCGGTTCGATCCTCGCACATCACGCGCTAATTATGTTTTGTATTGCTTTCTTTTAGATATTGATATTGCTATACAACTATAGCCAGTTATATCATCTTAACGCAAAAATGCAGCTAAATAACAACACAACTTAGTGGCATTTTTTTGGAACCTGCTAAAAGTGCCTAACAACCATTCATTTTTGGAATCAGGAGATAGACTATTATCAAATTCAAAGTCATGTCTAAGTAATACCTTTCAATTTGAAGAATTGACTTTTTAACTAAGACCATTTCTCGGTTGTTATTGCGTTGTATAAAGGCCCTAGATGATGGTTGGTAGTTATGTTTTGTAAAGGTCCTATTACGGTTAACGTTTGGTTGTAGAAGGATATTCTCTTACGTAGAACAAAAACGTGTGAGGACGTCCTTGGGAGTCTACACATCGGCGTTGTTAAGACGTAATATTCAAACGTTGTAAGGACGACAATCGTTACGCTGTTACAACGCTTTGACAATGTAATTTGGCTAGTAGGGGCTCAGCAAAAAAGGTTGTAAACTACGTTGTTAAATACATAGCGCATTCTGAAATATATCGCAAGAGCGTTTTTACGTAAAACATCAAGACCATATCCGTCCGTAACGAAAACGTTGGAAAATACGTTGTCACAACGTCTTGCATATACCGTATTCTGAAATACGTTACGGGGACGTACAAATTGCGTTTGAGCCTTTACGTTAACATCAAGACCATATTCGTATGTAACAAAAATGTTGGAAAATACGTTCTCACAACGACTTGCTTATAACATATCTAAAACACGCTGTGGCAACGTAATTTTCACGTAAGATATGGACCTGACCAAATAGCAACCAAACTGGAACGTTGGGAATACGCATTGTGCCAGCTGGGTTCATCATACGGATTTGAGGGTGATGGGTGGCAATGTTGTCTTGGAATCATTACACATGACTTGCAGTTAACAAGTGGAATGGAGAATGGATGGAATTGTCACACACGTATACTGTAAGCATTTAAGCAACTTCCGGCTATGGTTAAGGCGCTCTCCTGGAATAAATCTTGTCTTTGTGGTCAAACATTGGGAGGGAGTGATCCAGTGCCTGATTAATCCTTAGGCAAAATAATAATCACATGCTTAGGATATCAAGGGGCAAGTGGCACCACAAAAATTAGGTCACAGGGCAATTTATTTTAACAACCAGATATTAAACTCAAAAATACCCAAAAATGTAGGAACAATTTAATAAAACACTAATAAAAGTTATCGGGCTGATAACATAAATATGAAAAAAAACCCAGATATTTAAACTAATTTAATATAAGAGAATTCAGAATTTAATGTTAGGTATTTGACAATTATGTTGAGTCTTGGCATCAAGGGGTCGTGTTATTGTTTACATTATGCTAGAGGAAGGTGTGGAGGCACTAATGGTGCACTGTGCTTAGGGCATACATTTGCTTTCATCCGGCCCTGCACATGTACTACAATTCATTAAGCTTTGTGTAATATTATTGTAGTGTAATTGTCCTGTATGTAAGTATTTTGATTTTTATATATGCATAATAAAGGAAAGCATGGGTCCATAGTTGTATTTCGTTAACATAGCGATTTGTGTTATCTCCCTTTGTAGCTTAGTGAGTAATTTTTATTTAAAGTCGGAAGCATATATATACAAATAGAGCTATTTAACCGACTTGATAGTTTAAGAAAACATAGCAATGGACAAAGCAAAGCAGCATATAATTAAACATACATAAATAGCACAAATAGGAAATCAGCATATATATACACAAATCATAGGCATAGACAGTCATAAAGCATAAATAAATACACGGATAAATAAGCACACAAAGACAAGCACAGCACATAAATAAATAGCACATTTAAAACAATAAAAGCGAACGGGAGGCATGAAAAGCTTAGTCTGATATCCTTTCAAGAATTAAAATATTCAGTAATATTATTCTTGAGACTTTTTATTGTCCATTTTGAATAACTTGATGGGAAATACTGATGGGAAACACTGACTCTCATTATATTGATTACAACAACTTTTATCGGATGAACCCCGCCCCCACACTTCCTTCTCTCTCACAATACTCTACTCAGACTCTGAGTGAATTTTTTAAACTACATGTATACAGTCATATCTTACTTCTTACAAACTTCTAGGATATCATTGGTTTAAAGTGATCACGTGGAAGCCGTGTATATTCAATACACGGCGTGCATATTCAATACACGGTTAGTAGATTTTTAATACACGGTTAGTAGTAGAGTTATCTCCCCTTTTTCTTTCAAAACAAAGATGACTTTCAATAACGAGACACCGGCGCGTTTCACCCTGACAACAGACGTTGAAAATATAAACAAACGTATTAATTTTTTAAAATATTACAATAAAAAATTAATTGACCCGAGTAAGTTTGTCCCTAAATATTGGTTCAATGAATTGACCAATGTAACATTCCACAACTCACCAAATATTGCTATAGCGACATATATAAATAATTTACACACAACACAAATATTACATATTTATTAGTTTTGATGCAGTTACATTTAAATCCCTCATTCAAAGGTAATCAGTAAGATATATTCGTTACACAGTGTAACTTATAATATATTGACTTTGATTTTTTTTGGTGCAATTAGCAGTGATAATCAATTTTTTATTTTAACTAAGACACTTTGTGATCTGAAAATTTTATCAGCATATTTTCTGTATCGAACAATTAAATTGTGACAATCCTTTCTCGCAAATAATAAATGGTCCCAAGTAATGATCAATATTATAGGACTGACATCCATTTATATCCAGCTACCCATAATAAAAACGATAAGAAAAAAAAATAATGAACAACCCATCGAAAAAACAAAAATGAATAAAATTGATAGTGAATCTCAATAAATCAAAATCACATGGAAATATTCTTAAATATCAAAATATCGATTTTTCTCTTTTTTTCCCATTTGGGTATTTTCTCCAATTTGTAAATCACAAGTTCATACGTAGGCCCATAGAGCAAGTTACAATCCGCCATTATTGCTTTATTGAAGTACCTCTACCAATTCAGGAAAGTGAGTGGTCATGTATACAATGTATGTTTGTTACTGGTTTAGCTTTTTCTTCTCTTTCTATGATTTTCTATTGTATTCTTAGAATTGTTCTGACAGTATTGTATTCTTAGAATTGTTCTGACAGCGTTGTATTTTTTTTGGTTCTGACAGTGCAGTATTTTTGGTTTTCCATTTTATTACATCATTATCAAATGATTATTTTACTAAAGTAAATATCCCATTAATAAAATAATTTATAGCACAATTTAAGCGAAAACCACAAGTTATCTTAGGTACAACAATTTGTGAACTCCTTAAATTAGATATAGCCCTATTATAAATGTACCTCCTATTAAACCACATTCACACTAAATTGATATCTACGTTTGTATTGCTACCTCTCGAGAGTAGTATCCGCCCAGTAGTCAGTGCTTCGGTCCTGACATGGTTTATTAGATATATTTGTTACTGACATTTCCAATTCCGAAATAATGTAGTTATTAATAACATTAAGTTATCCTGCCTAAAGGATTGGTGACCTTAGCCGATTTTAGCTATCCTGTTTAGGCCTTTGGGTTTTATTGCTCCAAAAATTTAATTTATTTGGCTTTTCGATTGTGAGCGTACCTTGCGATGGCTATTCCAGAAACGCGTCGTGCGCACTAAATATGATATCTACGTTTTATTTCTTCGTTCATATCCTTGGCTACATTGTATGTCAAGAGATTGGAGAATAGAGTTAACGCGCTTTGCGCTCTAATCTAGATATCTACGTTTCTATAACATTTTTATTTCCATATGTATGTCTCTGGTCATGATAATTCATTCGTAAATCTTCAATAAAACCTCTACACAAAATATGTAAAACCTCTAGATAACCTATTTCTTGATTTCTCAATAGTGTATACCATAAGCAACATACATCCAATGGATTAACAGCGTTTTGCAAAATAAACAGTTATTCAAACATGTACATGCATATTGTGGGGATGGCATTGTTAAAGTACGAAAACTAAATAATCTAGTCTTGGGAACTTGACTGACAGATGGCATCATACAGCCATCTGTCTGATGTCTGGCAAAAATTTGCTTGTTAGGTCTAAGGAAATTTACAACCAGATGTATATACAGTTGTGTGCATAGATGTTGTACATTGTTAGTGCAATATGCTTCATTGCATATTTCAGAGATGCATGACGTAAAACAAAAACAATTTACCCGTTTACACAAGCGCTTAAAATTGCAATCCCAACATTATTTAATTATACCAAATTATGTCCGCCTGTATTCATTTCAGCATGGTCATTGCGATATAGCGAAACCCAATTGAATAATTGTAGCAACAAAGGAAAAACCGATATGTCTAACATGGCCGCTCTCTTTCTGTCTTGGCACAAGCACTTCAATAAAAAGTGGCGGTGTTGATTTAGTTTGATGTGCCAATGCAATGATGCATGTAAACCAGATGGACGACCATGCATTAGTGTGCTAATAAGCAGTCCTCAGTCTAAATTGCTGTCATATGTGTAAATTTTATCAACAGAAACATCTGAACCTCTGATTGACATGTTTCCTTTCTACCGAAGTTAGGTCTAGTTTGTAGAAAAAAAAGCGTTTGAAGATATTAAAAAGGACATTGAAAGCTGTAAATCGAGGGACATCCAATACAATGGCCAAAGGAACAAATTACAAAAGGACAAGCAACGATCTACAAAATACTACACAGAACACTAAGCACGGTGTATATTCATAACGACTCCTTTCCGATTAAATCGGAGTTCTTGCCTCCTTTCCGAATCAGCAAACGCAACCTTTCGGAGCTATGTTCAGACAACATGCATTTCAAACTGATTGATATGACAATAAAAGATATGTAAGACTTTTCTGAGGAGTTCACGGAACATTTCAATCATCATAGCAACTCAAAATGGCTTGAAAAGGGTTAGTTGACCTATCTTCTGGACGAAATATGTGACACTGTAAACGGCGAGGTGAGTGTGTCGTACATAAATCACTTTAATGTTCAAAATATGAGACAGACAATTAAATTAACACCCTTATTTTGCAATCTGGTACCGTCCTTGTTATGCATTCGTATTTTGTCGATTTATTTTTTCAGTAAATTTCCAAAAAAATGGTGATTTACAAAAATCAAAGAAACGCCTCTTTTCCGATCAGTCGAATACAACATCTATTCTGGAAACGAGTCCCATGAGAGTGTAAAGAAACTATTCCTTTCAGAAAGTGAATCCATGATGCTTGAACAATACTATCATGTTTTGAAAACATGTAAAAGAACGTGACAAAGTCAAGAAAAAAGGTCACACAAATAACACAGAACAATTAAAGACAGACCCACAAAGAAAACTAAAATATTAATATGAAAATGAGAGCATCGGATGTGCCCAATGACATGTCTAAAAATGCTAAAAACACCAACTTAATAGGCATACAAAGACGTTAGGGGATATGATAATTTCACTGTAAAGACAGTAAACTCTATTTTCGATATAAATTGGTAGCCCCTCGGTTTATCTGTTGCGTTTAAGGGTAGAATGGTCACTGGGTTTTTCATGATTGATTTCTGTCTCATTTTAGAACTGATTAAACCCAGGGACCATCCCTGCCAGGTTTTATTTAATTTGGTTCAGCAGTTTCAGAGTAGAAGATTTAAATGTGATCTTTTATGAAAATATGCCTAATTTGCATAATCGGTATAAATCGGCTGAAAGAAAAATTTTACAGAAAAACTCGGAATATATGTTAAATTACCCCCTGCCATGTAGCTGCAGTTAAAAGTTGAGCTCATTTTGACTTAAACTAAAGCAGCAATGGACAATTAAAATTGCATCCCCTTTTTTCTATTTTTAGCTTGGCGGCCAATTTGGTTGGAAATCGGGGTCACCGGACACAATTGTGGAAGGGGGCCATCGAAGGCCCATTCCACCAAAGTTTAGTTGCAATTGACCCAGTGGTTTCTGAGGCGAAGATTTAAATGTGAAAGTTTACGACGTACGACGGACGCCAGGTGAGCTAAAAAGGGTGCACTCGACTCACAGTCGCAAGTGATAAAGTTTACCATTGCTTGCCCATGGTCGGTGGTTCTCTCCGGGTACTCCGTCTTCCTCCACCACTAAAAATGGTCGCCATGATATAGCTGAAATATTGTTGAAAGTGGCGTTAAAACACCAAAAATCAAAAAAAAAATAATTAAAATGTTGTAAAGTAAATCCATGAAATCGTATGAAAGTCGAACAATGAATGGTTATCTGAAAAGAATCGTTTCCATGCACTGAACGGAGGCGTTCTATATTTGTTTTACAATAATCGCATTTGATGTACAGGCAAACTTTGATATAAACCTATTATCTATTTCAATGGAACTGTTATTGTCTTAGAATTGTTGTGTATTTGGTTTTGGTAGACATGTTACTCGAGAAACATCATGTTTTTGAAATTTTCCTTCTTGGTATTGCGTAGATATGTAACAAATATTTGTTGTGCGCTGAAAATAAAATCATCATCGCCCAGTGAGATCACGTAGGATCACGTAGGATCATATTTCGATTTCTTGTATGTATATTGTGTTCCATCATCTATGTTTTCAGTCACTAAATATGGCAATTAAAAGACAAATTGACAAAACGTACTCACCGTCCGTTGTGAAAATAAATCAAAAGTCGGAATGGAAGCGTTTCCTGATTCGGAAAGGAGGCAAGCACACCGATTTAATCGGAAAGGAGTCGTTATGAATATACACGTGCTAAATATCGAGCAACACGAACCCTCTGAAAACCAGGTGTGTACTCGAGTGCTCCGGCAGGGCTAGTAGTTCATGCTCTACTTGTGACATCTGTCGTGTTGCTCTAGTTACAGACATGGTGATGAGTAATGGATGGAGGAAAGAACCGGGAAGAAAAGATTGAGTAACTGCATCGAAATCCGCACCACAGATATGCCATAATCTTTTTATCTGCACGAATAAAGCTGAAATAATGCTAAATTAATTAACATTGATTTGCTTGATGTTGCTTAACGCCACTTACAACAATGTTTCAGTTATATCGTGGCGATCTGCTTTATTGGTGGAGGAAACCGGAGAACCTGGATAAAACCACCGACCTGTTGCAAGTCACTAACAAACTTTTTCACATAATGTTGTGCACCTCGCCCTGTTTTAGATTCTAACTCACAACATCAGTAGTGATATGCACTGATTGCATAGGTAGTTGTAAGTCCAACTACCATACTATCACGACCACGACGGCCCCACTTTCCATTGAACAGCAATTAATCAATCAATCAATCAATCAATGATACAGTTAAAGCATGCTTACAGAAAACAATACAACATCAAGCCATGCACAGAATTGTATGCAGTCTTCCCAAAATATATTGCTGTCATATTAAGTTTTCATTCACAATATTCTATTTTTATAGGAACTTACCAAATGGCGACTTCTACAGTTGTATGTAATGTTTGTAATGTGCGTCACATCACTAAATCATCAGGAGTCTGGTGCTCTGAATGTGATGAAGGTTTTTGTACTGATTGTAAAGAGTATCATAGCCTTGCCAAGGCGACACGAGACCACGTCACAATAACTATTGGTGAATACCAATAATTACCTCGTTTTATCGTCGGAATTAATCCGCAATGTGATGAACATCGCGAAAAGTTCCAAATATTGCAAAGATCTAGTTCCACTTGAAGACGTCGTAGATAACGTAAAGAACTCAACTTCTTTCCAAGAAATGTAGCATTTGTTAGAGGAATTGACCAAAAACATCAAAACAATTATTGCATCAGGACAGGATAACCTGGATATGTTAAATGAAGCCAAGGCAGGCATTGAGAAAGAAATCAAACAGACCCGACTTGCCATCAATGACTACCTCGATAACCTTGAAAAAGAGCTTTTGACAAAATTGCAAGAGGCAGGTGATAGCGCAAAGGTTCAGATAATGGAATTGGTGGCTATATTGGCAAAAAAAAAAGAAATCCTAGAATGCCAGGACAATTTACCAAATATAAAATCACACGCGACAGACCTTCAAACCTTTCTTGGTTTGAAGCAAAATGAACCTGAAATAGCTAAGAATGAGCGGTTTGTGAAATCATTGATAGACGATAAAAGGCTGTCTAAGAGAATGCTGCATTGTAAGATTAACCAAAAGCTGCTGACTTTAACTACTGATGTACACCGTTTTGGTGATGTGACTACCTCTATCACGCCATGTGATATCACCTTAGTACGGAGAAAGGATCAACTAGCGCAGATGATGGTGGCTGATGGATTTTCAAGGTATATTAGTGATATATGTTTAAAACCTAAGCATAATTTGACCACTGTTGGTAATCAGATAACAGGCTGTTCCATTCTAACTGGTGGTAAAATGGTATTTATTAACTATGATCCGGTATATCTATTAATACTAAATGCCGACGGATCAACAGACCGCAAAATTCCCCTACAACTATCGTATGCAATGAATGTTGCATGTATCGACCAGAACACAGCCGCTGTAACATCACCTGTTGATAAATGTATCCAACTTGTTGATGTTAACACTGGAAAAACCGTGAAATTTATAAATACTAATACAATCTGTAGTGGTATTACTTGTTTTATTTTTCATAATATAAATTAATAAGGTGGTTGCATTTTAAATTTTTACCTTATCCCATCCCATGGCATAGTGTCGTCACAATGATCTTGCTTTCCTTTCAATCATTATTGACAGGGAATACTTACAAAACTTAAAACAATATGTACTGCTCATTGTAAAAATAGCTTTATACTAGTGAATATTTGTCATATGTAAACTAGCTTTACACTAATGATTTGATTTGAATTTTTGTGTTTAACGCCACTTACAGCAATATTCCAGTTATATCATGGCGACCAGTTTTAGTGGTGGAAGAGACCGGAGTACCAGGAGAGAACCACCGACCATGGGCAAGCACCTGGTATGCTTTATCACGTGCGGCTGCGAGTCGAGTGCACCTTTCTTGTAATATACAAAGCGGGGCACGAACCCACGCCGTATTGGTGATTGGCTTGTATGAGTTGTTAGGTAATCCAACTACCTAATTCACTGAGCCAACCGGACCCTTTTATATTAATGAATATTTATCATATGTTAAATAGCTTTACATTAATGAATATTTATCATATATTTTAATAAGTCAATTAGATGCTTGTATTTTGTTATTGTTACCTTATCTCATGTCGTTTCATCTAATCATCACAATATAATAACCAAAAGAAAAGAGAATAAAAGACAAATCAATGTTTGACATAAAACACTGCGCATTGAGCAACACGAACCTCACTATATGCCATTGGGTGAACACATTATGTTCATCAAGGGTTAGCAGTTCCTGTTACACTAATATCACCCGTCATGTAAATATAAAGTATGCATATAAAAAGATAACTTTCAGAAGTTTCTAATACACAACGGTTTGTGATGAGTGTTCTTATGTTCTGTATTGAATTGTATCCTTAAAGATGCTACACTCAGTTTGTTTATGACAACACATGATCAACTATCTCGTTTGACTGAAATTCAGTATTCTGTCGAACTTTATCAGAACTCCCTGTAAACACTTTGCTGTCGGCATCTTCATTGGTTAAGCTAAAGTTCAACTGGGACTGAGGTTAAATCGACTTTTTCAGGTGTAAATTGGGTGTGACGTATTCATAATATGATTTTAATCAGAATGTGATTGATTTAGACAGTGTTGTGAGCATGACTGTATAAGTAATTCACTATTTGAAGAAAGTAAAAAAATATGATTTGCCTTTTCTTATTATTGATAGGCAGTTTGATACACTCTCATGGGATGATTTATAGATATACACTAAATCTATGAAAAGACATGTTTTGTCTAATGGAGAAAACAAATCGGTATTTAAGATACACAAAAATATGTGAATCAAGAAATTTGTGGTTGAAAAAAGATTAAAGCGTAAATTCAAAATCCTTCAGCATAAACAATATGCAAAAATACACGCCCAAGTGGGACAAAACTCTTACACAACTCGAATTATTGGCGTTAAGCAACAATCATTCGTCTACTTACTATGAATTGAGTATATGTTTCTCGTTCTTGTCATTGTGTGTTATGTTTTCACTATCTATGAGCTATAAGTCATCAAAATATTTAAACAGTGATGGTCAACAATTCAACAATATCCAAAAATGACCAGTCACCGCTCACCTCAAATCATTGAATATAAAATAAGAGCCACGACAAATGACGTTGGAAATCGAGATCCTGGCTCAGGACAGGCAAACAAATTGTGACGGAGATAAACCGTCAATGACATCACAACCCTCGCCCTCTTGATAATTTGATCTCAAACGGCAACGTTTATATATGCAAGCAATTAATAAAAGCATTGCACATATCACCTTCCACTCATAAAAATCATATATCACAAACAGGAATGACAACATAAACATTAAGAGTACAATAATAGGATCAGTGCATTCTGTAGTTAATTGACTACTAGCTAGGAAGGTAACATTTGTTGGTTAAAGACCAATTACTGTAAGAATTACAAAAAAAACCCAATACTTATATATGGTAATACATTAATTCTTTTGTACATTTTGTACAGATGCGTATGAAGGAATTGGGAAGTGGGAACAAGCTTGGAAGCGGACTGTAAAATGGGGGATGCTTCAAGGAATGACGGGAGGATGGTGGCAAGCTTTTATATATGACAAGCTCCAAATGGTCTTTTGGTTTTAAAACCATCCTTTAACCTCTTGTTTTAATGATAATATTTGGCGTATATGATCAAATTTATATTTTATTTCTAAAATAAAAAAAATAATAATGCGAAAGCATAGTTTTGCCCTCGCCCCCGCCCCTTTTGAATGTGATGGGCATTTCACCACCTTACACCCCAGCTCCTACGCCCATTTAGAATATCTTTTTCTTTTCCTTAAATCCTGCAGTTGTCGGTGTTGCGGCACAGACATGGTATATGAGAAATATTTATTCATTAAATTTACAGTTTCTTTTTCATTTACCCCAGGCATAGTTAACGTTAGTTTAGGCCCGTTGATATTCTTTGTCCCAAAGAATTATATATATAAGAAATAATTCATGGGGGTTTCAATATATATTGATTTTACCACGGGTTGGGTCTTCATGCCAACTAGTTTACCACGAGCGCATGGGGGCTTGAATGTATATTTAATTTGCCACGGGTTGGACCTTTATGCCAAATATTTTACCACGAGCGATAGCGAAGGGTAAAATATTGGCATAAAGGGTCAACCCGTGGTAAAATCAATATATATTCAAGCCCCATGAATTATTTCTATTCTAATAGGACAAATACGGTATTTGAACAGCCAAAGCCAATTGTGACTTTGCCGATCAGCTGATATACCAATATACGCATATTTCACCACAGGTTTGGACCCAAACGGTTTAACGGACGACATATTAAATTTTTTGGCTTTCCGATCTATTTTACACTTGAGCGTACCTGTTGAATGTTATTGTAGAAACGCATTGTGGGCACTAATATTGATATCTACGTTTTGATTTAAATTGTAGGATTACCTCTACTTTGATCTTTCGCGGAGTTTCAGATGTTACATGCGTCATATCCATCGGTCCTCGCATGAGTGCATTTGTAATTATTACCCGTGATATTAATAACAAAAGTATCATATTGTTTTTGCTGTGAAAAATTTAAAACCAATTTATTCAAAGATGTATGTGTATGTAGGCCATTGTGACCTTTGATATATGAGTAACACGACGGGTGTTTTATTAGAAGCAGGAACTGTATAGCATTATGGAGCACTTGAGTTCACATGAATCAGAATCAGAATTACCTCTCAGATAATTGTTTCAATAAGTTAGCATTATATTAAAGAACAAGTTTAGCGTGTTTGTCTGGTACAAATCAAACATCATAATCATTTCATTGAATGGAGCGTGCTCTCTTCATGATATAGCTGGAATAAAATAGCTCATTTTGGCGTTGAATAACAAAAATGTACCGTTAAAGATAGATTTTACGAGCAAACGTCTTACCATCAGTCGTACAATATATGATTTCTTAGTTGAGCGGAAAAAAAAGAAATTCTGCAGCGCGTTGTATTATTAAAATGATAAATTGATACATAAATCTTAAATATATATGATATTTGACGCAAATGAACATTCTATTAGCTTTTTTCCCTTTATTTATATGTGGCGTCATGTCTTTTTATAAAAGGTATATGTACTGATGGTTGATTTATCGACATGGTAGTTATATTTATTGATTTAGTAATGTAATCGGTTTAACCTCGCAATATTTTTGTAAATTCTAAGCAAGGAGTTGAATTTCCAACTTAATATGCCGTGATCTTTTCTGATGGTCAATGATTTGAAGATGCCAACAGAGATGGTTGGCAATTGCACCAATATCATTAGAACGACCACTAACCTTTTATCTAATGGACATCAAAAAGCCCAGGAGAAATGATGTTTGAAATCTAGGTTCTGTTTTAAGATGTGCAAACAAATTTGGCGGGGGTTGTTTAAATAATGTTTCTCATATCAATTATATGTTACACTAAAGGAGATAATAACTCCTCTTTATTATTTTCAGTAAAGAGACTCGTCATACCCGGATGTAAGCTAATTGTTTGTGGGAATGTTATTGTTGTTTTGTTTAAATTTTTCTCATGATGAAATCATGAACCAAATACCAATTTTTCTATTGATTGGATATATCTAAAATTTGCATAAATATTTGTTGACCTCTTCAACAGTGGTATCAACAAGAGTTACTTATGAGGATGTACATGTATTATATGGCATTCTAACAATACAGTACTAAGGAAATACAATCTAATCAAAATTACATCTCTCGCTCCCCTTTACTGACTTGTGGTGTCGTAGAAGATATGAAGAAACTTCATTACGGATCACTTGTGAGTGACCCCTGGTACCGTTCAAGGAAGTGTCGCTTATAACGCGTCCAAAAGATAACACAATTTCTCAGTAATTACTTATCTCATTGTTTATAAATGAATTATGTCATGAGTAAAACTTGTATTTCAAGAAAAGATCCTAAATGGGTAATCAGAATCCGTAAATCAAAGCAGTACAGACAATACAATGTTCAACAGAAAAAGAACAAGCAATGATCTACAAAACATTAGACAGAAAACTAAAGATGGAGCAACACAAACCACACACAATATCGGAGGTGTAACCATGTGCATCGGAAGGGTAAATATGTCCTGCTCCAATGGTGGCATCCGTCGTGTTACTGTGTGTGTTACAGGGTAAGAACATCACAACAGTGTAACCAGTGATATTGTCATTATCGCTATTCATTAAACTATACCGTACGTTTCATAAATGTTGCTTATGACATTTGTATGATTCTTCGTGTTCCGGTTACCAGGGCAACTTTGAAACAATTGAGGAGATAACAAGTATATTCGTACACAAAAAAAGAGCTAAACACTCTTTATCACACAAAGTAATCATATGCAATTTAAATTTCCAAACTAAATGAAAAACTTAATAATTTGGTAATAAAAATCATACGATATATAGTACTATAATGCCGAAATATTATAATGCTAGCGGTGTTATGCTTATCTATGGTCATTTGTAACAGAAATCTGTCAAAATATTGAAACATAATAATTGAAGGGTATAATGTGTAAATATTAATTATCATGTGTAGCGACGTAATACTATATTATGATAACTGTAATCGTAAAATGGCTCATTATGAAAAGAAAGTTTAAACAGTGATGGTCATCAATTCCACCAATAAATCGAACAATCACCTCTCATGTTAACTCACTGTGCACAATATAAGGATCACGAAATGTAACGTTGCAGATCCAGGTCTTGGCTTGGGATAGCTACAACATATGGTGAGGTTAAACCGCTTACTCTCCCTTCTTGATAGCTGGATCTCCAACGTTAATATACATATAAGTAAACGATTAAAATATACACAGATTCGCTTCCACTCAAAAATACCAATGTTTTCACAAAACTTAATGACAGAATAAACATGCAAAGTGCAATAACAGGGTCAATAAATGCCTTGTAGCAGTAAAGTACCGAAATATTAACATTGTGGTGGTAAATTGCCTAAGGATGATAATGCTTCAGTGGTATGATGTATCATTGTGATAATTTGTAGTGGTAAAAGGCAAACCATTGGCTAAGCTGGGATATACCACGTACGGGTCTAGTAAATCTACTACACCCCATTTTGTATTCCATCCTGCATTTCCAGAAACTCCATCAGTAGTATATGGACTCAGCCATTTGGATTCGACGGAATGCAAAAATGTACGCATCACAACGGCTTTAAATTGTCTGAGTAAAACCGGATTTAATTTGACAATTGAATCCTGGAAGTCTACTCTGACATACGATGCTTGGGTGCAATGGATGGCCTGCCCAAAGAAATTCTGACTTTTAATACACAGCTGATGTAGAAAAACTCAGTTATACCTTACTATATATGATATTCTTATTAAAAATAAAGGCTTATTACTAAAAATGTTTTCACTTATTCATCAAGAAAAGTTTGAGGAAACCAAAAGTGTTATAAGAAGACGTAAATCACAGAAGGACAGACAATACAATGTCCAGATAAAAACAACAAAAGGTCAACTAACTATCTATAAAACACTACACAGAAAGCTAAAATTCGATCAACACAAATCCCCCTAAATACCGGGGTTGAACTCAGATCCTTCGGAGAGGTACGTAGTTTCTGTTTCACTAGCGATATTCGTTTGTAGTGTAATGGTTACCGTACTCTGCTCGTGTGTGTGTCTTCGTGGGTTTCTACCTGCCATATGATCAAAACAAATTGATACATGTGTATGTGTTGCTTTACTACTAGGAACGCAGCATTGAGGAGTAAGGGCAAATATTGGCTGGCTCGAACTAATGGTGGACTGTTGCTTCAGTTAGTTGACACTATGCACATTAAGCATGTTGGCTTAGTACAAAAAAGACATTATCATTTCAATATCTTATCAAAAATGGTCCCGACATGAGATATATATATATATATAGTGAATGATTGTTACTTAGCGCCAACTCAGCAATGTTTCAGCAATATCACGGCGAGAACAAGTTAATTTGTATTGAGATAATAATGAGGTCCGCTTTGTACAAGACCAACAAACCTAGTTAATTTTATATTGTGCTAGCTCATTGGAACAACAGTCCGCGGATACACATGTTGCCCCATTCCGTCACATTATCCTGATTCCGGACCAGCCAGACTTTGCTCTTTCAAGTTAAGGCTGTGTACTTTTGGGAAGCAATGAATGCCAATTGCATAGTTTTTGGTTTGATTCGATCGAGGATCGAACCCACGATTTACCGCATTCGCGGCGAGCACACTAACCAACGATCCGGTTATATACATGCCTATGGCGCTGAACATAGGCTTAAGCGATTGAACTGTAGTTTATATAATGTGTAAGTTGGAATGCTGCAAAACGTTTGTCACCTCAAATAGTTAATTCGAACATTGCTTGGTTTAATTGTCAGACGTAATTTTTCCATTATCTATTTTATTTGGACAATAATATTAAGTACACACTAAGAAAGATAACTCTTTTTTATATTTTAATACCTGTATTATGATTATGCTATGAAATGCAATATGGTTACACATAATTTTCAAAGAGGTGACGTGAGGGCAGATAGTTCATCAAAGATTTTAGAGTGATGAAAAACATAAATAAAGGTATTATGTACCATATACAGGTACGTCTTATTTTAATACAATAAATGTGTAAATAATAAATATTTATAAGATATTGCTGAAAATTAAACAAAACTAAAACCATCAAGAATGAGATTTATAGCTTCATTTACAGATTAATGTGGTAAGCTAAATATCTTCATAACTAAGTCACCAATTAAAGCAAAATAAAAATAAAAATTCACTGACTCTTACAACACAGCAGGTGCAAATAATTCCTAGATTTTAGAAGTGGATCTCCATCACTGCATGACAGAGGAGTGTTTTATTTTAAACAATTTTACATTTTATATTTTGGCAGCAAGTTTAAACAGCAACAGTATCAAATATACACTTCATAGAAGTAAATTGGCTACGAATGACAATCAAAGGGTCTACAGGTTAAAATAATGTTGAAATTAGCGACCACATGCAGCCCTTTAAGCAGGTAGTCAAAATTGATTTTGAAACAATGACAATGACAAATTTATCTTGCCTGTGACAATATTTAAAAGCAAAAATATCTCTATTTAAATCAATCGAGTGTTCTCTGAAATATAATTCCCCATCCCAGTGGGAGAGGTGGTGTTTTTGGGGGGATGGGTGGGGGTTGTTGTATCTTTGCTGTGTTGGCTCACTTCCTATTTAACGGGATATACTAAACGTGCCGCTGATATGAGTAGAGTTTATTCAGTTTTCAAATAAAGGATTGGTTCGTACATTCCCAGTAATTGCTGGGGATATATAAGATGTATCAAGTCATATTTCTACAACTCCGTGTAGCTTCTGTATTTCAAGGATAAATACATTACTATATAATTATGTTATAATTTAATATTATAAGTTGCAAAATCAACAGAGGTTATTATATTAAATATTAAAATAATAGATCTATTTGAATTCTATAATTTTCGTATGGTTTTCTTGCTGAGTTAATATATGAATGAGTGTAATCTCAACTTTTATCCTATAACCATTCAATTTCCTGGTTGAAATATTTCTACAAAAATGTGAAAATTTCTTCGCCTCTACAGTAATCTAGATTGTTAAAAAGGAATGTGGTGTTCAATATTTTCTAACATTAAGAATTCAAATAAACTAAACATACAGAAAACAAATATTTAATTCGTTGTTTATTTAAATGTCAAGTGAGGTGTTGAGTGACGTAACTGCCAGTACATAAAATAACGAGTGTACAAGTGCACATACACTATCAGTTATGAAGCTTTGTGTAATATTATTGTAGTGTATGTTTCTTTTATATAAGTATTTTTATTTCTTTTTATAATTACTAGCACCATAAAGTTAAATATGGTTCCATACTTGCCATTCGTTAGCATAGCGATTTGTGTCACCTCCCTTCGTAGTCTGATATCCTTTCAACAATAAAGTAAGCAAGTAAGTATTTTTGTTTTTTGTTCAAGTAAGTAAGCAATTTTTATTAAAAGTCGGAAGTATAAATGCATGTATATACAAATACAACATAGAACATAGGTTCATTAGAGCTATTTAACCGACTTGATATTTTAAGAAATACATAACAATGGATAAACGATGCAAAGCAGCACATGATTAAACAAACATAAATAACATAAATAACAAATCAGCACATGATTAAACAAACATAAATAGTATAAATAACAAATCAGCACATGATTAAACAAACATAAATAGCATAAATAACAAATCAGCACATGATTAAACAAACATAAATAGTATAAATAACAAAGCAGCACATGATTAAACAAACATAAATAGTATAAATAACAAACCAGCACATGATTAAACAAACATAAATAGCATAAATAACAAATCAGCACATGATTAAACAAACATAAATAGTATAAATAACAAACCAGCACATGATTAAACAAACATAAATAGCATAAATAACAAATCAGCACATGATTAAACAAACATAAATAGTATAAATAACAAACCAGCACATGATTAAACAAACATAAATAACATAAATAACAAATCAGCACATGATTAAACAAACATAAATAGTATAAATAACAAACCAGCACATGATTAAACAAACATAAATAGCATAAATAACAAATCAGCATATAAATAGATATAGATATCATACATACACAAATCATAGGCAGAGACAGTCATATAGCATAAATAAATACATGGATAAATAAACACACAAAGACAAGCACATAAATAAATAGCACATTTAAAACAATAAAAGCGAACGGGAGACATCACAAGCTTATTCTGATATCCTTTCAATAATTAAAATATTCAGTAATATTATTCTTGAGACTTTTTATTGTCCATTTTGAAGAACTTGATGGGAAATACTAACTCTCATTCTATCTGTTAAAAAAAACAGGAAAACCTTTTATCGGATCAACCCCGCCACCACATCTTCCTTTCACTAATATACAATAATCAGACTCTTAGTGACTTTTAGGTTTTGAATTTTTGTATGCAATTAAAAGATATAATTTTTTTATCAGCATATTTTCTGTATCAAGCAATAGCCCTTAATAATGTAACTTTTTTGTCGGGCCTTTTTTTTTTGCTCATCAGCAAACGAGACACAAATGCGAGCACACAACTTATCAAAATGATCCATTAAATTTTGACAGTCCTTTCCCGCAAATAAAAAATGGACCTAATTAATGATCAATATTATAGGACTGACTTCCATTCATACCTACTCATGATCAAAATGATTTAAAAAAATCAAATAATGAACAACCCACCGGAAAAACAAAAATAAATAAATCAATCAATCAATCAATCTATCAATAAACAACATTGATCAATAGTGAAAACCAATAATTGAAAATCACCTTCTTATATTCATAGCTATCAAAATGTCGATTTACCGCCTTTTTTCCTAATTGAGGATCCCCCCCCCCCACACCAACTGATATATCATAAGTACAAACTTAGATCCATAAAACCCGCCATTATTCTATTGAAGTGGCTCTACCAATCCAGAAAAATGAGCAGTGTTTAGACTTTGCCTCTGTTCCTACGATTTGCGATTGAATTTTGGAACTGATCTGACAGTATGGTATTTTTTGTTTTCCATTTTATTACAGCATTATCAAATGCATATTTTACTGAAGTAAATCTGCCATCAATAAAATAATTTACAACAAAATTTAAATGAAATGATAAGTGGGGGTTTTTTTTTGTAAGCGAAAACCACAAGTTGGCTTTGGTTAAACAATTGGAGAACACATTATATTAGATATTGGCTTATTATACATTGACCTGCTATTCAACCACATTCACTCTAAATTGATATCTACCTTTTTATTGCTACCACTGGGTCGATATCTCATCTGGTGGTCTATTAGTCCCCGAGAGCATAATCTGCCCAGTAGTCAGTGCTTCGGCACTGGCATAATTTATTAGATATATATGTAACTGAAATTTACAATTCCTAATTAATGTAGTCATTAATAAAACTAAGGCTCTCCTCCCTCAGACATAGGTGACCTTAATTTATTTTAGCTATCCTGTTTAGGCCCTTTGGTTTTATTGCTCCCAATACTTTAATTTATTGTGCTTTTCGATCTTGAGGGTACCTGAGGAAGGTTATACAAGACACGCACACTAGATTTGATATCTACGCTTTTATTGCTTCGTTTATAACCGTTTCCATGACTACATTGTATGTCAAGAGATTGGAGAACAGAGTTAACGAGTTGTGAGCTCTAAGATAGATATCTATGTTTCTATTACATTTTTATTTCCAAATTTAAGTCTTCGGCCATGATAATTTGTTTGAAAATCTTCAGTAAATATTCTTCACAAAATATGCCTGTTCTCTAGATTAAGATAGTGAAAAACTAAATAACCTATTTCTTGACTTTTCAATCCGGCTACACCATAAAACACCATATATCCAATGGGTTAACATCGTTTTGCAAAATAAACAGTTATTCAAACATGTAAATACATATATTATGGCGATGGTATTCCTACAGTGTGGAAATATCAGTAAATTATGTCTGGGAGCTTGACTGACAGAGGGCATCCTATAGCCCTTTGTCTGTTGTCTGAGAACAATTTGTTTGTTATGTTTAGGGAAATGTACACCCGGATGCATATACGGTTATATGCCTATCCGTTGTGCATTACTAATGCAATATGCGAACGGGTGCTTCATTGCACATTGCAGACATGCATGACGTAAAACAAAGCCAATTTACCCGTAAACTCAAACTTCTGTAATTGTAATCTGAACATTGTTTAATTATACCAAATCTTGTTACGCTTGTATTCATTTCAGAAGTGTCATTTGCACTATAATGTAAAAATAAATACACCACTGTCGGAACAATTACAAAACCCAATCTATTGTAGAAACAGATGAAAAATCGATATACCTAACACATATATACAATACTACCCAATATCGTGGCTTGGTACAGGTACTTCAACAAAAAGTGACTGGTTAATTTAGCTTGATGTGTCAATGTAATGATGCATGTAAACCACATGGACGTCCATACATTAGTGTGCTAATAAACCATCATCAGTCTAAATTGCTGGTCAGATATGTAAATAGTATCAAAAGAAGCACCTGAACCTTTGATAGACATGTTTCCTCTTTACCGAAATTAGTTATAGCTTGTAAAAAGATTTAAAGATACAAAAGAGGAGAATGAAAGCTGTAAAACGAAGGAAGGCAATACAGTGGCGAAAGGAAAAAAGGAAAACAAAACAAAAAAACAAACAACGATCTACAAAACACTACACAGAAAACTAAGATCGAGCAACACGAACCCCACTAAGAATGACGTGTGTACTCAGGTGCTCAGGATTAGTAAGTCAGGCTCCACTTGTGGCATCCGTCCTGTTGCTCCAGTTACAAACCGGTGATAAACAATGAATGGAAGAAAGGAACGAGACGAAAACTGAAGATTGAGCAACAGGAACTACACAGAATTCCGTTGGTCATCTTTGACACAGATATTCAAAAAGCTTTCTATCCTCACGAATAAAGCTGAAATAGTGCTAACTTTACAACAATTAATCAATCAATCAATCAATCAATCAATAATAAAAAAAAAACATCAATTCATGCAAAACATTGTGTGTACTCCCTCCAAAACAATATTGCTGTCATATTAAGCTTTCATTCAAACTATTTTATTTTTTTAGGAACTTACAAAATCGTGACTTCTACAGTTGCATGTAATGTTTGTAGTCTGCGTCACATCAACAAATCATCAGCAGTCTGGTGCTCTGAATGTGATGAAGGTTTTTGTACTGATTGTAAAGAATACCATAGCCTTGCCAAAGCAACAGGAGACCACGTCACAATAACTATTGGTGAATACCAGAAATTACATCCCTTTATCATCGGAATTACTCCGCTCTGTGATGAACATCGAGAAAAGTACAAAGCGTATTGTAAGGGATATCAAAACCTATGCTGCCGAAAATGCGTAATTGCATCCCACAAAAATTGCAAAGATCTAGTTCCACTTGAAGAAGTCGTAGATAACGTAAAGAACTGAAGTTCTGTCCAAGAAATGGAACATTTGTTAGATGACTTGACCAAAAACATCAAAGCAATCATTACATCAGGACAGGATAACCTTGATATGTTAAATGAAACCAAGGCAGGTATTGAAAAAGAAATAAAACAAACCCGACTTGCCATCAATGGCTACCTTGATAAACTGGAAAAAGAGCTTATAACGAAATTGCAAGACGCAGGTGATAGCGCAAAGGGTCAGATAATGGAATTGGTGGCTACCTTGGTAGAAAATGAAAAAGAAATCCTTGAATGCCAGGACAATTTACACAATATAAAAACACACGCGACAGACCTTCAAACTTGTCTTGGCTTGAAACAAATTGAACATGAGATAACTAAGAATGAGCGTTTGTGCAATCATTGATAGATGACCAAAAGGTGTCTAAGACTACGCTGCATTGTAAGATTAATCAAACGCTACAGACTTTCACTACTGATGTACACTGTTTTGGTGAAGTGACTACCGCTATCACACCATGTGACATTACCTTAGTAAGGAGAAAGGATAAACAAGCGCAGATGATAGTTGCTGGTGTACCTGCAAGGTATATTAGTAATATATGTCTACAACTTAAACATCAATTGACTACTTGTGGTAATTTTATAACCGGCTGTTCGTTCTAACTGGTGGTAAAACGGCATTTATTAACTTTCATCCGGCATTTTTACTAATAAAAAATGTCGACGGATCACAAGAGCGCAAAGTTTCTTTACTCACAAGGAATGCTCTTGATGTTGCATGCATCGACCAGAATACAGCCGCTGTAACATCGCCTTCTGACAAGCTCATCCAACTTGTTGATCTTAACACCGGAAAAACCGTGAAATATATCAATACTAATACAACATGTTGTGGTATTACTTCAACAAACGGGATGTTAGTGTTCTCTGTCTTAGGTAAAGGTCTAAGAAAAGTGGATTTGAAAGATGAGAATATTGTTGAAATCGTTGCCTTCGACGCTAATTTTTTGTCTCGTGTAACCTCATTCAATGACAGACTGTACTACACCAATTCGAAGCGTGACGAAGTTGTGTGCTGTGATATTAACGGCACCATATTCTGGACATTCACATATGAATCTGTTTGAAAACACCACGTGCTATCACCGTAGATGAATATGGACACGTTTATGTGGTCGGTGCCAATTCAACCAATGTCATCGTAATATCTCCTAATGGGAAGGAACACAGAACATTGTAGTCGACAGCAGGTATACTTGACAAACCAAGGGCACTGCATTATGACAGGAAAACTAGGCAGTTGCTTGTTGCCAACAACAAGACATCTGCTTTTATATACAGTGTTGATTATCAGTAAGCATTAACAACTGCTTTATCATGCGACATACACACATATGCATAGCTCTTTGTGTGTAGAAGTCGGGAGGGGGAGCGTGGTGGGAGGTAGGTGTAAGACAAAAACAATGCATAACATCTTAACGCCAACTTCAAAACTATTTCAAGTAGCGTGGCGATCATTTTTGAGATGAACGAAACCGGCGTGCCCGCGAAAACCACTGATCTGCCGCATATAATTGATATATGTTAACCATATATGTATATGATAAACTCTCGTGTTCAATTTTATAAAAGACATTTATGTCCAGAATGAAGATATAATAAAGAATGAATACAATATGGTACCGGATTTGACAGTTTCCTGCAAAATCAACACCATTATTGTTTATTATAGCAATATGTTGCTATGTGTAAAACAATTGTTTTCCATTCTGAAATAAGTTTTCACTGAGGAAGGCTGTACGGTCAGGTGAGACGTCTGTGAAATGGAATAGAGTATTTGATAAAACTTTAGCTGCTGATTATTTATCATATGCTTAGATACTTTTAGTTCAAAGATGATTGGTATTTAACCGACACATTCTACTTTCCTCGCTAGTAGTTATTTTTCTCCGAGCATTCATTGACTCTGCCATTGTACTGTCTATGCTTATCTTGACATTTATTATAATATGTGGTTTTTCTTAGAGTGGAAGTAAATCTCTATAGGTTTTCCTATCGTTCATTTACTAATGCATTTCGTTAGAGAACCAGTTATATAGAGAGGAGGGATCCTATTAACCGGTTTAACCCCGCCATAGATGTATGTCTGTCCCAAACCATTACATGGATTTTCAACGTCATATGTCATGGTCGTTTTGTGTTCAATGAGTTTAGATGAGAGGTGATTGTTCGCTTTGCTGATATTTTAGAGTTGGTAAGCATTACTGTTTAAACTTTTTTTTCTTTTTCACAATATAAATTAATAAGGTGTTTGCATTTAATATTTTTACCTTATTGCCAAAGAGACAATAACAAAGCTTGAGCACCTGATTTCACCCCCGGTTATTAGCGGGGTTCGTGTTACTCGATCTTTAGTTTTATGCGTATGTTTTGTATATCGTTGTTTGTCCCTTTGTACCTTTTATTTTGGCTATTGTGTTGTCTGCTCTTCTTCGATTTACAGAGGGTCCAGGTGGCTAAATGAGTTAGGTAGTTGGATTACCTAGCAAATTATACGAGCCTACCACCAAAAAGGCCTTGCAAATTACAAAAAGGGTGCACTCGACTCGCAGCCACAAGTGATACAATTTGTCAATTGCTTTCCCATGGTCGGTGGTACTTCGGCTTCTTCCATCACTAAAACTGGTCGCCATGACATTGCTGAAATATTACTGAAAGTGGCGTTAAACACAATAAATAAATTATTCAATATATCGATTTACGGATTCCGATTACCCCTATGGTATCTTCAAATTCTTCGTAAGGTGAGAGGCTCATTTTGTTGATTTTTTGGTTTGAATTGTTGATCTTTACTATATAAACTTATTTTTTCATAATATAAATTATTTAGGTGTTTGCATGTTACATTTTTACCTTATCCCATTCCATGTCATATTCTCGTCACCATGACCTTGATAACCTTTCAACTATTATTGACAGAGAATACTTACAAAATTTAAACAACTGTTCATTGTAAAATAACTTTACACTAATGAATATTTATCATATGTAAAATAGCTTTACACTAATATATATTTATCATATGTAAACTAGCTTTACACTAATGAATATTTATCATATGTAAAATAGCTGTACACTAATGAATATTAATCATACGTGAAATAGCTTTACACTAATTTATATTTATCATATGTAAAATAGCTTTACACTAATGAATAGTTATCATATATAGTAGATTTTCATTAATGAATAGTCATCATACGTATATGTAAAATAGCTTTACACTAATGAATATCAATCATACGTGAAAAAGCTTGACACTAATTTATATTTATCATATGTAAAATAAATTTACACTAATGAATAGTCATCATATGTAATAGATTTACACTAATAAATAGTCATCATATGTAATAGATTTACACTAATCAATAGTCATCATATGTAATAGATTTACACTAATAAATAGTCATCATATGTAATAGATATACACTAATAAATAATCATCATATGTAATAGATTTACACTAATGAATAGTCATCATATGTAATAGATTTACATTAATGAATAGTCATCTTATGTAATAGATTTACACTAATAAATAGTCATCATATGTAATAGATTTACACTAATGAATAGTCATCATATGTAATAGATTTACACTAATGAATAGTCATCATATGTAATAGATTTACATTAATGAATAGTCATCATATGCAATATATTTACACTAATGGAAAATCATCATATGTAATAGATTTACACTAATAAATAGTCATCATATGTAATAAATTTACACTAATGAATAGTCATCAAATAAAGTAAATTTACACTAATGAATAGTCATCATATGTAATAGATTTACACTAATAAATAGTCATCATATGTAATAGATTTACACTAATCAATAGTCATCATATGTAATAGATTTACACTAATAAATAGTCATCATATGTAATAGATATACACTAATAAATAATCATCATATGTAATAGATTTACACTAATGAATAGTCATCATATGTAATAGATTTACATTAATGAATAGTCATCTTATGTAATAGATTTACACTAATAAATAGTCATCATATGTAATAGATTTACACTAATGAATAGTCATCATATGTAATAGATTTACACTAATGAATAGTCATCATATGTAATAGATTTACATTAATGAATAGTCATCATATGCAATATATTTACACTAATGGAAAATCATCATATGTAATAGATTTACACTAATAAATAGTCATCATATGTAATAGATTTACACTAATAAATAGTCATCATATGTAATAGATTTACACTAATGAATAGTCATCATATGTAATAGATTTACACTAATGGAAAATCATCATATGTAATAGATTTACACTAATAAATAGTCATCATATGTAACAGATTTACACTAATAAATAGTCATCATATGTAATAGATTTACATAAATGAATAGTCATCATATGTAATAGATTTACACTAATGGAAAATCATCATATGTAATAGATTAACACTAATAAATAGTCATCATATGTAATAGATTTACACTAATGAATAGTCATCATATGTAATAGATTTACACTAATAAATAGTCATCATATGTAATAGATTTACACTAATGAATAGTCATCATATGTAATAGATTTACACTAATAAATAGTCATCATATGTAATAGATTTACACTAATGAATAGTCATCATATGTAATAGATTTACACTAATGGAAAATCATCATATGTAATAGATTTACACTAATAAATAGTCATCATATGTAATAGATTTACACTAATAAATAGTCATCATATGTAATAGATTTACACTAATGAATAGTCATCATATGTAATAGATTTACACTAATAAATAATCATCATATGTAATAGATTTACACTAATAAATAGTCATCATATGTAATAGATTTACACTAATAAATAGTCATCATATGTAATAGATTTACACTAGTGAATAGTCATCATATGTAATAGATTTACACTAATGGAAAATCATCATATGTAATAGATTTACACTAATAAATAGTCATCATATGTAATAGATTTACACCAATAAATAGTCATCATATGTAATAGATTTACACTAATGAATAGTCATCATATGTAATAGATTTACACTAATGGAAAATCATCATATGTAATAGATTTACACTAATAAATAGTCATCATATGTAATAGATTTACACTAATAAATAGTCATCATATGTAATCTATTTACACTAATAAATAGTCATCATATGTAATAGATTTACACTAATAAATAGTCATCATATGTAATAGATTTACACTAATGAATAGTCATCATATGTAATAGATTTACACTAATGGAAAATCATCATATGTAATAGATTTACACTAATAAATAGTCATCATATGTAATAGATTTACACTAATGAATAGCCATCGTATGTAATAGATTTACACTAATGAATAGTCATTATATGCTTAAGTTAATTAATTGGGGTTTGTATTTTGTATTTTGTATCTTTACCTTATCTCATGTCGATTCATCTCGTTGTCATAATATAATGATCAAAAGAACAGGGACAAAAAGACAAAGCATGTCTGACACTGAAAACTGCCTATTGAGCAACACGAACCTCACTAAAAACCATTGGGTGAACACAGATGCTCCTCAAAGGTTAGCAGTTCCTGTTACACTTATATCATCCGTGGTGTAAATATAGAGTATGTACATGCACATCAAAAGAAAACTTTTTCAGAAGTGTCTAATACACAACGTTTGTGATGAGTGTATCATTAGCTTTATTAAAGATGCTACACTCAGTTTCTACATGACAAAACATGATCAAATATTTCATTTGACTGAAATTCAGTATTCTGTCGGACCTTTCCATGATTTCTGTACCAGCACTCCCAGTAAAATCGTTTTCATTGATTAAGCTAAAGTTGAACTGGAACTGCGATTACATCATGTTGTTGTTTCAGATGTTTCAGTTGTTTCAAAATATGATTTTTATCAGAATGTGATTGATTTAGACAGTGATGTGAGCATGACTGTATACATAATTCACTGTTTGAGGAATGTAAAGTTATTACCTCTCTTTTCTTATTTGTTAAAGAGCTATCTTTCGTTGATAGGTAGTTTGATACACATCATGGGATGATCTATTGATATGCATTAATGCTATGGAAAGAACTACATTTTTGATTCTTCAAACCATCAAGGAAGTCAAGTGTATGATTCATTATTCTATTGATAAGTCATTTTTAGCTCACCTTGCTAAAGGCAACGTGAACATTTGCCATCACTTGGCGTCCGTCGTCCGTCGTCTGTCGTCTATTACCTTTCACATTTTAATCCCCTCCGAAACCACTTGGCCAAATGGAACGAAACTTGGTAGGAAACATCTAGGGAAGGTCCTCTATAAAGATTGCTAATTTACTTCCCTATCCATTAACAAACATGGCCGCCACAGGCAATTCTTGTTTCTGATTGGTTCATTTCTAAAACAAACTTCTCCATTGTAGTAAAGTGTTAAAAGAGAGATAACTCTTGCCATTAAACTGTAAAAAGAAAGATAACTCTTGCCATTATATCCCTTAGAAATTAACTAATGATGATGTAGTGTATCATGTTCATACTATACATTACTTGTAGGTATTCATACTTTGATATTCTTTTTAGCTCACCTTGGCAAAGGCAATGTGGACATTTGGCATCACTTGTCCGTCATCTGTTATTTTTTCACATTTTAATCTTCTCCTCTGAAACCCATCAGCCCAATAAACTGAAACTTAGTAGAAAGCATCTATGGAAGGACCTCTCTAAAGAGTGCACATTTTGTGATGATCCATTACCAAACATGGCCACTACAGGCAATTCTTGTTTCTGATTGGCCAATTTTTTTTTAATATCCTCCTCTGAAACCACTTGGCCAAATTAACCGAAATTTGGTTGGAAGCATCTATGAAATGTCCTCTATGACGATTGCTCATTTTGTCACAATCGGTTAACAACCATGGCAACAACAGTTAATTCTTGTTTTTGATTTGTCGACATCTTAAAAATGGGGGGAAAGGGGAATATAACCAGTAAAAGACCTAGTTCGTAGAAGGTTACTGGACGCGGACGTCCTAGAGAACACCACAACCAACATTTTGTACTACTACTAAGAAAAAAGTACGGGAGAAAAAAGTACGATAAAAAAAATACGGGAAAAAGTACGAGGAGAAAAAAGTACGGGGAAAAATATCTTCTCCTCTGAAACTTCTTAGCCAAATGAACCAAAACTATGTAGGAAGCATCTACCTGTATGGAAGGTTTTGTATTAAGTTTCCTCCAAGCAGAATGAAAGGTGAGCTACACAGGCTCAGCCCACTGAGCCTCTAGTCTATTATATTATTATGACATATGATCTATTTTTCTAGTATGTTATTGTGCTAAAATCTAGATGCATTTGTTTTGAATTATGTTTGATTTGTATGATTGTAATGTAATGTAATATAATATCATATCCTCTATTGTGTAATCTGAAGGCATCATGGTAGATTAGTGTAGCTAACTGAGTTTATCCTCATAAAATAAAGTATTATTATTATGAATATTATTATTACTATTATTATTATTGTTATTTTTGTAATTAAGCTGTTTCTTTTTACGAGTAAATCGTTTAGCTTTGCCAATGATACAATGGAGCATGGGAAATAATTGACGCTTCGTTTTAAATGATAATAAGACTCTGTTGGTCAGTTATACTCTTGACAAAAGTTCGCAGCCGAACAATTCGAGAAATAGAAATATAAAATATTATATGACCACCTCATCTGCAATAGTTTGAGACATAGTATTCTGAAGTGAGTAGTAAACAGATTGGTGTTGTAATGGTCAGCGTGATCGTCTCGAGTGCCGGGTAGATCCTAGGTTGCAGACCCCATCAGGTTAAACAAAAACTATGAAATTTGGATTTGCTACTTTCTCGTCAAAATGCATCATTAAGGAGTAAAAGCAGACTAATTGATTCGGAATCAGGATAATGTCTACCCGTGGCCTGCTGTTGCAGTGAACTGGTACCATAAATTCCAAAAATAAGCGTGTTCATATAGTACAAAACATATCATCGAATGGCTACATATAGCTGTAAAATGATCACTTGGCGTTAAACAACAATCCTTCACTCACTTACCATGAATTGAGTATCTGTTTCTCGTTTTCCGTGGTCTTCGTGGAGTGAATAGTAGAAAGTGTGAGGTTTTCACTATCAATGAGCCGTAAAAGATTAAAATAAACATTTTGCTATCAGATGAAAGCTTAAACAGTGATGGTCAACAATTCAACCAATATCTACAAAGCGAACAATCATTTCTTACCTCAAATCATTGAATATACAGAAGACCACGACATAAGACGTTGAAAATCGAGGTCCTGGCTTAGGACAGGTACAAACAAATGTTGCTGCGGTGAACAACCGATTAATGTCATCACAGCCACCACCCTCTTGATAATTTGATCTCCAACAGAAATTCCTATATAAACAACCAACAAACAAAACATTGCACATATTACCTTCCAAAAATCATATATAATCACAAAAAGGATTGACAACACAAACACGGAAAGCTCAATAACAAGAGTCAGTGAAATCTTCTATACCATTAGCTTAATCCTTTGTGTTCCGGTTGTCATCAAAATTGTGAAACACAATGCAGAAGACAACAAGTAAATTCGTACAGTAAAAAAGGATTAAACACTATTTACCATACAAAATAATCCGGTGCAATTTTAGTTTCCAAATTAAGGGAAAAATATTCAGAGATTAGTGCATGACATTTTCCATATAGGTCTTGTTAGCAACTCGAGACTTACATATGAATTCCGACAGCGAAGCTGGGTGCTGATATTGATCGAGGGCTGATACCAGGGACGACATGGAAAAATTCATGTCGTAATATATTTATCACATAGTTCACATTGACTTTTTTCATTCATTGACTTTAATATTTCAGAAAAGATCTTTGAACTGACAAATTGCAAAAATAAATCCTTAAGAGAGTTGCCTTTGTTCAACTTGCAAATATTTTTGCTTCGAGACTGGTTTCAAAAAGATATCAAACAATGTCGATCTGTACAATGACGTTAGAAAGTGTTTGTAAAATCTACCCAAGACAATGACATTTGAATGGATATTTCTATTCAACACGACGTATACATTTGATTTAAATATTATGTTTCAAGTTATTTAAACTTTATTCCAATATTTTGAAATGTGTTAATTTGATTGAAATACGATTATGCATGTCTTTATGCACCATCTTTCTTATACCTTGACATGCAAGCTTCGAGACCACTGCGCAGATACAGGAAGTTTATTTCCGGGGCAAATACGGATATTTGAGGGCAAAAAACCAACTCTGACTTCTAGCTATTATTGGACATGAACAATTCTAGCAGCCTAAATATGGTCATTTGTAACATAATTCTGCAACAATATTGCAGCATATTAATTGTAAAGGTATAATGTGTAAATATTATCATTTGTACCGATGTATTTCTGTATTATGATAACTGTAACCGTAAAGAAAACCTAATTATGAAAAGAAAGTTTAAACAGTGATGGTCTTACATTACAACAATATCAATAAATCAAACAATCACCTCTCATCTTAATTCACTGAACACAAAATAAGGACCACGACCGACCACGTTGGAAATCCATGTCCTGGCTTTGGACAGATACAAGATATGGCGGGGTTAAACCAGATAATGGGATCTCAACCCCCTTGATTACTGGATATCCAACGGTAATACAAATCTAAACAAACGATAAAAACATGCACATATTCGCTTTCACTCAAATAGACCTATACAATCACACAAATGAATGTCAGAATAAACAGTACAATAACAGGGTCAATAATAGTATGGTACTCGTGACCTCTTGGATTGTTTTGTTGTAAGAGGAGTCAGGGAACGACTAAATCCATGTTTGTAATTGTGGTCTCCATTGGCGACAAGAAACTCCATCTCAGCAAAGGACCAAAGTAATATTTTAAAATATTGATATTCATTATAGCATGGATTCAGCCGTTACCTGGTCCATCTATCAACACCAAAATTCGAAGGGTCACGGGAGCAGTCATGGTCGTGATCGCATAGTAGTTGTGTTTCCAATTACGTATGCAATCAGTGCCTATCACCACAAAAGTTGTGAGCTTGAATCTCGCTCAGGCGAGGTTTACCCGATACAACATTACGTGATAGAGTTTGTCAGTGACTTACGGCAGAGCGGTTGTTTTCTCCGAGTACTCTGGTTACCTCCACTAATAAAACTGGTCGCAACGATATAACTGAAATATTGTTGAAAGTGGTGTTAAGCACAATGACCCTCCTTACCCGAGGGATCACGAGTACCAGACTAGGTAAATAAATGTTTTATTGCAGTAAGATGTCGAAATATGATAATGTTTTAGTGGTATAATGTAGCATTGTGATAGGTTGTAGTGGTAAAATACAAAAGATTGATAATTTAGGAGGTAAAAGATAGCTAGGACACGTGGTATAATACTAAATAATGATAAGTATATGTCTTTATATTGATATCGTTGAACAGGTCAATCTGGTCAAGTTAAACTAGGATATACCACGTACGAGTCTGGTAAATCTACTACATACCATATTGTATTCGATCCTTCATTTCCAGAAACTCCAGCATTAGTATATGGACTCGGCCATTTGGATTCGACCGAATACGAAAATATACGCATCACAACGTCTGTAAATTGTCTGAGTAAAACTGGATTTAATTTGACAATTGAATCCTGGAAGCCCAATCTGACGTACGATGCTTTGGTGCAATGGATGATCTGTCCAAAGTAGATCTGACTTATAATTCACAGCTGATGTAGAAAAACTCAATTTTACCTTATTATATATAAAGTATTCTTATTATTAAAAATGCTTCCGCTTATTCAGCGAAGCCAATAAAGGAATGTTTGAAGAAACCAAAGGTGTTATAAGACGCCGTAAATCAAAGAAGGACAGACAATACAATACCCAGAAAAAAACGATCTACTAAACTGGAAAAAACACTACATACAAAAACAAAAGATGGAGCAACACCAACCCCACTAAGCACCAGGGATGAACACAGTAGTTTTGGACAGGTACCCAGCTTCTGCTCTACTAACGACATCCGTTAGTAATGTAATAGATACCGTACTCTTCTCGTCTGTGGTCCATCCTGGGTTTCAACCTCCGATCGGATCAAACCAAATTGATATGTGTTGCTTCGCTGCTAAGCACGCAGTATTGAGGAGTAAGAACAAATATTGTCTAACTCGAATTAATAGTGGGCTGTTAGTTAACACTATGCGCATTACGCATAAGTGTGTGTGCAATCAAATCGCATTAAATTACATTGCATAATGCAGGTTTTAAAATATAAAAGAAAGAGTTGTCTTTCTTAGTGTGTACTTAACTTTATTGTCCAAGTAAAATAGATAATTGAAGAACAATACTTCTCACAATTACAACCCAACAAACGTGTTGCAGCATTCGAATTATAGATTTGATAAACTACAGTTTAATGTCTTAAGAGTATATATACCTATATCTGACCACTTTGTTGGTAAGTGTGCTCCCGGCTAGTGCGATATGATATATATATATATATATATATATATAGTGAGTGGTTGTTGCTTAGCTCCAACTCAGCAATTTTTCAGCTATGTCATGGCGAGAACAATATAATATCAATGAGATAATGATGAGGTTCGCTATGTACTAGATCGTCACGCTTAATGTGATTTTTGTATAGTGCCAGTTCTCTGAAACAACAGCCCACGGATATATATGTCGCCCTACTCGGTCACATAATGCTGATTCCGAGCGAACCAGTATTTGCTCTTTCTCTTAGATGCTGCTTGTTTAGCGGAGAAGCAACGAATACCTATTTCATAGTCTTTGGTATGATCCGATTGGGCACACATTCTCAATTTACCGCACTAGCGGGTAGCACGCTAACCAATAATGTGGTTATATATAGGTATATGCGCTTAAACGATTAAACTGTAGTGTATCAAACGTGTAGTTCGAATGGTGCAAAACGTTTGTCACCTGAAAAACATAATTCTAACATCGTTGGGTTTTAATTGTCAGTATTTGTTTCTATCACCTATAATTGTAAGTACACAAAAAGAAAGACAACTCTTTCTTTTATATTTTAAAATCTGTATTATGATTATTCTATGTAATGTTATGTGATTACACATACTTTCTAAAGAGGTAACGTCAAGGCCTATAGTTCATCAACGTGTTTTAGAATGATGAAGAACACAAATAAAGGTATTATGTACCATACACATGTACGTTTTATTTTAATACAATAAATATGGAAATAATGAATATTTACAAGTCATTACTGAAAATTAAATAAAAATAAAACCAGCAAAAATGAGCATCTCAGCATTTATAACTTCATTTACAGATTAATGTGGTAAGCTAAATAACTTCATAACTACGTCACCGATTAAATCAAAATGAAAATAAAAATACACTGACTCTTACAATGCCTGAGGTGCAAAGAATTTCTATACTTTAGAAGTGGATCTCCATCACTGCATGACAGAGGAGCGGTTCGTATTGTTGAACATTTCCTTAAAAAATTAAAACCGTTTAGACGAGTCTTTGATATTAAACAATTTTCCATTTTAAATCTTGGCAGCTATTTTAAACAGCAACAGTATCAAATATACACTTCATAAAAGTAAATTGTCTAAAATAATGTGACAAACACTCAGGTCTAAAGGTTCAAACAATGTTGTAAGTAGTGACCACATGCAGCCCTTTGGGCAGGTAGTCAATATTGTATTGAAAATATGACAATGTCACCAGACTACACTCAACTTTTACTGAAGTTTGTGGTCAAATTTAACTTGTGTGTGACAATATTAAAAGTAAAAACATCTCTATTTAGATTGATCGAGTGTTCTCTGAAAAGTAATCTCCAACCCCAGTGGGAGGGGTGGTTTGTAACGGTAGTGGATGAGTCACTTTGGTGTGTTGGGTCACTTCCTATATAAAGTTAATAGACGGGCGTCTGATATGAGTAGACTTTCTTCAGCTTTTAAATAAACGATTCGATCGTATATTCCCCCTTTAATAAAACAACTAGTAGGGATATATAAGATACATCAAGTCATATTTCTAAAAGTACATGTAGCGTCTTTATTTCCAAGATATATTTTTTTATAATTATGTTATAATTTAATATAAAAAGGTGCAAAATCGATCTAGATAATTATATTAAATATTGAAATAATAGATCTTTATTAATGGGTATGAATGGTATAATTTTCGAATATACGAATGAGTATGGTTTTCATGCTGATCTAATATATAAATGGTTGTTTTGTCAAGCTCCAGCGACACCACCGTATCCAATGTTACCTATACAAACACTACAACCTATCACAATGTTGCATTATACCACCACTCCTAACTATCTTTTACCTCCTGAATTATCAATCTTTTGTATTTTACCACTACAACCTATCACAATGCTACATTATACCACTAAAACATTATTATATTTCGGCATTTTAAAACATTTATTTACCTAGTTTGGTACTCGTGATCCCTCGGGTAAGAAGGGTAAGGAGGGTCATTGTGTTTAACACCACTTTCAACAATAGTTCAGTTATATCGTTGCGGCCAGTTTTATTAGTGGAGGTAACCAGAGTACTCGGAGAAAACAACCGCTCTGCCGCAAGTCACTGACCAGCTTTATCACGTAATGTTGTATCGAGTAAGCCTCGTCTGAACGAGATTCGAACTCACAACTTTTGTGGTGATAGGCATTGATTGCATAGGTAATTGTAAATCCAACTACTATACGATCACGATCACGACTGCTCCAGCGACACCTCGAATTTTGGTGTTCATAGATGGGTCATGTAACGGCTCAATCCATGTTATAATGAATATCAATACAAATGTATTTTAAAATATTATTTTGGTCCTTTGCTGAGATGGAGTTTCTTGTCGCCTATGGAGGCCACAATTACAAACATGGATTCAGTGATTACCTGACACCTCATACAATGAAACAATCCAAGGGGTCACGAGTTCCATATTATCGTTAACCCTGGTATTTCTAAAAGTACATGTAGCCTCTTTATTTCCAAGATAGATTTTTTTATTATTATGTTATAATTTAATATAAAAAGGTGCAAAATCGATCTAGATAATTATATTAAATATTGAAATAATAGATCTTTATTAATGGGTATGAATGGTATAATTTTCGAATATACGAATGAGTATGGTTTTCATGCTGATCTAATATATAAATGGTTGTTTTGTCAAGCTCCAGCGACACCACCGTACCTAATGTTACCTTATCATTACAACTGTTATCCTTTGACGTTCAACTTCCTGGTTGAAATATTTCTGCCAAAATGTGAAAATAGGAAAATAGGAAAATATCTACGACTCTCAAATAATCTAGATAGTTAAAAATATTTTATAACATTAAGAATACAATTAAGCTAAGCTTACAGAAAACAAATATTTAATTCGTTGTTTATTTAAATGACAAATGAGTTGTTGAGTGACCTAATTGCCAGTACATAATTATAATTATACCGAGTGTACAGGGTCACATACACTATAATTTACGAAGCTTTGTTTAACTGTATTTTAGTGTATGTTACATGTATGTAGGTATTTTGATTTGTATATAAGTTGTGTAATGAAGATAAGTATGGGTCCATTCTTGTAATTCGTTAACACAGCGACTTGTGTTACCTCCCTTTGTAGTTTAATAAGTAAATATATTTTATTGAAAGTCAGAAGCATATTCAAATGTATTTGCAAATACAACATAAAGCATGAGTTATTTTGTTATTTTAGGAAAAATATAGCAATCGACAAAGGATGCAAAACAGCGCATGATTAAACGTGTATCTATGGAATAGATAACAAAGCAGTATATATATTGATATGCATACCATATATACACATATCATAACCATAGAAAGTCACACAGCATAAATAAATATATGGATAAATAAACACACAAAGACAAGCACAACACATAAATAAATACAGGGATAAATAAAGGCACAAAGACCAGCACAGCACATAAATAAATAGCAGCACATTTGAAGCAATAAAAGCGAACGGGAGACAGCAAAAGCTTAGTCTGATATCCTTTCAAGAATTAAAATCTTCAGTAATATTATTCTTGAGACTTTTTACGATCCATTTTGAAGACCTTGATGGGAAATACTGACTCTCATTTTATCGGTTAAAAATAGCAAGAAAACCTTTTGTCTGATCAGACCCGCCACCACACTTGCGTTTATCTAAAAATACTGTGATCAGACTCTTGAGTGAATTTTAAGTTTTGATTTTTTGTCTGCAATTAAAAGATATAAAACTATTTTTAATTTAAATTCAGGCACCTTGTTTTCGGACTTTTTTATCAGCATATCTTCTGTGTCGAACAATAGCCCTAAATAATGTAACATTTTTGTCGTTCCTTCCCTTTTCTCATCAGCAAACAAGACACAACTTATCAAAGTGGCTCATTAGAATTTGACAGTCCTTTCCCGCAAAAAATAAATGGACCCAAGTAATAATCAATATTATAGGACTGACTTCCATTTATAACTAGCTACCCATGATAAAAACGAAAACAATTCAAATAATCAACAACCCGTCGGAAAATACATACATACATACATACATTCATACATACATACATACATACATACATACATACATACATACATACATACATGCATACATGCATACATGCATGTATGCATGCATACATACATACATACATAGATACATTCATACATACATACATACATACATACATACATACATACATTCATACATTCATACATGCATACATGCATACATTCATTCATTCATTCATTCATTCATAAAATCACCTGGATATATCAAATTGTCGATTCACCATTTTGTTTCCTATTTGGGTATTTCCCCCAATTTTTAAATCATAAGTACAGACTTAGACCCATAAAACTAGCTAAAACCCGGCACTTTTCTATTGAAGTGTTTCCATCAATCTAGGAAAGTGAGCGGTGTTTAGACTTTGCCTCTGTTTCTATGATTTTCGATTGAATTTTGGAACCGTTCTGACAGTATGGTATTCTTAGAATTGTTCTGATAGTGTTGTATTTTTAGAATTGTTCTGACATTATTTTATTTTTAGAATTGTTCTGACAGTATGGAATTTTTTTCTTTCCATTTTATTACATCATTATCAAATAATTATTTTGCTGACGCCAATCTCACATTAATAAAATAATCTACAACAAAATTTAATCTAAAACCACAAGTTATCTTAGGTACAACAATTTGTGAACACCTTAAATTAGATATAAGCCTATTATAAATGTACCTGCCATTTTACCACATTCACACTAAATTGATATCTACGTTTTTATTGCTATCGCTGGGTCGATACCTCCTTTACTGGTGTACTACTAGTCCCCGAGGGTATCTTCCGCCCAATAGTCAGTGCTTTGGCACTGACATGGTTTATTAGATATATTTGCTACCGGAATTTACAGTTCATAAACAAAATAATTATTGATAAAACTAAGATTTTCCTTCCTCCGGCATAGATGACTTTAGCCGATTTTTGACCACACTATTAAGCCCTTTGGCTGTATTGCTCTTAAAATTTTAATTTATTTTGCTGTCCGATTTTGAGTGTACCCGATGAAGGTTCCAGAAACGCGTCCGGCTCACTAAATATGATATCTACGTTTTCTTGCTTCGTTCATAACCTTTTCCCTGGCTACATTGTATTTCAAGAGATTGGAGAATAGAGTTAACGTGTTGTCCACACTAAACTAGATATCTACGTTTCTATTACATTTTATTTCCAAATTTATATCTCGGTCCATGATAATTCATTCGAGAATCGTGAGTAAAACGTCTATACAAAATATGCACGTTCTCTAGATTAAGATAATGAAAAAGTAAATAATCGATTTCTTGACCTTTCAGTCCAGTTACACCCTAAAGCACCATATATCTCATGGTTTAACAGCGTTTCGCAAAATAAACAGTTATTCAAACATATACATATATTGTGGGAATGGTATTGTTAAAGTGCGAAAACTAAGTAATCTAGCCCTGGGAGCTTGACTGACAGAGAACTTACTATATCCATCTGTCTGATTTCTGGGAACAATTTGGCTGTTAAGTTTACGGAAATGTACACCCAGATGTATTTACGGTTGTGCATTAATAGTGCAATATTCGAACGGGTACTTCATTGTACATTTCAGAGATGCATGACATACAAAAAAAAAACAATTTAACCGTGTACACAAACCTTTATAATTGTAATCTCAACATTGTTTAATTATACCTTATCCTGTTTCACTTGTATTCATTTTAGAAGTGTCATTTGCAATATAATGTAAAAAAACACCACCCTGTCGGAACAATTACATAATCGTAGAAAGAGAGGCACAATCGATTCCTTTAACACATATATACATTACTGCTCAGTTTTCCGGCTTGTTACAGGCACTTCAATAAAAAGTGCCGAGGTTTATTTAGTTTATTGTGCCAGTACAAGGATGCATGTAAACCACATGGAGGCCCATACATTAGTGTGCTAATAAACCCTCCTCAGTCTAAATTGCTGGTCAGATGTGTAAATTGAATCAAAAGAAACATCTGAACCTCTGATTGGCATGATTTTTCTTTACCGAAATTTTCTATAGTTTGTTAAAAAAAAGAAAAAAAAAGGTTTGAAGATACCAAAGGGTACATTGAAAGCTGTAAATCGAGGGACGGGCAATACAGTGACCAAAAGAAAAAAGGGCAAAACAACAAAACAAACAACGATCTACAAAATACTACACAGAAAACTAAGATCGAGCAACATGAACCCCACTAAAAACGACGTGTGTACTCAGTTACTCAGGATTAGTAAGTCATGCTCCATTTGTGGCATCCGTCGTGTTGCTCCAGTTACAAACCGGTGATAAACAATGAATGGAGGAAAGGAACGAGAAGAAAGCTGAAGATTGAGCAACACGAACTACACACTTATTCGTTGGTCATCTGTGACACAGATATTCAAAAAACTTTCTATCTTCACGAATAAAGCTGAAATAGTGCTATCTTTAGATTGAATAGCAATTAATCAATCAACCAATCAATCAATCAATGACAAAATCAAAGCATGTTTACAGAAAACAAAAACAAATCAATCCATGTAAAACCTCCAAAAACTATTGCAGTCATATTAAGCTTTCATTCACAATATTATATTTTTATAGGAACGTGCACAAAATGGCGACTTCTACAGTTGCATGTAATATTTGTTTCGTGCGTTGCATCACTACGTCATCAGCAGTCTGGTGCTCTGAATGTGATGAAGGTTTTTGTACTGATTGTAAAGAATACCATAGCCTTGCCAAAGCAACACGAGACCACGTCACAATAACTATTGGTGAATACCAGAAAATACCTCCCTTTATCGTCGGAATTAATCTGCTCTGTGATGAACATTGCGAAAAGTACCAAATGTATTGTAAGGATCACGAAAACCTATGCTGCCGAAAATGCGCATTTACATCCCACAAAAATTGCAAAGATCTAGTTCCACTTGAAGACGTCGTAGATAACGTAAAGAGCTCAGGTTCTGTCCAAGAAATGGAACATTTGTTTGATGAATTGACCAAAAACATCAAAACAATTATTGCATCAGGACAGGATAATCTGGATATCTTAAATATCACCAAGGCAAGCATTGAAAAAGAAATCAAACAGACCCGACGTGTCATCAATGGCTACCTTGATAAATTGGAAAAAGAGCTTTTGACAAAATTACAAGAGGCAAGTGATAGTGCAAAGGGTCAGATAATGGAATTGGTGGCTACCTTGGCAGAAAAAGAAAAAGAAATCCTTGAATGCCAGGACAATTTACAAAATATAAAATCACATGCGACAGACCTTGAAACTTTTCTTGGTTTGAAGAAAATTGAAGCTGAAATAACTAAGAAAGAGCTGTTTGTGCAATCACTGGAAAGTTCATCCAACTTGTTGATCTTAACACCGGTAAAGCCGTGAAATGTATCAATACGAATACAACATGTAGTAGTATTACTTCAACAAACGGGATGTTAGTGTTCTCTGTCTTAGGTAAAGGTCTAAGAAAAGTGGATTTGAAAGATGAGAATATTGTTGAAATCGTTGCCTTCGCCGCTGATTCCTGGTCTCGTGTTACCTCATTTAATGACAGACTGTACTACACCAATTCGAAGCGTGGCGAAGTTGTGTGTTGCGACATTAACGGCACCATATTGTGGACATTTACAGATAAATCTGTTTTGAAGGATCCACGTTCTATCACCGTAGATGATTATGGACACGTTTATGTGGTCGGTGCCAATTCAACCAATGTCATCGTAATATCTCCTAATGGGAAGGAACACAGAACATTGTTGTCGACAGCAGGTATACTTGACAAACCAAGGGCACTGTATTATGACATGAAAACTAAGCAGTTGCTTGTTGCCAACAGAAAGACATCTGCTTGTATATACAGTGTTGATTATCAGTAAGCATTAACAACTGCTTTATCATGCGATATACACACATATGCATAGCTCTGTGTGTGTAGAAATCGGGGGGCGTGGTGGGAGGGAGATGTAAGAAAAAAACAATGCATAACGCCTTAACGCCAACTTCAAAACTATTTCAAGTAACCGTGGCGATCATTTTTGAGATGAACGAAACCGGCGTACCCGCTAAAACCACTGATCTACCGCATATAATTGATATATGTTAACCATATATGTATATGATAAACTCTCGTGTTCAATTTTATAAAAGACATTTATTTTCAGAATGACGTTATAATAAACAATGAATACAATATGGTACCGGATTTGACAATTTCCCGCGAAATCAACGTCATTATTGTTTATTATAGCAATATGTTGCTATGTGTAAAACAATTGTTTTCCATTCTGAAATAAGTTTCACTGAGGAAGGCTGTACTGTCAGGTGAAACGTCTGGGAAATGGAATAGAGTATTTGATAAAACTTTAGCTGCTGACTATTTATCATATGCTTTGATACTTTTAGTTCAAAGATGATTGGTATTTAACCGACACATTCTACTTTCCTCGCTAGTAGTTATTTATCTCCGAGCATTCATTGTACTGTCTATGTTTATCTTGACATTTATTACAATATGTGGGTTTTCAGAGTGGAAGTAAATCTCTACAGGTTTTCCTATCGTTCATTTACTAATGCATTTCCGTTAGAGAACCATTTATATAGAGAGGAGGGATCCTATTAACCGGCTTAATCCCGCCACAGATTTGTGTCTGTCCCAAACCATGACATGGATTTTCAACATCATATGTCATGTTCTTTTTGTGTTCAATCAGCTTAGATGAGAGGTGATTGTTCGCTTTGTTGATATTTTGGAGTTGTTAACCATCACTGTTTAACTGATTTTTTCTGTTTATATACTTATGAGTTTTGACTTTCCCTTTGTAAGATTGTTCGATAATTTTGTTATTACCCTTGTTTAAACTTTTTTTTCTTTTTCACAATATAAATTAATTAGGTGTTTACATTGAATATCTTTACCTTTTCCCATGCCAAAAATACAATAAAAAAGCTTGAACACCTGATTTCACCCCCGGTTATTAGTGGGGTCCGTGTTACTCTATCTTTAGTTTTATGCGTATGTTTTGTATATCGTTGTTTGTCCCTTTGTACCTTTTATTTTGGCTATTGTGTTGTCTGTTCTTCTTCGATTTACGGAGGGCACATATGTCTCAATGAGCTAGGTAGTTGGTTGACTTAGCAACTTATACAAGCCTACCACCAATACAAATTACAAAAACGGGTGCACTCGACTCGCAGCCACAAGTGATAAAATTTTCCAGTTGCTTGCCCATGGCCGGTGGTCCTTACCGGGTACTTCGGCTTCCTCCATCACTAAAAGTGGTCGCCATGACATAGCTGAAATATTGCTGAAAGTGGTGTTAAACATAAAACATAAATTAATCAATCAATCGATTCACGGATTCCGATTACCCCTACGGTATCTTCAAACCCTTCGTAAGGTGAGAGGTGATTGCTCATTTTGTTGATATTGGTTGAATTGTTGATAATTACTATATAAACTTATTTTTTCATAATATAAATTAATTAGGTGTTTGCATGTTACATGTTTACCTTATCCCATCTCATGCCATACTGTCGTCACAATGAACTTGATAACCTTTCAACTATTATTTACAGAGAATACTTACACAACTTAAAACAATATATACTGTTCATTGTAAACTAGCTTTACACTAATGACTATTTATCATATGTAAAATAGCTGTACACTAATGAATATTAATCATACGTGAAATAGCTTTACACTAATTCATATTTATCATATGTAAAATAGCTTTACACTAATGAATAGTTATCATATGTATAATAGTCTTACACTAATAAATAGTCATCATATGTAAAATAGCTTTACACTAATGAATAGTTATCATATAAAATAGATTTACTCTAATGAATAGCTATCATATAAAATAGCTTTACTCCAATGAATAGTCATCATATAAAATAGATTTACACTAATGAATAGTTATCATATAAAATAGATTTACTCTCATGCATAGTTATCATATAAAATAGATTTACTCTAATGAATAGTTATCATATAAAATAGATTTACTCTAATGAATAGCTATCATATAAAATAGATTTACTCTCATGCATAGTCATCATATAAAATAGATTTACTCTAATGAATAGTTATCATATAAAATAGATTTACTCTAATGAATAGTCATCATATAAAATAGATTTACTCTAATGAATAGTTATCATATAAAATAGATTTACTCTAATGAATAGTTATCATATAAAATAGATTTACTCTAATGAATAGCTATCATATAAAATAGATTTACTCTAATGAATAGTTATCATATAAAATAGATTTACTCTAATGAATAGCTATCATATAAAATAGATTTACTCTAATGAATAGCTATCATATAAAATAGATTTACTCTAATGAATAGATATCATATGCTTAAATTAATAAAAAATTGGGTGTTTGTATTTTGTATTTTGTATTGGTACCTTATCTCACGTCGTTTCATCTTGTTGTCATAATTTAATGACTAAAAGTACAGGAACAAAAAGACAAAAGATGTTTGAGACAGAAAGCTGCATATTGAGCAACATGAACGTCACTAAAAGCCATTGAGTGAACACAGATGCTCCTCAAAGGTTAACAGTTCCTGTTACACTAATATCACCCGTGGTGTAAATATAGAGTATGTAGATGTACATAAAAACAACTTTTCAGAAGTGTCTAATACACAACGGTTTGTGATGAGTGTATCATTAGCTTTATTAAAGATGCTACACTCAGTTTCTACCTGATCCAACATGATCAAGTATTTCATTTGACTGAAATTCAGTATTCTGTCGGACCTTTCCATGATTTCTGTACCAGCACTCCCAGTAAGATCGTTTTTATTGATTAAGCTAAAGTTGAACTGGAACTGAGATGTTTCACTTGTTTCAAAATATGATTTTTATCAGAATGTGATTGATTTAGACAGTGATGTGAGCATGACTGTATACATAATTCACTGTTTGAGGAATGTAAAGTTATTACCTCCCTTTTCTTAATTTTTAAAGAGTTGTCTTTCGTTGATAGGTAGTTTGATACACATCATGGAATGATTTATAGATATGCATTAATGCAATGGAAAGATATGAGGACATGAGGCGCGTACAAAAAACCAAATTTTCTTACTTTTGCATCGTCCAGTGGTCTTTGCATTCATTCGTTATGGACATGAGGCTCGTACATACAGGAGCAATATGGAATAGAAGGTTTGCCCGGACGCACTCATTATCCAGTATATAGATTTAAGCTTATGTTTTTGTATCTATATTACAAATATTGTTGATCATACTGAAAAGCTGTTCAACAATATTTGTTGCATGTCTTTTATTATTATTTCTGTTATTTCTTAAATCAAACTATCTTGTAAAGTATTCAGGAAATTATTTGCATATTCATCCTCATTTTGGTGGAACATTTTGCTAACTTCAGTGCGTAAAGCTAAAACTCTAATGTATTTAAGACAAATATTAAGAACTACATTTTTGATTCTTCAAACCATCAATGAAGTCAAGTGTATGATTCATTATTCTATTGATAAGTCATTTTTAGCTCACCTTGCTAAAGGCAATGTGAGCTTTTCCCATCACGTGGGGTACGTCGTCCGTCGTCTGTCGTCCATTAACTTTTTACATTTTAATCTCCTTCGAAACCACATGGCCAAATGAACCGAAACTTGGTAGGAAGCATCTATGGAAGGTCCTCTATAAAGGTTGCTCATTTACATCCCGATCCGTTAACACACATGGCCGCCGCAGGCAATTCTTGTTTCTGATTGGTTCATTTCTAAAACAAACTTCTCCATTGTAGTAAAGTGTTAAAAGAGAGATAACTCTTGCCATTAAACTGTTAAAAGAAAGATAACGCTTGCCATTATATCCCTTAGAAATTAACTAATGCTGATATAGTGTAACAGGTTTATACTATACATTACAGGTAGGTATTCACACTTTAATATTCTTTTTAGCTCACCTTGGACATTTGGCATCACTTGGCGTCCGTCGTTTGTTGTCTGTCATCTGTTAATTTGTCACATTTTAATCTTCTCCTCTGAAACCCATCAGCCCAATGAGCTGAAACTTAGTAGAAAGTATCTATGGAAGGACCTCTCTAATGAGTGCACATTTTGTGATGATCCATTACTAAACATGACCACTACAGGCAATTCTTATTTCTGATTGGCCAATTTTTTTTAAATATCCTCCTCTAAAACCACTTGGCCAAATTAACGAAATTTGGTAGGAAGCATCTATGGAATGTCCTCTATGAAGATTGCTCATTTTGTCACAATCGGTTAACAACCATGGCCACAACAGGTAATTCTTGTTTCTGATTGGTCGATATATAAAAATGGCGGGAAGGGGAATATAACCAGTAAAAGAGCTAGTTCGTAGAAGGTTATAGGACGCGGACGTCGTAGAGAACACCCCAACCAATATTTTGTACTACTACTAAGAAAAAAGTACGGGGTAAAAAGTACGGGAAAAAAGTACGGGAGAAAAAAGTACGAGAAAAAAAATACGGGAAAAAGTACGAGGAGAAAAAAGTGCGGGGAAAAAAAATCTTCTCCTCTGAAACTGCTTAGCCAAATGACCGAAACTTTGTAGGAAGCAGAATGAAAGGTAAGCGACAAAGGCTCAGTTCACTGAGCCTTTAGTCTATTATATTCTTATGGCATATGATCTATTTTTCTAGTATGTTATTGTGCTAAAATCTAGATGCATTTGTTTTGAATTATGTTTGATTGGTATGATTGTAATGTAATGTAATATAATATCATATCCTCTATTGTGTAATCTGAAGGCATCATGGTAGATTAGTGTAGCTAACTGAGTTTATCCTCATAAAATAAAGTATTATTATTATGAATATTATTATTACTATTATTATTATTGTTATTGTTGTAATTAAACTGTTACTTTTTACGAGTAAATCGTTTAGCTTTGCCAATGATACAATGAAGCATGGGAGATAATTGACGCTTCGTTTTAAATGATAATAAGACTCTGTTGGTCAGTTATACTCTTGACAAAAGTCCGCAGCCGAACAATTCGAGAAATAGAAATATAAAATATTATATGACCACCTCATCTGTAATAGTTTGAGACATAGCATTCTGAAGTGAGTAGTAAACACATTGGTGTTGTAATGGTCAGCGTGATCGTCTCCAGTGCCGGGTAAAACCTAGGTTCCAGACCCCATCAGGTCAAACCAAAAGAATGAAATTTGGATTTGCTACTTTCTCGTCAAAATGCATCATTAAGGAGTAAAAACAGACTAATTGATTCGGAATCAGGATAATGTCTACCCGTGTCCTGCTGTTGCAGTGAACTGGTACCATCAATTCCAAAGATAAGAGTGTTCATATAGTACAAAACATATCATCGAATGGCTACAAATAGCTGTAAAATGATCACTTGGCGTTAAACAACAATCCTTCACTCACTTACCATGAATTGAGTATATGTTTCTCGTTTTCCGTGGTCTTCGTGGAGTGAATAATAGAAAGTGTGAGGTTTTCACTATCAATGAGCCGTAAAAGATTAAAATAAACATTTTGCTATCAGATGAAAGCTTAAACAGTGATGGTCAACAATTCAACCAATATCTACAAAGCGAACAATCATTTCTTACCTCAAATCATTGAATATACAGAAGACCACGACATAGGACGTTGAAAATCGAGGTCCTGGCTTAGGACAGGCACCAAAAAATGTTGCTGCGGTGAACAACCGGTTAATGACATCACAGCCACCACCCTCTTGATAATTTGATCTCCAACGGAAATTCCTATATAAACAACCAACAAAAAAAACATTGCACATATTACCTTCCAGAAATCATATATAATCACAAAAAGGAATGACAACACAAACACGGAAAGTTCAATAACAGAGTCAGTAAAATCTTCTATACCATTAGCTTAATCCTTTGTGTTTCGGTTGTCATCAATATTGTGAAACACAATGCAGAAGACAACAAGTAAATTCGTACAGAAAAAAAAGGATTAAACACTATTTACCATACAAAATAATCCGGTGCAATTTTAGTTTCCAAATTAAGTGAAAAATATTCAGAGATTAGTGCATGACATTTTCCATATAGGTCTTGTTAACAACTCGAGACTTACATATGAATTCCGACAGCGAAGCTGGGTGCTGATATTGATCGAGGGCTGATACCAGGGACGACATGGAAAAATTCATGTCGTAATATATTTATCACATAGTTCACATTGACTTTTTTCATTCATTGACATTAATATTTCAGAAAAGATCTTTGAACTGACAAATTGCAAAATAAATCCTTAAGAAAGCAACTTGTTCAACTTGCAAATATTTTTGCTTCGAGACTGGTTTCAAAAAGATATCAAACAATGTCGATCTGTACAATGACGTTAGAAAGTGTTTGTAAAATCTACCCAAGACGTTGACAGTTGAATGGATATTTCTATTCAACACGACGTATACATTTGATTTAAATATTATGTTTCAAGTTATTTAAACTTTATTCCAATATTTTGAAATGTGCTAATTTGATTGAAATACGATTATGCATGTCTTTATGCACCATCTTTCTTATACCTTGACATGCAATCTTCGAGACCACTGCGCAGATACAGGAAGTTTATTTCCGGGGCAAATACGGATATTTGAGGGCAAAAAACCAACTCTGACTTCTAGTTATTATTGGACATGAAAAATTCTAGCAGCCTAAATATGGTCATTTGTAACATAACTCTGCAACAATATTGCAGCATATTAATAGTAAAGGTATAATGTGTAAATATTATCATTTGTACCGATGTATTTCTGTATTATGATAACTGTAACCGTAAAGAAAACCTAATTATGAATAGAAAGTTTAAACAGTGATGGTCTTACATTACAACAATATCAATAAATCAAACAATCACCTCTCATCTTAACTCACTGAACATAAAATAAGGCCCACGACCGACCACGTTGGAAATCCATGTCCTGGCTGTAGACAGAGACAAGATATGGCGGGGTTAAACCAGTTACTGGGATCTCGACCCCCTTGATTACTGGATATCCAACGGTAATACAAATTTAAACAAACGATAAAAACATGCACATATTAACTTTCACTCAAATAGACCTATACTATCACAAAAATGAATGACACAATACCAGGGTCAATGATAGTCTGGTACTCATGACCCATTGGATTGTTTTCTTGTAAAAGGTGACTGAATCCATGTTTGTAATTGTGGCCTCCATAAGCGATCAGAAACTCCATCTCAGCAAAGGACCAACATAATATTTAAAAATACATTTGTATTGATATTCATTAAAACAGCCGTTTTATCATTTATCATTTATCAACACCAAAATTCGAGGGTTCACGGGAGCATTCGTGGTCGTGATCGTATAGTAGTTGGATTTACAATTACCTATGCAATTAGTGCCTATCACCACAAAAGTTGTGAGTTCGAATCTCGTTCAGACGAGGTTTACTCGATACAACATTACGTGATAAAGTTTGTCAGTGACTTGCGGCAGAGCGGTTGTTTTCTCAGAGTACTTCGGTTACCTCTACTAATAAAAACTGGCCGCTACGATATAACTGAAATATTGTTGAAAGTGGTGTTAAACACAATGACCCTCCATACCCGAGGGATCACGAGTACCAGACTAGGTAAATAGATGTTTTATTGCAGTAAGATGACGATATATGATAATGTTTTAGTGGTATTATGCAGCATTGTGATAGGTTGTAGTGGTAAAATACAAAATACTAATAACTTGAGACAAAAGACGAAAGATTGATAATTCAGGCGGTAAAATATAAGTTGTAGTGGTAAAATACAAACTACTGATAATTTAGGAGGTAAAATATAGTTTGCAGTGGTGGTATAATGCTAAATAATGATATGTATATATCTTTATATTAATATCGTTGAACAGGTCAATCGGGTCAAATTAAACTGGGATATAACACGTACGAGTCTGGTAAATCTAGTACATACCATATTGTATTCGATCCTTCATTTCCAGAAACTCCAGCAATAGTATATGGACTCATCCATTTGGATTCGACCGAATACGAAAATGCACGCATCACAACTTCTGTAAATTGTCTGAGTAAAACTGGATTTAATTTGACAATTGAATTCTGGAAGCCCACTCTAACGTACGATGCTTGGGTGCAATGGAAGGCCTGCCCAAAGTAGTTCTGACTTGCAATACACAGCTGATGTAATGTTGAAGAACTCGATTATACCTTGCAATATATAAAGTATTCTTATTATTAAAAAATGCTTTCACTTATTCATCCACACAATCAAGCAATGTTTGGAGATATCAAAGGTGTTATAAGACGGCGTAAATCACAGAATGACAGACAATACAATGTCTAGATTAAAAGAACAAAAGGTGTTATAAGACGCCGTAAATCACAGAATGACAGACAATACAATGTCTAGATTAAAAGAACAAAAGGTGTTATAAGACGCTGTAAATCACAGAATGACAGACAATACAATGTCTAGATTAAAAGATCAAAAGGTGCTATAAGACGCCGTAAATCACAGAATGACAGACAATACAATGTCTAGATTAAAAGAACAAAAGGTGTTATAAGACGCCGTAAATCACAGAATGACAGACAATACAATGTCTAGATTAAAAGAACAAAAGGTGTTATAAGACGCCTTAAATCACAGAATGACAGACAATACAATGTCTAGATTAAAAGATACCGTACCCTTCTCGTCTGTGGTCCGTCGTGGGTATCAACCTTCGATCGGATCGAACCAAATTGATATGTGTTGCTTCCCTGCTAAGCACGCAGTATTGAGGAGTAAGAACAAATATTGGCTAACTCGAACTAATGGTGGACTGTTGCTTCATTTAGAGAACCAATACGTGCATTAAGCATAAGTGTATGTGCAATCAAATTGCATTAAATTACATAGTATAATGCAGGTTTTAAAATATAAAAGAAAGAGTTGTCTTTCTTAGTGTGTACTTAACATTATTGTCCAAGTAAAATAGATAATTGAAGAACAATACTTCTGATAATTAGAACCCAACAAACATTTTGCAGCATTCGAACTATACCAGTCTTTCCTCTTTCTCTTAGATGCTGCTTGGTTTGATCCGATTGGGGCTCAAATTATCAATTTACCGCACTAGCGGGTAGCACGCTAACCAATAATATGGTTGTATATAGGTATATGCGCTTAAACGATTAAACTGTAGTGTATGAATCGTGTAGTTCGAATGGTGCAAAACATTTGTCACCTGAAAAACATAATTCTAACATCGTTGGTTTTAATTGTCAGTATTTGTTTCTATCACCTATAATGCTAAGTACACACAACGAAAGACAACTCTTTCTTTTATATTTTAAAACCTGTTTTATGATTATTCTATGTAATGTTATGTGATTACACATACTTTCTAAAGAGGCGACGTAAAGGCCTATTGTTCATCAACGTGTTTTAGAATGATGAAGAACACAAATAAAGGTAGTATGTACTATGCATATGTACGTTTTATTTCAATACAATAAATATGAAAATAATGAATATTTACAAGTCATTACTGAAAATTAAACAAAGCTAAAACCAGCAAGAATGAGCATCTCAGCATTTATAACTTCATTTACAGAATAATGTGGTAAGCTAAATAACTTCATAACTACGTCACCGATTAAATCAAAATGAAAATAAAAATACACTGACTCTTGCAATGCCTGATGTGCAAAGCATTTCTATTCTTTAGAAGTGGATCTCCATCACTGCATGACAAAGGAGCGGTTCGTATTGTTGAACATTTCCTGAAAAAACTAAAATCGTTTAGACGATTCTTTGATATTAAACAATTTTACATTTTAAATCTTGGCAGGTATTTTAAACAGCAACAGTATCAAATATGCACTTCATAAAAGTAAATTGGCTAAAATAAACTGACCAACACTCAGGTCTAAAGGTTCAAACAATGTTGTAAGTAGCGACCACATACAGCCCTTTGGGCAGGTAGTCAATATTGTATTTAAAGTATGACAATGTCACCCGACTATGCTTATATTTACTGAAGTTTGTGGTCAAATTTAACTTGTGTGTGACAATATTAAAAGTAATAACATCACTATTTAAATTGATCGAGTGCTCTCTGAAATGTAATCTCCAACCCCAGTAGGAGGGGTGGCTTTGGTGTGTAGGGTCACTTCCTATATAAAGTTAATAGACGTGCGTCTGATATGTGTAGAATTTCTTCAGCTTTTGAATAAACGATTGGATCGTATATTTCCCATTTAATGAAACGATTAGTAGGGATATATAGGATACATCAAGTCATATTTCTAAAGGTACATGTAACGTCTTACTATATTAAATATTGAAATAATAGATCTTTATTAATGGGTATGAATGGTATAATTTTCGAATATATGAATGAGTATGGTTGTCATTCTGATCTAATATATCAATGGTTGTTTTCTCACGCTCCAGCGATATCACCGCATTTTCCTTGTGTAATAACTTTTCACGCTTATCGTCGTATCACATGACTTACCGTTATTACTTTTATCCTATGATATTTCAACTTTCTGGTTGAAATATTTCTGCCAATATGTAAAAATAGGAAAATATCTCCGACTCTACAATAACCTTGGTTGATAAAAAGGTACGTGGTGTTCAATATTTTCTAACATTAAGAATACAATTAAACTAAACTTACAGAAAATACATATTTAATTCGTTGTTTATTAAATGATAAGTGAGTTGTTGAGTGACCTAATTGCCAGTACATAATTATATGCCGAGTGTACAGATGCACATATACTATAATTTACGAAGCTTTGTGTAATTGTATTTTATTGTATGTTTCTTGTATGTAGGTATTTTGATTTTTATTTAATTTGTGTAATGAAGATAAGCATGGGTTTATTCTTGTAATTCGTTAACATAGCCACTTGTGTTACCTCCCTTTGTAGTTTAATAAGTAAGTAATTTTTATTGAAAGTCAGAAGCATATACAAATGCATTTGCAAATACAACATAAAGCATGAGCTCTATAGAGTTATTTTGATATTTTAAGAATAACATAACGCTCGACAAAGGATGCAAAGCAACGCATGATTAAACATGTATCTATGGCATAAAAAAAAAATCAGCATATATATTTATATGCATACAATATATACACATATCATAACCCTAGACAATCACATAGCATAAATAAATACATGCATAAATAAAGGCAGAAAAACAAGCACAGCACATAAATAAATAACACATTTGAAGCAATAAAAGCGAATGGGAGGCAGGAAAAGCTTAGTCTGAGATCCATTCAAGAATTAAAATGTTCAGTAATATTATTCTTGAGATTTTTTAGGATCCATTTTGAAGAACTTGATAAGAAATACTGACTCTCATTTTATCGGTTAAAAACATACTTTTTTGTTGGTCATTCCCCTTTCTCATCAGCATACAAGACACAATATATCAAAGTGGTGCATTAAAATTTGGGAGTTCTTTCCTGCAAAAAATAAATGGACCCAAGTAATGATCAATATTATAGGACTGACTTCCATTTAGAAATAGCTACCCATGATAAAAACGTTAAATATTATAATATTGAACAACCCGTCGGAAGATAAATAAACAAATACATATATACATACATACATACATACATACATACATGCATGCATGCATGCATGCATGCATACATACATACATACATACATACATACATACATACATACATACATACATACATACATACATACATACATACATACATACATACATACATACATACATACATACATACATGCATACATACATACATACATACACACATACATACATACATACATACACATATACATACATACATACATACATACATACATACATACATACATACATACATACATACATACATACATACATACATACATACATACATACATACATACATGCATGCATACATACATACATACATGCATGCATACATGCATGCATGCATACATACATACATACATACATACATACATACATACATACATACATACATACATACATGCATACATACATACATACATACATACATACATACATACATACATACATACATACATATATACATACATACATACATACATACACATATACATACATATATACATACATACATGCATACATACATACATACATACATACATACATACATACATACATACATACATACATACATACATACATACATACATACATACATACATACATACATACATACATACATACATACATACATACATACATACATACATACATACATACATACATACATACATACATACATACATACATGCATGCATACATACATACATACAAACAAACATACATACATACATACATGCATACATGCATGCATACATACATACATACATACATACATACATACATACATAACATAACATAACATAACATACATAACATAACATAACATAACATAACATACATAACATAACATAGCATAACATAACACACATACATACATAACATAGCATAATATAACATAGCATAACATAACATAGCATACATAGCATAGCATAACATACATAACATAGCATGCATAACATACATAGCATAGCATAACATAACATTACATAACATAGCATACATACATATCATAACATACATACATACATACATACATACATACATACATAACATAACATACATAACATGCATAACATAACATACATAACACAACATAGCATAACATACATAACATAGCATAGCATAACATAACATAACATACATAACATAACATAACATATCATACATACAAAACATAGCATATATAACATAACATACATACCATAGCATACATAACATAACATAACATAACATACATACCATAACATAACATAACATAACATAACATACATAGCATAACATAACATACATAACATGACATACATAACATAACATAACATAACATACATAGCATAACATAACATAACATTACATAACATAACATAACATAGCATAACATAACATAACATAACATAACATAACATAACATAACATAACATAACATACATAACATAGCATGCATAACATACATAACATACATACATGCATACATAACATTGATTAATAGTGAATACCAATAATTCAAAATCACCTGGATATATCAAAATGTCGATTCCCCCTTTTTTTTTCCTATTTGGTATTTCCCCCCTCAATTTTTTAATCATAAGTACAGATTTGGACCCATAAAACTAGTTAAAACCCAGCACTTTTCTATTGAAGTGTCACTACCAATCCAGGAACATGAGCGGTGTTTAGACTTAGTCTCTGTTTCTACAATTTTTGATTGGATATTAGAATTGTTCTAACAGTGTTGTATTTTTTAAAATTGTTCTGACAGTATGGTATTTTTTGTGTTCCATTTTATTACATCATTATCAAATGATTATTTTGCTGCCGTAAATCTCCCATTAATAAAATAATTTACAACCAAATATAATCTAAAACCACAAGTTATCTAAAATACAACAATTGGAGAACATCTTAGATTAGATATAAGCCAATTATAAATGTACCTGCCATTCAACCACATTCACACTAAATTGATATCTACATTTTGTTGCTATCGCTGGGTCGATAACTCTGCTGTGTACTCTTAGTCCCCATGAGTATCATCCGCCCAGTAAGCAGCGCTTCGGCACTGACATGGTTTATTAGATATATTTGCTACCGGAATTTACAGTTCCTAAACAATATAATTATTGATAAAACTAAGGTTTTCCTTCCTCCGATATAGGTGACCTTAGCCGAATTTTGGCCATACTCTTTAGGCCCTTTGGCTGTATTGCTCTCAAAACTTTAATTTATTTTGCTGTCCGATTTTGAGTGTACCGATGAAGGTTCCAGAAACGCGTCGGGTGCACTAAATTGTATATCTACGTTTCATTGCTTCGTTCATAACCTTCTCCATGGCTACATTGTATTTCAAGAGAATAGAGTCAACGTTTCTAATACATTTTATTTTCAAATCTATATCTAGTAAATAACCCAGTTCTTGACCTTTTAATCCCGTAACACCCTAACATACCATATATTCAATGGGTTAACAGCGTTTGACAAAATAAACAGCTATTCAAACATATACATATATTGTGGGGATGGTATTGTTAGAGTGTGAAAACTAAGTAATCTATTCCTGGGAACTTGACTGACAGAGGGCATCCTATAACATGTCTGGGGAGATTTTACCTGTTTGGTCTAGGTACATGTAAACCCGTATGTATCAGCGGCTGTGTGCATATCTGTTGTGCATATCTGTTGTGCATTACTAGTGCAATTTTCGAACGGGTGCTTCATTTCACATTTCAGAAATGCATGACGTAAAGCAAAAACAATTTACCCGTGTATACAAGCTTTTAATAATTGTAATCTCAACATTGCTTAATTATGTCATGTCATGTTACACTTGTGTTCGTTTGTATATGTCCATATGTCTTATGTCTGGTAACAATTTGTCTGTTAAGTCTACTGAAATATACACCAAGACCTATTTACGGTTGTGTGCATATATGTTGTGCATTAATAGTGCAATATTCGAACAGGTGCTTCATTGCACATTTCAGAGTTGCATGACGTAAAACAAAACCAATTTACTCGTGTACACAAACTTTTATTGTTGTAATCTCAACATTGTTTAATTTTACCAATTCCTGTTACTCTTGTATTCATTTCAGAAGTATCATTTGCTATATAATGTAAAAAAAAAAAAAAATACCCCACTGTCGGGACAAATACAAAACCCAATCTATTGTAGAAACAGAGGAACAATCGATATACCTAACACATGTATGCATTACTACCCAACATCGTGGCAAGGTACAGACACTTCTACAAAAAGTGGCGGGTTAATTTAGTTTGATGTGTCAATGTAATGATGCATGTAAACCACATGGACACCCATACATTAGTGTGCTAATAAACCATCATCAGTCTAAATTGCTGGTCAGATGTGTAAATAGTATCAAAAGAAACACCTGAACCTCTGACTGACATATTTCCTTTTTACCGAAATTATTTATAGCGTGTAAAAAAGGATTGAAGATACCACAGAGGACATTGAAAGCTGTAAATCGAGGTACGGGCAATACACTGACCAAAAGAAAACAGTGAGAAAAAAACGAAAAAAAACAACAATCTAGAAAACACTACACAGAAAACTATGATCGAGCAACATCAACCCCACTAAGAATGACGCGTGCACTCAGGTGCTCAGGATTAGTAAGTCAGGCTCCACTTATGGCATGCGTCGTGTTGCTCCAGTTACAAACCGGTATTAAGTAATGGATGGAGGAAAGGAACGAGAAGAAAACTGAAGATTGAGCAACACGAACTACACAGAAATCCGTTGGTCATCTGTGACACATATATTCAAAAAGCATTTTATCTTCACGAATAAAGCTGAAATAGTTCTAACTTTACAGCAATTAATCAATCAATCAATCAATCAATAATATAAACCGGAACATGTTTACAGAAAAATAAACATCAATCCACACAAAACATTGTGTGTACTCACTCCAAAACAATATTGCTGTCATATTAAGTTTTCATTCAAAATATTCTATTTTTATAGGAACTTACAAAATGGCGACTTCTACAGTTACATGTAATATGTGTAGTGTGCGTCACATCACTAGATCATCAGCAGTCTGGTGCTCTGAGTGTGATGAAGGTTTTTGTACTGATTGTAAAGAATACCATTGCATTGCCAAAGCATCACGAGACCACGTCACAATAACTATTGGTGAATACCAGAAATTACCTTCCTTTATCGTCGGAATTAATCCGCACTGTGATGAACATCGCGAAAAGTACCAAACGTATTGTAAGGAACATGAAAACCTATGCTGCCGAAAATGCGTATTTACGTGCCACAAAAATTGCAAAGAGATAGTTCTACTTGAAGACGTCGTAGATAACGTAAAGAACTCAAGTTCTGTCCAAGAAATGGAACATTTGTTAGATGACTTGACCGAAAACATCAAAGCAATCATTGCATCAGGACAGGATAACCTTGATATGTTAAATGAAACCAAGGTAGGTATTGAAAAAGAAATCAAACAGACCCGACTTGCCATCAATGGCTACCTTGATAAACTGGAAAAAGAGCTTTTGAGAAATCTACAAGAGGCAGGGGATAGCGCAAAGGGTCAGATAATGGAATTGGTGGCTACCTTGGCAGAAAAAGAAAAAGATATCTTTGAATGTCAGGACAATTTACAAAATATAAAATCACACGCCACAGACCTTCAAACATTTCTTGGTTTGAAACAAATTCAAGCTGAGATAACTAAGAATGAGCGGTTTGTGCAATCACTGATAGATGATCAAAATATTTCTAAGAGAATGCTGCATTATAAGATTAATCAAGCGCTGCAGACTTTAACTACTGATGTACACTGCTTTGGCGAAGTGACTACCTCTATCACACCATGTGACATTACCTTTGTAAGGAGAAAAGATAAACAAGCGCAGAAGATGGTGGCAGGTGGACCTTCAAGGTCTATTGGTAATATATGTTTAAACCTTAAGCATCAATTGACTACTGGTGGTAATCAGATAACAGGTTGTTCCATTCTTACTGGTGGTAAAATGGCATTTATTAACTATCATCCGGTATATCTACTAATACTAAATGCCGACGGATCAACAGACCGCAAAATTCCTGTACAAATATCGTATGGAATGGATGTTGCATGTATCGACCAGAACACAGCCGCTGTAACATCGCTTGCTGATGCATTTATCGAGCTTGTTGATCTTAATACAGGAAGAACCTTGAAATGCATCAATTCTAATAGAGTCTGTTGTGGTATTACTTCAGCAAACGGAATGTTAGTGTTCTCTGCCATTGGTGAAGGTTTAAGAAAAGTGGATTTGAAGGATGGGCGTATTGTTGAAATCGTGAACTGCTGTGCTAGTTGTTGGTCTTATGTTACCTCATTCAATGACAGATTGTACTACACCCATTCAGAACGTAACGAAGTTAAGTGCTGCGATGTCAACGGCACCATATTGTGGACATTTACAGATACATCTGTTTTGAAAGCACCACGTTCTATCGACGTAGATGAATATGGAAACGTTTTTGTGGTCGGTACAGATTCAGAAAATGTCATCGTAATATCTCCTGATGGGAAGGAGTACAAACAAATGTTGTCGAAAGCGGATAGACTTGACGATCCACGTGCACTGCATTATGACAGGCAAACAAGGCAGTTGCTAGTTGCCAACGCAGAGACATCTGCCTTTTCATACAGTGTTGATTATCAGTAAAAATAACAACTGCTTTATTTCATCATCCGGTATACATACGCAATTTGTATATATCTGTGTGTGCATGCAGTGAGGGGGCGGGGAGGGGGGTGCAAGAAATAATAGTGTTTAACACCAACTTCAAGACGTAATTTAATTAACCCCGGCGATCATTTTTGAGATGTACGATACCAGTGTACCTGCGCAAACCACTGATCTGTCGCATTTTACTGATAAATTGTATTCATATATATAGGATAAAGTCTCTTAATGAAATTTACAACAGAAATTGATTTCGGAAAAAAAAATATTGCTCAAATTGTAACATGGCATTATAATAAACAAATAATACAATATTGCAGTGGATTTAACAATTTTCCACGAAATTAACTTCATTATTGTTTATTATATCAACACGTTATTATGTGTGCAATAATATTGTTTTCCCATTCTGAAATAGATTTCCAGTGAAGAGGCTGTATGGTTAGGTGAAACGTCTGGAAAATGGAATAGAGTATTTGATAAAATTTTAGCTTCTGACTATTTATCATAAACGTAAATACTTTTGACTGGTCTTTAACCGACATATTCTACTTCCCTAGCTAGTAGTCAGTTAACTACCAGCATTCATTAACCCTGATAGCTAGTAGTCAGTTAACTACGACCATTCATGAACTTTGTCTAAAACCATGATATGAATTTTCAAAGTCAAATGACGTGGTCTTTTTTGTTTTCAATGAGCTAAGATGAGGGGTGATTATTCGTTTTGTTGATATTGGTGGAATTGTTGTTCATCACTGTTTATACTTGTTTTATTTTTCATAATATAAATTAATTAGGTGTTTGCATGCTACATTTTTACCTTATCCAATGCCATGTCATATTGTCGTCACAATGACCTTCATATCCTTTAAACCATCAATGACAGTAAATATTTACAAGTATAATTTTTCCAGGATTTGGCAAAATTAACATATTGACCGACTTAAAACAAATATATTTTTCATTGTGAAATAGCTTTACACTAATGCAAATTTATCATATGTAAAATAGCTCTACGCTAATGAATGTCTATCATATGTAAAATAGCTATATACTAATAAATATGTATCATATGTATAATAGCTTTACACTAATGAATATTTATCATATGTAAAATGGCTTTACACTAATGAATATTCATCATATGTAAAATGGTTTTACACTAATGAGTATTAATCATATGCTTAAATAAATTAACTAGATGCTTGTATATTGTATTGCTACCTTACTTCATATCGTTTCATCTCGTCGTTACAATATGATGACCAAAAGAAAAGGGACGAAAAGACAAAAAGAAAAATAAAAGGTTGACACAGAAAACTGCATATTGAGCAATACGAACATCACTAAAACCATTGGGTGAACATAGATGCTCCTTCTCAAGGGTAAGCATTTCTTGTTACACTAATATCACCCGTTGTGAAAATATAGAGTATGCACATAAATAGTTTCTAATATACAACGGCTTGTGATGGAATACAAGGTTCGCCCGAACACACTCGATTTCAAGTATATAAATATAATTCTAATATGATTTACATAATTAGAAATCATTTACTCTGATTGGGTTTTTGTCAGGTTATTTTTCGAGAGACGATGTTCACCGGACTAATTTTTTCGTAATGTAAACAAAATGGATGGAATCAAAACCGCCATTTTGTTTACATTACGTAAGAAGTAGTCCGGTGAACATCGTCTCTTGAAAAATAAACTAACAAAAACCCCGCCTCCATAAGCCCTTATACACATTTCTAATTATGTAAATCATATAAGAATTATCTAATTTTAACTTCATTTATTTCAACAATTTTTAGATAAACAATAATAGAAAATCGCTAACCTTGAAGAATTTTCTAAAAATAGTCAATGTTTATGAAGGTGCTTTTTTTTTAGCTCAGCGCGCATGTGTGGCCTATATTTTATTGTTATTCAAATATGCCTTTATTTGCATACCGAATACGGGACGTCATATTAGAAACATCAATAAACTCCGGAAAAGATGCGCTTAATCCTATAATAAGCTTATGTTTGTCGTGTCTATATTACAAATATTGTTCATCATACTGAAAAACTGTTCAGCAATATTTGTTTTATGGGTTTTATTATTATTTCTCAAATCAAACTATCTTGTAAACATTTCAAGAAATCATATGCATATTCAACCATCTTTTTGAGGAACTGTTTGCCAATTTCATTACATAAATCTTATAACACTAATGTGCTTAAGACAAATATTAAGAACTACCTTTTTGATTCTTCAAACCATCAAGGAAGTGTATCATTCATTATTCTATTGATAAGTCATATGCTATTCTATTCCTAAGACATATGATCTATTTTTCTTGTATGTTATTGGTGTTAAAATCTTGATGGATTTGCTTTGTATTATGTTTGATTTGTATGATTGTATTGTAATGTAATATAATATCCTCTATTGTGTAATATGAGGGCCTCAGAGAAGATTAATGTAGCTAACTGAGTTTATCCTCATAAAATAAAGTATTATTATTATTATTATTATTATTATAATCATTATTATTAAACTGTTAATTAAAAGGGAAATCGTGTAGCTTTGCCAATGACATAATGGAATATGGTAAATAATTGATTTTTCGTTTTAAATGATAACAATTAGTCTCGAATGGTATTTTATACTCTTGACAAAAGTCTACAACTGAACAATTCGAGAAATAAAAATATAAAATATTATATGGCCACCTCATCTGTAATAGTGTGAGACATAGCATTCTGAAGTGAGTAGTAAACAGATTGGTGTTTTACTGGTCAGCGTGATCGTCTCCAGTGCCGGGTAAAACCTAGGTTCCAGACCCCATCAGGTCAAACCAAAACTATGAAATTTGGATTTGCTACTTTCTCGTCGAAATGCATCATTAAGGAGTAAAAGCAGACTAATTGATTCGGAATCAGGATAATATCTACCCGTGGACTGTTGTTGCAGTGAACTGTTACCATAAAATCCAAAGATAAACGTGTTCATATAGTACAAAACATATCATCACTTCTTACCTCAAATCATTGAATATAAAGAAGGCCACGACATATGACGTTGGAAATCTAGGTTCTGTGTTAGGACAGGCACTACAAATGTTGCTGCGGGGACCGGTTGGTCAATGACATTCCAACCACCACCCTCTTGATAATTTGATCTCCAACGGAAATGCCTATATAAACAACCAATAAAAAAACATTGCACATATTACCTTCTAAAAATCATATATAATCACAAAAAGGAATAACAACACAAACACGGAGAGTTCAATAACAGAGTCAGTGAAATGTTCTATGCCATTAACTTAATCCTTCGTATTCCGGTTGCATGCCATCAAAATTGTGAAGCAATTCAGAAGACAACACGTATATTCGTACAGAAAAAAACAAGGATTAAACACTATTTACCATTCAAAATAATCCGGTACAATTTTAATTTCCAAATTAAGGGGAAAATATTCAGAGATTATAACAGGACATTTTCCATATAGGTCCTGGTAACAACCCGAGACTTCCATATCAATCCCGACAGCGAAGCTAGGGGCTGATATGGATCGAGGGCTGAATTACCAGGGAGGACATGGAAAAGTTCATGTCATAATATATTTATCACATAGTTCACATTGACTTTTTTCAATCATTGACTTTAATATTTCAGAAAAGGTCTTTGAACTGACACATAGCAAAAATAAATCCTTAAGCGAGTTGCCCTTGTTCAACTTGCAAATAATTTTGTTTCGAGACTGGTTTCAAAATGATATCGATCTGTGTCGATCTGTACAATGTTAGAAAGTGTATGTACAATCTACCCAAGACGTTGACATTTGAATGGATATTTCTATTCAACACGACGTATACATTTGATCTAAATATTATGTTTCAAGTTATTTTAATTTTATTCCAATATTTTGAAATGTGCTAATTTGATTGAAATACGATTATGCATGTCTTTATGCACCATCTTTCTTATACCTTGACATGCAATCTTCGAGACCACTGCGCAGATACAGGAAGTTTATTTCCGGGGCAAATACGGATATTTGAGGGCATAAAACCAACTCTGACTTCTAGCTATTATTGGACATGAAAAATTCTAGCAGCCTAAATATGGTCATTTGTAACATAATTCTGTAACAATATTGCAGCATATTAATAGTAAAGGTATAATGTGTAAATATTATCATTTGTACCGATGTATTTCTGTATTATGATAACTGTAACCGTAAAGAAAACCTAATTATGAATAGAAAGTTTAAACAGTGATGGTCTTACATTACAACAATATCAATAAATCAAACAATCACCTCTCATCTTAACTCACTGAACACAAAGTAAGGACCACGACCGACCACGTTGGAAATCCATGTCAGATACAAGATATGGCGGGATTAAACCAGTTACTGGGATCTCGACCCCCTTGATTACTGGATATCCAACGGTAATACAAATTTAAACAAATGATAAAAACATGCACATATTAACTTTCACTCAAATAGACCTATACTATCACAAACATGAATGACACAATACCAGGGTCAATGATAGTCTGGTACTCATGACCCATTGGATTGTTTTGTTGTAAAAGGTGACTGAATCCATGTTTGTAATTGTGGCCTCCATAAGCGATCAGAAACTCCATCTCAGCAAAGGACCAACATAATATTTAAAAATACATTTGTATTGATATTCATTAAAACAGTCGTTACCTGACCGATCTATCAACACCAAAATTCGAGGGTTCACGGGAGCATTCGTGGTCGTGATCGTATAGTAGTTGGATTTACAATTACCTATGCAATCAGTGCCTATCACCACAAAAGTTGTGAGTTCGAATCTCGTTCAGACGAGGTTTACTCGATACAACATTACGTGATAAAGTTTGTCAGTGACTTGCGGCAGAGCGGTTGTTTTCTCAGAGTACTCCGGTTACCTCTACTAAAAAAAACTGGCCGCTACGATATAGCTGAAATATTGTTGAAAGTGGTGTTAAACACAATGACCCTCCTTACCCGAGGGATCACGAGTACCAGACTAGGTAAATAAATGTTTTATTGCAGTAAGATGCCGAAATATGATAATGTTTTAGTGGTATTATGCAGTATTGTGATAGGTTTTAGTGGTAAAATACAAAATACAAATAACTTGAGACAAAAGATAAAAGATTGATAATTCAGGCGGTAAAATATAACTTGTAGTGGTAAAATACAAACTACTGATAATTTAGGAGGTCAAATATAGTTTGCAGTGGTGGTATAATGCTAAATAATGATATGTATATATCTTTATATTGATATCGTTGAACAGGTCAATCGGATCAAATTAAACTGGGATATAACACGTACGAGTCTGGTAAATCTAGTACATACCATATTGTATTCGATCCTTCATTTCCAGAAACTCCAGCATTAGTATATGGACTCATCCATTTGGATTCGATCGAATACGAAAATGCACGCATCACAACTTCTGTAAATTGTCTGAGTAAAACTGGATTTAATTTGACAATTGAATTCTGGAAGCCCAATCTAACGTACGATGCTTGGGTGCAATGGATGGCCTGCCCAAAATAGTTCTGACTTGCAATACACAGCTGATGTAATGTTGAAGAACTCAATTATACCTTGTAATATATAAAGTATTCTTATTATTAAAAAATGCTTTCACTTATTCATCCACACAATCAAGAAATGTTTGAAGATATCAAAGGTGTTATAAGACGCCGTAAATCACAGAATGACAGACAATACAATGTCTAGATTAAAAGAACAAAAGGTGTTATAAGACGCCGTAAATCACAGAATGACAGACAATACAATGTCCAGATTAAAAGAACAAAAGGTGTTATAAGACGCCGTAAATCACAGAATGACAGACAATACAATGTCTAGATTAAAAGGTACCGTCCTCTTCTCGTCTGTGGTCCATCGTGGGTATCAACCTTCGATCGGATCGAACCAAATTGATATGTGTTGCTTCCCTGTTAAGCACGCAGTATTGTGGAGTAAGAACAAATATAGGCTAACTCGAACTAATGGTGGACTGTTGCTTCATTTAGTGAACCAATACGTGCATTAAGCATAAGTGTATGTGCAATCAAATTGCATTAAATTACATAGTATAATGCAGGTTCTAAAATATAAAAGAAAGAGTTGTCTTTCTTAATGTGTACTTAACATTATTGTCCAAGTAAAATAGATAATAGAAGAACAATACTTCTGATAATTAGAACCCAACAAACATTTTGCAGCATTCGAACTATACCAGTCTGTGCTCTTTCTCTTAGATGTTGCTTGGTTTGATCCGATCGGGGCTCAAATTCTCAATTTACCGCACTAGCGAGTAGCACGCTAACCAATAATGTGGTTGTATATAAGTATATGCGCTTAAACGATTTAACTGTAGTGCATCAATCGTGTAGTTCGAATGGTGCAAAACGTTTGTCACCTGAAAAACATAATTCTAACATCGTTGGTTTTAATTGTCAGTATTTGTTTCTTTCACCTATAATGCTAAGTACACACAACGAAAGACAACTGTTTTTTTTATATTTTAAAACCTGTTTTATGATTATTCTATGTAATGTTATGTGATTACACATACTTTCTAAAGAGGTGACGTCAAGGCCTATTGTTCATCAACGTGTTTTAGAATGATGAAGAACACAAATAAAGGTATTATGTACCATACACATGTACGTTTTATTTTAATACAATAAATATGAAAATAATGAATATTTACAAGTCATTACTGAAAATTAACCAAAACTAAAACCAGCAAGAATGAGCATCTCAGCATTTATAACTTCATTTACAGATTAATGTGGTAAGCTAAATAACTTCATAACTACGTCACCGATTAAAGCAAAATGAAAATAAAAATACACCGACTCTTACAATGTCTGAGGTGCAAAGAATGTCTATACTTTAGAAGTGGATCTCCATCACTGCATGACAGAGGAGCGCTTCGTATTGTTGAACATTTCCTTAAAAAATTAAAACCGTTTAGACGAGTCTTTGATATTAAACAATTTTACATTTTAAATTTTGGCAGGTATTTTAAACAGCAACAGTATCAAATATACACTTCATAAAAGTAAATTGGCTAAAATAATGTGACAAACACTCAGGTCTAAGGGTTCAAGCAATGTTGTAAGTAGTGACCACATGCAGCCCTTTGGGCAGGTAGTCAATATTGTATTGAAACTATGACAATGTCACCAGACTACACTCAACTTTCACTGAAGTTTGTGGTCAAATTTAACTTGTGTGTGACAATATTAAAAGTAATAACATCTCTATTTAGATTCATCGAGTGTTCTCTGAAATGTAATCTCCAACCCAAGTGGGAGGGGTGGCATTGGTGTGCTGGGTCACTTCCTATGTAAAGTTAATAGACGTGCATCTGATATGAGTAGACTTTCTTCAGCTTTTAAATAAACGATTTGATCGTATATTCTTCCTTTAATAAAACAACTGGTAGGGATATATAAGATACATTAAGTCATATTTCTAAAAGTACATGTAGCGTCTTTATTTCCAAGATATATTTTTTATATAATAGATCTTTATTAATGGGTATGAATGGTATAATTTTCGAATATATGAATGAGTATGGTTGTCATGATGATCTAATATATCAATGGTTGTTTTCTCACGCTCCAGCGACACCACCGCACCCAGTGTTACCTTAATAACACCCCCCCCCCTCCCTTCCCATTTTCCCTGTGTAATAACTTATCACGCTTATCGTCGCATCACATGATTTACCGTTACAACTTTTATCCAATGACCATTCAACTTCCTGGTTGAAATATTTCTGCCAATATGTGAAAATAGGAAAATATCTCCGACTCTACAATAACCTTGATTGATAAAAAGGTACGTGGTGTTCAATATTTTATAACATTAAGAATACAATGAAACAAAGCTTACAGAAAACACATTTAATTCGTTGTTTATTAAATGATAAATGAGTTGTTGAGTGACCTAATTGCCAGTACATAATTATATGCCGAGTGTACAGATGTACATATACTATAATTTACGAAGCTTTGTGTAATTGTATTTTATTGTATGTTTCTTGTATGTAGGTATTTTGATTTTTATTTAATTTGTGTAATGAAGATAAGTATGGGTCCATTCTTGTAATTCGTTTACATAGCGACTTGTGTTACCTTCCTTTGTAGTTTAATAAGTAAGTAATTTTTATTGAAAGTCAGAAGCATATACACATATATTTGCAAATACAACATAAAGCATGAGCTCTATAGAGTTATTTTGATATTATAAGAATAACATAGCAATCGACAAAGGATGCAAAACAGCGCATGATTAAACATGTATCTATGACATAAATATCAAAGCAGCATATATATTGATATGCATACAATATATACACATATCATAACCATAGACAATCACATAGCATAAATAAATACATGGATAAATAAAAGCACAAAAACAAGCACAGCAGATAAATAAATAGCACATTTGAAGCAATAAAAGCGAATGGGAGGCAGCAAAAGCTTAGTCTGAGATCCATTCAAGAATTAAAATGTTCAGTAATATTATTCTTGAAACTTTTTAGGATGAATTTTGAAGAACTTAATAGGAAATACTGACTCTCATTTTACCGGTTAAAAACATACTTTTTTGTCGGTTCTTCCCTTTTCTCATCAGGAAACAAGACACAATTTATCACAGTGGTGCATAAAAATTTGGGAGTCCTTTCCCGCAAAAAATAAATGGACCCAAGTAATGATCAATATTATAGGACTGAATTCCATTTATAACTAGCTACCCATGATAAAAACGATAAATATTATGATAATGAACAACATTATCATAATATTTATCGTTTTTATCATGGGTAGATAGTTATAAATAAACAAATACATACAAACATACATACATACATACATACATACATACATACATAACATTGATCAATAGTGAATACCAATCATTCAAAATCACCTGGATATATCAAAATGTCGATTCCCGCCTTTTTTCCTATTTAGACTTAGTCTCTGTTTCTACGATTTTTGATTGGATATTAGAATTGTTCTAACAGTGTTGTATTTTTAGAATTGTTCTGACAGTATGGTATTTTTTGTGTTCCATTTTAATACATCATTATCAAATGATTATTTTGCTGACGTAAATCTCCCATTAATAAAATAATTTACAACCAAATTTAATCTAAAACCACAAATTATCTAAGATACAACAATTGGAGAACACTTTAGATTAGATATAAGCCTATTATAAATGTACCTGCCATTCAACCACATTCACACTAAATTGATATCTACATTGTTGTTGCTATCGCTGGGTCGATAACTCTGCTGTGTACTCTTAGTTTCCGTGAGTATCATCCGCCCAGTAAGCTGTGCTTCGGCACTGACATGGTTTATTAGATATATTTGATACCGGAATTTACAAAGGTGACCTTAGTCGATTTTTGGCGATACTCTTTAGACCCTTTGGTTGCATAGCTCTCAAAACTTTAATTGTATTTCAAGATATTGGAGAATAGAGTCAACGTTTCTATTACATTTTATTTCCAAATCTATATCTCGGTCCATGATAATTTATTCGAGAATCGTGAGTAAAACCTCTAAGCAAAATATTCGCATTTTCTAAATTAAGATATAGTGAAAAAGTAAATAACCTAGTTCTTGACTTTTTAATCCCGTTACACCCTAAAGCACCATATAATCAATGGGTTAACAGCGTTTGGCAAAATAAACAGTTATTCAAGCATATACATATATTGTAGGGATGGCATTGTTAGAGTGCAAAAACTAGGTAATCTAGTCCTGGGAACTTGACTGACAGAGGGCATCCTATAACATGTCTGGAGATATTTTACCTGTTTGGTCTAGGTACATGTACACCCGCATGTATCAGTGTTGTATGCATATCTGTTGTGCATTACTAGTGCAATTTTCGAACGGGTGCTTCATTGCATATTTCAGAAATGCATGACGTAAAACAAAGACAATTTACCCGTGTACACAAGCTTTAAATAATTGTAATCTCAACATTGTTTAATTATGCCAGTCATGTTACACTTGTGTTCGTTTGTATATGTCCATTTGTTTTATGTCTGGTAACAATGTGTCTATTAGGTCTACGGAAATGTACACCAAGATCTACATACGGTTGTGTGCATATATGTTGTGCATTAATAGTGCAATATTCAAACGGGTGCTTCATTGCACATTTCAGAGTTGCATGACGTAAAACAAAACCAATTTACCCGTGTACACAAACTTTTATAATTGTAATCTCAACATTGTTTAATTTTACCAAGTCCTGTTACGCTTCTATTTATTTCAGAAGTGTCATTTGCAATATAATGTAAAAATAAATACCCAACTGTCGGAACAAATAAAAAACCCAATCTATTGTAGAAACAGATGAAAAATTGATATAACTAACACATATATACATTACTACCCAATATCGTGCCTTGGTACAGCCACTTCAACAAAAAGTGGCGGGTTAATTTAGCTTGATGTGTCAATGTAATGATGCATGTAAACCACATGGACGTCCATACATTAGTGTGCTAATAAACCATCATCAGTCTAAGTTGCTGGTCAGATGTGTAAAGTGTATCAAAAGAAACATCTGAACATCTGATTGACATGTTTCCGCTTTGTCGAGATTATTCATAGCTTGTAGAAAAGGTTTGAAGATATCAAAGAGGACATTGAAAGTTGTAAATCGAGGGACAGGCAATACAGTGGCCACAAGAAAAAAGGAAGAACAACAAAAACAAACAACGATCTACAAAATACTACACAGAAAACTAAGATCGAGCAACATGAACCCCACTAAAAACAAACAACGATCTACAAAACACTACACAGAAAACTAAGATCGAGCAACACGAACCTCACTAAAAACAAACAACGATCTACAAAACACTACACAGAAAACAAAGATCGAGCAACACGAAACCCACTAAGAATGACGTGTGTACTCAGGTGCTCAGGATTAGTAAGTCAGGCTCCACTGGTGGCATCCGTCGTGTTGCTCTAGTTACAAACCGGTATTAAGCAATGAATGGAGGAAAGGAACGAGACGAAAACTGAAGATTGAGCAACACAAACTACACAGAAATCCGTTGGTCATCTGTGACACAGATATTCAAAAAACTTTCTATCCTCATGAATAAAGCTGAAATAGTGCTAACTTTACAGCAATTAATCAATCAATCAATCAATCAATGCTTAAAAAACCATCAATTCATGCAAAACATTGTGTGTACTCCCACCAAAACAATATTGCTGTCATATTAAGCTTTCATTCAAAATATTCTATTTTTGTAGGAACTTACAAAATGGCGACTTCTACAGTTGCATGTGATGTTTGTAGTGTGCGTCACATCACTAAATCGTCAGTAGTCTGGTGCTCTGAATGTGATGAAGGTTTTTGTACCGATTGCAAAGAATACCATAGCATTGCCAAAGCAACACGAGATCACGTGACAATAACTATTGGTGAATACCAGAAATTACCCCTCTTTATCATCGGAATTAATCCGTTCTGTGATGAACATCGCGAAAAGTACCAAACGTATTGTAAGGGACATCAAAACCTATGCTGCCGAAAATGCGTAATTACATCCCACAAAAATTGCAAAGATATTGTTATAATTGAAGAAGTCGTAGATAACGTAAAGAACTCAAGTTCTGTCCAGGAAATGGAACATTTGTTAGATGATTTGACCAAAAACATCAAAACAATCATTGCATCAGGACAGGATAACCTTCATATGTTAAATGAAACCAAGGCAGGTATTGAAAAAGAAATCAAACAATCCCGACTTGCCATCAATGGCTACCTTGATAAACTGGAAAAAGAGCTTATAACGAAATTACAAGACGCAGGTAATAGCGCAAAGGGTCAGATAATGGAATTGGTGGCTACCTTGGCAGAAAATGAAAAAGAAATCCTTGAATGCCAGGACAATTTACAAAATATGAAAACACACGCGACAGACCTTCAAACCTTTCTTGGCTTGAAACAAATTGAACATGTTATAACTAAGAATGAGCGGTTTGTGCAATCATTGATAGATAATCAAAAGCTGTCTAAGACTACGCTGCATTGTAAGATTAATCAAACGCTACAGACTTTAACTACTGATGTACACTGTTTTGGTGAAGTGACTACCTCTATCACACCATGTGACATTACCTTAGTAAAGAGAAAGGATAAACAAGCGCAGATGATGGTTGCTGGTGTACCTGCAAGGTCTATTAGTAATATATTTCTAAAACTTAAACATCAATTGACTACTGGTGGTAATGATATAACAAGCTGTTCCGTTCTAACTGGTGGTAAAATTGCATTTATTAACTATAGTCCGGCTTATCTACTAATACTAAATGTCAACGGATCAAAAGAACGCACTCTTTCTCTACCCATAATGAATGCTCTTGATGTTGCATGTATCGACCATAACACAGCCGCTGTAACATCGCCTACTAGAAATTACATCCAACTTGTTGATCTTAACACCGGTAAAGCCGTGAAATCTATAAATACTAATACAACATGTAGTGGTATTACTTCAACAAACGGGATGTTAGTGTTCTGTGCCATTGGTAAAGGTCTAAGAAAAGTGGATTTGAAGGATGAGAATATTGTTGAAATCGTTGCTTTCGCCGCTGATACCTGGTCTCGTGTTATCTCATTTAATGACAGACTGTACTACACCAATTCGAAGCGTGCCGAAGTTGTGTGCTGTGATATTAACGGCACCATATTGTGGAAATTTACAGATAAATCTGTTTTGAAAATACCACGTTCTGTCACCGTAGATGATTATGGAAACGTTTATGTGGTCTGTGCTAATTCAGCCTATTGCATCGTAATATCTCCTGATGGAAAGGAGCACAGACAATTGTTGTCGAAAGCAAATACACTTGAGAATCCAAGGGCACTGCACTATGACAGGCAAACTAGGCAGTTGCTTGTTGCCAACGCAAATACATCTGCTTTTATATACAGTGTTGATTATCAGTAAGCATTAACAACTGCTTTATCATGTGGCATACACACACACAAGTTGGAAGGTAAGAGATACATTGTTTTACACCTTAACGCCAACTTCCATATTATTTCAATTAACCTTGGCAATCATTTTTGAGATGGCATTAACCAGTGTACCTGTGAAAACCACTGATCTGCCTCACATACCATACATGTTTTTCCAAAATATATATACATGTATATGGTAAAGTCTCTTGTTGAATTTTACAACAACAATTTATTTCGGAATGAATAAAACAAACAATTTGCTTCACACATTGAGACATGACGTTATAATAAACTAATAATACAATATGGATTTAACTTCATTATTGTTTATTATAACATGTCCTTGTTTATCTTGTCATTTATGATAGTATGTGGTCTTTTTGAGTGGAAGTAAATCTGTACAGGTTTTTCTATCGTTTATTGAATAATACACTACCGTTACAGAACCCGTTATGAAGAGGGGGGATCCTATTAACTAGTTTAAACCCGCCACAGTTTCGTGTCTGTCCCAAACCATGACATGGATTCCAATGTCATATGTCGTGGGTTTTTTGCATGTGCAAGGAGTTAAGATGAGAGGTGATTTTACGTTTTGTTGATATTGGGGTAATTGTTGATCATCACTGTTTAAACTTTTTTTCCTTCACAATATAAATTAATTAGGTGTGTGTATGTTATGGTTTTTACCTTATCCCATGCCATGTCATATTGTCGTCAAAATGATCTTGATATCATGTCAACCATTATTGAAAGGGAATACTTACAAGTATAATATACCAGGATTTGGTACATTGTACAATGACTGACAAAGTTTAAAAGAATATATACTGTTCGTGGTAAAATAACTTTATACTACTGAATATTTATCATATGTAAAATAACTTTACACTGATGAATATTTATCATATGTAAAATAGCTTTACACTAATGAATATTTATCATATGTTAAATAGCTTTACACTAATGCATATTTATCTTATATTTTAATAAATAAATTAGATGCTAGTGTTTTGTATTGTTACCTTATTTCATGTCGTTTCATCTAGTCGTGACAATATAATGACAAAAAGAAAAGAGACAAAAAGACAAATCAATGTTTGACATAAAAAACTGCACATTGAGCAACACGAATCTCACTATATGCCATTGGGTGAACACTTATGCTCCTCAACGGTTAGTAGTTCCTGTTACACTTAAACCACCCGTGTAAATATAGAGTATGCACATAAAGAGATAACTTTTAGAAGGTTCTAATACACAACGGTTTGTATCTGAAATCAATTTTATCCGCAGCTTTATCAACGATGCTACACTCAATTTCTATACGAGAAAACATGATCAAATATTTGGATTGACTCAAATGCAGTATTGTGTCGGACTTTACCAGTACTCCATGTAAAACTTTGTTACTGGTGTCTTCATTGGATAAACTAAAGTTCAACTAGAACTAAGGTTGAATCGCTAGAGTGTGCTATGTTTTCACTATCAATAATGAGCTATAAGTTATCAAAATGAGAATTATATTTAACAATTCAACCAATATCCAAAAAATGACCAGTCACCTTTCAACTCAAATCATTGAATTTAATAAAAATCCACGACAAATGACGTTGGAAATCGAGTTCCTGGATCAGGACAGGCACAAATATGTGACGAGATCAACCGGTCAATGACATCCCAACCCTTGCCCTCTTGATAATTTGATCTGCAACGGCAACGTTTAATGATTTGATTTTTGGTGTTTTAACGACACTTTCAACAATATTTCAGCTATATTATGGCGACCAGTTTTAGTGGTGGAGGAAGCCGGAGTACCCGGAGAGAAACACGACCATGTGCAAGCAACTGGTAAATTTCATCACTTGCGGCTGCTGATCGAGTGCACCCTTTCTTGTAATTTACAAAGCCGGGCGCGAACCCATGCCGTATTGGTGATAGGCTTGTATGAGTTGTTAAATCCAACGATCTAACTCATTGAGCCACCCGGGCCTCCAGCAACTTTTATATGTACAAGCAATTAAAAAAGCATTGCACAGATCACCTTCCACTCATAAATTCATATATCAGAAAAAGGAATGACAACATAACATTAAGAGTACAATAACAGGATCAGTGCATGCTGTAGTTAATTGACAACTAGCTAGGAAGGTAACATTTGTTTGTTAAAGACCAATTACTCTAAGAATTAAAAAAAACAATACTTATATATGGTAATACATTATTTTTTTTTTACATTTTGCACAGATACGTATGAGGGGAATGGGAAGTGGGGACAAGCTTATGAAGCAGACTGCAAAATGGTGATGCTTCAGGAAAGGACGGCAGGGTGGAGGAAAGTTTTTATATATGACAAGCAACAAATGGTCTTTTGGCTTTAAAACCACCCTTTTACCTCTTGATTTAATGATAATTTTTGGCGTATATGATACAATTTATATTTGTTTTCTAAAATGAAAAAACATAATGTCTCTCTGACACTTGAGTGTACCTGTTGAATGTTATTGTAGAAGCGCATTGTGGGCACTAATATTGATATCTACGTTCTGATTTAAATTGTAGGATTACCTCTACTTTGATCTTTCGCGGAGTTTCAGATGTTACATGAGTCATATCCATCGGTCCTCGCATGAGTGCATTTGTAATTATTACCCGTGATATTAATAACTAAATTATCATATTGTTTCTGTTGTGAACAATTTAAAACCAATTTATTCAAAGATGTATGTGTAGGTAGGCCATTGTGACCTTTGATATATGAGCAACACGCCGGGTGTTTTATGAGAAGCAGGAAATGCGTACCATTCTCGAGCACTTGAGTTCACATGAATCAGAATAAGAATTACCAGTGGAGAGATATGTCTACCCGCGGATTGTTGTTTCAATAGTTTAGCATTATATTAAAAATCAAGTTTAGCGTGTTTGTCTAGTACAAATCAAACATCATAATCATTTCATTGAATGTAGCGTGTTCTCTTCATGATATAGCTGAATAAATTGCTCATCTTAAAGATATATTTTACGAGCAAAGTCTTACCTTACCATCAGTCGTCCAAAATATGATTTATTGGTAGAGCGAGAAAAAAAAAATTCTGCAGCGCGTTGTATTATTAAACTGATAAATCGATACATTCAATTTGCTTTTCCCCCTTTTATTTCTATGTAGCGTCATTCCTTTTTATAAAAGGTACATGTATTGATGGTTGTCTTATCGACTTGGTTATTGTATCTATTGTTTTAGTAATATAATTGGCTTTAATGATTTAGCGATGTAAACAGAGATGGTCAGCAATTCCACCAAGACCATCTAATCGAACAATAATCTCTTACTTAATGAACATAAAAAAGCCCAGGAGGTGCGACGTTGGCAATCCAACTCCTGGCTTAAAATGTGCACACAAATATGGGGGGAGTTGTTTAAATAATGTCTCTCATTTTCATATCAAGTACATATTACACGAAAGGAAATACCAACTCCTCTTAATTATTTTCAGTAAAGAGACTCGTCATACCCGGATGTAAGTAAACATTTGTAAGTCGTTAACTAATTATCTGTGGGAATTTTATTGTTGTTTTGTTTTGATTGTTCTCATGATAAACCCAAAACAAGGACAGACAATACAATGGTCAACAGAAAAAGAACAAAAGGACAAACAACGATCTATAAATCATTACAAAGACAACAAAAGACCGAGCAAAACGAACACCATTAACAACTAGGAATAAACAAACAATGATTTACAAAACACTAAACAAAACACTACACAAAACACTACACAAACCACTACACAAATCACTACACAAAGCACTACACAAAACACTAAACAAAGCACTACACAAAACACTACACAAAACAATACACAAAACACTACACAAAGCACTACACAAAACACTACACAAAACACTAAACAAAGCACTACACAAAACACTAAACAAAGCACTACACAATACACTACACAAAACACTACACAAAGCACTACACAAAACACTACACAAACCACTACACAGAACACTAAACAAAGCACTACACAAAACACTAAACAAAGCACTACACAATTCACTACACAAAGCACTACAAAAAACACTACGCAAACCACTACACAAACAACTACACAAAACACTACACAAAGCACTACATAAAACACTACACAAACCACTACACAAACCACTACACAAAACACTACACAAAACACTACACAAAACACTACACAATACACTACACAAAACACTACACAAAGCACTACACAAAACACTACACAAACCACTACACAAACCACTACACAAAACACTACACAAAGCACTACATAAAACACTACACAAACCACTACACAAACCACTACACAAAACACTACACAAAACACTACACAAAACACTACACAAAACACTACACAAAACACTACACAAAGCACTACATAAAACACTACACAAACCACTGCACAAACCACTACACAAAACACTACACAAAGCACTACACAAAACACTACACAAAGCACTACACAAAACACTACACAAAACACTACACAAAACACTACACAAAACACTACACAAAACACTACACAAAGCACTACATAAAACACTACACAAACCACTGCACAAACCACTACACAAAACACTACACAAACCACTACACAAAACACTACACAAACCACTACACAAAACACTACACAAAGCACTACACAAAACTCTACACAAAGCACTACACAAAACACTACACAAAACACTACACAAACCACTACACAAACCACTACACAAAACACTACACAAAACACTACACAAACCACTGCACAAACCACTACACAAAACACTACACAAAGCACTACACAAAACACTACACAAAGCACTACACAAAACACTACACAAAACACTACACAAAACACTACACAAAGCACTACATAAAACACTGCACAAACCACTGCACAAACCACTACACAAAACACTACACAAACCACTACACAAAACACTACATAAAACACTACACAAACCACTACACAAACCACTACACAAAACACTACACAAAACACTACACAAAACACTACACAAAACACTACACAAACCACTACACAAAACACTACACAAAGCACTACACAAAACACTACATAAAACACTACACAAACCACTACACAAACCACTACACAAAACACTACACAAAACACTACACAAAACACTACGCAAACCACTACACAAACCACTACACAAAACACTACACAAACCACTACACAAAGCACTACACAAAACACTACACAAAACACTACACAAAACACTACACAAAGCACTACACAAAACACTACACAAAACACTACACAAAACACTACACAAAACACTACACAAACCACTACACAAACCACTACACAAACTACTACACAAAACACTACACAAAACACTACACAAAACACTACACAAAACACTACACAAAGCACTACACAAAACACTACACAAAACACTACACAAAACACTACACAAAGCACTACACAAAACACTACACAAAACACTACACAAAACACTACACAAAGCACTACACAAAGCACTACACAAAACACTACACAAACCACTACCCAAACCACTACACAAAACACTACACAAAGCACTACACAAAACACTACACAAAACACTACACAAAACACTACACAAAGCACTACACAAAACACTAAAGAATGATCAACACAATCTCTACAATAGATAATAAATATTTATCAGTTATTACAAAACAATAAACAAAACTAAAACACGCAAGAATGAGCATTTATAACTTCATTCACAGATTAATGTAGTATGCTAAATAACTTCATAACTAAGTCAACAAATAAAGCAAAATAAAAATAAAAATACAGACTCTTACAACGCTTGAGATGCAAAATATCGGGGTCGAACCTATGTGCTCCGGGAGGGTCAATATTTTCTGCTCTAATAGTGGCATCCGTCGTGTTATTGGTAAAGGACACGAACATCACAACAGTGTAACCAGTAATATTGTCGCTATCACACATTAATTAAACTCTGTAAGTTTTACAAATGTTACTTATGACTTTTGCATAACTCTTCGTGTTCCGGTGGCCATTTAAACTTTAAAGCAATTAAGAAGACAAGTATATTCGTGCACACAAAAAAAAAAATTCCAAATCAAGTGAATAATATAATAATGTTATTGTAAAAATCATATGATATAGTGCTATAATGTCTAAATATTTTTTATTCTAGCGCTATTATGCTTAAATATGGTCATTTGTAACAGAAATCTGTCAAAATATCGAAGCATATTAATTGAAGGGTATATTGTGTAAATATGATCATGTGTAGCGACGAAATTCCGTATTATGATAACTGTAAGGGTAAAAGGGCTAAATATAAAAAGAAAGTTTAAACAGTGATGGTCATCAATTCCAACAATATCAATAAATCAAGCAATCACCTCTCATCTTAACTCACTAAGCATAAAATAAGGACAATGGCATATGACGTTACAAAGCCAAGTCCTGGCATGGGACAGAAATGTCGGGGTTAAGCCGTTTACTGAGTTATAAACCCTCCTTCTTGATAACTGGATGTCCAATGGGAATACATATATAAGCAAACAATGAAAACATGCACAGATTCGCTTTCACTCAAAGAGTACCAGACTAGGTAAATGAATGCTTTACAGCAGTAAAATTCCGAAATATGATAATGTTTTAGTGGTATAATGCAGCATTTTGATGATTTATAGTGACAAAATACAAAACATGGATAATTTAGGCGGTAAAATATAACTTGTAGTGGCAGTATAATGTTAAATAATGAAAAGTATTTGTCTTTATATTGATATCGTTGAACAGGTCAATCGGGTCAAGCTAAACTGGGAAGTATCACGTACGAGTCTGGTAAATCTACTACACACCATATTGTCTTCGATCCTGCATTTCCAGAAACTCCAGCATTAGTATATGGACTCAGCCATTTGGAGTCTACCAAATGCGAAAATATGCGCATCACAACTGCTATAAATTGTCTGAGTAATACCGGAATTAATTTAACAATTGAATCCCGGAAGCCTACTCTGACTTGCGATGCCTGGGTGCAATGGATGGCCTGTCCAGAGTAGTTCTGACCTGTTATACACAGCTGATGTAGAAGAACTCAATTATACCTTATTATATATAAAGGCTCATTATTAGAAATGTTTTCACTTATTTATCCAAACAATCAAGAAAAGTTTGAAGATATCAAAGGTGTTATAAGAAGCGTAATTCAAAGAAGGATAGACAATACAATACCCAACTAAACAGGACAAGGGGACAAATAAAGCAAATCAAAACTCTACACAGAAAACTAAAGCTTGATCAACATGAACACGAAGACCTCTAAAAGCTTGGGGTAAACACAAGTGTTACGGAGGGGTAAGCAGTTTCTGCTCCACTAGTGACACCCGTTAGTAGAGTAATGGTTAGCGTACCCGCCTCGTGTGTAGTAAATCGTGTGTTTCAACTTCCGATCTGAATCTAATTAAACGACCAAAATTGATATTTTATTTGGTATTTTAATGGTAGTTCACTGAAGCAATAGTCACTCACTCACGCACGCACGCACGCACGCACGCACTCACTCACTCACTCACTCACTCACTCACTCACTCACATATTAATGTGGTAGGATAAATAACTTCATAACTAAGTCACCAATATAAGCAAAATAAAAATAAAAATACATGGACTCTTACAACGCGAAGAATTCCTCGACTGGATCACTGAATGGTTGTGAAGCGGTTCGTATTATAGAACATTACTTAAAAGAGCCTAATCCGTCTTCGATAAATCCAGCGACACCACGGTACCCAATTTTACCTTAAGTTATTCCCCCTTTTCCCCTGTCTGTGTAATATCCATTCACGCTTATTGTCGTATCTCATGACTTATTATTACAACTTTTATCCTATGAGCATTCAACTTCCTGGTTGGAATATTTCTACAAAATGTGAAATTAGGAAAATATCTACGACTCTCTAATAATCTAGATTGTTAAAAAGGTATGTGGTGTTCAGTATTATATTATGTTAAACATACAATTGAACTAAGCATACTGAAAACAATTATACGTTGTTTCATTAAAATCCAGATAAGTTGTTGAGTGACGTAATTGACCTTACATTGTATTCCGATTGTATAGGCCTGGATTAACCCTTAGGCAAAATAAGCACGTTCATAGGGCATCAAGAGGCAATGGGGCACCACAAAAGTCCGGCATCAAGGCAATTTATTCTTTCAGCAAGATATTAGGCTTAAAACCACACCAAAAATTCCCAAAACTGTAGGTAAACCTAATTGATGTCCCAGAAAAGACAACTTCCTCCGAAGCTAGTATAAGGTACCCAGAGTGTGAAAAACTAATTGATGCCTATCCACATGAAGTGAACATATAAATTTCGTATATTCGACATAGTTTAGTGGAACAAAAGCTGCAACAGCTAGATTGTCATTCTGAATAAAGTAATTATAGAAGACAACATTGAGTGTGCTTTTCCAAATGTAGAGATTAGCTTGCGCATATTTTTTAACAATAATGGTTACAAACTACACACCTGAATGCTCATTCTTTCAAATGAAGCGTATGCAAAATTTAAACAGAACAACGACGAGACAAGTGAGGTTGGAATCCTGATCTCTACTCACGATTGAAGCAGTTTCTTGCGCCAAATTAACTATTAGGATTTAATCAAAGACGTTTTTAATAAGAAATGTAGGAGAAAACTATTTAAAGTGTAAAATTTTATGAATATTGACAATACTGGCTTCTGTTGAACGACACAATTCTTAGTTTATATTATTCCTTATATAGCATTTACAAATTGAAAATCAAGTTAAAGACTTGCATTGTATCTGTTGTCCTAGTTATAAGTAAATAATATATTAATATTGTTGTCTGCTCTGAAGCATAGAGTACAGTCATTGTGTTAAATAAATATGAAAAACAGATATTTAAATGATTTTAATATAAGAGGTTTGGCCTGACTCAAAATTGAATTCTGAATTTAATGTTAGGCATTTGACAATTATGTTGAGTCTTGGCATCAAGGAGGCTGTTATTATTTTCATTATGCCAGTGGAAGGTATGGGGGCACTAAGGTTGATTTTGCTTTGGACATAGATTGGCTTTAATTCCGGCCCTGTATATTCAGGGGCGTAGATGAGTCTTAATAGTGTGCATGCCATAATTATTTTTGACGAGATGCAAAATGGTGCGATCTGGGGACATTTCAGGATTTCATATACCATAGAATCATGCACAATTTTATTGACTGATAGACAAGAATATCTTAAAATGTCAAATATCTGCCCTTCGTGTCTTGGCAGATACGAACACTTCCATTGATTTGTACAAGTCCACTTCAAAATCTCGGTGAATATGCATCAATCCCAGAGAAGATAGCCTGTCATTCTTCAGAGCCGAACTAACACAAGTTTTCAAACGTCTCAGTACACTAAATGACATTTTAGCAGTAGTGCTTGCTGCTGGCATTTTTAACAAAACACATACTATTGTATCTATTGAAGGATAGAGAAGCCAAGAAAGGGCCCGTGAATCTCTGAAGTGCCCCATGGACTTAGCCATTGACGTTTTATTTTGATTTGTTCATTATTTGTTTGGTATTTTCAACTCAAATCCACAATTTTGAGAGAAGTTTCAGCCTGTCCTCAGGCCGCAAAGCAGTATTGTTCCGCCTTGCAATATTTCTTTTGGAGGCCCTGTTGCTGGTACATCATCATAATTCTTTTTTCACAATAATAAAATGAAAAACAAATATCACAATGTCGTGTTCCAAAAATTCAATAGAAAAATCGTAGAAAAAGGCAAATTCGATATCCCTAACACACGTATACACGACCGCTCACTTTCCTGACTTAGTACAGGTATTTCAGCAAAAAGTGACAGGGTTAAACTAGTTGGATTATAACTAGTCTTTGTCTTAAGAAATACCAGTATAGCCACATCTCCTCTATACTGTTGATCGAGGAAAAATGAGAATATACTAGACAGGTAGCATGTACATCGTACTTGATAAATCCTAAATTTGGTTGTTGTCAGTTACATATTATTTTAATTAACAGCAACATAATTAGATTCCGGACGCCCGTCAATGGGGTTCGCAACTAATATTTCGAATGTACAATAGCGACATCCGCCCAACATGAAAACAGAACAGATTGATGTACTTGATAAATAATTCCCTCTCCCTCTCCCCAACATGTGAAAAACAGAAATATCCATATGTGATTTAAATACGTATTTACTCCATTACATGTAAACTGTATGTTTCTGTTTGACATTTAACTGGAACAGGAAAAATTGAACACCCGAGTGAAATAGTGTTGTAATTAAATATCGTGTACGTGACGCATAAGTTGGAAAGAATGTCAATGCTTATTTTAAATTAGGTTGAAGCAAGTCACATTTTGATATCAATTCGGTTGTATTTCATTTTGACGATTTTAATTACGGAAGACGGACCGCAACCATCTATTTTGAGTGATTGCAATTTTAGCTCATCTGCTGGAGAAGTAAGCGATACACAGGGCCTAGGAGAGGGGGGTTGACCCGGTACATCGGTACGGGACCCGGAGAGCCAAGAAAGGGCACATGAATCTCTGAATCATTGACATTTTGATTGTTTCACTATTATATGCCTCGTATATTGAAGCGACATAATCATTAGTTATTTTGTCTACAGCAGTAGATGCTGTGCATGGTAGCGGTTTTCCATAGTAAGGAGACGTGATTCAAGTTCTGTAATCAAATGGTCCAAAAATGGATAGTACACAGAAATTCGTCAATACTGTTTTGGCGCTTCTGCGGTGTGATTAACTCTAATAGTTTGCCTACCACATCAGATATATCAAATAATTGTATTTCCTAATTTTTTTATAACCTGACGATGTGCACGCCATGGCGTGACAACGTATATGCAGCTACGCCTCTTATATTATTATATGATTAATGCGAACTCTGACAATTAATATAAAAAATGTTGGTCCATTATTAAAAAGGTTACCCATTAAGTGTAAAAATCATGCAGATGATCACTCCCGGTTTTCAACGCGGGGTTCGTCTTGTTCAAACTCTTTCTTGATGTGTAGTGTTTTGTAGACAATTGTTTGTTTGTTTGTTTGTTTATTTGTATTTTTGTTTGTTTTTTGTTTTTGTTTTTTATTTTTGTTTGGGGGGTGGGGGTCTTCTTTATTCAGATCATTTGTAATGTCTGTCCTTCGATTCTTCAATAATGGCTTCTAATTACCACTTTGGTATCTCAATCTCTTCTACTCACATTTAATTTTAATTTGTAGCTTCTATATAACGTAAGAAAACCAGTTTGAGATACCAAAGGCGTAATTTGTTAGCATGCTCGAATTGAGTGCGACATATCGTGGGTGTGAGTCCCGGTCAAACCAAAGATTACAAAATTGGTATTTCTTGTTTCTCTGCTAACCACACAGCAGTAAGGAAAAAAGGAAAAATGGGATTGCTTTGAATCAGAATACAGTGTCCGCGTGGAGCTCGCAGACTGTTATTTCAGTGAGTTAGCACTATAAAAATCCAACTCAGGATGCTGGTCTAGTCCAAATCTGTCATCATCATCGCATCAAAATGTAACTTGTTCTCGCCATGATACTGGAAAATGTAACTTGTTCTCGCCATGATGCTGGAAAATGTAACTTGTTCTCGCCATGATACTGGAAAATGTAACTTGTTCTCGCCATGATAGTGAAAAATGTAACCTGTTCTCGCCATGATACTGGAAAATGTAACTTGTTCTCGCCATGATACTGGAAAATATAACTTGTTCTCGCCATGATAGTGGAAAATGTAACTTGTTCTCGCCATGATAGTGGACAATGTAACTTGTTCTCGCCATGATACTGAAAAATATAACTCGTTCTCGCCATGATAGTGGAAAATGTAACTTGTTCTCGCTATGATAGTGGAAAATGTTAGCTTGACATTAAACAATAATCACTCACTCACTCAATTAGCTTGAATCATCCTATGTGCATTGCAGAACGCTAGTAATGTCCCCCCTCTCCCCACAAAAATATTAAGTTATCTTATAAATCCCTATAGACATGTGATCAATATCGACATGTGTCGACCTTATTTATATTCTGTGGATAATAAGAGTTTATATAGGGTTGACACAAGTAAGTTGTTAACATAAGATTGTACAAATAAGTTAAATTAAGTAAAAAAAGATGAGACAATGTAGAAATTTTATTGAAAATAACTGCAATGTTTGTAAACAGAAAGTTAAAAAAGGGTGGGAGGAGGGGGGGATAATTCCGTGCCATTATTGCCTGTGTGGTTGGGAAGATAGGGTCGTCAGTAAGTATTGTTTATACCAATGACAACCAGTTAAATGATATTAAGTACGCTTCTAGTATACGAATTTTGTGTTTTCTGTTTAGGGTATAAAGGGGGGTATATTTATAATGTTATGAATATAATTTAATACATCTAAGCTTGATATTGTGAAAACCAGGGCATGTCAAGGTTGACAAAGTATTATAAAAAGTGTTTTGTAATCAAGATTGTACAGTTAAATCGTTCTTGTGGAATAATTATTTATTATACATTACAAATAAATTGTTTTTATATATTTGTAAGTCGCTTTATAGCAACTGTCATGTTCATGTCCCTTGAGTTCAAACAAAGAAATGGTGATTGTTATTTAAAATTTAAACACTATTTTAGCAGTGATACAAAACATCGTGACAATATATCCTTTGGCTCAATGACAGTCTAAAAATGATGTAATTATGTTATATCCTTTGGCTCAATGACAGTCTAAACATGATGCAATTAGGACATGACAGTCTAAAGATGATGTAATTAGGTCAGGGTTTTTAAATGCAAAATAACATTTTCATAAAGCCTTTCAATTCTGAAATTTCATAAGCCATGATTGTTTATTTAAATACAATGTATTTGATTTCAAAATATATTTTAAGTTGAATATTATTTTGCAATTTTGGAAAGGTCTTTGATGAGGTAAGTCTACAAAAAAACTTCTGAAATTCATATCAGAATAAAAAAATTTTATTTTGTACAGGTTTGCTTTCAAAATTATTAATTTAAGTAACAATATTTGTCACACACGTGATTAACCATTGAAATGTGTGTGTGTGTGTGTGTGTGTGTGTGTGTGTGTGGGTGCAATTGTAACATTTGTCTTATTACAACATGTCTAGGTCATATGTGGTGAACTCCTGGGGATGGGGGTGTTGTGTTAGGATAAATACACCTAACTCTATGGCTTACCCTTGACAGAGAGAAGGTGTTAGAGTATCATGGACCTACTATCAATGTATTTAGCCTACGGATTTGAGGGTGGTGGGTGGCAATATTGTCTTGAAATCAATACACATGACCTACAGTTAACAAGTGGAATGGAGAATAGATGGAATTGTCATACACGTATACTGTAAATATTTAACCAACTGACGTCTAGGGTTAAGGCGCTCTCCTGGAATAAATGAACTTGTCTTTGTGGTCAAACATTGGGAGGGAGTGGGCTAGTACTGGATCAACCCTTAGGCAAAATAAGCACATGCTTGGGGCATCAAGGGGGCAAGGGCCACAACAAATATTCGATTGCAAGGCAATTTATTCGATCAACCAAATATTAGGCTCAAAAATACACAAAAATGTAGGAAAAATTTAATAAACCACTAATAAATGTCATAGGGCTTATAATATCAATATGAAAAAAAAATCCAGAAATAAACGATTTTATTACAAGATAATTCTGAATTTAATGTTAGGCATTTGACAATTATGTCTTGGAATCAAGGGGTCGTGTTAGTTTTTACATTATGCCAGAGGAGGGTACGGGGCATTAAGGGTCGCCTGTGCTTAGGGGATACATTTGCTTTCATCCGGCCCTGCACACGCACTATCATTAACCGACTTGATATTTTAAGAAAAACATAACAATGGACAGACGTAGCAAAGCAGCACATGATTAATCAAACATAAATAGCATAAATAACAGATCAGCATATGATTAAACAAACATAAATAGTATAAATAACAAATCAGCATATAAATAGATATACATACCATACATACACAAATCATAGGCAGAGACAGTCATATAGCATAAATAAATATATGGATAAATAAACACAGAAAGACAAGCACATAAATATATAGCACATTTAAAACAATAAAAGCGAACGGGAGGCATCAAAAGCTTAGTCTGATATCCTTTCAATAATTAAAATATTTTGACAGTCCTTTCCCGCAAATAAAAAATGGACCTAAGTAATGATCAATATTATAGGACTGACTTCCATTTACTCATGATAACAATGATTTAAAAAATCAAATAATGAACAACCAATCGGAAAACCAAAAATAAATAAATCAATCAATCAATCAATCAATATATTCTTAACTATCAAAATGTCGATTTCCCCCCTCTTTTTCCTATTTGGGGATTGTCCCCCCAATTGTTATATCATAAGTACAGATTTAGATCCATAAAACCCGCCATTATTCTATTGAAGTGTCTCTACCAATCCAGGAAAATGAGCGGTGTTTAGACTTTGTCTCTGTTTCTACGGTTTAATTTTAGAATTTTTCTGACAGTGTTGTATTTTTAGAATTGTTCTGACAGTGTTTTATTTTTAGAATTGTTCTGACAGTGTTGTATTATTGGAATTGTTCTGACAGTGTTGTATTTTTAGAATTGTTCTGACAGTGTTGTATTCTTAGAATTGTTCTGACAGTGTTGTATTCTTAGAATTGTTTTGAGTGTTGTATTTTTAGAATTGTTCTGACAGTGTTGTATTCTAGAATCGTTCTGATAGTGTTGAATTTTTAAAAATTTTCTGACAGTGTTGTATTTTTTCAATTGTTCTGACAGTGTTGTATTTTTAGAATTGTTCTGACATTGTTGTATTTTTAGAATTGTTCTGACAGTGTTCCATTTGTAGAATTGTTCTGACAGTGTTGTACTATTAGAATTGTTCTGACAGTGTTGTATTATTGGAATTGTTCTGACACTGTTGTATTTTTAGAATTGCTCTGACAGTGTTGTATTTTTAGAATTGTTCTGACAGTGTTGTATTCTTAGAATTGTTCTGACAGTGTTGTATTTTTAGAACTGTTCTGACAGTATTGTATTTTTAGAATTGTGCTGACAGTGTTGTATTTTTTTGTTCTGACAGTATTGTATTTTTAGTTTTCCATTTTATTACATCATTATCAAATGATTATTGTACTTATGTAAATCTGCCATCACTAAAATAATTCACAACAAAATTTAAATCAAATGATAAGTGTTTTTTTGTAAGCGAAAACCGCAAGTTATCTTAGGCCAAACAATTGGAGAACACGTTAGACTAGATATCGCCATATCATACATTGACCTGCTATCCAACCACATTCACTTTAAATTGATATCTACCTTTTAATTGCTACCACTGGATCGGTATCTCTTCTGGTGGTCTATTAGTCCCCGAGAGCATAATCTGCCCAGTAGTCAGTGCATCGGCACTGGCATAATTTATTAGATATATTTGTAACTGAAATTTGCAATTCCTAATTACTGTAGTCATTAATAAAACTAAGGCTCTCCTCCCTCAGACATAGGTGACCTTTGTCTATTTTAGCTATCCTGTTTAGGCCCTTTGGTTTTATTGCTCCCAATACGTTATTGTATTTGGTTTTTCGATCTTGAGGGTACCTGAGGAAGGTTATTCAAGAAACGCGCACTAAATTTGATATCTACGTTTTTATGGCTTCGTTTATAACCGTTTCCATGACTACATTGTATGTCAAGAGATTGGAGAACATAGTTAACGCGTTGTGAGCTCTAAGATAGATATCTATGTTTCTATTACATTTTTATTTCCAAATTTAGGTCTTCGGCCATGATACTTTGTTTGAAAATCTTCAGTAAATCCTCTTCACAAAATATGCGCGTTCTCTAGAGTAAGATAGTTAAAAAGTAAATAATCTAGTTCTTGACTTTTCAATCCTGTTACACCCTAAAACACCATATATGCAATGGGTTAACAGCGTTTTGCAAAATAAACAGTTATTCAAACATGTAAATGCATATATTATGGGGATGGTATTCTTAAAGTGTGGAAAGATCAGTAAATTATGTCTGGGAGCTTGACTGACAGAGGACATCATATAGCCCTTTGTCTGTTGTCTGAGAACAATTTGCTGTTATGTCTAGGGAAATGTACACCCGGATGTATATACGGTTATATACCTATCCGTTGTGCATTACTAATGCAATATGCGAACGGGTGCTTCATTGCACATTTCAGAGTTGCATGACGCAAAACAAAGCCAATTTACCCGTGTACACAAACATTTATAATTGTAATCTCAACATTGTTTAATTATACCAATTCCTGTTACGCTTGTATTCATTTCAGAAGTGTCATTTGCAATATAATGTAAAAAAAAATACCCCACTGTCGGGACAAATATAAAACCCAATCTATTGTAGAATCAGATGAACAATCGAAATACCTAACACATATATACATTACTACCCAACATCGTGGCTTGGTACAGGCACTTCAACCAAAAGTGGCGGGTTAATTTAGTTTGATGTGTCAATGTAATGATGCATGTAAACCACATGGACGCCCATACATTAGTGTGCTAATACACCATCATCAGTCTAAATTCCTGGTCAGATGTGTTAAATGTATCAAAAGAAACACATGAACCTCTGCTTGACATTTTCCTCTTTACCGTAATTACTTACAGCTTGTTAAAAAGGTTTGAAGATACCAAAGTGGACATTGAAAGCTGTAAATCGAGGGACGGGCAATACAGTGGCCAAAAGAAAAAAGGAAAAAAAAAAAACAAACAACGATCTACAAAACACTAGACAGAAAACTAAGATCGAGCAACACGAACCTCCCTAAAAACAACGTGTGTACTCAGGTGCTCAGGATTAGTAAGTCAGGCTCCATTTGTGGCATCCGTCGTGTTGCTCCAGTTACAAACCAGTATTAAGCAATGCATGGAGGAAAGGAACGAGAAGAAAACTGAAGATTGAGCAACATGAACTATACAAAAATCCGTTGGTCATCTGTGACACAGATATTCAAAAGCTTTCTATCTTCACGAATAAAGCTGATATATTGCTAACTTTACAGTAATTAATCAATCAATCAATCAATCAGTCAATGATAAAATCAAAACATGCTTACAGAAAAAAACATCAATCCATACAAAACATTGTGTGTACTTCCTCCAAAACAATATTGCTGTCATATTAAACTTTCATTCAAAATATTCAATTTTTATAGGAACTTACAAAATGGCGACATCTACAGTTGCATGTGATGATTGTAGTTTGCGTCACATCACAAAGTCATCAGCAGTCTGGGGCTCTAAATGTGAAGGTTTTTGTACTGATTGTAAAGAATACCATAGCCTTGCCAAATCAACACGAGACCACGTCACAATAACTATTGGAGAATACCAGAAATTACCTCCCTTTATCGTCGGAACTAACCCGCTCTGTGATGAACATCGCGAAAAGTACCAAACGTATTGTAAGGGACATCAAAACCTATGCTGCCGAAAATGCGTAATTACATCCCACAACAATTGCAAAGATATAGTTCCACTTGAAGAAGTCGTAGATAACGTAAAGAACTCAAGTTCTGTCCATGAAATGGAACATTTGTTAGATGACTTGACCAAAAACATCAAAACAATTATTACATCAGGACAGGATAACCTTGATATGTTAAATGAAACCAAGCCAAGCATTGAAGAAGAAATCAAACAGACTCGACTTGCCATCAATGGCTACCTTGATAAACTGGAAAGAGAGCTTTTGGTAAAATTACAAGAGGCAGGTGATAGCGCAAAGGGTCAGATACTGAATTTGGCGGCTACCTTGGCAGAAAAGGAAAAAGAAATCCGTGAATGCCAGGATAATTTACAAAATATCAAAACACACACGACAGACCTTCAAACATTTCTTAGTTTGAAACAAATTCAAGCTGAGATAACTAAGAATGAGCGGTTTGTGCAATCACTGATAGATGACCAACAGGTGTCTAAGAGAATGCTGCATTGTAAGATTCACCAAACGCTAAAAACATTAACTACTGATGTACACTGTTTTGGTGAAGTGACTACCTCTATCACACCATGTGACATTACCTTAGAAAGGAGAAAAGATAAACAAGCACAGATGATAGTGGCTGGTGTACCTTCAAGGTCTATTGGTAATATATCTTTAAAGCTAAAGCATAATTTGACCAGTGGTGGTAATCAGATAACAGGCTGTTCCATTCTAACTGGTGGTAAAATGATATTTATTTACTATTATCCGGTCTATCTGCTAATATTAAATGCCGACGGATCAACAGACCGCAAAATTCCCGTACAAATATCGCATGGAATGGATGTTGCATGTATCGATCAGAACACAGCCGCTGTAACATCGCTTGTTGACAACTTTATCCAAGTTGTTGATATTAACACGGGAAAAACCGTGAAACGTATAAATACTAATGCAGCCTGTAGTGGTATTACTTCAATAAACGGGACGTTAGTGTTCTCAGCCATTGTTAAAGGTTTAAGAAAAGTGGATTTGAAGGATGAGCGTATTGTTGAAATCGTCGACTTCGCCGCTGGTTATTGGTCTTATGTAACCTCATTCAATGACAGACTGTACTACACCGTGTCGATCCGTAGCGAAGTTGTGTGTTGCGATATCAACGGCACCATATTGTGGACATTTACAGATACATCTGTTTTGAAGCGTCCACTTTCTATCGCCGTAGATGATTATGGAAACGTTTATGTGGTCAGTGCTAAATCAGTCAATGTCATCGTAATATCTCCTGATGGGAAGGAGCACAGGCAATTGTTGTCGAAAGCAGATAGACTTGACGTTCCATCGGCACTGTATTATGAAAGGAAAACAAGACAGTTGCTAGTTGCCAACCACAATACATCTGCTTTTCTATACAGTGTTGATTATCAGTAAACATTAACAACTGCTTTATTATGCGGCATACACACGCATATGTTTATATATATGTGTGTGTGTGTGTGTAATAAGGGGGGGGGGCGTAAGAAAAACATTGTTTTACACTTTAACACCAACTTCTACATTATTTAATTGAACCGTGTCGATCATTGTGTAAATTGTCCTAATCCGGAGTATCTGTGAAAACCACTGATCTGACGCATATAACTGACATATTTTACCCATACATGTATATATACATATATAGGTTAACGTCTCCTGTTGAATTTTACAACATAAATTTATTTCGAAATGAAGAAACAATACGGTTGTTTCGAATCATGTCAATTCCGACTACGTTCCGTCTTTTTCGTGTCTTGACGTCTGAAATGTTATGCAAACGACTTCCGGTGATTGCTGTGACAACGTTAGCATATCATAGTCGCAGATGCGGTAGATTATAAGTAATTGTAATATGGAGACGCCAAGGAAACGGCTGAATAAATACTGTTGTTCGGTACGCCACTATCTGTCTGATATCAGAAATATATTAAAGGCCGATGGTTTTTCTTTCATGATGGTGATACAGCAAATAAAGAAAGAAAACAAATTTAATTTTAAAGAAGTAATTGTCTCTGCCTTGAAGTCTTTGATACAAATAAAATAATTTAATTGATATCTGTCTTTTACAGAAAATATTAAGATTTTTTTAAGTTGAGAATCGAACGTTAAAACGGCACATATTGATTGGAGTTTTTGTTGTGTACATTGACAACGGAAGCCCAGTGCCGAACATTCCATCGAAATCACGTGATCTGGCGGACGAAAATGACAAAATGTTGACGGAATGGAAATGATTCGAAACAATCGTATTTCGTTCATACATTGAGACATGACGTTATAATAAACAAAGAATACAATATGGTAGAGGACTTGACAGTTTTCCGCGAAATTAACTTCATTATTGTTTTTCATAGCAACATGTTGCTATTTGCACAACAATTTTCTCCCATTCTGAAATATATTTCATCTGAGGAAGGTTGCACGGCCAGGTGAAAGATCTTGAAAATGGAATAGAGTATTTGATAAAAATTTAGCTTCTGAATATTATATCATCAACTTAAATAATTTTGATTGATCTTCAGCCGACATATTTTACTTCCCTAGCTAGAAGTCAGTTAGCTACGAGCATTCATGATTATGTGGTTTTTTTTTAGTGGAAGTAAATATGTACAGATTTTCCTATCGTTCATTTACCAATGCACTGCCGTTAGAGAACCCGTTATATAGAGAGGGAGGGATCCTATTAACCGATTTAATCCCGCCACATTGTTGTATCTGTCCCAAACCATGACCTGGATTTTCAACGTCATATGTCGTGGATTATTTTTATGTTCAATGAGTTAAGATGAGAGGTGATTGTTTGTTTTGTTGACATTGGTGGAATTGTTGATCATCACTGTTTAAAGTTGTTTTTTTCATAATATAAATTAATTGGGTAAACATTCATGTTACATTTTTACATTATCACATACCATGTCGTATTGTTGTTACAATGAAATTAATATTCGTTCAACCATCATTGACAGGGGATACTTAGAAATATAATTTTACCAGGATTTGGCATATTGCACTATGACTGACAAAGCTTAAAAGAATATATACTTTTCATGGTAAAATAGCTTTATACTACTGAATATTTATCATATGCTTAATAACTTTACACTAATGATTATTTATCATATGCAAACTACATTTTACACTAATGCATGCTTATAATATGTAAAATAGCTGTACACTAATGAATGTTTATCATATGTGAAGAATATTTACAATAATGATTTGATTTGATTTTTGGTGTTTAACGTCACTTTCAGCAATATTTCAGCTATATCATGGCGACCAGTTTTAGTGATGGAAGAAGCCGGAGTACCCGGAGAGAACCACCGACTATGGACAAGCAACTGGTAAACTTTATCACTTGCGGCTGCGAGTCGAGTGCACCCTTTTTGTAATTTACAAAGCCGGGCGCGAGCACACGCCGTGTTGGTGATAGGCTTGTATGCGTTGTTAGGTAATCCTACTACCTAACTCATTGAGCCACCCGGGCCCTCTAATGATTAGTTATCATATTGCAAAATAGCTTTACACTAATGGATAGTTATCATATATAAAATAGCTTTACACTATTGAATATTTATCATATGTAAAATAATTTTACACTATTGAATATTTATCATATGCTTGAATAAATTATTTGAATGTTTGTATTTTGTATTGTTACCTTATCCCATATTGTTTCATCTAGTCGTCACAACATAATGACCAAAGGAAAAGAGACAAAAAGACCTGAAAAACACGTTTGACATAAAAATCTGCATATTGAGCAATACGAACACCACTAAACACCATTCAGTGAACTTATATACTTCTCAAGGGTAAACAGTTCCTGTTACACTTATATCACCCATCGTGTAAATATAGAGTATGCACATAAAAAGATAACTTTCAGAAGTTTCTAGTACACAACGGTTTGTGATGAGAAGAATTTGAAGACACCAAAGGGGTAATCAGAATCCGTATATCGAAGAAGAACAGACAACACAATGGCCAAAATAAAAAGGAAAAAAGGACAAACAACGATCTACAAAACATACATATAAAACAAAAGATCGAGTAACAACGAACCCCACTAAAAACCGGAGGTGAACTCAGTGTTCGTTTGTATCTGGATTCAATTTTATCCTTAGCTGTATTAAAGATGCTACAATCAGTTTCTATATGACAAATCATTATGAAATATTCGCTTGACTGAAATTCAGTATTCTGTCGGACCTTTCATGACTGTCTGTACCAGAACTCCCATTAAAAACTTTGTTATCGGCGTTTTCATTGATTAAACTAAAGTGCAACTGGAACTGAGGTTAAGAAGGGTTTGAAGATACAAAAGGGGTACTCAGAATCCGTAGATCGAAGATAAACAGACAACACAACGGCCAAATAAAAAGTACAAAATGACAAACAACGATCTACAAAACATACACATAAAACTAAGGATCGAGTAACACGAACCCCACTAAAAATGTTGTTGTTTCAGATGTAAATTGAACATGACGTATACAAAATATTATTTAAATCAGAATGTGATTGATTTCGACAGTGGTGTGAGCATGACTGTAATAAATAATTCACTATGTTTGGAAAGTAGAAATATTACCCCTCTTTTCTTATTTTTGAAAGAGTTATCTTCCTTTAATACACTTCAAAGGATAATATATAGGAGCTATGGAAAGAGATTGTCAGTGAAAAGAAAGAAAACAAAATCGGTATTTAAGATAGCAAAACATGTGTGCATATTAGAAGATCCAGAAATGTGTGGTTGAAATAAGATTGAAACATAACACTTCCAAACATTTCAGTATGAACAATATGCAGAAATGTAGAAATCCCCCTCCCTATTCCACGGCGGTATGATTACTAAAGTTGTACACAGGTGGCACAGTGACGCTCGAATGATTCATTCACTGTAACTCCAACAATTGCAAAGAAAAATCTAGGATATGTTCCAACTGATCCGGTTTACACAATGTGGTACAAATAACAAAGCCAATTCTGGGTCAGAATATTTTCAATAGTCATCATATTATATTATATGGAATTAATCTCAATATGGAATAATATAGTACAATGATTTACAATACTACAAATAAAATGTAAATACAATTATTGTATTTATTCCAATAGCACTACTTAATAATGGCCACTCATATTTAGCTTAGTTTCTAGAAAAAGGGAGGGGAAAGTAATCCAGGGTTAGATTTGTCGTTGTGATGAGGAATAATTGCCTCTCTAAAAAAATGGAACTGTTGACGTCTGCTCTATATCTGTACCCTAAAACAACTGTTTGTTTTCTTACTTTGTACATTTCTGTTCTGTTATATACTGTATATATCTGTTCTTTCTAATATTCCTTGACTTTACACAAAATCTGTTCTTTTACTTCTATTTGGCGCTTGTCCGTTGTTCTGGTAGTATACTTGGGAGAGAAGCGAATGATTCACCATTATCGGAATTGCTGCCCTTTTTATTGTTTTTCCTTCAGCCACACTAGACAATGAAAATCTCCCATTTGCCAAACACAATGGAAGATCGGTGAGCAAGGTGCTCGTTTAACCCCGTAAGTAAGAACTTGTCATTTACTTAAGCATTATTCCTTTATTAAACAAATGTTTTTGGAAGCGGGGATAATAATTTTAGGACCCAACTTTAGCTTAAATTGACGCAATCGATGCCAAACAGCTTGCCAAACAACGTAGCAGTGGAAACTTATCACACATGCGAAAATATGTCTATGAACACTCGATTTACCGTGAGAAAATATGCCTATTCCTATTAAAATTAAGGTTTGGATTCAAAATCTGAATGTTTCAGGAATCTTATAATAATGTTTGAAACCAAAACACTTTTCTTTATATAAATAGAATTTAGCGGTCACGTGACCTGTAGTTTTACTATAATAAATAGGAAGTGGGTCATCGGGGAACATTTCTAAGTTGAAATATACGAACTTATTGTAAACCCAGTTCGAAACAATTCATAACCGTTTTCTTTTAGAAAAATGACAATGATATAATATTATTTACCTAATTTAGTCGAACTACTGTAAATTTTGTGTCCATTACTTTTACAAAACATGTAATCGATGTTTAACCGAGTTTGTTCAAATATGTACCTTTGTAAACAATATATAACGACACTTACAATCAGCTTCATTATAATCATAACAGTTTTGGAAGCTAAATTAATAAACAATATAAAGCAAAGTAATGACGATAGTGTCATTATAGAAATACACACACAAAGTGGGACATAACTCTTGCATAAGAAGAGTTTGAAGATACCAAAAGGGTAACCAGAAGTAGTAAATTGAAGAACAGACAACACATTGACCAAAAGAATAAAGGACATAAAACGACCTACAAAACATACACATAAAGTTAAAGATCGAGATACACGAGCCCTACTAAAATCGGGGGGGGGGGGATGAACTCAGGAGTTCCAGAGGGGTAATGAGGTCCTGCTCCACTGGTTGCACCCGTCATGTTAATATTGTTAGAAACCCGGTGATAAGTCATGAATGAGGAAAGTACCGAGAGATGTGTATGACAAGTGGAAATAAGGGTAATAACAAAATTACCGAACTCCGAGCAATCTTACAAAGGGAAAGTCAAAACTCATAATTATATAAACAGACAAAATCAGTCAACAACCGGAAAACTGTGAAAACCGTAATGACCCTGACTTGGTACAGGCATTTCTAAAGAAATGGTGGGTTGAATCAGATTTTAAAGCACCAAACCTCCCCTTTCATTACGGCTCAAAGTTTCCGGCTGTCACTATAACAGTATTTATAACAATACTTGAACAAAACAGGTAAAACAATTGTCATAACAGTACCAAACTCAGTGAAGTGAATGTCAAAAACATTTTTACGTCACACATTGATAAAAAAAATATCTTTGCATTTTTGTTTTTGACCCTTATCTTTATACATTTTCACTATATGAAAATCCATCGTTTATAATCTTTTCTGCAGAGACGGAATATATTTCGACAAGATCTTGGTATCGGAATATAAACTTTTTAAGAGATCGAATAAGGCGAATCTTTTCATAGCGCTGGTCCAGTAGCCTGTTTCTCAGATGAAGATGACGTTTCAGGAAATCAGAATAATTGCTACTGGCCCTTGCATAACGTATCAATTGCGAGATGTAAGCACCATATGCAGGAGAACATATGGTCATTTATGCTTAGTAACAACGGTCCTTAGATGGTCCTCTTTCAAAATTGCATCCGGCAGGTCTAGGTCCAACCCAGCATGTCCGCAAAGTTGACATTGGACCCTTTGGAGAAATACTATCAAAGGTCTTCTTCTCAGAAACTACTCGAAATAAATTTGGTCATAATTCAAAGATCTTCTCTTCTGAAACCACCTGGTCAACTGGAATCAAACTTGGTCACAATAGTCCTTGGTCATAATGGTTCTTGGATGATCTCCTTTCAAAATTGTGTCCGACAGGTCAGTGTCAGATACAAGATGGCCACCAGCGGGGAACATGATTTAACATTGGACCTTATGGGAAATACATTCAAAGATCTTCTCCGAATTAACTGCTGGATCAATTGAACTAAGCTTAGTCACAACGGTTCTTAGATGGTCCCCTTCCAAAATTGCGTCCGGCATGTCTAGGTCCAACCCAGCATGTCCGCAAAGTTGACATTGCACCCTGTGGAGAAACACTTTCAAAGATCATCTTCTCTGAAACCATCAATCCAACTGGAATCAAGCTTGGTCACAATAGTCCCTGTGTGGTCCCCTTTCAAAATTGTGTCTGGCAAGTCAGGGTCCGAT